>CM060929.1:763655034-764917957 GCA_030765085.1 Allium cepa
TTCTGTTTCTGAGTATGTTGCATCATTCGAGGCTTTATCTAAGTATGGTCTTGAATTCATTAGCACTTCTTATAAGAAGAACCTGAAGTTTGTCTCTGGTCTTAAGAAATATCTTAAGAAGTCTTTGTTGCTCCAGCTTAAGCTTTCTTTTGAGGAGTTGCTTGATTCGGCACTTCATCTCGAAGCCGTCGAGAAGGAGTGTGTTAGTAGTGAGGATGTTGAGGTTTCCAAGAATCCCAACAAGAAGTCGTTTCCATTTCAGAAGTCCAGGTCTTTTCCTTCCAAGAAGAAGAAGACTGGTAGTTCTACCTCTCAGCCTCAGTCTTCTGTAACACCTTTCATTCGAAAGTGTTTCAATTGTTGTTCTCCTTATCATATGATTCGAGCTTCTTCCAAACCTTTCTTTTGCCGCTATTGCAAGAAGGAAGGACATCATGTTTCCACTTGCCCTACTGTACCGGCTGGTGCCAAGTCTAGCAAGCTTTATGTTGCTAAGACTTCTGAAGGTCCTTCTCAACCCAAAGGTATATCTCCATCTATTTTGGAAGATTCTATTTTATTTCATGATCATAGTATAGGAGTTCTTTTCGATACAGGTGCTTCACATTCTTTCGTATCGAAGAAGCTCGTCGATGATTTATCCTTGGATGTTTCTTGTTTGGTTACTTCTTTAAGGATTACGAATCCTATTGAGGGATCCGCGACCCTTAGCATGCTTTGTGATGATGTAGAGATTGTTTTATGTGGCTTTTCTTTTCGTGCGAATCTGCACGTTATATCTTGTCTGGGATTTGATATGATTTTGGGTATGGACTGGCTAGTGAGATATGATGCCAGGATTATTTATTCGGAGAGAATTTTGTATCTTCGACATCCGGATTCGCCTACTCAGTTATCTCTTGTTCTTCGGGATGTGGATAATTCCTAAATGGCTTTATGTTCTCTTAAATTTCAAGACGATGATGATATATCTCGTATTCCTATTGCTTGTGACTTTTCTGATGTTTTTGAACCTGTTTCGGGTTTGCCACCCAAGCGGGCAAATTGAGTTCCGCATTGATCTCATTCCAAGCACGCAGCCAGTTAGTCGCCCTCCCACGAGGATGTCTACAAAGGAAAATGAGGAACTCAAGAAGCAGCTTTTAGAGCTTAAGTCCAAGCAGTTGATTAGTCCAGTTTTTCTCCGTGGGGATCCGCGGTCGTTTTCATGAAAAAGTCCGATGGAACTCTTATGCTTTGCATTGACTATCGCAAGCTTAACGAGTTAACCATTAGGAATAGGTATCCATTGCCTATGATCGATGATATGTTCGATCTATTGAGTGGTGCTAAGGTCTTTTCTCAACTTGACCTTGCCACGGGTTTTCATCAGTTACGGGTCGCGGAGGATAGCTTACCTCTTACCGCTTTCTGCACCCAATATGGTTCTTTTGAGTGGCTCGTTATGCCATTCGGGTTAACGAACGCTCCTGCTTTCTTTGTTTATCTCATGAATCGAGTATTCCGGGAATATCTCGATAACTTCGTCCTTGTGTTCATTGATGATATCCTTATTTATTCTAAGTTTGATGCTGAGCATGCTAATCACTTGAGAATTGTCTTGAGTACTCTCCGTCATCATCAACTTAGAGCCAAATTCTCCAAGTTCCAATTTTGGGAGAATAAGGTTAAGTTCTTAGGCCATTTTATATCTTTCGATGGCATTTCTGTCGATCCCTCAAAGGTTGAAGCCATCCAGAATTGGAAGAGGCCTGAGAATGTTCATGAGATTCGTAGTTTCCTTGGATTGGCGGGTTATTACCGTCGGTTCATTAAGGATTTTTCCCATGTTGTGCTTCCTCTCACCAGCCTTACTCGGAAAGGCATTCGTTTTATTTGGTCCAACGAGTGTGAAGCTTCCTTCCTGATATTAAAGGAACTTCTCACTAATGCTCATATTCTTGTGGTTCCCGAAGGGAATCATGATCTTGTTGTCTACACCGATGCTTGTGGTAGTGGTCTCGGTGTTGTTCTTATGCAGAAGGATTGGGTAGTTGCTTATGCTTGTAGGCAACTGCGTCCGAATGAAGTTCGCTATGCCACTCATGATCTTGAGTTAGCCGCCATTGTCTTTGCCTTGAAGATTTGGCGACCCTATTTATTGGGCGAGCGCTTCATTCCCTATACCGTTCATAATTCCTTGAAGTATTTGTTCACTCAAAAGGAACTCCATATGAGACAACAACGTTGGCTCGAGTTTCTTGCCTCCTATGACTTTGATATTCAGTATACTCCTGGTAAGGGTAATCGTGTTGCTGATGCGCTTAGTCGCAAACATTCGGCTATAGTTTCCATGATGCTTGCCGAATGGGATATTCTTGAGACTCTATCTTTTTGTGAAATTCGTGATCAAGGTTCAACTCATGATTCTCCTATTCTGTTATTTAGTTTGGGAGCTCGACCCATTTTATTGGATCGTATTGCCGATGCTCAGCGGCGTGATCCTAATTTGTTGCATATTATTCAGCTTTGTGAGTCTAGATCCTGTGATGAGGCGTTGCGGGATTTCAGCATTGATTCTCATGGGTGTCATTGCAAGAAGAACCGTCTTTTTGTGCCTTCTGACTTTGCGCTTAGGCATGACATTCTTGATGACGGTCACCGTTCTAAGTATACCATTCATCCTGGTAGTAGTAAGATGTATGCGGATATGCGTCGTCTTTATTATTAGGAAGGCATGAAGCACGATGTGGCGAGTTATGTGAGTAATTGCATAAATTGTCAGCGTGTTAAGGACAAACATCAGCGTCCTTCGGGTCTTCTTCAGCCTCTAGAGATTCCATTGTGGAAATGGGATCAGATTTCTATGGATTTCATTGACGGCCTACCTCGTTCGAGATCAGGCCATTCTAGTATTTGGGTTTTTGTTGATCGTCTCACTAAGTCTGCTCATTATGTTCCTATTAAGTCTAATAGGACTGCTTCGCATTTGGCTAAGTTATATGTTAAGGAAATCGTGAGACTTCACGGTGTTCCTAGTTCTATTGTGAGTGGCCGTGATCCTTTATTCATGATTCATTTTTGGAAGAGTCTTCAGCAAGCTTTGGGAGCAAAGCTTAATTTCAGCATAACTTATCATCTGCAGTCTGACGGACAGACTGAACGGGTGAATCGTATCTTGGAAGATCTTCTCCGTATTTGTATTTTTGATTTTGGTGGTAGTTGGGAGGATCACCTACCTCTTGTAGAGTTCTCCTACAATAATAGTTTCGGTCTAGTATCGGTATGGCTCCTTTCGAAGCTTTATATGGAAGGCCATGTCGATCACTTTCTTGTTGGTTGGAATCTGGGGAGAAGCTTGTTCTTGGTCCAGATTTTTTTCGTGATTCTTCCGAGAAGATTGATCTTATTCATTTGAGAATGAAAGAGGCACAAAGCCGCCAGAAGTCCTACGCTGACAGCAGTAGGAAGCCTCTCGAATTCTCTGTTGGTGATCTTGTCTTTGTTAGTGTTTCTCCTTTGAAGGGGGTTATGCGTTTCAGTACAACTGGGAAATTGGCTCCTCGCTTTATAGGACCATTTTCTACTACTGAACGTATTGGCTCTGTGGCTTATAGAGTTTCACTTCCTGCTCATTTATCTGGCATTCATGACGTGTTTCACGTCTCTCAACTTCGGAAGCGTCTTCGGGAGTCGGATTCTGTTATCGCTTCTCCTGATTTGCAAAAGCTTGAGGTCTCATCGAACTTATCTATAGTACAACAACCTATTCGCGTACTTGACACGGAGGCGCGACACCTTCTAAACAAGGGCGTGCCGCTCGTTAAAAATCAATGATCCGCTGGTACCAATGACTGTACTTGGGAAACCAGAGAGTATATCGAGCGATCATATCCGGGTTTTCTATCTTTGCTTGGCAACGGTGAGAATATCATTTTATCTCAAGCTTATTTCCTTTTCTTTTGAATGTTGTATATATGTAGTTGTTACAAGTATCGTCTTTAGGAATTGCGGGGATGCAATTTTGTAAGGAGGGGAGATCTGTAACAACCCGCATATTTAACGATTTTATATTTAAATATTTTATTTAAATATAGTGTCGTTAGTCGGATTTTTGATCCAAAATGCTACTTTTTGCAAATGTCCGAATTAGGACTCGAAACCACCTCCATTGAGTCCAAAATGGCGTTTGTGATCATTTTGAGTATAAACTTGGATATGTTTGGAGTAATTTGAATTTTGCTACCTTTTCTAGTTGGGTTTGGACTCAGCCCACTAACTAACTAAATATCCAAACTCAGTCCCTCTCTTCCCCATTCACTCATTTTCACCTCCAAACATAAGCTAAAACTGAAAATGAGGGAAAGGAAGAGGAATTAGAAATTCCAAGCCCTAGTTTCTTCTTGCAACTTGAAATCTTGCTCCAAAATCAAAGAGAAGGTGTTGGTAAGCTTCTTCTTCATCTTCTCCAACTCTTCTCCTCTTCAATTTATGAATGTTTTCCTAAACCTAATTTGGGAAATATGTGTTTTATTGTTAGATTTAAGCTCGTAGAGTTGAAGTGAAGAGTAGTTAGTCTCCTTCTTGTGTTTGAGCTTCTCATCTTTGTTTGTGTGTAAAAAGGTGAGATTTTTATCTCACATCTATGCTTATATATATATCTTTGATTGTTGGGTGTGAATTCTTAACACTCAATCATGTGCATTTGATTTGGATTTGGATTGGTTTTATGAATATTCCAATTCTTGAGTTTCAAAGTCAAATTTTTATGAACATTCTCTTATGGATGTTTTGATCTTGTTTTGGTGATGAATCGAAGTGCTTATAGGGCCGGGTAGCCACTAGGCGTGAACCCCTAGTGTCTGTGCTCGTCCGATTGAAAGTTGGGAAGTTTTCTCATCATTTGGGATAGGCTGGAAACAGCCCAGGTTGTAGGTTCGACCGACCAAAGACCCTGTCCGGTCGAGCGAACCTGTATCCCGAAAGTTTCCAGGATCAGGGTCCGGTCGACCGAGCCCTGTAGCCAGCCGACCGACCTGCTGCTGTTTTGCCTATTTTTGCCTTTTTGCGTGTTTTCCAAATTTTATCGATTCAAGTTGGTTCTTAGTCGTTGTTATTGCATCTTTGGCTTTGATAACTTATTTTTGACCGCATTCACTGGTTTTCATAAATTATCCCTCTAAATTGTATTAAAAGTTTGCTTCTCCAATTTATAGATTCTATCTAAAACGCACACACACAATTTTGCACTTCGAGCGGAGTGGAAGGGAGATTAAATGGTTAGGTAAAACACGGACCATGAATCCATGCGTTTATCTTTTCGATTAATCCCCGACCTATTCGATTGATCGTTTTGGCCTTTTGGTCTGGTTTACCGATGAGATGAGGTGAACTTTGTACAGCTTTGAGTGTGAAATTAACTAACGGATAGCAAACCGTTTAGTGCGAACGAGTGGTTATGGGACTCATGTTACCACTTTTCGGATTCCTTTTTGAGAGTTATGACACATTCCGCCAGTTACCGGTGTCCGGTACTGGGCCTCCGGACCTTCACCACTATGGTTTGTTGCCTTCGGGTATGTTGCCTTCGGTTTTGTACCTTCGGGTTTGTGCCTCTGGGTTTGTTGCCCTATTGTATCGCTTTCGGAGTTAGGCCTTTATGAGCCGCTCGAGTGATATTTGCGTTTGGAGTCTTCGGGCTTATGGATCCTTATTTGTACAGTACTGAGCACGTGCTAATTTTATGATGTTTCATTGATATGTATATTCCCTAGGTATCGCCCTTCAGTGTAGGTCTTTTTGAGCCGCACGATATGTATCGATTACCTTGTGGAACTTGTGTTACCTTCATTGGTATTTGTTATTGCCTTTTTGGCTTGTTTTGGGATATTCATATCCTTTGTTTATTGTGTTGCCGATGATATGAGGCTTGTCTTGTTATGATATGATCCATCTTTTGTTAGATGATTGTGTTATCTCTTTTAGAGATATTTGTTATACATTGTGACCTTGCAGGTTATTGTTGTTCAGTTTATCTAACTGATTTGTTTAGCTAGACTGGCCCGTGTATTTTATACTCGGGTCGGACTGAGATGTTTCAGGTTAGGTGCTTTTGGACTTAGTTTATTTTGCTTTCGCATGGACTATTCAGCTTGTTCCTTTTTGTTAATGCTTTTTGTGTAGTCCTTTTTGTTGTAACACTGATATATGTATTCTTATGCAATCATTTGTATATAGTGGTTTTCTGTACCACTTGACATGTATTATTTTGTATACTCTGTTAGGTATCAATATATGTGTATATGATGATCTACTGTTCTGTGATGTATATTACATTTGGGTTGTATATTCTATTCTGATAAATCCTCCAACCACCTATGGTTTTGTTTTAAGTATTCATTGGATATGTCGACCTGCTTGGTATGTCTATTGTCGATGTATTCAACATATAGTTAGAGCAAGGCTATAGATGGTCGCTCCTAACCAGCCTTATTCTCCATGTTAGTTGACGGCATTACCCTGTAGTGTCCTTGGCTAGCGTGGGTATAGAGGTGGGTCGTCACAGCTATGCCTATATTCATGTTCATGGAAATACCTAAGACTGCGTGGATAGAATGCTTGACTAGGTTAGGTAAGTTATATTTTGTGTTTATGTTAGCTGATACAGATTCATGGTTTGGATATGTACTTAGGTTTCACTACTGTTAATTCGCAAGTTTGATTTCTATGTGTTATGGAATAAAATTTGATAGGATTCACTAGCTGGAGTTAGAATGAAGCTGGATTGGATTGAAGATCAAAATTAGAATACATAGTGATAAATGCTTCGATAGACTTTTTTGCATACCTAAAAGGTGATAGTTTAGTAGAAGTGCATGCGTGCATGCATCCATTTTGGATATAGGCTAGGGCCGTACCTTTGTGTAAACAAAAAAAGGGCGTAAGTAACGTGCATTTTGGACCAAGCCTTGAGAACGTAGTCTAGCTGTGTGGTGGAGTGGTCGAGGAAATTGTGAAAATTATTATCCCTCTATTTAAATCTCGATCCAGTTTTTGTTTTATAAAACTTGTTTGTTCATAGTTCAATTCAAATAATTTGTGAAAAGATCGAAACCAGTTTGGCTCGTCTCCCAATAATAGATTCATGCCTCTTGTACGCTGTTCTGTTGTGGTTCCCGTAGTTTTAAATCAAAAACTTCAGCTTCAGGAAAGGGTGAGTATTCTCACCTGACAAACGTACTTATATATTTGTGAATTAATCACATGTGTAATTGTAAATTTATTTTATTTAATTTTATTTTCCTATGATATAAACTTATGATGTTAAAACCCCATTATTTAATTGACACATCATCAGTTGTATTATCTACTGTTATATTATTGCAGTTATACGATTTATTATTATTTACAGTTTAAATCACACTGCAAGTTCCCTGTAAAAGATAGAGATCATTACAGGCTAAAATGATAGGCCTGAACAACATATATGTTTCATTTTTTTATTTAGTTATTTATTTAACTTGGGATTGCGGGTTTGAAATGATAGAACCCGGTTTTCTTTGTAAATTGCGGATTGAAATGATATATTATCCGTACCACTTGACCTAGGTTAGAAAATATTATACAGACCCGTGGTTATATATATATATATATATTCTGGAAATATTAAATATTTCAAAATTTATGTGTTATAATACTTGCTTAAAAGCGGATTAAAATGATTATTGTAAGTATTGTGTTATTCTACAAGTTTAATATGTAAATAAATAAATGTTAAGAATTTAAATATAAATTTACCTTGAAAATTTGATTGTAAAATAAACGGGATTTAAGTTAAGAAAAATATACATGAGAATTTGGTATAACATGAAATAAAGTGAATTTTTAAAAGGTTAAGTTTTCTATGAATTGATAGTTAAATTTGTGAAATATGGAAGTTAAAATTTTAACTTGATTTTTATTGAAATTTAGTTTATTTTTGAAAACGGTAACTAAACTAAAATTGTAAAGGAAATACATAGAAAATTTTACACTTGATAAGAAAGTATAAAGAAGTCAGATATATATTTTCAAATTTTACTTTATAAAGACCATGAAATATGGAATGAATTAAATGACTATATAAAGGTGCAAATTTTATAAGTTAAATTTGCTTAAATAAAGGTTTAAATGCTATTGAAATTGATTCAAATGAACTAAGGTATAACCTTGGGATATATATATTGGATTTTTATTTTAACTTCACTTTTTTCAATATAGTATTTGATTCAAATATAACTATTTTGGAATTTATAAACTACGGGTAATAATAACGTGGGTTGTTAAAAAGACCGGGATCGGATATAGGCATACCGTCTGTCGATACCGAAAACCACTTTGACAACCGTGTACCCGGTGAGATTCCAGAATGAAGTAGGATGGTGGTGACGTTTTCTTTGAGGTAAATACGTGGACTCGACTCCCCTGAGTTGGCATAAGGTGGCTAAAACAAGAGCGATTCTCGGATTAATGAGGTAGCACCTCTGATTGGATGCACTTCTTCGTATGCCATTCTATTACTTTTGTGATTGCTTTGGTGTGCACCTTTGATTTGGGAGTGTTGTTCGAGGTAGGTGGTAGTAGCAGCTACGTGTTTCCACTGGTTCGGATGCGTAATTGGTATACCTACCCTGGCATTGCCTAGTTGTGCCGTGTCACCTACCCTAGCGAGCCCCATACGAGTTTGATTTGTGTCATACCTATGGAGTATCCTTTGGTAGCCTCCCGATCAGGAGGAATTACGGTGCTGTATAGACTATTGGCACTATTACGTGTTAAGGGCTATATGGGTAACTCCATAACGCTATTTTAAATTAAGTTTATTTTACTAATAGACACTATTATAGTAGGGAAATATTACTACATAGTAAATAGTTTAACGGATCCTTAGAGGATGGGTGGTCCCAAGCATCCTTTAAGTTACTTGCTCTATATTACAGTACGCTTGAATTATTTTACACTATATAGGTATGTATGTCCTAACTCGAGTATTTATGTTTTATTTTACGCTCGGGTCAGCCTGAGTTTCAGTTCAGACTTAACCTCCGGAGCTTGGACTTCTGTTGATCATCTTTTTTCAAGCTTCCATCAAGTTCTGTTCAATTCTTGTTTAGGCTTTGAAATCAAGACAATCTAATATTGAGAGTTTCTGGGGAGATTTCAAACTATAATTGGATTAAGACTATGCACTTTATACTTATTTTGAGACTATTGATAGTGGCTTCATGGACCACTAAGTTATTTTAAATTCTGCTGCAAGTATTCTGATACTGTGTTTGTGATTCTGTGACTATTTATTTACTGTATATTCTGAGAATTTCCAAATTTTATTTACAACGCGGTATTTTGGAAAATTCAAGTCTGACATGTGCGGATGCGATTGGTTGAAAATACTGGGTCCTTACATTTGGTATTAGATCTTTGGCTCTAGGAAAAACTTAGAATGTATGTTAAATTTGATTTACAGAATCACTTTCATTCGAGCTTGAATCTCTTCCTTTTCGAATTTTGGAATTTTCCCTGCGGTTCCAAAGTTCATTCGTGTCCCTCACTATTCATTTCTTTCAATTCTGGAGTATCCCATAACTCCACTTCGGATGATCTTTATAGTGAATTGGCGGTCTCGCCAATATTTTAATAAAGGGGTGAAACTCCTTTACAACTAGCATTGATTCGCCAGAGATTTATATTTATCCTCAGTTTAGATGCTAGTATCTTTGGTTATTTCGAAATCTATCTCTTCAGATTGAATGTAGATTTACCCCAGAAAATCCATATCGATCTTACTCTTTAAGTCACGGTTGACCAAGTTAAGGTTGCCCGCGATTTATATAACTTATCCAGTTCCTTATTCTATTATATAATCATCGGATCTTCTGATTCCGAGTTCTCTTTAAATCAAAATTCTCTTTGATTTGAGTCCATCAAATTTGAATCTTTTTTCTTGTTTTGAAAAATTTATTCCTATATTTTGAAAAAAATCTAATATTATATATAAGTATAAATTTTCAGAATTTTATAATTAATTTAACTAGTTGTCAAGAGATAATAGTCTTTATTTATGGTTTTGTAAACCATGGGTTTTGTCTCATATAAATAATTGAATATAAAAAATGGTTGTAAATTAATTTGAAAACAGAAATGAATTTAAAACAAGAACTTGAGAATTCAATTTATGACGGTTTCAAACCTTGTGTTTTAATTTTAAAAGGATATATTATTTAACTTATTTTCGAATAGAAATTTGTTTCCAAAGAATTTTAAAGGTTTAAAAATCAATGCTCTTCTCTTTGTCGCTTGGAAATAATTTCGGTGATGACTGTAGCATCATCGACATTCATTTTCGAGTTTCGAAGTGAAATGACCATTCTGTAGCTGGCTATATTGTTACCTTGAGAATTTAATTGATTTGAATCTCTAAATATGACTTGATTTATAATATATATAGATATATGATTTAAATTTGATTTGACATATTATGTACATATATTTATCGATCCCTAAATGGTTTGAAGGGAATTAGAAATTTAATTCTTAAATTTTATCTTGAAGAATAAATTTCAATTAAAAAAAGGAGGAAGGAAAATCAAATTTTTGAATAAATGATTCCAACTTGAGATAATTGAATTTGAAAGTTTAATTTGTATAATACTCAGCTGCATTTCAATATAACTTACCTTGATTTTCAGAAGTTAACAATGTGATTGGATAATATACAATATAAAAAGACTTTACAAATAAAATTTGAGTGGTTATAATAAATGTTATACACCTAAATTCTAGTTATAAAAATATTAACAATGGGTAATGGAATAATTTACAATATAAAATGATGTTAAGGAACTAAGAATAAATTTAAGCAGTTGTAATAAGTGTAAACGTATTTAACGTAGATGATAAAAATATATTGAGAGAAATAAATTTAATTATAATTAGGAATAAAGAAGAAATTGATTTATTAAACACATTTTGAGTATAACAAATGATTTTAAAACTTATGATTTTAGAAATTTTTATTTTAAGATAATTGGAAGATGAAGTAATGAAATTTGAAATAGTTAAATTTAACGTAAGTGAAATTAACTATATGAAATATATTATTAATTTAAAATTGAATTTTTATGGTTTAGATTAATGATTCTAATTTAAGTTTCAATTTAGTTTTCTTTCAGGGTTTTTCTATTCCCCTACCTTCTTCCTTTTCGAGGACGAAAAGTTCTGAGTGGGGGAGAGTGTAACAGCCCAAAGTTTTAACAAGAATTTTTCACTTTTAATTAAAACTTTGGGGATTTATTATATAAAAATCTAAATTTTGAGTTGATCAAAAAAAATTTCCAAATTTTTAAATAAATAATAAGATCTCTAAAATTTTGATGTGGTTAAGGATTCACATTAATTTGAAATTTGGGTTTTTTTGTTGAAGATGGCAAATAACTTAATTTCTATCATTTTTTATTAAGAAATAAGATTTGAAAAAAAAATTAGTGTATAAATTAACTGTTTAATTACACGTTAAAAAGGCGGGTTATTGATGGAATATTTTTAACGTATATTTACTACATAAGAGAACCCATAAATTTAAAAAGCGTTACTTTTATTATGAAACTGGGCACGTGTTTGATTAAATTATTGCGTCGGTTTTTCACGCGTATAAATTTATTAACTTGGTTATAAATAATCAAACAAATCAGTATACATGCATTTTTAGGTGGGAAAGGAATAAATTTTATTTCCATTGACTCCACATATTTAATAAATAAAACACAATGATTTTTCGATAACGTTTAAATCAAATATTCTTTTCCGTTCCTTTACTCTAAGAGTCAACACTTTTCTTTGATCAATTTTATAAAACGTTCAATTGTTTCAACCGTTCTTCCCCATAATTCAGGCAATATAAACCCACGCCTTATAAAAAGAAAAAAAATCATTTACTTTATTTAAGTTCTTTACAAACCCATGGATATCAAATCCATTTACTTCTTAATAAATAAACGCGTGCAATTTATTGCTTCCTACTTTTCTCCCCTCTAATTGCGCAACTTTGCTGATTTAAATACAAACCCACAATATCAATGCAAACCCTTTTGGAAATACTAGGTCAACATATGCAAAATACCCAAAAATATTTGATTTGGATATTGCATGCCGTTTCTCCACCCCAATCACTGCAAACTTCTTTCTTTCGGTCACGTATGCATATCCCTGAATTAATCTTTGATTTTTATTCATTTCTTGCCGTTTCTTTGCATAAATCACTCAGCCTATTTAATTTTGAAAACTCACGTAGCCCATTAAATAAAGAAACTGTAACGAAACCAATTATTTCCTTAAACATTTTATCACTTGCAGTTCTTTTACGCAATCAAGTGGAAGAAATTTTCCATTTCAGAGCAATAATTTTCTTGCCTTTTTCAATTGAAATAGCATAGGCTCACACATCAAATTCCTGACCATTAAGAGAAAAAAATCTACCTATTCTTTCTCCTAGAATATCGCAAGTTTATCTTTATATTCCAATGCACGTACGCAAATATAAATGTCTATAAAATATATAAAACTTCTTGCCAAAATTGTTCCCTTGAATTGCGAAACTCTTCTGTTATAAATATATAACCCACGTGTAACATGCCACCCTTTTGGGTGATTTAAATCGACAATAAACCACACATGTCAACTAAAATCATTCAAAAGGTAAGACTGTTAATGGGGTAAATAAGAAAATAATAGAAAAGAAGGAAAGATAAAACACAGAATCTCACAGTGGAATGACAAAATATAAAAATCAAATAAACAGTTCATGAAGCTGTTTTACAAATAACATTTGATTACACTTTTCCAATACAAATCAGATTCGTACATATTGTAGAAATAAATAAATAATGCAGCGGAACACATGATGTAGTGGAATAATTAATAATAAATAGTAGACTCGTCTCTGTCTTCATCCTCCAAAATATAATGGTCTTCAACACACTAAAAAAAGCTCAAACTGACCCGAGCGTAATAAAAAGACAAAACATTCGAGTCAGGACTAAAAGATCTTATGTAAGTCAAATCAAAATAAGTAGAATAGAAATATTACTATAATGGATTCAGAGATGTGTAACAGGAATTTCATCTCCTGTCAAGCGCACAATGTGGATTTAATTATTTTAAAAGATTTCAAATGATTCAAAAATACCAATCTTAATCATTTTAATTAAAATAGATCCGAATTTTAAATTTTAAACTTAAATCTTTCAAATAATTCAATTCTAATAAATAATCCAAATTAAAGAAATTACACGGTTATATGTCATTTCAACCAGTATCCAAATCAAAATTTCCAAATCAATGGAAACCGCTCGAGTTATCATTTCAATCCATAGTGGTAACAAAGATATATAAATAAATAAACATCCGATCATCCAAAATGACAACCAATAACATCCATCACAATCCAACATCAAAATCAGCCAATAAATCACAACAATCAATTGATTATCATTATTAGGTGTATAACTTGCAATTTATGTTCATTATTAAATAAATGGCAAACTCAATTCAATATAAATTCAAATTTAACTTAAATGACAATCTAATAATACCAAAAGCAATTAATAAATTTCTAATCACATTATAAATTTAATTTAACTAGCATAAGATAATCTAGTATTCGTGAGTGGGTCAAAACACTCACCTTTGAGATTTAGAACGCAAAAATCCAAACAAAGATGCCTTTTCCAATAGTCTCCAAACTCAGCCAAACCTACTTTATGTTATTAGGAATTCCAATTCGAGTCCAAGGGAAGAAAGTTTTCAAATTTGATGTACCCAAAACAAAGGCAAGAAGTGGAAAGCCAAAACCATTAAGGCTAATTCTCATTGTTCAATTTTTTGAAGGCTTCTTGCAAAAGAAGGCAAGGCGATGAGGAAAGGTACGGATGTGGTTAAGGAAGAAATGGATGCTCACACTTTTCTATTCTTTTCTTTTTCTAAACATAGCTTCAGTAAAATGAATTGGCAGCAATTAAGTAGAGGTATAAAGCTATGTTGACATTGAGACTTTGAGGGAAACAAATAGAGGTCTGATGTTTGAAAAATAAGAAATTTCAAGGGTAAAGAATGATATATGATATAAAACAAAAGAAGAAAGGGAAGTGACAAATGAAATATGTATGGAAGGGACAAATAAAACAAAACTATATGATCTAAGTAGATGCTTTGGGAAATAAATAAACAAAAACGGAAGAATAAGAGAGGATATAAATTCACGTTTCAATTACATCAAAGAATTGCAATAAAACCAAATGTGGAAATGGAGGCAGGTGTATTGAATAATAAGGAAATGAAGGGACCACTTAGGATGTAGTTAATTGCATGATCCACTCAATTAAATATATTATCACTGAATATACCCTTTTCCACACTCGTTTACACATAATTAACATATAGTACATAAATTTGAATAAAATAACCAGTGTAACGTTACAAAAAAATAAAAGATGATCTAGAACTCAAATTCAAGTTTTTTTTCTTTCAAAATATTGTTTTTCTCATTGCACAACCTAAAAAGTCAATTAAATTTAAACTTCAAGATTAGTGTTAAAATCACTTATATACAGCTTCAAATGTATACTTAATGATTGTAAAATATTGTTTTAAAATTCAATTTTTTCTTCTTTATATAGAATTATTTTTACCTTCAAAATGAAAATGTTCATTTTATTTTCATTAAAATGTTCTTTTTAGTTTTTTACAATAATATATGTTTCTTTCGTTAAATCCAAAAATTAATATTAATGTTTCTTTTTTTAAAATTGAAAGATCCCAAATCGACATAATTGTAATTAATTTCAAAATTACACTTATAACGAATTATAACAAACGTACATTTCTTTCATTAAACGCCATTAATTTCAAATAAATTCTTTTTTCCTTTTATTAGAAGATTCCAAGTCAAATTAACGGCAATAAATTCATTAATTAATTTAAATTCCAACATATACTTATTTTGTTTTTTTTAATCTTATTATTCAATCAATTATCATATTATATATATACTTAACGTTGGTTTACCATTTCATTACCTCAATCTTCTATATTTATCATTTTAGTTCATATTAACTGTAGTAGGTAATTAGATTAACTATAATTGATTTTCAATTTAATTTCAATGGATTAAATAAATAGGTGATGAATGACAAATGTTACCTTTTACTTACTTAATCGCATTTACAAGATTATTATTAACAACAAATGTGATGACTACTTACACTATCCTGATTATACTCAATTTTCCATTAATTTCATTTAATTTCCCCTTTTATATAACATTTAATTCATTTCCTTATTTCAACTTATCATCAAATAACGTTACAATTATTTTAATCACTAACATACAATTCCAACATTAAACCCAACATTCAATTGCCTTAATTCAGTTAATTACCCATTCAATATTAAAACGATAAATTAATGAGAAAATAGTTAATACAATCGTTTATAATAATAATTCATACCCCTTATCTTATTCTTTACAACCATGGGTTATAATTTTCTTACCCAAAAATGTTTTATATTCAATATTAACCTATTTCAATTAATTACATACAAGTTCACCATCTACATCATTTAATTTATTTCATTATTTACAATCATAACCAAGTCAACCTACAATGTATTTCAATTAGTTTGAAATAACTTTAAATATTTATCAGTAGCGTTCAGACAACACCACTGATTTCATATTCAATATTAGCCAATTCTAATTGATTACATATAATATCAACGTTCAATGTATTTCCTTATTTTTAGTTATAACTAATTATAACCTTCAAGTCACTTCAATTAATTGGAAATTAGATTAAAATAGTTAGCAATTGCCTTATATTAACATTACTAACATTACATTCTAGTTATTCTTGTACTTGTAACATCAATTTTTTTTAGTTTTATTTCAATATAAAATTATAAAATATTATTTAATAAATATTTTAATAATCGAAAATTATGGGTCGTTACACTCTCCCATACTCAAAACTTTTCGTCCTCGAAAAGGGAAAAGGAGGAAATTAGGAAAGGGAGAAAATAAGGAATCATTACATTTTATTCAAAGTATTAAATTTATAAAAAATTAATTTTCATAAATAATTAATTTAAATAGAATATACAATTATTTACAAGTAATTGTTCATATTCAAGTCTACCAAAGTTTGAAAATATTTCACTTTTCACAAATTTTCTAAGTCTAAAATTTACGAAAAATTTCGGCAGAGTCTCCTTTGTACGGAGAGGTCGCGGAGAAATAATAATATCTATAATCATCATATATATATCATATTCAAAAAATAAACATCCCAAACCATGGGAAACAATATAATATTGCTAGAAACCTGTAATCCAAAAATATACCTATTAGTCGGGAAAAGAACGCTTAATTTATGAAACCAAAAGCAGTAGCTATTATTTCCATAAACTTGTACTTCACTTGTAAAATCCAAAGAAGTTAATAATACGTGAAAAAAGATATATTTAAGTTGCTTCAATTAATAACAAACAAATCAACACAATATAATAATAGTCACATGCAAACAAACAACATGACCATCGTATGTAACAAAGGAATCAATCGTATGTCCATAGCAACCAAACTGATGATTTGTTTAGGTTCAGACATTTTTAGTCGTACAAGATGATAAATAGACTATTAAGTGTACCCTATGCTCAATAGCCTTAGATAAATACTTGATATATTATCTGTACATCCTTATAGAGTTAGAAGTATCCTTTCCTATCATCTCAAAAGCCAAAATAACCAATAATTTCAACACAATATTTAAGTTTATTCAATTGGTTTCTTTTTTTACATCATTACTATTCTTTTTTTTTCTCATATAACGTCTTTTTCTTTTTCTTACATGTACATATATAAATTATTTCACAATATTAACTTACATACATAAGATTTCTGGTTCATCAAAATTCTTATTTACAAATAATTTCATTGAACGCTTCCATTACTTAAGTTTTACCTGTATAATATTCTATTACATATTCTATTAACATTTCAACTTATTAAACATTTTTGGTAAATATATGTGTTTTAAGAATGTAATTGAGTGTTATACAAGTTTATTTTATTCATGTTAGTTAACAAAATATTCAATGATTACATATTCTAAATTTTTATATGTTTTGATTTACAAGTTACAAGTTACAAATTTCTAATTTCTTATATATTTTATTCGTAAAATTCCATTCTCATTTATTTAATTAATTATTATTTATATAAAGGCCAATCACTTACATAATTTGTTTTCCATTAAAGATTTAAGCCATTAATGAATCATTTCACAAAATATTACTTAAGCTTCTACAGCCTTACTTAATTTTATACCTTAATTTAGTTATAGAATAAAAATTTAAGTTTTTGGTGTTCGATCTTGAAGAGAAAAGAAATACTTCAATATATCTAAAAATTCAATTAAAACATTTAACCTCATTCACTTAGTAGGAATATAAGATAAATTTAAAACATCTTTATAGCATTATGCAAGGACTTTCACAAAGTTTAAACAATGTTAGAAATTTGTATCAAAAGTTTATATTAAAACATTATGATAAGATTTTAAAAATAAAGTTCCCTAAATCTGATAATTTATTAGACTCAATATTCCAAAATAAGTATAAACTCTAGATTATTAAAGTGAAACTAATAGCATACTCAAATCTTGCACTAAATATCTAAATAAAAGTATAAATTTTCATAGATTCATGATTAATTTTACACACTTGGTTTAAAATGAATATTCAAATCATGGGAAAAACATTTATCATGGTTTAATACAAAATTCGAATAGTAACTAAACCTATAAATTTATTACTAGTACTTCGAAATCAAGTAATTATTTAAAACCATACTTCCAAAATTGAGATTCTAATTTATTTTCCAAGTATATTTAAAACTTCGCAAATCATTTTTTCCATTTATATAATATATCTTCAAATTATGCATTCAAAGAAACTTATAAAAAAAATTCAAAAAAAAATTCATTTGAAAACTTCATTTGCAAATCATTCATCTTTAATGTTTTAATACTTTACAAAAAAAAATTCTATAAATTTTCTTGCTTCATTTATTAATACCATTTCTATAATTTTAAATAACATCTTTTTAAATATATGTAAATTATTTGAAAACAATTACTTACATCATTACTTATATTTAAAAAGAAGCTATTGAAAACCTTAAATCCATTATGTTTAAATTTTATTAGTTTTAAATCTCAAAATACTTTCAAACATCATTAATAAATCAATAATCATTTACTTTAAAATGTTTTATTTAATTAATAACTTCTGACAATATTTAGAACACTAATAATTTACTACTAAACCATGTTGTACATAAATAAACAATATTTAAACATTTTAAAGTATTTAGAAAGGAAAAATGATCAAAATATCTTTTATATAATACTTTATCAAAATACTTTTATAACTCGATGTTTTAACAGGTTTATCCTTGTTTTTGCAGACTCTGGCCATACGTTGATCAGACGCATGGCTAGTATTCTCCAAGTACTTAGCAGACCTGTTTCAACACCCAATGAAAATATTTAAAATCATTGAAAATAGATATGGAAAGTACGTTCCCCCATGGATTGAAGTTACGCAATGGTTATGCCGCTATCCCAGCGGAACCAATTGTAGCTGTAGGCATCTCACCCCTCGATTTACGCTATCCAATATAATATAAAATGAATATAATAAGTGACCCACCAAAGGGATCCGATAATGACCCACCAAAGGGATCCGATAAATGACCCACCAAAGGGATCCAACAAATGACCCACCAAAGGGGTCCGATGGAAGGTACTTCCCATATCATTTATTTCAAAATATACCATACCATATATAGTCACCATTCAGAATCATAGATTCAAATATCGCACTTATATAAATTCCATCATATATAAGATTTCATTTTCAGATAGTATTTTCCAAAATCAATAGTCTCAAATATATCAAATCATTCTTATATAAATTCCGTTATATATAAGATTTATCTCTTTAGATCAAAAACCTTCCAAAATCAACATTTTTAAAAATCACCTTATACTTATATAAAGACTGTCTTATGCAAGAATAAAAAAATTTGCAAATCAATTACCTGCATGAAGATCCATATGGAATTGAACATTTTTGCTTTCCAAAAGGTTTTGAATTTAGAATAGTTCTTTTTTTTATATATATACAATCATTTTTTGAAATAGTTTGGTATATAAAATGGTTGTGGAAAATAGGTTGTAAATAAAATAGTTTGTAAAATAGTTTGAAAATAAAATAGTTTGTATAAGAAAAATTAAATGAAATAGTTTGTATAAGGAAGATAAAAGAAAGTAGTTTGAAAAATGGTTTTAAATTAATAGTAGTTTTTCATAAAAGAAAATACCAATTTAAATTACAAAGATATCCAACCCAACAACTTTCAATTTCAATGCCAAAGCATATCAATAATATTAGAACATAAGATGTACACATGTCATCATTTCGCAACATTACGTTCGATCGTTTGCTCGATCACACAAGTTCGCTTTCGAACTAGTATTGTCCATTCAACTTCCCTAATGCGGACTTCGATATGGTTTCTTGACTAGAAACCATCATTCTCCTTGCATAGCCATATACTATGATAGAGAACTCTAGAATAAAACCAAAAATCCATATCAATATTCCCATCAAGAATCGAATGAAAAATTCTAATGCGAAATGGTGTAATTCACCTCAAACTTACGTACTCAAATCCGTATCAAATTAATTATGCGAATAAAATAATATACGCACAATTTATGTATTTATTTCAATTTGATTCATCACAATTATACTTCAACTAAATTCATTATTAATCTCATTGATTAATGAAAGTATCATTTCATACTTTAATATTTGTTTCACATAATTTCTCCATTTAACATATAACATTAATTTATTCATTCTCATGATATTGCTTATGTTTCTCTTCAATTTAAATTACATTCATTCCACATGTAATATTTCTCATTTAATATTACATTTATTACCAAATCATTTCATAAGGAATTTTCTTAAGTTTATAACCAAATTATAAAAACATAATTCCTTTTTATAAGACATTGTTCATGTTTAAAGTTATCACAACTTTATTTATAACCATTTATTATAACATCCATTTATTTCATAACAATTTACAAGTCATGGTTTTATTTATCAATTCACATTAAATTCATACTAATTCAGAAGGTTTTGATTATCCAAAATATCCAAATATTTTGTTTTTCAATAGTTGAACTACGGTCAAAAAGAACAAAATTCACAACAACAATAATTAGCCAATGCTTTTAAACTAATAAAACACAACTAATCAACAATAAATGATAATAACTAAATATTACCATTTCATAAATCAAACATATTAAAAATAACTATATTAGTTATAAAAATTTAATCCTCTGCATATCATATAATATTAGGAAAAAAATTCATTTCAAAACTTATATAAAACACTTTTATAAAACTAACAAATACACGCTCTCATATATACACTTAGACAACTCATTCTAGGGTATTACTACCCTATCTCTAAAGAGTTAACCCCAACAGGCTAAGGTATGTCTAAACCAAAGCTCTGATACCAACTGTAACATCCCACCCTTTTGGACGATTTAAATCGACAATAAACCACACATGTCAACTAAAATCATTCAAAAGGTAAGACTGTTAATGGGTAAATAAGAAAATAATAGAAAAGAAGGAAAGATAAAATACAGAATCTCACAGTGGAATGAAAAAATATAAAAATCAAATAAACAGTTCATGAAGTTGTTTTACAAATAACATTTGATTACACTTTTACATTACAAATCAGAGTTATACATACAGTAGAAATAAATAAATAATGTAGCGGAACACATGATGTAGTGGAATAATTAATAATAAATAGTAGACTCGTCTCCGTCTTCATCCTCCAAAATATAATGGTCTTCAATACACTAAAAAAAGCTTAGACTGACCCGAGCGTAATAAAAAGACAAAACAATCGAGTCAGGACTAAAAGATCTTATGTAAGTCAAATCAAAATAAGTAGAATAGAAATATTACTATAATGGATTCAGAGATTTATAACAGGAATTTCATCTCCTATCAAGTGTACAATATGGATTTAATTATTTTAAAAGATTTCAAACGATTCAAAAATACCAACCTTAATCATTTTAATTAAATAGATCCGAATTTTAAATTTAATACTTAAATTTTTCAAATAATTCAATTCTAATAAATAATCCAAATTAAAGAAATTACACGGTTATATGTCATTTCAACCAGTATCTAAATCAAAATTTCCAAATCAATGGAAACCGCTCGAGTTATCATTTCAATCCATAGTGGTAACAAAGATATATACATAAATAAACGTCCAATCATCCAAAATGACAACCAATGACATCCATCACAATCCAACATCCAAATCAGCCAATAAATCACAACAATCAATTGATTATCATTATCAGGTGTATAACTTGCAATTTATATTCATTGTTAAATAAATGGCAAATTCAATTCAATATAAATTCAAATTTAACTTAAATGACAATCTAATAATACCAAAAGCAATTAATAAATTTCTAATCACACTATAAATTTAATTTAACTAGCATAAGATAATCTAGTATTCGTGAGTGGGTCAAAACACTCACTTTTGATATTTAGAACGCAAAAATCCAAACAAAGATGCCTTTTCCAATAGTCTCCAAACTCAGCCAAACCTATTTTATGTTATTAGGAATTCCAATACGAGTCAAAGGGAAGAAAGTTTTCAATTTTGATGTACCCAAAACAAAGGCAAGAAGTGGAAAGCCAAAACCGTTAAGGCTAATTCTCATTGTTCAATTTTTTTGAAGGCTTCTTGCAAAAGAAGGCAAGGCGACGAGGAATGGTACGAATGTGGTTAAGGAAGAAATGGATGCTCACACTTTTTTATTCTTTTCTATTTCTAAACATAGCTTCAGTAAAATGAATTGGCGGCAATTAAGTAGAGGTATAAAGCTATGTTGACATTGAGAATTTGAGGGAAACAAATAGTGGTCTGATGTTTGAAAAATAAGAAATTTCTAGGGGAAAGAATGATATATGATATAAAACAAAAGAAGAAAGGGAAGTGACAAATGAAATATGTATGGAAGGGACAAATAAAACAAAACTGTATGATCTAAGTAGATGCTTTGGGAAATAAATAAACAAAACGGAAGAATAAGAGAGGATATAAATTCACGTTTCAATTACATCAAAGAATTGCAATAAAACCAAATGTGGAAATGGTGGCAGGTGTATTGAATAATAAGGAAATGAAGGGACCACTTAGGATCTAGTTAATTTCATGATCCACTCAATTAAATATATTATCACTGAATATACCCTTTTTCACACTCGTTTACACATAATTAACATATAGTACATAAATTTGAATACAATAACCAGTGTAACGTTACAAAAAAATAAAAGATGATCTAGAACTCAAAATCAAGTTTTTTCTTTCTTTCAAAATAATGTTTTTCTCATAGGGGAATTGCACAACCTAAAAAGTCAATTAAATTTAAACTTCAAGATTAGTGTTAAAATCACTTATATACAGCCTCAAATGTATACTTAATGACTGTAAAATATTGTTTTATAATTCATTTTCTTCTTCTTTATATAGAATTATTTTTACCTTCAAAATGAAAATGTTCGTTTTATTTTCATTAAAATGTTCTTTTCATTTTTTTACAATAATGTATGTTTCTTTCGTTAAATCCAAAAATTAATATTAATGTTTCTTTTTTTTAAATTGAAAGATCCCAAATCGACATAATTGTAATTAATTTCAAAATGACACTTATAACGGATTATAAGAAACGTACATTTCTTTCATTAAACGCCATTAATTTCAAATAAATTCTCTTTCCCTTTTATTAGAAGATTCCAAGTCAAATTAACGGCAATAAATTCATTAATTAATTTAAATTCCAACATATACTTATTTTGTTTTTTTTAATCTTATTATTCAATCAATTATCATATTATATGTATACTTAACGTTGGTTTACCATTTCATTACCTCAATCTTCTTTATTTATCACTTTAGTTCATATTAACTGTAGTTGGTAATTAGATTAACTGCAATTGATTTTCAATTTAATTTCAATGGATTAAATAAATAGGTGATGAATTACAAATGTTACCTTTTACTTACTTAATCGCATTTACAAGATTATTATTAACAACAAATGTTATGACTACTTACACAATCCTGATTATACTCAATTTTCCATTAATTTCATATAATTTCCCCTTTTATATAACATTTAATTCATTTCCTTATTTCAACTTATCATCAAATAACGTTACAATTATCTTAATCACTAACATACAATTCCAACATTAAACCCAACATTCAATTGCCTTAATTCAATTAATTACCCATTCAATATTAAAACGATAAATTCATGAGAAAATAGTTAATACAATCGTTTATAATAATAATTCATACCCCTTATCTTATTCTTTACAACCAAGGGTTATAATTTGCTTACCCAAAAAGGTTTTATATTCAATATTAACCTATTTCAATTGATTACATACAAGTTCACCATCAACATCATTTAATTTATTTCATTATTTACAATCATAACTAAGTCAACCTACAATGTATTTCAATTAGTTTGAAATTACTTTAAATATTTATCAGTAGCGTTCATACAACACCACTGATTTCATATTCAATATTAATTCTAATTGATTACATATAATTTCAACATTCAATGTATTTCCTTATTTTTAATTATAACTAATTATAACCTTAAAGTCACTTCAATTAATTGGAATTTAGATTAAAATAGTTAGCAATTACCTTATATTAACATTACTAACATTACATTCTAGTTATTCTTCTCCTTGTAACATCAATTTTTTTTAGTTTTATTTCAATATAAAATTATAAATTATTATTTAACGAATATTTTAATAACCTAAAATTATGGGTCGTTACACCACGCATTTTCCATCTCCTCATCAAAAGTTTGGCTTCAGCCTCGTGCGTGAGTAAGCATACTTCAGGTAATGGCCTCCTTTTAGCTTATCTTCTTCTATTGTTTCTCCTTTTATTATTTATTCTCTTTTTCCCATTCACGCAAAGCTCGACCTTCACCGCCACATGACTTGACTACACCTATTTATCCACCTTTCCTCTATGCCTATATTCATGTTCATGGAATTATCTAAGACTACATGGATAGAATGCTTGACTAGGTTAGGTAAGTTATATTTTGCGTTTATGTTAGCTGATACAGATTCATGGTTTGGATATGTACTTAGGTTTTGCTACTGCTAATTAGCAAGTTTGATTTCTATGTGTTATTGAATAAAATTTGATAGGATTCACTAGCTGGAGTTAGAATGAAATTGCATGCATCTTTACTGGATTTCAGATCAAAATTAGAATAAAGAGTAATAAATGCTTCGATGGACTTTTTTGCATACCTACAAGGTGATAGTTTAGTAACAGTGCATGCGTGCACCATCCATTTTGGATATAGGCTAGGGCCGTACCTTTGTGTAAACAAAAAAAAAGAAAAAGAAAAAAAGGGAGTAAGTTACCTGCATTTTGGACCAAGCCTTGAGAACGTAGTCTAGCTGTGTGGTGGAGTAGTCGAGGAAATTGTG
The DNA here is from genome assembly GCA_030765085.1 of Allium cepa. Taxonomy (NCBI): domain Eukaryota; kingdom Viridiplantae; phylum Streptophyta; class Magnoliopsida; order Asparagales; family Amaryllidaceae; genus Allium; species Allium cepa. Next base: position 763,679,776 of record CM060929.1, read on the forward strand.
AAAATTATTATCCCTCTATTTAAATCTCGATCCAGTTTTTGTTTTATAAAATTTATTTGTTCATAGTTCAATTTGAGTACTCAGTTATTTATTTATCTTGTGAAAAGATCGAAACCAGTTTGGCTCGTCTCCTAATAATTGATTCGTGCCTCTTGTATGTTGTTCTGTTGTGGTTACCGTAGTTTTGAATTCAAAACTTTAGCTTCGGGAAAAGGTGAGTATTCTCACCTGACAAACGTACTTATATATCTGTGAATTAATCACAAGTGTAATTGTAAATTTATTTTATTTAATTTTATTTGCCTGTGATATAAACTTATGATGTTAAAACCCTATTATTTAATTGACACATAATCAGTTGTATTATCTATTGTTATATTATTGCAGTTATACTATTTATTATTATTTACTATTTAAATCACACTGCAAGTGTGACGCCCCACCTCTATACCCACGCTAGCCAAGAACACTACGGTGTAATGCTGTTAACTAGCACGGAGAATAAGGCTGTTGAGGAGCGACCATCCGTGTAATTTCTTTGCGCGAGCACCGATATGTCAGATAGTATAACATGCATTCTATGTCAAGAGGAAATCCGACATACCGATACAAACTCAAAGCTACTACACAGTGGCTATATAAATCCTTCGGAAACAAATATAGAAATAAACATAACATAAATCAGTCACAGATAATTCATATCACAGAGGCGGAAATAGATATGAATATTACACATAAAAGTGTATATCAGAGTAGTGGTCAAATAAGATCCGCAATAACACAAAAGGATAGATACAAGTGCTAGACAAAAATATGTATACATCAAGGAGTCTATATCATAAATGTATACAACAAAAGCTACTAAACTATAGTAGTTAGCCAAAAGGTCAGATGATGGTCCGATAAGGAGTCAAGAAGAAGCACCTGTAAAATCTCAGTCTGACCCGAGTATTATTTAAGAAGAAAATAATAAACGGATCAGTCTAGTTATAATTATCAGATAACATGATATAGAATTAAGAGATATGGAATAAACATATAATAATCACAATGTCAAGCCGTGATAAATAAGTAACTGAAAAATCAACAAGAGATTAATCAATACCACTTAAATCTTCTCAAAGATCAAAAGGAATGTCATACTCCTAATTTCATTCACCAAGCCACAATAAATGACATACATATCAATGTCAATCGAAAAAGGCGGTGAAACATAAATTCCATAAATCAACACAAGAAATCTAGAAATCATAAGAAAAGGATGGCCAATCCCATAAAAATGAGCTGGAGCTCCTCCAGACAGGGTATAGTCCCCCATTGCGGACATTGAGCCGAAGCTCCTCCTGGTGAGTCAAAACTCCTCCTGACAGGGTATAGTCCCCCATTGTGGACATTGAGCCGAAGCTCCTCCTGGTGAGCCGAAGCTCGTTATGACAGGGTATAGTCCCCCATTGCGGACTTTGAGCCGAAGCTCCTCCTGGTGAGTCAAAACTCCTCCTGACAGGGTATAGTCCCCCATTGTGGACATTGAGCCGGAGCTCCTCCTTGTGAGCCGAAGCTCCACAAAAATGAAGTATCGTCCTCGACATGGACAAAGAGACATCGCACATTGCTAGTCTAAATCACAAAGATGATCGTCATGATCAACGGGAAGTGTCGATTACAGTAAGCTAGTAAATATATGAGCTTAGCTTCATGTCCCATAACCACTAGCTTAACTTAAATATTTACGAACAAATTGTAGGTCTCCACTAGAAAATTGTCACAAGAGTTTCAATCGAACAAGTCCAAGAATTAACCGACGAAGTAAACGCAAGCGTTTCATACCACTTGTTTTACTAAGTCGTTTAATTAGATTTCTCATACGAGTGAGGTAAAGGCTTGTACATACTAATAGATTGGAAAACGATTTAAGAAACGAGCTTTGTAATAAAATAGTGTTGAAATTGTTTTGATGAAAGAATTTTGTTATTTACTACTAGTATAGAAAACCTTTGTATTTTTAAAGTGACAAATCACAAAGAAGATTGTAGGAACAATCAATCACTAAAATTTACATTCGAAGACGTAAATAGAATCCAAAGAAACCGATAAAGAATCCATCACAGTGGATATTTCCAAAAATCCCTAAAAAGGAGTCATCAAAGTCATAATAAATGATAACAACAAATAGGATCATCACGAATCGATTTAAATTGGAATTCTCAAGCAAATAGGCAAATAGGCAAAATAGTACCGATTCAGACGTCTGAAATCAAGGATTCAAACGTCTGAATCTGGAAAATAAATATTTTCCAAAGGCAGAATCCAGACATCTGAATCCTTGGATCCAGACGTCTGAAATAGGCACTTTTTAGCCTATTTCCTTTCTGGTTCCAAATGAACCAATTCAGACGTCTGAACCATATATTCAGACGTCTGAATCTGGGAATAGAAATCTTCCCAGAACAATATTTAGACGTCTGGATATTATGTTTCAGACGTCTGAATGAAGGGTTCAGGGCATTCCTGAACCTAGGCCAAAAATGGCCAAATGAATATCGGAAACGATCGAACGAGCAAATGGCGATGACTAAGGAATTACGTCGAACGACAACTCAGCCTAAATGGCTCTTCGATACGCCTCAAATATCAATGTCCAAATATCCATAATAGGATTTTCATAAATTAGACCAAAACACAAAAAATTGGAATATACACGAAATCAATCCAAACCAAAATCGATTGCACATGAATAAGTGTTACGAATTCATACCTAACAATCGAAGATAATTATAGACAAAGATGTGAGATAAAAATCTCACCTTTGAACCCAAATCAATGAAGGAGAAGCTTTAAGAACAAGCTAAGATCAATTCCTCTTCAATCTCAACACTAGAAGCTTGAATCTAAGCTTAAAAGAGAAACATTTCCTAAATTAGGTTTAGGAATTTTCTGAAATCAAAGAGAGAAAGAGTTGGAGAAGAAGAAGGAGATGCTTACCAATGGGTTCACTTGAGTTTGGAGCAAGAAGATGGATTTGCTAATGGAAATTAGAGCTTAGGATTTCCTAATTCTTTTTCTCTTCCCCCATTTTTGATGAAGCTTGAATGTATTAGGAAATTATGAAGTAATGAAGAGGAGAAGGGGTTGGGACTGAATACATAAGTGGCTCAGCCCAAACCAAAGCCCTAAGTACAAAGTAGCAAAAATCAACTTTCTCCAAACATATCGAAGCTTATACTCAAAAAGGTCGCAAACGGCATTTTGAACTCAACGGAAGTGGTCTCGAGTCCTAATTCGGCTGTTTGCAAAAAGTAGCTTTTAGGACTAAAATCCGACTAACGATAAAATATTTAAATAAAATATTTAAATATAAAATCGATAAATATGCGGGTTGTTACAGACTCCCCTCCTTAAAGAAATTGCGTCCTCACAATATTTATGAAGAAGATAAGAAGTAACAACCATAAAAGCATATTAACACAAAAGAAAATTTGAAATAGGAAGTTCACCATAAAGAGCATGAAAGGGTAAGCCTGAACGGGATCGCTCGATGAATTCCCAGGATTCCCAAGAGCAATCCTTAGGATCTGAGAACCATTGAACTTTCACAAGAAGAACATCTTTATTCCGAAGGCGCTCAACCTCCGAAGCAATGATGCGAATGGAATGTTGCTCATAAGTCAAATCTGGTGAAACTTCAAATTCATCAATAACACCGGGCTCAAGAATAAAATAGGAAACCTAAAAGCATTTCCATAGTTAAAAGACGTAGAAAACGTCAAGAATAGCAGAATGTTGAGCCAGTGCAATGGCGTAGTGCAGAAACGGTACGCCCGAGAAACTTCAAATTCGAATAATTTGGAACACCGACGTAGTACAAAAAAGGTACGTCCAATGAACCGATAAACCGGAACAACGATGTAGTATAATAATGGTACATCCATTGATCCAAATGAGACGGAACATCGATGCAGTATAATAACAGTACATCCGATGAACCGAACACCATAAAAGAACATGGGACACTAGTCCATAAAAGGAATGAGAGAAAGCTCAATAAAATGAAGTATACCAAAACGTCCGATGAACTTGATAAAAATATAATTCCATTCAGACAACATCAAAGAATCAACCACTTGTTTCTTACGACAAAGCGCATTGGCAACACGATTTCCCTTCCAGGAATAAAAAGAATATCAAGATCATAAGATGTCGGGAACTCGAGTCAACATGGAGTTCCATATGAGAAAATAATTATCCCAAAGATTTATGATCGGGGTAGAGAACAGATTTCTCATCCAAAAATGATGATGCCAAACTCTAAAAGCGAAAACAATAGCCGCGAGCACTAGATCATGAGTGACATACCTAGTCTCAATCGGCTTTTAATGATTTAGAAGCACAAGTGATAACACGTTATCTTATGCAAGAGAACGACATCCAAACCAATACGATAAGAATTGGTACAAAAGATAAAGTCTTGGTTCCCCCTCGGGAATCACAAGAACAAGAGTATCGAAAAGAAAGAATTTCTTTTAAATAATCTTCTTTCCTGAAAAGTTAAAACTTTCAAAATTACATTTATCATTATGTAATAATCATTCTAGAAAAATTTACTATTTTCAAGTTAATATACTGTGTCTGATTGTCTCATCAAAGCATTTAGGAAATTCCTATCGATAACATTGATCAAGCGCATCGACCAGAATTCTTAAAGCACTCAACGGGCAATACAATCACAAAATCATCTTCTATATGATAAACATGTTTCTCAAAACCTTTAAGAATATTCTTTGCTCGTTTTAAGATCAAAATCGAATTGTACTTATAAATAAATCTTACGAAAAAGATTTACAAAATTTTAAATTTCTATTTTCATCCAAAACCAATAAATACAAGAATGGTCTCATCGAAATGTTCATAGAATATTTGATATATAAAATGGATGAAATAAGCTGGACAGATTGAACGACAAAATAAGCCATTCATTAGAATCATAACGAGTGCGGAGTGCGTAAGTGGAATGCTAACTCACGCGACTCGTAGCCAAATGAAAATCGGTGGCAAGGTCAAACTGAAAGGACCTTAGCACCACACAAAAAATTACTTAGGTGATACTCCCAAGACAAGCTCAAAAATACCGAAAAATTTCTCTAACTACATGAATGAGAGAAATAACACTTTCCTTATAAGTGGGCTTAAGGAATAAAATGATGCCATCAAGTTGGAATCAAAATCATAAAGGAAAAATAGAAATCTGCTTAACAGATTGAAAATGTCGAAGAGGAATAGTCCACACGAGAAAATAGGATATAGGCTTCATTAATGATTAAGCCAATCCTATCGCACTAATCAATTCCGGAGCCTAAGTAAAAATATTGGCTCGGAAAGAAAATTCACATAAAGTAATTTTCGACATCAAATAAAAGCGAATTGAGTGTTGCAGATCTACCATCCGGATTCGCAATCCTCAAAGTAGTCATCAAGCCCAAAATATTCAAAGAAAAAAATCTACAAGTTCTTTTGATATAAAAACAATGAGATGGACTCATATCAAAAAGAATTCAAATAGAAAGATCACGAAATAAAACAATGCCATCAAGGATTGAATGTAAAATACCTTGACTAAGAGAAGAGTTGCTAGGGGCTTGCAGCTTTCCTTCTCTCCTGCTTTGACGCTTGGGACATGAAGAGATATAATGATCCGCACTTTTGCAATAGGGGCAAGAAATAGGCCTTGGACACCTATTTATATAGTGGTCCCTAGAGCCACAATTGTAGCATTCTCCACGATTAGGGATGGGAGTATTTGCTATAGAAGTCTCTTGCTTCGCCCTCTTGATAGGATTAGGACTTTCACACCTAATAAAGGGATGCCTCTTCTTGTTGTTGTTGGAGTTCGGTTAGGCACTCCCAACCTCGACATCAATTTCTCTATCGGCCTCTTCAAGACGAAGAGCGATATCAATAAGATGATCAAATGAAACCTCAAGTTTCAGGAGTAATGACTTCTTAAGATTCTTAATCAAGCCATAGACAAATCTCTGATTTTTCTTCAATGGGGTGTTAATGTATTCAACCCCGTATTTGGAAAGAGATTCGAAAGATGCGACATAGTCTGTCACAGAAGATCCACCTTGAACAAGGTCAATAAAACGCCGTGCTAAAGTTACTTTTTCAGCCTTCGGCACAAATTTCAATTCGAATCTTTCCCGGAATTGCTCCCAAGTGAGATCCACCTCAACGATTTCAGAAATTAAAAGCTCATACCAATCTAACGCTCTTTCTTGGAGCATGCTAGAAGTCACTTGGACTCGATGAAGGTCAATAAGGTTCATGCGAGAAAGATTCGATCGCATGATTTGAGCCAAGCTTGAATTTCTATAACACTCTCGGATCCTTTGAATGGCCTTCCACCCAAATCGGTATAGTCTCTGCACAAGCGTGCAAAACCGGATCTAGGATGAGTAGGCTCTGGAATGGGTCCTGCAGCTTGAGCGTTCTTCACGAGATCTAAAAGCTGCTGAGCAAACATGAATACTCCATCCTGAGGAGTAGCACTAGATTGACCGGCGCGGGGACGGCCTGGTCTAACCATTTCTCTTCTTTAAGAAAGAAAGAAGGAGGAAAGTTATTCTCAAAATAAATATCAAGCAATCTTGATAGATAAAACAAGGAATCATAAAAGAAAATAGGATAGGACGGTACGAAGACCCGAATAAAATCCTAAAGTACGACTCCTAAGATGGACTTAGGACGATGATCCTTGTTATAATATTCCATATTGTTCCGAAGTTTGGCTCTGATACCAAGCTGTGACGCCCCACCTCTATACCCACGCTAGCCAAGAACACTACGGTGTAATGCTGTCAACTAGCACGGAGAATAAGGCTGTTGACGAGCGACCATCCGTGTAATTTCTTTGCGCGAGCACCGATATGTCAGATAGTATAACATGCATTCTTTGTCAAGAGGAAATCCGACATACCGATACAAACTCAAAACTACTACACAGTGGCTATATAAATCCTTCGGAAACAAATATAGAAATAAACATAACATAAATCAGTCACAGATAATTCATATCACAGAGGCGGAAATAGATATGAATATTACACATAAAAGTGTATATCAGAGTAGTGGTCAAATAAGATCCACAATAACACAAAAGGATAGATACAAGTGCTAGACAAAAATATGTATACATCAAGGAGTCTATATCATAAATGTATACAACAAAAGCTACTAAACTATAGTAGTTAGCCAAAAGGACAGATGATGGTCCGATAAGGAGTCAAGCAGAAGCACCTGTAAAATCTCAGCCTGACCCGAGTATTATTTAAGAAGAAAATAATAAACGGATCAGTCTAGCTATAATTATCAGATAACATGATATAGAATTAAGAGATATGTCATAAACATATGATAATCACAATGTCAAGCTGTGATAAATAAGTAACTGAAAAATCAACAAGAGATTAATTAATACCACAAAAATATTCTCAAAGATCAAAAGGAATGTCATACTCCTAATTTCATTCACCAAGCCACAATAAATGACATACATATCAATGTCAATCGAAAAAGGTGATGAAACATAAATTCCATAAATCATCACAAGAAATCCAGAAATCATAAGAAAAGGATGGCCAATCCCATGAAAATGAGCTGGAGCTCCTCCAGAAAAGGTATAGTCCCCCATTGCGGACATTGAGCCGAAGCTCCTCCTGGTAAGTCAAAACTCATCCTGACAAGGTATAGTCCCTCATTGTGGACATTGAGCCGAAGCTCCTCATGGTGAGCCGAAGCTCCTCATGACAGGGTATAGTCCCCCATTGCGGACTTTGAGCCGAAGCTCCTCCTGGTGAGTCAAAACACCTCCTGACAGGGTATAGTCCCCCATTGTGGACATTGAGCCGAAGCTCCTCCTGGTGAGCCGAAGCTCCACAAAAATGAAGTATCGTCCTCGACATGGACAAAGAGACATCGCACATTGATAGTCTAAATCACAAAGATGATCGTCATGATCAACGGGAAGTTTCGATTACAGTAAGCTAGTAAATATATGAGCTTAGCTTCATGTCCCATAACCACTAGCTTAACTTAAATATTTACGAACAAATTGTAGGTCTCCACTAGAAAATTGTCACAAGAGTTTCAATCGAACAAGTCCAAGAATTAACGACGAAGTAAACGCAAGCGTTTCATACCACTTGTTTTACTAAGTCGTTTAATTAGATTTCTCATACGAGTGAGGTAAAGGCTTGTATATACAAATAGATTGGAAAATGGTTTAAGAAACGAGCTTTGTAATAAAATAGTGTTGAAATCGTTTTGCTGAAAGAATTTTGTTATTTACTACTAGTATAGAAAACCTTTGTATTTTTAAAGTGACAAATCACAAAGAAGATTGTAGGAACAATCAATCACTAAAATTCACATTCGAAGACGTAAATAGAATCCAAAGAAACCGATAAAGAATCCATCAAAGTGGATATTTCCAAAAATCCCTAAAAAGGAGTCATCAAAGTCATAATAAATGATAACAACAAATAGGATCATCATGAATCGATTTAAATTGGAATTCTCAAGCAAATAGGCAAATAGGCAATATAGTGCTGATTCAGACGTCTGAAATCAAAGATTCAGACCTCTGAATCTGGAAAATAAATATTTTCCAAAGACAGAATTCAGACGTCTGAATCCTTGGATCCAGACGTCTGAATTAGGCACTTTTTAGCCTATTTCCTTTCTGGTTCCAAATGAACCAATTCAGACGTCTGAAACCATATATTCAGACGTTTGAATCTGCGAATAGAAATCTTCCCAGAACAATATTCAGACGTCTTAATATTACGTTTCAGACGTCTGAATGAAGGGTTCAAGGCATTCCCTGAACCTAGGCCAAAAATGGCCAAACGAATATCGGAAACGATCGAACGAGCAAATGGCGATGACTAAGGAATTACGTCGAACGACAACCCAGCCTAAACGGCTCTTCGATACGCCTCAAATATCAATGTCCAAATATCCATAATAGGATTTTCATAAATTAGACCAAAACACCAAAAATTGGAATATACAAGAAATCAATCCAAACCAAAATCAATTGCACATGAATAAGTGTTAGGAATTCACACCTAACAATCGAAGATAATTATAGACAAAGATGTGAGATAAAAATCTCACCTTTGAACCCAAATCAATGAAGGAGAAGCTTTAAGAACAAGCTAAGATCAATCCCTCTTCAATCTCAACACTAGAATCTTGAATCTAAGCTTAAAAGAGAAACATTTCCTAAATTAGGTTTAGGAATTTTCTGAAATCAAAGAGAGAAAGAGTTGGAGAAGAAGAAGGAGATGCTTACCAATGGGTTCACTTGAGTTTGGAGCAAGAAGATGGATTTGCTAATGGAAACTAGAGCTTAGGAAATTATGAAGCTTGAATGTATTAGGAAATTATGAAGTAATGAAGAGGAGAAGGGGTTGGGGCTGAATACATAAGTGGCTCAGCCCAAACCAAAGCCCTAAGTACAAAGTAGCAAAAATCAACTTTCTCCAAAGATATCGAAGCTTATACTTAAAAAGGTCGCAAACGGCATTTTGAACTCAATGGAAGTGGTCTCGAGTCCTAATTCGGCTATTTGCAAAAAGTAGCTTTTCGGACTAAAATCTGATTAACGATAAAATATTTAAATAAAATATTTAAATATAAAATCGATAAATATGCGGGTTGTTACAGCAAGTTCCCTGTAAAAGATAGAGATCATTACAGGCTGAAATGATAGACCTGAACAACATATATATTTCATTTACTTATTTAGTTATTTATTTAACTTGGGATTGCGGGTTTGAAATGATAGAACCCGATTTTCTTTGTAAATTGCGGATTGAAATGATATATTATCCGTATCACTTGACCTAGGTTATAAAATATTATATAGACCCGTTGTGTTTTATATATATATATATGTATGTATATATATTCTGGAAATATTAAATATTTTAAAATTTAAGTGTTATAATGCTTGCTTAAAAGTGGATTAAAATGATTATTGTAAGTATTGTGATATTTTACAAGTTTAATATGTAAATAAATAAATGTTAAGAATTTAAACATAAATTTATCTTGAAAATTTTGATTGTAAAATAAACGGGATTTAAGTTAAGAAAAATGTACATGAGAATTGGTATAACATGAAATAAAGTGAATTTTTAAAAGGTTAAGTTTTCTATGAATTAATAGTTAAATTTGTGAAATATGGAAGTTAAAAATATAACTTGATTTTTATTGAAATTTAGTTTATTTTTGAAAACGGTAACTAAACTAAAATTGTAAAGGAAATACATAGAAAATTTTACACTTGATAAGAAAGTATAAAGCAGTTAGATATATATTTTCAAATTTTACTTTATAAAGACCATAAAATATGGAATGAATTAAATTACTATATAAAGGTGGAAATTTTATAAGTTAAATTTGCTTAAATAAAGGTTTAAATGTTGTTGAAATCGATTCAAATGAACTAAGGTATAACCTTGGGATATATATTGGATTTTTATTTTAACTTCACTTTTTTCAAAATAGTATTTGATTCAAATATAACTATTTTGGAATTTATAAACCACGGGTGATAATAACGTGGGTTGTTAAAGAGACCGGGATCGGATATGGGCATATTCTCTGTCGATACCGAAAACCACTTTGACAACCGTGTACGCGGTGTAGATTCCAGAATGAAGTAGGATGGTGGTGAGGTTTTCTTTGAGGTAAATACGTGGACCCTACTCCCGTGAGTTGGCATAAGGTGGCTAAAACAGGAGCGATTCTCGGATTAATGAGGTAGCACCTCTGATCGGGCGCACTTCTTCGTATGCCATTTTATTGCTTTTGTGATTTCTTTGGTGCACACCATTAATTTGGGAGTGTTGTTCGAGGTGGGCGGTAGTAGCAGCTACGCGTTTCCATCGGTCCAGATGCGTAATTGGTATACCTACCCTGGCATTGCCTAGTTATGCCGTGTCACCTACCCTAGCGAGCCCCATACGAGTTTGATTTGTGTCGTACCTATGGAGTATCCTCTGGTAGCCTCCCGATCAGGGGGTATTATGGTACTGTATAGACTATTGGCACTATTACGTGTTAAGGGCTATATGGGTAACCCCTTAACGCTATTTTAAAGTAAGTTTATTTTACTAATAGACACTATTATAATAGGGAAATATTACTACGTAGCAAATAGTTTAACGGATCCTTAGAGGATGGGCGGTCCCAAGCATCCTTTAAGTTACTTGCTCTATATTACAGTACACTTGAATTATTTTACACTGTACAAGTATGTATGTCCTGACTCGAGTGTTTATGTTTTATTTTACGCTCGGGTCAGCCTGAGTTTCAGTTCAGACTTCACCTTCGGAGCTTGGACTTCTGCTGATCATCTTTTTTCAAACTGCCGTTAAGTACTGTTCAATTCTTGTTTAGGCTTTGAAATCAAGACAATCTAACATTGAGAGTTTCTAGGGAGATTTCAAACTATAATTGGATTAAGACTATGTACTTTATACTTATTTTGAGACTATTGATAGTGGCTTCATTAACCACTAAGTTATTTTAAATTCCGCTGCAAGTATTTTGATTCTGTGTTTGTTATTCTGTGATCATTTATTTACTATATATTCCGAGAATTGCCAAATTTTATTTACAACGTGGTATTTTGAACGATTCAAGTCTGACATGTGCAGATGCGAATGGTTGAAAATACCGGGTCATTACATTTATACAAAGTTGAAAAAAGAATAGATGGGCCCGATTTATAACCGCGCTGAACGATAAATGACTCGAAAAACCCGTTCTGACTTCAGAACGAAATTGGGTCAACCCGTATACCAAAATAGATGTTTTTAAATATTTTAAACGCGATGGAACAAGTTTCAAGTCCAAATTCCAACGTATGAAGAAGTTATGCAAAAATCAATAATTTTCAAATTGATTTCAATTAATTTCAATTTCATTGATTTCAAGGCGTTTTGAGTCCGTACGGTCAAACGACAAGTCCGATCGCTACGAAACTTGAAATACTACAATAATTCACCACTACGGATTCGATGAAACTGGTTTCGTCGAAATAAGAGTCAGTGGCCAAAATGGCTATTTTTACATTAATTACATAAATTAATAATTGATTAATTAAATCAAATTTCCAATTTCAATTCTAAAATTGACAATTCTTATCATTTTGATTTCTCAACCATTAACAATGGTTTTAAACAAATTTAAATATCAATTTAGAGGTGATTAATTTATCAATTCCAGTATTAACCTCATTTTCATTAAATTCAAAATTGTAAATTTAATTCCAAAATTTCTATTAAATTTGCTTTTCATTCTATTTCAATTTATTATTAACAAACGGATGAAGTTTACATTGGAATCAAAATCTGTTACATTTACATTCTCACATTTCATCTAAATTCTCATTTATGTAATATTTAAATAGTTTATTTCATTTAATTGCAATTAACCCTATTATCATACATTAAATTCCAATATGTTGACAAAACTTTATTTTGCATTCCTTTTATTCAACCAACTGTCATTTTATAAATAAAATTAACATTATTTCCGATTGTTACTTTAATTTACATTAACAAAATGTTAAATTTAAAATTTATTACAATTGATTGCCAAAGTTTATTCGACACATTAAATAAACAACAACCTTTATTTAACACATTAAATAAACAAGCAAACTATATTAATTGCCACCTATTTGCTTTTAATTGCATTTATAAGTTCGTTACTTATCCATCCAGAATAAAATTCCGTATACAATGTTATTTTACTTCAGTACATTAATATACGCCTATTTACATCTTAATTTGAATAAATATTACTTTTCTAAATGTGTACTTCTATCAATTGTACACATTAATATAGGTTTAAAACCACTTAGTGAAATTACCTTAATTCCATTCTTATACCAGTTTATTACTTTACATACATTACGTATTAATTCATCAATTAACATACTTTGAACTTATTTCCTAATTCACCAATTACTACCTTAAAATAAATCTACGTTTCTATTAAATTTACATTCACACTTCCGTTATTACATTTATTTTCATTGAAGAAATATTTAATTACCTTTATTTGTAATAGTCATTTATCACCAATATACTCTTTAAAAATACTTGTATGGTAATTCTCTACAATAATTACCCTCTATCCTATTATTTCACACATTAATTGTAACGACCCGTGAATTTTGTTAATTAAAATTTTCATATTAATAAGATTTTGGAATTAAATTTATAATGAAATATAATTGTCATAATTTGTAATAAAGTAAATGTTAAGAATTAACCTATGAAATATTATATTGATTAAAATAGACTTAATTAAAAGGGTTGAATTGAATAAATCCTATTTTTTGGAACCTAATCTATTGGTATGCTAATTTATCATAAATGAGTTATTGTAAGAAATTGTAATTTTAATAGAATTCTAATGAATGAAAGTAGTGAAAAGATTATACCCGGATGTAATTGTATATGAGAAATAAAGGAAAGTATTAAATTGATTTAATGTAGTAAAACATTGTTAATGGTTTTTGATTTTAAATTAAGGAAACGTGTTAATGCAAGTTAATATTTAATGAACTTAAATGAACGTTACAATTTAATTAAAATTCAAATATTTTGACTTAGCTATAATGAAATATAATAAGAACAAATGCAATTATTGCATTTATGGGTGAAATAATATATTGATTTATTTGTAACTGAATGTAAATTAATGCAATTAGGTTAATGTAAGTTTATAAATAATTAATTTAGCACAATTCCAATTAATTGAAATAACTGTAAGGTCATAGTTTGTTGTATCTAGTAAATTTGGAAATTTAATTCCAATAAATGTAATAAAGTATTAGAAATGCATATTGTTTCATAAGATAGTATAAAGAAATGTAAACTTGTGATCTACGTATGAAATAATAACCAAAATAAGGGAAGTAGTGTTAATGTAAGTAAAGTTGTAACAAATTGGTTTACTAAATCAAAATTTGGATATCAATAATGTAATGTTTATGAGAATTAATGCGAGGGCTGAAGGTAGGTATATAATAAATAAATAGAAACGGGAAATTTTTCAAAAGTAATAAATTGAAAAAAAAAAGAATGGAACTAACGTTTGGTTCTAAAACCTTAATTTATGTGTGTAATTAATAAGATTTCACATTTGAAACATAGTCATAATACAAATAAAGAAAAAGGGACAATAGTGTAAAACTTTGATAATTTACCCATTCATGTAATGCATTGAATTTGGTCTAAATCAAATTTCAACATTTGTTTGTTAATAATAGCTTATGAGTGAAATAAACGTTAAAGGATAACAAGTATTGTAAGTTAACCTTTTAGACAAGTATATTAAATTATAACTCGTAATCAATTGCAATAAATATAAAAAAAATTACGTTAACGTTAATTTAAGTAAATTTTGAAAATAATGGCAATTCCATTTATAATATGACTATTAGTTGAGGCAAAGATTGTAATTCAAGACTTATTGATTTATTTGAATGAATTTAAAGTATAAAACCAAGTAAATATTTAATGCAGAATATAAATAATAATTAATACACGTATTTGGCAAATACGGTAAAACTGGAATAAAATGTTATGCGATTGAAATAAAGATGAAAATAGAAATGGAATAAATCTTTATTAATTTATTTGAATTTAAAATTTAATAAAAGGATTTAATTGCAATTAAATGGATTTAAAATTTAAAATGGGAATTTAGATGAAATGTGAGGATATTAAAGTAAATAGTTTTGAACCCAATGTTAAATCCATCCATTTGACAATAATCAATGGAAAAATGATTGTTAATTTAATTTAATAGAAATTTGGGAAATTAAATTTATAATTTCTGAATTTGAATGGAACTGAGGAATATACGGAAATCGATAAGATAATCAACTTTAAATTGACTTTCAATTTGTTTAAAACATTGAAATTGATTGAGAAATATAAAAGCGATAAAATTTGTCAATTTTAAGATTGAAATTTAAAATTGGATTTAATTAATTTATTTATTTAATTAATGGAAAAATAGTCATTTTGGCCACTGACTCAGATTTTGACGAAACCGGTTTCATCGGATCCGTAACAGTGAATTATTGTAGGATTTCATGTTTCGTAGCGATCGGACTTGTCGTTTGATCGTACGGACTCGAAACGCCTCGAAATCAATGAAATTGAAATCAATTGAAATAAATTTGAAAATATTGATCTTAGCATAACTTCTTCATACGATGGAATTTGGACTTGAAACCTTTTCCATTGCATTTAAAATATTTTAAAACTCTATTACGATATATGGATTGACCCAATTTCGTTCCAGAGTCAGAACGGACTTTTTGGGCCACTGTGTCGTTAGCACGTATATTCAACCCGATCCATCTATTCAAATGTCAACCCTGCCTATATATATCCTACTACAAACCCTAGCCGCCTCTATTCCTCATTTCTATACGTATAAAAACTTCTGTGCTCCTCTTCCTCAATAGCTGTAAACCCTAATTTATCCTACTTAAATTTCAATTCAAAAATCAACTTCAAAAATCCAAATTCGTCAGAAAAATTCAGAAAAAATATATGTTGAACCTCTCGATGTATGCATCATAGATCCGAAACTCGTTTTTTTGGTCCTGAAATCAATGGAAGAGTCTCGGGCGTTCAATGGGGTCGTAATCAATGTCGATGGATCGTTGATTCATTGGTACAAATGTGGAGAGGGGGACGAGTAGAGGCCATCGGTGTGGGTAGCTTGTCGATTTAATGGCTTGATTTTTCATGAAAATTCATTAGAGTTTCACCCTGTGTGGCGACGACTGCCGTGTTTGACGTCGTGGCGACGTGGCGTTTACGTGGGGTCGACGGGGGCCGCGTGGAGGAAGGACGGCGACGTCAGGGGGCTGGAGCACGTGCGATCATATGAAGGTGGCGGCACGTCGATTTTCCCTGTGCGTGATTAGGGTTTTAGCTCATGCGAAAATAGTGGCGGGGGAAGAAAGTTAGGCGACGTATCTTTTTATTTATTTAATTCTTATTATTTTTTTATTTTGTTTTGAAACGTTCTAATATCAATAACTTTTACGTACGTGGTCCGTTCCACTGCCAGGTTCGTATTGGGATTTCGGACATTATGGCTCTGGTTTGGACGAATTCTAAGACTGTCCAATTTTTGGGTTTAAATTGAATTTAAATTCAAAAGGTGAGTGTTTTAACCCACTCATAACTTCTAACATTTCTTATGTCTGTTAAATTAATTTATGTTGTGATTTTGAAATTATTTATGACTCTTTGTATATTTTAATCATCATATCAGTTAATTGCATTTATTTAAATTAAATCATTATTTAATTTATTATGGAATGTAACTGCCAGTTAATTACCTGTTTATATTATCGGTTATATATTGATATTGATTGATTATTTTGTATAATGATTGTGATGGATGTATGATTTTATGATGGATGGATGGATGTTTTATTTATATCATCATAAACTGCAAGTTGTTATGCATTTATTTTAATTCGCGATTGTGGTTTGAAATGATATACAACCGCATTTTTATTTTTAAATTGTGGATTTAAATGATAAATATCTGTACCACTTGACCATAGGATAGAAAATTATATACAGGCACCGCAGTATATATATATATATATAATTATTTTAAAATGATTTTTTATGATTTTGTAAAGAAATATACGGATTATATAAATATTGATTTAGATGTTATATAACGTCAAATTTATTATTGATTTTGGCTATATATAAATACGCTATAATATAGAATAAGCCTAATAATAAAGTTTGATTATTTTATATAATAGGATTAATGAATATTGATTTATTTTGATATCATATAAATAGTATTAAAATGCATGAATTTAAGCTATGTATAAGTTTGTTAAATAAAAATTTAATTTAATAATAGAGTTTGATTTTATTAAAATAAATGTGAGTAAGTATTCAAATTTTATTGTAATATAGAGAGTAAATGATTTAAATAAATCGAGGTCGGGAGATAAATTGGATATTTTTTTGGAATTGAATTTATTTAAGAATTAAGCTCTAAAATGGTGATGTGAAATTTATTAAATTGAAATTTTTAAAAGGTATAATTATTATAACTGGATTTTAGGTCTAGGTGAATAAAATGATTATTTCAAGTATAAATGAATTAAACAAAATATTCAGTATTTGAAATTTGAGTTTTGTTTAAAATGAAAATGGATTTATTATGTAAAATATTTCAAAACTAAATAATAGAAGATTTGATTTTTAAGTCTAGAGTATCAAATTTAGTTTTGGAATTTTGGAATATTAAAGCCTTGAAATATATCGAAATTGAAAAGTTTATCGAAATTGAAATGTTTTTAAGTTATGAATTTCAAAGTGATGTTTTAAAAATGTATAATTTCAAAGGTCGGTTCCAAAAAAAATAAAAATTGAAAGTGCTATGATTTCTTGAAAAAATTTATATTTGAAATCAAATTGATATCATATAAATTTGGGTTTTAAAATAGAAATAATATCATATTTATATAGTTTTGAAATGAATATTATATTCTGGTTTTAAAGTATAAACTATTTTGAAAGAACCGCGGTGTTATATTAACGATTGTTTGTTGAAGAGACCGGGATCGGAAGTTGTCATACTCTTTGCCAACTCCGAAAACCACTTTAACAACCGTGTACGCAGTGGAGATTCCAAAATGAAGTAGGATGGTGGCGTTGTTTTCTTTGAGGTAAATACGTGGACTCAACTCCCGTGAGTTGGCATAAGGTGGCTAAAACATGAGCGATTGACGGGTTAATGAGGTAGCACCTTTGATCGGATGCATCCCTTCGATATTATACTTTGACTTTTGGATTGATTCGGTGGCCACTTTTGATTTTTTTTTATTTGGGGGTATGGATCGAGGTGGGCGGTAGCTGCACGCTCTGCGTTACCATCGACCCGGAAACGTAATTGGTTTATCTACCCTGGCATTGCCTAGTTGTGCCGTGTCACCTACCCTATCACGCCTTGTCGAGTTTGGTTTTCTCCCGTAGCTCGTGGAGTATTTAGGGTAGTCACCCGATCTGGAGATGCGCTGATACTGGATGGACTATTGGGACTATTGCGTGTTAAGGGCTATATGGTTAACCCCTTAATGCTATGAAAAAAGTAAGTTTGTTTTACCATTAGACACTATTATAATAGCGAAATATTATTACATAGTAAATAGTTTTACGGATCCTTAGGAGATGTGAATCTCGAGCATCTCTTAAGTTACTGCACTCACGTTAGACGCTGGATAAGAGATGTCAAACCCCGTAAACATCTCCGACGCCGTTTGTAACGACCCGCTATTTTGGACCATTCAAATCGACAATAAAACCAAACATATCTGTGATGCCCCACCTCAATACCCACGCTAGCCAAGAACACTACGGTGTAATGCTGTCAACTAGCGCGGAGAATACGGCTGTTGAGGAGCAACCATCCGTGTAATTGCTTTGTGCGAGCACCGATATGTCAGATAGTATAACATGCATTTTATTTCAAGAGGAAATCCGACATACCGATACAAACACAAAGCTACTACACAGTGGCTATAATAATCTTCGGAAACAAATATAGAAATAAGCATAACACAAATCAGTCATAGATAATTCATATCACAAAGGCGGAAGAAGATATGAATATATATAACTAACACATGAAAGTGTATATCAGAGTAGTGGTCAAAAAGATCCACAATAATACAAAAGAATAGCAACATGTGCCATACAAAAATATACAACTATGAGTCCATATCTCAAGTGTACACAACAAAGTAAACTACTAATCTGAGTAGTTAGCCAAAAGTCAGGATGAATGAATCCCTGGGGAGAAGTCAAGCAGAAGCACCTGTAACATCTCGGTCTGACCCGAGTATTATTTAATAAGAAAATAATAAACGGATCAGTCTAGCTATAAATATCAGATAACATGATATAGAATAAGAGATATGGCATAAACATATAATATCCATAATGGTATACTACTATGGGTATGCAATTGAAACTCAACACGAGATTAATCATTATCGCAAAATATTCACAAAGATCCAAAAAGGGTTTCATACCCAAAACTTGAATTCACAACAAGTCAATGACACATGAATTCACCAATGCACAAAAATTGATAAAGCGTATCAACAGAAATCATAAAAATAGGTGAAGCATAAATTCCAGAACTCAACACACGAAATCCAGAAATCACAAGAAAGGGGGGAGGCCTATCACACGAACGGGAGCATTAAAGCTCACCTACATATGTATCACACGAACGAGAAGCTATCTCATGGTAGCTAGCTATTAATTTTGACACACGAATGGTCCGAAGACCATGGGGATCTACCCCACATGTGTGAGTCGAAATCACACCGAAACAAAGAGACATCGCATAATTGCTAGTCTAAATCTTAAAATGATCGTCATGATCAAAGAGAAGCGTCAGTTACAGTAAGCTAGTAAATATATGAGCATAGCTTCATGTCCCATAACCACTAGCTTAACTTAAATATTTACGAACAAATTGTAGATCTCCACTAGAAAATTGTCACAAGAGTTTCAATCGAACAAGTCCAAGAATTAACCGACGAAGTAAACGCAAGCGTTTCATACCACTTGTTTTACTAAGCCGTTTAATTAGATTTCTCATACGAGTGAGGTAAAGGTTTGTATATACTAATAAATCGGAAATCGGTTTGAGAAAATGAGCTTTGTAATAAAAATAGTGTTGAAATCATTTGAAGAAAGAGTTTTGATATTTACTACTAGTATACAAAACCTTTATATTTTTAAACTGACAAATCACAAAGAAGATTGTAGGAACAATCAATCACTAAAATTCACATTCGAAGACGTGAATGAAAATCCAAAGAAATCGATAAATGGATATTCCAAGAATTCCCGAAGAAAATAAGTCATCAAAGTCAATAACAAATGATAACAACAAATACGGAAATAACACGAATCGATTAAATTTGGAAAACCATGAAATGTAGGCGAACTAGGCAAAACAGCAACAGGTCGGTCGGCCGGCTACAGAGCTCGGTCGACCGGACCAGAAAAATAGAAATGCTCGGGGTAGCAGGTCGGTCGACCGGTCCCTGAGTTCGGTCGGCCGGACCTGTAACCTGCACTTCCTAACAGAGGCTGGGAAGTGCTCGGGGAAGCAGGTCGGTCGACCGGACCTTGAGTTCGGTCGGCCGGACCTGTAGCCAGCACCCCCCAAGACAATCTAATGAATGCCAAACTCTTCCATATTGCTATCGGTCGAGCATCGGCACTAAGGGTTTACGCCAATCGACTACCCGGCCATATAAGCTCTTCGGTTCAACACCAAAACATGATCAAAACATCAAAGCTACGATTTTTAAAGAATTGAACCCAAAACACTAAAAATTGAAATATTCACCAAATCAATCCAAACCAAAAGCAAATGCACACGAATAAGTGTTAGGAATTCATACCTAACAATCGAAGATAAACATAGACTAAGATGTGAGATAAAAATCTCACCTTTGAACCCAAACAATTGAAGAAGAAGCTTGAAAGCAAAGGGAGAATCAACCACTCTTCAACTCAACCCAAACGAGCTTGAATCTATGCTCAAAAGAAGAACATTCCCAAAGTTAGGTTTAGGAATTTTCTGAAATCAAAGAGAGAATGAGTTGGAGAAGAAGAAGGAGATGCTTGTTAATGGGTTATCATTGATTTTGGAGCAAGAACTTGAGCTAGCAAGAGGAACTAGGGCTTGGAGTTTCTAATTCCCATTCTCTTCCACCATTTTTTCTTAAGCTTGAGTGTTAGGAATATGAAATGAAGTAATGAAGAGTTGGAGTGGGTTGGGGCTGAGTTAGTAAGTGATTAATGGGTTCAGCCCAAACCAAAGCCCTATGTGAAAAAGTGGCAAAAATCAACTTACTCCAAACATATCGAAGCTTATACTCAAAAAGGTCGCAAACGTCATTTTGAACTCAATGGGGGTGGTCCCGAGTCCTAATTCGACCGTATGCAAAAAGTAGCTTTTCGGACTAAATTCCGAGTATCGATAATATATTTAAATATAAAATCGACAAATATGCGGGTTGTTACAGACTCCCCTCCTTAAAGAAATGGCGTCCTTGCAATATTTAAGAAGAAGATATATAGTAACAACCATAAAAGCATATTCAACACAAAAGAAGTTTGAAATAAGAAGTTCACCTCAAAGAGCACGAGAAAGTAAGTCCGGATGTGTTCGCACGATGAACTCTCTAGATTCCCAAGAACAATCCTTAGGATTTGAAGACCATTGAACTTTAGCAAGCGGAACATCTTTATTTCGAAGTCGTTTGACTTCCGAAGCAATTATACGAATAGGATGTTGCTCATAAGTTAAATTAGGTGAAACTTCAATCTCTTCCACAACAACGGGCTCAAGAATAGAATCGGAATCTCAAAGAAATTTCCGAAGTTGAGAAACGTGAAACAAGTCATGGATAGCAGAAAATTGAGCCGATTATAAAAGGCGATAAGCCACGGAACCAATACGTTCGGTGATAGAAAATGCCCCAATATATCGAGGCGCTAATTTTTCCTGATCGACTGAAACGTACAACACCTTTCATAGGTGAAACACGAATGAACACAAGATCTCCCACAGAAAATTTTAATTTCCTTCTTCGGTTATCGGCATAGGATCTTTGTCAACTCTGGGCTTCTTTTATCCTATGACGAATAAGGTCAATCTTTTCTGTGGAATCACGAATAAAATCTGGGCCTAAAACCAACTTCTCACCGACCTTAAGCCAACAAGAAGGAGATCGGCATGGCTTTCCATAGAGTGCTTCGAAAGGTGCTATACCAATACTAGATTGGAAGCTATTATTATAGGAAAACTCAACAAGAGAAATATGATCTTCCCAAGTTCCACCAAAATCAAGAACACAAGCACGAAGAAGATCTTCAAGAGTTTGATTCACACACTCGGTTTGCCCATCGGACTGGGGGTGATAAGCGGTGCTAAAATTAAACTTCGTTCCCAAATCTTTTTGAAGACTCTTCCAAAATCCACTAGTAAACAATGGATCACGATCACTAACAATAGAAGTAGGAACTCCATGTAATTTAACAATCTCTTTAAAAAAAAGTTTGGCCAAAAGAGGAATGGTTCGGTTAGACCGAATGGGAATAAAATGGGCGGATTTAGTAAGTCTATCAACTACAACCCATAAGCTATCATGACCCGAACGAGAACGGGGAAGGCCATCTATAAAATCCATGGAAATTTGGTCCCGCTTCCAAATTGGAATTTCTAAAGGTTGCAATAACCCACCGGGCCTTTGATGTTCAGCCTTAACGAGTTGGCAAGTAATGCAATGCTTAACGAAGTTAGCGATGTCAAGTTTCATTCCCTCCCAATAATAAAGTCGCTTCATATCCGCGTACATTTTACTACTACCGGGATGAATGGTAAATTTAGAACGATGGGAATCTCCCAAGACGTCTTTTCGAAGATCACTAATATTTGGCACGACAAGTCTACCAAATTTTCGAATGCCGCCACGAGAATCAATATCAAAGTCTTTCAAACCTTCAGTCTCAATTCTATCCTTAAAATTTTGGCCAAGAAGAGCCAAGTCAGGATCTAGCCTTTGAGCTTCAAAAATGCGGTCTAAAAGAGAATAATGAGCTTCAAGGCTACATAAAGCAAGAGATGAACATAAATCGGATCCATGATCTCGAATCTCACAAGTGGATAAAGTCTCGAGATCCTTTCACTCGAATATCATCATAGAAACAATCGCTTGTTGCTTACGACAAGTGCATCGGCAACGCGATTTCCCTTGTGGGAGTATACAAAGAATATTAGGATCATATGATTCAAGGAACCCAAGCCAATATGAAGTTCCTTATGAGAAAATAAATATTCCAAAGATTTATGATCGAGGTGCAGAACAAATTTCTCCCCCAAAAATGATGATGCCATACTCTAAAAGCGAAAACAACAGCCGCGAGCACTAGATCATGAGTGGCACACCTAGTCTTGATCGACTTTAATGATTTAGAAGCACAAGTGGTAGAACGTTCTCTTTCGCAAGAGGACGGCACCCAAACCAATACGACTAGCATTGGTACAAAATATAAAATCTTGGTTCCCTTCGGGAAACACAAGAATAAGAGTATCGGAAAAGAATTCTTTCAAATAGTCTTCTTTCTCGAAAAGCTAAAACTTTTAAAATTACATTTATCTTTATGTAATAATATTTCTAGAAAAATTTACATTTTTACAAGTCAATATATCGTGTCTGATTGTCTCATCAAAGCGTTTAGGAAATCCCTATCGATAATGTGGATCAAGCGCATCGACCAGAATTCTTAAAGCATTCAACGGGCAATACAATCACAAAATCATCTTCTATATGAATGTTTCTTAAAAACCTTTAGGAATATTCTTTGCTCGATTAAGAGAAAAATCAAATCGTACTTATAAATAAATCTTACGAAAAATATTTACAAAATTTTAAATTTCTATTTTCATCCAAAATCAATAAATACAAAAATGAAGTTATTGAGATATTCATAGAATACTCGATTTTTAAAATGGATGAAACAAGATGGGCAAATTGAATGACATAATAAGTCATTCATAAGAATCATAACGAGTGCGGAGTGCGTAAATGGAATGCTAACCCACGCAACTGTAGCCAAATGAAAATCGGTGGCAAGGTCGAGCTGAGAAGACCTTATCACCACACAAGATATTGCTTCAGTGATAATCCTAAGACAAGTCCCAATAAACCGGAAAATTTCACAAACTGTTTAAATGAGAGAAGTAAAACTTTCCTCATCATGAGGGTTTAAAGAATAAAAATCAATGCCACCAAAAATTTGAGATCGGAATCACAAAGAAAAATAGAAACCTGCCTAACAGATTAAAAATGTCGAAGATGATTAGTTCTCACGGAAAATAGGATATGGGCTTCGCAATAAGCCAATCCTTTCCAAAACTCGATTCCGAAGCCTAAGCAAAAATCGTCTCGGACAGAAAAATCACATAAAATAATTTCGACATCAATAAAAAGAAAATTGAGTGTTGCGGATCTACCATCCAGATTCGCAATTCTCAAGGAAGACATAAATCCCAAAATTGTTTAAAGGAAAAGAATCATTAAGTTCTTTTGATATAAAATAGTGAGATGGAACCTATATCAAAAAGAACACGAACAAGAAAATCACAAAGAAAATGTCATCAAGGATTGAATGAGAAATACCTTGACCAAGAGAAGTATTGCTAGGGGCTTGCACAATATTTAGCTTTCTCATGTCCTTGTTCAAAAGTTTGGGACATGCAGATAAAAGATGACCTGAGTCTTTGCAATAGCGACAATAAAGGGTTTTCGGGCACTTAGTTACATAATGGTCCATGGAACCACAATTGTAGCATTGTTTACGACTTGGGGTAGGAGTCTTGTCTATCGAAGTTTCTTGTTCCACCCTCTTCTTTCTTTGAAGTATGGGGCAGGCAGATATAAGATGACCCGAACTTTTGCAATAACGGCAAAAGAGAGGTTTCGGAAACTCCCATGCATAGTGGTCCTTAGAATTACAATTGTAGCATCCTCCACGATCAGGGATTGGAGTCTTGGCTACAGAAGTAGTTTGCTTCACTCCCTTATTGGAATTAGGGCTTTCGAACACAATATGCCTCTTCTTGGAAATCCCAATATCACTATCACTTCCTTTACCAACCTCTCCATGAAGAAGAGTAACATCCACAAGCTGATTGAAAGAAACTTCAAGTTTCAAAGGTAGAACCATTTCGGGGTTCTTACTCAAAGCACAGATAAACTCTTGATTCTTCACAAGATCCAAAAGTTGTTGGGCAGACATGAATGCGCCATCCAGAGAAGGGCTACTGGATTGACCAGCGCTAGGACTGCTAGAACTAACCATTTCTCTTCTTTTAGAAAAGAAAGAAGGAGAAAAGTTATTCTCAAAATAAATATCAAGCAATCTTGATAGATAAAACAAGGAATCATAAATGAAAATAGGATAGGACGGTACGAAGACCCGAATAAAATCCTAAAGCACGACTCCTAAGATGGACTTAGGACGATGATCCTTGTTAAATTATTCTACATTGTTCCGAAGTTTGGCTCTGATACCAAGCTGTGACGCCCCACCTCAATACCCACGCTAGCCAAGAACACTACGGTGTAATGCTGTCAACTAGCACGGAGAATAAGGCCGTTGAGGAGCGACCATCCGTGTAATTGCTTTGCACGAGCACCGATATGTCAGATAGTATAACATGCATTTTATTTCAAGAGGAAATCCGACATACCGATACAAACACAAAGCTACTACACAGTGGCTATAATAATCTTCGGAAACAAATATAGAAATAAGCATAACACAAATCAGTCACAGATAATTCATATCACAAAGACGGAAGAAGATATGGATATATATAACTAACACATGAAAGTGTATATCAGAGTAGTGGTCAAAAAGATCCACAATAATACAAAAGAATAGCAACACGTGCCATACAAAAATATACAACTATGAGTCCATATCTCAAGTGTATACAACAAAGTAAACTACTAATCTAAGTAGTTAGCCAAAAGTCAGGATGAATGAATCCTTGGGGAGAAGTCAAGCAGAAGCACCTGTAAAATCTCGGTCTGACCCGAGTATTATTTAATAAGAAAATAATAAACGGATCAGTCTAGCTATTAATATCAGATAACATGATATAGAATAAGAGATATGGCATAAACATATAATATCCATAATGGGATACTACTATAAGTATGCAATTGAAACTCAACACGAGATTAATCAATATCACAAAATATTCACAAAGATCCAAAAAGGGTTTCATACCGAAAACTTGAATTCACAACAAGTCAATGACACACGAATTCACCAATGCACAAAAATTGATAAAGCATATCAATAGAAATCACAAAAATAGGTGAAGCGTAAATTCCAGAATTCAACACACGAAATCCAGAAATAACAAGAAAGGGGGAGGCCTATCACACGAACGGGAGCATTAAAGCTTACCTACATATGTATCACATGAACGAGAAGCTATCTCATGGTAGCTAGCCATTGATTTTTGACACACGAATGGTCCGAAGACCATGTGGAGCTACCCGACATGTGTGAGTCGAAATCACACCGAAACAAAGAGACATCGCACAGTTGCTAGTCTAAATCTTAAAATGATCGTCAAGATCAAAGAGAAGTGTCAATTACAGTAAGCTAGTAAATATATGAGCTTAGCTTCATGTCCCATAACCACCAGCTTAACTTAAATATTTACGAACAAATTGTAGATCTCCACTAGAAAATTGTCACAAGAGTTTCAATCGAACAAGTCCAAGAATTAACCGACGAAGTAAACGCAAGCGTTTCATACCACTTGTTTTATTAAGCCTTTTAATTAGATTTCTCATCCGAGTGAGGTAAAGGTTTGTATAAACTAATAGATCGGAAATCAGTTTGATAAAACGAGCTTTGTAATAAAAATAGTGTTGAAATCATTTGAAGAAAGAGTTTTGATATTTACTACTAGTATAGAAAACCTTTATATTTTTAAACTGACGAATCACAAAGAAGATTGTAGGAACAATCAATCACTAAAATTCACATTCGAAGACGTGAATGAAAATCCAAAGAAATCGATACCGAATCCATCGAAATGGATATTCCAAGAATTCCCGAAGAAAATAAGTCATCAAAGTCAATAACAAATGATAACAACAAATAAGGAAATAACACGAACGGATTATATTTGGAAAACCATGAAATGTAGGCGAACTAGGCAAAACAGCAACAGGTCGGTCGGTCGGCTAAAGAGCTCGATCGACCGGACCAGAAAAACAGAAATGCTCGGGGTAGCAGGTCGGTCGACCGGTCCTTGAGTTCGATCGGCCGGACCTGTAACCTGCACTTCCTAACAGAGGCTGGGAAGTGCTCGGGGTAGCAGGTCGGTCGACCGGACCCTGAGTTCGGTCGGCCGGGCCTGTAGCCAGCACCCCCCAAGCCAATCTAATGAATGTCAAACTCTTCCATATTGCTATCGGTCGAGCATCGGCACTAAGGGTTTACGCCAATCGGCTACCCAGCCATATAAGCTCTTCGGTTCAACACCAAAATATGATCAAAACATCAAAGCTACGATTTTTAAAGAATTGAACCCAAAACACTAAAAATTGAAATATTCACCAAATCAATCCAAACCAAAAGCAAATGCACACGAATGAGTGTTAGGAATTCATACCTAACAATCGAAGATAAACATAGACTAAGATGTGAGATAAAAATCTCACCTTTGAACCCAAACAATTGAAGAAGAAGCTTGAAAGCAAAGGGAGAATCAACCACTCTTCAACTCAACCCAAACGAGCTTGAATCATGCTCAAAAGAAGAACATTCCCAAAGTTAGGTTTAGGAATTTTCTGAAATCAAAGAGAGAATGAGTTGGAGAAGAAGTAGGAGATGCTTGCTAATGGGTTCTCTTTGATTTTGGAGCAAGAACTAGAGCTAACAAGAGGAACTAGGGCTTGGAGTTTCTAATTCCCATTCTCTTCCACCATTTTTGCTTAAGCTTGAGTGTTAGGAATATGAAATGAAGTAATGAAGAGTTGGAGTGGGTTGGGGCTGAGTTAGTAAGTGATTAATGGGATCAGCACAAACCAAAGCCCTAAGTGAAAAAGTGGCAAAAATCAACTTACTCCAAACATATCGAAGCTTATACTCAAAAAGGTCGCAAACGTCATTTTGAACTCAATGGAGGTGGTCCCGAGTCCTAATTCGACCGTATGCAAAAACTAGCTTTTCGGACTAAATTTCGAGTATCGATAAAATATTTAAATATAAAATCGACAAATATGTGGGTTGTTACAATATCCGACTTGAATAATTCAAAATACCGAATTATTAATTAAAATTTGGCAAAACTTAAAATATACAATAAATCAATCAATCACAGATCACAGAGTAATATAATGCAGCAGAATAGATAAAGAATAGTAGTTCGTGAAGCTACTTTGTACATCAGAGTTAGAAATAAAATTCAACTGAATAGTTCAAATGCAGTGAAGTCTCTAATGCAACAGATGACTTCTCTGAACCAATCAACTGGAAAGGCTGGAATATGAATCGATAGTTGGATCTCTAAATGAAACTCCGAACTCCAAAGTTGTGTCTCTAATGCTGTATCACTCAGTCTGACCCGAGCGTAAAGCAAAACACAAAACACACGAGTCAGGATTAACATTCTTATATCAATAAATCCAATTAAAGTGAAATATCAACTGAAATACAAATAAATTAAAGGATGTTTGGGATAACCATCCACCAAGGGTCCATGGAACTATCTACAAGGTAGAAATATACACTATAACACCGCGGTCATTTCAGCTTAATTTATACTTCAAAACCAAATATCATTTCACTTTAAATATCTCTATATTTCCCAAAATAGTATTTATATATATTAAATAATTTATATAATAAAGTATTTTCAATTCCCTCAACTTAACAAATCGTTTCAACATCAACCCGACCTTCCCATTTAAATTAAATTCAATCTCAATTTATCAATTTAAAATCAACTCAATTCCTAAAATAAACACTTCAATTTATCGATCTCAAATTCGGATTTGTAATCATAAAAATAACCCTTTATATCTCAATATATTTCAAAACTTTATGTATTCAACTTTTCAACTAAATTTTTATTCAATTTAGTTTTCTAAATAATAAATTCAAATTTGGTTCAACCTAAATTTCACTTTAATTCAATTTAGTTGCTAAATAACAAATTCAACTACGTTGATTCCAAATACAGATCCGAATCTCAACATAAACCATTTAAATTCCAATATAGTTCAAGGATTTAATATTTAAATGTTCTATATAACAGTTTCATATAGATCTCGATTTAACCTCATTATTATTTAGTCTTGAAATACTCCCTTATTAGATTCAATATCATTTAGGTAACCTTAATTTACATTTTACTCAATATTTTCTTCAATTTTATTGAACGTGAAATATTCATTAAATCACTTAAATCAAAAATCTAGTTACAAAATCATACCTTTAAATTTTCCATTCAATAATTTCAAATCGATTTAATTAAATAAATCCTTATTTAAATACCATTTTTAATAAACCCAAATTTATCTCCCAATCTTAATTATTCAACTTTTTACAACGGTAAATTTTGAAACATAAATCTTAAATAATACTCAAACATATTATATGGATTAAATCAATCTCAATAATATTATTATTAAATCTATATACAAAACTTCCATTTATATATATAATATTTTGAGAACCAATATTTATTAAATCCCATATATTTCTTTTCAACTGTAGAAATTTATTTTCAAAATATTTATATGGACCAACGGTGTCTTTATATATTTCCTATAATATAGTCAAGTGCAATGAATATTTATCATTTCAACCCGTACACTAAATATATACGGGTGAATATCATTTCAACCCGTAATTCCAAATTCAATTAAATGAGAATCGCTTGGGTTTATCATTTCAACCCATAATGATTTTCTCTTATTCTAAAGTCCGTTCGGGTATGTATCATTTCAACCCATAATGATTTCTACACTTATAGGGAACTTGCAGAGTGAAAACAGATATGAAAATAATAATAACAACAGGCATATATCATCAAAATAAATATAAACAATAGGATATGGTGTCATATCCCATAAGTGAACAGTTATAGATAATAGCATATATAACAATTTAAATAACTACAGCCTCATATTTCAATTGTCGTTTCAATTGAAATCAAATATAATAAATAAAAGAACATTAATCGTGAGTGATTGCTCACCTTTCGAGGTTAGAGACATAGACAATGAAGTTGAGTTACGAAACCCAAGCACGAATCTCAAAGCAAAGTAAGATCGGTACGAATCGATGATCAAAGCTGGTAAAAGAAATCGATGGGGACGGGTCAAATTAGCTCGATAAAAATTTAGGCGAGATGTAATTTTATATTATTATCCTCCTTAAACCCAAAATTCAAATTAAAGTATATATACATTTTATATAAGTCTTAAATTAAATATATTTATTGAAATCAAACATAAAAAAAAAATTCAAAACCAAATTCACTCTATCTTATAGTATATACGTTATATTTGAAACGTCAATATCTGAAGCTAAATGTACATAACCAAATTAACATCCAAAGATATACATAACAATAAATAATGTAAGTTTAAATAAATCTAATAGTTTAACCAAATGCAGACTTCCTTTACAAATAATATACCGTAATCATGATTATTATTATTATATTTTTTTACCAAAAATAAAAATATGCTAACACAACTAGTAGAAAAATGGAGAAAGGATGCTTATGCTTACCAATATTGACATGCAAACCTACATTTTATATGTAAGTGTGTACAACAAACCTTTATATGGGCTGCTATATACATGTTTAAAAAATGTTATACATATATTGTTACACATATTCACAGCAGCCGTTATACCTAACTTTTATACATATTATATTTTAAACAACACCTGACAAAAGATGAAGGTAAAATAAAAATAATATATATATAATAACTAATACAATCCTATAAAGCTCTGAAATGTATACTATATATACAACCAACCCAATATGAAAATATGTACCCATGCAAATATCTAAAGTTTTTAGAAACAATACTTAGGCTTATATGTATAAAATAAAACAAAACAATAACTTACGCACACAAAAAAACACAATACTTAATGAGACGAACGGACAAGTTGTATTACCTTTCAAGATATCATATATATATATGTTAAAAGTTTTCTACATGGCAAAATGGGTGAAAAGTTGAGATACGGCAGCGTGTAAGAGTGTGAAAGAAGAGAAAGGGTGGAGAAAGAAAAATTGAGGAGAAGAAAGTGACAGTAGATCCTTGCTTTACCAAAAAAAAGCTTATAAAGGTGAAATAAAATGAGCCGTAAAAGAATTAATGAATACGAAAAAACGTATAATTCAAAACGGTGTGGGTCTCAGGTAAATATCCATTCACATCTTTTTTTGACATATATAAAACGTATGAAAAGCTTTATAATGAAACGGCTATATATTAATTATTATTATAAAACATTTTAAAGTGACTAAGAAAACAAATATATGGAAGTTGATAAAGGAGAATGAAGAGACCCAAAAATGGAATGGCAAATAATAATTTTGAATTGATGGAAAAAAGTAACAGCTGGCATAAGCCAAAGTTATAAAGGCAGAGGAAAACGATTTGCACAATTTAAGGTGAGCTTTCAAATTTTTTTGAATATTTTATAACTTTCCAGCTGTAGTGAAGAAAATGGAATTTTAAAGAAAAATTAAAGTGACCATTCAAATTAAATGAATATGAAACGTAAGCATGTTTTGTACATTCATAAGTCCAAAATGTATGACGTGGCAACGGTCAAATTTCAGTAAAAGATGAAATAAATGTGAGAAATGAAATAAATAGGAATGAACCGTATTTTTCCAAAACGAAACGAATGCAACAAATCAACAAATAAATAGAAACGTGTAGGGAGATGGGTAAAATAAATAGAAAATATTAAAATATAAATAAATATAACATACATGAAAAGGACAACAGGACGATTTAGAAATTAATAAACGAGAAATGTATATCCCTATACGTTTTAGTTTCAAAAGGAAAGAAAATTTTATCAAAAGTTATAAAGAGTTAAAAGCATTGAAACGTGGTTTCCGCTGAAATTTATTTTATTCCCAACTGAGATGAGAGAGAAAGGGAAAGATTTCAAACGAATGAATATATTCTAAATGAATGTAATATAAATAGTCATGGTGTGGTTCATCGGAAAATTTAATGCAATTTATATTTGTGTGACCTGTACGTTGATTTAAGGAAAAAAATAAAAGCAATTAATGGCTTGATTTAATAGCACATTTCAAATTTGAAAAGAAAAGAGAAGTAAGGGTTGAAATTTTGATTTCAATTAAATGATCGCGTGAATGAGCAAATAGCAATTAGCAAATAGCAGAAAGAGATAATGGAATATGTGGTAGAAAAGGAATAAATGAAATGTGAACGGATAGAATGCGAATTGAAACGGCAGAGAATTAAATATATGGTGGAAAGCTGTGGCAACACTCACCCATGGATTTAGCTAAAACCTATAAAAGAAATTTAATATGGTATGAGTTGTACGGTTTCAAATTTGAAAAGTAGATAAATCTAAGTCACAAATTTCAGCACCGATGACGCACGTTTTTATTGTTTCCGTCGCATATCGGATCTCAAAATACAGAAATAAATATTCCGTAGTGATCAATACAACAAGACGATCAAAATGGTATATAGATATTGGTGGTACAATTGAATTATAAAAATTCGAATTTTCACTAGCAGAATATTTAACGACCCCGCTTCCTATGCCCAGGAAGAAGCATTGTTTTTCAGAAAGAAAAGGGTGAGAAAATAGAAAAGATAGAGAAGAAAGAACAACAACATCAGAATCTCACAGCGGAACAAATAAAATATATTAATCACATAAGTATTTACATAATATATAACATCAATCAGATTGATACATATAATACATCACATACTAGACAGTTATAAACACCTGTCTAGTTAATACAACATAATACACCATATATCACATAGATACCACACAGTGGAACTATATATATATCTACAACGCTGAAGCCTCCTGCTCCATTGCTCCTCCAGAATTCGTCAAAGCTAAACCTGAATCTCTTGGCTACCCGTAAAAATTTGGGTACCCGAGAGTTTATGAAAAAAAACAAAAAAAACTTCGGATCAGACATGGGTCTGCTATGAGTAACAGGTTAAAGTTGTTTAATTTTTGAAAAATCTTCTGAAAACAAAAGGTATCACGTAAGACTTCCCACACATAAACATGGAAAAGTTTTTACCTTACGCTAACCAAAACATTTGATAGGAAATCCAGTGATATTATAATAGGTCTAGGGTTTTCAAGTAAATAGAAAATAGCCGAAATTGTTACATCTATTGAATTCCATCTACTAGCCGCAAAAGTGGTAATACAATCAAAACCGCAGGCACTTATTGGATTTTGGATTGCATACAATGGCAGGGCTACTGGGGTACCGCCCGTCACAGTACGTGGCCTAGATCAACGTACCGAGGATCACTCCCGACCCCCTGCAACACAAGGCCGGAACCATTCCTTACTGAACAGTCCCGAACAAGATAAACCCCGCAGTTGGCTGCAGACAAACTGCCCACACAGCCGAATAAAAAGGGACATCTAGACAGGGGAATATCCTTGTCCTGCTTGGGCATGACCCACCTAACCTTACTGCACCTCCCCTGTTTTAGCCATTCCCGGTTGATGAGGCTTGAGGTTACGATTACCTTTATTGAACATATCTCTTAGAATGCTCATCGCCCACCTGACGATGTGTTGAAAGCATTCAATCCATACAAGTTCGTTCCGGGTTCGAACGAAACCGAAGGCATCATCTCGTTACACTCGTTTTGGAATCACCCTCAGAGTTAACGACGATAACCCTTGCATTCAGAATCTTCATCTTCACTTCAGATTCACGACCTATCGTTAATTTGGAAACGATGTGGTTTTCGGATATTCCAAATAAGGAAAACCGATCCCGGTCTCATCGAAATCCAAAACGTGTCTTTTAAGGCCAAGTTGTCTATTTAGTCTTAACAGAGAATTCAATATTATCAATATACACAGATAGATAATTTACATCTCATAATAGATAATCACATCATCATCATAAACAGATAACTAATATCATCATCTAAACAGATAATTAAATATTATCATCCTTAAACCATACATTCCTATCACATAAATATTACTCATATCATTTCTGAGATCTCAATCAAACAATGAAATATCAATATCATCCATCAGCAATGATTTATGAATCACAAGCTATAGTTAATTTAAAATAAATTAAATTAACTACTTCCATCTTTAATTAATTTAAAATAAATTAAATTAATCATTCATTTCATAAAACCAACTTTCACAATCATTAATTAATTATAAATCAAATTAATTAATCATTCTCTAATTACAAGAATAATTTAGTCTTTAATTTATTTCTCAATTGAATTATTCTAAATCATTCTTAACATTTTATTACTTCCTATTAGTTATTCCTTAATTAAACAATCTTTAATTACATCATTAATTATATTAATTAATGATCTTCAATTTATATCAAATTACTTTATTTAAATTAATTAAGTGATTAATCTTTACTTAAACACAATTATTAATCACCCCTTGATTAATAACAAACCAGTAATTAACTACCCTTAATTACTTATTAATCATTCCATCATTAATTAATTCCATAAATCAATCCTTTGATTAATTACAAAGAAATTACCCAAATTACTCCACTTACCAATCATCTTGAATTAATTTCATCAAGTAATGATCATCTAATTACTATTCTAAGTAATTATACTCCATTAATTACACTATGTAATTACACATACCAAATCATCAAATGATTTTTTAAATTAATTAATATTAACTAACTTAATTTAGATCTTATTATCAATTACTTATATATTCAAATTAATCATCTTTGATTTAAATATACTTGACTGCATTCCAGTAGTTTTCCTTAATTTATTTAAAGAAATTAATCTTGAATAAATCCATTAATTAATTACATTTATATCGATTTATTACCATTTAATTATCTTGTTGATTTATTATCCTCAAATAAATCAATCTCTAATCCCATCATTAATTATTTTAATTAATGATTTCTAATTACATTTTCATTTGTTAATTATATTAAGAATACAAATCTTCAAATATTAATCCTCTTGATTAATAACAAACAGTAATTAATCGTTCTTAATTAATTACTTCTCAATAACACTCTTAATTAATCCCCTGATTAATTTCAAGTAATTATACTCCAATTACTTCCATTAACAACATCTTCTAGTTAATTACCTCCAGTAATTATCCATAATTACTTCTCTAAGTAATTTAATTCCAAAATATTAGTTAATTAAACTAAATTAATTAACTCAAATCAATTTACACAATTAATAAGTAATTAACTTCTTAATTACTTTCCAAATAAATAATTACATTTAAACTATTGAATTAATTAATCTAATTAATTTATTACAAAATCAATTACATTAATTAATTACCTAGTTAATGATCTTCATTAGCACTTATTTAGTAATTCCTTCTAAAATAATTAACTTAGTTTAATCATTATTAATTATAAGTTTGATTAACCATTTAAAATTTATTAATTTAAATAAATATCTAATTTATGGTTACTAATCACATATTAGTTAATTAATTCATTATTTACACTTTGATTAATACATTTAAATTCTTAATTACTAATTTAAATAATATCAATAATTAATTATTTATACTTAATTAACATAAAGGTTAATGCATATAAAATTCTAAAACTTCATGAATTAAAGTAAACCATTCTTGTTATTGATTATGTTTTCAATACCAATATGTTTAAAACATTTACTTCAATTTACTTTCTAACTAAAAACCAATTTATCCTTAATAAAGTTTTAAAACTAATTTATTTTTCAAAACCCTTTGCAAACTCACATGTTTAATTACAATTAAAACTTATTTGAATAATTTAAATTATAAAACTTTATTTTATTCCAAATCTACAATTTCAAATCCAAACTCTGGATTCCAATTTTGGAGTTAACTTGTCTAAAACTTTTGTTAACAATTTAGATTTCATTTTTGAAATTCAACTCTTTGAATACACTTAAGCATTAAGCACTTTTAAGTTATTAAAATAATTTAAATTTTGAAAACTTTATTATTTCCAACCACATTTCAAAACTAACTTAAATTCATGTTTTAAACTTGATTTAAAATTAGACTTGGCTTTGAGTTAAATTTAAAACAAAATTCACAAAACAGTTGAAAACTGTTACAGCTTTAAACCTGTACAACAACACCCCCAGTACCCCTGTGTTTACTTCGAGTAAACATTTGAGTTTCCCCGAGAAAACAACTGCAATGCTTCGAGTCATCCCTCATGCACGCGCGCGAAAATGAAATCGAGAAACCAAACCTGAAACACTACCTCACTCCCCTTCCAAACCTATCACCGCCACGTGCGCACAGCTCCCACCACCAGAGGCCACCAAATTCCTGCCGCGACATTGACCATCTCCCCTCTACCTCCCTGCAAAACCACGCGACACTCGAATGCAAACACTGACCGGGGTGACCAAAATACAAATCACGGTAAAAAAATTAGGTCTAAAAACTTTAAACCCATGCCGACTCCTCCACGATCCAATTCGCCGCCACCCACTAGTTTTCCTAGCTCCACGGCAGCCTCCTCCACCCCAGACCTAAGCTCGACCCTCCAGTTCGACTTGATCGCCCACGGCGACTCGAAAAGCCTCTAACAGTAAAGTACAAACTGCTCTCAAAACATACTGCTAAAAATTATGCTTTCACCCTTAAAAATCATGTTTTCGACTATAGATTCTAGTTAGATACCCGAATCAATGATCAGTGAAAGTTGAAATTTTGTCAATCTTAAGTTTGCTCAGAGATTTGTGTTCCAGAGAAAAAGTTTTAAGATATTTTTATCTTAACTAATTTTTTAAACCTAGTTTGAGATGATACAAACATCATTTGCTTGAACTGAAGTGCAATCATAAATCAGGAAAGAAGTAAATAATTTTTAATATTTTGTTTACAGACAGTAACAGAGAACAAGCATATGCAAACACTGCAAGTTAGATTTTGGTTCCAGATAAAATTTCTCTTGTATTTTTAGTTAAATAAATTTTAAACTTAAATCTTAAAGTTAAACAAACAAGTCTTGTTTAAATTCTATCAACTAACAGCCATCAGATCAAAAGGAATTAGATTCTTTTGTTTAGAAGCCAAGCCTGAAACTAGAACAGGCAGAACAAGTTTAACCACATCAATCATCTATCCATCCATATATACACATGCATTCTCAAATATATATACACATACTTAAAACTTCATCTCAGATAAACTAACATACAACCATAACTGAATATACTTAGGTATTTTAGAAAAAGAAGTTACTCACAAATTTTCAGAGAAGAACAGTTGCTCCTTGATTAAGCAACAGGCTTGAATACAACTGAAACCCTCCTCTGATTGATCCCCTTGTTTGCCAAGTTTTTGTTGGATGTTTTGTTTAGGTTTTAATGAAGTTTATCTTAGTTTTTTCCTAGGTCGAACTGATATGCAGATTTATAGAAAAGAAAAGAGACAAGGATATATGATTATGTTTCATGAAACTGTAACAATATTTGCACAATATGGCATACATATCTAGTTTGTACAGATTTTATCAGAGATATTTTATTATAGAGCCGATATGTATTACAATTGTGTGCTAGAAAGATTTTCATTAATGACTTTTGTTTGTTTTCTTAAAGATACTTAACAATGTCTTCTCTAGCAAGCTTCCTTATGTACATTTGTTTATTTTTCTTTGTTACTGTCATTAGCTTTCAGGTTCATGCCTATCACACACACACACACACACACACACACATATATATATATTTATATCTTTATTTTGTTTTATTTCAGCCTGCACAATTTAGATTTGTTCCTAGATTTTTTTTCTGTACTATAGATATTTGTCTAGATGCTTTAAACATATACATATATGCTGCAGTTAGCTTATGTTGGTTTACAAACTTAAAAATTATATGTTTCTAGTTTTCATTGTTGTCTTGTTATTAAAATTGAAATGTTCTATACTTAGCTTTACAATCTATGAATTTATTCTATATGTTTACTTCTTATTTAACTTATTACGTACAGTATTTTAACTTCTAATTTATAGCTTTACGTATATTTTGTTTTATTTCTATGTTTGTTGTTTGAAAACTAAATGACTTGATAGTTGTTATGTTATTATAATTTAACTAATGTACTTACTTATATTTCTTTTCCAATTTATCTTGTAGGCTTGTATTTTATATGTATATTTTTATTTTATTTATTTTATAAAAACACATTTTTCAATTTGAAATGATAGATAGATTAAATTATCTTTTTATTATAAACTACATATTTTATTAATGTTTGTTAATGTATTGTTTGACAAAATTATATTAAAACTCATATAAAATTTTAAATCCATAATTTAATCAAGCTATACTAAAAAGAAAATAAAACAAATCTTTTGTTAATAAATTAAAATTTAAACTTAAGTTAAAATAAGTTTTAAACTATTTAAGCATTTATCCTATATATT
This sequence comes from Allium cepa, assembly GCA_030765085.1. Lineage (NCBI taxonomy): Eukaryota > Viridiplantae > Streptophyta > Magnoliopsida > Asparagales > Amaryllidaceae > Allium > Allium cepa. The sequence continues at coordinate 763,718,209 of CM060929.1, forward strand.
TAAAACCCTATATTTATTTATTTAACTTTGAAAAGTTTATATTAAATAAATCATAATTTCTAATTCACTAAAATATATATTAGAATTTAAAACATAATTTATTAGTTGAACTTTAAAACAAAATCTCATCTATTTGCAATGTATACAAATATATACATATATAAATAGAAAACAAACAATTAATTTTAACAGATAAAATTTACTAATTAGATACTTTTTTTTAAAAAAAAAAAAAAAACTCAACCTAGAGCCCTGATGAAATCGAAGGGATAGGAGGAGCCCCCTCGCGCCAGGTCCGACCACTGACACTTGGGATTTAGACCAGCCCAGCACAGAGACTTATGTCCCCCACCATTATTTGTGGATTTAACAGGGACCCATCTCCACGCCTTGAATGGGAGTAGGGCAGACGGGGATCGAACTCGCGACCTCTTTAACAGGAGGCAAGTATCTTACCACTGCGCCACTACTTGCAGACTACTAATTATTTGTAACAACCCGCATATTTATCGAGTTTACATTTAAATATTTTTATTTAAATATTAAATCGTTAATCGGATTTTGGTCCGAAAAACTACTTTTTGCAAACGATCAAATTAGGACTCGAGACCACTTCCATTGAGTTCGAAATGTCGTTTACAACTTTTTAAGTATAAACATCGATAGGTTTGGAGTTAGTGAAATTTCACTAACTTTTCCCGCTTTGGACTTTGGGTTAGTTTAGCCTATTAAGCCCAAGTTCCAACCCTCTTCTCCTCACTCTTCATAAATTTCCTAACTAACTCAAGCTTTAGCATTAATGGTGAAGAGAATGGGAAATTAAAACTCCAAGCTCAAATTCAATTGCAACTCCATCATTCAACTCCAAATTCAAGTAGAAGATATTGGATTCAAGCTTTGGATTGCTTCTCCTTGCTTTCAAGCTTCATCTTCATAAATTTTAGTGCAAAGGTGAGATTTTTATCTCACAATTCTAGTCTATAACTATATTGGACTGTTGGGAATGATTCCCTATCACTTTAGCATGCATATTTGCTTTTGGTTTGGATTGGATTGGCGAAAAACTCCGATTTTTGGTGTTTGGGAGAAATTTCTGCATTTAGGTCGTTCTGGCCGTTTTTAGCTCGCTCGGAGTTAGGTCGTGTGGACCTTAGGTCGTAGGTCGCGTACGAGTTAACCCCTAGGTCGTTCTGGCCATTTTCGTGTTTTCGGAGTTAGGTCGCTCAGGACCTTAGGTCGTAGGTCGTATGGCCGTTAGGTCGCTCTGCTTTGGCTCTGGCCATTTTTGCTCACTCGCAGTTAGGTCGCTCACGACCTAGGACTTAGGTCGCTTGGAGTTAGGTCGTAGGTCGGCAGGTCTTCAGCTCGCACGCGTTGAAAAGGCACGTCTGGAGTTAGGTCGTTCGCGAGTTAACGTTAGGTCGTTTGCGAGTTAGCGCCCTAGGTCACTCGCGTATAGCTCGTTCGGAGTTAGGTCGTTAGGCCTTAGCTCGTATGGCCTATGCAATTTGGTTAGGTCGTCCAACCTCAACACCTTAGGTCGTAAGACCTTAGGTCGTACCCCTTAGGTCGTTAGACCTTAAGCCTTCACTATTGGAACTCGTTAGGTCGTAGCAACCATAGGTCGTAGGTCGCTCACACGGAGTTAAGTCGTAGGTCGTCTCCGACCTTATATCGCTCAGCCAGGTTTCACTTTAAGTCGTTAGGTCGTTTGGACCTTGTTTCCAGTTAGGTCGCAAGACCCTTAAACCGTTAGGTCACTAGGTCGCGATGTTTTAGGTCGCTGCACCCTATGCCTCTATAGGTCGTTCGACCTTGCTAACTTTTAGGTCGCGAGTTTTATAGGTCGCTCGACCCTATTCCCCTTAGGTCGTTAGACCTCATTTTGTCTTCACTAGGTCGTACCGTTTTGGTTGGGACGCTGCCCCGCACCCCGCCGGGGGCGCTGCCCCCTGGACCCCCGCGACCTGACCGGGCAGGTCGAACCCCGTAAGCGGTGGCGTTGCCCCCGCACCCCCACCTTGGGGGGTTGCCACCCCCCCTGGACCCCCCCTCCGTAGGGGATCTTATCTGAAAAATATTGAGCTGATTTCCTTGGATTTTATTCGCATCTCCGTATGCGATCTTTGTGACTGATTGTTTCTACACTTGCTTATGTGTTTTGTCACTTTATAATATAAAGGTTTCAATACTAGTAGTAAATATCAAAACTCTTTTAACAAACAATTTCAACTCTATTTTTAATAACAAAGCTCTTTTCTTAAACCGTTTTCCAATCTATTAGTATATACAAGCCTTTACCTCACTCGGATGAGAAATCTAATTAAACGACTTAGTAAAACAAGTGGTATGAAACGCTTGCGTTCACTTTGTCGGTTAATTCTTGGACTTGTTCGATTGAACCTCTTGTGACAATTTTATTAGTGAAGATTTACAGTTTGTTCGTAAATATTTAAGTTAAGCAAGTGGTTATGGGACATGAAGCTAAACTTCTATATTTACTAGCTTAGTGTAATTGACACTTCTCGTTGATCTTGATGATCGCTTTATGAATTAGACTAGCAATTGCGCGATGTCTCTTTCATTGCAAGGTTAGACTAGACACCACTTGTGTGATTCCATTCACACATACCTTTCTGCTTTTTGGTTACTCTTGACCTCATTCTGTGTGATTCCACTCACACATGTGGGGTAGCTCCCCATGGTCTTCGGACCATCATGTGATAGGCCTCTTTCCCTTTTTATGATTTCTGGATTTCTCGTGTTGATTTCTGGAATTTATGTCATTGACTTGTTATGAGTACAAGTTTAGGGTATGATGCCCCCTTCGAATCTTTGAGAAGATTCTTGTGATATTGATGATTTCTTATTGATTGATCTTCTGTTGATCATTATTTACATACTTATAGTGGTATGTCGTTATGGATGTTTATGTTTATGCCATATCTTTTATGTTATATCATGTCATCTGATATTTATAGCTAGACTGATCCGTTTATTATTTTCTTAAATAATACTCGGATCAGACCGAGATGTTACAGGTGCTTCTGCTTGACTTCTTCCCAGGGTTTCATCACTCTGACTTTTGGCTAACTGTTTAGATTAGCAGTTTTTGTTGTATACACTTGAGATATAGACTCATAGTTGTATTCTTTTGTATAGCACGTGTTGCTATTCTTTTGTATTATCGTGGATCTTATTGACCACTACTCTGATGTACACTTTCATGTGTTAGTTATATATTCATATCTTCTTCCGCCTTTGTGATATGGATATCTGTGACTGATTTGTGATATGATTATTTCTATGTTTGTTTCCGAAGATTATTTATAGCCACCGTGTGATAAGCAATTACATGGATGGTCGCTCCTCAACAGCCTTATTCTCCGTGCTAGTTGACAGCACTTCTCCGGAGTGTTCTTGGCTAGCGTGGGTATAGAGGTGGGGCGTCATAGCTTGGTATCAGAGCCAAACTTCGGAACAATGTAGAATAACTTGACAAGGATCATCGTCCTAAGTCCACCTTAGGAGTCTTGCTTTAGGATTTTGTTCGGGTTTTCAAACCGATTCATCCTATTTCTTTTATGATTCCTTATTTCACCTGTCAAGAATGTTTGATATTCATTTGGTGAATAACTATTTTCTTTCTCTCCTTTCTTTCTTAAGGAAAAGAATGTCTAGACCAGGTCGTCCCAGAGCTGGATCATCTAGTGTTCCACCACCGGATGGAGTTTTTATGACTGCTCAACAGCTTCTTGATTTAGTAACTAATGCTCAAGCAGCTGGAGCTAACCCGGAACCTACTCACCCAAAGTCGGGATTTGCACGCTTGTGCAGCGATTACACCAACTTGGGTGGGAAGCCCTTCAAAGGTTCGGAAAATATCATCGAGGTCCAGGCTTGGTTAAAATCATGCGATCGAATCTTTTCTCGCATGAATCTTATCGATCTCCACCGCGTTCAGGTGGCTTCCAACATGCTCCAAGAGAGAGCGTTGGACTGGTACGAACTCCTTATTTCAGAAATTAATGAAGCGGATCTCACCTGGGAGCAATTTCAGGGACGCTTCGAGTTAAAGTTTGTACCAGAAGCTGGGAAAGTAAGCTTGGCTCGACGTTTTATACACCTTGTTCAAGGTCAATCCTCTGTGACTGATTACGTCGCAGCCTTCGAGTCGCTTTCCAAATATGGGGTTGAATACATCAACACCCCATTGAAGAAGAACCAGAGGTTCGTTTATGGCTTAAATAAGAGTCTTAAGAAGCCACTGCTCCTGAAACTAGAAGTCGCATTTGATCAACTCGTCGATATCGCTCTTCGTCTTGAAGAGGCTGATAGAGAGAGTGATGTTGAAGTGGAAGGCGCTAAACCAAACTTCAACAACAAGAAGAGGCCAAACAAATTCAAGGGTCCTTATCCCAACAAAAAGGGTAAGCAGGTAACCCCTGTGGCAAAGTATCCTTCTCCTAGTGGTGCGAGTTGCTTCAACTGTGGGTCTGGGGATCATTATGCGAATAAGTGCTCTAAGCCCAAATCTTGTCGCTATTGTAAGAGCCCAGATCACTTTATACATCAATGCCTCAAACGTAAAAGCAGGAATGAGGGAAAGTTAAATGTGGCTCAAGCCCCTGGCAACACATCTCGTGGCCAAGGTATTTCTCATTCCATTCTTGATGGTATTATTTTATTTCATGATCAACCTATTAGAGTTCTCTTTGATACGGGTGCATCCCATTCTTTTATATCAAAGGAACTGGTAGACACTTTTTCCTTAAGTGTTACTGCATTGATGACATCTTTAAAAATTGCGAATCCTGTTGGTGGATCCGCAACTCTTAGTTTACTTTGTAAAGATGTGGAGATTATTTTTTGCGATTTTTCTTTCCTAGCCGATTTGCATGTCATGCGTTACTTAGGCTTTGGAATAATTTTGGGAATGGATTGGCTTAACCGTTATCAAGCCCATATCCTATGTCCTGAGCGGACTATTCATCTCCGACATCCACAATCTGTTAAACAGATTTCTGTTAATCTTAAAGATTCAGAATCATGTTTGGTGGCATCTTTATATTCTTTAAATCCTCGTGATAACGATGATGATGATGAAGATGATATTATTTCTTGTATTCATGTTGTTCGTGAATTTTCCTACATATTCGAGCCCATTTTAGGTTTACCACCTAAACGAGCAATTGAGTTCAGAATTAATCTTGTTTCTGGAGCTCAACCTATTACTCGTCCTCCTTATCGCATGTCCAATAAGGAAAATGAGGAGATGCGTAAACAATTATCTGAGTTGGAGACGAGGCAATTTATTCGCTCTAGTTCCTCGCCTTGGGGAGCTTCGGCTATTTTCGTAAAGAAATCCGATGGTACTCTGAGGCTCTGCGTTGATTATCGCAAGCTTAACGATCTTACTATTAAAAATAAATATCCTTTACCTCGGATTGATGATCTATTCGATCAGCTTAGTGGTGCTAAGGTCTTTTCACAATTTGACTTGGCTACCGGTTTCCATCAGCTTCGTATCGCTGAGGATAGCATTCCGTTGACATCATTCCGTACTCGATATGGATCTTATGAATGGCTTGTTATGCCATTTGGGTTAACGAATGCTCCAGCTTATTTCGTTGACCTCATGAATCGAGTTTTCAAAGATTTCCTCGATCGGTTTATTCTCATATTCATTGATGATATTCTTGTGTATTCAAAAACCGAGGAGGAACATGAGAAACATCTTCGGATTATATTGGAAACACTTAGGAGTAATCAATTAAAGGCGAAATTTTCTAAATGCCACTTTTGGCAATCTCGTGTGAAGTTTCTCGGTCATATTATTTCCGAATCCGGGATATCTGTGGATCCTTCAAAGATTGAAGCGATTCAAGATTGGAAGAGACCGGAGAGTGTGACAGAGATTCGTAGTTTTCTCGGATTGGCGGGCTATTACCGTCGTTTTATTAAAGACTTTTCTAAGATTGTCGTGCCTCTTACTGGCTTGACTAAGAAGGGAGTTAAATACATTTGGTCGGACAAATGTGAAGCCTCTTTTCAGAAATTGAAAGAACTCCTTTCCGATGCTCCTATTCTTGTTATTCCCGAGGGGAATCAAGATTTTGTTGTTTATACCGATGCTAGTCACGTTGGTTTGGGTGCCGTTCTTATGCAAAAAGAACGTGTTGTTGCTTATGCTTCTAGGCAATTGAAGCCGGCCGAGACTAGATATGCCACACATGATCTAGAGCTCGCGGCTATTGTTTTCGCCCTTCGAATGTGGCGTCATTATCTATTGGGAGAGAAATTTATTCTTTACACGGATCATAAGTCTTTGAAATATTTATTTTCTCAAAAAGAACTTAATTTACGTCAACAGCGTTGGCTCGAGTTCCTTGCACCTTATGATCTTGATATTCTTTATACCCTCGGTAAGGGTAATCGTGTCGCCGATGCTCTTAGCCGTAAGCAACAAGCAGTTGTTTCTATGATGATATCTGAATGGAACGATCTCAAGATCTTATCCACTTGTGAGATTCGAGAGCGCGTATCCGATTTATGCTCATCGCTTGTTTTATGTAGCCTTGAGGCCCATCCTTCTCTTTTAGACCGCATTCTTGAAGCTCAAGGGCTAGATTCTGAATTGGCTCTTCTTGGCAAAAATGTTAAGGATAAAATTGATATTGAAGGTTTGAAAGACTATGATATTGATTCTCGTGGCGGCATTCGAAAATTTGGTAGACTTATCGTACCAAATATTGGAGATCTTCGTAAAGATATTTTAGAAGATTCCCATTGTTCTAAATTCACCATTCATCCCGGTAGTAGTAAAATGTACGCTGATATGAAGCGACTTTATTATTGGGAGGGAATGAAATCTGATATTGCTAACTTTGTTAAGTGTTGCATGACTTGCCAACTTGTCAAGGCCGAACATCAAAGGCCTGGTGGGTTATTGCAACCTTTAGAAATTCCAATTTGGAAGTGGGATCAAATTTCCATGGACTTTATAGATGGCCTTCCCCGTTCTCGTTCGGGTCATGATAGCTTATGGGTGATTGTTGATAGACTTACTAAATCCGCCCATTTTATTCCGGTTCGGTCTAACCGAACCGTTCCTCTTTTGGCCAAACTATTTGTCAAGGAAATTGTAAAATTGCATGGAGTTCCTACTTCTATTGTTAGCGATCGTGATCCATTTTTTACTAGTGGATTTTGGAAGAGTCTTCAAAAAGCTTTAGGAACGAAGCTTAATTTTAGCACCGCTTATCACCCCCAGTCCGATGGACAAACCGAGCGTGTGAATCAAACTCTTGAAGATCTTCTTCGTGCTTGTGTGCTTGATTTTGGTGGAAGTTGGGAAGATCATATTTCACTTGTTGAATTTTCCTATAATAATAGCTTCCAATCTAGTATTGGTATGGCACCTTTCGAGGCACTCTACGGAAGGCCATGCCGATCTCCTTCTTGTTGGCTTGAGGCCGGTGAGAAGCTGGTTTTAGGTCCAGACTTTATTCGTGATTCCACGGAAAAGATTGAACTTATTCGACATAGGATGAAAGAAGCCCAGAGTAGACAAAAATCCTATGCCGATAATCGAAGAAGGAAATTAGAATTTTCTGTTGGGGATCCTGTTTTTATTCGTGTTTCACCTATGAAGGGTGTTGTACGTTTCAGTCGATCGGGGAAGTTAGCGCCTCGATATATTGGGCCATTTCCTATCACTGAACGTATTGGTTCCATGGCTTATCGCCTTGCATTGCCGGCTCAGTTTTCTGCTATACATGATGTATTTCACGTTTCTCAATTACGGAAATGCCTTCGGGATTCCGATTCTATTCTTGAGCCTGCTGTTGTGGAAGAAATTGAAGTTTCACCGAATTTAACTTATGAGCAGCATCCTATTCGAATTATAGCTTCTGAGGTTAAACGACTTCGAAATAAAGATGTTCCACTTGTAAAGGTTCAATGGTCCTCAAATCCTAAGGATTGTTCTTGGGAATCCAGAGAATTCATCGAGCGTACACATCCGGACTTGCTTACTCCTGCCCTTTGAGGTGAACTTCTTATTTCAAATTTCTCTTGTGTTAATATGCTTTTATCGTTGTTACTTTTTATTTCCACCTTATATATATATTGCGAGGACACAATTTCTTTAAGGAGGGGAGTCTGTAACAACCCGCATATTTATCGAGTTTACATTTAAATATTTTTATTTAAATATTAAATCGTTAATCGGATTTTGGTCCGAAAAACTACTTTTTGCAAACGGTCAAATTAGGACTCGAGACCACTTCCATTGAGTTCGAAATGTCGTTTACAACTTTTTAAGTATAAACATCGATAGGTTTGGAGTTAGTGAAATTTCACTAACTTTTCCCGCTTTGGACTTTGGGTTAGTTTAGCCTATTAAGCCCAAGTTCCAACCCTCTTCTCCTCACTCTTCATAAATTTCCTAACTAACTCAAGCTTTAGCATTAATGGTGAAGAGAATGGGAAATTAAAACTCCAAGCTCAAATTCAATTGCAACTCCATCATTCAACTCCAAATTCAAGTGGAAGATATTGGATTCAAGCTTCGGATTGCTTCTCCTTGCTTTCAAGCTTCATCTTCATAAATTTTAGTGCAAAGGTGAGATTTTTATCTCACAATTCTAGTCTATAACTATATTGGACTGTTGGGAATGATTCCCTATCACTTTAGCATGCATATTTGCTTTTGGTTTGGATTGGATTGGTGAAAAACTCTGATTTTTGGTGTTTGGGAGAAATTTCTGCATTTAGGTCGTTCTGGCCGTTTTTAGCTCGCTCGGAGTTAGGTCGTGTGGACCTTAGGTCGTAGGTCGCGTACGAGTTAACCCCTAGGTCGTTCTGGCCATTTTCGTGTTTTCGGAGTTAGGTCGCTCAGGACCTTAGGTCGTAGGTCGTATGGCCGTTAGGTCGCTCTGCTTTGGCTCTGGCCATTTTTGCTCACTCGCAGTTAGGTCGCTCACGACCTAGGACTTAGGTCGCTTGGAGTTAGGTCGTAGGTCGGCAGGTCTTCAGCTCGCACGCGTTGAAAAGGCACGTCTGGAGTTAGGTCGTTCGCGAGTTAACGTTAGGTCGTTTGCGAGTTAGCGCCCTAGGTCACTCGCGTATAGCTCGTTCGGAGTTAGGTCGTTAGGCCTTAGCTCGTATGGCCTATGCAATTTGGTTAGGTCGTCCAACCTCAACACCTTAGGTCGTAAGACCTTAGGTCGTACCCCTTAGGTCGTTAGACCTTAAGCCTTCACTATTGGAACTCGTTAGGTCGTAGCAACCATAGGTCGTAGGTCGCTCACACGGAGTTAAGTCGTAGGTCGTCTCCGACCTTATATCGCTCAGCCAGGTTTCACTTTAAGTCGTTAGGTCGTTTGGACCTTGTTTCCAGTTAGGTCGCAAGACCCTTAAACCGTTAGGTCACTAGGTCGCGATGTTTTAGGTCGCTGCACCCTATGCCTCTATAGGTCGTTCGACCTTGCTAATTTTTAGGTCGCGAGTTTTATAGGTCGCTCGCCCTATTCCCCTTAGGTCGTTAGACCTCACTTTGTCTTCACTAGGTCGTACCGTTTTGGTTGGGGCGCTGCCCCGCACCCCGCCGGGGGCGCTGCCCCCTGGACCCCCGCGACCTGACCGGGCAGGTCGAACCCCGTAAGCGGTGGCGTTGCCCCCGCACCCCCACCTTGGGGGGTTGCCACCCCCCCTGGACCCCCCCTCCGTAGGGGATCTTATCTGAAAAATATTGAGCTGATTTCCTTGGATTTTATTCGCATCTCCGTATGCGATCTTTGTGACTGATTGTTTCTAGACTTGCTTATGTGTTTTGTCACTTTATAATATAAAGGTTTCAATACTAGTAGTAAATATCAAAACTCTTTTAACAAACAATTTCAACTCTATTTTTAATAACAAAGCTCTTTTCTTAAACCGTTTTCCAATCTATTAGTATATACAAGCCTTTACCTCACTCGGATGAGAAATCTAATTAAACGACTTAGTAAAACAAGTGGTATGAAACGCTTGCGTTCACTTCGTCGGTTAATTCTTGGACTTGTTCGATTGAACCTCTTGTGACAATTTTATTAGTGAAGATTTACAGTTTGTTCGTAAATATTTAAGTTAAGCAAGTGGTTATGGGACATGAAGCTAAACTTCTATATTTACTAGCTTAGTGTAATTGACACTTCTCGTTGATCTTGATGATCGCTTTATGAATTAGACTAGCAATTGCGCGATGTCTCTTTCATTGCAAGGTTAGACTAGACACCACTTGTGTGATTCCATTCACACATACCTTTCTGCTTTTTGGTTACTCTTGACCTCATTCTGTGTGATTCCACTCACACATATGGGGTAGCTCCCCATGGTCTTCGGACCATCATGTGATAGGCCTCCTTCCCTTTTTATGATTTCTGGATTTCTCGTGTTGATTTCTGGAATTTATGTCATTGACTTGTTATGAGTACAAGTTTAGGGTATGATGCCCCCTTCGAATCTTTGAGAAGATTCTTGTGATATTGATTATCTCTTATTGATTGATCTTCTGTTGATCATTATTTACATACTTATAGTGGTATGTCGTTATGGATGTTTATGTTTATGCCATATCTTTTATGTTATATCATGTCATCTGATATTTATAGCTAGACTGATCCGTTTATTATTTTCTTAAATAATACTCGGATCAGACCGAGATGTTACAGGTGCTTCTGCTTGACTTCTTCCCAGGGTTTCATCACTCTGACTTTTGGCTAACTGTTTAGATTAGCAGTTTTTGTTGTATACACTTGAGATATAGACTCATAGTTGTATTCTTTTGTATAGCACGTGTTGCTATTCTTTTGTATTATCGTGGATCTTATTGACCACTACTCTGATGTACACTTTCATGTGTTAGTTATATATTCATATCTTCTTCCGCCTTTGTGATATGGATATCTGTGACTGATTTGTGATATGATTATTTCTATGTTTGTTTCCGAAGATTATTTATAGCCACCGTGTGATAAGCAATTACATGGATGGTCGCTCCTCAACAGCCTTATTCTCCGTGCTAGTTGACAGCACTTCTCCGGAGTGTTCTTGGCTAGCGTGGGTATAGAGGTGGGGCGTCACATTATTAAAAGAAAAGTATCAATTCAAGTCTAATTAATAAAGATATATCAAATCAATTTAATATTTAATGCAGATTATTAAATTGATATTGCTAGAAAATTCCGGGTTGTCACATTCCTCCCCCCTTAAAAGAATTTCGTCCCCGAAATTTAAAAGCAAAGGTAATTTAACAATATATTTAGGATTTTAATTAATTTTAAACCATATGCATATATCAATCACATGCTAACAATCATCACAACCAATCTACTCAATCAACAAACAAACTATCCATACAAAATTCTGGATAGAGTTCCCTAGAGTTTCCCAGTATAATACCGGAATACTCAATCTATAGAATCCAAACAGTCTATACTACTAATCTATAGAACTTCTTTGAATCAGAGAAAATTTATCCAAAATGAAATCTCTGACTCCCAAATCCAAATTCCTCGTCTCTTATCCACCAAATCCTTCTGATGATCCAGAGCTGCCTTCAACCTACTGATCACCTCAACCTTCGCTGATAACTCCTAAAACAATCCGAATCCAAAAACAATCCAGTAGAATGATCTTCTCAGAACCAACCAAAACCAAGAACTCAACCTTTATTATCCTCAGTAGAAAACAACTTCTCCTTTCTAGAAAAGAAGAAAAACAGATGCATTCCCAACTGCTTCCGCTATGCAACTCTGATCTGGGTAGATGAAAATGCTAATGATACACATAAGCATAAATTGGACAACACATTACAAAAAATATGGTTCAACAAATCCAAACTAAAATTAAGAAGTTCCTTCAAAATCTGAGCTGCTTTACCAATTCCTCTCTCTAGAAACCATTCTATTACTAAGCTGAACCATCGGTACTACTTCTGGAATCCAGTCGATACCAAACTCAACTCCTCAGATGCTAAGGCAAACCACCGACCTCTTCAAAGATATCCAGAAAATTTTTGGCCATCCCAGAGAATACTTTAACTATCGCAAGTCACTTTTGCGATCAACCCAGGCTAATATCCAAAGAAAACTGTTCTCTCCTTACCAATCTGAACAGCTTAAACTTATACAGCCAATCCATTGAAGAAATGGATCCACAAAACTGCCTCATAACTTCACCTCTAAAGAACTGTAGACAGATGACCTCCTCGCGTGCCGGTAGAGCAATCTGAGCTGCAACACTGCTACTGATGCCCAAAAATTCCTTAATCCAAAATTTCTTGGAAAACTCAGGCCTCAAAGCCAAACACAACATTCAGCTGAACTCAAACTCAAAACTAACGCAGACACGCTTTCTTATCCAAAGATCTTTGAGAACTACTTTGGAAACAATCCATCGCTACTACATCTCAACACACAACTACTACTTCTTGAGTTACCCAGATAATATTCTAGCTTCTGCTCAACTGACAAAAATCCAAATTCTACTCATCCAAACTTGTACAACAAAATGGACTCCAAATCTTAACAGTTTCCTTAAGAGATTAGGTGAAATCCTTACACCACAAATTTACTCGAGACGGTATTAGGTCTACAGTCTCATTAGATATACTTTCAACCACAGGTAGTCGTGTTCACACACCACTACTCAACCTACTCTTATGCCTATATTGGAAAACCCGAACAGGTAACCCAACAAATATATAGAAATATATATATATACATACATACATATATATATATATATATATATATCAAAATTACAAATACGCTCTCTCAAGAAAGAAATCACTCAAGAGCCTAGGTATTCACTCAATCTAGCACTCTGATACCACTGTAACGACCCCGCTTCCTACGCCCAGGAAGAAGCATCGCTTTTAAGAAAGAAAAAGGTGAGAAAATAGAAAAGATAGAGAAGAAAGAACAACAACATCAGAATCTCACAGCGGAACGAATAAAATATATTAATCACATAAGTATTTACATAATATATAACATCAATCAGAGTGATACATATAATACATCACATACTAGACAGTTATAAACACCTGTCTAGTTAATACAACATAATACACCATATATCACAGAGATACCACACAGCGGAACTATATATATATCTACAACGCTGAAGCCTCCTGCTCCATTGCTCCTCCAGAATTCGTCAAAGCTAAACCTGAATCCCTTGGCTACCCGTAAAAATTTGGGTACCCGAGAGTTTATGAAAAAAAACAAAAATAAACTTCTGGTCAGACATGGGTCCGGTATGAGTAACAGGTTAAAGTTGTTTAATTTTTGAAAAATATTTTGAAAACAAAAGGTATCACGTAAGACTTCCCACACATAAACATGGAAAAGTTTTTACCTTACCCTAACCAAAACATTTGATAGGAAATCCAGTGATATTATAATAGGTCTAGGGTTTTCAAGTAAATAGAAAATAGCCGAAATTGTTACATCTATTAAATTTCAGCTACTAGCCACAAAAGTGGGTAATACAATCAAAACCGTAGGCACTTATTGGATTTTGGATTCCATACAATGGCAGGGCAACTGGGGTACCGCCCGTCACAGTACGTGGCCTAGATCAACGTACCGAGGATCACTCCCGACCCCCCGCAACACAAGGCCGGAACCATTCCTTACTGAACAGTCCCGAACAAGATAAACCCCGCAGTTGGCTGCAGACCAACTGCCCACACAGCCGAATAAAAAGGGACATCTAGACAGGGGAATATCCTTGTCCTACTTGGGCATGACCCACCTAATCTTGTTGCACCTCCCCTGTTTTAGCCATTCCCGGTTGATGAGGCTAGAGGTTACAATTTCCTTTATTGAACATATCTCTTAGAATGCTCATCGCCCGCCTGACGATGTGTTGAAAGCATTCAATCCATACAAGTTCGTTCCGGCTTCGAACGAAACCGAAGGCATCATCTCGTTACACTCGTTTTGGAATCACCCTCAGAGTTAACGACGATAACTCTTGCATTCAGAATCTTCATCTTCACTTCAGATTCACGACCTGTCGTTAATTTGGAAACGATGTGGTTTTCGGATATTCCAAATAAGGAAAACCGATCCCGGTCTCATCGAAATCCAAAACGTGTCTTTTAAGGGCAAGTTGTCTATTAAATCTTAACAGAGAATTCAATATTATCAATATAAACAGATAGATAATTTAGATCTCATAATAGATAATCACATCATCATCATAAACAAATAACTAATATCATCATCCAAACAGATAATTAAATATTACCATCCTTAAACCATACATTCCTATCACATAAATATTACTCATCTCATTTCTGAGATCTCAATCAAACAATGAAATATCAATATCATCCATCAGCGATGATTTATGAATCACAAGCTATAGTTAATTTAAAATGAATTAAATTAACTACTTCCATCTTTAATTAATTTAAAATAAATTAAATTAATCATTCATTCCATAAAACCTACTTTCACAATCATTAATTAATTATAAATCAAATTAATTAATCATTCTCTAATTACAAGAATAATTTAGTCTTTAATTTATTTCTCAATTGAATTATTCTAAATCATTCATGGCAGTTAACATTTTATTACTTCCTATTAGTTATTCCTTAATTAAACAATCTTTAATTACATCATTAATTATATTAATTAATGATCTTTAATTTATATCAAATTACTTTATTTAAATTAATTAAGTGATTAATCTTTACTTAAACACAATTATTAATCACCCCTTGATTAATAACAAACCAGTAATTAACTACCCTTAATTACTTATTAATCATTCCATGATTAATTAATTCCATAAATCAATCCTTTGATTAATTACAAAGAAATTACCCAAATTACTCCACTTACCAATCATCTTGAATTAATTTCGTCAAGTAATGATCATCTAATTACTATTCGAAGTAATTATACTCCATTAATTACACTATGTAATTACACATACCAAATCATCAAATGATTTTTTAAATTAATTAATATTAACTTACTTAATTTAAATCTTATTATCAATTACTTATATATTCAAATTAATCATCTTTGATTTAAATATACTTGACTGCATTCCAGTAGTTTTCCTTAATTTATTTACCGAAATTAATCTTGAATAAATCCATTAATTAATTACATTTATATCGAGTTATTACCTTTTAATTATCTTGTTGATTTATTATCCTCAAATAAATCAATCTCTAATCCCATCATTAATTATTTTAATTAATGATTTCTAGTTACATTTTCATTTGTTAATTATATTAAGAATACAAATCTTCAAATATTCATCCTCTTGATTAATAACAAACAGTAATTAATCTTTCCTAATTAATTACTTCTCAATAACACTCTTAATTAATCCCCTGATTAATTTCAAGTAATTATACTCCAATTACATCCATTAACAACATCTTCTAGTTAATTACCTCCAGTAATTATCCATCAATTACTTCTCTAAGTAATTTAATTCCAAAATATCGGTTAATTAAACTAAATTAATCAACTCAGATCAATTTACATAATTAAGAAGTAATTAATTTATTAATTACTTTCCAAATAAATAATTACATTTAAAATATTGAATTAATTAATCTAATTAATTTATTACAAAATCAATTACATTAATTAATTCCCTAGTTAATAATCTTCATTAACACTTATTTAGTTATTCCTTCTAAAATAATTAACTTAGTTTAATCATTATTAATTGTTAGTTTGATTAACCATTTAAAATTTATTAATTTAAATAAATATCTAATTTATGGTTCTTAATCACATATTAGTTAATTAATTCGTTATTTACACTTTGATTAATACATTTAAATTCTTAATTACTAATTTAAATCATATCGATCATTAATTATTTATACTTAATTAACATAAAGTTTAATGCATATAAAATTCTAAAACTTCATGAATTAAAGGAAACCATTCTTATTATTGATTATGTTTTCAATACCAATATGTTTAAAACATTTACTTCAATTTACTTTCTAACTAAAAACCAATTTATCCTTAATAAAGTTTTAAAACTAATTTATTTTTCAAAACCCTTTGCAAACTCACATGTTTAATTACGGTTAAACTTATTTGAATAATTTAAATTATAAAACTTTATTTTATTCCAAATCTAGATTTTCAAATCCAAACTCTGGATTCTAATTTTGGGGTTAACTTGTCTAAAACTTTTCTTAACAATTTAGATTTCATTTTTGAAATTCAACTCTTTGAATACACTTAAGCATTAAGCACTTTTAAGTTATTAAAATAATTTAAATTTTGAAAACTTTATTATTTCCAACCACATTTCAAAACTAACTTAAATTCATGTTTTAAACTTGATTTAAATTAGACTTGGCTTTGAGTTAAATTTAAAAAAAATTCACAAAACAGTTGAAAACTATTACAGGTTTAAGCCTGTACAACAACACCCCCAATACCCCTGTGTTTACTTCGAGTAAACATGCGAGTTTCCCCGAGAAAACAACTGCAATGCTTCGAGTCATCCCTCATGCGCGCGTGCGAAAATGAAATCGAGAAACCAGACCTGGAAACACTACCTCACCTCCCGTTCCAAATCTGTCACCGCCACGTGCGCACATCTCCGACCACCAGAGGCCACCAAACTCCTGCCGCGACATTGACCATCTCCCCTCTACCTCCCTGCAAAAACCACGCGACACTCGAACGCAAAAACTGACCGCGGTGACCAAAATTCAAATCACGGTAAAAAATTAGGTCTAAAACTTTGATCCCATGCCGACTCCTCCACGATCCAATTCGCCGCCACCCACTATTTTTCCTAGCTCCACGGCAGCCTCCTCCACCCCCAGACCTAAGCTCGACCCTCCAGTTCGACTTGATCACCCACGGCGACTCAAAAAGCCTCAAGTAGTAAAGTACAAACTGCTCTCAAAACATACTGCTAAAAATTATGCTTTGACCCTTAAAAATCATGTTTTCCACCATAGATTCTAGTTAGATACCTGAATCAATGATCAGTGAAAGTTGAAATTTTGTCAATCTCAAGTTTGCTCAAAGATTTGTTTTCCAGAGAAAAAGTTTTAAGATATTTTTACCTTAACTAAATTTTTAAACCTAGTTTGAGATGATACAAACATCATTTGCTTGAAATGAAGTGCAATCATAAATCAGGAAAGAAGTAAATAATTTTTAATAGCAAGATTTTGTTTACAGAGAGTAACAGAGAACAAGCATATGCAAACACTACAAGTTAGATTTTGGTTCCAGATAAAATTTCTCTTGTATTTTTAGTTAAATAAATTATAAAATTAAATCTTAAAGTTAAACAAACGAGTCTTGTTTAAATTCTATCAACTAACAGCCATCAGATCAAAAGGAATTAGATTCTTTTGTTTAGAAGCCAAGCCCGAAACTAAAACAGGCAGAACAAGTTTAACCACATCAATCATCTATCCATCCATATATACACATGCATTCTCAAATATATATACACATACTTAAAACTTCATCTCAGATAAACTAACATACAACCATAACTGAATATACTTAGGTATTTTAGAAAAAGAAGTTACTCACAAATTTTCAGAGAAGAACAGTTGCTCCTTGATTAAGCAACAGGCTTGAATACAACTGAAACCCTCCTCTGATTGATCCCCTAGTTTTCTAAGTTGTTGCTGGATGTTCTGTTTAGGTTTTAATGAAGTTTATCTTAGTTTTTGCCTAGGTCGAACTGATATGCAGATTTATAGAAAAGAAAAGAGACAGGGATATATGATTATGTTTCATGAAACTGTAACAATATTTGCACAATATGGCATACATATCTAGTTTGTACAGATTTTATCAGAGATATTTTATTATAGAGCCGATATGTATTACAATTGTGTGCTAGAAAGATTTTCATTAATGACTTTTGTTTGTTTGCTTAAAGTTACTTAACAATGTCTTCTCTAGCAAGCTTCCCTATATACATTTGTTTATTTTTCTTTGTTACTGTCATTAGCTTTCAGGTTCATGCCTATCACACATATATATATTTATATCTTTATTTTGTTTTATTTCAGCCTGCACACTTTAGATTTGTTCCTAGATTTTTTTTTGTACTATAAATATTTGTCTAGATGCTTTAAACATATACATATATGCTGTAGTTTGCTTATGTTGGTTTACAAACTTAAAAATTATATGTTTCTAGTTTTCATTATTGTCTTGTTATTAAAATGAAATGTTCTATACTTAGCTTTACAATCTATGAATTTATTCTATATGTTTACTTCTTATTTAACTTATTACATACAGTATTTTAACTTCTAATTTATAGCTTTATGTATATTTTGTTTTATTTCTATGTTTGTTGTTTGAAAACTAAATGACTTGATAGTTGCTATGTTATTATAATTTAACTAATGTACTTACTTATATTTCTTTTCCAATTTATCTTGTAGGCTTGTATTTTATATGTATATTTTTATTTTATTTATTTTATAAAAACACATTTATCAATTTGAAATGATAGATAGATTAAATTATAATTTTATTATAAACTACATATTTTACTAATGTATGTTAATGTATTGTTTGACAAAATTATATTAAAACTCATATAAAATTTTAAATCCATAATTTAATCAAGCTATACTAAAAAGAATATAAAACAAATCTTTTGTTAATAAATTAAAATTTAAACTTAAGTTAAAATAAGTTTTAAACTATTTAAGCATTTATCCTATGTATTTAAAACCCTATATTTATTTATTTAACTTTGAAAAGTTTATATTAAATAAACCATAATTTCTAATTCACTAAAATATATATTAGAATTTAAAACATAATTTATTAGTTGAACTTTAAAACAAAATCTCATCTATTTGCAATGTATACAAATATATACATATATAAATAGAAAACAAACAATTAATTTTAACAGATAAAATTTACCAATTAGATATTTATTAAAAGAAAAGTATCAATTCAAGTCTAATTAATAAAGATATATCAAATCAATTTAATATTTAATTTAGATTATTAAATTGATACTGCTAGAAAATTCCGGGTTGTCACAGAATAAATACAGTAAAAACGCAGAAAATAAGATCGACGGAGCTATAGAAGTCCAAATTTGGGAAAACGAAAAATGACGTCTCAGTCAGAAGATGATTTAGAATTTTTCTATGTAAAAATATTCAGGTCTTGAAAATAAATTTATTTTCACCAATTATTAACTGATTTGAATTTAATAGAATTATATAATAAACAAACCTTCATATTATTAATTGAAAATTTACCATTTTCTATATTTAATTAGACGTAAACCAAATATTAAAACTTTATTTCAAAATATTATTATTAAAATTTCTCAAAATCCAAATTAAATACGTTATAAAACCAGTTAAAAATTAATAAAATTTTATGGGTCGTTACACTCTCCCCCACTCAAAACTTTTCGTCCCCGAAAAGGAAGGAGGTAGGAGAATAGAACAACCATAAATAAAGGTAGACTGAAATTCAAGGGTAAATAATTAATTTAAAACTATATAAATTTTACTTGAAATATTCATTTGAAAACTTCATTTGCGATTCAGTAATCTTTAATACTTTAAAATTTTCAAAACTCATTGGAATTTAATATGTTTAACTAACACCTTTATACATATATGAAAGCTATTTGAAAACAATTATTTGCATCATTAGTTATATTTACAAAGAAGCTATTGAAAACATTAAATCCATAATTCATAAATTTATAAATTTGTCTTTAGATACTTTTCCAACATTATTAATAAATCATTCATTTCAAATATGTTTTATTTAATTAATAACTTCAAAAATATTTATAACACTAAAATTTTCTATTAAACAATCTAGTATACAAATAAGATATATTTAGAAGATTATATTCAAAAAGGAAAGAAGGTAGATTCGGAAAAACAGACTCAAGGTGAACAACTAAAGCTGGGAAGATAAGGTAGATTTAAAGAATAGAATCAGGCACGAATCGTAAATTTAAAACCATAAGAGTTTCAATTTCAAATATTAATACAAAATTTCTTTGTTGAAAAATACCTTTATAATAAAATACCTTTATATCGAAATAAATCTTTCTTTCAGAAATATTTTTATAACTCGATGTTTCAACAAGTTTATCCTCGTTCTTGTAGACACTGGCCATGCATTGATCAGGCGCAAAGCTAGAATCCTTCATGTACTTAGTAGACTTGTTTCAACAGCCAGTGAAAATACTTGAAAAACCTTTAAAACAGATATGGAAAGTACAATCCAAACAAAACAACCAAACAAAAATCTTTGTCCAACCATGGTTCGCAGATACACAATGGTTACGCCTGGATCCCCTAGGAAACAATCCATATCTGTAAGCTTTCTCAGCCCTGCGAGTTACGCCATGATGACTAGTAGAGTGCAGGATACACAATGGTTACGCCTGGGTCCCCTAGGAAATAATCTGTGCCCCTAGGTCGTCTCAACCAGGCAGTTTCGCTACTAATCGCGACCTACACAGATTGCAGGATACACAATGGTTACGCCTGGATCCCCAAGGAAACAATCCGTACCCCTAGGTCAGACTCAGCCAGGCAATTTCGCTATGGAGTCGCGAGAGGAAAAAAAACCATGGGTTACACCATGGTGGGAACACTCGAGTATCACATCCAGAAAACCAAAAATCGTAGAGAATAATGTCGACAGAATGAATCCACAATGTAGCCACAAAGTGGATATCAAGGAGAAGGCGCTTTCCATATCATTGCTTTGAAAATATATATCATATAGTACCTTTTCAAATACCTTCAAACATCATACTTATATAAAGTCCATTAAATATAGGATTCTTTTTTTCAAATCGAATACTTTCCAAATCAATAGTATATCAAATCATACTTATATAGACTTCGATTATATAAAATTCTATTTCCAAATTGAGTACCTTTCAAATCAATAGATTTCAAATCAACTTCATACTTATACAAATCCATTTTATATAAGTTCGACCACTCCAAAATTAAGTGCTTAATAATATAAGGTTCTCAATTTCAAATCATTTCAATATCAATTCAGTTTCAGAATCATATATGATTTCACCAAATTTTCTTCCAAATCAAATATCTAAATTTCAAAGTTCCCAAAATAATGGGTTTAGAAAATTATCCCAGTTTCCAAATTAAAATAATTCAAGTCAAACAAATTCATTTCCAAAATCACCATATAAGTAATGGTTTTCAATTTCAATTTAATTTCAAAAAACAAATATTTTCTCAAAATCAATTATACTCAAAATGGTTTCCAAATTAATAATTATCCATTTAAAACTTTTAAACTATCTATTTCTATTTGAAATATCCAATTTACCTTTCTGAAAACCATTATTCAAAACTATATTATTTTTTTTCAAAACATTTCAAAACTATATTTTTATTCTTTATCAAACATTTTATACTCTTCGAAATTTCTTAGCTTTGAAATTTTAATCTCGATTTGGAAGTGTTCGAACATTCAAAATAGTTAGGGAAATCAAATTTCCAAATTCAAGAGTTGAAAATCAACATAAATCAATAAATCAATTTCAATAGATAGGATTATACATAAAATCCAAAACTCGAGGACTAAACACCGGTCTCACTTTAAATTGTTTCCAATATATACATATATCTTTCGGAAATATCAAATTGTACTTCAGAATTTAAAATCAAAATGGTTTTACAAAATCACTCGCATAGCAAAGCTATTAAGAAGGCCTCTCCCCCACTCTAAAACTCGAAAATCAATGTCGATGATGCGTGCACTCATCACCAAAATTATTTTCCAGTGACATAAGTGAGTTTTGGACTTCTATTTTCTTGAAAATTTCTTTGAAATTTCTTCAAAACTATTGGAATTCATTTGAACTCATTTGAAACATTTCTTATTCGAAAAATACTTTTAAATCGTATTATTTTTATATATTTTCCAAAATCTTAAAACCATTTTCAAAATACCGGAATTCAATTCTCGAATTTCTAATTTAACCCTTCATTATAAATCATTTTTATATAAATCAATTTCTCATAAATTTCCAAAATTTTAAATCCTTTCAAAACTTTTATATATAGAATAACATTTCTTATTTGTTTTATATATAGGTATATAATCCTTATCGAAAACATTTTTACTTTTATATATATAATAAAATCATAGTTATCAAAATAATAATTTCGGTATAAACAATTTCAAAAATACAACATACCCGATTTTTAAAAGGGTGATTCAAGAATGGTTTTCAAAAAAAAGGTAGTGATTTAAATTAGAGGAACTCCAATCAATAGAATCCTGATTCGAAGATAGACTCGATCGAAGATGAGATAATTAAATTACAAAATAGAAGATGGATATACTTCTACAAATCGCGGCGACCTTAATCAGGTCAACCGTGACCTTATGAATATAATCGATGCGGAATTCCAATACAAATGGACATTCGATCGCCAGAGAATGAATTTAGCATATTAAATATAGCAGCATCGTAAACCGAGGATACAGAAATCTTCGGTGAATCAATGCCGATTGTAAAGGAGTTTTCACCCCCTTTACAAAACATTCAATGGAGTTATGGGATACTCCAGAATCAAACGAATATAAATAGAAAGAGAGAAGAATGAATTTCGAAACCGAGGGACATTCCAAAATTCAAAGGAAATCGAGTCAGAAAGGAAGAGATTCAACTCGAACGAAAGTGATTCTGTAAATAAATTTACCATATATGCTAAGTTTTGCGTAGAGCCAAAGCTCTGATACCAACTGTAACGACCCGCTATTTTGGACCATTCAAATCGACAATAAAACCATACATATCCAACTTGAATAATTCAAAATACCGAATTGTTAATTAAAATTTGGCAAAACTTAAAATATATAATAAATGAATCAATCACATATTACAGAGTAATATAATGTAGCAGAATAGATAAAGAATAGTAGTTCATGAAGCTACTATGTACACCAGAATTAGAAATAAAATACAACCGAATAGTTCAAATGCAGTGAAGTCTCCAATGCAACAGATGACTTCTCTGAACCAATCGACTCGAAAGGCTGGAATCTGAATCGATAGTTGGATCCCCAAATCAAACTCCAAACTCCAAAGTCGAGTCTCTAATGCTGTATCACTCAGTCTGACCCGAGCGTAAAGCAAAACACAAACCACTCAAGTCAGGATTAACATTCTTATATCAATAAATCCAACTCAAGTGAAATATCAACTGAAATACAAACAAATTAAAGGATGTTTGGGATAAACATCCTCTAAGGGTCCATGGAACTATCTACAAGGTAGAAATATACACTATAACACCATGGTCATTTCAGCTGAATTTATACTCCAAAACCAAATATCATTTCACTTCGAATATCTCTATATTTCCCAAAATAGTATTTCTATATATTATATAATTCATACAATAAAGTATTTTCAATTCCCTCAACTTAACAAATCGTTTCAACATCAACCCGACCTTCCCATTTAAATTAAATACAATCTCAATTTATCAATTTAAATTCAACTCAATTCCTAAAATAAACACTTCAATTTATCGATCTCAAATTCGGATTTGTAATCACAAAAATACCCCTTTATATTTCAATATATTTCAAAACTTCAAGTATTCAACGTTTCAACTAAATTTTTATTCAATTTAGTTTTCTAATTAATAAATTCAAATTTGGTTCAACCTAAATTTCACTTTAATTCAATTTAGTTGCTAAACAACAAATTCAACTACGTTGATTTCAAATACAGAACTGAATCTCAACATAAACTATTTAAATTCCAATATAGTTCAAGGCTTTAATATTTAAATGTTCTATATAACAGTTTCATATAGATCTCGATTTAACCTCATTATTATTTAGTCTTGAAATACTCCCTTATTAGACTCAATATCATTTAAGTAACCTTAAATTACATTTTACTCAATATTTTCTTTAATTTTATTAAATGTGAAATATTCATTAAATCACTTAAATCAAAAATCCAGTTACAAAATCATACCTTTAAATTTTCCATTCAATAATTTCAAATCGATTTAATTAAATAAATCCTTATATAAATACCATTTTTAATAAAACCAAATTTATCTCCCAATCTTAATTATTCAAATTTTTACAATGGTAAATTTTGAAATATAAATCTTAAGTAATACTCAAACATATTATATGGATTAAATCAATCTCAATAATAATAATATTATTAAATCTATATATAAAATTTCCATTTATATATATAATATTTTGAGAACCAATATTTATTAAATCCTATATTTCCTTTCAACTATAGAAATTTATTTTCAAAATGTTTATATGGACCAACAGTGTCTGTATATATTTCCTATCATATAGTCAAGTGCTACGGATATTTATCATTTCAACCCGTACACTAAATATATACGGGTGGATATCATTTCAACCCGTAATCCTAAATTCAATTAAATGAAAATCGCTTGGGTTTATCATTTCAACCCATAACAATTTTCTCCTATTCTAAAGTCAGTTCGGGTATGTATCTTTTCAACCCATAATGATTTCTATACTAACAGGGAACTTGCAGAGTGATAACAGATATGAAAATAATAATAACAACAGGCATATATCATCAAAATAAATATAAACAATAGGATATGGTGTCATATACCATAAGTGAACAGTTATAGATAATAGCATATATAACAATTTTAATAACTACAGCCTCATATTTCAATTGTCGTTTCAATTGAAATCAAATTTAATAAATAAAAGAACGTTAATCGTGAGTGATTGCTCACCTTTCGATGTTAGAGAGATAGACAATGAAGTTGAGTTACAAAACCCAAGCACGAATCTCAAAGCAAAGTAAGATCGGCACGAATCGACGATCAAAGCTGGTAAAAGAAATCGGTGGGAACGGGTCAAATTAGCTCGATAAAAATTTAGGCGAGATGTATTTCTATATTATTATCCTCCTTAAACCCAAAATTAAAATTAAAGTATGCATACATTTATTTAAGTCTTAAATTAAATATATTTATTGAAATCAAACATATAAAAAAAATCAAAACCAAATTCACTCTATCTTATAGTATAAACGTTATATTTGAAACATCAATATCTGAAACTAAATGTACATAACCAAATCAACATCCAAAGATATACATAACATTAAATAATGTAAGTTTAAAGAAATCTAATAGTTTAACCAAATGCAGACTTCCTTTACAAATAATATACTGTAACCATTATTATTATTATTATTACAATTATTATTATTATTATTTTACCAAAAATAAAAATATGCTAACACAATGCTAGTAGAAAAATGGAGAAAGAATGCTTATGCTTGCTAATATTGACATGCAAACCTACATTTTATATGTACAATAAAGTGTGTACAAACAAACCTTTATATGGGCTGCTATATACATGTTTAAAAAATGTTATACATATATTATTACACATATTCACAGCAGCCGTTATACCTAACTTGTATACATATTATATTTTAAACAACACCAGACAATAGATGAAGGTAAAATAAAAATTATATATATATATATATATATATATATATATATATATTATAACTAATACAAATCTATAAAGCTCTGAAATGTATGCTAGTATATCTATACAACCAACCCAATATGAAAATATGTACCCATGCAAATATCTAAAGTTTTTGGAAAAAATACTTAGGCTTATATAAATAAAATAAAATAAAACAATAACTTACGCACACAAAAAAAAACACAATACTTAATGAGACAAACACAAAGTTGTATTACCTTTCAAGATATCATATATATATATATATATATATATATATATATATATATATATATGTTAAAAGTTTTCTACAAGGCAAAATGGGTGACAAGGTGAGATACGGCTGCGTGTAAGAGTGTGAAAGAAGAGAGGGTGGAGAAAGAAAAATTGAGGAGACGAAAGTGACAGCAGATCCTTGCTTTACCAAAAAAAAAGCTTATGAAGGTGAAATAAAATGAGCCGTAAAAGAATTAATGAATACAAAAAAAACGTATAATTCAAAATGGTGTGGGCCTCAGGTAAATATCCGTTCACATCTTTTTTTGACATATGTAAAATGTATGAAAAGCTTTAAAATGAAACAGCTATATATTAATTATTATTATAAAACATTTTAAAGTGACTAGCGAAATAAATATATGGAATAAAGGAGAATGAAGGGACCCAAACATGGAATGACAAATAATAATTTTGAATTGATGGAAAAAAAGTAACAGCTGGCATAACCCAAAGTTATAAAGGCAGAGGAAAACGCTTTGCACAATTTAAGGTGAGCTTTCAAATTTTTTTGAATGTTTTATAACTTTCCATCTGTAGTGAAGAAAATGGAATTTTAAAGACAAAAATTAAAGTGACCGTTCCAATTAAATGAATATAAAACATATGCATGTTTTGTACATTCATACTTCCAAAATGGTATGACGTGGCAACGGTCGAATTTTACTAAAAGATGAAATAATTGTGAGAAATGAAATAAATAGGAATGAACCGCATTTTTCAAAAACGAAATGTATGCAACAAATCAGCAAATAAATAGAAACATGTAGGGAGATGAGTGAAATAAATAGAAAATGTTAAAATATAAATAAATATAACATACTTGAAAAGGACAACAGGACGATTTAGAAATTAATAAATGAGAAACAAATATCCCTATACGTTTTAGTTTAAAAAAGGATAGAAAATTTTATCAAAAGTTATAAAGAGTTAAAAGCATTGAAATGTGGTTTCCGCTGAAATTTATTTAATTCCCAACTGAGATGAAAGAGAAAGGGAAAGATTTCAAACGAATGAATATATTCTAAATGAATGTAATATAAACAGTCATAGTGTGGTTCATCGGAAAATTTAATGCAATTTATAATTGTGTGAGTTGTACGTTGATTTAAGGAAAAAAATAAAAGCAATTAATGGCTTGATTTAATAGTACGTTTCAAATTTGAAAAGAAAAGAGAAGTAAGGGTTGAAATTTTTATTTCAATTAAATGATCGCGCGAGTGAGCAAATAGCAATTAGCAAATAACAGAAAGAGATAATGGAATATATGGTAGAAAAGGAATAAATGAAATGTGAACGGATAAAACGCAAATTGAAACGGCAGAGAATAAAATATAAGGTGGAAAGGTGGGGCAACGCTCACCCATAGATTTTTCTAAAACCTTTAAAAGACATTTAATATGGTATGAGTTGTACGGTCTTAAATTTGAAAAGTAAATAAATCAAAGTCACAAATTTCAGCACTGATGACGCACGTTTTCATTGTTTCCGTCGCGTATCGGATCTCAAAATACAGAAATAAATATGCCGTAGTGATCAGTACAATGAGATGATCAAAATGGTATATAGATATTGGTGGTACGATTGAATTATAAAAATTCGAATTTTCACTAGTAGAAAAAATGCAGTAAAAACGCAGAAAATAAAATCGATAGAGCTATAGAAGTCCAAATTTGGGAAAACGAAAAAAGACGTCTCAGTCAGAAGATGATTTAGAATTTTTCTATGTAAAAATATTTAGGTCTTGAAAATAAATTTATTTTCACCAATTATTATCAGATTTGAATTTAATAGAATTATATAATAAATAAACCTTCATATAATTAATTGAAAATTTACCATTTTCTACATTTAATTATACGTAAACCAAATATTAAAACTTTATTTCAAAATATTATTATTAAAATTTCTCAAAATCCAAATTAAATACCTTATAAAACCAATTAAAAATTAATAAAATTTTATAAGTCTTTACACCGTTACACTCATCTTTATTTCACTTGATTTAACTTACATAAGATCTTTTAGTTTTGACTCGAGCGTTTTGTCTTTTCGCTTGGGTCAGTCCGAACATTTCAAGATCGAAGGCTTTATATCTGAAGGACGAAGACGAAGATTTTATTACTATGATATATTATATATTAGTCCACTTCACTGTATTCCGCTGCGTCGATTTTTATTTGTTGGTATGTGCAATCTGATATGTATTGTATAAATATAATTAAATGTTTATAAAACAGCTTCATGAACTGTATATTTGATTATTATATTTTATCGTTCCGCTGCAAGATTCTATTTTGTTTTTTGTTTCCCTGTTTTTTTTCTTATTTACCCCATAACAATCCGCCCTTTTGTATCGTTTAAGTCTGACGTGTGTGGTTTATCGTCGATTTAAAGCGTATGAAAAGGTGGGCTTTACATCTGGTACCAGAGCTTTGGTTTAGCGATAAAACTTAGCTTAGTGGGGTCTGACTCTTTAATAATAGGGTAGTAATACCCTATAATGAGCCACTGAGTGTATATATGAGAGAGCGTACTTGTTTGTGTTATAAAAAGGTTTTAATATTGTGTTATTTGTTCCGTTTTGTGTTTATAAATTCTGGTTGGTGCATGGGACGCTATGTAACAACCCGCATATTTGTCGATTTTTATATTTAAATATTTTATTTAAATATTTTATGGATACTCGGAATTTAGTCCGAAAAGCTACTCTTTGCATACGGTCGAATTAGGACTCGAGACTACTCCCATTGAGTTTAAAATGCCGTTTGCGACCTTTTTGAGTATAAGCTTCGATATGTTTGGAGAAAGTTGAATTTTGCTACTTTTTACTTAGGGCTTTGGTTTGGGCTGAGCCACTTATGTATTCAGTCCTAACCCCTTCTCCTCTTCATTCCTCCATTCCTCATTTCCTAATACTCAAGCTTTTATATTAATGGAGAGTGGAAGAGGAAATTAAAACTCCAAACCCTAGTTTTCTTTTGCAAATCAAACTCTAGCTTCAAACTAATTGAAGAACCAATTGGTAAGCTTCTCTTCTTCTTCTCCAACTCATTCTCTTATCAATTTCAGAAATTCCTAAACCTAACTTTGGGAATGTTCTTCTTTTAAAGCCTAGAATCAAGCTTCTTGAGTTGAATTTGAAGAGTGGTTGATTCTATTTTGCTTTCAAGCTTCTTCTTCAATCGTTTGGGTTCAAAGGTGAGATTTTTATCTCATATCTATGCTTATAAATATCTTCGAATGTTAGGTATGAATTCCTAACACTTATTCGTGTGCATTAGCTTTTGGTTTGGATTGATTTGGTGAATATTCTTATTTTTGGTGTTTTGGGTTCAATTCTTTAAAAATCATGGCTTTGATGTTCAAATGTGTTTTTGGTGATGCAACGAGGAGCTCATAGGGCCGGGTAGTCGATTGGAATAAATCCTTAGTGCCGATGCTCGAGTGGTTGCAAATTGGTCGTGATTGGCCATTGTATTCGATGGGTTAGGAAGGGACTGGGAACAGGTTCGGCCGACCGAGCCCGGTGGCCGATCGACCGACCTACTTCCAGAGTGCATAAGCACTCCTCTGTCTCAGGTTCGGTCGGCCAACTACAGGGCTCGGTCGACCGACCTGCTTTCCGAGAAAATTTCCGAAACAGGGTCCGGTCAACCGAGCTCTGTAGCCAGCCGACCGACCTGATGCAATTTTGCCTATTTCGCCTAGTTGCTTGAATTTCCAACTTTAATCGATTCGTGTTGTTTCCTATTTGTTGTTATCATTTATTATGACTTTGATGACTCCTTCTTAGGGATTTTTGAATATCCATTTCGATGGATTCTTTATCGGTTTCGTTGGATTTTTATTCACATCTTCATATGTGAATTTTAGTGATTGATTGTTCCTACAATCTTCTTCGTGATTTGTCACTTTAAAAATATAAAGGTTTCTATACTAGTAGTAAATATCAAAACTCTTTCTTCACATGATTTCAACACTATTTTATTACAAAGCTCGTTTCTTAAACCGTTTTCTAATCTATTAGTATATACAAACCATTACCTCACTCGTATGAGAAATCTAATTAAACGACTTAGTAAAACGAGTGGTATAAAACGCTTGCGTTTACTTCGTCGGTTAATTCTTGGACTTGTTCGATTGAATCCCTTGTGACAATTTTATAGTGGAGATCTACAATTTGTTCGTAAATATTTAAGTTAAGCTAGTGTTTATGGGACATGAAGCTAAACTCATATATTTACTAGCTTAGTGTAATTGACACTTCTCGTTGATCATGACGATCGTCTTTGTGATTTA
Source organism: Allium cepa (assembly GCA_030765085.1). Taxonomy (NCBI): domain Eukaryota; kingdom Viridiplantae; phylum Streptophyta; class Magnoliopsida; order Asparagales; family Amaryllidaceae; genus Allium; species Allium cepa. The sequence goes on from CM060929.1 coordinate 763,748,379, forward strand.
GACTAGCAATGTGCGATGTCTCTTTGTCTACGAGGGAGACTAAACCCCGTTTTGTGGAGTTTCGACTCAAATTGGTGGGGTAGCAACCCATGGTCTTCGGGCCGTTTGTGGAGCTTCGGCTCAATTTGTGATGGTTAGCAACCATGGAATTAGCGTTCCGTTTGTGATACACGTGTTGGTGAGCTTTATTCTCCCGTTTGTGATAGGCCTCCCCACCTTTTTGTGATTTCTGGATTTCTTGAGATGATTTCTAGAATTTGTGTTCCATAAATTTTCGTGATTTCCATTGATAAGTTTTATCAATATTTGTGCATTGGTGAATTTGTGTATCATTGACTTTTGTAATTGACATTGATATAATCGTCAATATTTATGGTTTGGTGAACGAAATAAGGAGTATGACATTTCTTTGATTCTTGTGTAGATTTTGTGATATTGATTAATCTTTTGTTGATTTTCAATTACTTATATATATCACAGCTTGGCATTGTGATTATTATGTGTTTAGTCATATCTCTTACTCTATATCGTTTAATCTGATATTTATAGTTAGACTGATCTGTTTATTATTTTCTTATTAAATAAGACTCGGGTCAGACCGAGATGTTACAGATGCTTCTGCTTGACTTTTCACTTGGGATTGATTCCTCTGACTTTTGACTAACTACTTAAATTAGTAGTTTTTTGTTGTATACACTTGAGATATAGACTCATAGTTGTATTCTTTTGTATAGCACGTGTTGCTATTCTTTTGTATTATTGTGGATCTTTTTGACCACTACTCTGATGTATACTTTCATGTGTTAGTTATATATTCATATCTTCTTCCGCCTTTGCGATATGAATTATCTGTGACTGATTTACGTTATGCTTATTTCTATATTTGTTTCCGAAGGATTTATATAGCCACCGTGTAGTAGTTTTGAGTTTGTATTGGTATGTCGGTTTTCCTCTTGAAACAAAATGCATGTTTTATTATTTGACATATCGGTGCTCGCACAAAGCAATTACATGGATGGTCGCTCCTCAACAGCCTTATTCTCCGTGCTAGTCGACAGCATTACTCTATAGTGTTCTTGGCTAGCGTGGGTATAGAGGTGGGGCTTCACACGCTATGACATCAATATGGATTTCTAAACACTTAATAGGACAGACTGACATAATATTTGGTTTTAATATAGGTGAATGAAATAATTTTTGCCTATTATATTTTCTATATATATAAAGGAAATTTATAAAGGTTATAATTGATTGTATTATATTGGTTGTTAGGTAATGAAATTTATAAATAATAGTTGAAATAAGATTGAATAAAATAAATGAAATTGGAAATTTTAAAACTTAAGTTCCGGGGTTTCGAAAATTTCTTTTGAATGATTTTGAACTATAATAATAATATTATTAAAAGTGTTTTCTGATATAATTTGAAAGAAATGTTTTAGAAAGAAATTTGGAAAGAAATAAGCTCTGTACTCCCCTCTCTGTCGCAGGAAAATAATTTCGGTGATGAGTGCACGCATCGTCGACATTCATTTTCGAGTTTCATAGTGGGAAGGCCACTATAGTAGTTTCACTACAGATTTATTTGGATAAAAAAATATAAATTTTGAATTGTTTTAAATATGATTAGAGATATATTAGTTGTAAGAATATATTATCTATTACTTTAAAATAATTTGAAATTTTACCGGTATTTAAATTCTTAAATTCCATTAATAAATGATTTCAATTGCTTTAGTGAAATGGAATATAATTAATAATTGACACCTAAGAATAGAATAATAGATTTAATGCTAATATAAAGGAAACTAAAAGAAGGTTGAAATTGTAACCTATAGAACAAAAGATGGAATTTGTTGAACAAATAATTAATTAAAAGAAATAAAATAAACTTGTGTAACTTTCAATTGCATTCTTAAAAGCATATAGATATAACTTACCAAATAATAAAAGTTACAAAGTTTGATAAGAAACTGTAATAGAATATTATACAAGTAAAAATTTGAAGCAATGAAAGTGTTAAATGGATTTCTTTAGTAAATAAGAATTTGATGTTATTAGGGTTATGAACTTAAGTTATAATTGAAACGTACTATAATAAAATATGGTAGTAAGCAACTATTGTAAGTAAGCTATTAGAAACTAAGTAAATGAATACAAATGCTAAGCCATTGAATAGAACATGAATCCTATTGATAAATGAAGGCAAGTAATGTAAATAAATGAAATTGAGAAAATAAATGATTGAAATGCAAACAAAAGAAAACTATTTGAAATGAGTATATAAAAAATGAAATTTTGCAAGAAATAAATGTAAATTTGAAGATAAATCATTGTAGGGATAAAAAGAAAATCAAACAACAAATGTGTGAAATAAAATAAAGAATAAATAATTTTGATTTGTTTTTTGGAATTTTTTTTGTTCGGTTTATGGGGATACTTTAAATTTCTTTGGATGTATGAATAATCTATTTTGTAACGAGCCGCTATTTTGGACCATTCAAATCGACAATAAAACCGTACATGTCCGACTTGAATAATTCAAAATACCGAATTGTTAATAAAAATTTGGCAAAACTTAAAATATACAGTAAATAAATCAATCATAGATCACTTACACAGAGTAATACAATGCAGCGGAATAGATAAAGAATAGTAGTTCATGAAGCTACTATATACATTGGAGATAGAAATAAATACAATTGAATATCTTAGATGTAGTGAAGTCTCCAGTATGCGCAGATGACTTCTCTGAACAAATCAACAGGATGACTGAAAGGATAGATAGCTGGATCTTCAAGCAAGGCTCCAACTTCGAAGGTGAGTCTCAAATGCTGTATCACTCAGTCTGACCCGAGCGTAAAGCAAAACACAAAACACTCGAGTCAGGATTAACATTCTTGTATCTATAAATCTAACTCAAGTGAAATATCAACTGAAATATAATTAACTTAGAGGATGTTTGGGATAACCATCCTCTAAGGGTCCATGGAACTATCTAAAAGATAGAAATATACACTATAACGCCGTAGTCTTTTCAACTTAATTTATACTTCAAAACAAAATATCATTTTTACTTCAAATATCTCTATACTTCCCAAATAGTATTTTTATATATTAAATAATTTGTACAGTAAAGAAATTTCAATTCCCTCAACTTGACAAATCGTTTAACATCAACCTGACCACCCCATTTAAATCTATTTCAATCTCAATTTATTAATTTAAATTCAACTCAATTTCTAAAATAACCACTTCAATTTTATCGATCTCAAATTCGGATTTGAAATCACAAAATACCCTTTATGTTCAATATATTTCAAAACTTTAAGTATTCAACGTTTCAACTAACTTTTTAATCAATTTAGTTTCTAAATACTAAATTCAACTATACTGATTTCAAATACATATCCGAATCTCAAAATAAACCATTTAAATCCCAATATAGTTCAAAGCTTTAATATTTAATTAAATGTTCAATTTAATAGTTCCATATAGATCTCGATTTAACCTCATTATTATCTAGTCTTAAATAATCCCTCATTAGATACAATATCATTTAAGTAACCTTAAATTACATTTTACTCAATATTTTCTTTAATTTATTTAAACGTGAAATATTCATTAAATCGCTTAAATAAAATCCAGTTACAAAATCATACCCTGAAATTTCCCATTCAAAAATTTCAAATTGATTTAATTGAATAAATCCTTATCTAAATACCATTTAGATAAATCCACATTTATCTCCCAATCTTAGTAGATTGCAGAATACTTTTGGAATAAAATTTACATAAATATTTAGCATAATTTATGTATTAAATCAAATTTTGACTAAATTAAATATTATTAAATCTATATATCAATACCCTTTATATATAAAAAAAATTTAAGGATTAACATTTAATAAGACCATTTATTTCTTTCCAAAACAATGAATTAAATTTCAAAATATTTATATATATGGACCAACGATGTCTGTATATATTTCTTATCATATGGTCAAGTGTTACGGATATTTATCATTTCAATCCGTACACTAAATGTATACGGGTGGATAGCATTTCAACCCGTAATCCCAATTCAATTAAATGAAATCGCTTGGGTTTATCATTTCAACCCATAACGATTTTCTCCTATTCTAAAGTCTGTTCGGGTATGTATCATTTCAACCCATAGTGATTTCTATACTAACAGGGAACTTGCAAAGTGATAACAGATATGTAAATATAATAACAACAGGCATATATCATCAAAATAAATATATAAACAATAGGATATGGTGTCATATCCCATAAGTGAATACTTACAGATAATAGCATATATAACAATTTAAATAACTACAGCCTTATATTTCAATTGTCGTCCCAATTGAAATCAAATTTAGTAAATAAAAGAATGTAAATCGTAAGTGATTGCTCACCTTTCGAGGTTAGAGGATATAGACAACGAAGTTGAGTTACGAAACCCAAGCATGAATTACGAAGCAAAGCACGAAGGACATGGGTTTGTCGGACAAGCTGATAAATAGGAGTTGACGAAGTCAAATCAGAACTGGATTGATAAGGATAGATGGTATAATTGAATAGATACACCGTATAAAGTTTATGTATGTTTATATACAAATCATATTCAAATTTTTAAACCCATATTGATGTATTATATATATTATTTTCTCTTCTTAAAAATCAATATGTTACTTTAAGGAAAATAAATATACAACATAAAATCATCGGTTTAAATTTTTAAACCTATGATGCAGCTATACAAATAAACGTATAACAAGTAGATTCTATGTTAAATATATTTATGCTTATACTTTATAACCAGACTTATACATAAAGAAACTGTCGATTATAACTTAATATAGTACGTGTGTAAACTCAGGTATTAAAACTGACACACTTACACAACTTAAAGTATATAGACTGACCTGTTACAAATATCCTATAATATAAAACCGATAACTTTATTTAATAACTACAGATCCCTTAACTTATATACAAACCAAACTTATATACGCGTAAATTATAAATTATATACGGCAGCTTATGTGTATACTAACTAACATCTTTAAACTAATATATGAATGTACCTAGCTTATAACTTTTATAAACCTTACATATAAATGTACTGTGTTGTGTTTCTTTTTTTTTTTAAACACATTTCAAATAAATCTATAAATATACTCACTTTAAAAATCAATGTTATTACAACATATTTAAAAACAAACTACAGACTAATATAAATTTATATAAAAACTATGACACGTATCATCAATCAAATCTACCTTTAAAAAAAAACTGTACCAAATTTATAACTTACTATATGTATACATAACAATTTACAAACTTATTTACTTATGTATGCTAACAGAATATATTAAACCTTTAGAACCGAATGCGAAATTTGAGAAGTATAAAACAACGGATACAAAGCTTGATATATATAACTAATTAATAGGGCACGTGCCTAAATTATTCATGCCGATTTTTATAGGCGAAAGAGGAAGGGTAGGCAAGGTAAAAATATATATGCAGTTATCACTTTATATACTTACCACATAATATCTTCCATTCAAAAATACAGAGGCGAAAGAGGGGATAGGAACAACTTCACGGCAAGGATGGAACGTTGGCTGGAAGAGCAACATGCGGGAACGGAGGTGAGGTGATTTTGATAGGTTGAGGGATGAAGGAATTTTTTTTTTTATTATTTCACAAAGAAGTGGGTTGCCTTTTGTAGTAGATTGGAGAGATAAAAGAAGTAAGTATATATCAGTAAAGAGAGGAAACGTAAAGGAAGAAATAAAAGAAATGAATGGATGCGTAAAGAATGTATAGAATTTTATACGTTTCAAAATCAACGGTGCAATTAAAGCAATTTTTATTATTTGTCAGGTTATACGTTTTATATTTATTTCTTTCCTAGATCTCAATTGATATCCGATTATAATATGCAGATTTATTATTATTATCAAACGTTCATAAAAGTTATCACCCAAAATATAGAAATGGCTTATCAACGTCTAGAAGCATAGATTTAGGAAAAATATTGAAACAATACATTAAAGGAAATATAAAAAGATAGGTACCAATCAATAGTCAAACCCTGAATTCAGGGAATAAAAAGGTGAGCTACTATTTGGTCTTAACCGATAGAAAATTTGAATGGACATGTAAATAAAAGTAATTGATACTGTGAAGTCCCCTGATTTCAGGAGAATTATTTAGCAATTAATTGTTTACCTTGGGTAGCACTTTCAAATTTGAAACTGAAGGAAGAATGAATAAGAAACGGCTACGGATCAATTAAAGAAGGAGAGGAGTGTGCGAATTTGTATTCCCAAAGCAAAATGGAAAAATATAAAGAGAGGCAGAAGAATAAATTGAAAAGGAACATTACGCATGATTTCAGAGAAATAAAGAAAAGTAACGACTATTGGTATAAAATCAACGCGCAAATTGAATGGTTTAAAGAAAGGAATCAGTGGACTGAAGGAAAGGAAAGGAAAGGTCAGCAATTAATAATTGTGACCCTAAAATTTGGAAAAATATAAAAGCAACGACTATGATTTAGCTGAAAATAATTTATGCCAAGAATGGACAGCACGTTTGAATTTTGAAATGGAAGGAAGGGATAAAGGAGCAGACAGAGGCAAATAAAAGAAATGAACAGAGAAAAAAAAACAAAGAAACGTACCATATGAAATAAAGTGTAATGATGAGAATGGTAACGTCTGTCCATTGACATACTTATTAAAGCAATTAAAGTGAAACGAAAGGAACGGTGCAAAATTAGCCCGGAATTCAGGCAGAAATAAAACAAATTTTTATGTACTAGCAACGGTCACCCATTAATTTAGCTGACAAATATTAAGGCAATTGATTTATGCGCGTTTAAAATTTGAAACGCAAAAGAAATCAGATGGTCACGGATCTGGAGGAGGATATTTAGGAATGGTATATGAAGAGATATTGAAATACATTTGTGTCCATAAATAACGTAGATAGTGGACTAATAAATGAAATATCAACGTTTGATACATTGATTCAGCAGAAAAATTAAAGCAAATTTGTTACCATAGTTTGGAGAGCAATAAGGGGGAACGGATATTATTATTAAAAATGAAGGATCTATGATTTAGAATTTTCTTATGTAAAAATATTCAGGCTTAGAAATAATTTTTTTTTTTATCAGCAATATTTAACTGATATAGATTGAAATAGAATTATAAAAAAATAAACTCCCATATAATTAAGTGAAAATTCACTATTTGCTGTATCTTCATATACGTATTCTAAATATAAAATTTTTATTTCAAAATTCAATTATTTAAAATTTTCTCAAAATTGAATTAAATATGAAAATAAAACCATTCAAAACTATTAAAATATTATGGGTCGTTACACTCTCCCCCACTCAAAACTTTTCGTCCCCGAAAAGGAAGGAGGTAGGAGAATAGAACAACCAGAAATAAAGGTAGATTGAAAGTCAAGGGTAATTTAAATTTTTTAACTATATAAATTTTACTTGAAATATTCATTTGAAATTCAGTTATCTTTAATACTTTAAAATTTTCAAAACTCATTGGAATTTAATATGTTTAACTAACATCTTTATACATATGTGAAAGCTATTTGAAAACAATTATTTGCATCATTAGTTATATTTACAAAGAAGCTATTGAAAACATTAAATCCATAAGTCATAAATTTATAAATTTATCTCAAGATACTTTTCAAATATTATCAATAAATTAATAATCATTTTCTTTAAATATGTTTTATTTAACTAATAACTTCAAAGATATTTATACCACTAAAATTTTATATAAAACAATGCAGTATACAAATAAGCAATATTTAAAAGATTTATTCAAAAAGGAAAGGAAGGTAGATTACGAAAACGGAATATAGATGAAAAATGAAGTTGAGCAGATGAGGTAGATTCAAAAGAATAGAATTGGGCACGAATAATTTATTTCAAACCATAAGAATTTAAATTTCAAATATTAATACAAAATTTCTTTGTTGAAAATACTTTTATAATAAAATACCTTTATAAATAAAATATTTTTATATCGAGACCAATTTTTCTTTCGAAAATACTTTTATAACTCAATGTTTTAACAAGTTTATCCTCGTTCTTGCAGACTCTGGCCATGCGTTGATCAGGCGCAAAGCTAGAATTCTTCAAGTACTTAGTAGATTTGTTTCAACACCCAGTGAAAATACTTGAAAATCTTTAAAAACAGATATGGAAAGTACAATCCAAACAAAACAACCAAACCAAAACCTTTGTCCGATCATGGTTCGCAGATACACAATGATTACGCCTGGGTCCCCCAGGAAACAATCCAATCCGTAAGCTTTCTCAGCCCTGCGAGTTACGCCATGATGACTAGTAGAGTGCAGGATACACAATGGTTACGCCTGGATCCCCCAGGAAACAATCCGTACCCCCAGGCAAGACTCAGCCAGGCACTTGCGCTACTATTCGCGACCTACACAGATTGCAGGATACACAATGGTTACGCCTGGATCCCCCACGAAACAATCCGTACCCCTAGGCAAGACTCAGCCATGCAATTGCGCTATGCATTCGCGAGAGAAAAAAAAACCATGGGTTACGCCACGGTGGGAAACACTCGAGTATTACATCCGGAAAACCGAAAATCAGAGAGAATAATATCGATAGAATGAATCCACGATGTGGCCACAAAGCGGATATCAAGCAGAAGGCACTTTCCATATCTTTACTTCGAAAATATATATCATATAGTACCTTTTCAAATCACTTCCAAATATCATACTTATATAAAGTCCATTATATATAGGATTCCCTTTTTCCCAAATCGAATACTTTCCAAATCAATAGTAGATCAAATCATACTTATATAGACTTCGATTATATAAAATCTCTTTCCAAATTGAGTACCTTTCAAATCAATAGATTTCAAATCAACTTCATACTTATACAATCCATTTTATATAAGTTCGACCACTCCCAAATCAAGTGCTTAGTAATCTAAGGTTCTCAATTTCAAATCATTTCAATATCAATTCAGTTTCAAAATCATATATGATTTCACCAAATTTTCTTCCGAATTAAATATCTAATATTTCAAAGTTCCCAAAAAAAATAGGTTTAGAAAATTATCCCATTTTCCAAATTAAAATAATTCAAGTCAAACAGATTCATTTCCAAAAATCACCATATAAGTACTGGTTTTTGATTCCAATTTAATTTCAAAACCAAATATTTTCCCAAAATTAATTATACTCAAAATGGTTTCCAAATTTATAATTATCCCTTTTTTCTTTACTTTTAAACTATCTTTTTCTATGTGAAATATCCAATTTACCTTTTTGAAAACCATTATTCAACTATTTTTTTTCAAAACATTTCAAAACTAAATTTATATTCTTTATCAAACATTTTATACTCTTCGAAATTTCTTAGCTTTGAAAATTTTAATCTCGATTTGGAAGTGTTCGATCAATCAAAATAGTTAGGGAAATCAAATTTTAAATTCAAGAGTTGAAAATCAACAATAAATCAATTATTAAATCTGAAACTCGAGGACTGAACACCGGTCTCATTTTAAATTGTTTCAAATATATACATATATCTTTCGAAAATATCAAATTATACTTCGGAATTTGAAATCATAACGGCTTTACAAAATCACTCGCATAGCGAGCTATTAAAGTGGCCTCTCCCCCACTCTGAAACTCGAAAATTAATGTCGATGATGCGTGCACTCATCACCGAAATTATTTTCCAGCGACATACGTGAGTTCTGGACTTCTATTTTCTTGAAAACTTCTTTGAAATTTCTTCAAAATTATTGGAATTTTTTTGAACTTATTTCAAACATTTCTTATTCGGAAAATACTTTTAAATCGTATTATTTATATATATTTTCCCAAAATCTTAAAACCAATTTCAAAATATTGGAATTCAATTCTCGAATTTCAAATTTAACCCTTTAGTTATAAATCCTTTTTATATAAATCACTTTCTTATAAATTTTCAAAATTTCCAATCCTTTCAAAACATTTATATATAGAATAACATTTCTTATTCGTTTTATATATAGGTATATAATCCTTATCGAAAACATTTTCACTTTTCAATATAGAATAAAATCATAGTTATCAAAATAATAATTTCGTATAAAACAATTTTAAAATACAACAAACCCGATTTTCAAAGGATGATTCAAGAATGGATTTCAAAACAAAGATAGAGATTTAATTTAGAGGAAGTCTAATCAATAGAATCCTGATTCGAAGATAGGCTCAAACAAAGTTGAGAAAATCAAATTACAAAATAGAAGATGGATATGCTTCTATAAATCTTAGGCGACCTTAACTGGGTCAACCGTGACTTCAGGAATATAATTGATGCGGAATTCTAAAGCAAATCGACATTCGATTGCCAGAGATAGAATTCGGCATACCAAGATATAGCAGCATCGTAAACCGAGGATACAGAAATCTTCGGTGAATCAATGCAATTGTAAAGGAGTTTTCACCCCCTTTACAAAACATTCAGTGGAGTTGTGGGATACTCCAGAATCAAACGAATATAAATAGGGAGAGACAGAATGAACTTCGAAATCGAGGGACATTCCAAAATTCAAAGGAAATCGAGTCAAAGGAAGAGATTCAACTCGAGCGAAAGTGATTCTGTAAACAAATTTACCGTATATGCTAAGTTTTGCCTAGAGCCAAAGCTCTGATACCAACTGTAACGAGCCGCTATTTTGGACCATTCAAATCGACAATAAAACCGTACATGTCCGACTTGAATAATTCAAAATACCGAATTGTTAATAAAAATTTGGCAAAACTTAAAATATACAGTAAATAAATCAATCATAGATCACTTACACAGAGTAATACAATGCAGCGGAATAGATAAAGAATAGTAGTTCATGAAGCTACTATATACATTGGAGATAGAAATAAATACAATTGAATATCTTAGATGTAGTGAAGTCTCCAGTATGCGCAGATGACTTCTCTGAACAAATCAACAGGATGACTGAAAGGATAGATAGCTGGATCTTCAAGCAAGGCTCCAACTTCGAAGGTGAGTCTCAAATGCTGTATCACTCAGTCTGACCCGAGCGTAAAGCAAAACACTAAACACTCGAGTCAGGATTAACATTCTTGTATCTATAAATCTAACTCAAGTGAAATATCAACTGAAATATAATTAACTTAGAGGATGTTTGGGATAACCATCCTCTAAGGGTCCATGGAACTATCTAAAAGATAGAAATATACACTATAACACCGTAGTCTTTTCAACTTAATTTATACTTCAAAACAAAATATCATTTTTACTTCAAATATCTCTATACTTCCCAAATAGTATTTTTATATATTAAATAATTTGTACAGTAAAGAAATTTCAATTCCCTCAACTTGACAAATCGTTTAACATCAACCTGACCACCCCATTTAAATCTATTTCAATCTCAATTTATTAATTTAAATTCAACTCAATTTCTAAAATAACCACTTCAATTTTATCGATCTCAAATTCGGATTTGAAATCACAAAATACCCTTTATGTTCAATATATTTCAAAACTTTAAGTATTCAACGTTTCAACTAACTTTTTAATTAATTTAGTTTCTAAATACTAAATTCAACTATACTGATTTCAAATACATATCCGAATCTCAAAATAAACCATTTAAATCCTAATATAGTTCAAAGCTTTAATATTTAATTAAATGTTCAATTTAATAGTTCCATATAGATCTCGATTTAACCTCATTATTATCTAGTCTTAAATAATCCCTCATTAGATACAATATCATTTAAGTAACCTTAAATTACATTTTACTCAATATTTTCTTTAATTTATTTAAACGTGAAATATTCATTAAATCGCTTAAATAAAATCCAGTTACAAAATCATACCCTTAAATTTCCCATTCAAAAATTTCAAATTGATTTAATTGAATAAATCCTTATTTAAATACCATTTAGATAAATCCACATTTATCTCCCAATCTTAGTAGATTGCAGAATACTTTTGGAATAAAATTTACATAAATATTTAGCATAATTTATGTATTAAATCAAATTTTGACTAAATTAAATATTATTAAATCTATATATCATTACCCTTTATATATAAAATTTTTTTAAGGATTAACATTTAATAAGACCATTTATTTCTTTCCAAAACAATGAATTAAATTTCAAAATATTTATATATATGGACCAACGATGTCTGTATATATTTCTTATCATATGGTCAAGTGTTACGGATATTTATCATTTCAATCCGTACACTAAATGTATACGGGTGGATAGCATTTCAACCCGTAATCCCAATTCAATTAAATGAAATCGCTTGGGTTTATCATTTCAACCCATAACGATTTTCTCCTATTCTAAAGTCTGTTCGGGTATGTATCATTACAACCCATAGTGATTTCTATACTAACAGGGAACTTGAAGAGTGATAACAGATATGTAAATATAATAACAACAGGCATATATCATCAAAATAAATATATAAACAATAGGATATGGTGTCATATCCCATAAGTGAATACTTACAGATAATAGCATATATAACAATTTAAATAACTACAGCCTCATATTTCAATTGTCGTCCCAATTGAAATCAAATTTAGTAAATAAAAGAATGTAAATCGTGAGTGATTGCTCACCTTTCGAGGTTAGAGGATATAGACAACGAAGTTGAGTTACGAAATCCAAGGATGAATTACGAAGCAAAGCACGAAGGACATGGGTTTGTCGGACAAGCTGATAAATAGGAGTTGACGAAGTCAAATCAGAACTGGATTGATAAGGATAGATGGTATAATTGAATAGATACACCGTATAAAGTTTATATATGTTTATATACAAATCATATTCAAATTTTTAAACCCATATTGATGTATTATATATATTATTTTCTCTTCTTAAAAATCAATATGTTATTTAAGGAAAATAAATATACAACATAAAATCATCGGTTTAAATTTTTAAACCCATGATGCAGCTATACAAATAAACGTATAACAAGTAGATTCTATGTTAAATATATTTATGCTTATACTTTATAACCAGACTTATACATAAAGAAACTGTCGATTATAACTTAATATAGTACGCGTGTAAACTCAGGTATTAAAACTGACACACTTACACAACTTAAAGTATATAGACTGACCTGTTACAAATATCCTATAATATAAAACCGATAACTTTATTTAATAACTACAGATCCCTTAACTTATATACAAACCAAACTTATATACGCGTAAATTATAAATTATATACGGCAGCTTATGTGTATACTAACTAACATCTTTAAACTAATATATGAATGTACCTAGCTTATAACTTTTATAAACCTTACATATAAATGTACCGTGTTGTGTTTTTTTTTTAAACACATTTCAAATAAATCTATAAATATACTCACTTTAAAAATCAATGTTATTACAACATACTTAAAAACAAACTACAGACTAATATAAATTTATATAAAAACTATGACACGTATCATCAATCAAATCTACCTTTAAAAAAAAAACTGTACCAAATTTATAACTTACTATATGTATACATAACAATTTACAAACTTATTTACTTATGTATGCTAACAGAATATATTAAACCTTTAGAACCGAATGCGAAATTTGAGAAGTATAAAACAACGGATACAAAGCTTGATATATATAACTAATTAATAGGGCACGTGCCTAAATTATTCATGCCGATTTTTATAGGCGAAAGAGGAAGGGTAGGCAAGGTAAAAATATATATGCAGTTATCACTTTATATACTTACCACATAATATCTTCCATTCAAAAATACGGAGGCGTAAGAGGGGATAGGAACAACTTCACGGCAAGGATGGAACGTTGGCTGGAAGAGCAGCATGCGGGAACGGAGGTGAGGTGATTTTGATGGGTTGAGGGATGAAGGAATTTTTTTTTTTTATTTCACAAAGAAGTGGGTTGCCTTTTGTAGTAGATATGAGAGATAAAATAAGTAAGTATATATCAGTAAAGAGAGGAAACGTAAAGGAAGAAATAAAAGAAATGAATGGATGCGTAAAGAATGTATAGAATTTTATACGTTTCAAAATCAACGGTGCAATTAAAGCAATTTTTATTATTTGTCAGGTTATACGTTTTATATTTATTTCTTTCCTAGATCTCAATTGATATCCGATTATAATATGCAGATTTATTATTATTATCAAACGTTCATAAAAGTTATCACCCAAAATATAGAAATGGCTTATCAACGTCTAGAAGCATAGATTTAGGAAAAATATTGAAACAATAAATTAAAGGAAATATAAAACGATAGGTACCAATCAATAGTCAAACCCTGAATTCAGGGAATAAAAAGGTGAGCTACTATTTGGTCTTAACCGATAGAAAATTTGAATGGACATGTAAATAAAAGTAATTGATACTGTGAAGTCCCCTGATTTCGGGAGAATTATTTAGCAATTAATTGTTTACCTTGGGTAGCACTTTCAAATTTGAAACTGAAGGAAGAATGAATAAGAAACGGCTACAGATCAATTAAAGAAGGAGAGGAGTGTGCGAATTTGTATTCCCAAAGCAAAATGGAAAAATATAAAGAGAGGCAGAAGAATAAATTGAAAAGGAACGTTACGCATGATTTCAGAGAAATAAAGAAAAGTAACGACTATTGGTATAAAATCAACGCGCAAATTGAATGGTTTAAAGGAAGGAATCAGTGGACTGAAGGAAAGGAAAGGAAAGGTCAGCAATTAATAATTGTGACCCTAAAATTTGGAAAAATATAAAAGCAACGACTATGATTTAGCTGAAAATAATTTATGCCAAGAATGGACAGCACGTTTGAATTTTGAAATGGAAGGAAGGGATAAAGGAGCAGACAGAGGCAAATAAAAGAAATGAACAGAGAAAAAAAAACAAAGAAACGTACCATATGAAATAAAGTGTAATGATGAGAATGGTAACGTCTGTCCATTGACATACTTATTAAAGCAATTAAAGTGAAACGAAAGGAACGGTGAAAAATTAGCCCGGAATTCAGGTAGAAATAAAACAAATTTTTATGTACTAGCAACGGTCCCCCATTAATTTAGCTGACAAATATTAAGGCAATTGATTTATGCGCGTTTAAAATTTGAAACGCAAAAGAAATCAGATGGTCACGGATCTGGAGGAGGATATTTAGGAATGGTATATGAAGAGATACTGAAATACATTTGTGTCCATAAATAACGTAGATAGTGGACTAATAAATGAAATATCAACGTTTGATACATTGATTCAGCAGAAAAATTAAAGCAAATTTGTTACCATAGTTTGGAGAGCAATAAGGGGGAACGGATATTATTATTAAAAATGAAGGATCTATGATTTAGAATTTTCTTATGTAAAAATATTCAGGCTTAGAAATAATTTTTTTTTATCAGCAATATTTAACTGATATAGATTGAAATAGAATTATAAAAAAATAAACTCCCATATAATTAAGTGAAAATTCACTATTTGCTGTATCTTCATATACGTATTCTAAATATAAAATTTTTATTTCAAAATTCAATTATTTAAAATTTTCTCAAAATTGAATTAAATATGAAAATAAAACCATTCAAAACTATTAAAATATTATGGGTCGTTACATATTTTGTTTCGCCAGAGACTATTGAGTAAATGGTGCGCTTAGTAGTTTATTTTCCATCCTGTACAATTTGAAGTTTTGAACCCGAACAACTATTTGTTGTTGATATGGATGGTTGATTTTATTTGGCTTTATATTGTGGTTGTATGTTGCGATTGCAATTGATTGTTGTTGTATTGATTGTTGTTTGTGGTTGAAACAACCTTAAATATTTCATTTTATATAATTGTTAACCTTTTGGATTATATAAGTGAAATACAGGTTAAGGAAGCAATTGCTACTGCTTTTGGTTTCATAATTAAGCGTAAATTTCTCGACAAATAGGTACGTTTCGAATTACGGTTTATAGCTTTATTATATTTTTTTCCCGTGTTGGGATATATATTGTTTTGGGAAAATATATGTTATATACTGTATATTTGATATTATATTTTCTCTCGAGCCTCCCCCTACAAAGGAGACTTTGCCGAAATTTTTCCGTAAATTTTGGACTTGGAAAATTTTTGAATTTTTTTTCCAAACCTTATTAATTTAAGTATAAAAAGATTTAATGGTTATAAAATAGTATATTGTATTTAAATTAATTAATTTTGTAAATCTATTTGTTTATAAATTTAATATTTTAAGTAAGATATATTGATTTCTTAATTCTTCTTTTCCCTTCTTTTTTCCTTTTCGGGGACGAAAAGTTTTGAGTGGGGGAGAGTGTAACGACCTGTGAATTTCGTTAATTAAATTTGTCATATTAATAAGATTTTTGAATTAAATTTATAAAGAAATATAATTGTTATAATTTGTAATGATATAAATGATAAGAATTAACCTATGAAATATTATATTGATTAAAATAGACTCAATTAAAAGGGTTGAATCGAATAAATCCTATTTATTGGAACCTAATTTATTGGTATGCAAATTTATAATAAATGAGTTATTGCAAGAAATTGAATTTTTCATAGAATTCTAATGAATGAAAGTAGCGAAAAGATTATACCTGGATGTAATTGTATATGAGAAATAAAGGAAAGTATTAAATTGATTAATGTAATAAAACATTGTTAACGGTATTTGATTGTAAATTAAGGAAACGAGTTAATGCAAGTTAATATTTAATGAACTTGAATGAACGTTACAATTTAATTAAAATTCAAATATTATGACTTAGCTATAAATGGAATATAATAAGAACAAATGCAATTATTGTATTTATGGGTGAAACAATATATTGATTTATTTGTAACAGAATGTAAATTAATGCAATTATGTTAATGTAAGTTTATAAATAATTAATTTAGCACAATCCCAATTAATTGAAATAGCTGTAAGGTCACAGTTTGTTGTATCTAGTAAATTTGGAAATTTAATTCCAATAAATGTAATAAAATATTAGAAATGTATATTATTTCTTAAGATAATACAAAGAAATGTAAACTTGTGATCTACGTATTAAATAATAACCAAAATAAGGGAAATAGTGTTAATATAAGTAAAGTTGTAACAAATTGGTTTACTAAATCAAAATTTGGATATCAATAATGTAATGTTTATGAGAATTAATGCAAGGGCTGAAGGTAGGTATGTAATAAATAAATAGAAACGGGAAATTTCTCAAAAGTAATAAATTGAAAAAAAAATGGAACTAAGGCTTGGTTCTAAAACCTTAATTTATGTGTGTAATTAATAAGATTTCACATTTGAAACATAGCCATTAATACGAATAAACAAAACGGGGCAATAGTGTAAAACTTTGATCATTTACCCATTCATGTAATGCATTGAATTTGGTCTAAATCAAATTTCAACATTTGGTTGTTAATAATAGCTTATGAGTGGAATAAACGTTAAAGGGTAACAAGTATTGTAAGTTAACCTTTTAGACAAGTACATTAAATTATAACTCGTAATCAGTTGCAACAAATATAAACAAAATTTTACGTTAACGTTAATTTAAGTAAATTTTGAAAATAATGACAATTCCATTTATAATATGACTGTTGGTTGAGGTAAAGATTGTAAAACAAGATTTATTTATTTATTTGAATGAATTTAAAGTATAAACTAAGTAAATAATTAATGGAGAATATAAATAACAATTAATGTACGTATTTGGCAAATACAGTAAAATTGGAATAAAATGTTATGCGATTGAAATAAAGATGAAAATAGAAATGGAATTAAGCTTTATTAATTTATTTGAATTTAAAATTTAATAAAAGGATTTAATTGCAATTAAGTGGATTTAATATTTAAAATGGGAATTTAGATGAAATGTGAGGATATTAATGTAAATAGTTTTGAATCCAATGTTAAATCCATCTACTTGATAATAATGAATGGAAAAATGATTTGTTAACTTAATTTAATAGAAATATTGGAAATTAAATTTATAATTTCTGAATTTGAATGCAATTGAGGAAAATACTGAAATCGATAAGATAATCAACTTTAAGTTGACTTTTAATTTGCTTAAAATATTGAAATTGATTGAGAAATATAAAAGTGATAAAATTTGTCAATTTTAAGATTAAAATTTAAAATTGGATTTAATTAATTAATTTATATAATTAATGGAAAAATAGCCATTTTGGCCACTGACTGGGGTTTTGACGAAACCAGTTTCATCGGATCTCTAAGAGTGAATTATTGTAGGATTTTAAGTTTCGTAGCGATCGGACTTGTCGTTTGATCGTACGGACACGAAACGCCTTGAAATCAATTGAAATCAATTTGAAAATATTGATTTTAGCATAACTTCTTGATACGATGGAATTTGGACTTGAAACCTTTTCCATCGCGTTTAAATATTTTAAAACATCTATTTTGATATATGTGTTGACCAAATTTCGTTCCGGAGTCAGAACGGGCATTTTGGGCCACTTTGTCGTTAGCGCTTATATTCAACCCGATCCATCCATTCGAATGTCAACCCTGCCTATATATATCCCGCTACAAACCCTAGCAGCCTCTATTCCTCATTTCTACACGTACAGAAACTTCTGTGCTCCTCTTCCTCAATCGCTGTAAACCCTAATTTATCCTACTCAAATTTCAATTCAAAAATCAACTTCAAAAATCCAAACTCCTTAGAAAAATTTAGAAAAAATAAATGTTGAACCTCTCGATGTACACAACACAGATCCGAAACTCGTTTTTCGATTAGAGTCATGGTTGGTCCTGAAATCAATGGAAGTGTCTCGGCCGTTCAATGGGGTCCTAATCAATGTCCATGGATTGTTGATTCATTGGTACAGATGTGGAGAGGGGACGAGTAGAGGCCATCAGTGTGGGTAGCTTGTCGACTTAACGGCTTGATTTGTCGCGAAAATTCATTAGAGTTTCACCCTGTGTGGAGGCGGCTGGCGTGTTTGACGTCGTGGCGACGTGGCATTTACGTGGGGTCGAGGAGGGCCGCATGGAGGAAGGACGGCGAAGTCGGGGGCTGGAGCGCGTGCGATCATATGAAGGTGGCGGCGCATCGATTTTCCCTGTGCGTGATTAGGGTTTTAGCTCGTGCGAAAACAGCGGTGTGGGGAAGAAAGTTAGGTGATGTTTCTTTTTATTTATCTAATTCTTATTTTTTTTATTTTGTTTTCTAACGTTCTAATATCAATAACTTTTACGTACGTAGTCCGTTCCATGCGCGGTTTTCTCCGCTAGGTTCGTATTGGGATTTCAGACATTTTGACTCTAGTTTGGACAAATTCTGAGACTGTCCAATTTTTGGTTTTAAATTTAATTTAAATTCAAAAGGTGAGTGTTTTAACCCGCTCACAACTTCTAAAATTTCTTATGTCTGTTAAATTAATTTATGTTATGATTTTGAATTTATTTATGACTATTTATATATTTTAATCATCATATCATTTAATTGCATTTATTTAAATTAAATCGTTATTTAATTTATTATGGAATATAAATGCTAGTTAATTACTTGTTTATATTATCAGTTATGCATTGATATTGGTTGATTATTTTTATAATGATTGTGATGGATGTATGATTTTATGATGGATGGATGGATATTTTATTTATATCATCATAAACTGCAAGTTGTTATGCATTTATTTTGATTCGGGATTGCAGTTTGAAATGATATACAACATCATTTTTATTTTTACATTTCGGATTTAAATGATAAATATCCATATCGCTTGACCATAGGATAGAAAATTATATACAGGTACCGCGGTATATATATATATATATATATTATTTTGAAATGATTTTTTATGGTTTTGCAAAGAAATATACGGATTATATAAATATTGATTTTAGATGTTATATAACGTCAAATTTATTATTGATTTTAGCTATATACAAATGGGTTGAAATACAAAGTAAGCCTAATAATAAAGTTTGATTAGTTTATATAATAGGATTAGCGAATATTGAATTTTTTTTAATATCATATCAATAGTATTAAAAAGCTTAAATTTAAGCTATGTATAAGTTTGTTAAATAAAAATTTAATTTAATAATAGAGTTTGATTTTTTTAAAATAAATGTTAGTAAGTATTTAAATTTTATTGTAATATAGAGAGTAAATGATTTAAATAAATTAAGGTGGGGAGATAAATTGGAGATTTATTTGGAATTGAATTTATTTAAGAATTAAACTCTAAAAGGGTGATGTGAAATTTATTAAATTGAAATTTTTAAAAGGTATAATTATTATAACTGGATTTTGGGTCTAGGTGAATAAAATGATTATTTCAAGTATAAATGAATTGAAGAAAATATTTAGTATTTGAAATTTGAGTTTGTTTAAAATGAAAATGGATTTATTATGTAAAATATTTCAAAACTAAATAACAGAAGATTTGATTTTTAAATCTAGAGCATCAAATTTAGTTTTGGACTTTTGGAATATTAAAGCCTTGAAATATATCGAAATTGAAATGCTTATCGAAATTCAAATGTTTCTAAGTTATGAATTTCAAAGTGATGTTTTAAAAATGTATAATTTCGAAGGTCGGTTCCAACATATATAAAAATTGAAAGTGCTATGATTTCTTGAAAAAATCATATTTGAAATCAAATTGATATCATATAAATTTGGGTTTTAAAATAGAAATGATATCATATTTATATAGTTTTGAAATGGATATGATATTCTGGTTTTAAAGTATAAACTATTTTGAATGAACCGCGGTGTTATAATAACGATTGGTTGTTGAAGAGACCGTGTGACGCCCCACCTCTATACCCACGCTAGCCAAGAACATTACTGTGAATGCTGTCAACTAGCACGGAGAATAAGGCTGTTGAGGAGCGACCATCTGTATAATTGCTTTGTGCGAGTACCGATATACCGGATAAAAATATAACTTTTCATCTCAAGAGGAAATCCGACATACCAACACAAACTCAAAGCTACTACACAGTGGCTATAATTTCTTCGGAAACAAATATAGAAATAAACATAACATAAATCAGTCATAGACAATTCATATCACAAAGGCGGAAATAGATATGAATATTACACATGAAAGTGTACATCAGAGTAGTGGTCTAAAAAGATCCACATATCACAAAAGAAATAGTTACATGAACTACACAAAAGAATAAGTATACATTATGGAGTCTGTATCTCAAATGTATACAACAAAAACCACTAATCAAAGTAGTTAGCCAAAAGTCAGAGGGATCAATCCCAAGAGAGAAGTCAAGCAGAAGCACCTGTAACATCTCGGTCTGACCCGAGTATTAGTTAATAAGAAAATAATAAACGGATCAGTCTAGCTATAAATATCAGATGAAGTGATGTATAATAAGAGATATGACATAAACATATAATAATCACAATGCCAAGCTGTGATAAATAAGTAAATTGGAAATCAACAAGAGATTAATCAATATCACAATAATCTACTCAAGATAAAAAGGAATGTCATACTCCTAATTTCATTCACCAAGCCACAATATATGACACATATATCAATGCCCATCGTAAAAGTTGGTGAAACATAAATTCCAGAATTCAACACACGAGATCCAGAAATCACAAGGAAAGGATCAACGACGTCGTACAGTGGGACATCCGATGAACCAAATCACAATCAAAAGGAACAACGACGTCGTACAGCGGGACGTCCGATGAACCAAATCACAATCAAAGGGAATGACGACGTCGTACAGCGGGACTTTCGATGAACCAAATCACAAAGGCATAGCACGATGCTGGTCTAAAACCTAAAATGATCGTCATGATCAAAGAGAAGTGTCGATTCCACTAAGCTAGTAAATATATGAGCTTAGCTTCATGTCCCATAACCACTAGCTTAACTTAAATATTTACGAACAAATTGTAGATCTCCACTAGAAAATTGTCACAAGAGATTCAATCGAACAAGTCCAAGAATTAACCGACGAAGTAAACGCAAGCGTTTCATACCACTCGTTTTACTAAGTCGTTTAATTAGATTTCTCATACGAGTGAGGTAAAGGTTTGTATATACTAATAGATTGGAAAACGGTTTTATAAACGAATTTGGTATTAAAATAGTATTGAAATCGTTTGAGGAAAGAGTTTTGATATTTACTACTAGTATAGAAAACCTTTATATTTTTAAAGTGACAAAGCACAAGGGGGATTGTAGAAACAATCAATTACAAAGATCACATTCGAAGATGTGAATAAAAATCCAATGAAATCGATAAAGGATCCATCGAAGTGGATATATCTAAAATTCCCAAAGAAAATAAGTCATCAAAGATGATAATAAATGATGACAATAAATAGGATCATCACGAATCGATTTAAATTGAAAATTCAATCCAAAAAGACAAATTGGACTAAAACAGCAGGTTCAGTCGACTGAACAGAGTTTTCAGTCGACTGACCCTGTGCCTGGAAATTTTCCAGGTTCAGGAAACTTTCTGTTTCCAGTTTCAGTCGACTGTGCAGAGTTTTTCAGTCGACTGAATCATGCCTGGAAACTCTCGGGTTTCAGGTTCAGCCGACTGAACAGAGTTTTCAGTCGACTGAATCATGCCTAGGCTGTTGTTCAGCCTATTCAAATGAAGAGCAAATTCTTCCAAAATGCAACCGGACGAACATTGGCTCTAAGGGTTTATGCCAATCGGCAACCCGGCCCTATATGCTCCTCGGTGCATCACCAAAAAACATGATCAAACATCCATAAAAGGATTTCACACAAATTTGACTTAAAAACCCAAAAATTGGAGTATTCACAAAATCAATCCAAAACAAGAGCAAATGCACATGAAGAAGTGTTAGGAATTCATACCCAACAACCAAAGATAATTATAGTCATAGATGTGAGATAAAAATCTCACCTTTGAACTAAAATTTATGAAGATGAAGCTTGAAAGCAAAGAGGAGTCAACCACTCTTCAAGTCCAACTCTAGAAGCTTGAATCTAAGCTAAAAAGAAGAACATTTCCTAAGTTAGGTTTAGGAAGTTTCTGAAATTCAAAGAGAGAATGAGTTGGAGAAGAAGAAGAGAAGCTTACCAATGGGTTCTTCTTGAACTTTGGAGCAAGGAGATGGATTTGCAAAGCAAGCTAGGGCTTAGGAATTTCTATTTCCCATTCCCTTCCTCCATTTTTGCTTGAGCTTGAGTGTTAGGAAAAATAGAAGAGAAGTGAATGAAGAGGAGAGTGTTGGAACTGAGTTAAGTGGCTAATTGGCTCAGCCCAACCAAAGCCCTAAGCGGGAAAAAGTAGCAAAAATCAACTTTCTCCAAACATATCGAAGCTTATACTCAAAAAGGTCGCAAACGGCATTTTGAACTCAATGGAAGTGGTCTCGAGTCCTAATTCGACCGTATGCAAAAAGTAGCTTTTCGGACTAAAATCCGACTAACGATAAAATATTTAAATAAAATATTTAAATATAAAATCAATAAATATGCGGGTTGTTACAGACTCCCCTCCTTAAAGAAATTGTGCCCTCGCAATAAGTAAGAAGGAAATATATGAAGTAACAACCATAGAAGCATATTAACACAAAAGAAAATTTGAAATAGGAAGTTCACCATAAAGTGCACAAAAGAGTTAGCAAGAAATCTGGTGAAACTTCAATTTCCACAATAACACCGGGCTCAAGAATGAAAACCGGAATCCCTAAGGCATTCCCGTAGATAAAAGACGTGGGGAACGTCAAGAATAGCAGAAAATTGAGCCAGTGCAACGGCGTAGTACAAAAACGGTACGTTCGAAAAACTAGAAACTCAAACAATTTGGGACATCAGCGTAGTACAAAAACGGTACGCCCAATGAACCCAAGCAAAGACATCGATGTAGTACAAACGGTACATCCGATGAATCAAAAGCAAGGACATCGATGTAGTACAAACGGTACATCTGATGAATCAAAAGCAAAGACATCGATGTAGTACAAACGGTACATCCGATGAATCAAATAGCAAAGACATCGATGTAGTACAAACGGTACATCCGATGAATCAAATAGCAAAGACATCGATGTAGTACAAACGGTACATCTGATGAATCAATAGCAAAGACATCGATGTAGTACAAACGGTACATCCGATGAATCAAAAGCAAAGAGATCGTTGTAGTACAAACGGTACATCCGATGAATCAAATAGCAAAGACATCGATGTAGTACAAACGGTACATCCGATGAATCAAATAACAAAGACATCGATGTAGTACAAACGGGACATCCGATGAATCAAATAGCAAAGACATCGATGTAGTACAAACGGCACATCCGATGAATCAAATAGCAAAGACATCGATGTAGTACAAACGGTACATCCGATGAATCAAATAGCAAAGACATCGATGTAGTACAAACGGTACATCCGATGGATCAAATAGCAAAGACATCGATGTAGTACAAACGGTACATCCGATGCATCAAAGGCAAAGACATCGATGTAGTACAAACGGTACATCCGATGAATCAAATAGCAAAGACATCGATGTAGTACAAACGGTACATCGGATGAATCAAATAGCAAAGACATCGATTTTGTACAAACGGTACATCCGATGAATCAAATAGCAAAGACATCGATGTAGTACAAACGGTACATCGGATGAATCAAATAGCAAAGACATCGATTTTGTACAAACGGTACATCGGATGAATCAAATAGCAAAGACATCGATGTAGTACAAACGGTATATCCGATGGATCAAATAGCAAAGACATCGATGTAGTACAAGCTGTACATCCGATGCATCAAAAGCAAAGACATCGATGTAGTACAAACGGTACATCCGATGAATCAAATAGCAAAGACATCGATGTAGTACAAACGGTACATCCGATGGATCAAATAGCAAAGACATCGATGTAGTACAAACGGTACATCCGATGCATCAAAGGCAAAGACATCGATGTAGTACAAACGGTACATCCGATGAATCAAATAGCAAAGACATCGATGTAGTACAAACGGTACATCGGATGAATCAAATAGCAAAGACATCGATTTTGTACAAACGGTACATCGGATGAATCAAATAGCAAAGACATCGATGTAGTACAAACGGTACATCCGATGGATCAAATAGCAAAGACATCGATGTAGTACAAGCTGTACATCCGATGCATCAAAAGCAAAGACATCGATGTAGTACAAACGGTACATCCGATGAATCAAATAGCAAAGACATCGATGTAGTACAAACGGTACATCCGATGAATCAAATAGCAAAGACATCGATGTAGTACAAACGGTACATCCGATGAATCAAAAACAAAGACATCGATGTAGTACAAACGGTACATCCGATGAATCAAATAGCAAAGACAACGATGTAGTACAAACGGTACATCCGATGAATCAAATAGCAAAGACATCGATGTAGTACAAACGGTACATCCGTTGAATCAAAAGCAAAGACATCGATGTAGTCAACGGTACATCCGATGAATCAAAAGCAAAGACATTGATGTAGTACAAACGGTACATCCGATGAATCAAAAGCAAAGACATCGATTTAGTACAACGGTACATCCGATGAATCCAAAGCATAGACATCGATGTAGTACAAACGGTACATCCGATGAATCAAAAGCAAAGACATCGATGTAGTAAAAAGGGTACATCCGATGAATCAAATAGCAAAGACATCGATGTAGTACAAACGGTACATCCGATGAATCAAAAGCAAAGACATCGATGTCGTACAACGGTACATCCGATGAATCAAAAGCAAAGACATCGATGTAGTACAAACAGTACATCCGATGAATCAAATAGCAAAGACATCGATGTAGTACAAACGGTACATCCGATGAATCAAATATCAAAGACATCGATGTAGTACAAATGGTACATCCGATGAATCAAAAGCAAAGACATCGATGTAGTACAAACGGTACATCCGATGAATCAAATAGCAAAGACATCGATGTAGTACAAACGGTACATCCGATGAATCAAAAGCAAAGACATCGATGTAGTACAAACGGTACATCCGATGAATCAAAAGCAAAGACATCGATGTAGTACAAACGGTACATCCGATGAATCAAAAGCAAAGACATCGATGTAGTACAACGGTACATCCGATGAATCAAAGCCCGAATGATTTTCGGAACACCGACGTAGTACAAAAACGGTACGTCCAATGAACCGAACACAATAAAAGGACATCGGACGCTTGTCCTTAAAAGGAATGAGATAAAGCTCAATAAAACGAAGTATACCAAAACGTCCGATGAACTTGATAGAAAAATAATTCCATTCAGACAACATCAAAGAATCAACTACTTGTTGCTTATGACAAAGCGCATTGGCAACACGATTTCCCTTCTCGGGAATAAAAGAATATCAAGATCATAAGATGCTAGGAACTCGAGTCAACATAAAGTTCCTTATGAGAAAATAATTATTCCAAAGATTTATGATCGAGGTAGAGAACAAATTTCTCATCCAAAAATGATGATGCCAAATTCCAAAAGTAAAAACAATAGCCGCGAACACTAGACCAGGAGTGGTATATCTAGTCTCGATAAGCTATAAAGATTTAGAAGCACAAGTGATAGCACATTTTCCTTTGCAAGAGAATGGCATTCCAAACCAATAGGTACAAATTGCAAAGTCTTGGCTCCCCTTCAGGAATCACAAGAAGGAATAAGAGTATCGAAAAGAAAGAACTTCTTTTAAAATAATTCTCTTCTCCGAAAAGTTAAAACTTTCAAAATTACAATTAACTTTATGTAGTCATATTTCTAGAAAAATTTACTATTTTCAAGTTAATTTACTATGTTTGATTGTCTCATCAAAGCGTTTAGGAGATTCCTATCGATAACGTTGATCAAGCGCATCGACCAGAATTCTTAAAGCACTCGACGGGCAATACAATCACAAAATCATCTTTTATAGGATAAATAAATATCGTAAAAAGTTTTAAGAATATTCTTTGTTCGTTTCAAGAACAAAATCAAATTGCACTTATAATTAAATCTTATGAAAAAGATTTGCAAAATTTTAAATTTCTATTTTCATCCAAAATCAATAAATACAAGAATGGTCTCATCGAAATATTCATAGAATATTCGATTTATAAAATGGATGAAATAAGTTGGACAAATTGAACGACAAAATAAGTCATTCATAAGAATCATAACGAGTGTGGAATGCGGTAAGTGGAATGCTAATTTCCGCAACTCGTAGCAAACGAAAACCGGTGGTAAAGTCAAAATGAAAAGACCTTAACACCACACAAAAGATTTCTTAGGTGATAATCCTAAGACAAACTCAAAAATACCGAAAAATTTCTCAAACTACATGAATGAGAGAAATAACACTTTCCTTATAAGTGGGCTTAAGGAATAAAATGATGCCATCAAGTTGGAATCAAAATCATAAAGGAAAAATAGAAATCTGCTTAACAGATTGAAAACGTCAGAGATGAATAGTCCACTCGAAAAATAGGATATGGGCTTCACAATGATTAAGCAGATCCTTACAGAAAGGTCAATTCCGAAGCCAAAGCAAAAATATCGGCTCGGAAAGAAAAGTTACATAAAACAATCTCGACATCTAACAAAAGCAAATTTAGTGTTGCGGATCTACCATCCGGATTCACAATCCTCAAAGAAGTCATCAAGCCCATAAATGTTTAAAAAGAAAGAATCAACAAGTTCTTCTTGATATAAAATAGTGAGATGGAAACTATATCAAAAAGAACATGAACAAGATAATCACAAAGCAAATGTCATCAAGGATTAAATGTAAAGAGTTGCTAGGGGCTTGCACAATATTTAGCTTTCTCATGTCCTTATTCAAAAGTTTGGGACATGGAGATAAAAGATGACCCGGTTTCTTGCAATAGCGACAAGAATGGGGTTTTGGACACATATTCGCATAGTGTTCCTTAGAATTACAATTGTAGCATCCTCCACGATAAGGCATTGGAGTCTCTGCTACAAAAGTAGTTTGCTTCACTCTCTTATTGGGATTAAGGCTCTTGAACTTAATATGCCTCTTCTTGGAAGTCCTAATATCACAAACACTTCCTTTACTAATCTCTCCATGAAGAAGAGTAACATCCACAAGCTGATTGAAAGAAACTTCAAGTTTCAAAGGTAGAACCATTTCGGGGTTCTTACTCAAAGCATAGATAAACTCTTGATTCTTTACGAGATCCAAAAGTTGTTGAGCAGACATAAATACTCCATCCTGGGTAGTAGCACTAGATTGACCGGCGCTGGGACGGTCTGGTCTAACCATTTCTCTTCTTTAAGAAAGAAAGAAAGAAGAGGAAAAAGTTATTCTCAAAATGAATATCAAGCAATCTTGATAGATAAAACAAGGAATCATAAAAGAAAGTAGGATAGAACGGTACGAAGACCCGAATAAAATCCTAAAGCACAACTCCTAAGAAAGACTTAGGACATGATCCTTGTTAATTATTCTACATTGTTCCGAAGTTTGGCTCTGATACCAAGCTGTGACGCCCCACCTCTATACCCACGCTAGCCAAGAACATTACTGTGAATGCTGTCAACTAGCACGGAGAATAAGGCTGTTGAGGAGCGACCATCTGTATAATTGCTTTGTGCGAGTACCGATATACCGGATAAAAATATAACTTTTCATCTCAAGAGGAAATCCGACATACCGACACAAACTCAAAGTTACTACACAGTGGCTATATTTTCTTCGGAAACAAATATAGAAATAAACATAACATAAATCAGTCATAGACAATTCATATCACAAAGACGGAAATAGATATGAATATTACACATGAAAGTGTACATCAGAGTAGTGGTCTAAAAAGATCCACATATCACAAAAGAAATAGTTACATGAACTACACAAAAGAATAAGTATACATTATGGAGTCTATATCTCAAATGTATACAACAAAAACCACTAATCTATGTAGTTAGCCAAAAGTCAGAGGGATCAATCCCAAGAGAGAAGTCAAGCAGAAGCACCTGTAACATCTCGGTCTGACCCGAGTATTAGTTAATAAGAAAATAATAAACGGATCAGTCTAGCTATAAATATCAGATGAAGTGATATATAATAAGAGATATGACATAAACATATAATAATCACAATGCCAAGCTGTGATAAATAAGTAAATTGGAAATCAACAAGAGATTAATCAATATCACAATAATCTACTCAAGATAAAAAGGAACGTCATACTCCTAATTTCATTCACCAAGCCACAATATATGACACATCTATCAATCCCATCGTAAAAGTTGGTGAAACATAAATTCCAGAATTCAACACACGAGATCCAGAAATCACAAGGAAAGGATCAACGACGTCGTACAGTGGGACATCCGATGAACCAAATCACAATCAAAGGGAACAACGATGTCGTACAGCGGGACGTCCGATGAACCAAATCACAATCAAAGGGAACAATGACGTCGTACAGCGGGACGTCCGATGAACCAAATCACAAAGGAATAGCACGATGCTAGTCTAAAACCTAAAATGATCGTCATGGTCAAGAGAAGTGTCGATTACACTAAGCTAGTAAATATATGAGCTTAGCTTCATGTCTCATAACCACTAGCTTAACTTAAATATTTACGAACAAATTGTAGATCTCCGCTAGAAAATGGTCACAAGAGATTCAATCGAACAAGTCCAAGAATTAACCGACGAAGTAAACGCAAGCGTTTCATACCACTCGTTTTATTAAGTCGTTTAATTAGATTTCTCATACGAGTGAGGTAAAGGTTTGTATATACTAATAGATTGGAAAACGGTTTTATAAACAAATTTGGTATTAAAATAGTATTGAAATCGTTTGAGGAAAGAGTTTTGATATTTACTACTAGTATAGAAAACCTTTATATTTTTAAAGTGACAAAGCACAAGGGGGATTGTAGAAACAATCAATCACAAAGATCACATTCGAAGATGTGAATAAAAATCCAATGAATTCGATAAAGGATCCATCGAAGTGGATATATCTATAATTCCCAAAGAAAATAAGTCATCAAAGATGATAATAAATGATGACAATAAATAGGATCATCACGAATCGATTTAAATTGGAAATTCAATCCAAAAAGGCACAGCAGGTTCAGTCGACTGAACAGAGTTTTCAGTCGACTGACCCTGTGCCTGGAAATTTTTCAGGTTCTGGAAACTTTCTGTTTCCAGTTTCAGCGGACTGTGCAGAGTTTTTCAGTCGACTGAATCATGCCTGGAAACTCTCAGGTTTCAGGTTCAGTCGACTGAACAGAGTTTTCAGTCGACTGAATCATGCCTGGGCTGTTTTTCAGCCTATTCAAATGAAGAGCAAATTCTTCCAACATGCAACCGGACGAACATTGGCTCTAAGGGTTTATGCCAATCGGCCACCCGGCCCTATATGCTCCTCGGTGCATCACCAAAAACATGATCAAACATCCATAAAAGGATTTCACACAAATTTGACTTAAAAATCCAAAAATAGGAGTATTCACAAAATCAATTCAAAACAAGAGCAAATGCACATGAAGAAGTGTTAGGAATTCATACCCAACAACCAAAGATAATTATAGTCATAGATGTGAGATAAAAATCTCACCTTTGAACTAAAATTTATGAAGATGAAGCTTGAAAGCAAAGAGGAGTCAACCACTCTTCAAGTCCAACTCTAGAAGCTTGAATCTAAGCTAAAAAGAAGAACATTTCCTAAGTTAGGTTTAGGAAATTTCTGAAATTCAAAGAGAGAATAAGTTGGACAAGAAGAAGAGAAGATTACCAATGGGTTCTTCTTGAACTTTGGAGCAAGGAGATGGATTTGCAAAGCAAGATAGGGCTTAGGAATTTCTATTTCCCATTCTCTTCCTCCATTTTTGCTTGAGCTTGAGTGTTAGGAAAAATAGAAGAGAAGTGAATGAAGAGGAGAGTGTTGGAACTGAGTTAAGTGGCTAATTGGCTCAGCCCAACCAAAGCCCTAAGCGGGAAAAAGTAGCAAAAATCAACTTTCTCCAAACATATCGAAGCTTATACTCAAAAAGGTCGCAAACGGCATTTTGAACTCAATGGAGGTGGTCTCGAGTCCTAATTCGACCGTATGCAAAAAGTAGCTTTTCGGACTAAAATCCGACTAACGATAAAATATTTAAATATAAAATCGATAAATATGCGGGTTGTTACAGACCGGGATCGGAAGTTGTCATACTCTATGCTAACTCCGAAAACTACTTTAACAACCATGTACGCGGTGGAGATTCCAGAATGAAGTAGGATGGTGGCGGCATTTTCTTTGAGGTAAATACGTGGACCCAACTCCCGTGAGTTGGCATAAGGTGGCTAAAACAGGGCAACTGACGGGTTAATGAGGCAGCACCTTTGATCGGACACATCCCTTCGATATTATACTTTGAATTTTGGATTGATTCGGTGGTCACTTTTGATTTTTTTATTTGGGGGTGTGGCCCGAGGTGGGCGGTAGCTGCGCGCTACGCGTTACCACTGTCCCGGAAGCGTAATTGGTATATGTACCCTGGCATTGCCTAGTTGTGCCGTGTCACCTACCCTATCGCCTCTTTTACGAGTTTGGTTTTCTCCCGTAGCCCGTGGAGTATTTAGGGTAATCTCCCGATCTGGAGATGCGCTGATACTGGATGGACTACTGGGACTATTACTGTAATGACCCGAAATTTTCGATCCCGAAAATTCCAGATAGTTAGAGAAAAGAAGAAAGAGATATAAGAAGAACACAAAAGAAACACACAAACTAACTTTCGCAGCGGATAAAATATAATATCAATAATAATAGTTATACCAAAGAAAACTGTAGCTATCAGTTTCCATCGATGTATCAGAGTTACATCAATTTTATACAACATTGGACAAATACAATTTAACATGTCTCAGATATATACAATATCATAGTGGAAACTCTCCATACGTCCCTACCATCCAGCTTGCCTCTTGAGCTCCAGAACGTCCTTACCTGAAAATTTGTAATACTCGGTCTGACTCGAGCATTACATCAAAGTAACACCCGGGTCAGGCTGGAAACCAGCGTGAGTAAACCCATCTAATATGAAATATACCAAAACAATAACCAATTTTTAACCCTGGTAACTCATAACAATTTTACAAATCCACAGGTTTAGTATAGAAAAAACCTATTATACTCATCAACTTCTAAGTGTCAAAACTTAGATTTATGATCCAAATCGCTTAAATCATTCCATTTCAATTTATTGATTTCACAAATCAGTTTATAAAGAATCGAAGTGGATTCGGGTATTTACTAATACCCGACTACGGTCTCCTCGAATCCAATGTCATCTTGACCCAAATTGTATAATTAAATACAATTCAACTTTAATTACTAGATAACATTTTTAACATATCATTTCATAATTGATAGATTATCACATTATCACCATCCATCCAACATATCATATCACAAGGCAATTTATATCAAAGATATCAACCAGTCCCAAACACTCATCATCATTCAATCATTAATAAACAAGATTAATCACCTCATTAATTACATTAATTAATGATCCTCTACTTACTTTCTTTGGTTAATTATTCTTAAATTCATTTGATAATTAACCTTTAACTTAATTACATTCATTAATCAATCTTGACTAATAACAATCGGAAATTAACTCTCCTTAATTACTTCATCAATTAATCCAACTCCTTGATTAATTATATAAACTAATCCTTCAATTAAACTGAGTAATCATTACTTAATTGCTTCTGTCAAGTAATTATCCTTTAATTACTAACCATCCAATAATTTCCTTAAATTAATCACATCCAGCAATTATCCACTAATTATTTTACTAAGTAATTATACCTCATTAATTACCTTAAGTAATTATACTTATCTAATCATCAAGTGATTACCTTTTATTAATTGAACTTAATTAATTGACTAAAATTAACCACATCAACTTAATTAATTACATCGGGTAATTAATTACTTTAATTACTTCATTAAGTAATTATTCTCAATAATTCTCTTAATATTAAGTAATTAACCTTTTAATTACTTATTACTTAATTATTTATTAATTAATTTATCTTGGTTAATCAATCATTAATTAAGTATCAAACTACACTTAATTAATTAACACAAATTAATTTATCATAATTTATTTACCCAAATTATTATCTTAGTTAATTAAGTAATTATACTTTAATTACTTGAATTAATAAAACATGATTAAATTAAATCATTTACTTCATTAACTCTTAACTTCCTAAAACTAATTATTAAATTAATCCTTATATCAGAATAACTTGTATTTAAGATCCTTATATCAGATAAGTCTTCTGTTTTAATTATAATACTTATATAATCTCAAAACTTGTTCCAGCTTTTTAAATAACCCGGTTTCAATCATCCATCCTATATTTTACAATCTAGCAACTATTTTCTATATATTAAAACCTAACATATGAACTTAATTTAAATTCAGAAATCTGTTATGATTTCCTAATACAATCCCGAGACATCTAGCATAAAAGCCGCAACTTCAACTTTTTACACGAGACAATTCCGACTTCTATCTCTTCGAACAACCCTATGCAAATTCTTCCAACATCTTTCACCCGAGTTCTCTTAATCCCTACTTCGAGAAATCAACCCAAGGGCTCGAGACTTACCCAAGTTATCAACTTCTTCCCTATCGAGAAATCAACCCATCATTAGAAAGCAAACACGAGTCGTCCCCCGTCAATTTCTCGTATACCACTTTGGGTTTTCAAATGTTCTTCCTTGTGAAGCTCAACATTCTGCAACCACAAATACGAACGGTCACGTGTGCACGTACACACGTGATCGCCGTTGCTCCGGCCATGTTTGCCGCCACCAACGAATCGCCGTCAACCTCCTCTACTGCTCCGATAACCAGAAACACAAATCATTCGAAGAACCAAATTTGAACAATTACTCAACCAAAAATGAAAAAAACCTGATCAAAAAATACCTCAATCCATCCATCGCCGACCACAGGAGATGTAACGACGCGAATTTTGCCCGCTCGAAAATCGACATCCATACTTCAAATCGTATTCGAATGCCATAGATTCGACCATTCAAATCCGATTCGCCGGAGCTTATAACAACATTAAGTAAATAACACAGCAGAATAAAAGAATAAAACATCGATATACAGCTTTGATACAATATCTGATACAACAGATGATCCAATAGATATCAATATACATCAGAGATATGATACAATAAAACAGCAGCGGAAAGAAAATAGATAACATCTAGCAGCTAAACAAAATAACTCTAAGATAGTCTTCAAGGAAGAACTGCAACTCCATCTCCAAGAATCAATCCAGCAATAGCTCGAACTCCCTATAACATTGCACCAAGCTAGGCAAGATTGGTGCGAACCAAAGACTGAACTAACTCCAGATAACCTACTAATCTGATTATCTGAAAAACCCAACTCTAGACTGCTCGTGTAGAAAATAATGAGCACCCAGAGTTTAGGAAAGAAACAATAAACTCCGGATCAGTCGTGGGACTGGTGTGAGCAACAAAAACAGTTTAACTTTTAAGACATTCAACACAAGATTTTCAAAGTCAATTCGTAATGCTTTTTAAAAATGAGACTACCATAAGGCCTCCCGCACACACACACAATGCAAACGCAGAATCGGAGGAGATTTCTCCTTATGATAGTCAAAGATGCTTGATACGCATTAAAAAGAAACATTTGATATTATTACTAGTGCATAGTGTAGTAAAAATTCATTTCGAAAGTAAAGATATAAATCTTAGCCAGCATAGACATTTCGAACTATGCCTACTATAGCTACCATCTAAACAGTGGTGACCACCATAAGTGAATGGCAGGTTCTACAACTAAAACCGTACAGGGTTTCGTATTGGGAATTGGATTTCCAACAAATGGTCAGGCCAAGGAACTTCCCATTGCCACATGGAAACGCCTCTGGATGGACGTCCCCGAGAACCAAACCGGATATCTACCAACACAAGGCCGGGTTACCCCTAACTGAGTAACAACTGACCGAATATGCCATCCCCCGGTCCTTTGGGACCTTTAACCGAGCGCTCGTAATCAATTCACACAATCATAAAGTGTTTTCAACATGAGTAAGTATCTGGGATCCATACCATGATACCACCCTTTTCCAGAAGGAAATGCACATAACCTAAAGGGCGCTACCCCTCATAACCTTGCCGCATCTTTCCTGTTTTGACCATTCCGGGGTGTGAGGCTCGACGAAGTCACGTCCACAAAAACATACTTTATACAAAAGCCATGCTTTGGGTCAACAAATGATCACCAAGATAGACGATCAAATAAATGATCCTATCACAAATAATCAACACAATGATCATTTCACAACAACACTCAGTATGTCACATTACCAAATTGGGAGTATATTGCTGATAACCTTCAACTACATAACCTCTGAGCTCGTACATCTCAGAGAAGGGTGTTAAGCTAAGAGAATAAATTCTCCGCCACCAACAGAAATATATTTGAAAGAAATCAGCTTTATATCTCAATTTGTAATGTCAGACATACAATCCATACAAGTCTGTTCCGGGATCGAACAGAACCGAAGGCACTTACAAAGAAGTCCTTGCAATCCGGATATTCACAATCCCGATCGGATTTTCCATCACTTAGGGAGTTTCTATACCGGCGCGACTCGGTGCAGAAACAATCGATAGGTCATCCTATCGCTTTCGCAAATACCCGGTCTTCATCACCGGTCTTCAAATGCTATCCATACCGACGTATCACATATTCAGAATGGGTTATACGACACAAAGGTCCTTTCCCGGCTAAACCGAATAGTGAGCACGATATTTCAAAAACATATGGATATGGGATTTCAATTAAGTCACAACTTATTACCCAAAACTTTTCTTCAAATGGCTTAACAAATTACCATTTTCAATCTTTAAACAAAAAGATTCATTTTCACAACCTTTAATGGTTTAAACAATTTTTCACATTTTAAATCTTTAAACAAAAGATTCATTCACAGATTTTTCAAATAAATTTTCATTTCAATTTGATAAACTCATTAAATCTTTAAATCAAAATTTAACTTATGTCCTTCAAAACAATTTCATATCAATTTGATTTAAACAAATCATGAATTTAAATCTATTAAAAATAAACAGATTTAATTCATAGCTTTCAAAAAGAATTCATTCATAACTTAGGAAAATCATTTCTCTATTCAATCTTGAAATTCCCCTAATTAACTGGAATCTCAGTTCTTATCTAAAAGTGTTTATCATTTGAAAACAACAGTTTTCATTTTGGAAATCTGATTCATTTATACGAGTTGAAATCCTTGGGTTAAATTCAAATTCCCAAAAATAATACTTTAAAAATGATTTAACTCATAATGACTAGTATAATATCATTAATCCCTAGTTTCAAATTACAGAATTCAATTTGAATATTGAATTCAAATTTAAATTAAAGTATTTAAATTCCAACACTTAATCCAGTTATTCAAAATAAATTTCCATCTTTGAAATTCCATTTCAAAAGCTTTTCACTTCTATTCCAATTCCAATTCCAAAACATTTGAATTTAAAAATTAAAATTTTAAACTATTTCAAAAATCTGTGACTTAACCGATTTCCTCGTGAGATCCATAATTGTGTGTGTATGGTGTGGTCCAGGGGTTATGCACAGTAGTGCAACATCATTCAATCATGACAGATCAAATACAACAATATATCTGATAAGCGATATAAATTATAACACTTATCTTCATTCACAGATCACAGATATATTTATATATCACAGATAATAAATTACATCACAGATCACAACACAAATCAGGATAATCATAAAGCAACATATAACAGGGATATCAAACAGTTTACCATCCAATATAATCCAAGCATCCATAGATAGGATTAATTTAATTATCTGATTAATTTAAATCTGATTAAATTTCTATGAATAATTCTTTTCACATTTATTATCAAAATAAATTTCAAGTAAATGATCCTCATTAACTATTCATAATTATTTAATTACTATTCTTAAGTAATTAAACTCAATTTAACTATTGTTAACTATCATTTAATTAACCTTTAAAATCATATGTTTAATAACTAATTATTTAATTAATTAAGTTCTAAACTGTAACTTAATAAATCTTAATTACTTGATTAAATAACCTTAATCATTTGTTTAAAAGAAAACTCTTTATTAATTTAATGAATCTTATTTACAAATTAATTTACCTTCATTAATTTAACTCAAATCCTAATTTCTTGATTAAATAAGTTAATCAATTATTCACTTGAACTAATTTAATGAGTGCATATCATTTTATCTTTACTAATTCAAATTTAAAACATTTTCTAACTAATGTTTTAATTATCATCACAAAGCAAATTTAAACAATTTAAATATTAAAACTTCTTTGATTTCAGAACTAGAATTCAAATTATCTTTAATTCAGATTTAAATTTAGATTTAAACTTGTTTTAACTTTGCTTAATAATTTAAATTCAGTTTTAAATTTCAAAACTTTAACTTGACAGGTTTCAAAAATCTGAAACCTGTAACCTTAAGTTTACTCGAGACAAGCTAACTTTGCCCCGAGTCCAAAACCATATTTCTTCGAGCGAAAGCTGAAGTAACTCGAGTAAAACTCGAGAGAATCACGCGAACCAATCCCACCTTTCTTCCCAAACTAACGAAATTCCAGGCCACCAGAAACTCGTGCACGGAGCACGTGCACGTCGCCGATGGCCATCTCTAATCGCCACCACTTCATCGAGCATGTCGGCAATCTCACCCACAAACTCCACGAGCTCCCCGATTGGCCAAACCCACCAGAGAATAAAATCGAGTAAGTCAGTTCATCCTGGAACCGAAGTCCAAGCCTGTAACCACCTCGCACCGCTGCTACACAGTGCTGGAACGCACGCGCCTTCGCCTACACACTCGACTACAACCCAGGAACCTCCCCTTCAAGCCCGGCCACGCTCGATGCTACGACGAAGTCGTGGCGATCAAATGTTTGAGCACCAGAAAAATTAGGTTAAAAAAGAAAAAACCCACCACCGTAGTCACCTCCGACGTCGTGACCACCACTACCCATTTTTCCTGCCACCCTGGTAAACTCCACCACCTTCAGGAAGAATCGCAGTCACACCGATCAACCCAATTTCCAGAGGCAACTCAAAATCCCCAAATTGGTTAACAAAGAAATGCTCAATCAAACCTTCACTAAAAAAATGTAATTTTAGTTTTAAAAATCAGAGTTTTGATTAAGCATTCAGTTCATATTCTTAAATTGAAAATTTAAGATATTGGAAATATCACTTGTATTTAGTATTTACTGATCTTAAGGTTTTCAGAGCAGTTTTGCTCTATTTTTCTTAAATACAAAATTTTAAGAATTTACTTTATAATCAAACAAACTTATTTTGCTTAGATCCTAAATCATAACATCAAGTAAATTGAGAGGAAATAAGTTTTGAATTAAACCTAAGTTGAAAATCTTTAAGTACAGGGGTAACTTCAGGTTATACTGACATGCAGATATCATGTTTCACACACACAAACTTCACCAATAAATAAACACCAATTCATGATCTGCTTCATACTTAAATCAAGCAACCAGATAATTAAGTTTATAAATAAAGTTACTCACAGTATTGTTTCTAGAATGAACAGAGCATTCCATCTGTAACAGGTTTTCAACTGAAATCTTGCTTCTTTGGTTTGAATTGAATGATGTTTGAGTTTATAATTTTATTTTATTTTATTTTTTTGGTTTTCTTTTCTTTTCAGGCCTTGCATATTTTCTTACTGAACAAACTTGATATAAATATATAACAACAGATAGTTTGCATATAGCGGAAGGTACTATCTACTTAGGCTTACTTCTTTTGTTGATTAAAAAACAATTTTTAAAAACTGAAATGACTTTTAGCATTTCTTTCTTTCGGCTGAGAAGATTGCATTTATGCTTGTATTAAATGCATATGTTGCCATTTATCTACAGCCTTACCTTACCTGATTTTATTTTATTTTTCTTGCATCACTATTTGTCATGTTTGTACAGTTTTCTTTGCTTTTTATAAGCATGTAACTATGTACTTTGTTTCATGCCTTGCATTTCGGCTGAGAGATTTGTTTGGTGATATCTTTGTTTAATTTCCCACTTGCCTGCATACTTTTAGTTATGTTTGAATACTTTATTTATTATGCCTTAGTTACCGTTATTTGTTTATAAAATTTACTCAAGTATAAACACACTTTTAGACTTAAACAAAGTTTCAAAATCTTACCTTTCCTTTATTTTTAAACTTATATTATTAAATACTTAATTTACTTAAAATTATTTCAAACTTATGTACATTTTTATAAGATTAATTTTATATTTACAATCATAGTTTCCCAAAGTACATACATATATTATTTTATTTTTATACTAATGTTTTGCTTGTATATGAACATAAATTTCTATTGTCAATATATTGTTTAAATTTTTAACTAATTTGTTTCATGTGTATATTTTACATTTTATAGTTTACATAACCAATTTTATTTTCTGAAATGACTTTTTAACTTGCCTAATTTATCTCTATTTATAACTCAAATATTTATTTTACTTCTATTTTTAGTTTAAATATTTATCATAAATTTTACTTTAAAAATTATTGTTTTATATTTCTCTATATATACATATATTTTCACATATATACAAATATTCAAATCCATATGACTTTATATATACATTTTCTATTTGAATCGAGGAAACTCGCTCCCATTTATAATTAACAATTATAAATTTTTTATTCAGAATTTCATTTATTTATCAATTTAAATTAAATTAAAATCTAGGGTGGTTACAAACTTCCCCCCTTAAAAGAATTTCGTCCTCGAAATTCGCAGGCACGAAAACAACACAGAGATAGATTCAAAGATAGAGAAATATCTTTTCAGATCAAACTGGATATCAGTTCTGTATTTGACTCACTGTAACGACCCGTAAATTTTCGATAATTAAAATAGCTAATTCAATAAGATTTCGTGATTTGACGTTAGAAAAATTTTTGTAATTCGTTTAGAATAATAATAACTGAAATGAATTGCAACAATAATTATCCAAGTAATGAAAATGAATGCTACTTAGTTAATGCTTTTGAAATAAATAGTTGAATAGGATAATAAATGTTGAAATTCATGGGGTATAATAGAGTAATTGATTGTTAAGTAAAACCTATTCAAATCAAATATCGAATATTGAACACGTAAATTGTTTAAATTAAATATTTAAAACTTATTGAATAATTGAATAACTGTAAAATTAAAAATATTGTTCTAAATTGTGAATTGGCTTTAAAAGTTGAATCTTATAAGTTCAATTTCAATATTTCAAAAGATAATGAATTATTGGATAAGCGAAATTGTTTAAATTTAATATTTGGAATTTATTGAATAATTTAATAATGGGAATTGAATAACCGTATAATGGAAATAGTTGTTTTATAAATTTTAATTCGTTTCAAAAGTTAAATTTAATAAGTTCGTTTTGAATATTTCAAAAAGATAGTGATTTAGGAATAATCAAATTTGTTTAAAATTTAATAGTACAAATGTTGAATAATTAAATTTCGAATTTGATATGATTAATTTGATATTGAAATTTAATATATGAAAATAGAGTGAATAATTGAAATTTGATTTAATATGATTCAAATTGGTTTCCAAAGTGAACGTAAGTTATATTTGGATTTTAATAGAGTTAATAAGATTTTTAAATTGGAATTTATTGGATAAATTGAATAACGGGTTTAATATGAATAAAAATGATTTGTAAAATTTTATTTTATCACATTGGAGTTATAGTGATGTTATAGAACTTTTAAAACTGAATTTAAAATAAATTTGTGAAAATTGAATATTTTAATATTTAATTATCGACTGAAAAATAGCCAATTTTTGAACAGTCTCAGAATTGGACGAAACTAGTTCCATTAGATCCGTAATAGTTAGTTATTATCGGATTTCAATTTTCGTAGCAATCGGAGTTGTCGTTTGACCGTGGCAGCTCGAAACGCGTTGAAATTATTTTAATATTAATTTGGCGAGTTAAAATAGTCATTTTTCAAACGGTCTCGGATTTCGACGAAACCACTTTCATCGGATCCGTAATGTGATATTATTGTAAGATTTCAAATTTCGTGTCAATTGGATTTACCGTTTGTCCGGGGCGAGCCAAAACGCCTAGAGAATCGTTTAATCGGTTTAATTTAAATTTGATCGTTTATTTCCGTAACTCTCACATACGATCAAATTAGCTTCCGTAACCTGTTCCATTGTGTTCGGAACGCGGCATAAACCCTAGGAACGTCAGTTACCGTGCGAAATTCGGAGTTTGGAAAGCCGGATAAATAATATTAGTCGTTTCCTATAAATAGCCTTTCACAAATTAAAAATAAAAATATAACTAGGGTTTCCTCTTCATCACGTTCAGCCGCCGGTGATAAAAATTTAATGGCCGAAATTACACGATTCTTTCTCCCTCAAAATCTTCAAATCCATCGTTTAATTCAAGAACCTTCCTACATGAAAGTTGTAGAGGGTCTCGAGTACTACAAATCTATACGGTGGAGTTGGCTATTATCGTCGTTTAAAGGAGATAGGTAGCTGCGTTCGTCCATGATTGGGCACGGTTTTCGAGGGTCTAGGGGTGGCCGAGTGCCACGTTGCTGGGCGCGGGGGTGCATGGCGGCGAGGCCCTCGATATGGCGTCGCCTGATCAACGTCTGGAGGTTGGTAGGTGGTCGCGTCTTTGTTGTAGCCGATCGTGTTTGGGTTTCGTATCGCGGCTTTGAACTGGGAAGAAGAAGCATGAATCAGCGGCCGAGATTCTTGGCTTTGGAACGTGCGGCCCAGATGGATTAGGTATAAAAATTAAATTATGTTGTAATTTTATAATTAAAAACTCGTATAACTTTGAAAATTCATATCTTTCGCATACGAGGTCCGATTGAGACGAGACTTTTTGCGTTGGAATCGTTTCGTCGAGCTCTACGCGATGCATCTGGATTGGAGTCGTTTGAAGCTAGAGAAATTTTTGGATTAAATCGAACGTCGTTCGATTTGATTTAAAATCGTAAAATCAAGGTGAGTGTTTTATAACGCTCACACCGTACTAAATATCTTTATGCTAGTTAAATTTGACATTATGAAGTGTTATGATCTTATTTGTCGTTGTTTGATAAAATTTAATTGTCATATAGCTTGTCTTTTGCATTAACCGTTGAAAAATTAAATTGACAGTTAAATTGAAATTAAAATTGAATTGCGATTAAATTACCTGACATTGATAACTATGAAACTGCCATGAATTGTATTGTTTATTGGACGATGTACTTTGATGGATGCTATTGGTTGATAATTGAATGTTTGGATGTTTATTTGCTTATATAGATCCTGTTATGAATACATATGATAGTGAGATTTAATTTAAGTAATATATACTCATCCCTGACATTTAATTGAAATAAATAATTACTTGGCCATAGGATAGAAAATTATATACGGGCACCGAATTGGCTAAATTAATAATTTTTGAAATCGTCGATTTGAAATTTATGTAAATGTTTCGATTTAAAAGTGATAAATAGAAATCAATTTATAGAAATCGAATTTATCGAAAAATTGAGTTTGAAATGTTGAAATAAAATTTTGGTTAAAAGAAATTGTTGAATAAATTTAAGTGGAGACTTTGAGATTTAAAATTTGGATATGATTGAATTTCGGAAATTTATTTGTTTTAAAGATTGAACATTAAATGGATTGATTTTGAAGCTGTTTTAATTTGTTTTCCAAATTACTCTGTTATATAAACCATTTTGAATACTTAAACTATTTTAATCTATTTTTAATCTACTTAACCCAATTTAAATTATTTTAAACTAATTTATCTATTTTAAATCCATTTTAAAGATTTTAAGTATTTTTAACTATTTTAATTATTTAAACTACTTTTAAACTACTTAAAACTATTTTCTAAAAATTTCAAGCTGGTTAATAAGGTGGAATGTTTATGTTTAAATCTTGAATTTAAATACGAATTGGGTTAAATGAAGTTGCAACATAAAATTGAAATTCGGAATGATTTTGAAACCGAAATGAGTTATTGAGACGCAAAATGATTTTTGAAAAGGAACCTTATATTTTGAATGGCTATGTCGATATTTGAAATGGATTTGATTTTGAAGTGAATATGACATTTGATATCAATTATGAATCGATTTGAAATGTAAAAGAGCCAACGGTGTAATAATACGTAGTTATTAAAGAGACCGGGATCGGATATGGACATACTCTCTGTCGATACCGAAAACCACTTTAATAACTATTATACGCGGAGTGTTGATCCAGAATGAAGTGGATGGTTTGGTGAACGCGTTGACTGAAGAAAGAGAACGATTATTGGATGACCCCTGATATGACTAAAACAGGAGCCG
This sequence comes from Allium cepa, assembly GCA_030765085.1. Classification (NCBI taxonomy): domain Eukaryota; kingdom Viridiplantae; phylum Streptophyta; class Magnoliopsida; order Asparagales; family Amaryllidaceae; genus Allium; species Allium cepa. Next base: position 763,791,977 of record CM060929.1, read on the forward strand.
CGCCGGGCCATTGAGGTTCGCCACCTCTAGCGGACACACTTCTTCGATACCATTTCTATTACATTTGTGATGCGATTTGGGTGCACCCCTTGATTTGGGAGTGTTGTTTCGCGGTGTTGGGGTAGCTGCTGGCTATGCCCAACATCAGTCCGGATCACGCAACTACTAGTATCCTAGTTGGTATCGCCTCATGTACCTTGTCATACTGATTATCCTATTCGCGACCACTACGTTTTGATTTGTACCTTGAGTATATGGATTGCCCTCTGGTGACTTCCGGTTTTGGGGAAACTACGGTCTTGTATATGCTTTTGGGAATATAAAATGTGTTAAGGGGGATTATGGTAACGCCTTAACGCTATTTTGATACTTTATATTACTGATAGACATTATCTACTTAGCGTATATTACTACATAATAGATAGTTTCACGGATCCTTGAGAGATGGAAAATCCCGTAACATCTCTTGAGTTATTGCACGCACGTTGACACTGGATATGAGATGTCAAACCCCGTAAACATCTCTGACGCCGTTACACTCATATTTATTTACGATTGATTTAACTTTCATAAGGATATTTTAGTCCTGACTCGAGTGTTTTGTCTTTTCATTACGCTCGGGTCAGTCCTGAGTTTTCAGTTTAGGTTGAAGATCATTTCCTTGGAGGACGGAGACGAAGATTTGGTATATTATCTACTACTATTATATTCATTCCATTCCGCTGCATTGTTGTATGATATTTGCTGTATATGTAACTCTGATAAATGTTGTATAATAATAATCAAATGTATTCATTTCAAATGTATTCATTTAATTAACAGCTTCATGAACTGTTATTTTATTATTATACTTTAGCCTTCCGCTGTGAGATTCTGTGTTGTTTCATTTCCTTTATTTCCCTTCCTTTTCTTTTCTTAATTACCCCAATAACTATCTGCCCTTTTAATGGTTTGGAATCGACATGTGTATTTGATCGTCGGTTTAAACTGTCAAAAAAGGCGGGTCGTTACAGTTGGTATCAGAGCTTTGGTTTAGCGATAAACCTTGGCTCTAGTGGGGAATAACTCATTGAAATAGAGGTAAACTATATGAATGAGTTGAGTGTATATGAGAGAGCGTATTTGTTAGTGATATAAAATGTTTTATAGTGTGTCGGTTGATTTGTTGAGTGGCTTATGGATTCTGGTCAATACGAGTAATTAACGTCATTGACAGGGATCTCTAAACACTTAAACAGAACAATTCGACATAGTATTGTTTTGAAATTGGGTAAATGAAATAATTTTGCCCTAATTATATTTTGTATATAAAGAATTTATTTCAAAATTTATTGTGATCAATCTAGCTTATTTGGTTGTTGGAAATGAAATATTGGTTGTTAACATTAATCGGATATTGTAATTTAAATAAATAAGGTGAACTACAAAATGAACTATGATAAAACACTTGTGGGATGTTTTAAGAAAGAAATTCCTATAATTTGAAGAAAATATAAACACTTGTGAAATCTTATAAGAATATTTTATAAAGGTGACTTATGAATTAAAATAGATTTAAAATGGGAAAATATTGAGTTTAAGACCCGGAGATTTTGAAAAATTGTTTTCAAAGTTTAAAGAAAATATAGTAATGTTAGTTGGAAATTGTTTATGGAAATTTTTGAAAGGATTTTAAAAGGAAATGATGAATTCAGTACTCCTCTCTTATGTCGCTGGAAAATAATTTCGGTGATGATTGCGCAGCATCATCGACGTTCATTTTCGAGTCTTAAAGTGGGGGAGACTTCTAAGAAGCTTTGTTTTTCTTTGAAATTATTTTGGGTAAATGGATTTTGGTTTGAACTCAAAAGGTATGATTTGTTATATATATATATATAAAAGATAAGTATATATGTTTATTTCAAATGATTTGAAAGAACCGGGCATTTAAATTTCTAAGTTCCATTAATTAATAATTTTCAAATTATTTGAATGAAATGCGAATAACCAGAATTTATAAAATAAGAGGATTAAGATATCTAAGCTATTGTTTGGGAAAACTTTAAACTTGAAGGGTAAAGAGGATTTAAACAAATTAAATTTGTGAACATTCTAATTAAGTACAATGAAATTCTATAAATTTGTATAATACCAAATTTGCATTCTGATAATATATAACAAGACTTACCAAATATTAAAAAGTTAAACGATGTTTTGGATATGTAATGAGATGTTGTACAAATAAACAGAACCTGAAAGTAATTGAAGTATACAAGTAAGGAAAACTCAAAATGAATTAAAATGTATATAAATGAAAATTTTGGTTGTGAAAAATGTTATATGCTTAAATATAGCATGAAATGATGAATGGATAAATGGAACAAGTAAGTGAACTTAAGAAATGAATCGTATTATATCTTTGTAAATTGGTTATTGAAACAAATATAGATTACGAAGGGATTGTAAAATAATTGAATTTGTAACCTTTAAGATATCTGTAAACTAAGAGAAGTCATATATGAGAAGTTAGACTTTTATGAAATGACTATTAACTAAAGTGTTGATTAATAAAATGTTTCACAAATGAATTCGTTATTAACTGAAATTATGAAAATGAAATAAATGTAAACAAAGAAATTTCTTATAGCTAAGAATAAATTGGAAAATGAAATTGAATTTAATTAAATTACATAGAATGTTTAAAATGAACTTGAGTAAGCAAATTCTTTAATATGATGTTTAAGAAAAGATAATGTTGAAGAATATGCTATGTAAAGAAATGGATATATTTACTAAATAACGGATTGTGAATAATAAATGGTAAATAAAATGGAAGTCAATAAAATAATTTAGTATAGATAAATTGGATAGAAAGCTATTGAAAGGTAATACGTGTGATTGTACGTATATTATTTTATTCGCATAACGATTTGATCCAAATTCGAGCACAAAATTTTAGATGATTTATATCGATCCAATTTAGGATTTTTCACTCGATTCTCGACGGCGAACCCTAGATATGGATTTTAATTTGATTCTGGAATTCTCTATCATAGTATATGGCTATGCAAGGAGAGTAACAGCTTCCAATCAAGGAACCAAATCCGAGTCCGCACTAGAGAGTCGTGTGAACGATACTAGTTTGGAAGTGAAATTGTGTGGTCGAATAAGCGATTGGATTGATATTGCTCACGGATGATATATGTACGGCTTACAGAATTAATTAAACTAATATTGAAAATTGAAGATGCCAAATATAAAATGAATCTTTTAAATTGTATAATTGGAAATAAAAAGAGATAAACCAAATTGAATGTAAAATGAATAATTTGGTTATGTTGGGTATAATTTGGTTGTTATATGATTGTTAGTTGATAGTATATATAATTCATTAAGTGTTATTGAAATTGAAAGCTATAAATCATTGAAATCAAATTAGAAGTTAAATGAATATTAACTAATGTAAATATAAATTAGTGAATGTTAACTAATTGAATTGAGGATGAATGTTAGAAAAATCCAACGTTAATGAATCAACTATGATTAAAATTGAAACCCAGTCAATAAATATTAATGAGAAGTGAATTTATATTGATTGGTTATGGATTTGTTGGATGATAGTTGATTGATGGTTGCATTTGTTGTTTTGTTGCATTTGCTATGTTGGCACATGTAGTTGTTATGTTGCTATATTGTGTATATTGATATTATTTTCATATATGCATGTTTCTCATGGTTTGTTGAGTGTTTAGTAGGTGCGGATTGCGCTTGCTTCGCATTTGGAGCTCGCTTTCACGTTATATTATTCGTATATGCTCGCTAATAAAAATATAAGGTACATGTTTATTTTATCATTGGATTTGGTGATTTTTGATGAGCCACTTGGCTTTTGGATTTTCTTTTGTTTGTTTGGGGCCCGTAGAGGCGTTTTGTAGTTGTACCGATCGAGCCGCGCAAAGGAGACTCTGTCGAAATTTTTCGTAAATCCGGGTGTTAGAAAAATTTTCCAGTTTTAAAAATTTTTATAACTTGTTTTGATAACTAACTTTTAACGTTAGGAAGCCGTTCGGAGTAACTTAGTGGAAGCATAGTTATGACTTTATAAATGGAATTTCATTGTTTTATAAGTTAGTAACTTTGAATAAAATATATCTAAGGTCAAATTCTATACTTTGTTCCTTTTCCCTTCTTTTTCCTTTTCGGGGACGAAAAGTTTTGAGTGGGGGAGAGTGTAACGACCCGTAAATTTTCGATAATTAAAATAGCTAATTCAATAAGATTTCGTGATTTGACGTTAGAAAAATTTTTGTAATTCGTTTAGAATAATAATAACTGAAATGAATTGCAACAATAATTATCCAAGTAATGAAAATGAATGCTACTTAGTTAATGCTTTTGAAATAAATAGTTGAATAGGATAATAAATGTTGAAATTCATGGGGTATAATAGAGTAATTGATTGTTAAGTAAAACCTATTCAAATCAAATATCGAATATTGAACACGTAAATTGTTTAAATTAAATATTTAAAACTTATTGAATAATTGAATAACTGTAAAATTAAAAATATTGTTCTAAATTGTGAATTGGCTTTAAAAGTTGAATCTTATAAGTTCAATTTCAATATTTCAAAAGATAATGAATTATTGGATAAGCGAAATTGTTTAAATTTAATATTTGGAATTTATTGAATAATTTAATAATGGGAATTGAATAACCGTATAATGGAAATAGTTGTTTTATAAATTTTAATTCGTTTCAAAAGTTAAATTTAATAAGTTCGTTTTGAATATTTCAAAAAGATAGTGATTTAGGAATAATCAAATTTGTTTAAAATTTAATAGTACAAATGTTGAATAATTAAATTTCGAATTTGATATGATTAATTTGATATTGAAATTTAATATATGAAAATAGAGTGAATAATTGAAATTTGATTTAATATGATTCAAATTGGTTTCCAAAGTGAACGTAAGTTATATTTGGATTTTAATAGAGTTAATAAGATTTTTAAATTGGAATTTATTGGATAAATTGAATAACGGGTTTAATATGAATAAAAATGATTTGTAAAATTTTATTTTATCACATTGGAGTTATAGTGATGTTATAGAACTTTTAAAACTGAATTTAAAATAAATTTGTGAAAATTGAATATTTTAATATTTAATTATCGACTGAAAAATAGCCAATTTTTGAACAGTCTCAGAATTGGACGAAACTAGTTCCATTAGATCCGTAATAGTTAGTTATTATCGGATTTCAATTTTCGTAGCAATCGGAGTTGTCGTTTGACCGTGGCAGCTCGAAACGCGTTGAAATTATTTTAATATTAATTTGGCGAGTTAAAATAGTCATTTTTCAAACGGTCTCGGATTTCGACGAAACCAGTTTCATCGGATCCGTAATGTGATATTATTGTAAGATTTCAAATTTCGTGTCAATTGGATTTACCGTTTGTCCGGGGCGAGCCAAAACGCCTAGAGAATCGTTTAATCGGTTTAATTTAAATTTGATCGTTTATTTCCGTAACTCTCACATACGATCAAATTAGCTTCCGTAACCTGTTCCATTGTGTTCGGAACGCGGCATAAACCCTAGGAACGTCAGTTACCGTGCGAAATTCGGAGTTTGGAAAGCCGGATAAATAATATTAGTCGTTTCCTATAAATAGCCTTTCACAAATTAAAAATAAAAATATAACTAGGGTTTCCTCTTCATCACGTTCAGCCGCCGGTGATAAAAATTTAATGGCCGAAATTACACGATTCTTTCTCCCTCAAAATCTTCAAATCCATCGTTTAATTCAAGAACCTTCCTACATGAAAGTTGTAGAGGGTCTCGAGTACTACAAATCTATACGGTGGAGTTGGCTATTATCGTCGTTTAAAGGAGATAGGTAGCTGCGTTCGTCCATGATTGGGCACGGTTTTCGAGGGTCTAGGGGTGGCCGAGTGCCACGTTGCTGGGCGCGGGGGTGCATGGCGGCGAGGCCCTCGATATGGCGTCGCCTGATCAACGTCTGGAGGTTGGTAGGTGGTCGCGTCTTTGTTGTAGCCGATCGTGTTTGGGTTTCGTATCGCGGCTTTGAACTGGGAAGAAGAAGCATGAATCAGCGGCCGAGATTCTTGGCTTTGGAACGTGCGGCCCAGATGGATTAGGTATAAAAATTAAATTATGTTGTAATTTTATAATTAAAAACTCGTATAACTTTGAAAATTCATATCTTTCGCATACGAGGTCCGATTGAGACGAGACTTTTTGCGTTGGAATCGTTTCGTCGAGCTCTACGCGATGCATCTGGATTGGAGTCGTTTGAAGCTAGAGAAATTTTTGGATTAAATCGAACGTCGTTCGATTTGATTTAAAATCGTAAAATCAAGGTGAGTGTTTTATAACGCTCACACCGTACTAAATATCTTTATGCTAGTTAAATTTGACATTATGAAGTGTTATGATCTTATTTGTCGTTGTTTGATAAAATTTAATTGTCATATAGCTTGTCTTTTGCATTAACCGTTGAAAAATTAAATTGACAGTTAAATTGAAATTAAAATTGAATTGCGATTAAATTACCTGACATTGATAACTATGAAACTGCCATGAATTGTATTGTTTATTGGACGATGTACTTTGATGGATGCTATTGGTTGATAATTGAATGTTTGGATGTTTATTTGCTTATATAGATCCTGTTATGAATACATATGATAGTGAGATTTAATTTAAGTAATATATACTCATCCCTGACATTTAATTGAAATAAATAATTACTTGGCCATAGGATAGAAAATTATATACGGGCACCGAATTGGCTAAATTAATAATTTTTGAAATCGTCGATTTGAAATTTATGTAAATGTTTCGATTTAAAAGTGATAAATAGAAATCAATTTATAGAAATCGAATTTATCGAAAAATTGAGTTTGAAATGTTGAAATAAAATTTTGGTTAAAAGAAATTGTTGAATAAATTTAAGTGGAGACTTTGAGATTTAAAATTTGGATATGATTGAATTTCGGAAATTTATTTGTTTTAAAGATTGAACATTAAATGGATTGATTTTGAAGCTGTTTTAATTTGTTTTCCAAATTACTCTGTTATATAAACCATTTTGAATACTTAAACTATTTTAATCTATTTTTAATCTACTTAACCCAATTTAAATTATTTTAAACTAATTTATCTATTTTAAATCCATTTTAAAGATTTTAAGTATTTTTAACTATTTTAATTATTTAAACTACTTTTAAACTACTTAAAACTATTTTCTAAAAATTTCAAGCTGGTTAATAAGGTGGAATGTTTATGTTTAAATCTTGAATTTAAATACGAATTGGGTTAAATGAAGTTGCAACATAAAATTGAAATTCGGAATGATTTTGAAACCGAAATGAGTTATTGAGACGCAAAATGATTTTTGAAAAGGAACCTTATATTTTGAATGGCTATGTCGATATTTGAAATGGATTTGATTTTGAAGTGAATATGACATTTGATATCAATTATGAATCGATTTGAAATGTAAAAGAGCCAACGGTGTAATAATACGTAGTTATTAAAGAGACCGGGATCGGATATGGACATACTCTCTGTCGATACCGAAAACCACTTTAATAACTATTATACGCGGAGTGTTGATCCAGAATGAAGTGGATGGTTTGGTGAACGCGTTGACTGAAGAAAGAGAACGATTATTGGATGACCCCTGATATGACTAAAACAGGAGCCGCGCCGGGCCATTGAGGTTCGCCACCTCTAGCGGACACACTTCTTCGATACCATTTCTATTACATTTGTGATGCGATTTGGGTGCACCCCTTGATTTGGGAGTGTTGTTTCGCGGTGTTGGGGTAGCTGCTGGCTATGCCCAACATCAGTCCGGATCACGCAACTACTAGTATCCTAGTTGGTATCGCCTCATGTACCTTGTCATACTGATTATCCTATTCGCGACCACTACGTTTTGATTTGTACCTTGAGTATATGGATTGCCCTCTGGTGACTTCCGGTTTTGGGGAAACTACGGTCTTGTATATGCTTTTGGGAATATAAAATGTGTTAAGGGGGATTATGGTAACGCCTTAACGCTATTTTGATACTTTATATTACTGATAGACATTATCTACTTAGCGTATATTACTACATAATAGATAGTTTCACGGATCCTTGAGAGATGGAAAATCCCGTAACATCTCTTGAGTTATTGCACGCACGTTGACACTGGATATGAGATGTCAAACCCCGTAAACATCTCTGACGCCGTTACACTCATATTTATTTACGATTGATTTAACTTTCATAAGGATATTTTAGTCCTGACTCGAGTGTTTTGTCTTTTCATTACGCTCGGGTCAGTCCTGAGTTTTCAGTTTAGGTTGAAGATCATTTCCTTGGAGGACGGAGACGAAGATTTGGTATATTATCTACTACTATTATATTCATTCCATTCCGCTGCATTGTTGTATGATATTTGCTGTATATGTAACTCTGATAAATGTTGTATAATAATAATCAAATGTATTCATTTCAAATGTATTCATTTAATTAACAGCTTCATGAACTGTTATTTTATTATTATACTTTAGCCTTCCGCTGTGAGATTCTGTGTTGTTTCATTTCCTTTATTTCCCTTCCTTTTCTTTTCTTAATTACCCCAATAACTATCTGCCCTTTTAATGGTTTGGAATCGACATGTGTATTTGATCGTCGGTTTAAACTGTCAAAAAAGGCGGGTCGTTACACTCACCAAATCAGAATATCCACAATAGATACAAGAAATTATAATAGAATTCCAAATTTAGTTTTAAACGATGTCATTTTATCGATACTATTCAAATTTATCCTTCATATTCTATTAATCAAGTTAACTCAATTTAAAATTTCTAATTCCAAATTCATTAAGGTTTAAATCAAAATGCTGATAAGAAACCGATGAAGATACGAAGTAAGAATTTCCTACAACGATTCGTAGAGCATCACCACACCAAAACTTCTTCTTGTAGCTGGTACGAAGCAATCAAAAGAATTTGGAAACGAATCAAAGGAATTTGATAAGAAAGATTGTTTCCACTGTTGTTACAGAGTATCGACCATTTATAGCCGTATTTCCCTGTCCCCTATCTCGTTCTGTTCTTGCACTCATACTTACTATCGGTGAATAGTAAGAGAATTTACTGAGGCTTTCAAACGGATATCTTAGGGATTACTCATTCTAGGATTTACTTCACCCTATCTCTAATGAGCTACTTAATGTGTTATACTCCTGAGCTAAAGTTCAACCCTTAGCTCTGATACCAAGTGTGACGACTCGAATTTTGCCCGCTCGAAAATCGACATCCATACTTCAAATCGTATTCGAATGCCATAGATTCGACCGTTCAAATCCGATTCGCCGGAGCTTATAGCAACATTAAGTAAATAACACAGCGGAATAAAAGAATAATACATCGATATACAGCTTTGATACAATATCTGATACAACAGATGATCCAATAGATGTCAATATACATCAGATATATGATACAATAAAACAGCAGCGGAAAGAAAATAGATAACATCTAGCAGCGGAACAAAATAACTCTAAGATAGTCTTCAAGGAAGAACTGCAACTCCATCTCCAAGAATCAATCCAGCAATAGCTCGAACTCCTCATAACAATGCACCAAGCTAGGCAAGATTGGTGCGAACCAAAGACTGAACTAACTCCAGATAACCTACTAATCTGACTATCTGAAAAACCCAACTCTAGACTGCTCGTGTAGAAAATAATGAGCATCCAGATTTTAGGAAAGAAACAATAAACTCCGGATCAGTCGTGGGACTGGTGTGAGCAACAAAAACAGTTTATCTTTTAAGACATTCAACACAAGATTTTCAAAGTCAATTCGTAATGCTTTTTAAAAATGAGACTACCATAAGGCCTCCTGCACACACACACAATGCAAACGCAGAATCGGAGGAGATTTCTCCTTATGATAGTCAAAGATGCTTGATACGCATTAAAAAGAAACATTTGATATTATTACTAGTGCATAGTGTAGTAAAAATTCATTTCGAAAGTAAAGATAAAAATCTTAGCCAGCATAGACATTTCGAACTATGCCTACTATATCTACCATCTAAACAGTGGTGACCACCATAAGTAAATGGCAGGTTCTACAACTAAAACCGTACAGGGTTTCGTATTGGGAATTGGATTTCCAACAAACGGTCAGGCCAAGGAACTTCCCATTGCCACATGGAAACGCCTCTGGATGGACATCCCCGAGAACCAAACCGGATCTCTACCAACACAAGGCCGGGTTACCCCTAACTGAGTAACAACTGACCGAATATGCCATCCCCCGGTCCTTTGGAACCTTTAACCGAGCGCTCGTAATCAATTCACACAATCGTAAAGTGTTTTCAACATGAGTAAGTATCTGGGCTCCATACCATGATACCACCCTTTTCCAGAAGGAAATGCACATACCCTAAAGGGCGCTACCCCTCATAACCTTGCCGCATCTTTCCTGTTTTGACCATTCCGGGGTGTGATGCTCGACGAAGTCACGTCCACAAAAACATACTTTATACAAAAGCCATGCTTTGGGTCAACAAATGATCATAGAAATGATCACCAAGATAGACGATCAAATAAATGATCCTATCACAAATAATCAACACAATGATCATTTTACAGCAACACTCAGTATGTCGCATTACCAAATTGGGAGTATATTGCTGATAACCTTCAACTACATAACCTCTGAGCTTGTACGTCTCAGAGAAGGGTGTTAAGCTAAGAGAATAAATTCTCCGCCACCAACAGAAATATATTTGAAAGAAATCAGCTTTATATCTCAATTTGTAATGTCAGACATACAATCCATACAAGTCTGTTCCGGGATCGAACAGAACCGAAGGCACTTACAAAGAAGTCCTTGCAATCCGGATATTCACAATCCCGATCGGATTTCCCATCACTTAGGGAGTTTCTATACCGGCACGACTCGGTGCAGAAACAATTGATAGGTCATCCTATCGCTTTCGCAAATACCCGGTCTTCATCACCGGTCTTCAAATGCTACCCATAACGACGTATCACATATTCGGAATGGGTTATACGACACAATGGTCCTTTCCCGGCTAAACCGAATAGTGAGCACGATATTTCAAAAACATATGGATATGGGATTTCAATTAAGTCACAACTTATTACCCAAAACTTTTCTTCAAATGGCTTAACAAATTACCATTTTCAATCTTTAAACAAAAAGATTCATTTTCACAACCTTTAACGGTTTAAACAATTTTTCACATTTTAAATCTTTAAACAAAAGATTCATTCACAGATTTTTCAAATCAATTTTCATTTCAATTTGATTAACTCGTTAAATCTTTAAATCAAAGATTTAACTTATATCCTTCAAAACAATTTCATTTCAATTTGATTTAAACAAATCATCAATTTAAATCTGTTAAAAATAAACAGATTTAATTCATAGCTTTCAAAAAGAATTCATTCATAACTTAGGAAAATCATTTCTCTATTCAATCTTGAAATTCCCCTAATTAACTGGAATCTCAGTTCTTATCTAAAAGTGTTTATCATTTGAAAACAACAGTTTTCATTTTGGAAATCTGATTCATTTATACGAGTTGAAATCCTTGGGTTAAATTCAAATTCCCAAAAATAATACTTTAAAAATGATTTAACTTATAATGACTAGTATAATATCATTAACCCCTAGTTTCAAATTACAGAATTCAATTTGAATATTGAATTCAAATTTAAATTAAAGTATTTAAATTCCAACACTTAATCCAGTTATTCAAAATAAATTTCCATCTTTGAAATTCCATTTCAAAAGCTTTTCACTTCTATTCCAATTCCAATTCCAAAACATTTGAATTTAAAAATTCAAATTTTAAACTATTTCAAAAATCTGTGACTTAACCGATTTCCTCGTGAAATCCATAATTGTGTGTGTATGGTGTGGTCCAGGGGTTATACACAGTAGTGCAACATCATTCAGTCATGACAGATCAAATACAACAATATATCTGATAAGCGATATAAATTATAACACTTATCTTCATTCACAGATCACAGATATATTTATATATCACAGATAATAAATTACATCACAGATCACAACACAAATCAGGATAATCATAAAGCATCATATAACAGGGATATCAAACAGTTTACCATCCAATATAATCCAAGCATCCATATATAGGATTAATTTAATTATCTGATTAATTTAAATCAGATTAAATTTCTATGAATAATTCTTTTCACATTTATTATCAAAATAAATTTCAAGTAAATGATCCTCATTAACTATTCATAATTATTTAATTACTATTCTTAAGTAATTAAACTCAATTTAACTATTGTTAATTATCATTTAATTAACCTTTAAAATCATATGTTTAATCACTAATTATTTAATTAATTAAGTTCTAAACTGTAACTTAATAAATCTTAATTACTTGATTAAATAACCTTAATCATTTGTTTAAAAGAAAACTCTTTATTAATTTAATGAATCTTATTTACAAATTAATTTACCTTCATTAATTTAACTCAAATCCTAATTTCTTGATTAAACAAATTAATCAATTATTCACTTGAACTAATTTAATGAGTGCATATCATTTTATCTTTACTAATTCAAAGTTAAAACATTTTCTAACTAATGTTTTAATTATCATCACAAAGCAAATTTAAACAATTTAAATATTAAAACTTCTTTGATTTCAGAACTAGAATTCAAATTATCTTTAATTCAGATTTAAATTTAGATTTAAACTTTTTTTAACTTTGCTTAATAATTTAAATTCAGTTTTAAATTTCAAAACTTTACATTGAAAGGTTTCAAAAATCTGAAACCTGTAACCTTAAGTTTAGTCGAGACAAGCTAACTTTGCCCCGAGTCCAAAACCATATTTCTTCGAGCGAAAGCTGAAGTAACTCGAGTAAAACTCGAGAGAATCACGCGAACCAATCCCACCTTTCTTCCCAAACTAACGAAATTCCAGGCCACTAGAAACTCGTGCACGGAGCACGTGCACGTCGCCGATGGCCATCTCTAATCGCCACCACTTCATCGAGCATGTCGGCAATCTCTCCCACAAACTCCACGAGCTCCCCGATTGGCCAAACCCACCAGAGAACAAAATCGAGTAAGTCAGTTCATCCTGGAACCGAAGTCCACGCCTGTAACCACCTCGCACCGCCGCTACACAGTGCTGGAACGCACGCGCCTTCGCCTACACACTCGACTACAACCCAGGCACCTCCCCTTCAAGCCCGGCCACGCTCGATGCTACGACGAAGTCGTGGCGATCAAATGTTTGAGCACCAGAAAAATTAGGTTAAAAAAGAAAAAACCCACCACCGTAGTCACCTCCGACGTCGTGACCACCACTACCCATTTTTCCTGCCACCCTGGCAAACTCCACCACCTTCAGGAAGAATCGCAGCCACACCGATCCACCCAATTTCCAGAGGCAACTCAAAATCCCCAAATTGCTTAACAAAGAAATGCTCAATCAAACCTTCACTAAAAAATGTAATTTTAGTTTTAAAAATTAGAGTTTTGATTAAGCATTCAGTTCATATTCTTAAATTGAAAATTTAAGATATTGGAAATATCACTTGTATTTAGTATTTACTGATCTTAAGGTTTTCAGAGCAGTTTTGCTCTATTTTTCTTAAATACAAAATTTTAAGAATTTACTTTATAATCAAACAAACTTATTTTGCTTAGATCCTAAATCATAACATCAAGTAAATTGAGAGGAAATAAGTTTTGAATTAAACCTGAGTTGAAAATCTTTAAGTACAGGGGTAACTTCAGGTTATACTGACATGCAGATATCATGTTTCACACACACAAACTTCACCAATAAATAAACACCAATTCATGATCTGCTTCATACTTAAATCAAGCAACCAGATAATTAAGTTTATAAATAAAGTTACTCACAGTATTGTTTCTAGAATGAACAGAGCATTCCATCTGTAACAGGTTTTCAACTGAAATCTTGCTTCTTTGGTTTGAACTGAATGATGTTTGAGTTTATAATTTTATTTTATTTTATTTTTTTTGGTTTTCTTTTCTTTTCAGGCCTTGCATATTTTCTTACTGAACAAACTTGGTATAAATATATAACAACAGATAGTTTGCATATAGGGGAAGGTACTATCTACTTAGGCTTACTTCTTTTGTTGATTAAAGAACTATTTTTAAAAACTGAAATGACTTTTAGCATTTCTTTCTTTCGGCTGAGAAGATTGCATTTATGCTTGTATTAAATGAATATGTTCCCATTTGTCTACAACCTTACCCTACCTGATTTTATTTTATTTTTCTCGCATCACCATTTGTCATGTTTGTACAGTTTTCTTTGCTTTTTATAAGCATGTAACTATGTACTTTGTTTCATGCCTTGCATTTCGGCTGAGAGATTTGTTTGGTGATATCTTTGTTTAATTTCCCACTTGCCTGCATACTTTTAGTTATGTTTGAATACTTTATTTATTATGCCTTAGTTACAGTTATTTGTTTATAAAATTTACTCAAGTATAAACACACTTTTATACTTAAACAAAGTTTTAAAATCTTACCTTTCCTTTATTTTTAAACTTATATTATTAAATACTTAATTTACTTAAAATTATTTCAAACTTATGTACATTTTTATAAGATTAATTTTATATTTACAATCATAGTTTCCCAAAGTACATACATATATTATTTTATTTTTATACTAATGTTTTTCTTGTATATGAACATAAATTTCTATTGTCAATATATTGTTTAAATTTTTAACTAATTTGTTTCATGTGTATATTTTACATTTTATAGTTTACATAACCAATTTTATTTTCTGAAATAACTTTTTAACTTGCCTAATTTATCTCTATTTATAACTCAAATATTTATTTTACTTCTATTTTTAGTTTAAATATTTATCATAAATTTTACTTTAAAAATTATTGTTATATATTTCTCTATATATACATATATTTTCACATATATACAAATATTCAAATCCATATGACTTTATATATATATTTTCTATTTGAATCGAGGAAACTTGCTTCCATTTATAATTAACAATTATAAATTTTTTATTCAGAATTTCATTTAATTATCAATTTAAATTAAATTAAAATCTAGGGTGGTTACAAACTTCCCCCCTTAAAAGAATTTCGTCCTCAAAATTCGCAGGCGCGAAAACAACACAGAGATAGATTCAAAGATAGAGAAATATCATTTCAGATCAAACTGGATATCAGTTCTGTATTTGACTCACCAAATCAGAATATCCGCAATAGATACAAGAAATTATAATAGAATTCCAAATTTAGTTTTAAACGATGTCATTTTATCGATACTATTCAAATTTATCCTTCATATTCTATTAATCAAGTTAACTCAATTTAAAATTTCTAATTCCAAATTCATTAAGGTTTAAATCAAAATGCTGATAAGAAACCGATGAAGATACGAAGTAAGAATTTCCTACAACGATTCGTAGAGCATCACCACACCAAAACTTCTTCTTGTAGCTGGTACGAAGCAATCAAAAGAATTTGGAAACGAATCAAAGGAATTTGATAAGAAAGATTGTTTCCACTGTTGTTACAGAGTATCGACCATTTATAGCCGTATTTCCCTGTCCCCTATCTCGTTCTGTTCTTGCACTCATACTTACTATCGGTGAATAGTAAGAGAATTTACTGAGGTTTCAAACGGATATCTTAGGGATTACTCATTCTAGGATTTACTTCACCCTATCTCTAATGAGCTACTTAATGTGTTATACTCCTGAGCTAAAGTTCAACCCTTAGCTCTGATACCAAGTGTGACGACTCGAATTTTGCCCGCTCGAAAATCGACATCCATACTTCAAAACGTATTCGAATGCCATAGATTCGACCGTTCAAATCCGATTCGCCGGAGCTTATAACAACATTAAGTAAATAACACAGCGGAATAAAAGAATAATACATCGATATACAGCTTTGATACAATATCCGATACAACAGATGATCTAATAGATATCAATATACATCAGAGATATGATACAATAAAACAGCAGCGGAAAGAAAATAGATAACATGTAGCAGCGGAACAAAATAACTCTAAGATAGTCTTCAAGGAAGAACTGCAACTCCATCTCCAAGAATCAATCCAGCAATAGCTCGAACTCCCCATGATAATGCACCAAGCTAGGCAAGATTGGTGCGAACCAAAGACTGAACTAACTCCAGATAACCTACTAATCTGACTATCTGAAAAACCCAACTCTAGACTGCTCGTGTAGAAAATAATGAGCACCCAGAGTTTAGGAAAGAAACAATAAACTCCGGATCGGTCGTGGGACTGGTGTGAGCAACAAAAACAGTTTATCTTTTAAGACATTCAACACAAGATTTTCAAAGTCAATTCGTAATGCTTTTTAAAAATGAGACTACCATAAGGCCTCCCGCACACACACACAATGCAAACGCAGAATCGGAGGAGATTTCTCCTTATGATAGTCAAAGATGCTTGATACGCATTAAAAAGAAACATTTGATATTATTACTAGTGCATAGTGTAGTAAAAATTCATTTCGAAAGTAAAGATATAAATCTTAGCCAGCATAGACATTTCGAACTATGCCTACTATAGCTACCATCTAAACAGTGGTGACCACCATAAGTAAATGGCAGGTTCTACAACTAAAACCGTACAGGGTTTCGTATTGGGAATTGGATTTCCAACAAACGGTCAGGCCAAGGAACTTCCCATTGCCACATGGAAACGCCTCTGGATGGACGTCCCCGAGAACCAAACCGGATCTCTACCAACACAAGGCCGGGTTACCCCTAACTGAGTAACAACTGAACGAATATGCCATCCCCCGGTCCTTTGGGACCTTTAACCGAGCGCTCGTAATCAATTCACACAATCGTAAAGTGTTTTCAACATGAGTAAGTATCTGGGCTCCATACCATGATACCACCCTTTTCCAGAAGGAAATGCACATACCCTAAAGGGCGCTACCCCTCATAACCTTGCCGCATCTTTCCTGTTTTGACCATTCCGGGGTGTGAGGCTCGACGAAGTCACGTCCACAAAAACATACTTTATACAAAAGCCATGCTTTGGGTCAACAAATGATCATAGAAATGATCACCAAGATAGACGATCAAATAAATGATCCTATCACAAATAATCAACACAATGATCATTTTACAGCAACACTCAGTATGTCGCATTACCAAATTGGGAGTATATTGCTGATAACCTTCAACTACATAACCTCTGAGCTTGTACGTCTCAGAGAAGGGTGTTAAGCTAAGAGAATAAATTCTCCGCCACCAACAGAAATATATTTGAAAGAAATCAGCTTTATATCTCAATTTGTAATGTCAGACATACAATCCATACAAGTCTGTTCCGGGATCGAACAGAACCCAAGGCACTTACAAAGAAGTCCTTGCAATCCGGATATTCACAATCCCGATTGGATTTCCCATCACTTAGGGAGTTTCTATACCGGCGCGACTCGGTGCAGAAACAATTGATAGGTCATCCTATCGCTTTCGCAAATACCCGGTCTTCATCACCGGTCTTCAAATGCTATCCATAACGACGTATCACATATTCGGAATGGGTTATACGACACAAAGGTCCTTTCCCGGCTAAACCGAATAGTGAGCACGATATTTCAAAACCATATGGATATGTTATTTCAATTAAGTCACAACTTATTACCCAAAACTTTTCTTCAAATGGCTTAACAAATTACCATTTTCAATCTTTAAACAAAAAGATTCATTTTCACAACCTTTAACGGTTTAAACAATTTTTCACATTTTAAATCTTTAAACAAAAGATTCATTCACAGATTTTTCAAATCAATTTTCATTTCAATTTGATTAACTCGTTAAATCTTTAAATCAAAGATTTAACTTATATCCTTCAAAACAATTTCATTTCAATTCGATTTAAACAAATCATCAATTTAAATCTGTTAAAAATAAACAGATTTAATTCATAGCTTTCAAAAAGAATTCATTCATAACTTAGGAAAATCATTTCTCTATTCAATCTTGAAATTCCCCTAATTAACTGGAATCTCAGTTCTTATCTAAAAGTGTTTATCATTTGAAAACAACAGTTTTCATTTTGGAAATCTGATTCATTTATACGAGTTGAAATCCTTGGGTTAAATTCAAATTCCCAAAAATAATACTTTAAAAATGATTTAACTCATAATGACTAGTATAATATCATTAACCCCTAGTTTCAAATTACAGAATTCAATTTGAATATTGAATTCAAATTTAAATTAAAGTATTCAAATTCCAACACTTAATCCAGTTATTCAAAATAAATTTCCATCTTTGAAATTCCATTTCAAAAGCTTTTCACTTCTATTCCAATTCCAATTCCAAAACATTTGAATTTAAAAATTTAAATTTTAAACTATTTCAAAACTCTGTGACTTAACCGATTTCCTCGTGAAATCCATAATTGTGTGTGTATGGTGTGGTCCAGGGGTTATACACAGTAGTGCAACATCATTCAATCATGACAGATCAAATACAACAATATATCTGATAAGCGATATAAATTATAACACTTATCTTCATTCACAAATCACAGATATATTTATATATCACAAATAATAAATTACATCACAGATCACAACACAAATCAGGATAATCATAAAGCATCATATAACAGGGATATCAAACAGTTTACCATCCAATATAATCCAAGCATCCATATATAGGATTAATTTAATTATCTGATTAATTTAAATCAGATTAAATTTCTATGAATAATTCTTTTCACATTTATTATCAAAATAAATTTCAAGTAAATGATCCTCATTAACTATTCATAATTATTTAATTACTATTCTTAAGTAATTAAACTCAATTTAACTATTGTTAATTATCATTTAATTAACCTTTAAAATCATATGTTTAATCACTAATTATTTAATTAATTAAGTTCTAAACTGTAACTTAATAAATCTTAATTACTTGATTAAATAACCTTAATCATTTGTTTAAAAGAAAACTCTTTATTAATTTAATGAATCTTATTTACAAATTAATTTACCTTCATTAATTTAACTCAAATCCTAATTTCTTGATTAAATAAATTAATCAATTATTCACTTGAACTAATTTAATGAGTGCATATCATTTTATCTTTACTAATTCAAATTTAAAACATTTTCTAACTAATGTTTTAATTATCATCACAAAGCAAATTTAAACAATTTAAATATTAAAACTTCTTTGATTTCAGAACTAGAATTCAAATTATCTTTAATTCAGATTTAAATTTAGATTTAAACTTGTTTTAACTTTGCTTAATAATTTAAATTCAGTTTTAAATTTCAAAACTTTACATTGACAGGTTTCAAAAATCTGAAACCTGTAGCCTTAAGTTTACTCGAGACAAGCTAACTTTGCCCCGAGTCCAAAACCATATTTCTTCGAGCGAAAGCTGAAGTAACTCGAGTAAAACTCGAGAGAATCACGCGAACCAATCCCACCTTTCTTCCCAAACTAACGAAATTCCAGGCCACCAGAAACTCGTGCACGGAGCACGTGCACGTCGCCGATGGCCATCTCTAATCGCCACCACTTCATCGAGCATGTCGGCAATCTCACCCACAAACTCCACGAGCTCCCCGATTGGCCAAACCCACCAGAGAACAAAATCGAGTAAGTCAGTTCATCCTGGAACCGAAGTCCAAGCCTGTAACCACCTCGCACCGCCGCTACACAGTGCTGGACGCACGCGCCTTCGCCTACACACTCGACTACAACCCAGGCACCTCCCCTTCAAGCCCGGCCACGCTCGATGCTACGACGAAGTCGTGGCGATCAAATGTTTGAGCACCAGAAAAATTAGGTTAAAAAAGAAAAAACCCACCACCGTAGTCACCTCCGACGTCGTGACCACCACTACCCATTTTTCCTGCCACCCTGGCAAACTCCACCACCTTCAGGAAGAATCGCAGCCACACCGATCCACCCAATTTCCAGAGGCAACTCAAAATCCCCAAATTGCTTAACAAAGAAATGCTCAATCAAATCTTCACTAAAAAATGTAATTTTAGTTTTAAAAATTAGAGTTTTGATTAAGCATTCAGTTCATATTCTTAAATTGAAAATTTAAGATATTGGAAATATCACTTGTATTTAGTATTTACTGATCTTAAGGTTTTCAGAGCAGTTTTGCTCTATTTTTCTTAAATACAAAATTTTAAGAATTTACTTTATAATCAAACAAACTTATTTTGCTTAGATCCTAAATCATAACATCAAGTAAATTGAGAGGAAATAAGTTTTGAATTAAACCTGAGTTGAAAATCTTTAAGTACAGGGGTAACTTCAGGTTATACTGACATGCAGATATCATGTTTCACACACACAAACTTCACCAATAAATAAACACCAATTCATGATCTGCTTCATACTTAAATCAAGCAACCAGATAATTAAGTTTATAAATAAAGTTACTCACAGTATTGTTTCTAGAATGAACAGAGCATTCCATCTGTAACAGGTTCTCAACTGAAATCTTGCTTCTTTGGTTTGAATTGAATGATGTTTGAGTTTATAATTTTATTTTATTTTATTTTTTTGGTTTTCTTTTCTTTTCAGGCCTTGCATATTTTCTTACTGAACAAACTTGATATAAATATATAACAACAGATAGTTTGCATATAGGAGAAGGTACTATCTACTTAGGCTTACTTCTTTTGTTGATTAAAGAACTATTTTTAAAAACTGAAATGACTTTTAGCATTTCTTTCTTTCGGCTGAGAAGATTGCATTTATGCTTGTATTAAATGCATATGTTCCCATTTGTCTACAGCCTTACCTTACCTGATTTTATTTTATTTTTCTTGCATCACTATTTGTCATGTTTGTACAGTTTTCTTTGCTTTTTATAAGCATGTAACTATGTACTTTGTTTCATGCCTTGCATTTCGGCTGAGAGATTTGTTTGGTGATATCTTTGTTTAATTTCCCACTTGCCTGCATACTTTTAGTTATGTTTGAATACTTTATTTATTATGCCTTAGTTACAGTTATTTGTTTATAAAATTTACTCAAGTATAAACACACTTTTATACTTAAACAAAGTTTTAAAATCTTACCTTTCCTTTATTTTTAAACTTATATTATTAAATACTTAATTTACTTAAAATTATTTCAAACTTATGTACATTTTTATAAGATTAATTTTATATTTACAATCATAGTTTCCCAAAGTACATACATATATTATTTTATTTTTATACTAATGTTTTGCTTGTATATGAACATAAATTTCTATTGTCAATATATTGTTTAAATTTTTAACTAATTTGTTTCATGTGTATATTTTACATTTTATAGTTTACATAACCAATTTTATTTTCTGAAATGACTTTTTAACTTGCCTAATTTATCTCTATTTATAACTCAAATATTTATTTTACTTCTATTTTTAGTTTAAATATTTATCATAAATTTTACTTTAAAATTATTGTTTTATATTTCTCTATATATACATATATTTTCACATATATACAAATATTCAAATCCATATGACTTTATATATATATTTTCTATTTGAATCGAGGAAACTCGCTTCCATTTATAATTAACAATTATAAATTTTTTATTCAGAATTTCATTTAATTATCAATTTAAATTAAATTAAAATCTAGGGTCGTTACAGGAGACCCCGGTCTCGAGCCTACAACTTCGTCATCGACCCACGCAGCCATCCTATCACACGCGATCGAACTCGATGCTCTGAGAAAGACGAAATTACCTCGCCATTGGGCGTGACAGAACAACCTCCAAAAACCCTAGCTTGCCTCTGACCGATCGATACGATCATCAGAAATATCTCCTTATATTTTTCCAGTGATATTCATCCCCTAGGCCATCTTCGATAACAATTCCCACCCCTGAATCACCATCGATCTCCTGATATTGGCGAAAACCCCAAAATCTTAAAATTTTGATTATCACAGAGGATATTAAATTAGAAATTATAGTTTTGGATTCTAAATTCATCATATGCCATTACAAATTTGTTTATGATTTCAAATCATAAATTTAAAATTTTTGATTTTAAGCCAAAATCAGGTCATTCCTGAATTCATTTTGTTTTTGGAAAAAATTATTTTCTAAATCTCTGAAACTATTTTCAGAATTCATATTACTTGAGCTAACCAAATTTCATTTATAAATCATACTCAAATTCTGGAAGTTTGTGAAGATAAGAATTTGTAGAACAAATAGGAGCGTGGAAATAACAGTGACCTTATTTTATACAGTGAGTTTGTTTAGGCATTTATCAAATTTCAAACATGCATTCAATATCAAACGTCCCTGTAAATATTATACTCCATCACAACAATATTCAACTCAAGTATCAACCAAATTTAAATCTATTTTTAAATGCAAGATTTACTCACAATTTTCTGTTTGAACAGGGCAGATTGATTTTTGATCTATACTTTGTTTTTATCTTCCTTTTTTTTAAGAGAAAGTTCACTATTAAATTTCACTTAGTAATAAATTTTAAAGAAAGTAATTACCCATACAACCTGATTTATTTAGAGGTTAAGATCTAAAAATCATCTTGTTAGATGTTATGAATTCTTAAAAATAGGGTTAAGACCTGTAATGTTGAAGCAGAGATATACTTTTGCTTGTTCCAAATTATGAACCCAGGTACCACATTCATGTGTATACAAAAATCAATTTTATCAACATACACAACATGCATAACAGAGTATACAACATGCACAGACATTTCCAGTAGACCCATTCTTAAATGTATGCATAACAAAGCATCATTCACCACAGATTTCACAAACAAACAAATATTTATTTACTTAGTTTTAAATTTGTAAAAGGTTTACTCTCTTTTTCTTTTTAAGAGCAGAGAACAGGTTTTGATTCATTTTACAGGCCTTGAGATTTTAAAATTGTTTTGCTGCAGAAATTGAATCCATGCATGCTTCTAATTTGATGCTGAACTGCAAGTTACTTGCTGTTGTTCTGATTTGAATTGCACTAGAACTCTCATTTAGTTGCAGGTTGAATTGTTGCAGCAGATTTAAATTTTGCTTTTCATTATCAAGTTTTGATTTGTGGTTTTTTCTTTTGATTCAAATTTTGGGTTTACTTATTTGTTTTTTTCAGCCGAGAATAGAAAATGATCGAAGAAAGAAGAAAGAGTTGCAAAATTTTATTTTTAAATTGAATTATGTTGTGTTATAAAAATTAAAGAAAAATAATAATTTTTAAATAAAGACACTTGTCACTTATATCCCTTAATTAACTTACATGTGTTGTTAGAATGACTTAAGATAGTTACACATGTTATTAATTATTAATAAATTTTTATTTAATTTAAATGTAATTATAAACTTACATATTTAAGTTACTTTGTTAATAAATGCTTACTTATGTATTTATAATTTTTTTTAAAGAAAATACTCTAAAACTAATTATGATACAAATAAATCTCATACATGGATTTTTTTTTAAAAAAATCTAAAACATTTATATTTATACATTTTAATTAGTAGAATTTATTTGTTCAATTTACAAATTATTATTTTAATAAATTTTAATTCTGCTAATAATCAATTAATTCACATATCTCAAAATCCGGGTTATCACATTCCCCCCCCCCGTCGAGTCTTTTCGTCCTCCAAAAGGAACGAAGCCAAAAAATTTATTAAAATACTTTTATCATAAAAATTATTTTTTGACCATTTTTAAAACACTTTGAAAATCTATATAATATTATAAAAATAGTTTTTCTGAAAATAGTTTTTATAATTCGATGTCAGAACAAGTCCATCCTCGTTCTCATAGAAATTCGGTCATACGTTGATCAGGCGTAGGGCTGAAGATCTATAAGTACTTAGCAGACCCATTTTCAACACCCAGTGAAAATACTTTAGAAAATAATTTTATTAATAATATAGAAAACAGTTTTTGAAAATAGAGGATATGTCTTTGGTGAGAATGCTCTGGAAATCATCACCGCCATCCATGGTCACAGTTACATTCCAGGGTTACGTTGCCGTCACAGCAAAAGTACATGTAACTACAGGCTCTCCGCGGCCTCTGATTTTCGCCGTCGAAATGAAACCTCTCCACTCCTACATAGGTCGCAGTCTGCCGATATAAAATCAAACGCATACTGTTGGCTCTCAGCGGCACACACGACTTTCGCTATGTTATACCATAGGTCGCAGTCTACCGGTATATAATCAAACGCAGATTGTTGGCTCTCAGCGACACACACGACTTTCGCTATGGTATACTCTACTCATAATCCCCAGGAACTAGTTTTGTCTGGACTCCTTATAGGATCAACTTTAGAACCCCCCTTTGGGGCTCAAGGCAGCACCACTCGGTGGTACTCCTGAGAAGTTCATTTCAAGGGAGCGCCTTTATCCCCAGAGCCATCATCAAAACATTTTATACTATACATATATAGTATCTTCAAATCATACACCTAGTATGATCTCATACAAAGCTTCTTTACACAAAATCGATTATCCAAAATCGATAATTCTCAAATTAGGCTTTCCAAATCCAATATTGATTTTACCCAAAAATCAAAAGACTTTCCAAATCCAAAGGTTCCCAAAACCTTTCTAAAATCTTCATAAATCCTTTATATATATACAGATATATATTTTTAAAACTTTGGATAATTTCAAACTTGTATAAAACTCCTTTTACACTTCAAATATTTTCAAAAATCCTTTTCTTATGGTAAAAGATTCAATAAGGGGAGTTACATTTTATAAAACAAAGATATTTAACTTTGTTTACTCAAAATCAAATATTCAAATTCGATTACTGTTTCCAATATCATTTTCATTCAAATCCGTACGATGTACACATATCATCCGTACGCTATACCAATCCGATCGCTCACTCAACCACACAATTTCACTTCCGAACTAGTATCGTCCACCCGACTTCCTAGTGCGGACACAGATCTGGTTTCTTGATCAGAAACCGTCATTCTCCTTGCATAGCCTAACTATGATAGAGAATATCCAGAACCAATCAACAATCCATATCCAGGTTCGCCGTCGAAAATCGAGTGAAAAAATCCAATTCGGATTGACATACTATCCCGAAATTCTGTGCTCGAATCTGGATCACATTACTTGCGAATAGAATAACATACGTACACCCTACGTATTTATCTTTATTGACTATTAGCCAAATCAATTCCATTACTATTCACATTCACATTAATTTT
This sequence comes from Allium cepa, assembly GCA_030765085.1. Taxonomy (NCBI): domain Eukaryota; kingdom Viridiplantae; phylum Streptophyta; class Magnoliopsida; order Asparagales; family Amaryllidaceae; genus Allium; species Allium cepa. Next base: position 763,817,281 of record CM060929.1, read on the forward strand.
CATTCACTTACTCACAATTGCTTCAATCCATTTGGATTACCACCTCTATTCTTACCTTGACTGGGTATTTAACCAATAACAGTTTGAATTCCGACCAGTTTATTTAGAAAATAGTTTGAAAATTTTAAAAATAGATAAGTAGTTGGAAAATACTCGTTTGTAAAATAAGTGTAAAATAGTTAGAAGATAGTTAAAATAATTATAAAAATTTTAGATAATCGCAAAATAATAGTAAGATAGTAATTAGTTTTGTAAAACAGTTGAAATATAGTAATTAATTTATAAAACAGTTGGAAAATTGTTAAACGGTTTCAAAAATAATTGTAAAACAAGTATAAGAAAATTGGCCTTTTAAAAGAAAGGTTGTATATATAATGAATAGCTTAGAAGAATAAGTTTATATTAAAACAATTTATATTAAAAATAGTCTAGAGTCAAAACTGCTCACTGCCCAATCTCCATCCTTATCAATTCAAATTAAATTTCCTCTTCCATATAAATTGAACCCAATTCGAATTTAAATAACTTCAGTTTCCATTGAAATTGATTCTATCCTAATTCAAGTTGAATTATTCATGACTTCCTCCCAAATTTAATTCAAATTCCATTGAATTTAAAACTATTCAATTTTAATTACAATTCCAAAATATTCAAATTAATTCAAATTTTCCGTTTGAATCTTATACTCATACATCTTCAATCACCATTTCAATTAATTCAAATCAAATTCAATTTGAACTAATTCAAATTTCAAATTTAAACCACCTCGAATTATATAAATTCGAGTTAATACTTCAGATGTTGATTTAATTCCTTTAAACCAATTTGCATTTAAAGTTTTAAACAATTTAATTTCTGAGCTCAAATTTCTAGAATTTTCATTTTAAATCAACCATTTAACTTTTCCCCAAGTTAATCTCAATTCACTTAGTCCAGTCAACCTTACTCAATCTTGAACTTCCATTTTAAATTTTGAACTTCTCGTAAATAATCTTCCCACTTATTAAGTTCAAAAACTTATCACCTTAGGTATCACATCTTATTCCAAATTCAAAACTCGTCATTTAGTGTATTTCCAACCACCTTTGATATTATGTATATCCATATGTATACATATTAATTTCTTTTACATACCAAGTTGTACTTTAAAATTTTAAACCACCTTTGGTTTTTAATTCAAAACAAATTTCTTTTAAATTTTCAAACAACTCTTGTTTGAAAATAGGATCCCTTCATTCAATAACATTATTTATTATTTCCATATCACTTTGAATCAATTTTCAAATTCTGGGCCCAGATTTAAATCTTTACAACTCATATCATTTTCAATTCCAATTTATAATCCATAGTTACCTAAATGTTTAATTTCCTTAAAACACTTCATTTTTCTTTCTCATTAATACACACTTTATTATTAAATACAACAACCATTTATGATAATAACCAAGCTTATCATATCTGGAAACCAATTCATAATTATCTTATTCTAAAACTCCTTCTCTAATCCAAGATTTTGATTTCAGTTGAATCCATTTCAAACTTATCTTTATTTAATTTCAATTCAGTTGTATTTCTGTTAACCTTTAATTTAGTTTTAATAATTTAAAACCTGATTACCTTAATATTTGTTAGAAAGAAATATTGCTTTATATATCTAAATATATTTTATATAAAATCATTTAAAATCATTATATAAGAAAATAACAAGTACGCTCTCTCATATATATATATGTACATATATATGTATGTATATGTATATGAATATATATACACACACACTCAACTCATTTTAGGTACCACTTACCCCATCCTTAATGAGTAATCCCACCAGAGCCAAAATTCTCACTTAACCTTCAGCTCTGATACCAAATGTAATGATCCGAAATTTTCGATCCCGAAAATTCCAGATAGTTAGAGAAAAGAAGAAAGAGATAGAAGAAGAACACAAAAGAAACACACAAACTCACTTTCGCAGCGGATAAAATATAATATCAATAATAATAGTTATACCAAAGAAAACTGTAGCTATCAGTTTCCATCGATGTATCAGAGTTACATCAATTTTATACAACATTGGACAAATACAATTTAACATGTCTCAGATATATACAATACCATAGTGGAAACTCTCCATATGTCCCTGCCATCCAACTCGCCTCTTGAGCTCCAGAACGTCCTTACCTGAAAATTTGTAATACTTGGTCTGACACGAGCATTACATCAAAGTAACACCCAGGTCAGGCTGGAAACCAGCGTGAGTAAACCCATCTAATATGAAATATACCAAAACAATAACCAATTTTTAACCCGGGTAACTCATAACAATTTTACAAATCCACAGGTTTAGTATAGACAACACCTATTATACTCATCAACTTCTAAGTGTCAGAACATAGATTTATGATCCCAATCACTTAAATCATTCCATATCATTTTATTGATTTCACAAATCAGTTTATAAAGAATCGAAGTGGATTCGGGTATTTACTAATACCCGACTCCGGTCTCTTCGAATCCAATGTCATCTTGACCCAAATTGTACAATTAAATACAATTCAGCTTTAATTACCAGAGAACATTTTTAACATATCAATTCATAATTGATAGATTATCACATTATCACCATCCATCCAACATATCATTATCACAAGGAAATTTACAGCAGAGATATCAACCAGTCCCAAACAATCATCATGTGACGCCCCACCTCTATACCCACGCTAGCCAAGAACACTACTGTGAATGCTGTCAACTAGCACGGAGAATAAGGCTGTTGAGGAGCGACCATCCATGTAATTGCTTTGTGCGAGCATCGATATGTCAGATAGTATAACATGCAATTCTTTTCAAGTGGAAATCCGACATGCCGACACAAACTCAAAACTACTACACAGTGGCTATAATATCTTCGGAAACAAATATAGAAATAAACATAACATAAATCAGTCACAGACAATTCATATCACAAAGGCGGAAATAGATATGAATATTACACATAAAAGTGTATATCAGAGTAGTGGTCAAAAGATCCTCGATAATACAAAAGAATAGCAACACGTGCTATACAAAGGAATACGACTATGAGTCTATATCTCAAGTTTATACAACAAAATAAACTACTAATCTAAGTAGTTTGCCAAAAGTCAGACTAATGATCCAGGATGAGAAGTCAAGCAGAAGCACCTGTAACATCTCGGTCTGACCCGAGTATTATTTAAGAAGAAAATAATAAACGGATCAGTCTAGCTATAAATATTAGAAGAAATGATATAGAATAGGAGAGATGACATAAATATACAATAATCACAATGCCAAGCTGTGATTAATAAGTAATTGAAAATCAACAAGAGATTAATCAATATCACAATAATCTACTCAAGATGAAAAGGAATGTCATACTCCTAATTTCATTCACCAAGCCACAATAAATGACATATATATCAATGCCAATCGTAAAAGTTAGTGAAACATAAATTCTAGAAATCAACACACGAAATCCAGAAATCACAATAAAAAGGATGGCAAATCCCACAAACTGGACATCGACACACCTAAAAAGACATGCCCTATGAACAATCGAACACCGACGCGCCTAGAAAGATGCGCCCTATGCTCTAGCATCGACGCACCTAGAAAGATACGCCCCATGCATAAATAAACATCGATGCACCTAGAAAGATACACCCCATGCACAAATAAACATCGATGCACCTAGAAAGATACACCCCATGCTCTAGCATCGACGCACCTAGAAAGATACACCCCATGCACAAATAAACATCGATGCACCTAGAAAGATATACCCCATGCTCTAGCATCGACGCACCTAGAAATATACGCCCCATGCACAAATAAACATTGATGCACCTAGAAAGATACAACCCATGTGTAAAATGAGACGAAGCTCAATAAAATGAGGAACAGTCCTCCACATAAACAAAGAGACATCGCACATTGCTAGTCTAAACCACAAGGGTGATCGTCATGATCAATGAGAAGTGTCAATTACAATAAGCTAGTAAATATAAAAGTTTAGCTTCATGTCCCATAACCACTTACTTAACTTAAACATTAACGAACAAACTGTAAATCTCCACTAGAAAATTGTCACAAGAGATTCAATCGAACAAGTCCAAGAATTAACCAACAAAGTGAACGCAAGCGTTTCATACCACTTGTTTTACTAAGTCGTTTAATTGGATTTCTCATACGAGTGAGGTAAAGGTTTGTATATACTAATAGATTGGAAAACGGTTTAAGAAAACGAGCTTTGTAATAAAATAGTGTTGAAATCATTTGAAGAAAGAGTTTTGATATTTACTACTAGTATAGAAAACCTTTATATTTTTAAAGTGACAAATCACAAAGAAGATTGCAAGAACAACCAATTACTAAATTCACATTCGAAGACGTGAATAAAATCCAAAGAAATCGATACCAAATCCATAGAAATGGATATTTCCAAAAAGATCCATAAGAAGAAGTCATCAAAGTCGACAATAAGTGATAACGATTAATAGGATCGCTAAAATCGATAAACAATGGAAATTCACACAAAACAGCCTGAATAGGCAAAAATAAACATTTCCAGACGTCTGATTTGGAATCCAGACGTCTGGATTTGTTCTCTGGAAATAACCCAGAGAACACTCAGACGTCTGAAACCTCAAGTCAGGCGTCCGAGACCTATCCAGACGTCTGGTTTGATGGTTCAGACGTCTGAAAATAGTCTCTGGCTTTTTTTTATAATATGCATGCATACATTTTTACATTCCAGGTCCAAACCAGACGTCTGGACTTGGTCACCAGACGTCTGGTCACCTGGTCTAGGCAACAATTTGCCTAGGCCAAAGTGGCCAAAACGTATCGGGAGCGATCGGACGAGCAACAACGACTAAGGATTTATGCCTAGCGACAACCCGGTCTTATGGGCTCTCCGAAACACCTCTTAAAGCATGATCAAACATCAAAGTTATGATTCTTAAAGATTTGGCTTCAAACACCAAAAATGGAAATATTCACAAAACCAATCCAAATCAAAAGCAATTGCACATGAATAAATGTTAGGGATTCATACCTAACAACAAAGATAGATATAGACATAGATGTGAGATTAAAAATCTCACCTTTGAACTAAATTTATGAAGATGAAGCTTGAAAGCAAAGGAATATCAACCACACTTCAATCTCAACACTAGAAGCTTGAATCTAAGCTAAAAACAAGAACATTCCCTAAGTTAGGTTTAGGAAATTTCTGAAATTGGAAGGAGAATGAGTTGGAGAAGATGAAGAGAAGCTTACCAATGGGTTCTCATAGATTTTGGAGCAAGAACTTGAGCTAGCAAGAGGAACTAGGGTTTTGGAGTTTTAATTTCCAATCTCTCCCACCATTAATGCTAAGAAAACCGAAAAGAGAAAGAAGTGAGGGAGAATGGGGAGAGTGGTTCAGTTTTGGAGTATAAGTTAAAACATAGGGCTGAGCCCAAAACCAAACCCAAAGTGAAAAGTAGCAAAAATCAACTTTCTCCAAACATATCGAAGCTTATACTCAAAAAGGTCGCAAACGGCATTTTGAACTCAATGGAGGTGGTCTCGAGTCCTAATTCGACCGTATGCCAAAAGTAGGTTTTCGGACTAAAATCCGACGAATGATAAAATATTTAAATATAAAATCGATAAATATGCGGGTTGTTACAGACTTCCCTCCTTAAAGAAATTGCGTCCTCGCAATAATTAAGAAGGAAATATAAGAAGTAACAACCATAGAAGCATATTAACAAAAAAGAAAATTTGAATCAAGAAGTTCACCATAAAGAGCACGAAGGTGTAAATCCGAAAGTTTTCGTTCGATGAATTCTCAAGATTTCACATGAGCAATCCTTAGGATTTGAGAACCATTGAACTTCTATCAAAAAGAATATCTTTATATCGATGGCGCTCAACCTCCGAAGCAATGAAGCGAATAGAATGTTGCTCCAAAGTCAAATTTGGTGAAACTTCAATCCCTCAATAATACCGGGCTCAAGAATACAAACCGGAAACATGAAAGCATTTCCATAGTTAAAAGAAGTGGAAAACGTCAAAAATAGCAAAAAGTTGAGCCGGTACAACAGCGTAGTACAAATACGGTACGCCCGAGAAACTAGAAACTCGAATAATTTGGAGCACCGACGTAGTACAAAGGCGGTACGTCCAATGAACCAAAAAGCCAAGACATTGATGTAGTACAAACGGTACATCCAATGAATCAAACAGTAAAGTCATTGATGTAGTACAAACGGTACATCCAATGAATCAAAGACACTGATGTAGTACAAACGGTACATCCAATGTATCAAACAACAAAGGCATTGATGTAGTACAAACGGTACATCCAATGAATCAAAGACACTGATGTAGTACAAATGGTACATCCAATGTATCAAACAGCAAAGGCATTGATGTAGTACAAACGGTACATCCAATGAATCAAAGACACTGATGTAGTACAAACGGTACATCCAATGTATCAAACAGCAAAGGCATTGATGTAGTACAAATGGTACATCCAATGAATCAAAGACACTGATGTAGTACAAACGGTACATCCAATGTATCAAACAGCAAAGGCATTGATGTAGTACAAACGGTACATCCAATGAATCCAAAAAGAAAAGAAATTGATGTAGTACAAACGGTACATCCAATGAATCAAAAGCAAAGACATTAATGTAGTACAAACGGTACATCCAATGAATCAAAGACACTGATGTAGTACAAACGGTACATCCAATGTATCAAAAGCATAGACATTGATGTAGTACAAACGGTACATCCAATGAATCAAAAAGCGAAGTCATTGATGTAGTACAAACGGTACATCCAATGAATCAAAGACACTGATGTAGTACAAACGGTACATCTAGTGAATCCAAAAAGAAAAGACATTGATGTAGTACAAACGGTACATCCAATGAATCAAAAGCAAAACATTGATGTAGTACAAACGGTACATCCAATGAATCCAAAAAGAAAAGACATTGATGTAGTACAAACGGTACATCCAATGAATCAAAAGCAAAGACATTGATGTAGTAAAAATGGTACATCCAATGAATCAAAGACACTGATGTAGTACAAACGGTACATCCAATGAATCCAAAAAGAAAAGACATTGATGTAGTACAAACGGTACATCTAATGAATCAAATAGCAAAGACATCGATGTAGTACAAACGGTAAATCCGATGAATCAAAAGCAAAGACATCGATGTAGTACAAACGGTACATCCGATGAATCAAAAGCAAAGACACCGATGTAGTACAAACGGTACATCCGATGAATCAAAAGCAAAGACATCGATGTAGTACAAACAGTACATCCGATGAATCAAAACCCAAATAATTCGGAACACTGACGCAGTACAAAAACGGTACGTCCAATGAACCGAAGCTCGAATGATTTTCGAAACACCGACGTAGTACAAAAACGGTACGTCCAATGAACCGAACAGAATAAAAGAACATCGGACGCAAGCTCATAAAAGAAATGAGATGAAACTCAATAAAACGAAGTACATCAAAACGCCCGATGAACTTGATAAAAAGATAATTTGATTCGGTCAACATCAAAGAATCATCCACTTGTTGCTTACGACTAAACGCATTGGCAACACGATTTCCCCTTCGGGAATAAAAAGAATATCAAGATCATAAGATGCTAGGAACTCGTGTCAACATGCAGTTCCTTAAGAGAACATAAATATTCCAAAGATTTATGATCGAGGTAGAGAACAAATTTCTCATCCAAATATGATGATGCCAAATTCCAAAAGCAAAAACATTAGCCGAGAGCACTAGATCATAAGTGGCTACCTAGTCTCGAGAAGCTATAATGATTTAGAAGCACAAGGGATAGCACGTTCTCCTTTGCAAGAGAATGGCATTCCAAACCAATACGACTAGTATCGGTACAAATAGCAAAGTCTTGGTTCCCCTTCAGGAATCACAAGAATAAGATTATCGAAAAGAAAGAACTTCTTTTAAATAATTCTCTTCCCCGAAAAGTTAAAACTTTCAAAATTACATTTTTACTTTTATGTAATAATCTTTCTACAAAAATTTACATTTTTACAAGTTAATATATCGTGTCTGATTGTCACATCAAAGCGTTTAGGAAATTCCTATCGATAACGTTGATCAAGCGCATCGACCAAAATTCTTAAAGCACTCAACGGGCAATACAATCACAAAATCATCTTTTATAGGATAAATAAATCTCTTAAAAAGTTTTAAGAATATTCTTTGTTCGTTTCAAGAACAAAATTCCAGTTTTACTTATAAATAAATCTTATGAAAAAGATTTGCAAAATTTTAAATTACTATTTTCATCCAAAATCAATAAATACAAGAATGGTCTCATCGAAATATTCATAGAATATTTGATATATAAAATGGATGAAATAAGCTGGACCAATTGAATGACAAAATAAGTCACTCATAAGAATCATAACGAGTGCGGAATGCGGTAAGTGGTGCTAACTTCCGCAACTCGTAGCAAACGAAAAACGGTGGTAAAGTCAAATTGAAAAGACCTTAACACCACACAAAAGATATTGCTTAGGTGAGATCCTAAGACAAGCTCAAAAATACCAGAAATTTTTTTTTTCAAACGATATGATTGAGAGAAATAATACTTTCCTTATCATGCGGGTTTTAAGGAATAAAATGATGCCATCAAATTGGAATCAAAATCACAACGGAAAAATAGAAATCTGCTTAACAGATTGAAAATGTCGAAGATGAATAATCCACTCGGAAAAATAGGATATGGGCTTCACAATTTAAGCCCATCCTTACAGAAAAGGTCAATTCCGAAGCCAAAGTAAATATCGGCTCGGAAAGAAAAGTCACATAAAACAATCTCGACATCTAAACAAAAGCAAATTGAGTGTTGCGGATCTAGGATGAGTAGGCTCCTGATTGGGACCCGCTGTTTGAGCGTTCTTGACAAGATCTAAGAGCTGCTGGGCAGACATAAAAACTCCATCTAGGGGAGTAGCACTAGATTGACCGGCACTGGGACGGCCAGGTCTAACCATTTCTCTTCTTTAAGAAAGAAAGAAAGAAGAGGAAAAAGTTATTCTCAGAATAAATTTCAATCAAACTTGATTGATAAAACAGGGAATCATAAAGAAAATAGGATGAATCGGTACGAAGACTCGAATTAAACCCTAAAGCACGACTCCTAAGATGGACTTAGGACGATGATCCTTGTTAAATTATTCTACATTGTTTCGAAGTTTGGCTCCGATACCAAGCTGTGACGCACCACCTCTATACCCACGCTAGCCAAGAACACTACTGTGAATGCTGTCAACTAGCACGGAGAATAAGGTTGTTGAGGAGCGACCATCCATGTAATTGCTTTGTGCGAGGATCGATATGTCAGATAGTATAACATGCAATTCTTTTCAAGTGGAAATCCGACATGCCGACACAAACTCAAAACTACTACACAGTGGCTATAATATCTTCGGAAACAAATATAGAAATAAACATAACATAAATCAGTCACAGACAATTCATATCACAAAGGCGGAAATATATATGAATATTACACATAAAAGTGTATATCAGAGTAGTGGTCAAAAGATCCACGATAATACAAAAGAATAGCAACACGTGCTATACAAAGGAATACAACTATGAGTCTATATCTCAAGTGTATACAACAAAATAAACTACTAATCTAAGTAGTTTGCCAAAAGTCAGAGTAACGATCCAGGATGAGAAGTCAAGCAGAAGCACCTGTAACACCTCGGTCTGACCCGAGTATTATTTAAGAAGAAAATAATAAACGGATCAGTCTAGCTATAAATATCAGAAGAAATGATATAGAATAGGAGATATGACATAAACATATAATAATCACAATGCCAAGCTGTGATTAATAAGTAATTGAAAATCAACAAGAGATTAATCAATATCACAATAATCTACTCAAGATAAAAAGGAATGTCATACTCCTAATTTCATTCACCAAGCCATAATAAATGACATATATATCAATGCCAATCGTAAAAGTTGGAGAAACATAAATTCCAGAAATCAACACACGAAATCCAGAAATCACAATAAAGAGGATGGCCAATCCCACAAACTGGACATCGACACACCTAAAAAGACATGCCCCATGAACAGTCGAACATCGACGCACCTAGAAAGATACGCCCCATGCTCTAGCATCGACGCACCTAGAAAGATACACCCCATGCATAAATAAACATCGATGCACCTAGAAAGATACACCCCATGCACAAATAAACATCGATGCACCTAGAAAGATACACCAAATGCTCTAGCATCGACGCACCTAGAAAGATACGCCCCATGCACAAATAAACATCGATGCACCTAGAAAAATACACCCCATGCTCTAGCATCGACGCACCTAGAAAGATACGCCCCATGCACAAATAAACATCGATGCACCTAGAAAGATAAAACCCATGTGTAAAATGAGACAAAGCTCAATAAAATGAGGAACAGTCCTCCACATAAACAAAGAGACATCGCACATTGCTTGTCTAAACCACAAAGGTGATCGTAATGATCAACGAGAAGTGTCAATTACAATAAGCTAGTAAATATAAAAGTTTAGCTTCATGTCCCATAACCACTTACTTAACTTAAACATTTATGAACAAACTGTAAATCTCCACCAGAAAATTGTCACAAGAGATTCAATCGAACAAGTCCAAGAATTAACCAACAAAGTGAACGCAAGCGTTTCATACCACTTGTTTTACTAAGTCGTTTAATTGGATTTCTCATACGAGTTAGGTAAAGGTTTGTATATACTAATAGATTGGAAAACGGTTTAAGAATACGAGCTTTGTAATAAAATAGTGTTGAAATCATTTGAAGAAAGAGTTTTGATATTTACTACTAGTATAGAAAACCTTTATATTTTTAAAGTGACAAATCACAAAAAAGATTGTAAAAACAACCAATTACTAAATTCACATTCGAAGACGTGAATAAAATCGAAAGAAATCGATACCAAATCCATAGAAATGGATATTTCCAAAAAGATCCATAAGAAGAAGTCATCAAAGTCGACAATAAGTGATAACGATTAATAGGATCGCTAAAATCGATAAACAATGGAAATTCACACAAAACAGCCTGAATAGGCAAAAATAAACATTTCCAGACGTCTGATTTGGAATCCAAACGTCTAGATTTGTTCTCTGGAAATAACCCAGAGAACACTCAGACGTCCGAAAGCTTAAGTCAGGCGTCTGAGACCTACCCAGATGTCTGGTTTGATGGTTCAGACGTCTGAAAATAGTCTCTGGCTTTTTTTATAATATGCATGCATACATTTTTACATTCCAGGTCCAAACCAGACGTCTGGACTTGGTCACCAGACGTCTGGTCAACTGGTCTAGGCAACAATTTGCCTAGGCCAAAGTGGCCAAAACGTATCGGGAGCGATCGGACGAGCAACGACGACTAAGGATTTATGCCTAGCGACAACCCGGTCTTATGGGCTCTCCGAAACACCTCTTAAAGCATGATCAAACATCAAAGTTATGATTCTTAAAGATTTGGCTTCAAACACCAAAAATTGAAATATTCACAAAACCAATCCAAATCAAAAGCAATTGCACATGAATAAATGTTAGGGATTCATACCTAACAACAAAGATAGATATAGACAAAGATGTGAGATTAAAAATCCCACCTTTGAACTAAATTTATGAAGATGAAGCTTGAAATCAAAGGAAGATCAACCACACTTCAATCTCAACACTAGAAGCTTGAATAAAAGCTAAAAACAAGAACATTCCCTAAGTTAGGTTTAGGAAATTTCTGAAATTGGAAGGAGAATGAGTTGGAGAAGATGAAGAGAAGCTTACCAATGGGTTCTCATAGATTTTGGAGCAAGAACTTGAGCTAGCAAGAGGAACTAGGGTTTTGGAGTTTTAATTTCCAATCTCTCCCACCACTAATGCTATGAAAACTGAAAAGAGAAAGAAGTGAGGGAGAATGGGGAGAGTGGTTCAGTTTTGGAGTATAAGTTAAAACATAGGGCTGAGCCCAAAACCAAACCCAAAGTGAAAAGTAGCAAAAATCAACTTTCTCCAAACATATCGAAGCTTATACTCAAAAAAGTCGCAAACGGCATTTTGAACTCAATGGAGGTGGTCTCGAGTCCTAATTCGACCGTATGCTAAAAGTAGGTTTTCGGACTAAAATCCGACGAATGATAAAATATTTAAATAAAATATTTAAATATAAAATCGATAAATATGCGAGTTGTTACACATCATCATTCAATCATTAATAAACAAGATTGATCACCTCATTAATTACATTAATTAATGATCCTCTACTTACTTTCATTGGTTAATTATTCTTAAATTCATTTGACAATTAACCTTTAACTTAACTACATTCATTAATCAATCTTGACTAATCACAATCGGAAATTAACTCTCCTTAATTACTTCATCAATTAATCCAACTCCTTGATTAATTATAGAAATTAATCCTTCAATTAAACTGAGTAATCATTACTTAATTGCTTCTGTCAAGTAATTATCATTTAATTACTACCCATCCAGTAATTTCCTTAAATTAATCACATCCAGTGATTATCCACTAATTATCTTACTAAGTAATTATACTTCATTAATTACCTTAAGTAATTATACTTATCCAATCATCAAGTGATTACCTTTTATTAATTGAGCTTAATTAATTGACTAAAATTAACCACATCAACTTAATTAATTACATCGGGTAATTACTTTAATTACTTCATTAAGTAATTATTCTCAATAATTCTCTTAATATTAATTAATTAACCTTTTAATTACTTATTACTTAATTATTTATTAATTAATTTATCTTGGTTAATCAATCATTAATTAAGTATCAGACTACACTTAATTAATTAACACAAATTAATTTATCATAATTTATGTACCCAAATTACTTATCTTAGTTAATTAAGTAATTATACTTTAATTACTTGAATTAATAAAACATGATTAAATTAAATCATTTACTTCATTAACCCTTAACTTCCTAAAACTAATTATTAAATTAATCCTTCTATCAGAATAATTTGTATTTAAGATCCTTATATCAGATAAGTATTCTGTTTTAATTGTATTACTTATATAATCTCAAAACTTGTTCCAGCTTTTTAAAAAAACTGGTTTCAATCATCTATCCTATATTTTACAATCTAGCACCTATTTTCTATAAATTAAAACCTAACATATGAACTTAACTTAAATTCAGAAATCTGTTATGATTTCCTAATACAATCTCGAGACATCTAGCATAAAACCCGCAACATCAACTTTTTACACGAGACAATCCCGACTTCTATCTCTTCGAACAACCCTATGCAAATTCTTCCAACATCTTTCACCCGAGTTCTCTTAATCCCTACTTCGAGAAATCAACACAAGTGCTCGAGATATACCCAAGCTATCAACTTCTTCCCTATCGAGACATCAACCCATCACTAGAAAGCAAACACGAGTTGTCCCCCTTCAATTTCTCGTATACCACTTTGGGTTTTCAAATGTTCTTCCTTCTAAAGTTCAACATTCAGCAACCACAGATACAAACGGTCAAGTGTGCACGTACACACGTGATCGCCGTTGTTCCGGCCATGTTTGCCGCCACCAACGAATCACCGTCAACCTCCTCTACTGCTCCGATAACCTAAAAACACAAATCATTCGAAGAATCAAATTTGAACAATTCCTCAACCAAAAATGACAAAAACCTGATCACAAAATACCTTAATCTATCCATCGCCCACCGCCGGAGACCCGGTCTCGAGCCTACAACTTCATCATCGACCCACGTAGCCATCCTATCACACGCGATCGAACTCGATGCTCCGAGAAAGACGAAATTACCTCGCTATTGGTCGTGACAGAACAACCTCCAGAAACCCTAGCTTACCTCTGACCGATCGATATGATCATCAAAAAAATCTCCTCCTATTTTTCCAGTGATACTCATCCCCTAGGCCATCTTCGATAATAATTCCCACCCCTGAATCACCATCGATCGCCGGATATTGGAGAAAACCCCAAAATCTTAAAATTTTGATTATCGCAGAGGATATTAAATTAGAAATTATGGTTTTGGATTCTAAATTCATCATATGCCATTACAAATTTGTTTATGATTTCAAATCATAAATTTAAATTTTTTGATTTGAAGCCAAAATCAGGTCATTCCTGAATTCTTTTTGTTTTGGAAAAAAATATTTTCTAAATCTCTGAAACTATTTTCAGAATTCATATTACTTGAGCTAACCAAATTTCATTTATAAATCATACCCAAATTCTGGAAGTTTGTGAAGATAAGAATTTGTAGAACAAATAGGAGCCTGGAAATAATAGTGACCTTATTTTATACAGTAAGTTTGTTTAGGCATTTATCAAATTTCAAACATGCATTCAATATCAAACATCCCTGTAAATATTATACTCCATCACAACAATATTCAACTCAAGCATCAACCAAATTTAAATCTATATTTAAATGCAAGATTTACTTACAATTTTCTGTTTGAACGGGGCAGATTGATTTTTGATCTATACTTTGTTTTTATCTTCCTTTCTTTTTTTTTACAGAAAGTTCACTATTAAATTTCACTTAGTAATAAATTTTAAAGAAAGTTATTACCCATACAACCTGATTTATTTAGAGGTTAAGAATTAAATATCATCTTGTTAGATGTTTTGAATTCTTAAACACAGGGTTAAGACGTGTAATGTTGAAACAGAGATATACTTTTTCTTGTTCCAAATTATGAACCCAGGTACCACATTCATGTGTAAACAAAAATCAATTTAATCAACATACACAATAAAATTCAGAGCAGACTTCAATGATTCATTATATGCCAAATCAAAATATTCGGGATCTAAGAGTTTACTCACTTATTATAAACAGAGATGAACATGCACAGGCGTTTCCTGTAGACCCATTCTTAAATGTATGCATAACAAAGAACCATTCACCACAGATTTCACAAACAAACAAATATTTACTGTAACGCCCCGCGTAAATTCGATGTTTGAAATGAATTAAATTAATAGGATTTTATTTTAAAATTTAGAAAGCAATAAAAATCTTATTAATTTATATGAAAGAAAATATTGAAATTTGATGTATCAAAGATAATTAAAATTTGCAAATTAAATTATATATTGCAATTAATAGTAATAGTGGAAATTGTTGCAAGTATTGAATTTGTCGATGGAATAAAATATTAATTTACGGAAATTGAATATATACGGAGGTAATAAAGTAATGCAAGAAAATAAATAATGTAATTAGTACAATCTCTTTTTTTTGTAAACTATTGTAAGGTGTTAATTAATGGAAATATGAAAATTTGGAAATAGATTCAAAATTTATGTTAGATAAATGAATTGCAATAATTAAAGTTAGTAATTAATCGGTTAAAGGGAATACCAATTTATTCATAAATGAATATAAGTGAATGTAACAAAATAAATAGGAAACGCTAATTATTCATAAGTGATGGTTGATGATATAAACGTTACTAACTATTAATGTAGTAACGTAAGATGTAAATGTATTTTCAACGGAAATGTAACCTAATTTCTAGGTAGAAATTGCAGGTAGATTTATGAAATGGAGTTTATGAGATAAATAGAATTGAATGTTTCGTTAGTATGAGTTTAAGGGAATATGGGGTAAATTGATTAAATCAATAAAAGACAATAAATGCAATGATGATGGGTTAGTAATAAAAGTGAATAGGGAAATGATTGTATAGTAAAAATGGAATTCCAACTTGTTGGAATGGAGTAAATACACTTAGTAATAAATTTAGGATAGGAAAACGAAATGGAAATATTGAATTAGTTAATTCATATATATATATATATATATAGAATGGCGATTATTGGATTGTAAATAATAAACTTATTAATGGGGATCAAGAGTTGTGACCACAAGTTATTATGAGTGATACATATATATTTAATTCAATTCAATTGATTTGGAAAACATTGCATTAAATATAAATTAAATGTTACGTTGAATAAGTTAAGATAATAAATGGATAATAACGTAAATGTTCTTCATAGATATGATAATTTGAATCTATTGAAATTTATGGAATTTGAATATAACATTTTACGTTAATTGGAGATAAAGATGGAAATAGGTAATAATTGCATTAATTTGTAAGTAGAAATAAATCGTTAATGAGAACAAGTATTTAAGATTTACCACCTATTTAGTATATTAAGTTAACGGAAAATCAATTGCAATAATTAACAATATATTTATTTCATTAATGATAATGACGTAATATTTGAAATATTAAATAGGATGGAATTCAAATGTATATAACGATAGAAATGTGAAATTTGGGGAATAGATTCAAAGTTATAAATGAGTTGTTAAAATAATACATAATAAGTGCAAATTGAATGAATCAATGGGAACATAGATTTAAGTTTAGAAAACGATATTTTGGTTTAATTAAGTATTGCAAAATAAATGAAATTAACGTTTAAATATTTCGTTTATAGAGATTAAACTAAAATTCAAGGATATTAAAATAATAGATTTTGAACCCAACATGGAATCCTTCTACTTAAAATTTTTAGATGGAACAAACATTTGATTATTTAATTGAATAGAGAAAAAGATTTATTTAGTATGTAATTTAATGCTTGTTGAAAACTGTAATTTTATAACATGTTTGCTTGACTATAAATAAGGATTACAATGTTCACGTATTTATTTAATTGATTTCATCAATTAGGGTCTGTTTTGAAGTGGAAGATTAAAATTAATTGGAAATAAATTTATTAAAATCTTTCAATTGAAAAAGAAAAAGAAACAAAGTGCAATTAATAAAATTTATGTAAGAATGTTTTCATTATGAATGTACATTATTTGGAAATATAAGAATTGATTTAATATTCTATAAGTTGATCATTTTAGAATATAAGAATGTTACGTTATGAATTGCAAGTAACAAATAAGCATTTTAAGGAAAATAAAAGAATGTTGAGGAAATAAAGTGAACGTTTCCATTCTAAATATAAGGAAGTGGAGAAATTAACACTGCAATGGATAAACTTATCAGCTTTTAATTTACATCTAAATTTGTTTAGATCAATTTCGAAATTTATAAAATTGTGGATATATTTTGAAACGTAAACGAAACGTCTAGATTTACATTTGTAAATACGTTTAAAATAAAATGTAAATGATAAGGAATTTATTTATTTCCTGAATCCATAACGTGTGTAATTAATATTATTTATCTTTTGGGACCACCTCTGTTTGCACGTTAAAATTCGTGCACACCTATTCTTTTGCGATCTATCTATAAGTAGGCGGTGAAACCCTAGCCTCCATCTTCATTCCTCTGTATAGTCTCTTCTTCAATTTCTTCTCTTCTTCAATGGCAACAGACAATTTCTAGATCCAGTTTCAATCTAAATAAAAGTCAAAATTAATACTCCTCTAAAAATTCCAGAAAAATTATATGTTGGAGTTCTCAGAATACGCAATCTACTGGTGGTGTTCGTTTTCCGTTTTGGGTTTGGTATGGAAACATATTCGCGTGCTCCTGTAGCCAAAGCGCATGGAAGACGATAGTGACGTGGCGAGTATTTAATTAAGGTTTGTTTTGTTTTATAATTTATTTTGATTTTCAAATCGTTTAAATCGCATAACTTTTTCATACGACCTCGGATTCACGCGAAACTTTTTTCGTTAGGATCGTAATTAAATTCCGGACAGTTTGGAACTAGTTTGGACCAATTCGGAGACCGTCGAATTTTTGGGTTTAAATCGTATTTAAATACGATTTAAATTCAAAAGGTGAGTGTTTTAACCCACTCACAACTTCTAAAAGTTTTTATGTTTGTTAAATTTATTTTAAATATGAGTAGAATTTTATTTATGACTGCTGGCGTGTTTTATTCAGCATATCTGTTAAATCGCATTTATTTAACTTCACAGTTAATTTAGTTTATTTATTGCATAAAATTTGACAGGTAGAATTTATTTTTGCACATAAACTGCTAGTTAACAGTCATTAAATTTATTATGGAATAGAAACTGTTAGATAATAATCTGTTATTAATTCCTGTATAATTCATATGCTATGTATCAATGATTGTTTAAAATTGGATGATGATTGCAATTGATGATTGATGATTGATATTTGGATGAATGAATGCTATAATTATATTGTATAAACTGCAAGTCATGATACATTTTCATTTCATTCGGGGTTGTGGTTTGATATGATATACAACCGCAAAATTTTATTTTTAAATTGCGGATTGAAATGATAAATATCCGTATCACTTGACCATAGGCTGGAAAATTATATACAGGCACCGTGGTCTATATATAAATTATTTTAAAGTGATTTCTATGGTTTGGATGGGATACGGTTTATAAAAAATTTGATTTTGAAATTTTATAAAATATTATTCTTCGATATATATGCATATGAAGTAAAAAATTTGAAAATTTAGTTGTGTATAAACCTGTTGAATAAAAATGAAAAATTGAGAAAATGGAATTTGGAAATTTATCTTATATGTTTAAGTTTGGAAATTTTAAGGTATGATATTTATAACTGGATTTTCCAAGATGAATTAAAAATGAAAATTCTAGTACAAAGTAAATTTTAGAAAATATTTAATTGCTAGAAATTGGAGTTTTATTTATGGAATTTATATGAATATTCAAGACTAAATAATAGAATATTAATTGTTGAAAGAAGAAAATCCAACTTTAGTTTTGAAATATTAAAACTCCAAATGGATATATATATATATATATATATATAGAAATTGAAGCGGTTTTTGGAACTTGAAGTGATATTTAAATTATGGTTTAAACTTTAAATAAAGAAATATATTTGAAAAGCCATGGAAATTATTTTTCTTTACAAAGTAACTTTAAATTTAAACCATTTATTTTACATTCGTTGAATATCCAAACCATTCAAGTTTTAGAAGTTATGGTTTTAAAATTTTGAATTTCGAAATATTATGCTTTGAAAGTATAAGTCAAATATTTGGTTTCCAGATCTTTTAAATTTTAAAGAAGTATGATTTTGGAAAAGAAATATATTTGGATAAAATGATATCATATTGTTTTGGGTTTAAGATGATATCGTATTCATAGTTTTGAAATGGAATTTTTATTCTGGTTTTAAAGTATAAACTATTTTAAATGACCGCGGTGTTATAATAACGATGGGTTGGCAAAGAGACCGTGATCGGATATGGACATACTCTCTATCGATACCGAAAATCACTTTGACTAACCGTGTACGCGGTGGAGATTCCAGAATGAAGTAGGTGGTGGCGACGTTTCCTGTAAGGTAAATACGTGGACCCGACTCCCATTAGTTGGCATAAGGTGGCTAAAACAGGAGTGATTCTCGGGCCAATGAGGTCATACCTCTGATCGGACGCTCCTCTTCGATATTATACTTTGACTTTGGATTGATTCAGTGGCCACTTCTATTTTTGATTTTGGGGGAGTTTGTTCGAGGTGGGCGGTAACTGCGGCTACGCGTTTCCACCAGCCCGGATAGCAATTGGTATATCTACCCTGGCATTGCCTAGTTGTGCCGTGTCACCTACCATACCGAGCCTTTACTACGAGTTTTGTTTTGTACCATACCTATGGAGTGCCCTCTGACGACGCCCAGTAAGGGGGAGATTACGGTACTGTATAGACTATGGGAATATATTCTGTGTTAAGGGCTAATGGGTAACCCCTTAACGCTATTAAAAAGTAAGTTTATTTTACAAATAGACACTATTATAATAGCGCAATATACTACATAGTAAATGGTTTAACGGACCCTTAGGAGATGTAAATCCCGAGCATCTCTTGAGTTACTGTACTCATATTTATTTCTGTAAATTTTACTCACATAAGATCTTTTAGTTCTGACTCGAGTGTTTTGTCTTTTCAATTCGCTCGGATCAGTCCGAGCGTTTCAGGATTTGAGGATTTAGCTCTGGAGGACGAAGATGAAGATTTGTATTACTAGTATCTACTATATTATTCCACTACACCCTTTAATTCCGCTGCATTGATAGTATTGGTATGGGTAACTCTGATATTCATTGTACAAGTAAAATAAAATATTTTGTAAAACAGTTTCATGAACTGTATATTTGATTATTATATTTTATCCTTCCGCTGTGAGATTCTGTTTTGTTTTATTTCTTCTCTGTTTTTCTTATTTACCCCATAACAATCCGCCCTTCCGTATGGTTTGAATCGTCATGTGTGTCGGTTTAAAGTGTGCGAAAAGGTGGGACGTTACAGTTGGTATCAGAGCTTTGGTTTAGCGATAAACCTTGGCTTTGTGGGGTTTGACTCTTTGTTAATAGGGTAGTAATACCCTGTGGGAGTCGCTGAGTGTATATATATGAGAGAGCGTACTTGTTAGTGTTATAAAAGGGTTTTAATATTGTGTTAATATGTTCCGTTTTGTATTTATAAATTCTGGTTGATGCATGGGACGCTGTGACATCAATAGGGGTTTCTAAACACTAAATAGGACAGACCGACATAATATCTGTTTAATATAGGTGAATGAAATAATTTTTCCTATTATATTTTCTATATATAAAATAAATTTTTCAATATATATCTCTATTTGGCTGCAATAGATTGGTTGTTAGGTAATAAAGTGTATAATTAATAATATAAGTAAGATTGGAAAATAAGATTGATGAAATTTGGAAATTTAGAACTTAAGTTCCGGGGTTTTGAAATTTCTTTCGAATAAATTTTGGAATATAATAATATTATTTATAAGTATTTTCTGATATAAATATTTCAATATAATTCGGAAAAATTGTTTTGAAGAAGATTTCGGAAAAAATAAGTTTTGTACTTTCCTCCCTGTTGCTGGAAAATAATTTCGGTGATGAGTGCACGCATCATCGACTTTCATTTTCGAGTTTCGAAGTGGGAAGGCCACTGTCGAAATTTACTGCAGAATTGTTTAAGAAATTTTTATCGTTTTAATTATAATTGGATATATATATATATGTTAAGAATAGATATCTATCTATTATTTTAAATGATTTAAAAATTAAACCCGGTATTTGGTTCTTAAGTTCCAGTTAATTAATAGTTCAATTAAGTGTAGAAATTGGAACCTTTAATTAAAGTAAAAATTTAATACAATAGGAAGATAAGTAATGTAAATAAACGATTGTAAACATTTTTAAATGAATTAATGAACTTCTTTATTTAAAAGAATTGATGTATAAAGTTGCAAATTTAGTGTAGTTAAACTGTTACCATTATTAAATATAATAGAAATGTAAGCATTAAATAAATGAATGAAATTAAAAGTAAGTTGAAATTGTAATTTATAAAACGAATATATATAATTATTGAACCATTAATTAATTAAAGGAACTGAGAAGAAACTTGTATAATTTTCACTTACATTCTTAAAGCATATATATAACTTACCATATAATAAAAGTTGCAATGTTAGTAAGAAAATGTAAGGGGAAATCTTATAAGTGAAGCTTGGGTAACAAAGGTATTCAATGAATTTGTTGTTTCAAAATGAGAATTAAATGTATAAACTTAAGTTAAAATGGAAATTTTAAGTATTATAAATAGATGATTATAAACTTAAGTAAATAAAACGGAATGCAAATATAATGAATATTGTAATAAATGAAAAATGAAAATTGAAAGTAATGAAGGAATCACTCAATAAATGAAAGAAAAGAAATTAAACAACTAAAGCATGAAATAAATGTATAATAAGTTAATTTGGTTGTTGGTTTGAATTGTTATTGTTTGACTTATGGTAGGTTGGGCAAGAGAATTTGAAGTTGTTGGATGAATAAATAATCTATCGTTGTTCCATCTAAGACTGTTGAGTAAAGGATGCACTTGATAGTTATTTTCATTCCATACAATTTCAAGTTTTGAACCCGAACAACTATTTGTTTGTTGGATTAAATGGTTGCTTTGTCTTGTGTATGTATGCTCTTTGTAAAGTTGATGGTTGTTGTATTGATTGGTTGATTAATGGTTGAAACCGCTTAAATATTTCACTTTATATAAATTGTAACCCTTTGGATTATATAAGAAAATGCAGTATCTTGGAAATGTTTTGGAAATGTTTTTCCAAACTTTAATAATTTAAATATAAAGGATTAAATAGTTATAAATAGGATATCTTATTTAAAGTGATTAATTTTATAAATTTAATTGTTTATAAGTTAAATATTTTGGATAAGATGTATTCTATTTAATTTTTCCCTTCTTTTCCTTTTCGAGGACGAAAAGTTTTGAGTGGGGGAGAGTGTAACGACCCGCGTAAATTCGATGTTTGAAATGAATTAAATTAATAGAATTTTATTTTAAAATTTAGAAAGAAATAAAATCTTATTAATTTATATGAAAGAAAATATTGAAATTTGATGTATCAAAGGTAATTAAAATTTGCAAATTAAATTATATATTGCAATTAATAGTAATAGTGGAAATTGTTGCAAGTATTGAATTTGTCAATGGAATAAAATATTGATTTACGGAAATTGAATATAAACGGAGGTAATAAAGTAATGCAAGAAAATAAATAATCTAATTAGTACAATCCCTTCTTTTTGTAAACTATTGTAAGGTGTTAATTAATGGAAATATGAAAATTTGGAAATAGATTCAAAATTTATGTTAGATAAATGAATTGCAATAATTAAAGTTAGTAATTAATCGGTTAAAGGGAATACCAATTTATTCATAAATGAATATAAGTGAATGTAACAAAAAAAATAGGAAACGCTAATTATTCATAAGTGATGGTTGATGATATAAACGTTACTAACTATTAATGTAGTAACGTAAGATGTAAATGTATTTTCAACGGAAATGTAACCTAATTTCTAGGTAGAAATTGCAGGTAGATTTATGAAATGGAGTTTATGAGATAAATAGAATTGAATGTTTCGTTAGTATGAGTTTAAGGGAATATGGGGTAAATTGATTAAATCAATAAAAGACAATAAATGCAATGATGATGGGTTAGTAATAAAAGTGAATAGGGAAATGATTGTATAGTGAAAATGGAATTCCAACTTGTTGGAATGGAGTAAATACACTTAGTAATAAATTTAGGATTGGAAAACGAAATGGAAATATTGAATTAGTTAATTCATATATATATATATATATATATATATATATATAGAATGGCGATTATTGGATTGTAAATAATAAACTTATTAATGGGGATCGAGAGTTGTGACCACAAGTTATTATGAGTGATACATATATATTTAATTCAATTCAATTGATTTGGAAAACATTGCATTAAATATAAATTAAATGTTACGTTGAATAAGTTAAGGTAATAAATGGATAATAACGTAAATGTTCTTCATAGATATGATAATTTGAATCTATTGAAATTTATGGAATTTGAATATAACATTTTACGTTAATTGGAGATAAAGATGGAAATAGGTAATAATTGCATTAATTTGTAAGTAGAAATAAATCGTTAATGAGAACAAGTATTTAAGATTTACCACCTATTTAGTATATTAAGTTAACGGAAAATCAATTGCAATAATTAACAATATATTTATTTCATTAATGATAATGACGTAATATTTGAAATATTAAATAGGATGGAATTCAAATGTATATAACGATAGAAATGTGAAATTTGGGGAATAGATTCAAAGTTATAAATGAGTTGTTAAAATAATACATAATAAGTGCAAATTGAACGAATCAATGGGAACATAGATTTAAGTTTAGAAAACGATATTTTGGTTTAATTAAGTATTGCAAAATAAATGAAATTAACGTTTAAATATTTCGTTTATAGAGATTAAACTAAAATTCAAGGATATTAAAATAATAGATTTTGAACCCAACATGGAATCCTTCTACTTAAAATTTTTAGATGGTACAAACTTTTGATTATTTAATTGAATAGAGAAAAAGATTTATTTAGTATGTAATTTAATGCTTGTTGAAAACTGTAATTTTATAAACATGTTTGCTTGACTATAAATAAGGATTACAATGTTCACGTATTTATTTAATTGATTTCATCAATTAGGGTCTGTTTTGAAGTGGAAGATTAAAATTAATTGGAAATAAATTTATTAAAATCTTTCAATTGAAAAAGGAAAAGAAACAAAGTGCAATTAATAAAATTTACGTAAGAATGTTTTCATTATGAATGTACATTATTTGGAAATATAAGAATTGATTTAATATTGTATAAGTTGATCATTTTAGAATATAAGAATGTTACATTATGAATTGCAAGTAACAAATAAGCATTTTAAGGAAAATAAAAGAATGTTGAGGAAATAAAGTGAACGTTTCCATTCTAAATATAAGGAAGTGGAGAAATTAACACTGCAATGGATAGACTTATCAGCTTTTAATTTACATCTAAATTTGTTTAGATGAATTTGGAAATTTATAAAATTGTGGATATATTTTGAAACGTAAACGAAACGTCTAGATTTACATTTGTAAATACGTTTAAAATAAAATGTAAATGATAAGGAATTTATTTATTTCCTGAATCCATAACGTGTGTAATTAATATTATTTATCTTTTGGGACCACCTCTGTTTGCACGTTAAAATTCGTGCACACCTATTCTTTTGCGATCTATCTATAAATAGGCGGTGAAACCCTAGCCTCCATCTTCATTCCTCTGTATAGTCTCTTCTTCAACTTCTTCTCTTCTTCAATGGCAACAGACAATTTCTAGATCCAGTTTCAATCCAAATAAAAGTCAAAATTCAAACTCCTCTAAAAATTCCAGAAAAATTATATGTTGGAGTTCTCAGAATACGCAATCTACTAGTGGTGTTCGTTTTCCGTTTTGGGTTCGGTCTGGAAACATATTCGTGTGCTCCTGTAGCCAAAGCGCGTGGAAGACGATAGTGACGTGGCAAGTATTTAATTGAGTTTTGTTTTGTTTTATAATTTATTTTGATTTTCAAATCGTTTAATCGCATAACTTTTTCATACGACCTCGTATTCACGCGAAACTTTTTTTGTTAGGATCGTAATTAAATTCCGGACAGTTTGGAACTAGTTTGGACCAATTCGGAGACCGTCGAATTTTTGGGTTTAAATCGGATTTAAATTCGATTTAAATTCAAAAGGTGAGTGTTTTAACCCACTCACAACTTCTAAAAGTTTTTATGTTTGTTAAATTTATTTTAAATATGAGTAAAAATTTATTTATGACTGTTGGCGTGTTTTATTCAGCATATCTGTTAAATCACATTTATTTAACTTAACTATTAATTTAGTTTATTTATTGCATAAAATTTGACAGGTAGAATTTATTTTTGCACATAAACTGCTAGTTAACAGTCATTAAATTTATTATGGAATAGAAACTGTTAGATAATAATCTGTTATTAATTCCTGTATAATTCATATGCTATGTATCAATGATTGTTTAAAATTGGATGATGATTGCAATTGATGATTGATGATTGATACTTGGATGAATGAATGCTATAATTATATTGTATAAAATGCAAGTCATCGTGCATTTTCATTTCATTCGGGGTCGTGGTTTGAAATGATATACAACCGCAAAATTTTATTTTTAAATTGCGGATTGTAATGATAAATATCCGTATCACTTGACCATAGGATAGAAAATTATATACAGGCACCGTGGTCTATATATAAATTATTTTAAAGTGATTTCTATGGTTTGGATGGGATACGGTTTATAAAAAATTTGATTTTGATATTTTATAAAATATTATTCTTCGATATATATACATATGAAGTTAAAAATTTGAAAATTAAGTTGTGTATAAACCTGTTGAATAAAAATGAAAAATTGAGAAAATGGAATTTGGAAATTTATCTTATATGTTTAAGTTTGGAAATTTTAAGGTATGATATTTATAACTGGATTTTCCAAGATGAATTAAAAATGAAAATTCTAGTATAAAGTAAATTTGAGAAAATATTTAATTGCTAGAAATTGGAGTTTTATTTATGGAATTTATATGAATATTCAAGACTAAATAATAGAATATTAATTGTTAAAAGAAGAAAATCCAACTTTAGTTTTGAAATATTAATACTCCAAATGGATATATATATATATATATATATAGAAATTGAAGGGGTTTTTGGAACTTGAAGTGATATTTAAATTATGGTTTAAACTTTAAATAAAGAAATATATTTGAAAAGCCGTAGAAATTATTTTTCTTTACAAAGTAACTTTAAATTTAAACCATTTATTTTACATTCGTTGAATATCCAAACCATTCAAGTTTTAGAAGTTATGGTTTTAAAATTTTGAATTTCGAAATATTATGCTTTGAAAGTATAAGTCAAATATTTGGTTTCTAGATATTTTAAATTTTAAAGCAGTATGATTTGGGAAAAGAAATATATTTGGATAAAATGATATCATATTGTTTTGGGTTTAAGATGATATCGTATTCATAGTTTTGAAATGGAATTTTTATTCTGGTTTTAAAGTATAAACTATTTTAAATGACCGCGGTGTTATAATAATGATGGGTTGGCAAAGAGACCGGGATCGGATATGGACATACTCTCTGTCGATACCGAAAACCACTTTGAGTAACCGTGTACGCGGTGGAGATTCCAGAATGAAGTAGGGGTGGCGACGTTTCCTGTAAGGTAAATACGTGGACCCGACTCCCATTAGTTGGCATAAGGTGGCTAAAACAGGAGTGATTCTCGGGCCAATGAGGTCATACCTCTGATCGGACGCTCCTCTTCGATATTATACTTTGACTTTGGATTGATTCGGTGGCCACTTCTATTTTTGATTTTGGGGGAGTTTGTTCGAGGTGGGCAGTAACTGCGGCTACGCGTTTCCACCAGCCCGGATAGCAATTGGTATATCTACCCTGGCATTGCCTAGTTGTGCCGTGTCACCTACAATACCGAGCCTTTACTACGAGTTTTGTTTTGTACCATACCTATGGAGTGCCCTCTGACGACGCCCAGTACGGGGGAGATTACGGTACTGTATAGACTATGGGAATATATTCTGTGTTAAGGGCTATATGGGTAACCCCTTAACGCTATTAAAAAGTAAGTTTATTTTACAAATAGACACTATTATAATAGCGCAATATACTACATAGTAAATATTTTAACGGACCCTTAGGAGATGTAAATCCTGAGCATCTCTTGAGTTACTGTACTCATATTTATTTCTGTAAATTTCACTCACATAAGATCTTTTAGTTCCGACTCGAGTGTTTTGTCTTTTCAATTCGCTCGGGTCAGTCCGAGCGTTTCAGGATTTGAGGATTTAGCTCTGGAGGACGAAGACGAAGATTTGTATTACTAGTATCTATTATATTATTCCACTACACCATTTAATTCCGCTGCATTGATAGTATTGGTATGGGTAACTCTGATATTCATTGTACAAGTAAAATAAAATATTTTGTAAAACAGTTTCATGAACTGTATATTTGATTATTATATTTTATCCTTCCGCTGTGAGATTCTGTTTTGTTTTATTTCTTCTCTGTTTTTCTTATTTACCCCATAACAATCCGCCCTTCCGTATGGTTTGAATCGTCACGTGTGTCGGTTTAAAGTGCGAAAAGGCGGGATTTACATTTACTTACTTAGTTTTAAATTTGTAAAAGGTTTACGAACAGGTTTTGATTCATTTTCCAGGCCTTGAGATTTTAAAATTGTTTTGCTGTAGAAATTGAATCCATGCATGCTTCTAATTTGATGTTGAACTGCGAGTTACTTGTTGTTGTTCTGATTTGAATTGCAGTAGAACTCTCATTTAGTTGCAGGTTGAATTGTTGCAGCAGATTTAAATTTTGCTTTTCATTATCAGGTTTTGATTTGTGGTTTTTGCTTTTGATTCAAATTTTGGGTTTACTTATTTGTTTTTCTCAGCTGAGAATAGAAAATGATTGAAGAAAGAATAAAGAGTTGCAAAGCTTTATTTTTAAATTGAATTATGTTGTGTTATAAAAATTAAAGAAAAAAAATAAGTTTTAAATAAAGACACTTGTCACTTATATCCCTTAATTAACTTACATGTGTTGTTAGAATGACTTAAGATAATTACACATGTTATTAAGTATTAATAAATTTTTATTTAATTTAAATGTAATTATGAACTTACATATTAAGTTACTTTGTTAATAAATGCTTACTTATGTATTTATAATTTTTTTAAAGAAAATACTCTAAAACTAATTATGACATAAATAAATCTCATACATGGATTATTTTTTAAAAAAAAATCTAAAACATTTATATTTACACATTTTAATTAGTAGAATTTATTTGTTTAATTTATAAATTATTATTTTAATAAATTTTAATTCTGCTAATAATAAATTAATTCAGATATTTCAAAATCCGGGTTATCACATTCCTCCCCCTTTAGAATCTTTTCGCCCTCGAAAAGGAACGAAGCCAAAAATTTTATTAAAATACTTTTATCATAAAAATTTATTCTTTGACCATTTTTAAAACACTTTGAAAATCTATATAATATTATAAAAATAGTTTTTATGAAAATACATTTTATAATTCGATGTCAGAACAAGTCCATCCTCGTTCTCATAGAAATTCGGTCATACGTTGATCAGGCGTAGGACTGAAGATCTATAAGTACTTAGCAGACCCATTTTCAATATCCAGTGAAAATACTTTAGAAAATAATTTTATTAAAAATATAGAAAACAGTTTTTGAAAATAGAGGATATATCTTTGGTGAGAATGCTCTGGAAATCATCACCCCCATCCATGGTCACAGTTACATTCCAGGGTTACGTTGCCGTCACAGCAAAAGTCCATGTAATTACAGGCTCTCTGCGGCCTCTGATTGTCGCTCTCGAAATGAAACCTCTCCACTCCTACATAGGTCGCAGTCTGCCGATATAAAATCAAACGCTGACTGTTGGCTCTCAGCGGCACATACGACTTTCGCTATGTTATACCATAGGTCGATGTCTTCCAGTATATAATCAAACGCAGACTGTTGGCTCTCAGCGACACACACGACTTTCGCTATGGTATACTCTACTCATAATCCCCAGGAACTAGTTTTGTCCAGACTCCTTACAGGATCAACTTTAGAACCCCCCTGGGGCTCAAGGCAGCACCACCCAGTGGTACTCCTAAGAAGTTCATTTCAAGGGAGCGCCTTTTTCCCCAAAGCCATCATCAAAACATTTTATACTATACATATATAGTATCTTCAAAGATACACCTAGTATGATCTCATACAAAGCTTCTTTACACAAAATAGATTATCCAAAATCGATAATTCTCAAATTAGGCTTTCCAAATCAAATATTGATTTTACCCAAAAATCAAAAGCCTTTCCAAATCCAAAGGTTCCCAAAACCTTTCTAAAATCTTCATAAGATCCTTTATATATATACAAATATATATTTTTAAAACTTTGGATCATTTCAAACTTGTATAAAACTCCTTTTATACTTCAAATATTTTAAAAAATCCTTTTCTTCTGGTATAAGGTTCAATAAGGGGAGTTTCATCTTATAAAACAAAGATATTTAACTTTGTTTACTCAAAATCAAATATTCAAATTCGATTACTATTTCCAATATCATTTTCATTCAAATTCGTATGATGTACACATATCATCCGTACGCTATACCAATCTGATCGCTCACTCGACTACAAAATTTCACTTCCGAACTAGTATTGTGACGCCCCACCTCTATACCCACGCTAGCCAAGAACACTACGATGTAATGCTGTCAACTAGCATGGAGAATAAGGCTGTTGAGGAGCGACCATCCATGTAATTGCTTTGCGCGAGCACCGATATGTCAGATAGTATAACATGCATTTTATTTCAAGAGGAAATCCGACATACCGATACAAACACAAAGCTACTACACAGTGGCTATAATAATCTTCGGAAACAAATATAGAAATAAGCATAACACAAATCAGTTACAGATAATTCATATCACAAAGGCGGAAGAAGATATGAATATATAACTAACACATGAAAGTGTATATCAGAGTAGTGGTCAAAAAGATCCACAATAATACAAAAGAATAGCAACACGTGCTATACAAAAGAATACATCTATGAGTCTATATCTCAAGAGTATACAACCAAAACTACAAATCTAAGTAGTAAGCAAAAGGTCAGAGTAATGGATCACTGGAGAGAAGTCAAGCAGAAGCACCTTTAACATCTAGGTCTGACCCGAGTATTATTTAATGAGAAAATAATAAATGGATCAGTCTAACTATAAATATCAGATGAAACGATATAGAATAAGAGATATGACTAAGCACATAATAATCACAATGCCACGCTGTGATATATATATAAGCAGTTGAAAATCATCAAGGGATTATTCAATGTCACCAAATCTACACAAGAATCGCAGAAACGTCATACTCCTAATTTAGTTCACCAAACCATAAATATTGACGATAATATCAATGTCAATCACAAAAGTCAATGACACACAAATTCCAGAATTCAACACACGAAATCCAGAAATCACAAAAGTCAATGACGCACAAATTCACCAATACACAAATATCGATAAAGCTTATCGACGGAAATCACAAAAATTGGTGAAACACAAATTCTAGAAATCATCTCAAGAAATCCAGAAATCACAAAGAGGGGGAGGCCTATCACAAACGGGAGTACAAGGCTCACCAATACGTGTATCACAAATGGAATGCTAATTCCATGGTTGCTAACCATCACAAATTGAGCCGAAGCTCCACAAACGGCCCAAAGACCATGGGTTGCTACCCCACCAAATTGAGTCGAAACTCCACAAAACGGGTTTAGTCTCCCTCGTAGACAAAGAGACATCGCACATTGCTAGTCTAACTCACAAAGATGATCGTCATGATCAACGAGAAGTGTCAATTACAATAAGCTAGTAAATATATGAGTTTAGCTTCATGTCCCATAACCACTTGCTTAACTTAAACATTTACGAACAAACTGTAGATCTCCACTGGAAAATTGTCACAAGAGTTTCAATCGAACAAGTCCAAGAATTAACCGACGAAGTAAACGCAAGCGTTTCATACCACTTGTTTTACTAAGTCGTTTAATTGGATTTCTCATACGAGTGAGGTAAAGGTTTGTATATACTAATAGATTCGAAATCGGTTTGTGAAAACGATCTTTGTAATAAAATAGTGTTGAAATCATTTGAAGAAAGAGTTTTGATATTTACTACTAGTATAGAAAACCTTTATATTTTTAAAGTGACAAATCACAAAGAAGATTGTAGGAACAATCAATCACTAAAATTCACATTCGAAGACGTGAATAAAATCCAAAGAAACCGATAAAGAATCCATCGAAATGGATATTCAAAAATCCCTAAATATGAGTCATCAAATGCATAATAAATGATAACAACAAATAAGATCATCACGAATCGATTTAAATTGGAATTCTCAAGCAAATAGGCAAGCAGGCAAAACACTGCTGATTCAGACGTCTGAAACAAGTGGTTCAGACGTCTGAACCTGGAAATATAAAAATTTCCAACACACAATTCAAACGTCTGAATCAAATGTTTCAGACGTCTGAAATAGGCATATTTTAGCCTATTTCCTTTCTGCTTCGAAATGAACCAATTCAGACGTCTGAAACCATATATTTAGACGTCTGAACCTGGAAATATAAAACTTCCCAGACAATATTCAGACGTCTGAATATTCCGTTTCAGACGTCTGAATCTGGGGTTCAGGGCATTCCCTGAACCTAGGCCAAAAATGGCCAAATGAATATCGGAAACGATCGAACGAGCAAATGGCGATGACTAAGGAATTACGTCGAACGACAACCCAGCCTAAACGGCTCTTCGATACGCCTCAAATATCAATATCCAAATATCCATAATAGGATTTTCATAAATTAGACCAAAACACCAAAAATTGGAATATACACGAAATCAATCCAAACCAAAATCAATTGCACACGAATAAACGTTAGGAATTCATACCTAACAATCGAAGATAATTATAGACAAAGATGTGAGATAAAAATCTCACCTTTTTACAAAATCGAACAAGAAGAAGCTTGAAAGCAAATGGAGAATCAACCTCTCTTCAACACAACCCAAATGAGCTTGAATCTATGCTCAAAACAAGAACATTCCCAAAATTAGGTTTAGGAATTTCTGAAATTGGTAAGAGAATAAGTTGGAGAAGAAGAAGAGAATGCTTACCAATGGGTTCTCTTGAATTTGGAGCTAGGAATTTGAGGTTGCAAGAGGAACTAGGGTTTTGGAGTTTTAATTTCCAATCTCTCCCACCATTATTGCCTTAGAACTGAAAAGAGAAGATAATGAGGGTGAATCGGGGAAGAGTGGCTCAGTTTTGAGTATAAGTTAAACATAGGGCTGAACCCGAACCCAAACCCAAAGTGAAAAGTAGCAAAAAACAACTTTCTCCAAATATATCGAAGCTTATACTCAAAAAGGTCGCAAACGGAATTTTAAACTCAATAGGAGTGGTCCCAAGTCCTAATACGACCGTATGAAAAAAGTAGCTTTTCGGACTAAATTCCGAGTATTGATAAAATATTTAAATATAAAATCGACAAATATGCGGGTTGTTACAGACTCCCCTCCTTAAAGAAATTGTGTCCTCGCAATATTTAAGAAGAAGATATATAGTAACAACCATAAAAGCATATTCAACACAAAAGAAATTTGAAATAAAAGGTTCACCTCAAAGAGCACGAGAAAGCAAGTACGGATGTGTTCGCTCGATGAACTCTCTAGATTCCTAAGAACAATCCTTTGGATTTGAAGACCATTGAACTTTAACAAGTGGAACATCTTTATTTCGAAGTCGTTTGACCTCCGAAGCAATGATACGAATAGGATGTTGCTCATAAGTTAAATTAGGGGAAACTTCAATCTCTTCCACAACACCGGGCTCAAAAATAGAATCATAATTTCGAAGACATTTCCGAAGTTGAGAAACGTGAAACACGTCATGGATAGCAGAAAATTGAGCCGGTAATAAAAGGCGATAAGCCATGGAACCAAAACGTTCAGTGATAGGAAATGGCCCAATATATCGAGGCGCTAACTTTCCCGATCGACTGAAATGTACAACACCTTTCATTGGTGAAACACGAATGAACACAAGATCTCCCACAGAAAATTTAACTTCCTTCTCCGGTTATCGGCATAGGATTTTTGTCTACTCTGGGCTTCTTTCATCCTATGACGAATAAGATCAATCTTTTCTGTTGAATCACGAATAAAATCTGGACCTAAAACCAGCCTCTCACCGGTCTCAAGCCAACAAGAAGGAGATCGGCATGGCCTTCCGTAGAGTGCCTCAAAAGGTGCCACACCAATACTAGATTGGAAGCTGTTATTATATGAGAATTCAACAAGGGAAATATGATCTTCCCAACTTCACCCAAAATCAAGCACACAAGCATGAAGGAGATCTTCAAGTGTTTGATTCACACGCTTGGTTTGTCCATCGGACTGGGGATGATAAGCGGTGCTAAAATTGAGCTTCGTTCCCAAAGCTTTTTGAAGACTCTTCCAAAATCCACTAGTAAACAATGGATCACGATCACTAACAATATAAGTAGGAACTCCATGCAATTTAACAATCTCTTTGATAAAGAGCTTGGCCAAAAGAGGAATGGTTTGGTTAGACCGAACGGGAATAAAATGGGCGGATTTAGTAAGTCTATCAACGATCACCCATAAGCTATCATGACCCGATCGAGAACGGGGAAGGCCATCTATAAAATCCATGGAAATTTGATCCCACTTCCAAATTGGAATTTCTAAAGGTTGCAATAACCCACCGGGCCTTTGATGTTCGGCCTTAACGAGTTGGCAAGTCATGCAACGCTTAATGAAGTTAGCGATGTCAAGTTTCATTCCCTCCCAATAATAAAGTCGCTTCATATCCGCGTATATTTTACTACTACCGGGATGAATGGTGAATTTAGAACGATGAGAATCTTCTAAAATATCCTTACGAAGATCACTAATATTTGGCACGATAAGTCTACCAAATTTCCGAATGCCGCCATTAGAATCGATATCAAAGTCCTTCAAACCTTCAATATCAATCTTATCCTTAATATTTTGGCCAAGAAGCGCCAATTCGGGATCTAGCCTTTGAGCTTCAAGAATGCGGTCTAAAAGAGAAGGATGAGCCTCAAGGCTACATAAAACAAATGATGAGCATAAATCGGATACGCGGTCTCGAATCTCACAAGTGGATAAGATCTCGAGATCGTTCCATTCGGATATCATCATAGAAACAATAGCTTGTTGTTTACGGCTAAGAGCATTGGCGACACGATTACCCTTACCGGGAGTATAAAGAATATCAAGATCATATGGTGCAAGAAATTCGAGCCAACGCTGTTGACGCACATTAAGTTCCTTTTGAGAGAATAAATACTTCAAAGACTTATGATCGGTATAAAGAACAAATTTCTCTCCTAAAAGATAATGACGCCAAATCCGAAGAGTGAAAACAATAGCTGCGAGCTCTAAATCAAGAGTGGCATATCTAGTCTCGGCAGGTTTTAATTGCCTTGAAGCATAAGCAATAACACGTTCTTTTTGCATAAGAATGGCACCCAAACCAACACGACTGGCATCGGCATAAACAACGAAATCCTGATTCCCCTTGGGAATAACAAGAATAGGAGCATCAGAAAGAAGTTCTTTTAATTTCTGAAAAGCCGTTTCACATTTGTCCGAGCAAATGTATTTAACACCTTTCTTCGTTAAGCTAGTGAGAGGCACGACAATCTTAGAAAAGTCTTTGATAAAACGCCGGTAATAACCCGCCAATCCAAGAAAACTACGAATCTCTGTCACACTCTCCGGTCTCTTCCAATCTTGAATCGCTTCAATCTTTGAAGGATCCACGGAAATTCCGGATGCGGAAATAATATGACCGAGAAATTTCACACGAGATTGTCAAAAATGGCATTTAGAAAATTTTGCTTTCAGTTGATTACTCCTAAGAGTTTCCAACACAATCCGAAGATGTTTTTCATGCTCCTCCTCGGTTTTAGAATACACAAGAATATCATCGATAAAGATGAGAACAAACCGGTCGAGAAAGTCTTTGAAAACTCTATTCATAAGGTCAACG
The DNA here is from genome assembly GCA_030765085.1 of Allium cepa. Classification (NCBI taxonomy): domain Eukaryota; kingdom Viridiplantae; phylum Streptophyta; class Magnoliopsida; order Asparagales; family Amaryllidaceae; genus Allium; species Allium cepa. The sequence goes on from CM060929.1 coordinate 763,852,525, forward strand.
AAATAGGCTGGAGCATTCGTTTGACCAAATGGCATAACAAGCCATTCATAAGATCCATACCGAGTACGGAACGATGTCAAAGGAATGCTATCCTCTGCAATACGAAGCTGATGAAAACCGGTAGCCAAGTCCAATAGTGAAAAGGCTCTAGCACCACTAAGCTGATCGAACAGATCATCAATCGGAGGTAAAGGATATTTATTTTTGATAGTAAGATCCTTAAGCTTACGGTAGTCAACGCAAAGCCTAAGTGTTCCATCGGATTTCTTCACAAAAATAGCTGAAGCTCCCCAAGGCGAGGAACTAGAGCGAATAAATTGCTTCGTCTCCAATTCAGATAATTGTTTGCGCATCTCCTCGTTTTCTTTATTGGACATACGGTAAGGAGGGCGAGTGATAGGTTGAGCTCCAGGAATGAGATTAATTCTGAACTCAATTGCTCGCTTAGGTGGTAACCCTAAAACGGGCTCAAATATGTCGGAAAATTCACGAAGGACATGAATAAGAGAAATAATATCACCCTCATCATCATCATCATCGTCATCACGAGGGTTTAAAGAAGATAAAGATGCAACCAAAGCGGAATCCGAATCTTTAAGAATAACAGAAACCCGATTAACAAATAGTGTATGTCGAAGATAAATAGTCCGCTCAGGACATAGGATGTGAGCTTCATAACGATTAAGCCAATCCATTCCCAAAATCATTCCAAAGCCTAAATAACGCATGACATGCAAATCGGCTAGGAAAGAAAAATCACACAAAATAATCTCGACATCTTTACACAACAAACTGGTTGTTGCGGATCCACCAACCGGATTCGCAATTCTCAAAGAAGTCATTAAACACAAAACATCCAAAGAAAAAATGTCAACAAGTTCTTTTGATACAAAAGAATGGGACGCACCCGTATCAAAAAGAACTCGAATAGGATGATCACGAAATAAAATAATACCATCCAGAATAGAATGAGAAATACCTTGGCCACGAGATGTGTTGCCGGGGGCTTGAGCAACATTTAACTTTCCCTCCTTCTTGCCCTTAAGCTTGGGGCATGAAGATATAACATGACCGGGAACTTTGCAGTAGCGACCAGAGAGAGACTCTGGGCACTTGTTCGCATAATGGTCCTACGAACCACAATTATAGCATTCCCCACGACCAAAGGAAGAAGTCTTTACCACAGAGGTTGCTTGCTTCCCTTTCTTATTAGGATAGGGTCCTTTGAATTTGTTTGGCCTTTTCTTGTTGTTGAAGTTTGGTTTGGAACCCACCACTTCAACATCATTCTCCTTATCCGCCTCTTCAAGACGAAGAGCGATATCAATGAGTTGGTCGAAAGAAACTTCTAATTTTAGAAGTAATGGCTTCTTGAGATTTTTGTTTAAGCCATAGACGAACCTCTGATTTTTCTTCAATGGGGTGTTGATGTATTCAACCCCATATTGGGAGAGAGATTCAAAAGACGCGACATAATCTGCCACGGAAGATTCACCTTGAACAAGGTCTATAAAACGGCGAGCCAAAGTCACCCTCTCAGCTTCTGGTACGAATTTCAACTCGAAGCGTTCTCGGAATTGCTCCCAGGTGAGATCCGCTTCATTAATCTCAAAAATAAGAAGCTCGTACCAGTCCAATGCTCTTTCTCGGAGCATACTAGAGGCCACCTGAACTCGGTGAAGGTCAATAAGATCCATGCGAGAAAAGATTCGATCGCATGACCTTAGCCAAGCCTGTACTTTAATAATAGTTTCGGAACCTTTGAATGGCTCCCCACCCAAATTAGTGTAATCACTTCACAAGCGTGCAAATCCCGACTTTGGGTGAGTAGGTTCCTGGTTAGCTCCAGCTGCTTGAGCATTCGTCAGTAAATCAAGAAGCTGTTGAGCAGTCATAAAAACTCCATCTTGGGGTGGAACACAAGATGGTCCAGCTCTGGGACGGCCTGGTCTAGACATTTCTCTTCCTTTAGAAAGAAAGAAGAACAAGAAGAAGATTATTCACTAACGAATATCAAGCAATCTTGATAGATAAAACAAGGAATCATAAAAGAAAATAGGATGAATCGGTATGAAGACTCGAATAAAATCCTAAAGCACGACTCCTAAGAAAGACTTAGGACGATGATCCTTGTTATAATATTCCATATTGTTCCGAAGTCTGGCTCTGATACCAAGCTGTGACGCCCCACCTCTATACCCACGCTAGCCAAGAACACTACGATGTAATGCTGTCAACTAGCACGGAGAATAAGGCTGTTGAGGAGCGACCATCCATGTAATTGCTTTGCGCGAGCACCGATATGTCAGATAGTATAACATGCATTTTATTTCAAGAGGAAATCCGACATACCGATACAAACACAAAGCTACTACACAGTGGCTATAATAATCTTCGAAAACAAATATAGAAATAAGCATAACACAAATCAGTCACAGATAATTCATATCACAAAGGCGGAAGAAGATATGAATATATAACTAACACATGAAAGTGTATATCAGAGTAGTGGTCAAAAAGATCCACAATAATACAAAAGAATAGCAACACGTGCTATACAAAAGAATACATCTATGAGTCTATATCTCAAGAGTATACAACAAAAACTACAAATCTAAGTAGTAAGCAAAAGGTCAGAGTAGTGGATGCCTGGAGAGAATTCAAGCAGAAGCACATGTAACATCTCGGTCTGACCCGAGTATTATTTAACAAGAAAATAATAAACGGATCAATCTAACTATAAATATCAGATGAAACGATATAGAATAAGAGATATGACTAAGTACATAATAATCACAATGCCACACTGTGATATATATATAAGCAGTTGAAAATCATCAAGGGATTATTAAATGTCACCAAATCTACACAAGAATCGCAGAAATGTCATACTCCTAATTTAGTTCACCAAACCATAAATATTGACGATAATATCAATGTCAATCACAAAAGTCAATGACACACAAATTCCAAAATTCAACACACGAAATCCAGAAATCACAAAATTCAATGACGCACAAATTTACCAATACACAAATATCGATAAAGCTTATCGACGGAAATCACGAAAATTGGTGAAACACAAATTCTAGAAATCATCTCAAGAAATCCAAAAATCACAAAGAGGGGGAGGCCTATCACAAACGGGAGTACAAGGCTCAAGGCTCACCAACACGTGTATCACAAACGGAATGCTAATTCCATGGTTGCTAACCATCACAAATTGAGCCGAAGCTCCACAAACAGGCCGAAGACCATGGGTTGCTACCCCACCAAATTGAGTCGAAACTCCATAAAATGGGGTTTAGTCTCCCTCGTAGACAAAGCGACATCGCACATTGCTAGTCTAAATCACAAAGATGATCGTCATGATCAACGAGAAGTGTCAATTACAATAAGCTAGTAATATATGAGTTTAGCTTCATGTCCCATAACCACTTGCTTAACTTAAACATTTACGAACAAATTGTAGATCTCCACTAGAAAATTGTCACAAGAGTTTCAATCGAACAAGTCCAAGAATTAACCGACGAAGTAAACGCAAGCGTTTCATACCACTTGTTTTACTAAGTCGTTTAATTGGATTTCTCATACGAGTGAGGTAAAGGTTTGTATATACTAATAGATTCGAAATCAGTTTGAGAAAACGATCTTTGTAATAAAATAGTGTTGAAATCATTTGAAGAAAGAGTTTTGATATTTACTACTAGTATAGAAAACCTTTATATTTTTAAAGTGACAAATCACAAAGAAGATTGTAGGAACAATCATTCACTAAAGTTCACATTCGAAGACGTGAATAAAATCCAAAGAAACCGATAAAGAATCCATCGAAATGGATATTCAAAAATCCCTAAATATGAGTCATCAAAGGCATAATAAATGGTAACAACAAATAGGATCATCACGAATCGATTTAAATTGGAATTCTCAAGCAAATAGGCAAGCAGGCAAAACACTGCTGATTCAGACGTCTGAAACAAGTGGTTCAGACGTCTGAATCTGGAAATATAAAAATTTCCAGAACACAATTCAGACGTCTGAATCAAATGTTTCAGACGTCTGAAATAGGCATATTTTAGCCTATTTCCTTTCTGCTTCCGAATGAACCAATTCAGACGTCTGAAACCATATATTCAGACGTCTGAATCTGGAAATATAAAACTTCCCAGACAATATTCAGACATCTGAATATTCCGTTTCAGACATCTGAATCTGGGGTTTAGGGCATTCCCTAAACCAAGGCCAAAAATGGCCAAACGAATATCGGAAACGATCGAACGAGCAAATGGCGATGACTAAGGAATTACGTCGAACGACAACCCATCCTAAACGGCTCTTCGATACGCCTCAAATATCGATGTCCAAATATCCATAATAGGATTTTCGTAAATTAGACCAAAACACCAAAAATTGGAATATACACGAAATCGATCCAAACCAAAATCAATTGCACACAAATAAATGTTAGGAATTCATACCTAACAATCGAAGATAATTATAGACAAAGATGTGAGATAAAAATCTCACCTTTTTAAATCAAACAAGAAGAAGCTTGAAAGCAAATGGAGAATCCACCTCTCTTCAACACAACCCAAATGAGCTTGAATCTATGCTCAAAACAAGAACATTCCCAAAATTAGGTTTAGGAATTTCTGAAATTGGTAAGAGACTAAGTTGGAGAAGAAGAAGAGAATGCTTACCAATGGGTTCTCTTGAATTTGGAGCTAGGAATTTGAGGTCGCAAGAGAAACTAGGGTTTTGGAGTTTTAATTTCCAATCTCTCCCACCATTATTGCCTTAGAACTAAAAAGAGAAGATAATGAGGGTGAATGGGGGAAGAGTGGCTCAGTTTTGAGTATAAGTTAAACATAGGGCTGAACCCAAACCCAAACCCAAAGTGAAAAGTAGCAAAAATCAACTTTCTCCAAACATATCAGAGCTTATACTCAAAAAGGTCGCAAACGGCATTTTAAACTCAATGGGAGTGGTCCCGAGTCCTAATACGACCGTATGCAAAAAGTAGCTTTTCGTACTAAATTCCGAGTATTGATAAAATATTTAAATAAAATATTTAAATATAAAATCAACAAATATGCGGGTTGTTACAAGTATCGTCCATACGACTTCCTAGTGCGGACACGGATCTGGTTTCTTGATCAGAAACCGTCATTCTCCTTGCATAGCCTAACTATGATAGAGAATATCCAGAACCAATCAACAATCCATATCCAGGTTCGCCGTCGAAAATCGAGTGAAAAAATCCAATTCGGATCGACATACTATCCCGAAATTCTGTGCTCGAATCTGGATCACATTACTATGCGAATAGAATAACATACGTACACCCTACGTATTTATATTTATTGGCTATTAGCCAAATCAATTCCATTACTATTCACATTCACATTAATTTTCATTCACTTACTCACAATTTCTTCAATCCATTTGGATTACCACCTCTATTCTTACCTTGATTGGGTATTTAACCAATAACAGTTTGAACTCCGACCAGTTTATTTAGAAAATAGTTTGAAAATTTTAAAAATAGATAAGTAGTTGGAAAATACTTACTAGTTTGTAAAATAAGTGTAAAATAGTTAGAAAATAGTTAAAATAATTATAAAAATTTTAGATAATCGCAAAATAATAGTAAGATAGTAATTAGTTTTGTAAAACAGTTGAAATATAATAATTAATTTATAAAACAGTTGGAAAATTGTTAAACGGTTTCAAAAATAATTGTAAAACTAGTATAAGAAAATTTGGCCTTTTAAAAGAAAGGTTATATATATAATGAATAGCTTCGAAAAATAAGTTTGTATTAAAAAACTTTATATTAAAAATAGTCTAGAGTCAAAACTGTTCACTGCCCAATCTCCATCCTTATCAATTCAAATTAAATTTCCTCTTCCATATAAATTGAACCCAACTCCAATTCAAATAACTTCGTTTCCATTGAAATTGATTCATCCCAATTCAAGTTGAATTATTCATGACTTCCTCCCAAATTTAATTCAAATTCCAATTGAATTTAAAACTATTCAATTTTAATTACAATTCCAAAATATTCAAATTAATTCAAATTTTCCATTTGAATCTTATACTCATACATCTTCAATCACCATTTCAATTAATTCAAATCAAATTCAATTTGAACTAATTCAAATTTCAAATTTAAACCACCTCGAATTATATAAATTCGAGTTAATACTTCAGATGTTGATTTAATTCCTTTAAACCAATTTGCATCTAAAGTTTTAAACAATTTAATTTCTGAGCTCAAATTTCTAGAATTTTCATTTTAAATCAACCATTTAACTTTTCCCCAAGTTAAAGTCAATTCACTTAATCCAGTCAACCTTACTCAATCTTGAACTTCCATTTTAAATTTTGAACTTCTCATAAATAATCTTCCCACTTATTAAGTTCAAAAACTTATCACCTTAGGTATCACATCTTATTCCAACTTCAAAACTCGCCATTTAGTGTATTTCCAACCACCTTTGATATTGTGTATATCCACATGTATACATATTAATTTCTTTTACATACCAAGTTATACTTTAAAATTTTAAAACACCTTTGGTTTTTAATTCAAAACAAATTTCTTTTAAATTTTCAAACAACTCTTGTTTAAAAATAGGACCCCCTCATTCAGTAACATTATTAATTATTTCCATATCACTTTGAATCAATTTTCAAATTCTGGGCCCAGATTTAAATCTTTACAATTCAGATCATTTTCAATACCAATTTATAATCCATACTTACCTAAATGTTTAATTTCCTTAAAACATTTCATTTTTCTTTCTCATTAATACACACTTTATTATTAAATACAACAACCATTTATGATAATAACCAATCTTACCATATCTGGAAACCAATTCATAATTATCTTATTCTAAAACTCCTTCTCTAATTCAAGATTTTGATTTCAGTTTGAATCCATTTCAAACTTATCTTTATTTAATTTCAATTCGATTGTATTTCTGTTACCCTTCAATTTAGTTTTAATAATTTAAAAACCGATTACCTTAATATTTATTAGAAAGAAATAATGCTTTATATATCTAAATATATTTTATATAAAATCATTTAAAATCATTATATAAGAAAATAACAAGTACTCTCTCTCATATATATATATATATACACACTCAACTCATTCAAGGTACCACTTACCCTATCCTTAATGAGTAATCCCACCAGAGCCAAGGTTCTCGCTTAACCTTCAGCTCTAATACCAAATGTAACGACCCGAAATTTTCGATCCCGAAAATTCCAGATAGTTAGAGAAAAGAAGAAAGAGATAGAAGAAGAACACAAAAGAAACACATAAACTCACTTTCGCAGCGGATAAAATATAATATCAATAATAATAGTTATACCAAAGAAAACTGTTGTGACGCCCCACCTCTATACCCACGCTAGCCAAGAACACTACGTGTAGTGATGTCAACTAGCACGGAGAATAAGGCTGTTGAGGAGCGGCCATCAATAGTTGGCCTTACACTAGTATTGGTTATCTCGATGGGAGTGATATATAAATATATATATATTCTTTCATTTTTCATCTCTGATTTATTTTCTCCCGTCGACATACCACAATTCCAGTATAAAACGAACTACGATGGTTCGTAATAGTTTAGAACAGTAAATATAAAATAACAACACAGATAATATAAATGCGGAACACAGATGAAACAGAAATTCTCATATATATAATAACTGATGTCAGTTACAATACATTTGACACGGTACATATGATACAACTACAACAGTCGACTCAGGAAGTTACATATACAAGTACATTAACGTATATAATATACATGAATACATATCTTCCTATACAATCATACAGACTACAACAAATAACGACGACTACTCCAAAAGATATGAAAGAACTTCATAGCTCTAGCAGCAACCCAAAGCAGAATATCTACAACCTGAAATACTCGGTCTGACCCGAGTATTAGATTCAAAAGAAAATAATACTCGGGTCAGTCTAATTCAAACTCAGTTATTAGTGCACAGAAGCAATAATAATTAAATAATGAATAGGCGACAGTAGTTAAACCAAATCAGAATGCAATTCAGAATATTGAATTGAAATGAACAAAACAGTTCAAACCATTGAAATATCAATTAAAATATTTATTCAAGTAGGGCTGCAGTAAACGCACGCGTGCACTGCCTCGCCACTACGGAATATGGAATACGCAAAAAGGTTCATAAGTCAAAACAAAATAGAATATTATACCCGCCATACCGTGTGGCTGCAGTTCACGCCTGCATGCACTGCCTTGCCACTATAGTGCTGACGTACACAATAAAATTCACAAGCGCGCTCGAGGTCAAACTCGAAAACCGAGTTCAACACAAGTGAAATGCTAACACAAAGTGAACAGTGCTTAAACATGAACCAAAACACAAATCCAGACCAGGCAATAAAAGAAGTACAACTGAAATGCACATAACACATGTGCGAGATACAAGTGCTCGTAGACATAAATACTCAAAGTCAAGACTACAGGTTACTGCATATCCAGTGTGCAATCCACAGTTGCAGGAAAGCAACAAAAGAAAAATGCTCAAATGTCTGCATATTAAATATGCAAAAACCAAAGTTGCAGTGAACAACAAAAATGCTCCAGAATTCACAGTCCAAACAAATGCACTATGCAAGTGGCAGTAGTGAAAAGCTTCAACAAAGTGAATATGCAATATGTACACAAGATGGTGTATGGTCAGACATACAAGACCAGGCTAGTGATACAACACGCTCACAGTTCATACTTATTCGAAATTAGTTCAAGGAAAACGAGTGTATCAAGCTATAAGCCCAGCGACAACTATTATTTCAGGTTATAGTGCCAGCAACCAAAATGTATTAGCAAGGATGAATAAAGCAACTGAAACCACAATGAATAGGTACAACAAGGATGCATGCAACAGCATGAAACACAAGAACACTCAAACTAGGAATACTTACTTCAAGTTCAAAACAAGGCAGCATATCAATGGAAATACATAGATAATACAACCGTGACAGTACTCACGTATATACATATACATGTATATACATTATATACATGGAAACAACAGCATCGAGTAGAGACCAAAAGTGTTCAGGAACACAAACAAGTACAGGGATACAGTGGACAAAAACAAGCCTACAAACAAATGTGCCAAATTGCAATTCAAGTCAATCCACCCATATATGCATACACACAAACATATGTATATATGCACATATATGCAGACACTGGTGACAGAGCAAGCTTGTGTACAACTCGACACATTCATTTCATTTCATTTCATTTTATTTTTCTTTTAAAAACATTTGCAGGTTTAAAAATCATGTAAATAAAAATCTACCCGAGCCTTACAAGGTTTTACCCGAGTCAAAAGCAACGAAGACCCGAGGCAAGCCTAAAATAATCAAGTAACGAAACATGTCAGTGAAGCCGGTCATAATGAATATGACAAAAGAAATGGCCAGCAACAACATGCTTAAGGACACTACAGTGTACAATGAACAATGTAAGTCATGGGATCTAAATCAACAGCCCCGAAATCATCTCAAGGCAGAAAATCATCAGCATCGAACAAAACAGGGTCGAGGCGACAAAGTTACAAAATCAATCATCAAAACAAATCGAATGGCCGAAGTCAGGTACAAAAATTCAAGGCCGAACACAAAATCACCAAACACGAAGTCAGTGATAAAAAAATCAAATTAAGGTCTGGTGATACCAAAACAAGTTGAAGTCGTGGAAGAACAAATCAATTTTTCATCTCAAAGCCAAAAGAATTCAAAGCCGTGACCATCAAGCAGCGAAATTATATACGATTATAAACAAGTCGTAAATCATAAACAACATCGAAGTCGAACGACATAGGCACAAAAGAAATTCACATAACAACTTCGATTACCATCATCGAACGAATACAAATGGCCAAGATAAGACAACATCGAATCAACGTCGAATTGCAGAGACACTTTAAAAGGAATGAATTAGATGTGAGTAAGTATAATTACTCACCTGGACGAGGCGACGACGAACTCACAAAGACGAGCGACATCAAAGCCCTAATTTGGAGCAGCGGAACGAACACGAGACGATGCCGCCATTTACTTTCTTATTTTCTTTAGGGTTCGTTTTCGAAAAAAATGAAAAGAGAAATGGGGGAAACGGGTTATTAACCCTTAATAAAATCACGACAACAAAGAAATGGGCCGAACGATTTTTAAAGCCCAATAAAGAAATGGACCACTAATTATTTTCAAAGCCCGTCAATCTCATTAACAATTTATAAAATAAATTTCAACTCAATTTAATTACTTCAATTGGCAAATAAGCAACAGTATTTATCGTTTAAAAGTCGATTATCAATCGATGCAAATACCGGGTTGTTACAGACTCCCCTCCTTAAAGAAATTGCGTCCTCGCAATCTCAAGGAATAAATGGACAAAAGGTAACAACCATAAGAGCATGAAAGAGTAAGCTTGAACGTGTTTGCTCGATGAATTCTCTGGATTCCAAAGTGAAATCCATAGGATTTGAGAACCGCTGAACTTTCACGAGAAAAACATCTTTATTTCGAAGGTGCTGAACCCCCGAAGCATTGATGTGAATACAAGGTTGCTCAAGAATAGAAATCGGAAATCCCTAAGGCATTTCCGTAATTGGAAGACGTGGAAAACATCATGAATAGCAGAAAATAGAGTCGGTACACCGGCGAAGTACCATAAAAATACCAAAGAAATCTCTTAATTTCATAAAAGAAATCCACAAATTCTCAACAAAATCTAATTATCAATAGATAATTCAGAAATCTCAAATCACAAATATTCGATTATCAAAAACGATAATCAAATCAACAAGTATTCGATTATCAAAAATCGAAAATCAATCTTAAATCACAAATATTTAATTATCACAATTGATAATCAAACCTCAAATCGCAAATGTTTAATTATCACAAACGATAATTAGAAACAATAAATATCTGATTATCAAAAACGATAAATCAGAAATCATAAATTTTCAATTAACGAGTCCGAAATTAACCGAAATAGCAAACGCACATGACCCATAACCACGAGTTTTACTAAATCGTTTAATTCACTTCATCGTTTCCTTGAAAGTGCAAAATTGTGTATTTTAAATAAATAACATTTTACGTTCTCAAACGGACAAGTCCGGAATTAAGCGAATCAGTAAAAGAAAGGGGTCATAGTCCTCGGTTTTTCTGAAACGTTTAAATCGCTTCCTCATTCTTTTGAAAGCGTAAACTGTAAAAATTTTGAAAACAATTTTGATTTATATTTTGAAATATTTTGAAGAATAACAAATTTTTAAAACACGTGATTAAAATAGCAATGTCAGTAGCAACTTCGACATACGTCAAAATTTCATCGAAATAATTGGCATCAAAATATAATACCAATGAATTTTCGTTCATCAAAAATGTCACAAGAATCTTCTCAAAGATAGAAAGGGATATCATACCCTAAACTTGTATTCATAACAAGTCAATAACACACGAATTCACCAATGCACAAGAATTGATAAAACTTATCAATAGAAATCACGAAAGTTGGTGAAGCACAAATTCTAGAAATCTACACAAGAAATCCAGAAATCACAAGATAAGAGTATGAAAACTCGAACGGAGTATGAAAACTCGAACGGAGTATAAAAACTCGAACAGAGTATGACATAGAATAAAAGATATGGCATAACATAAAATATCCATAATGACATACTACTATAAGTATGTAAATAATGATCAACAGGAGATCAACCGATGAGAGGTATGGCATAAATATGAAATATCCATACTGACATACGACTATAAGTATGCAAATAATGATCAACAGGAGATCAACCGATAAGAGATAATCAATATCACAAGAATCTTCTCAAAGATCCAAAGAGGTAACATACCCCAAATTTGTACTCATGACAAATCAATAACATATGAATTCACCAATGCACAAGAATAGGTGAAGCATAAAATTTCCAGAAATCAACATAAGGAATCTAGAAATCACAGAAAAAGGGAAAGAGGCCTATCACATGACGGTCCGAAGACCATGGGGAGCTACCCCGCATGTGTGAATGGAATCACACAGATTGAGGTCAAGACTAACCAAAAAGCAGAAAGGTATGTGTGAATGGAATCACACAAGTGGTGTCTAGTCTGACCATCAGAACGATCATCATGATCAACGAGGAGTGTCAATTACACTAAGCATGTGTGAATGGAATCACACAGATTGAGGTCAAGACTAACCAAAAAGCAGAAAGGTATGTGTGAATGGAATCACACAAGTGGTGTCTAGTCTAACCTCGCAATGAAAGAGACATCGCGCAATTGCTAGTCTAATTCATAAAGCGATCATCAAGATCAACGAGAAGTTTCAATTACACTAAGCTAGTAAATATAAAAGTTTAGCTTCATGTCCCATAACCACTAGCTTAACTTAAATATTTACGAACAAACTGTAGATCTTCACTAGAAAAATGTCACAAGTGGTTCAATCGAACAAGTCCAAAAATTAACCGACGAAGTAAACGCAAGCGTTTCATACCACTTGTTTTGCTAAGCCGTTTAATTAGATTTCTCATACGAGTGAAATAAAGGTTTGTATATACTAATAGATTGGAAAACGGTTTAGGAAAAGATTTTGATATTGAAAATAGAGTTGAAAACATTTTGATAAAAGAGTTTTGATATTTACTACTAGTATTGAAACATTTATATTTTTAAAGTGACAAATCACAAAAATGATTGCAGAAACAATCAACCACAAGAATTCACATACGAAGACGTGAATAGAATCCAAAGAAATCGATACTGTATCCATCCAAAAGTATGTTCACGAAAATCCCGAAGAAAATGTTATCAAAGTTGCTAATAAATGATATCAATAAATCGGGAAATTAATAAGAATCGATTAAATTTGGAAACCAAATCAATTCACTAAAATTCACCTTCGAAGACGTGAATAAAATCCAAAGAATTCGATTCTAAATCCATCAAAGTAGGAATATCCAAAAATTCCAGAAATAGAAGTTTTCAAAGTCGACAAAGATGACAACAACTAATCGGGAAAGAAGAATCGACTGACAAATGGAATAATGAAACCAAACGAGCATAAATGCATAAATGACTTCAACAAAAAATAAAAATAAAGTCAATGCCGAAGTCAACAATTAATGGCCATAATAGAGTACAAAACGATTCAACATCATCAACAAAGAATTCAACGGCAAACAATGTCAGAGTCTTGGAAATCAAGAATTTAGAAATTTCTCAAAACAAAGTGACCGAAGTCGAATGGAAATCAATCAGAGGAAAACATAAAATATCAAGTTCGGAATCGCTGAGATTCGAACAAAAATCAATCATCGGCTAAATCAAATCAAAGCCGAAAACACAAGAATCAAAATCAAATGCATATGAATAAGCGTTAGGAATTCATACCTAACAATCAAAGACAATCATATGCAAATACAAGAGATTAAACGTCGACAAATAGTTGTAACACATGTACTATCTAAGTTACGTTTTATATTTGTTCTAAACCCCAGGCTCTGATACCAAGCTGTGACGCCCCACCTCTATACCCACGCTAGCCAAGAACACTACGTGTAGTGATGTCAACTAGCACGGAGAATAAGGCTGTTGAGGAGCGGCCATCAATAGTTGGCGTTACACTAGTATTGGTTATCTCGATGGGAGTGATATATAAATATATATATATTCTTTCATTTTTCATCTCTGATTTATTTTCTCCCATCGACATACCACAATTCCAGTATAAAACGAACTACGATGGTTCGTAATAGTTTAGAACAGTAAATATAAAATAACAACACAGATAATATAAATGCGGAACACAGATGAAACAGAAATTCACATATGTATAATAACTGATGTCAGTTACAATACATTTGACACGGTACATATGATACAACTACAACAGTCGACTCAGGAAGTTACATATACAAGTACATTAACGTATATAATATACATGAATACATATCTTCCTATACAATCATACAGACTACTACAAATAACGACGACTACTCCAAAAGATATGAAAGAACTTCATAGCTCTAGCAGCAACCCAAAGCAGAATATCTACAACCTGAAATACTCGGTCTGACCCGAGTATTAGATTCAAAAGAAAATAATACTCGGGTCAGTCTAATTCAAACTCAGTTATTAGTGCACAAAAGCAATAATAATTAAATAATGAATAGGCGACAGTAGTTAAACCAAATCAGAATGCAATTCAGAATATTGAATTGAAATGAACAAAACAGTTCAAACCATTGAAATATCAATTAAAATATTTATTCAAGTAGGGCTGCAGTACACGCACGCGTGCACTGCCTCGCCACTACGGAATATGGAATACGCAAAAAGGTTCATAAGTCAAAACAAAATAGAATATTATACCCGCCATACCGTGTGGCTGCAGTTCACGCCTGCGTGCACTGCCTTGCCACTATAGTGCTGACGTACACAATAAAATTCACAAGCGCGCTCGAGGTCAAACTCGAAAACCGAGTTCAACACAAGTGAAATGCTAACACAAAGTGAACAGTGCTTAAACATGAACCAAAACACAAATCCAGACCAGGCAATAAAAGAAGTACAACTGAAATGCACATAACACATGTGCGAGATACAAGTGCTCGTAGACATAAATACTCAAAGTCAAGACTACAGGTTACTGCATATCAAGTGTGCAATCCACAGTTGCAGGAAAGCAACAAAAGAAAAATGCTCAAATGTCTGCATATTAAATATGCAAAAACCAAAGTTGCAGTGAACAACAAAAATGCTCCAGAATTCACAGTCCAAACAAATGCAATAAGCAAGTGGCAGTAGTGAAAAGCTTCAACAAAGTGAATATGCAATATGTACACAAGATGGTGTACGGTCAGACATACAAGACCAGGCTAGTGATACAACATGCTCACAGTTCATACTTATTCGAAATTAGTTCAAGGAAAACGAGTGTATCAAGCTATAAGCCCAGCGACAACTATTATTTCAGGTTATAGTGCCAGCAACCAAAATGTATTAGCAAGGATGAATAAAGCAACTGAAACCACAATGAATAGGTACAACAAGGATGCATGCAACAGCATGAAACACAAGAACACTCAAACTAGGAATACTTACTTCAAGTTCAAAACAAGGCAGCATATCAATGGAAATACATAGATAATACAACCGTGACAGTACTCACGTATATACATATACATGTATATACATTATATACATGGAAACAACAGCATCGAGTAGAGACCAAAAGTGTTCAAGAACACAAACAAGTACAGGGATACAGTGGACAAAAACAAGCCTACAAACAAATGTGCCAAATTGCAATTCAAGTCAATCCACCCATATATGCATACACACAAACATATGTATATATGCACATATATGCAGACACTGGTGACAGAGCAAGCTTGTGTACAACTCGACACATTCATTTCATTTCATTTCATTTTATTTTTCTGTTAAAAACATTTGCAGGTTTAAAAATCATGTAAATAAAAATCTACCCGAGCCTTACAAGGTTTTACCTGAGTCAAAAGCAACGAAGACCCGAGGCAAGCCTAAAATAATCAAGTAACGAAACATGTCAGTGAAGCCGGTCATAATGAATATGACAAAAGAAATGGCCAGCAACAACATGCTTAAGGACACTACAGTGTACAATGAACAATGTAAGTCATGGGATCTAAATCAACAGCCCCGAAATCATCTCAAGGCAGAAAATCATCAGCATCGAACAAAACAGGGTCGAGGCGACAAAGTTACAAAATCAATCATCAAAACAAATCGAATGGCCGAAGTCAGGTACAAAAATTCAAGGCCGAACACAAAATCACCAAACACGAAGTCAGTGATAAAAAAATCAAATTAAGATCTGGTGATACCAAAACAAGTTGAAGTCGTGGAAGAACAAATCAATTTTTCATCTCAAAGCCAAAAGAATTCAAAGCCGTGACCATCAAGCAGCGAAATTATATACGATTATAAACAAGTCGTAAATCATAAACAACATCGAAGTCGAACGACATAGGCACAAAAGAAATTCACATAACAACTTCGATTACCATCATCGAACGAATACAAATGGCCAAGATAAGACAACATCGAATCAACGTCGAATTGCAGAGACACTTTAAAAGGAATGAATTAGATGTGAGTAAGTATAATTACTCACCTGGACGAGGCGACGACGAACTCACAAAGACGAGCGACATCGAAGCCCTAATTTGGAGCAGCGGAACGAACACGAGACGATGCCGCCATTTACTTTCTTATTTTCTTTAGGGTTCGTTTTCGAAAAAAATGAAAAGAGAAATGGGGGAAACGGGTTATTAACCCTTAATAAAATCACGGCAACAAAGAAATGGGCCGAACGATTTTTAAAGCCCAATAAAGAAATGGACCACTAATTATTTTCAAAGCCCGTCAATCTCATTAACAATTTATAAAATAAATTTCAACTCAATTTAATTACTTCAATTGGTAAATAAGCAACAGTATTTATCGTTTAAAAGTCGATTATCAATCGATGCAAATACCGGGTTGTTACAACTGTATCTATCAATTTACATTGATATATCAGAGTAACCTCAATTTTATACAACATTGGACAGATACAATTTAACTTGTCTCAGATATATACAATATCATAGTGGAAACTCTCCATACGTCCCTGCCATCCAGGTCGCCTCTTGAGCTCCAGAACGTCCTTACCTGAAAATTTGTAATACACGGTCTGACCCGAGCATTACATGAAAGTAACACCCAGGTCAGGCTGGAAACTAGCGTGAGTAAACCCATCTAATATGAAATACAAAAACAATAACCAATTTTTTACCCGGGTAACTCATAACAATTTTACAAATCCACAGGTTTAGTATAGACAGCACCTATTATACTCATCAACTTCTAAGTGTCAGAACTTAGATTTATGATCCCAATCACTTAAATCATTCCATATTAGTTTATTGATTTCACAAATCATTTTATAAAGAATCGAATTGGATTCGGGTATTTACTAATACCCGACTCTGGTCTCTTCGAATCCAATGTCATCTTGACCCAAATGTAAAATTAAATACTATTCAACTTTAATTACCAGATAACATTTTTAACATATCAATTCATAATTGATAGATTATCACATTATCACCATCCATCCAACATATCATATCACAAAGCAATTTATATCAGAGACATCGACCAGTCCCAAACACTCATCATCATTCAATCATTAATAAACAAGATTGATCACCTCATTAATTACATTAATTAATGATCCTCTACTTACTTTCATTGGTTAATTATTCTTAAATTCATTTGATAATTAACCTTTAACTTAATTACATTCATTAATCAATCTTGACTAATCACAATCGAAAATTAACTCTCCTTAATTACTTCATCAATTAATCCAACTCCTTGATTAATTATATAAATTAATTCTTCAATTAAACTGAGTAATTATTACTTAATTGCTTCTGTCAAGTAATTATCCTTTAATTACTACCCATCCAGTAATTTCCTTAAATTAATCACATCCAGTAATTATCCACTAATTATCTTAATAAGTAATTATACCTCATTAATTACCTTAAGTAATTATACTTATCCAATCATCAAGTGATCACCTTTTATTAATTGAACTTAATTAATTGACTAAAATTAACCACATCAACTTAATTAATTACATCGGGTAATTAATTACTTTAATTACATCATTAAGTAATTATTCTCAATAATTCTCTTAATATTAAGTAATTAAACTTTTAATTACTTATTACTTAATTATTTATTAATTAATTTATCTTGGTTAATCAATCATTAATTAAGTATCAAACTACACTTAATTAATTAACACAAATTAATTTATCATAATTTATTTACCCAAATTACTTATCTTAGTTAATTAAGTAATTATACTTTAATTACTTGATTAATAAAACATGATTAAATTAAATCATTTACTTCATTAACCCTTAACTTCATAAAACTAATTATTAAATTAATCCTTATATCAGAATAATTTGTATTTAAGTTCCTTATATCAGGTAAGTCTTCTGTTTAATTATAATACTTATATAATCTCAAAACTTGTTCCAGCTTTTTAAAAAATCTGGTTTCAATCATCTATCCTATATTTTAAAATCTAGCAACTTTTTTCTATAAATTAAAACCTAACATATGAACTTAATTTAAATTCAAAAATTTGTTATGATTTCCTAATACAATCCCGAGACATCTAGCATAAAATCCGCAACTTCAACATTTTACACGAGACAATCCCGACTTCTATCACTTCGAACAACCCTATGCAAATTATTCCAACATCTTTCACCCGAGTTCTCTTAATCCCTACTTCGAGAAATCAACCCAAGTGCTGGAGACTTACCCAAACTATCAACTTCTTCCCTATCGAGACATCAACCCATCACTAGATAGCAAACACGAGTCGTCCCCCTTCAATTTCTCGTATACCACTTTGGGTTTTCAAATGTTCTTCCTTCTGAAGCTCAACATTCAGCAACCCCAGATACGAACGGTCACGTGTGCACGTACACACGTGATCGCCGTTGCTCTGGCCATGTTTGCCGCCACCAATCAATCACCGTCAACCTCCTCTACGGCTCCGATAACCTAGAAACACAAATCATTCGAAGATTCAAATTTGAACAATTCCTCAACCAAAAATGACAAAAACCTGATCACAAAATACCTTAATCCATCCATCGCCGACCACCGGAAACCCCGGTCTCGAGCCTACAACTTCGTCATCGACCCACGCAGCCATCCTATCACACGCGATTGAACTCGATGCTCTGAGAAAGACGAAATTACCTCGCCATTGGTCGTGACAGAATAACCTCCAAAAACCCTAGCTTGCCTCTGACACATAGATACAATCATCAGAAAAATCTCCTCATATTTTTCCAGTGATACTCATCCCCTAGGCCATCTTCGATAACAATTCCCACCCCTGAATCACCATCGATCGCCGGATATTGGCGAAAACCCCAAAATTTTAAAATTTTGATTATCACAGAGGATATTACATTACAATTTATGGTTTTGGATTTTAAATTCATCATATGACATTAAAATTTGTTTATGATTTCAAATCATAAATTTAAAATTTTTGATTTTAAGCCAAAATCAGGTCATTCATGAATTCTTTTTGCTTTTGAAAAAAATTATTTTCTAAATCTCAGAAACTATTTTCAGAATTCATATTACTTGGGCTAACCAAATTTCATTTATAAATCATACCCAAATTCTGGAAGTTTGTTAAGATAAGAATTTGTAGAACAAATAGGAGCCTGGAAATAACAGTGATCTTATTTTATACAGTGAGTTTGTTCAGGCATTTATCAAATTTCAAACATGCATTCAATATCAAACATCCCTGTAAATATTATACTCCATCACAACAATATTAGACTCAAGCATCAACCAAATTTAAATCTGTTTTTAAATGCAAGATTTACTCACAATTTTTTGTTTGAACAGGGCATATTGATTTTAGATCTATGCTTTGTTTTTATCTTCCTTTCTTTTTTTAGAGAAAGTTCACTATTAAATTTCGCTTACAATAAATTTTAAAGAAAGTTATTACCTATACAACCTGATTTATTTACAGGTTAAGATCTAAAAATCATCTTGTTAGATGTTTTGAATTCTTAAAAACAGGGTTAAGACCTGTAATGTTGAAACAGAGATATACTTTTGCTTGTTCCAAATTATGAACCCAAGTACCACATTCATGTGTACACAAAAATCAATTTTATCAACATACACAACCAAATTCATAGCAGACTTCAATGATTCATTATATGCCAAATCAAAATTTTCGGGATCTAAGAGTTTAGTCACTTATTATAAACAGAGATGAACATGCATAGACATTTCCTGCAGACCCATTCTTAAATGTATGCATAACAAAGCATCTTTCACCACAGATTTCACAAACAAACAAATATTTACTTACTTAGTTTTAAATTTGTAAAAGGTTTACTCACTTTTTCTTACGCAGAGCAGAGAACAGGTTTCGATTCATTTTCCAGGCCTTGAGATTTTAGAATTGTTTCGCTGCAGAAATTGAATCCATGCATGCTTCTAATTTGATGCTGAACTGCAAGTTACTTGCTGTTGTTCTGATTTGAATTGCAGTAGAACTCTCATTTAGCTGCAGGTTGAATTGTTGCAGCAGATTTAAATTTTTCTTTTCATTATCAGGTTTTGATTTGTGGTTTTTGCTTTTGATTCAAATTTTGGGTTTACTTATTTGTTTCTTTCAGCTGAGAATAGAAAATCATTGAAGAAAGAAGAAAGGGTTGCAAAGTTTTATTTTTAAATTGAATTATATTGTGTCATAAAAATTAAAGAAAAAAATAAGTTTTAAATAAAGACACTTGTCACTTATATCCCTTAATTAACTTACATGTGTTGTTAGAATGACTTAAGATAATTATACATGTTATTACGTATTAATAAATTTTTATTTAATTTAAATGAAATTATAAACTTACATATTTAAGTTACTTTGTTAATAAATGCTTGCTTATGTATTTATAAATTTATTTTTTTAAAGAAAATACTCTAAAACTAATTATGATACAAATAAATCTCATACATAGATTTTTTTTATAAAAAAAATCTAAAACATTTAATGTAATAACCCGAATTTTTGGTCTTCTGTAATTGATTAATAAACTAGATTAATTAATATGATATTGAATTTTAAATTGAACGAATAAATCTGACCAGATAGATATTTATATTTGTAATTGTGTTGTATATATATACATAGATTTTAAATAAAATTTTTGATTACAAATTCAATTTGTGTTGCTTAATACATACATATATTTGAAAATATATATAGAATTAAAATAAATTTTCAAAGCATATAAACTTATGATGCATTTAATCTGATCAAAGCATAAGTTAATTATTAATAAATGATTATTTGAATTCACTTTTGTTTATTTAAAATCCAGAAGTCTTATTTACATAAGATAAATACATTTTATATACATGTAGTATATGTTATAATTTGGATTGTTTTGAAAATTTAATTCAATCTATTGATAATTTAAATAGGTATGAATTGTAAAGCTTTGTTTCAAAATATAAGATAATGGTTTATTTTAATATGATAGTTTATAAAAAGGATTTAAATAAAGTTTTGTTTTGTTTCTTTAAAGTGTTTAATTTTAAATGGTTAAAAATGTGTATGTATATGTTTTAGATTTAAAATAACATGTATAGAAGTATATTATAACTAGTTTTAGAATAATTTCTTTTAAAAGTAAATTTATATATACATATGAAAATTATATTTATTAATAGAATTAAATAAGTAAGTTATATTTATATTTAATTTAGGGGAGAATTAAATTAAAAACACTTAAAAACATGTGCGATCATCTTAAGTTATATTAATAACATTTGTAAAGAAATTAAGCATTGCATGACATTTGTCCAATTTAAAAACAAGTGGCAACTATTTTATTTTAACTTTTAATAAATATTGTAAGAAGAAAATTGGTTTTTCTTTCACAAATACTTTTCTCTTTATTTTCACTTCTAAGCTCAAAACAGAAATTCCTCTAAAAACTGAAACTAAACCAAAATCAAAAATATGAAGTTAATGTCAATCTGCAACATCAATTAAAACTGCAAATGCAAATGAAGTTCTTCTTAATAATCAAAGCAAATGAGATTTAAAACCCGCAATTCGATTCAAAACTGCAAAACTTCAAATCTTCTGCAACCTTCAACTTACAATTCAGATTGATGATCAACTGCAAGTTTCAACCTTTAAAACCTCAAGATGTATGCATGCAAAGATTAAAGGCCTGGAAAGTTTATATAATCTGCTCTATTTTTTCTCACCGCAAATGAACAGGTGAGTAAACTACTATCTGAATTTAACCTGTTTTTATATGAGCCTGGATGTGATAACTTGTGGAAACTATGATGGATAGTATGCATGCATGTTGTTAGAGGTGATTTTATATATACCTACACATATGTCTGTATGTAAATAACAATAATATAACTTTGATCAAAACCTGGAAGTATCCTACTTCTCTGTGTCTTCAAAACAGAGGTGGGTAAATCATGGAGTCTCGAATGCCTTAAGATTGTAGTTGACGATTCTTGAAAAAAAATGATAAATATTATGCTGTGCATGTCATTAAAAATGAAATAGAGTATAAAGGTGGAAGATAATTTTCAAGTATTTTCCTGGAACAGTTATAACTTGTCTCGTTTTGAATACTGCAGGTTTGAATCACGATTTAAATTTTCAAAATTATCAAACTAAAACGATATCTGGGACTTGTTTCTTAATAAGATATTCGAGTGTATATGACTTTACTTTTTTTTTTAAAATAGAACTGAGAAAAATGTTGGTCAATGTTCCCAAACTTAAATACTACAGTGAAAAATGACTCTATAACTTAAATTGTGATTTTTCAATCTTTATGCATTGATTATAAATCCAGATTCATTATCAAAAATAATGAATTTTAAAGAAAATTTGTAGATTTTTAAGTTGTTGTATACTGAGAATTTGTGTGTTGATCGAATTTTGGTCTTGGGTGAAATTCTGGTGATCGTCGTTATGAAGTGGGCCGAGACCTTGGTTGAGGCAAGCTTGGGGGTCGGGGTGTATGGGAAAAATAGAGGGGAGGTTAGGTTTGTACCGTGGTGGTGCGGCGAGGTGTTGATAGGGTTTAACAATGGGTTCAGGAGACAATTGTTTGAGTGGATGTTGTAACTTCGTTAGTGGAATCGAGGGAATCGCGATAGGGGGATTAGCAACTAGAAGTCGAGGAGGAGCCGCGGTGAAGATGGCGAGCTTCCTCGAGGCAAGGGACGTTGGATATGGGTGGATTTCGGTGATGATGGGTTTCCAGGATATGGGATTTTGGGTGATTTCGATTCACGAATGAATTGAAGTATTGGCTGATCGCGTTTGGTTGTGAGGGTCACCAGTGAAATGTTGAGGTCGGTGACGTTGGTCGGAGTGCCGTTGGTTGATGGTGTATGTGCACACGAGCACACGCGTATCAGTTGAAGTGAACGAAGTTAGGGCTCGGGTTAAAGCTCAGGAACATTTGAATTTTCCTCGGAGCAGCAGCATCTTGTAGGGTCTCGGGGAAATTTAGGTCTTGCTCGTGGAAGATGTTGGTTTTGCTCGGGTAAGTGGGTAGGAGACTCGAAGTATTTAGGTAGAAAACTCGAAGCAGTCTTGTTGGTTTCCGGGTTGCTCTGTGTTTAACAAGTTTACAGAAACCCGCAGGTTCTGTTTTTTTTAAAAGAAAAGAAGAAAAAAAGAAACAAGGTTTTAAACTTGAATTTGTATAACTACATTATTTTGGGGAGTAATTTAAATCTTTTAAAATGGAAGTTGTAAATGTGAGCAAGATTTAAAATAAAATTTGAATATGGAAATCTTAAATTAAAATATGAACTTCAGTTTTAAAATTTAAAAGAAGGTTTGAATTTGGAAGTTTTAAACTAAATTGAAGTTAGTGAAATTTTGAAATGAGTTTTTGTTTTCAAAATTCTTATGAATTTAAATTTTAAGACAATCGCTTGTTTGTCTTTCAATTTAAAAAGCTTAAAATTATTCAAACTTTGATAAGATTAAATTATTCTTAAAATGGAATTTTGGAAGTAGTGGAGGATTTAATCAAAATTAAATCAGCAATTTTTTTACCTGAATTCAAATTTGATTTGAATCTTAAGAGTGGAAATAAGGAAAAGTTTATAAATTTAATATTGTAAATAATTTGGAAGGGTTAAAGTATACTTCAATAATCTGAGACTAAAAAGGAAGTTAGTTTAAAATCTTTAAATTTCTTTTATAAGCGTTCTTTAACATATGATTGATAATAGTCAATTGAGAAATTGTTTAAGTTTAATTACTTAATAAAAGAAATTAAGAAATTAATTACTTAATGTAATTAATTGGGTCTAATTTGATTAGTTTAGATCAATTAATTAAGTTTAATTAATTTAAACACTTGATGATTGATGATATTACATAATGTAATTAATGGAAACATAATTACTTAAGGAAGTAATTAAGGGTAGTTAATTTCTAGATTTTATTACTCGAGTGATTAATAGTTATGGTTAATAATTAATGTAGTGATTAATGGTTAATTACTGCATTTGGTTAAGGATAACTAATTTGTGAAATTAATTATGGGCTAATTACTTAAATGTAATTAAAATAAATAGAATAATATTGGATGCCTTGATTAATTGTTATTCCTATTAGGTGGTTCTTGATACTATGTGATATGGTATGTTTGATTTAAACTGTGGAGATGTGATTATCTATTTATTATGAATTACCGTGTCATCCTATATTAAAAATAGAGTTGTATTTCACTTTGAATAATGTAAGTTAAGTTGACAAGGGTTTCGAAGAGACCGGTGTCGGGTATTAGTAAAAACCCGAAGCCACTTCGATTCTTATAATTCGATATGTGAAAACTAATAGGCTGAGGTGGAATGACTTAAGTAAATTGGATCATTTTAATCTAAGTTTAGGCACTTAAAAATTGATGTGTAAAATGGTTGATGTCCATAACAATTTGTGAAGCGTAAATTGATATAAGTTACCTCGGGTTTATTTAAATTGTATGCTTTTGTATTCCAAGTTAGATGGGTTTACTCACGCTGGTTTCCAGCCTGACCTGGGTGTTACTTTGATGTAATGCTCGGGTCAGACCGAGTATTACAGATTTTCCGGTAAGGACGTTCTGGAGCTCAGGAGGCGAGCTGGATGGCAGGGACGTATGGAGAGTTTCCACTGTGATATTGTACTATCTGGACATGATTGTTTTGTCCAGTGTATATGTAGATGTGTAACTCTGATATTTAAATGTAAATTAACAGATATAGTTTTCTTCGTATAACTGACATCTTATTTGATATATTATTTGGTCCGCTGTGAATGTGAGGATTCTGTGCCTTGTTGCCGTTTTCTTCTTCTTTCTCTTTCTTCTTTCTTTAACTATCTGGGATTTTCAGGATCAAAAATTTCCGGGTCGTTGCATTTGGTACCAGAGCCGAAGTTTAAGCGAGAACCTTGGCTCTGTTGGGATCACTCATTAAGGATAGGGTAAGTGATACCCTAGGATGAGTTGAGTATATAAATATGAGAGAGCGTACTTGTTATTTCTTATATATAGTTTTTTAACTAATTTCAAAAGTTAGTGAATCTTATATAAGACATAGATTATCTACTATATTAAGGAAATTGGTTATAATATTAATTAAATTAAAAGTAATAGTAAGAATTAAATTAAGAAGTAATAGAATACAACCAAATTGAAGTTGGAATTAAATTAAAGACAAGTTTGAAATGGATTCAAACTGAAATTAAATCTTGAAATTGGGAAAGGTTTCAGGATAAGGATAATCAATTAATTTATGTAATTAGTAATGGATAATAATTGGAAATGATAAATAAAGAGGGAGTTACTTAATGAAGTGACTAGAGGCAAGTAATTTAAAAGACAATTACTAAATGAAGGTAATTAAGAAATAGGTTAATTACCGAATTCGATTAATTAATGACGTGATTAATATAAAGAAATTTGTTTGAATTAAAAACCAAAGGGTTTAAAATTTTAAAGTATAACTTGGTATGTAAAAGATATTAATATGTATATATGTGGATATACATAATATCAAAGTTGGTTTGAAATAAACTCTAAATATTGAGTTTTGAATTTGGAATAAGATGTGATATCCAAGTGATAAGTTTTGAACTTATAAATGGGAAAAATTATTAATGTGAAGTTTAGAATTTTGAAATTTGAAATGGAGAATTCAAGTTTGAGTGAGGTTAATCGGGATTGATTGAATTTAACTCGGAGGAAGTTAAATAAGTTTGAATAAACAATCTGATTTGGAAATTTCAAAATGAAATTGAGATTTAATTTGGAAAGTTAAAAGGTTAATCTGAATTGGGAGTTTGTGAGATCTCAAAATGGGTTTGAGATCTGGAAATTGTAAATTGATGGATGTTTTAAGATGAATTGAATGATATCATCCTATTGTTGTTAAAAATATTTAAGTTGTGAATTAGATTTGTTTAAATTAATAAGAAATGAGTATGGTAATCAATTGTTGGGATAAAAAGATAAATTGATTTAAAAGAATTAAATCAACATTTGAAGTATTAACTCGAATTTATATAATTCGAGATGGTTTAAAATTTGAAATTTAGTTCAAATTGAATTTGATTTGAATTTATTGAAATTGTGATTGAAGATGTATGAGTATAAGATTCAAATGGAAATTTGAATTGGATTAATTTGAATGATTCGTAATTGAAGTGGGTTAAATTTGAAGTTAGTCCAAATTAATTTGAATAATTTGGAATTGTAATTAAAATTGAATAGTTTTAAAATTCAAATGGAATTTGAATTGAATTTGGGAGGAAGTTAAGAATAATTCAACTTGATTTGGAAATAGAGTTTGAAATTGGGATTAATTCAAACTGGAGTTGAAATGAATTGAAATTTATTTGAATTAGTAGAATTTGAGATCAAGGTTGAATAAAATTAAATTTGGAAAGAACTAAGGTTAATTCAGCTTGAATTTGGATTGAATCAATTTCAATGGAAATTAAAGTTATTTAAAATTGGAATTGGGTCAATTTAAATGAAAGTGGAAATTTAAATTGAATTGATGAGAATGAAGATTGGGAATTTAGCAGTTTTGACTCTGGACTATTTTTAATATAAATTGTTTTAATATAAACCTATTTTCCGAGCTATTTATTATATATACAACTTTTCCTTTAAAAAGCCAAATTTTCTTATACTTGTTTTACAACTATTTTTGAAACTGTTTAACAATTTTCTAACTATTTTATAAACTAATTACCATTTTCAACTACTAATTACTATTTTATAGCTACTTTGCAATTATTTAAAATTTCTATGACTATTTAACTATTTTCCAATTATTTTACAATTACTGAACTATTTTACATCTATTTTACAAAATAGAAATTATTTTCCAACTACTTATCTATTTTAAAATTTTCAAGCTATTTTCTAAATAAATTGGTCGGAGTTTAAACTGTTATTGGTTAAATACCCAATCGAGATAAGAATAGAGGTGATATTGGATTGAAGTAATTATGAGTAAGTGAATGAAAATCAAAGTGAAGATGAATAGAAATAAAATTAGTTTGGCTAATAACCAATAAAGATAAATACATAGGGTGTACGTATGTTATTCTATTCGCATAGTAATTTGATCCAGATTCAAGCACAGAATTTCGAGATAGTTATATCGATCCGAGTGGGATTTTTTACTTGATTTTTGACGGCGAACCTGGATAAGGATTGTTGATTGGTTCTAGATGTTCTCTATCATAGTTAGCCTATGCAAGGAGAACGACGGTTTCTGATCAAGAAACCAAATTTGAGTCCGCACTAGAAAGTCGAGTGGACGATACTAGTTCGGAAGTGAAATTGAGTGATCGAGTGAGCGATCAGATTGGTATAGCGTACGGATGATATGTGTACATCGTACGGATTTGAATGAAAATGATATTGAAAGGAGCAATCAAATTTGAATATTGATTTTGAGTAAACAAAGTGAAATATCTTTGTTATATAAGATAAAACTCCACCTTGATGAATCTTTTGCCGGAAGAAATGGTTTTTGAAAATGTTTGAAGTATGAAAAGGAGTTTATACAAATTTGGAATGATCCAAAGTTTTGAAAGATTTTATATATCTGACTATATATATATATAAAGGATCATATGAGGATTTTGGAAAAGGTTTTGAGAACCTATGGATTTGGAAAGGCTTTTGATTTTTGTGTAAAATCAATATTATATTTGGAAAGCCTAGTTGAGAATTATCGATTTTGGGATAATCGATTTTGTATAAAGGAGCTTTGAATGAGATCATACTAGGTGTATGATTTAAAGATACTATATATGTATAGTATAAAATGTTTTGATGATGCTCTGGGGAAAAAGGCGCTCCCTTGGAATGGACTTCTCAAGAGTACCACCGGGTAGTGCTACCTTGAGCCCCAAGGGGGGGTTCTAAAGTTGATCCTGTGAGGAGTCCGGACTAAACTAGTTCCTGAGGATTGTTGGGTAGCGAAAGTCGATGGCGCTGATGCCTACATGGGCATTTGGGTTATGCTGTGACGACAGTGTAACACGATGTCACTGCGATCTACTGTGGGGACCATAGCGAAAATCGTGTGGAGGATGAGTGTCAACGGTCTACACTTGATTTTGCCGGGAAGGCAACGCAACATTGGTAGACTGCGATCTATGGTCAAGTGGAGTGGAGAAGTTTCATTTTTGGCAGCGAAATTCGAGGGCGCTGATGCCTACTGTTATATGGGTTTTAGCTGTGATAGCTAAGTAATCCCAGTTGTAGTTGCGATCTGTAGCGGGTTTCATGGTGTAATCGTGGGGCGCGGAGGCCTACAGTTATCTGTGGATTTTGTCGGGACGGCAACGTAATCATCGTGTTAACTGCGACCATGGATGGGGGTGATGATTTCCATAGCATTCTCACCAAAGATATATCCTCTATTTTCAAAAATTGTTTTCAATATTTTCGATAAAATTATTTTTCAAGTATTTTCACTAGGTGTTGAAAATGAGTCTGCTAAGTACTTATAGATTTTCAGTCGTACGCCTGATCAACGTATGACCGAATTTCTGTGAGAACGAAGATGGACTTGTTAAAACATCGAGTTAGAAAAAGTATTTTCATAAAATCTATTTTATAATATTATATTTTTTTCAAAGTGTTTTAATAATGATCAAGGAATATTTTAACTGGTTTTAAAATATTTAATAAATTCTGCCTTCGATTCTTTTCGAGGACGAAAAGATTCTAAGGGGGGAGGAATGTAATAACCCGAATTTTTGGTCTTCTGTAATTGATTAATAAACTAGATTAATTAATATGATATTGAATTTTAAATTAAACGAATAAATCTGATCAGATAGATATTTATATTTGTAATTGTGTTGTATATATATACATAGATTTTAAATAAAAATTTTGATTACAAATTCAATTTGTGTTGCTTAATACATACATATATTTGAAAATATATATAGAGTTAAAATAAATTTTCAAAGCATATAAACTTATGACGCAATTAATCTGATCAAAGCATAAGTTAATTATTAATAAATGTTTATTTGAATTCACTTTTGTTTATTTAAAATCTAGAAGCTTTTTTATATAAGATAAATACATTTTATATACATGTAGTATATGTTATAATTTGGATTGTTTTGAAAATTTAATTCAATCTATTCATAATTTAAATAGGTATGAACTGTAAAGCTTTGTTTCAAAATATAAGATAATGGTTTATTTTAATATGATAGTTTATAAAAAGGATTTAAATAAAGTTTTGTTTTGTTTCTTTAAAGTGTTTAGTTTTAAATGGTTAAAAATGTATATGTATAAGTTTTAGATTTAAAATAACATGTACAGAAGTATATTATAACTAGTTTTAGAATAATTTCTTTTAAAAGTAAATTTATATATACATATGAAAATTATACTTATTAATAGAATTAAATAAGTAAGTTATATTTATATTTAATTTAGGTGAGAATTAAATTAAAAACACTTAAAAACATGTGTTATCATCTTAAGTTATATTAATAACATTTGTAAAGAAATGAAGCATTGCATGACATTTGTCCAATTTAAAAACAAGTGGCAACTATTTTATTTTAACTTTTAATAAATATTGTACGAAGAAAATTGGTTTTTCTTTCACAAATACTTTTCTCTTTATTTTCACTTCTAAGCTCAAAACAGAAATTCTTCTAAAAACTGAAACTAAACCAAAATCAAAAATCTGAAGTTAATGTCAATCTGCAACATCAATTAAAAATGCAAATGCAAATGCAAATGAAGTTCTTCTTAATAATCAAAGCAAATGAGATTTAAAACCTGCAATTCGATTCAAAACTGCAAAACTTCAAATCTTCTGCAACCTTCAACTTACAATTCAGATTGATGATCAACTGCAAGTTTCAACCTTTAAAACCACATGATGTATGCATGCAAAGATTAAAGGCCAGGAAAGTTTATATAATCTGCTCTGCTTTTGTTCACCGCAAATGAACAGGTGAGTAAACTACTATCTGAATTTATCCTGTTTTTATATGAGCCTGGATGTGATAACTTGTGGAAACTATGACGGATAGTATGCATGCATGTTGTTAGAGGTGATTTTATATATACCTACAAATATGTCTGTATGTAAATAACAATAATATAACTTTGATTAAAACCTGGAAGTATCCTGCTTCTCTGTTTCTTCAAAACAGAGGTGGGTAAATCATGGAGTCTGGAATGTCTTAAGATTGTAGTTGACGATTCTTGAAAAAAAATGTTAAGTATTATGTTGTGCATGTCATTAAAAATGAAATAGAGTATAAAGGTGGAAGATAATTTTCAAGTATTTGCCTAGAACAGTTATAACTTGTCTCTGTTTGAATACTGCAGGTTTGAATCCTGAATTAAATTTTTAAAATTATCAAACTTAAACGATTTATGGGACTTGTTCCTTAATAAGATATTCGAGTGTATATGACTTTACTTTTTTTTTTAAAATAAATCTGAGTAAAATGTTGGTCAATGTTCCCAAACTTAAATACTACAGTGAAAAATGACTCTATAACTTAAATTGTGATTTTTCAATCTTTATGCATTGATTATAAATCCAGATTCATTATTAAAAATAATGAATTTTAAAGCAAATTTGTAGATTTTTAAGTTGTTGTATACTGAGAATTTGTGTGTTGATCGAATTTTGGTCTTGGGTAAAATTCTGGTGATCATCGTTATGAAGTTGGCCGAGACCTTGGTTGAGGCAAGCTTGGGGGTCGGGGTGTATGGGAAAAATAGCGGGGAGGTTAAGTTTGTACCGTGGTGGTGCGGCGAGGTGTTGATAGGGTTTAACAATGGGTTCAGGCGACAATTGTTTGAGTGGATGTGGTAACTTCGTTAGTGGAATCGAGGGAATCGCGATAGGGGGATTAGCAACTGGAAGTCGAGGAGGAGCCGCGGTGAAGATGGCGAGCTACCTCGAGGCGAGGGACGTCGGAGATGGGTGGATTTCGGTGATGATGGATTTCCAGGATATGGGATTTTGGGTGATTTTGATTCACGAATGAATTGAAGTATTGGCTGATCGCCTTTGGTTGTGAGGGTCACCAGTGAAATGTTGACGTCGGTGACGATGGTCGGAGTGCCGTTGGTTGATGGTGTATGTGCACACGAGCACACGCGTATCAGTTGAAGTGAACAAAGTTAGGGCTCGGGTTAAAGCTCACGAACATTTGAATTTTCCTCGGAGTAGCAGCATCTTGTAGGGTCTCGGGGAAATTTAGGTCTTGCCCGTGGAAGATGTTGGTTTTGCTCGGGTAAGTGGGTAGGAGACTCGAAGTATTTAGGTAGAAAACTCGAAGCAGTCTTGTTGGTTTCCGGGTTGCTCTGTGTTTAACAAGTTTACAGAAACCTGCAGGTTCTGTTTTTTTTAAAAGAAAAAAAGAAAAAAAGAAACAAGTTTTTAAACTTAAATTTGTATAACTACATTATTTTGGGGAGTAATTTAAATCTTTTAAAATGGAAGTTGTAAATGTGAGCAAGATTTAAAATAAAATTTAAATCTGGAAAACTTAAATTTAAATATGAACTTCAGTTTTAAAATTTAAAAGAAGGTTTGAATTTGGAAGTTTTAAACTAAATTGAAGTTAGTGAAATTTTGAAATGAGTTTTTGTTTTCAAAATTCTAATGAATTTAAATTGTAAGACAATCGCTTGTTTGTCTTACAATTTAAAAAGCTTAAAATTATTCAAACTTTGATAAGATTAAATTATTCTTAAAATGGAATTTTGGAAGTAGTGGAGGATTTAATCAAAGTTAAATCAGCAATTTTTTTTATCTGAATTCAAATTTGATTTGAATCTTAAGAGTGGAAATAAGGAAAAGTTTATAAATTTAATATTGTAAATAAGTTGGAAGGGTTAAAGTATACTTCAATAATCTGAGACTAAAAAGGAAGTT
Organism: Allium cepa; assembly: GCA_030765085.1. Taxonomy (NCBI): domain Eukaryota; kingdom Viridiplantae; phylum Streptophyta; class Magnoliopsida; order Asparagales; family Amaryllidaceae; genus Allium; species Allium cepa. Next base: position 763,884,740 of record CM060929.1, read on the forward strand.
AGTTTAAAATCTTTAAATTTCTTTTATAAGTGTTCTTTAACATATGATTGATAATAGTCAATTAAGAAATTGTTTAAGTTTAATTACTTAATAAAAGTAATTAAGAAATTATTTACTTAATGTAATTAATTGGGTCTAATGTGATTAGTTTAGATCAATTAATTAAGTTTAATTAATTTAAACACTTGATGATTGATGATATTACGTAATGTAAGTAATGGAAACGTAATTACTTAAGGAAGTAATTAAGGGTAGTAAATTTCTAGATGTTATTACTCGAGTGATTAATAATTATGGTTAATAATTAATTAATGTAGTAATTAAAGGTTAATTACTGCACTTGGTTAAGGATAACTAATTTGTGAAATTAATTATGGGCTAATTACTTGAATGTAATTAAAATAAATAGAATAATATTGGATGCCTTGATTAATTGTTATTCCTATTAGGTGGTTCTTGATACTATGTGATATGGTATGTTTGATTTAAACTGTGGTGATGTGATTATCTATTGATTATGAATTACTGTGTCATCCTGTATTAAAAATAGAGTTGTATTTCACTTTGAATAATGTAAGTTAAGTTGACAAGGGTTTCGAAGAGACCGGAGTCGGGTATTAGTAAAAACCCGAAGCCACTTCGATTCTTATAATTCGATATGTGAAAACTAATAGGCTGAGGTGTAATGACTTAAGTAAATTGGATCATTTTAATCTAAGTTTAGGCACTTAAAAATTGATGTGTAAAATGGTTGATGTCTATAACAACTTGTGAAGTGTAAATTGATATAAGTTACCCCGGGTGTAACAACCCGCATATTTATCGATTTTTTATTTAAATATTTTATCGTTAGTAGGATTTTAGTCCGTAAAGCTACTTTTTGCATACGGTCGAATTAGGACTCGGGACCGCTCCCATTGAGTTTAAAATGCCGTTTGCGACCTTTTTGAGTATAAGCTTCGATATGTTTGGAGAAAGTTGATTTCTGCTACTTGTTACTTTGGGTTTGGTTTTTGGGCTCAGCCCTATGTTAACTTATACTCCAAAACTGAACCACTCTCCCCATTCTCCCTCACTTCTTTCTCTTTTCAGTTTTCTTAGCTTTAATGGTGGGAGAGATTGGAAATTAAAACTCCAAAACCCTAGTTTCTCTTGCAAATCAAATTCCTTGCTCCAAACTCAAGAAGAACCCATTGGTAAGCTTCTCTTCTTCTTCTCCAACTTGTTCTCTTACCAATTTCAGAAATTCCTAAACCTAATTTTGGGAATGTTCTTGTTTTTTAGCATAGATTCAAGCTCATTTGGGTTGGGTTGAAGAGAGGTTGATTCTCCACTTGCTTTCAAGCTTCTTCTTGTTTGATTTTGAGAAAAGGTGAGATTTTTATCTCACATCTATGACTATAATTATCTTTGGTTGTTGGGTATGAATTCCTAACACTTCTTCATGTGCATTTGCTCTCGATTTGGATTGGTTTTGTGAATATTCCAATTTTTGGGTTTTTAAGTCAAATTTGTGTGAAATCCTTTTATGGATGTTTGATCATGCTTTTAGTGATGCACCGAGGAGCATATAGGGTCGGGTTGCCGATTGGCATAAACCCTTGGAGCCATTGTTCGTCCGGTCGCATTTTGGAAGAGTTTGCTCTTCATTTGAATAAGGCTGAAAAACAGCCCAGGCATGATTCACTCGACTGAAAACTCTGTTCAGTCGACTGAACCTGAAACCCGAGAGTTTCCAGGCATGATTCAGTCGACTGAAAAACTCTGCACAGTCGAATGAAACTGGAAACAGAAAGTTTCCTGAATCTGGAAAATTTCCAGGTACAGGGTCAGTCGACTGAAAACTCTGTTCAGTCGACTGAACCTGCTGTTTGAGTCCAATTTGCCTTTTTGGATTGAATTTCCAATTTAAATCGATTCGTGATGATCCTATTTATTGTCATCATTTATTATCATCTTTGATGACTTATTGTAACGATCGAGATTTTTCGTTGCCGAAAAATCGAACCGTTAGGGTTTAAGAAAAAGAAAGAGGTAGAAGAAGAGAGAAAAGAGAGAAGAAACAGAACAAACAACAGAACAGGAAACAATATCAGAATCTCACAATCGCAGCGGAACAATATATAATAGATAAATGTACATTCATTTAAAACAAAGAACTATACATTTTATATATCACATTACATTACATCAATCAGAGTGTACAACAACAACAGCGGAAAAGAAATACTATATACAATAAATAATAGACTACGCTATCTGGCTCGCCTCCAGATCTGCACAGCAACTCCCGAATCCAGAATAACCTGACAACCTAACTCTAGACTGCCCGTGTGGAAAATAGTGGGCACCCAGAGTTTAGGAAAGGAACAATAAACTCCAGGTCAGTCGTGGGACTGGTGTGAGAACTCAAAAACAGTTTATCTTTAAACAAGCAACAAGAAAATTTAAATTTTGAAATCCGCAATGCTTTTTGGAAAATGAAACTACCATAAGGCCTCCCGGCACACACACAATGCAAACGCACACATGGGGGAGATTTCTCCTTATGATAGTCAAACATGCTTACTACGAGAAAAATTCTTTGATATTATTACTAGTGCATAGTGGAAAGTATTTCGAAAGTATAATATAAATCCTAGCCAGCATAGGTACCATGATACTATGCCTACTATAGCTGCCATGTTAAATGGCAGGTTCTACAACTAAAACCGTACAAGGCACGTATTGGATGAATGGATTTCCAACAAATGGTCAGGCTAAGGAACTTCCTACTGCCACATGGGATCGCCTCTGGCGGGACGTCCCGAGAACTAACGTTACGGTTAGATCTCTGCCAACACAAGGCCGGGTTACCTCTGTAACTAGGTAACTACTACACGAATATGCCATCCCCCGGTCCTTTGGGACCTTTATCCGAGCGCTCGCAACAACAACACCACACAGTAATAGGTATAGTGTATCAACATGAGTAAGTATCTGGGCTCCATACCATGATACCACCCTTTACCAGAAGGAAATGACATACCCTAAAGGGCGCGACCCTCATAACCTTGCCGCATATTCCTGTTTCGACCATTTCCGGGGAGTGAGGTCCTGACGAAGTCTCGTCCACAAAGCTACGCTTTGTGTAACAAAGCCATGCTTCGGGTCCACAGATGACCAAAGCAATAATCACAAAGATAAATGATCAAACAAATGATCATATCACAAATGACCAACCAATGATCATCACACAGCAGCACTCAGCATGCCACATTACCAGATTGGGAAATATCGCTGATAACCTTCAACTACATAACCTCTGAGCTCGTACGTCTCAGAGAAGGGTGTTAAGCTAAGAGAATAAATTCTCCGCCACCAACAGAAATGTATTTGAAAGAAATCTGCTCTATCTCTCAAAATGTAATGTCAGACACGTAACCATACAAGTCTGTTCCGGGTTCGAACAGAACCGAAGGCACTTCCAAAGAAGCCCTTGCAATCCGGGTATTCACAATCCCGATAAAATTTCCCATCACAAAGGAAATCTCCATATCGTAGCTAACGATGCGGAGACAATCGATAGGTCATCCTATCGTTTTCACAAATACCCGGTCTTCAACACCGGTCTTCAAATGCAATCCAAACGACGTATCGCATATTCGGAATGGGATATATGACACAAAGGTCCTCTCCCGGCTAAACCGAATAGCGAGCGCTTATTTTAAAATAAGTGTGCATTCAATTTCAAACAATCACAACAATTACCATCCAAGGGTAAATACTGATAGTCGGTTATTTAACTATCAATAAAGATGCGCCACATCATCAGATTCCAAATAATTTTTTCCAAAATTATTAAATCCCAAAATATCTTTACAAGATATATATACACAATTTCCAAATAATTTCCCAATTTATTTGCTTTACCAAAACACCTTCACAATAAAATTTTCCACACTTTACCCATTTGAAAACCCATTTCAAATTAAACACCTTAACCATTTGAAAACAAATTTCAAATTACACAACTCAACCATTTGAAAACAAATTTCAAACCACCATTCATCCTTTATCCCTTTTGAAAACAAATTTCAAAACAACATATAAATCCTTACCGATTTATTTTTAAATTTTACGCTCCAAATTCGTGAATTTTATTTCCATCTTTAAAAATAAATCAACATTTATTTTTAAACCAATTTCCCTTCCTATATATAAATTCCAAAGTGGATTTAAATCCCAAATACCCATTCATAATTGATTTCAAATCGATTCCAAAATATTCGCTTACAATTTACCTTTAAAAGGTGAATTCACAAAAACGTTCCATTCCATATTGGAAAATCATTTCTAAACTTATTTAAAAATAAGTAATTCACAATTCAATTTATTTTCAACAATTCGAAAATATTCCATATGCTTAAACCATAGTTAAGTATTAATTTCATTCCTTTAAAGAAATATTCTTTTATTCACATTTATTTGGGTTAAAAACGAATGTTGCGTAAAACATCGTTACGACAACCCAAAAACACTAGTATATGGATTTGAAATAAAAATGGATACATAAATCCACTACTATTCAAAATATTCCCTTCTATTTCTCGAAATCGTCTATTTCAACAATCAATGTTGAAATCTATGTTTTCAATACTCAATACATTTTAAAACACCTTTAATTCGTTTTAAATTCCATTTAAAACATTCCTTTCCCAAAAACAAACCCATTTTATTTAATAATCTATTCAATATTCAAAATAGTGAATATAGCCCACTTAACAAATTCCCATATTTCAATTTATCAAATTCGATGAATTTCAAATTTATAAACATAGTTTATAAATTCCATTTCTATTATAAACCCCAATTTTATAAATTCCTTTATTAATCCGATGCAATTTTACATAACCTAGTTTCATACCCAAAAGCCATATTGTAAGTTAAATACTTATAATATTATTTATTTACCAAATCGTTCCTTTGAACTTCACCAATTTAAAATCTTATCACTTACAAGATTTCTTTATGGTTTATAATAATTTCAACTAATGAAATCTTCATTTATTAACAATTTCAACAAACCCCCTTTTTAATGCCCCAAATTCATTTTTATAAGTCAATAACTTATAAAACTTCACTTCCCAATAACCATTCTTTTTATAAATTTCACAAATTATATATCTATAGATTTATAATGAAATTCATGTTATACATCAACTCAGCATTTTATAAATTTATTCTATAACTCCAATGATTTAATCTAAAAACATCCATTTATAAAATCCTTTATATAAACCATTAATAATCATATCTTCCCAAAAACCAAATTTAACTATTTTATAAAAACCTATTATTGTTAAAAATTTCTTTTAAGTTATATTATATAAAAATATAAATTTTTAAAACATAAAAATTTATCCATCTATTTATTTTAAAATTTAATCAATTCAAAATTTTTAATAAACCATATTCTTTGAAAAATCGATTTAAAACCCCTTTTAAATTCAAAACCGTTATTTTTAATTTAAAAATTAGAATCCGATGATGCAACGACATTGAATGGTCAATCACGGGAATAAGTGTCATATATCAATATGATTATCAACAATCAACATAAGATTTATAAACAAATAAATATGTGAGGAATCCAGTTGGATCCCTCCAACCTGTTACCCTGCAACCACAGACGTTAGCACAATACCAATTCCACTTCAAGGTGGAATATCGCGGTATATGGGATTTTATAAATATTCCGCTTAATAACGGCGCAATAGGGTCTCATCCGCTATACGAGGCGGGAAATCAAATCCGATATATACATATGCCAATATATATATATCGCTATATATAGTATATATCCTACTATATCTACTAGCACAATCAATCAACCATCAACAATCAATATTAACTATTCAAAATTTTAGACAAAACCTTTCGATTGAGTGAGGAGTTCTCACCTTGATTTTATTTCCGTTTTCGCGTTCGTTTCGAATAAAATTAAACGAACGTTTAATTTTACCCGAAATTCAAACGAGCTCCAAACGACTCCAAACCAGTTGCATCACGAAGAGCACGGCGATACGAAGCCAACGCAAAAAACCTCGTTCGAATCTGACATCATATGACAAAGATATCGCATTTTAAACGTTGTACAATCGTTAATATAGTAAATTATTTACAAATCTCTATTACAAACCCTTCCCCAGATCACAGCCGCACATCAAGCTCCCCCCCTTCCTTCTTGCGCACGGCTAATACCATCTCCAGGAACAAACGCACGTATAGAACCCATAGAAGCTCCAACTAGGGTTTGAATCTTCGACCACCACGAGCCACTTGAAGGCGATCAGGAAGTGCCACTTCGGGGCCCACGACAAGGGCTACACTCGGCCCAAACATGGCCAAGCTCGGTCATCACAATCACACGTAGTTCGAGGCCGACCTCATGCCCTTTGCAGCCCCTTTCCCGTTGATCCACTTCGTTTTAAACGATCTCGACCGTTGAGATTGCAGTACTCATTATCCCCTTCGATTTTGTAGTTGACGACTTCGTCTAATTTTGCGTGGATTGGGAGATTTGGAGGAAAGAAAATCGGTGATTTTCGGCCATTGGAAACATTGGGGCGGCGGCTGAGCATATGGAGCTAGGGTTTTGAAAAATATTAAGAGATATATGTTATTAATCTTATTTTAATAATAAAATTCTCTTTTTAATAACTTATGCAAACGAACTCCAATCTACGCGTTCCGACAGGCGATTCTAAAGTTTTTCCGCGTTCCGGACGCAATGGAACAGGTTTCGTAAGCTAATTCGGAAGTATGTGTGAGATACGGCAATAAACGGTCGATTTAAATTTAAACCGATTTAAGCGATTTCTAGGCGTTTTGGCTTGTACCGGACAAACGATAAATCCGATTGGCTTGAAATTTGAAATCTTGCAATAATATCACATTACGGATCCGATGAAACTGGTTTCGTCGAAATCCGAGACCGTTTGAAAAATGGCTATTTTAACTCGCCGAATTAAAATTAAAACGATATCGATGCGTTTCGAGCTGCCACGGTCAAACGACAACTCCGATTGCTACGAAAATTGAAATCCGATAATAACTAACTATTACGGATACAATGAAACTCGTTTCGTTCAATTCCGAGACTGTTCAAAAATTGGCTATTTTTCAGTCGATAATTAAATATTAAAATATTCAATTTTTACAAATTAGCTCCAAATTCAATTTTACAAGTTCTAAAATATTTCTATAACTTTAATATGATATAACAAAATTTTCCAAATCATTTTCAATCATATTTAACCCAATATCTAATTATTTGTGGAATTTCACTATTAAATAAATCGATTTAATTATCCCATTAAATCCAATATTCGAAAAATAAATTATTCGACTTCAAAAATTCACTTATTAATATTTAAAATTAATTAAATATTCAAATTTAAATTATTAAAAATTCTGGGTCGTTACAATCTTCCCCCCTTAAAAGAATTTCGTCCTCGAAATTGCAAGTTAAGGAAACGATTCCTTAATCCGTTTATTACTCTTCCAAAACTAATAGTTTTATCAACCTTCTAACACCAATCTTTTTATTAAAGATTTACTATCATTTCAATTAGCTTTCCAACTTCAATTATAGGTTTCAAACAACATTGTTTATTTGACAATTCAAATTTAAATTTAAATTCAAATTTCAAACTTTCAAAATTTCTCAAAATTTCTCTAACTCCCTAAATTTTTGAAAAAAATTTCGCCAGAGTCTCCTTTGCGCGGCTAGATCGGTACGACTACAAAATGGCACTACGGCCCCTCAGAATCAAAAAGAAAAGAGAAAGCCAAGTGGCTGGAGAAGGAAATCATCAAATCTCATATAAAAATTGAAATACGTACCTTTTTTCGAGCGATTCAATTTTTTTTTTACTTTGAAATCAAAATCCCAATTCCTTTATAACCTGTATATCCTGCTAGCATAATATCCAATTATAATATTCAAACCAATTTGCCAATTCAATTATAAAATTTCCAATACGTGCTTCTTATACCACTTTTAGTTTACTATTAAAGTTGCATATTCATTTTCATTCAACTTTGCATTCCAATTTTCATTTGAATTCAATTACATAGCTTTCAAATTTTACTAATTCAATTTCATTAACACTTAATGAATTTACATACAACCAACCAACAAGCAATAACGACCAATGTACATCCAATACAACCAAATTTATTTATTTTACTTACATTCAATTTGGTTCAACTGTTTTAATTCCAATTGGTTTAGCATTCAATTGATTTTCATCCAATTATTCAACTAACTTCAATGAATTTACACTTACATACATCGTTTCATATCAACTTACTTACATTCGATTGATTAACATTCAATCCATTCTTTAATTCAATTGCTAGTTCTTTTTACAAATAAAATTGAATTTCATTTATATAACTTAAGTTCACATCTTTAACAATTTCATTTACTCACTTTATTCATTTATTTTGATATTAACATCAATTCTTTCAACATTACTTAACTTGCATTCCATTTCAACTTTATTTACATCATTTAATTCACTTGATTATTTAACTTTGATGCAAAGATCGATTTTTTATTCAACTTCACTTAAGTTATTCCATTTAAACATCATTTGTTAATTAAACTTAAGTTTTACTTATCAATTCAATTCGGATTTTAAATTCCAAAGTAAATCCTATTTAACTTTTACTTAAGTCAAATTCATATCAATATTCAAATTCATATTCCATTTTATTTAACTTAATTGTTTAACCATTTCAATAACTGGTTTTACTTACATTTTCCCATTTAATAAGTTATAAAACTTATTATTCAACTTCTAACTTATATTATAAGTTCAAAACCTTTTTCACTTATATTTATCAATTTCAAATTGAATTTTAATTTCAAATTGGTTTATTACAACAAAACTTCAATTTTAAATTCATTTTTGTAGCAAATCCATCACATAGAAACTCGAAAATGATACTGATGATGCTGCAGTCATCACCCTTATTATTTCCCAGTGACAATAGTGAAATCAATGCTAATTATTCTTTCAAAAATTTCCTTTCTATTCATAAATCACTTTTATAACCCTTTTACTTATATAATTTTACTTCTTATATACATACATGATTATCTTACAATTGTAAATCATCATTAATTATTATTTCATCTTATGATTCATTGGTTTATACCATTATTCTTTTTACAATAGTTGCTTTTATTAGCTTATTCAAACAACTTTTAATTATTTTATATATATATATATATCATTTACAACAACCAAGCAATCAATTATATACACACTTCAATAATTCTTGAAAAATTATTTTCTTTTTATATATAAAATATAATCGAGGTAAAATTATTTCATTTACCCAATTTAAAACAATATTGTGTCGAATTGTTCTATTCAAGTGTTTAGGAACCCCTTCGATTCAGTTTTCGAGGCTGCGCCGACGAAGGTTCATATACCACTCAATAAACCAATCATCACAATATAAAACAATTTTATATTCACTAACAAATACGCACTCATATCTATTATTACACTCACACTCATTCTAGAGTACTGCTGACTCTATCTCTAATGAGTAACACCCAACAGAGCAGGTTGTCGCTTAACCATATGCTCTGATACCAAATGTAACGATCGAGATTTTTCGTTGCCGAAAAATCGAACCGTTAGGGTTTAAGAAAAAGAAAGAGGTAGAAGAAGAGAGAAAAGAGAGAAGAAACAGAACAAACAACAGAACAGGAAACAATATCAGAATCTCACAATCGCAGCGGAACAATATATAATAGATAAATGTACATTCATTTAAAACAAAGAACTATACATTTTATATATCACATTACATTACATCAATCAGAGTGTACAACAACAACAGCGGAAAAGAAATACTATATACAATAAATAATAGACTACGCTATCTGGCTCGCCTCCAGATCTGCACAGCAACTCCCGAATCCAGAATAACCTGACAACCTAACTCTAGACTGCCCGTGTGGAAAATAGTGGGCACCCAGAGTTTAGGAAAGGAACAATAAACTCCAGGTCAGTCGTGGGACTGGTGTGAGAACTCAAAAACAGTTTATCTTTAAACAAGCAACAAGAAAATTTAAATTTTGAAATCCGCAATGCTTTTTGGAAAATGAAACTACCATAAGGCCTCCCGGCACACACACAATGCAAACGCACACATGGGGGAGATTTCTCCTTATGATAGTCAAACATGCTTACTACGAGAAAAATTCTTTGATATTATTACTAGTGCATAGTGGAAAGTATTTCGAAAGTATAATATAAATCCTAGCCAGCATAGGTACCATGATACTATGCCTACTATAGCTGCCATGTTAAATGGCAGGTTCTACAACTAAAACCGTACAAGGCACGTATTGGATGAATGGATTTCCAACAAATGGTCAGGCTAAGGAACTTCCTACTGCCACATGGGATCGCCTCTGGCGGGACGTCCCGAGAACTAACGTTACGGTTAGATCTCTGCCAACACAAGGCCGGGTTACCTCTGTAACTAGGTAACTACTACACGAATATGCCATCCCCCGGTCCTTTGGGACCTTTATCCGAGCGCTCGCAACAACAACACCACACAGTAATAGGTATAGTGTATCAACATGAGTAAGTATCTGGGCTCCATACCATGATACCACCCTTTACCAGAAGGAAATGACATACCCTAAAGGGCGCGACCCTCATAACCTTGCCGCATATTCCTGTTTCGACCATTTCCGGGGAGTGAGGTCCTGACGAAGTCTCGTCCACAAAGCTACGCTTTGTGTAACAAAGCCATGCTTCGGGTCCACAGATGACCAAAGCAATAATCACAAAGATAAATGATCAAACAAATGATCATATCACAAATGACCAACCAATGATCATCACACAGCAGCACTCAGCATGCCACATTACCAGATTGGGAAATATCGCTGATAACCTTCAACTACATAACCTCTGAGCTCGTACGTCTCAGAGAAGGGTGTTAAGCTAAGAGAATAAATTCTCCGCCACCAACAGAAATGTATTTGAAAGAAATCTGCTCTATCTCTCAAAATGTAATGTCAGACACGTAACCATACAAGTCTGTTCCGGGTTCGAACAGAACCGAAGGCACTTCCAAAGAAGCCCTTGCAATCCGGGTATTCACAATCCCGATAAAATTTCCCATCACAAAGGAAATCTCCATATCGTAGCTAACGATGCGGAGACAATCGATAGGTCATCCTATCGTTTTCACAAATACCCGGTCTTCAACACCGGTCTTCAAATGCAATCCAAACGACGTATCGCATATTCGGAATGGGATATATGACACAAAGGTCCTCTCCCGGCTAAACCGAATAGCGAGCGCTTATTTTAAAATAAGTGTGCATTCAATTTCAAACAATCACAACAATTACCATCCAAGGGTAAATACTGATAGTCGGTTATTTAACTATCAATAAAGATGCGCCACATCATCAGATTCCAAATAATTTTTTCCAAAATTATTAAATCCCAAAATATCTTTACAAGATATATATACACAATTTCCAAATAATTTCCCAATTTATTTGCTTTACCAAAACACCTTCACAATAAAATTTTCCACACTTTACCCATTTGAAAACCCATTTCAAATTAAACACCTTAACCATTTGAAAACAAATTTCAATTTACACAACTCAACCATTTGAAAACAAATTTCAAACCACCATTCATCCTTTATCCCTTTTGAAAACAAATTTCAAAACAACATATAAATCCTTACCGATTTATTTTTAAATTTTACGCTCCAAATTCGTGAATTTTATTTCCATCTTTAAAAATAAATCAACATTTATTTTTAAACCAATTTCCCTTCCTATATATAAATTCCAAAGTGGATTTAAATCCCAAATACCCATTCATAATTGATTTCAAATCGATTCCAAAATATTCGCTTACAATTTACCTTTAAAAGGTGAATTCACAAAAACGTTCCATTCCATATTGGAAAATCATTTCTAAACTTATTTAAAAATAAGTAATTCACAATTCAATTTATTTTCAACAATTCGAAAATATTCCATATGCTTAAACCATAGTTAAGTATTAATTTCATTCCTTTAAAGAAATATTCTTTTATTCACATTTATTTGGGTTAAAAACGAATGTTGCGTAAAACATCGTTACGACAACCCAAAAACACTAGTATATGGATTTGAAATAAAAATGGATACATAAATCCACTACTATTCAAAATATTCCCTTCTATTTCTCGAAATCGTCTATTTCAACAATCAATGTTGAAATCTATGTTTTCAATACTCAATACATTTTAAAACACCTTTAATTCGTTTTAAATTCCATTTAAAACATTCCTTTCCCAAAAACAAACCCATTTTATTTAATAATCTATTCAATATTCAAAATAGTGAATATAGCCCACTTAACAAATTCCCATATTTCAATTTATCAAATTCGATGAATTTCAAATTTATAAACATAGTTTATAAATTCCATTTCTATTATAAACCCCAATTTTATAAATTCCTTTATTAATCCGATGCAATTTTACATAACCTAGTTTCATACCCAAAAGCCATATTGTAAGTTAAATACTTATAATATTATTTATTTACCAAATCGTTCCTTTGAACTTCACCAATTTAAAATCTTATCACTTACAAGATTTCTTTATGGTTTATAATAATTTCAACTAATGAAATCTTCATTTATTAACAATTTCAACAAACCCCCTTTTTAATGCCCCAAATTCATTTTTATAAGTCAATAACTTATAAAACTTCACTTCCCAATAACCATTCTTTTTATAAATTTCACAAATTATATATCTATAGATTTATAATGAAATTCATGTTATACATCAACTCAGCATTTTATAAATTTATTCTATAACTCCAATGATTTAATCTAAAAACATCCATTTATAAAATCCTTTATATAAACCATTAATAATCATATCTTCCCAAAAACCAAATTTAACTATTTTATAAAAACCTATTATTGTTAAAAATTTCTTTTAAGTTATATTATATAAAAATATAAATTTTTAAAACATAAAAATTTATCCATCTATTTATTTTAAAATTTAATCAATTCAAAATTTTTAATAAACCATATTCTTTGAAAAATCGATTTAAAACCCCTTTTAAATTCAAAACCGTTATTTTTAATTTAAAAATTAGAATCCGATGATGCAACGACATTGAATGGTCAATCACGGGAATAAGTGTCATATATCAATATGATTATCAACAATCAACATAAGATTTATAAACAAATAAATATGTGAGGAATCCAGTTGGATCCCTCCAACCTGTTACCCTGCAACCACAGACGTTAGCACAATACCAATTCCACTTCAAGGTGGAATATCGCGGTATATGGGATTTTATAAATATTCCGCTTAATAACGGCGCAATAGGGTCTCATCCGCTATACGAGGCGGGAAATCAAATCCGATATATACATATGCCAATATATATATATCGCTATATATAGTATATATCCTACTATATCTACTAGCACAATCAATCAACCATCAACAATCAATATTAACTATTCAAAATTTTAGACAAAACCTTTCGATTGAGTGAGGAGTTCTCACCTTGATTTTATTTCCGTTTTCGCGTTCGTTTCGAATAAAATTAAACGAACGTTTAATTTTACCCGAAATTCAAACGAGCTCCAAACGACTCCAAACCAGTTGCATCACGAAGAGCACGGCGATACGAAGCCAACCCAAAAAACCTCGTTCGAATCTGACATCATATGACAAAGATATCGCATTTTAAACGTTGTACAATCGTTAATATAGTAAATTATTTACAAATCTCTATTACAAACCCTTCCCCAGATCACAGCCGCACATCAAGCTCCCCCCCTTCCTTCTTGCGCACGGCTAATACCATCTCCAGGAACAAACGCACGTATAGAACCCATAGAAGCTCCAACTAGGGTTTGAATCTTCGACCACCACGAGCCACTTGAAGGCGATCAGGAAGTGCCACTTCGGGGCCCACGACAAGGGCTACACTCGGCCCAAACATGGCCAAGCTCGGTCATCACAATCACACGTAGTTCGAGGCCGACCTCATGCCCTTTGCAGCCCCTTTCCCGTTGATCCACTTCGTTTTAAACGATCTCGACCGTTGAGATTGCAGTACTCATTATCCCCTTCGATTTTGTAGTTGACGACTTCGTCTAATTTTGCGTGGATTGGGAGATTTGGAGGAAAGAAAATCGGTGATTTTCGGCCATTGGAAACATTGGGGCGGCGGCTGAGCATATGGAGCTAGGGTTTTGAAAAATATTAAGAGATATATGTTATTAATCTTATTTTAATAATAAAATTCTCTTTTTAATAACTTATGCAAACGAACTCCAATCTACGCGTTCCGACAGGCGATTCTAAAGTTTTTCCGCGTTCCGGACGCAATGGAACAGGTTTCGTAAGCTAATTCGGAAGTATGTGTGAGATACGGCAATAAACGGTCGATTTAAATTTAAACCGATTTAAGCGATTTCTAGGCGTTTTGGCTTGTACCGGACAAACGATAAATCCGATTGGCTTGAAATTTGAAATCTTGCAATAATATCACATTACGGATCCGATGAAACTGGTTTCGTCGAAATCCGAGACCGTTTGAAAAATGGCTATTTTAACTCGCCGAATTAAAATTAAAACGATATCGATGCGTTTCGAGCTGCCACGGTCAAACGACAACTCCGATTGCTACGAAAATTGAAATCCGATAATAACTAACTATTACGGATACAATGAAACTCGTTTCGTTCAATTCCGAGACTGTTCAAAAATTGGCTATTTTTCAGTCGATAATTAAATATTAAAATATTCAATTTTTACAAATTAGCTCCAAATTCAATTTTACAAGTTCTAAAATATTTCTATAACTTTAATATGATATAACAAAATTTTCCAAATCATTTTCAATCATATTTAACCCAATATCTAATTATTTGTGGAATTTCACTATTAAATAAATCGATTTAATTATCCCATTAAATCCAATATTCGAAAAATAAATTATTCGACTTCAAAAATTCACTTATTAATATTTAAAATTAATTAAATATTCAAATTTAAATTATTAAAAATTCTGGGTCGTTACACTTATTTTCTTTGGTAATTTTAGATATATCCACTTCGATGGATCCTTTATCGATTTCATTGGATTTTATTCACATCTTCGAATGTGATCTTTGTGATTGATTGTTTCTACAATCCCCCTTGTGCTTTGTCACTTTAAAAATATAAAGGTTTCTATACTAGTAGTAAATATTAAAACTCTTTTCTCAAATGATTTCAATACTATTTTAATACCAAATTCGTTTATAAAACCGTTTTCCAATCTATTAGTATATATATAAACCTTTACCTCACTCGTATGAGAAATCTAATTAAACGACTTAGTAAAACGAGTGGTATGAAACGCTTGCGTTTACTTCGTCGGTTAATTCTTGGACTTGTTCGATTGAATCTCTTGTGACATTCTTCTAGTGGAGATTTACAGTTTGTTCGTAAATGTTTAAGTTAAGCAAGTGGTTATGGGACATGAAGCTAAACTTTTATATTTACTAGCTTAGTGTAATTGACACTTCTCGATGATCATGACGATCATTTTTGTGATTTAGACTAGCAATGTGCGATGTCTCTTTGTCTGCGTGGGAGACTAAACCCCGTTCGTGTGTCAAATTTGTGGGGTAGCTACCCACGGTCTTCGGACCATTCGTGTGTCAGGTCTTCGGACCATTCGTGTGTCAAATTAATGGCTAGCTACCATGAGATAGCTTCTCGTTCATGTGTTACAGCTGTTGGTGAGTTTTCATGCTCCCGTTCATGTGATAGGCCTCCCCCCCTTATTTTGTGTGATTTCTGGATTTCGTGTGTCGAATTCTGGAATTTTCTTCTTCACCTATTTTTGTGATTTCTATTGATATGATTTATCAATTCTTGTGCATAGGTGAATTCGTGTGTCATTGACTTGATTTCTTGTGTTGATTTCTGGAATTTATGTTTCACCAACTTTGTGATTTCTATTGATACGGTTTATCAATTCTTGTGCATAGGTGATTTCGTGTGTCATCAACTTGTTGTGAATACAAGTTTTGGGTATGATACCCTTTTTGCATCTTTGAGAAGATTCTTTGATATTGATTAATCGTTTGTTGATTATCATTTACATAATTATAGTAGTATGCCATTATGAATATTATACGTCTTTTCCATATCTTATATGTCATTTATGGTGGCTTGGTGAATGAAATCAGGAGTATAACATCCCTTTTTATCTTGAGTAGATTATCGTGATATTGATATATCCCTTGACGATTTTCAATTACTTATGTATATATCACAGCTTGGCATTGTGATTATAATGTGTTTAGTCATATCTCCTATTCTATATCATGTTATCTGATATTTATAGCTAGACTGATCCGTTTATTATTTTCTTATTAAATAATACTCGGGTCAGACCGAGATGTTACAGGTGCTTCTGCTTGACTTCTCTCTTGGGATTGATTTCTCTTGCTTTTGGTTAACTACTTAGATTAGTAGTTTTTGTTGTACACATTTGAGATATAGACTCCATAATGTATACTTATTCTTTTGTGTAGCTCATGTAACTATTTTTTTGTGATATTGTGGATCTTTTTAGACCACTACTCTGATGTACACTTCCAAGTGTAATATTCATATCTATTTTCCACCTTTGTGATATGAATTGTCTGTGACTAATTTGTGTTATGCTTGTTTCTATATTTGTTTTCCAAAGGATTTGTATAGCCACCGTGTAGTAGCTTTGGGTTTGTGTCGGTATGTCGGATTTCCTCTTGAAATAGAATGCATGTTATATTATCTGACATATCGGTGCTTGCGCAAAGAAATTACACGGATGGTCGCTCCTCAACAGCCTTATTCTCCGTGCTAGTCGACAGCAATCACCGTAATGTTCTTGGCTAGCGTGGGTATAAAGGTGGGGCATCACAGCTTGGTATCAGAGCCAAACTTCGGAACAATATGGAATATTATAACAGGGATCATCGTCCTAAGTCTTTCTTAGGAGTCGTGCTTTAGGATTTAATTCGAGTCTTCGTACCGATTCATCCGATTTTCCTTATGATTCCTTATTTATCTATCAAGATTGCTTGATATTCAATTTGGTGAATAACCTTTTCTTCTTCTTCTTTCTTTCTAAAGGAAGAGAAATGTCTAGACCAGGCCGCCCCAGAGCCGTGCCATCTAGCACTCCACCCCAAGATGGAGTTTTTATGACTGCTCAACAGCTTCTTGATTTGGTAACAAATGCTCAAGCAGCTGGAGCTAACCCGGAACCTACTCACCCAAAGTCGGGATTTGCACGCTTGTGTAGCGATTACACTAATTTGGGTGGGGAGCCATTCAAAGGTTCCGAAACTGTTATTGAAGTACAGGCTTGGCTAAGAACATGCGATCGCATCTTTTCGCGCATGAATCTTATTGACCTTCACCGAGTTCAGGTGGCCTCTAGTATGCTCCGAGAAAGAGCATTGGATTGGCACGAGCTTCTTATTTCTGAGATTAATGAAGCGGATCTCACCTGGGTGAAATTCCGAGAACGCTTCGAGTTGAAATTTGTACCGGAAGTAGAGAAAGTGACATTGGCTCGACGGTTTATAGACCTTGTTCAAGGTGAGTCCTCCGTGACTGATTACGTCGCCTCCTTCGAGTCGCTTTCCAAATATGGGGTTGAATACATCAACACCCCTCTGAAGAAGAATCAGAGATTTATTTATGGCTTAAACAAAAGTCTCAAGAAGCCATTACTCCTAAAATTAGAAGTTTCTTTCGACCAACTCGTTGATATCGCTCTTCGTCTTGAAGAGGCGGATAGGGAGTATGATGTTGAAGTGGTGGGTTCCAAACCAAACTTCAACAACAAGAAGAAGCCAAGCAAATTCAAAGGTCCTTATCCCAATAAGAAAGGGAGGCAAGCAACTCCTGCTGAAAAGACCTTTTCCACTACCCAAGGGAAATGCTATAATTGTGGTTCGAAAGACCATTTTGCGAACAAGTGTTCAAAGCCTCGTACTTGTCGCTATTGCAAAAGCCCGGACCATTTTATGCATGTGTGTCCCAAACTTCAAAATAGGAGGGAGGGAAAGTTAAATGTTGCTCAAGCCCCTGGCAACACATCTCGTGGCCAAGGTATTTCTCATTCTACTCTAGATGGAATTATTTTGTTTCGTGATCATCCTATTCGAGTTCTTTTTGATACGGGTGCGTCCCATTCTTTTATATCAAAAGAACTTGTTGATACTTTTTCTTTGGATGTTTTGTGTTTAATGACTTCTTTGAGAATTGCGAATCCAGTTGGTGGATCCACAACAATCAGTTTATTGTGTAAAGATGTCAAGATTATTTTGTGTGATTTTTCTTTCCGAGCCGATTTGCATGTCATGCGTTATTTAGGCTTTGGAATGATTTTGGGAATGGATTGGCTTAACCATTATGAAGCCCATATCCTATGTCCTGAGCAGACTATTCATCTTCGACATCCTCAATCTGTTAATCAGGTTTCTGTTATTCTTAAAGATTCAGATTCTGCTTTGGTTGCATCTTTATATTCTTTAAATCCTCGTGATGACGATGATGATGATGAGGGTGATATTATTTCTCTTATTCACGTCGTTTGTGAATTTTCCGACATATTCGAGCCCGTTTTAGGATTAACACCTAAGCGAGCAATTGAGTTCAGAATTAATCTTATACCGGGAGCTCAACCTATCACTCGTCCTCCTTATCGTATGTCCAATAAAGAAAACGAGGAGATGCGTAAACAATTATCTGAATTGGAAACGAAGCAATTTATTCGCTCTAGTTCCTCGCCTTAGGGAGCTTCAGCTATTTTTGTGAAGAAATCCGATGGTACACTTAGGCTTTGCGTTGACTACCGCAAGCTTAATGATCTTACTATCAAAAATAAATATCCTTTACCTCGGATTGATGATCTATTCGATCAACTTAGTGGTGCTAGAGTCTTTTCACAATTGCACTTGGCTACCGGTTTTCATCAGCTTCATATTGCAGAGGATAGCATTCCTTTGACATCGTTCCATACTCGGTATGGATTTTATGAATGGCTTGTGATGCCATTTGGGTTAACAAATGCCCCAGCTTATTTCGTTGACTTAATGAATCGAGTTTTTAAAGACTTTCTCGACCGGTTTGTTCTCATCTTTATCGATGATATTCTTGTTTATTCTAAAACCGAGGAAGAGCACGAAAAACATCTTCGGATTGTGTTGGAAACTCTTAGGAGTAATCAATTAAAGGCAAAGTTTTCTAAGTGCCACTTTTGGCAATCTCGTGTGAAGTTTCTCGGTCACATTATTTCTGAATCCAAAATTTCCGTGGATCCTTCAAAGATTGAAGCGATTCAAGATTGGAAGAGACCGGAGAGTGTGACAGAGATTCGTAGTTTTCTCGGATTGGCGGGCTATTACCGTGTTTTATCAAAGACTTTTCTAAGATTTCCGTGCCTCTCACTAGCTTGACGAAGAAAGGTGTTAAATACATTTGGTCGGACAAATGTGAAGCTTCTTTTCAGAAATTAAAAGAACTTCTTTCTGATGCTCCTATTCTTATTATTCCCGATGGGAATCAAGATTTCGTTGTTTATACCGATGCTAGTCGCATTGGTTTGGGTGTCGTTCTTATGCAAAAGGAACGCGTTATTGCTTATGCTTCTAGGCAATTAAAGCCTGCTGAGACTAGATATGCCACTCATGATTTAGAGCTCGCGGCTATGGTTTTTGCTCTTCGGATTTGGCGTCATTATCTCTTAGGAGAGAAATTTGTTCTTTACACAGATCATAAGTCTTTGAAATATTTATTCTCTCAAAAGGAACTTAATTTGCGTCAACAGCGTTGGCTCGAATTTCTTGCACCATATGATCTTGATATTCTTTATACTCCCGGTAAGGGTAATCGTGTCGCCGATGCTCTTAGCCGTAAACAACAAGCTGTTGTTTCTATGATGATATCCGAATGGAACGATCTCGAGATCTTATCCACTTGCGAAATTCAAGACCGTGTTTCCGATTTATGCTCATCATTTGTTTTATGTAGCCTTGAGACTCATCCATCTCTTTTAGACCGCATTCTTGAAGCTCAAAGGCTAGATACTGAATTGGTTCTTCTTGGACAAAATATTAAGGATAAAATTGATATTGAAGGTTTGAAAGACTTTAATATCGATTCTCGTGGCGGCATTCGGAAATTTGGTAGACTTATCGTGCCAAATGTTTGGGATCTTCGTAAAGATATTTTAGAAGATTCTCATCACTCTAAATTCACCATTCATCCCGGTAGTAGTAAAATGTACGCGGATATGAAGCGACTTTATTATTGGGAGGGAATGAAACTTGACATCGCTAACTTCGTTAAACGTTGCATGACTTGCCAACTCGTTAAGGCCGAACATCAAAGGCCCGGAGGGTTATTGCAACCTTTAGAAATTCCAGTTTGGAAGTGGGATAAAATTTCCATGAATTTTATAGATGGCCTTCCCCGTTCTCGATCGGGTTATGATAGCTTATGGGTAATTGTTGATAGACTTACTAAATCCGCCGATTTAATTCCCGTTCGGTCTAACCGAACCGTTCCTCTTTTGGCCAAAATATTTATCAAAGATATTGTTAAATTGCATGGTGTTCCTACTTCTATTGTTAGTGATCGTGATCCATTGTTTACTAGTGGATTTTGGAAGAGTCTTCAAAAAGATTTAGGAACGAGGCTTAATTTTAGCACCGCTTATCATCCCCAGTCTGATGGACAAACTGAGCGTGTGAATCAAACTCTTGAAGATCTTCTTCGTGCTTGTGTTCTTGATTTTGGTGGAAGTTGGGAAGATCATATTTCACTTGTTGAATTTTCCTATAATAATAGCTTCCAATCTAGTATTGGTATGACACCTTTTGAGGCACTCTATGGAAGGCCATGCCGATCTCCTTCTTGTTGGCTTGAGGCCGATGAGAAGCTTGTTTTAGGTCCAGATTTTATTCGGGATTCTACAGAAAAGATTGATCTTATTCGTCATAGGATGAAAGAAGCCCAGAGTAGACAAAAATCCTATGCCGATAACCGGAGAAGGAAGTTAGAATTTTCTGTGGGAGATCTTGTGTTTATTCGTGTTTCACCAATGAAAGGTGTTGTACGTTTTAGTCGATCGGGAAAGTTAGCGCCTCGATATATTAGGCCATTTCCTATCACTGAACGTATTGGTTCCATGGCTTATCGCCTTTTATTACCGGCTCAATTTTCTGCTATTCATGACGTGTTTCACGTTTCTCAATTACGGAAATGCCTTCGAGATTCCGATTCTATTCTTGAGCCCGGTGTTGTGGAAGAGATTGAAGTTTCGCCTAATTTAACTTATGAGCAACATCCTATTCGTATCATTGCTTCGGAAGTCAAACGACTTCGAAATAAAGATGTTCCGCTTGATAAAGTTCAATGGTCTTCAAATCCTAAGGATTGTTCTTGGGAATCTATAGAGTACATCGAGCGTACACATCCGGACTTACTTTCTCGTGCTCTTTGAGGTGAACTTCTTATTTCAAACTTCTTTTGTGTTGAATATGCTTTTATGGTTGTTACTATATATCTTCTTCTTGTAATATTGCGAGGACGCAATTTCTTTAAGGAGGGGAGTCTGTAACAACCCGCATATTTATCGATTTTATATTTAAATATTTTATTTAAATATTTTATCGTTAGTCGGATTTTAGTCCGAAAAGCTACTTTTTGCATACGGTCGAATTAGAACTCGGGACCACTCCCATTGAGTTTAAAATGCCGTTTGCGACCTTTTTGAGTATAAGCTTCGATATGTTTGGAGAAAGTTGATTTCTGCTACTTTTTACTTTGGGTTTGGTTTTTGGGCTCAGCCCTATGTTAACTTATACTCCAAAACTGAACCACTCTCCCCATTCTCCCTCACTTCTTTCTCTTTTCTGTTTTCTTAGCTTTAATGGTGGGAGAGATTGGAAATTAAAACTCCAAAACCCTAGTTTCTCTTGCAAATCAAATTCCTTGCTCCAAACTCAAGAAGAACCCATTGGTAAGCTTCTCTTCTTCTTCTCCAACTTGTTCTCTTACCAATTTCAGAAATTCCTAAACCTAATTTTGGGAATGTTCTTGTTTTTTAGCATAGATTCAAGCTCATTTGGGTTGGGTTGAAGAGAGGTTGATTCTCCACTTGCTTTCAAGCTTCTTCTTGTTTGATTTTGAGAAAAGGTGAGATTTTTATCTCACATCTATGACTATAATTATCTTTGGTTGTTGGGTATGAATTCCTAACACTTCTTCATGTGCATTTGCTCTCGATTTGGATTGGTTTTGTGAATATTCCAATTTTTGGGTTTTTAAGTCAAATTTGTGTGAAATCCTTTTATGGATGTTTGATCATGCTTTTAGTGATGCACCGAGGAGCATATAGGGTCGGGTTGCCGATTGGCATAAACCCTTCGAGCCATTGTTCGTCCGGTCGCATTTTGAAAGAGTTTGCTCTTCATTTGAATAAGGCTGAAAAACAGCCCAGGCATGATTCAGTCGACTGAAAACTCTGTTCAGTCGGCTGAACCTGAAACCCGAGAGTTTCCAGGCATGATTCAGTCGACTGAAAAACTCTGCACAGTCGAATGAAACTGGAAACAGAAAGTTTCCTGAACCTGGAAAATTTCCAGGTACAGGGTCAGTCGACTGAAAACTCTTTCAGTCGACTGAACCTGCTGTTTGAGTCCAATTTGCCTTTTTGGATTGAATTTCCAATTTAAATCGATTCGTGATGATCCTATTTATTGTCATCATTTATTATCATCTTTGATGGCTTATTTTCTTTGGTAATTTTAGATATATCCACTTCGATGGATCCTTTATCGATTTCATTGGATTTTATTCACATCTTCGAATGTGATCTATGTGATTGATTGTTTCTACAATCCCCCTTGTACTTTTTCACTTTAAAAATATAAAGGTTTTCTATACTAGTAGTAAATATTAAAATTCTTTTCTCAAATGATTTCAATACTATTTTAATACCAAATTCGTTTATAAAACCGTTTTCCAATCTATTAGTATATATATAAACTTTTACCTCACTCGTATGAGAAATCTAATTAAACGACTTAGTAAAACAAGTGGAATGAAACGCTTGCGTTTACTTCGTCGGTTAATTCTTGGACTTGTTCGATTGAATCTCTTGTGACATTCTTCTAGTGGAGATTTACAGTTTGTTCGTAAATGCTTAAGTTAGGCAAGTGGTTATGGGACATGAAGCTAAACTTTTATATTTACTAGCTTAGTGTAATTGACACTTCTCGATGATCATGACGATCATTTTTGTGATTTAGACTAGCAATGTGCGATGTATCTTTGTCTGCGTGGGAGACTAAACCCCGTTCGTGTGTCAAATTTGTGGGGTAGCTACCCACGATCTTCGGACCATTCGTGTGTCAGGTCTTCGGACCATTCGTGTGTCAAATTAATGGCTAGCTACCATGAGATAGCTTCTCGTTCATGTGTTACAGCTGTTGGTGAGTTTTCATGCTCCCGTTCATGTGATAGGCCTCCCCCCCTTATTTTGTGTGATTTCTGGATTTCGTGTGTCGAATTCTGGAATTTTCTTCTTCACCTATTTTTGTGATTTCTATTGATATGATTTATCAATTCTTGTGCATAGGTGAATTCGTGTGTCATTGACTGGATTTCTTGTGTTGATTTCTGGAATTTATGTTTCACCAACTTTGTGATTTCTATTGATACGGTTTATCAGTTCTTGTGCATAGGTGATTTCGTGTGTCATCAACTTGTTGTGAATACAAGTTTTGGGTATGATACCCTTTTTGGATCTTTGAGAAGATTCTTTGATATTGATTAATCGTTTGTTGATTATCATTTACATACTTATAGTAGTATGCCATTATGAATATTATACGTCTTTTCCATATCTTATATGTCATTTATGGTGGCTTGGTGAATGAAATCAGGAGTATAACATCCCTTTTTATCTTGAGTAGATTATCGTGATATTGATATATCCCTTGACGATTTTCAATTACTTATGTATATATCACAGCTTGGCATTGTGATTATAATGTGTTTAGTCATATCTCCTATTCTATATCATGTTATCTGATATTTATAGCTAGACTGATCCGTTTATTATTTTCTTATTAAATAATACTCGGGTCAGACCGAGATGTTATAGGTGCTTCTGCTTGACTTCTCTCTTGGGATTGATTTCTCTTGCTTTGGTTAACTACTTAGATTAGTAGTTTTTGTTGTACACATTTGTGATATAGACTCCATAATGTATACTTATTCTTTTGTGTAGCTCATGTAACTATTCTTTTGTGATATTGTGGATCTTTTTAGACCACTACTCTGATGTACACTTCCAAGTGTAATATTCATATCTATTTTCCGCCTTTGTGATATGAATTGTCTGTGACTGATTTGTGTTATGCTTGTTTCTATATTTTTTTTCCGAAGGATTTGTATAGCCACCGTGTAGTAGCTTTGGGTTTGTGTCGGTATGTCGGATTTCCTCTTGAAATAGAATGCATGTTATATTATCTGACATATCGGTGCTCGCGCAAAGAAATTACACGGATGGTCGCTCCTCAACAGCCTTATTCTCCGTGCTAGTCGATAGCAATCACCGTAATGTTCTTGGCTAGCGTGGGTATAGAGGTGGGGCGTCCCACCGGGTTTATTTAAATTGTATGCTTTTGTATTCCAGGTTAGATGGGTTTACTCATGCTGGTTTCCAGCCTAACCTGGGTGTTACTTTGATGTAATGCTCGGGTCAGACCGAGTATTACAGATTTTCAGGTAAGGACGTTCTAGAGCTCAGGAGGCGAGCTGGATGGCAGGGACGTATGGAGAGTTTCCACTGTGATATTGTACTATCTGGACATGATTGTTTTGTCCAGTGTATATGTAGATGTGTAACTCTGATATTTAAATGTAAATTAAAAGATATAGTTTTCTTTGTATAACTGATTTCTTATTTGATATTATATTTGGTCCGATGCGAATGTGAGGATTCTGTGCCTTGTTGCCGTTTTCTTCTTCTTTCTCTTTCTTCTTTCTTTAACTATCTGTGATTTTCAGGATCGGAAATTTCCGGGTCGTTACATTTGGTATCAGAGCCGAAGTTTAAGCGAGAACCTTGGCTCTGTTGGGATCACTCATTAAGGATAGGGTAAGTGATACCCTGGGATGAGTTGAGTATATAAATATAAGAGAGCGTACTTGTTATTTCTTATATAAAGTTTTTTAACTGATTTCAAAAGTTAGTGAATCTTATATAAGAAATAGATTATCTATTATATTAAGGAAATTGGTTGTAATATTAATTAAATTAAAAGTAATAGTAAGAATTAAATTAAGAAGTAATAGAATACAACCAAATTGAAGTTGGAATTAAATTAAAGACAAGTTTGAAATGGATTCAAACTGAAATTAAATCTTGAAATTGGGAAAGGTTTCAGGATAAGGATAATCAATTAATTTATGTAATTAATTAAACTTTATTTAAGTAATGGATAATAATTGGAAATGATAAATAAAGAGGGAGTTACTTAATGAAGTGACTAGAGGCAAGCAATTTAAAAGACAATTACTAAATGAAGGTAATTAAGAAATAGGTTAATTACCAAATTCGATTAATTAATGACGTGATTAATATAAAGAAATTTGTTTGAATTAAAAACCAAAGGGTTTAAAATTTTAAAGTATAACTTGGTATGTAAAAGAAATTTATATGTATATATGTGGATATACATAATATCAAAGTTGGTTTGAAATAAACTCTAAATATTGAGTTTTGAATTTGGAATAAGATGTGATATCCAAGTGATAAGTTTTTAACTTATAAATGGGAAAAATTATTAATGTGAAGTTTAGAATTTTGAAATTTGAAATGGAGAATTCAATTTTGAGTGAGTTTAATCGAGATTGATTGAATTTAACTCGGAGGAAGTTAAATAAGTTTGAATGAAAAATCTGATTTGGAAATTTCAAAATGAAATTGAGATTTAATTTGGAAAGTTAAAAGGTTAATCTGAATTGGAAGTTTGTGAGATCTCAAAATGGGTTTGAGATCTGGAAATTGTAAATTGATGGATGTTTTAAGATGAATTGAATGATATCATTCTATTGTTGTTAAAAATATTTAACTTATGAATTAGATTTGTTTAAATGAATAAGAAATGGAGTATGGTAATCAATTGTTGGGATAAAAAGGTAAATTGATTTAAAAGAATTAAATCAATATTTGAAGTATTAACTCGAATTTATATAATTCGAGATGGTTTAAAATTTGAAATTTAGTTCAAATTGAATTTGATTTGAATTGATTGAAATTGTGATTGAAGATGTATGAGTATAAGATTCAAATGGAAATTTGAATTGGATTAATTTGAATGATTCGAAATTGAAGTGGGTTCAATTTGAAGTTAGTCCAAATTAATTTGAATAATTTGGAATTGTAATTAAAATTGAATAGTTTTAAATTCAAATGGAATTTAAATTGAATTTGGGAGGAAGTTAAGGATAATTCAACTTGATTTGGAAATAGTGTTTGAAATTGCGATTAATTCAAACTGGAGTTGAATTGAATTGAAATTTATTTGAATTAGTAGAATTTGAGATCAAGGTTTAATAAAATTAAATTTGGAAAGAATTGAGGTTAATTCAGCTTGAATTTGGATTGAATCAATTTCAATGGAAATTGAAGTTATTTAAAATTGGAATTGGATCTTAAATTGAATTAATGAGAATGAAGATTGGGAATTTAATAGTTTTGACTTTGGACTATTTTTAATATAAATTGTTTTAATATAAACCTATTTTCCAAGCTATTTATTATATATACAACTTTTCCTTTAAAAAGCCAAATTTTCTTATACCTGTTTTTCAATTATTTTTGAAACTGTTTAACAATTTTCTAACTATTTTATAAACTAATTACTATTTTCAACTACTAATTACTATTTTATAGCTACTTTGCAATTATTTAAAATTTCTATGACTATTTAACTATTTTCCAATTATTTTACAATTACTGAACTATTTTACATCTATTTTACAAAATAGAAATTATTTTCCAACTACTTATCTATTTTAAATTTTTCAAGCTATTTTCTAAATAAATTGGTTGGAGTTTAAACTGTTATTGGTTAAATACCCAATCGAGATAAGAATGGAGGTGATAATCCAAATGGATTGATGTAATTATGAGTAAGTGAATGAAAATCAAAGTGAACATGAATAGGAAGAAAATTAATTTGGCTAATAACCAATAAAGATGAATAAGTAGGGTGTACGTATGCTATTCTATTCGCATAGTAATTTGATCCAGATTCGAGCACAGAATTTCGAGATAGTTATATCGATCCGAGTGGGATTTTTCACTCGATTTTTGATGGCGAACCTGGATAAGGATTGTTGATCGGTTCTAGATGTTCTCTATCATAGTTAGGCTATGCAAGGGGAATGACATTTTCTGATCAAGAAACCAGATCTGAGTCCGCACTAGAAAGTCGAGTGCACGATACTAGTTTGGAAGTGAAATTGTGTGATCGAGTGAGCGATCAGATTGGTATAGCGTACGGATGATATGTGTACATCGTACGGATTTGAATGAAAATGATATTGAAAGGAGTAATCAAATTTGAATATTGATTTTGAGTAAACAAAGTGAAATATCTTTGTTATATAAGATAAAACTCCCCCTTGATGAATCTTTTGCCGGAAGAAATGGTTTTTGAAAATGTTTGAAGTATAAAAACAAGTTTATACAAATTTGGAATGATCCAAAGTTTTGAAAGATTTTATATATCTGACTATATATATATATATAAAGGATCATATGAGGATTTTGGAAAAGGTTTTGAGAACCTATGGATTTGGAAAGGCTTTTCATTTTTGTGTAAAATCAATATTATATTTGGAAAGCCTAGTTGAGAATTATCGATTTTGGGATAATCGATTTTGTATAAAGGAGCTTTGATTGAGATCATACTAGGTGTATGATTTAAAGATACTATATATGTATAGTATAAAATGTTTTGATGATGCTCTGGGGAAAAAGGCGCTCCCTTGGAATGGACTTCTCAGGAGTAACAC
This sequence comes from Allium cepa, assembly GCA_030765085.1. Classification (NCBI taxonomy): domain Eukaryota; kingdom Viridiplantae; phylum Streptophyta; class Magnoliopsida; order Asparagales; family Amaryllidaceae; genus Allium; species Allium cepa. The sequence goes on from CM060929.1 coordinate 763,912,964, forward strand.
CGGGTGGTGCTGCCTTGAGCCCCAAGGGGGGGTTCTAAAGTTGATCATGTGAGGAGTCCGGACTAAACTAGTTCCTGAGGACTGTTGGGTAGCGAAAGTCGATGGCGCTGATGCCTACAGGGGCATTTGGGTTATGCTGTGACGACAGTGTAACTCGATGTCGCTGCGATCTACTGTGGGGACCATAGCGAAAATCGTGTGGAGGATGAGTGTCAACGGTCTACACTTGATTTTGCCGGGAAGGCAACGCAACATCGGCAGACTGCGATCTATGGTCAAGTGGAGTGGAGAAGTTTCATTTTTGGCAGCGAAATTCGAGGGCGCTGATGCCTACAGTTATATGGGTTTTAGCTGTGATAGCTAAGTAATCCCAGTTGTAGCTGCGATCTGTAGCGGGTTCCATGGTGCAATCGTGGGGCGCGGAGGCCTACAGTTATCTGTGGATTTTGTCGGTACGACAACGTAATCATCGGGTTAACTGCGACCATAGATGGGGATGATGATTTCCAGAGCATTCTCACCAAAGATATATCCTATATTTTCAAAAACTGTTTTCAATATTTTCGATAAAATTATTTTCCAAGTATTTTCACTAGGTGTTGAAAATGGGTCTGCTAAGTACTTATAGATTTTCAGTCGTACGCTTGATCAACGTATGACCGAATTTCTGTGAAAACGAAGATGGACTTGTTAAAACATCGAGTTAGAATAAGTATTTTCATAAAATCTATTTTATAATATTATATTTTTTCCAAAGTGTTTTAACAATGATCAAGGAATATTTTAACTGGTTTTAAAATATTTAATAAATTCTGGCTTCGATTCTTTTCGAGGACGAAAAGATTCTAAGTGGGGAGGAATGTAATAACCCGAATTTTTGGTCTTCTGTAATTGATTAATAAACTAGATTAATTAATATGATATTGAATTTTAATTAAATGAATAAATCTGATCAGATAGATATTTATATTTGTAATTGTGTTGTATATATATACATAGATTTTAAATAAAATTTTTGATTACAAATTCAATTTGTGTTGCTTAATACATACATATATTTGAAAATATATACAGAGTTAAAATAAATTTTCAAATCATATAAACTTAAGACGCATTTAATCTGATCAAAGCATAAATTAATTATTAATAAATGTTTATTTGAATTCACTTTTGTTTATTTAAAATCTAGAAGCTTATTTATATAAGATAATTTTATATACATGTAGTATATGTTATAATTTGGATTGTTTTGAAAATTTAATTCATTCTATTGATAATTTAAATAGGTATGAATCGTAAAGCTTTGTTTCAAAACATAAGATAATGGTTTATTTTAATATGATAGTTTATAAAAAGGATTTAAATAAAGTTTTGTTTTGTTGCTTTAAAGTGTTTAATTTTAAATGGTTAAAAATGTATATGTATAAGTTTTAGATTTAAAATAACATGTATAGAAGTATATTATAACTAGTTTTAAAATAATTTCTTTTAAAAGTAAATTTATATATACATATGAAAATTATATTTATTAATAGAATTAAATAAGTAAGTTATATTTATATTTAATTTAGGTGAGAATTAAATTAAAAACACTTAAAAACATGTGTTATCATCTTAAGTTATATTAATAACATTTGTAAAGAAATGAAGCATTGCATGACATTTGTCCAATTTAAAAACAAGTGGCAACTATTTTATTTTAACTTTTAATAAATATTGTAAGAAGAAAATTGATTTTTCTTTCACAAATACTTTTCTCTTTATTTTAACTTCTAAGCTCAAAACAGATATTCTTCTAAAAACTGAAACTAAACCAAAATAAAAAATCTGAAGTTAATGTCAATCTGCAACATCAATTAAAAATGCAAATGCAAATGAAGTTCTTCTTAATAATCAAAGAAAATGAGATTTAAAACCTGCAATTCGATTCAAAACTGCAAAACTTCAAATCTTCTGCAAGCTTCAACTTACAATTCAGATTGATGATCAACTGCAAGTTTCAACCTTTAAAACCACAAGATGTATGCATGCAAAGATTAAAGGCCTGGAAAGTTTATATAATCTGCTCTGCTTTTGTTCACCGCAAATGAACAGGTGAGTAAACTACTATCTGAATTTAACCTGTTTTTATATGAGCCTGGATGTGATAACTTGTGGAAACTATGATGGATAGTATGCATGCATGTTATTAGAGGTGATTTTATATATACCTACAAATATGTCTGTATGTAAATAACAATAATATAACTTTGATTAAAACCTGGAAGTATCCTGCTTCTCTGTGTCTTCAAAACAAAGGTGGGTAAATCATAGAGTCTGGAATGTCTTAAGATTGTAGTTGACGATTCTTGAAAAAAAAATGATACGTATTATGCTGTGCATGTCATTAAAAATGAAATAGAGTATAAAGGTGGAAGATAATTTTCAAGTATTTGCCTGGAACAGTTATAACTTGTCTCTATTTGAATACTGTAGGTTTGAATCCTGAATTAAATTTTCAAAATTATCAAACTAAAACGATTTCTGGGACTTGTTCCTTAATAAGATATTCAAGTGTATATAACTTTACTTTTTTCAAAAAATAAATCTAAGTAAAATGTTGGTCAATGTTCCCAAACTTAAATACTACAGTGAAAAATGACTCTATAACTTAAATTGTGATTTTTCAATCTTTATGCATTGATTATAAATCCAGATTCATTATCAAAAATAATGAATTTTAAAGCAAATTTATAGATTTTTAAGTTGTTGTATACTGAGAATTTGTGTGTTGATCGAATTTTGGTCTTGGGTAAAATTCTGGTGATCGTCGTTATGAAGTTGGCCGAGACCTTGGTTGAGGCAAGCTTGGGGGTCGGGGTGTATGGGAAAAATAGAGGGGAGGTTAAGTTTGTACCGTGGTGGTGCGGCGAGGTGTTGATAGGGTTTAACAATGGGTTCAGGCGACAATTGTTTGAGTGGATGTTGTAACTTCGTTAGTGGAATCGAGGGAATCGCGATAGGGGGATTAGCAACTGAAAGTCGAGGAGGAGCCGCGGTGAAGATGGCGAGCTACCTCGAGGCGAGGGACGTCGGAGATGGGTGGATTTCGGTGATGATGGGTTTCCAGGATATGGGATTTTGGGTGATTTTGATTCACGAATGAATTGAAGTATTGGCTGATCGCGTTTGGTTGTGAGGGTCACCGGTGAAATGTTGAGGTCGGTGACGATGGTCGGAGTGCCGTTGGTTGATGGTGTATTGCGCACGAGCACACGCGTATCAGTTGAAGTGAACGAAGTTAGGGCTCGGGTTAAAGCTCAGGAACATTTGAATTTTCCTCGGAGCAGCAGCATCTTGTAGGGTCTCGGGGAAATTTAGGTCTTGCCCGTGGAAGATGTTGGTTTTTCTTGGGTAAGTGGGTAGGAGACTCGAAGTATTTAGGTAGAAAACTCGAAGCAGTCTTGTTGGTTTCCGGGTTGCTCTGTGTTTAACAAGTTTACAGAAAACTGCAGGTTCTGTTTTTTTTTAAAAGAAAAAAACAAAAAAAGAAACAAGGTTTTAAACTTAAATTTGTATAACTACATTATTTTGGGGAGTAATTTAAATCTTTTAAAATGGAAGTTGTAAATGTGAGCAAGATTTAAAATAAAATTTAAATCTGGAAATCTTAAATTTAAATATGAACTTCAGTTTTAAAATTTAAAAGAAGGTTTGAATTTGGAAGTTTTAAACTAAATTGAAGTTAGTGAAATTTTGAAATGAGTTTTTGTTTTCAAAATTCTTATGAATTTAAATTTTAAGAAAATCGCTTGTTTTTCTTACAATTTAAAAAGCTTAAAATTATTCAACTTTGATAAGATTAAATTATTCTTAAAATGGAATTTTGGAAGTAGTGGAGGATTTAATCAAAGTTAAATCAGCAATTTTATTATCTGAATTCAAATTTGATTTGAACCTTAAGAGTGGAAATAAGGAAAAGTTTATTAATTTAATATTATAAATAAGTTGGAAGGGTTAAAGTATACTTCAATAATCTGAGACTAAAAAGGAAGTTAGTTTAAAATCTTTAAATTTCTTTTATAAGTGTTCTTTAACATATGATTGATAATAGTCAATTGAGAAATTGTTTAAGTTTAATTACTCAATAAAAGTAATTAAGAAATTAATTACTTAATGTAATTAATTAGGTCTAATGTGATTAGTTTAGATCAATTAATTAAGTTTAATTAATTTAAACACTTGATGATTGATGATATTACGTAATGTAATTAATGGAAACGTAATTACTTAAGGAAGTAATTAAGGGTAGTTAATTTCTAGATGTTATTACTCGAGTGATTAATAATTATGGTTAATAATTAATTAATGTAGTAATTAAAGGTTAATTACTGCATTTGGTTAAGGATAACTAATTTGTGAAATTAATTATGGGCTAATTACTTAAATGTAATTAAAATAAATAGAATAATATTGGATGCCTTGATTAATTGTTATTCCTATTAGGTGGTTCTTGATACTATGTGATATGGTATGTTTGATTTAAACTGTGGAGATGTGATTATCTATTGATTATGAATTACTGTGTCATCCTGTATTAAAAATAGAGTTGTATTTCACTTTAAATAATGTAAGTTAAGTTGACAAGGGTTTCGACGAGACCGGAGTCGGGTATTAGTAAAAACCCGAAGCCACTTCGATTCTTATAATTTGATATGTGAAAACTAATAGGCTGAGGTGGAATGACTTAAGTAAATTGGATCATTTTAATCTAAGTTTAGGCACTTAGAAATTGATGTTTAAAATGGTTGATGTCCATAACAACTTGTGAAGTGTAAATTGATATAAATTACCCCGGGTTTATTTAAATTGTATGCTTTTGTATTCCAAGTTAGATGGGTTTGCTCATGCTAGTTTCCAACCAGACCTGGGTGTTACTTTGATGTAATGCTCGGGTCAGACCGAGTATTACAGATTTTCAAGTAAGGACATTCTGGAGCTCAGGAGGCGAGCTGGATGGCAGGGACGTATGGAGAGTTTCCACTATGATATTGTACTATCTGGACATGATTGTTCTGTCCAGTGTATATGTAGATGTGTAACTCTGATATTTAAATGTCAATTAACGGATATAGTTTTCTTTGTATAACTGATATCTTATTTGATATTATATTTGGTCCGCTGCGAATGTGAGGATTCTGTGCCTTGTTGCCGTTTTCTTCTTCTTTCTCTTTCTTCTTTCTTTAACTATCTGGGATTTTTGGGATCGGAAATTTCCGGGTCGTTACATTTATATTTATACATTTTAGTTAGTAGAATTTATTTGTTCAATTTACAAATTATTATTTTAATAAATTTTAATTCTGCTAATAATCAATTAATTCAGATATCCCAAAATCCGGGTTATCCAATTACGTGTTAAGGGCTATATGGGTAACCCCTTAATGTTATGAAAAAGTAAGTTTATTTTACTATTAGACACTATTATAATAGCGAAATATTACTACATAGTATTAGCTTAACGGATCCTTAGGAGATGTGAATCCCGAGTATCTCTTAAGTTACTGTGCTCACGTTAGACACTGGACAAGAGATGTCAAACCTCGTAAACATCTCCGGCGCCATTACACTCATATTTATTTGAGTTGATTTAACTTACATAAGATCTTTTAGTTCTGACTCAAGTGTTTTGTCTTTTCAATTCGCTTGGGTTAGTCCGAGCATTTCAGGATCGAAGGCTTTATTTCTGGAGGACGAAGGCGAAGATTTTATTACTATGATAAATTATATATTAGTCCACTTCACTGTATTCCGCTGTGTCGATTTTTATTTGTTGGTATGTGCAACTCTGATATGTATTGTATAAATATAATCAAATGTTTATAAAACAGCTTCATGAACTGTATATTTGATTATTATATTTTATCGTTCCGCTGCGAGATTCTATTTTTTTTCCCTGTTTTTTTCTTATTTACCCCATAACAATGCGCCCTTTTGTATCGTTTAAGTCTGATGTGTATGATTTATCTTCGATTTAAAGTGTACGAAAAGACGGGCGTTACATTAATACAATAATTCCATTTGTTTTTATTATTTTCCATTTATAACTAAGTCGCAACTTTTAAATTATTTTATTTAATTGGAATGTTCATTCAAATTCATAAACTATTAACTTGCGTTAACATATTTCCTTAATTTAGGTTTAGTTATTATTAAGCAATATATTATTGCATTGGTTAATTCAATAGTTACTTTTATTTACTCATTTTCTATTTTATAACCAAATGTAACAATTTACACTATGCATTAATGGGATTTCACTTCAATTGTCAAAATTAAATTTTTATAACCATTGCAACAAATCATTCTTAACATTTACTTGAATATAAGTTATACATTTTTTTATTTCTTCCTAAATTTAATTACAAAGTCTAATTAAATTAACCAATTTATTTATCAAAATTTACGGGTCGTTACACTCTCCCCCACTCATAACTTTTCGTCCCCGAAAAGGAAGAAGAAGGGAAAGGAAAGAATTAAGGAAATAATACATCCTATTTAAAATATTAAACCTATAAAAATTAATTTACAAAATCAATTAATTTAAACAAAATATATCAATTTATAACTCTTAGATCCTTTTATATTCAAGTAAATAAAGTTTGGAAAAACTTTTTCAAAATTTTCTAAGTCCAAAATTTACGGAAAATTTTGGCAGAGTCTCCTTTGTACGGAGAGGCTCGGGAGAAAATATAATATCAAATATAACAATATATAACATAAATCTTTCAAAATAAAATAAATCCCAACACGGGAAAACAATATAATAAAGCTATAAACCATAATCCGAAAACGTACCTATTCGTCGAGCAAATAACGCTTAATTATGCAACCAAAAGCAGTAGTAATTGCTTCCATAACCTGTATTTCACTTATATAATCCAAAAAGTTAACAATTACATAAAATGAAATATTTAAAGTTGTTTCAAACATAAACAAACAAATCAATACCAACAACAATCACTTGCAACAAAGCATACAACCATCACATAGAATCAATACAAATCAATCATTCATTCATATCAACGAAACAAATAATTGTTCGGGTTTAAAAATTCAAATTGTCCATAATGAAAATAAACTACTAAACGCGCCATTTACCTAACAGTCTCTGATGAAGCTAAATAGATTATTCATACATCCAACAATTTTAAAGTATCCTTACCCAAACAACCATGAACAAGCAAACAACAATTCCAAACAATAGATCAAGTTCATTCATGTAATAATTTATCTTTTTAATTTACATTTTATTTCTTACAGTTTCATTTACTTTTATTCATTTCTAACAAAATCTCATTTTCACTTATTCATATCATGAAAATTTTCTTTTATTTTATTACATTTATTTATTTATTTAGTGCTTACATTTCTATTATATTTAACTATAGTAACACTTCAATTACAACTTAAGTTTGTAACTCTATAACATCAATTCTTATAAATAAAAGCAATTTATTGAACACTTTCATTACCTACTTTTACATGTACAATTTCCATTACATTTTCTTATTAAACATTTCAACTTTTAATATTTGGTAAGTTATATATATGTTTTAAGGATGTAATTTAAAGTTGTAAAGGTTTATTCTATTTCCTTTAATTAATTTAATGTTCAATAAAAATATCCTTTGTCTTATAGGTTACACATTTCAAATTTTTTCTCTTTTTAGAACCTAGCATTAAATCTTCTTATTTATCAATGGTTTCGAATACTCATCTTAAACTCAAGATGTTTTCCATACTATCCATCGTTCTACTTATTTAGTTATAAACAACTTTAAACATTAACTTAACTCTTATTTTAATTAGAGATTCCAATTATTAATTATTTACTTTCCATTTCACTACAATAATTGAACTATTAATTAATGGAAACTTAACAACTAAATACCTTGTTTATTTTCACATCATTTTAAAGTAATAGATAAATATATACTTACAACTTATATATCCAATTATATTTAAGACAATTTGAAATTTATATTTGTTTGTCAAAATAAATCTATAGTAAAACTACTACAGTGGCCTTCCCACTTCAAAACTCGAAAATGGACGTCGACGATGCATGCACTTATCACCGAAATTATTTTCCAGCAAGAGAGTGGGGAGTACAGAACTAATTTCTTCCAAAATTTCTTTAAAATACCCTTTCAAATCATGTTGAAATATTTATACCAGAAAATACTTCTAAATAATAATATTATTATATTAAAAAATCATTTGAAAGAAATTTTGAAAACCCGGGACTTAAGTGCTAAATTCCCAAATTTCATTTATTTTATTTTCAAATCCTACTGTACTAATATTTATAGATTACACTACCTAACAACCAATATATTACAACCAAATATAACCTTTACAAAAAATTTATTTTATATATAAATATATAATAGGCAAAATTATTTCATTCACCTATATTAAAAACAAAATATTGTGTCGGTCTATCCTATTAAGTGTTTAGAAATCTCTATCGATGTCATGGCGTTCCATGCACCAGCTGGAATTTATAAATACAAAACGGAACAAATTAATAGAATATTAAAATTTTTGATAACACTAACAAATACGCTCTCTTATATATATACACTCAGCGACTCCTCGTATGGTATTATTATGCTATTGATAAAGAGTTAAACCCAACAAAGCTAAGGTTTATCGCTAAACCAAAGCTCTGATACCAGATGTAACGGCCCGCCTTTCCGTATGATTTGAATCGACGATAAGCCACACACGTCAGACTTAAACCATACAGAAGGGCGGAATGTTATGGAGTAAATAAGAAATAAGGAAGAAAGAAATAAAACAAATAGAATCTTGCAGCGGAACGATAAAATATAATAATCAAATATACAGTTCATGAAGCTGTTTTACAAAATATTCAATTATATTTGTACAATACATATTAGAGTTGCACATACCAGAGAATAATAACTAATGCAGCGGAATACAATGTTGTGGAATACAATAATAAATAATAATAAATCTTCATCTTCGTCCTCCATAATTTAGGCCTTCAAATCCTGAAATGCTCAGGCTGACCCGAGTGATTTGAAAAGACAAAACACTCGATTCAGAACTAAAAGATCTTATGTAAGTTAAATCAACAGTAATAAATATGAGTGCAGTAACTTAGAGATGTTCGGGATTCACATCTCCTAAGGATGCATTAAACTATTTACTATGCAGTGATATTTCACTATTATAATAATGTCTAATAGTAAAATAAACTTGCTTCTAAATAGCATTAAAGGATTACCCAAATAGCCCTTAACACAAATAATGCCAATAGTCCATACAGTACCCTAATACCTTCTGATCGGCAGGCAACCAGAGGATGCTCCATAGGTACAACAAAAATAGAAACTCATACAAGGCGCGCTAGGGTACGTGACACAGCACAACTAGGCAATGCCAGGGTAGATATACCAATTACGCTTCCGGGCCAGTGGTAACGCATAGCCGCAACTACGACCCACCTCGAGCCACACCCCCAAATCAAAGAAATCAAAAGTGGCCACCGAATAAATCCAAAAGTCAAAATATAATATCGAAGGAATGTGTCCGATCAAAGGTGCTACCTCATTAGCCCTTCGATCGCTCCTGTTTTAGCCACCATATGCCAACTCACGGGAGTCTGGTCCACGTATTTACTTCAAAGGAAATGCCGCCACCATCCTACTTCATTGTGGAATCTCCACTACGTATACGGTTGTTAAAGTGGTTTTCGGAGTTGGCAGAGAGTATGACAACTTCCGATCCCGGTCTCTTCAACAACCAAACGTTATTATAACACCGCGGTCATTTTAAAATAATATATACTTCAAAACCAGTATGTAATATTTATTTCAAAACCATATAAATAATTTATACTTCAAAACCTCTTTAACAACCGTGTATGCGGTGGAGATTCCAGAATGAAGTAGGATGGTGGTGGCGTTTCCTTTAAGGTAAATACGTGGGCCCGACTCCCGTGAGTTGGCATAAGGTGGCTAAAACAGGAGCGATCGACGGGTTAATAAGGTAGCACCTTTGATCGGACACATCCCTTCGATATTATACTTTGAGTTTGGATTGATTTGGTGGCCACTTTTGATTTTATTTGGGGTGTGGCTCGAGGTGGGCGGTAGCTGCGCGCTACGCGTTACCACCGACCCGGAAGCGTAATTGGTATATCTACCCTGGCGTTGCCTAGTTGTGCCGTGTCACCTAACCTATCGCGCCTTGTACGAGTTTCTCTTTGTGTCGTACCTATGGAGTATCCTCTGGTAGCCTCCCGATCAGGAGGTATTACGGTACTGTATAGACTATCGGCATTATTTGTGTTAAGGGCTATATGGGTAACCCCTTAGCGCTATTAAAAAGTAATTTATTTTACAAATAGACACTGTTGTAATAGCGCAATATACTATATAATAAATAGTTTAACGGATCCTTAGGAGATGTAAATCCCGAGCATCTCTTGAGTTACTGCACTCATATTTATTTCTGTTAAATTAACTCACATAAGATCTTTTAGTTCTGACTCGAGTGTTTTGTCTTTTCAAATTCGCTAGGGTCGGTCCGAGCGTTTCAGGATCGAAGACTTTAGATCTGGAGGACGAAGACGGAGATTTCTACTATTATTATTAATTATATCCCACTACACTATTTAATTCTGCTGCATTGTTTATGATTCGTATGTGAACTCTGATATTTATTGTATAAAGAAGAATCAAATGTTTTTAAACATTTTATGAACTGTACATTTATTATTATATTTTATCCTTCCGCTATGACATTCTATTTTCTTTTTCTTTCCCTGTTTTTTTCTTATTTATCCCATAACAATCCGCCCTTCTGTATGGTTTGAATTGGCACATGTGTCGACTTAAAGCGTGCGAAAAGGCGGGACGTTACATCTGGTATTAGAGCTTTGGTTTAGCGATAAACCTTAGCTTTGTGGGGTTTGACTCTTTACTAATAGCGTAGTAATACCGTATGGGAGTTGTTGAGTGTATATATATGAGAGAGCGTATCTGTTATTGTTATAAAAAGATTTTTATATTGTGTTAATCTGTTCCATTTTGTATTTATAAATTCTGGTTGATGCATGGGACGCTGTGACATCAATAGGGATTTCTAAACACTTAATAGGACAGACCGACATAATATTTGTTTAATATAGGTGAATGAAATAATTTTGCCTATTATATTTTCTATATATAAAATAAAGAAAGAAAAAAAAATTCAAATGTGTTTGCACCAAAATTGGGCAACACCCTTCGGAAGTTTTTGAAGAGATAATAAATGAGGAAATTAAATTGAAAATGAAGATTATCTAACAAAAACTCCAAGACACAGAAAAGTAAATTGCACATAAGACAACGATTTAGGTGGTTCGACGATTCGCCTACGTCCACTATGAAGTTATATCACTTTATTGATTGATACTTGAAGATTACAAGTGTTCTAAAGCAAAGTACAGTAGATAATAAGCTTAAATTCGAGATCAGCAGCAATCATAATGGTATGGAGTGATTCTGGCAGCGTCCGGGTGTGCTTTTATCTCCAAGAATTCTCCGTCCCCTTTTATGAATGACCAGGGGCTCTATTTATAGGCGTAGGAGGCTGATATTTCGCCTAAAATCCGGGAAGACCGCTTCTGGCATGTGAGGAGGGCCCACACGCCCGTCCTTAGGAAATTGGGCCCACATTGGGATCGATTCGAAGTAGGGTTCGAATCGATCAAGAAAGCATCCAATCGAGGTGAAATTTGGTGTTGGCATTCTTCAACATGTATATAAGCTCCTGTGAAAATTTCATAGCATTTGGACTTGTAGATCTCAAGTTATGATCGATTCAAGATTGCGCTTTCGGTCAACAAGCTTGGTTTGAATTGATTCCTTAGGGTCAAATCGATAGGGTCGAATCCATAAGGTCGAATCGACAGGGTCGAATCCAGAGGGTCGAATCGATAGGGTCGAATCCATAGGGTCGAATCGGTAGGGCCGAATCCATAGGGTCGAATCGATAGGGTCGAATCGATAGGGTCGAATCGATAGGGTCGAATCCATAGGGTCGAATCGGTAGGGCGAATCCATAGGAATGAATCAATATGGTCGAATCGATAGGGTCGAATTCATAGGGTCGAATCGATAGGGTCGAATCGATAGGGTCGAATCCATAGGGTCGAATTGGTAGGGTCGAATCCATAGGGTCGAATCGGTAGGGCCGAATCCATAGGGTCGAATCGATAGGGTCGAATCCATAGGGTCGAATCGATAGGGCCGAATCCATAGGGTCGAATCGATAGGGTCGAATCCATAGGGTCGAATCGATAGGGCCGAATCCATAGGGTCGAATCCATAGGGTCAAATCCATCATAACTTGAGCATACGAACTCGGATTGACTTGAAATTTGAAACGTTGGCTCTTGTGGCTTTGCTAGTCATGTCCCATCAATTGTAGCTCGATCCGGATTCGAAAAATATTTACCGACATCCATAGTAGACCTATGTATAACTAATCTTCAAGACGAACCGTCCTTGGTTTCTAGTCGAGTTCTTGATGTCACGGCCTTGCCAAAAGGCGGGATAACATTCGCCCCCCAAAGTATGTCTTGTGTGAACATGACGTGCTTTGAAAACTTCCATCTTCACTCTGAATAGTTCCATTTAACTTGTTTCTGAATAGTTCCATTTAACTTGTTAAACAGTTATCGTCTTCTTGTCGGAAGTTGTGATCCTTGACTGATTTTTTAGTAATATGAACTGTTGACTACCAACTGGTGTACCGTTGTAACCGATTGTTGTATGATAACGATTAGCTATTTGTGGTTGTAATTGTCATCAGGTGGGCATTCGACCTGCGGATTTTTAAAATTTAAAATTAGTTCAACGTACCTGCATATACGTTAAACTGACTCTTTGTTGACGTTCGCACGTTAACAAGTCGTTGTCGGTCCTCTCGTATCGAATTCTGTATCGATCCTCTCCTGATTCGATATGAAATTCGAGTTGCAACAACACTTGATGGTTGTTTTGGATTCATTTCTTCGCATTGATCCTGTCTTGGATCGATCTGGCATGCACTAAGGTAGACTTCGTATCGATGGTTACGTAATATTGGGTCTCACATTGGTGGATTCAAAAGTAATGCTTTGTGTCATTGGAGTCGAACGATCCAGATGTAATCATGCAGTGATGCTTTGCGGAGGATATGCCATCTCTCATTCCCTTATTCAATGAGAATTCCCCATAGTAAATAGTCTTTGATAGGAGTCATCCATGATCCCTTTCCTGGATCCTTCTCTAAGGTCTAGTCGATCTTCATCTATCAGTGCTTGGAATTATAAGTATTCCAACTGGGATAAAGTCTATTTGTTGCGCATTCCCAGAACTGGCTAGCTTGGCCATTGATTCGGTCATTTCGTTTTGCTCTCTGAGGATTTGTGTAGTGGTGTAATTCTCGAAGTCAGCTAGTGGCTTTTGGCTTCAGCTAAGGCCAGGAGCAAGGCGTTGCCCCCAAGCCCAATAATCCTCCCTGCCTTAGCATACTGCTAATTAGAAATCACAAAAGATATGTAAAGTTTCCACTCTTAGCTTTCTTGCAAGTCTCAGTGTGGCGACCAAGGCTTCATACTTAGCTTCGTTATTTGTTGCAAGGAAGCTGGGTTTCAGAGTATAGAAGATCGATCATTTTTCAAGTGCCATTAACACGACTTTGATGTTAGAAAGATGATTATTGGGAGTTCCATTTATGTATGTTCTCCATCGATTGGACGGTTCTCTACTGTTCTTCAGATAATCGTCTGATGCAGTGAATTTAGATATGAAGTACGCTAATGTTTGACAATGGATAGCTCTCTAAGGGAGATAAGTGATATCAAATTGGCTTAGCTTGATATTCCGTTTGAGTAACCTTTCAAATATCTAAGGTTTCCATTGGACCTATCATAACGGTTGGTTGATACAGACATTAGCAAGGTAAGCTCGTCAATGGCTAGCTTTCATCATATACTGGTCTTTGGATTAGTTTCTCTTCACTTAGCATTGCAATGCTTATGGCATGTGTTGACATGACCTAATTAAGGTATAGATCTTCACGACCCAACATCTTGGGTACAATGGGAGGCCTCTCTGAGCGATCTATCAGAGCTGCTTGGTTTCCTCCATACATGGATGACTTTAATCTTCAACATTTTCTAACATTAGCCTCAATCCTACGAGAATTGATGACGAAACCAGAGAATTCATTTTATACAACGCTGAAAGAGCCTTTCAAAGGATTAAATTTCATTCTGCAGTTGTTGGATAGCACTGAATATCTTTGCCAAGTGATCGATACGGTCGCTTGATGGTCGTGATCTCACGAGCATATTAACCACATATACATTCATTGATTGGCCGATCTGATTTTTGAATGATCAATTAATCGTCTTTTGGTAAGTAGCATAAGCATTCTCAAGTTTGAATCCATGGATTGCAGCATAGCACTGTAGGCTCGGGTCAGTAACGAAACAGTTGTATTCCTTGTCTGGGACATGTTTCAATATTTGATTTTATTTGGTATTTTGCGTACACGGATGAGAGTAATTCATGTCTGGTGATCGAGTCAATTAGTTGGTTGATCATTGGATATGGAAAGCTATGCTTCGCCATGCCTCGTGCAAATCTGAGTAGTCGGCGTACGTCCGCCACTCTCCATTTGTTTCATTCATAAGTAAAGGATTGGATACTCATTTTGGGTAGAGGGCATAGTGGATAAACCTATTGGTTTTGAGTAGATTCGCCTCCTCCTTTAGTGCAGCAGATCTTTCTAGATCCGTGTCGCTTCGTTTTTATTCACCGAGACATGCTTCGAGTTGACATTTAACGCAAGGTTCTCAATAGTTTGTGAGGGTCCATATATATATATATATATATATATATATATATATATATATATATATATATATATATATATATATATATATGAGATCGAGTCCAAGCAGACATATCAAATTCACCTGGAGCAATGCAGTTGATTCTTGCATCATCCTTGCGAAGAGTTGTGATTTGATCTACAATACCTGTGATGGGTTGTAGGCACTTCATGTGCTTATCTGCAATGGTAAATGATCAGGCTCGTACGGATGTGGAATTAAAGGCATAGTAGAGTTTAGCCTTGTGTCGCATGCTGCAGCATAGCTGGCTCCGGCTATGAGTTGGAATCTACTTGTGTTTTCGAGCAATGCGCTTTCCATTCAGTGTACTTGCAATACATTGCTCATCGGAAGGGTCAGAATGATGATTAGTTTCCCATAAGTCCAGGCGTCAATCTGATGATTCTATCTCTATGCATCCTTTGGGTCGTAACTTAAAGTTCTTATGAATACTAGGCACGAGCTATAGGATGGAGTAGTCGTATCCAGTTCTTGGATGATCACATTCATGCCCCCAGTCTCGGGTTGATGGATGTATTATGCGAATGATCGAGCCTAGCTTCTGATGTGTTTATACTATAGTCCAAGCCGTAAGAGCCAGAGTTGTTCGACGAACGATCAAATTATTTTCATCTTAATTCTCATGCGTGCCCCCAAGTCGGGGGAATATCTCGATAAGCAGCAAGGTAGATAATGTCCGCTTCAATTCACATTCTGCTTATTAAACCATAGGATCGAGTTAATCAATGGGAAGCTGAGTTGTGCCTTATCCTGCATTCTGTCCAAGTTCTTTCCTCTAGGCAGAATATCTCGTTGCCTTATCGACATTCACTTTGCTGCCTATGTCTTCATACTCGGGGAAGCATATGAATAATAAATTGTCCAGTAAGATTCAATGCAGGATTGATGCTTTCCCGAACCGAGGGTAAGAATCGACGCGCGAAAATTTAGGTTGTGCTCGATTTGAATTGCTCGTTTTGTCAGATTTGGTTAAGAGCCAAAGAATGAACAGTCGCATTGCATTCTTTTGGAGTTAGGTGATCAACACGTCCGTTTTGATTTACGTTCTCCCGTCAGATCTAGGGACAAAGTCAGCTCAAATGCAGTCAGGTCATGCTCATCCAGTCTCATGCACTTCCTGGCGGATCGATGGAAGGCGACGGAGGACGAATGGTCAAGTCACACTCATTCGCAGTTCTATCCATGCTCTGGTGGTCGAAGGTATTCGATGGGTGCTCGGGTCACATCGAATTATAGTCGAAGAGGATCAATATTGGCCATCGATTTAGCGACACAATGTAGAATGTATGGACCTCATTGCCTATCGATCCTTTGGTATGGTATGAAAGGTGCAGATCGATATTGCCCGTCGATCTGGCGGTACGATATAATTGGCTTCTCGTAACTTCAAGCATCATTCTGATTGGTTAGCATTAAGGCCTCCTTGCAGTCGTTGCCTTAAGTTGTAAAGGAATCTGAATGGCTAGCAATGTAGCGAGTCTCATTTCTTTTCTTTCAATGATTTGTTCTTCTGCCCCCAATCTTGGGTTAGCAGAGTTGGTTTGTGGATGGTCCAATTGCATCTGTAGCGAGTTTATACTCCTCTCGTTGACCTTAGGTCGGAGTTGGTGAATGAATGGTCGAATCACATTCTTTATCTGTCTATGGTCGCAGTCGCACTCTGGGGACTAGAGGCAGTTGAAGGGCCATTAGTCACACCTAATTGATGTTCATACCCATGTCCCCACTCTGGGGACTAAGAATTTTAGCAGAAAATGGTCAACCGCATTTTCCTCGATTAATTCCTCTGGCACTTGTCAATGGCGAAAGTCGAAGTGTAGTCGGTCACATTGCGGCAACTTTAATTTGATGTTTCTCCTACTGAGTTGGATGAAGGAGTAGATTGGCAGATGGTTGGGTCACATCCGTCCACGTTGCATGCACAACTTGCTAGATCGTTGGCTAGAGTTAGCGGATGAACGGTCGTATCATGTTCATTTGCGGTAGAATGGGTAGTCACATCCATTTAGAAGAAGGCGTTCAGCTAGGTCCATTTTGCGAATCTACATCTCCCTGTCGAATCAAGGAAGAAACCTTGTCTTGCTGGGTTGGAGTGCATCCCTAAAAGATTATGTTATAGGTCCCGTGCCGGGAATAAGTGTTGATGCATGAACGGTCTTGTCGTGCCCGCTTAGTGCTAGATAGTCAGATCACAACCGACTTTTTATGATAAGTGTGCCCCCATGTCAGGGGAAGAGTTGGAAAGAAGAAAGTCTAACCACATCCGCTTTTTGTACTACAGAACTTACTGCGGAAATAGAATTGATAGATGGACAATAAAACCGCATCCCTTCTGGTATTTATATTCCAATCCATGCTTCGAGGATTGGAGTTGGTTGATGGGTGGTATGTCACGCCCACTAGGTCTTTATACTTCAGTTTGTGCTTTTGGGACCAGAGTTAGTTGATGTTTACAATCCAGTTCACACACTGGGAATCTGGAATTAGTTGATGGGTGGTTAGTCACACCCATTTGGCATTCGTGCTCCAGTCTGTGATCTCAGGACTTGAGTGAGTCGTTGTTTTATATTCCAATTCATCCTCTAGGAATCTGGAGTTTATTGATGTTTATACTCCAGTTCGCACTCTGGGAATCTGGAGTTAGTTGATGTATGGTCGATCACACCCATTTTAGGGTTTATACTCCAGTCCGCACTCTGGGGACTCAGAGTTATTAAATGTTTATACTCCAGTTCGCAACTTTGACTTGGCATTCGCACTCTAATTCACACTCTGGGAATTTGGAGTTGACATTTGTATTTTGGTCCGCGCTCCGGGAACTAGGAATTGATGTTTATACTCTAGTTCGCAACTTTGACTTGGCATTCGCACTCTAATTCACACTCTGGGAATTTGGAGTTGACATTTGTATTTTGGTCCGCGCTCTGGGAACTAGGAATTGATGTTTATACTCCACTTCACGCTCTGGGGAATTGGAGTTGACATTTGTATTTTCCGGTTCGCCCTCCAGGAACCTGGAATTGATGTTAATGCTCCGATTCACGCTCTGGGAACCTGGAGTTAACATTTGTGTTTTTGGTTCGTACTCTGGGAACCTGGAACAGATGTTTATACTCCAATTCATGCTCTGGGAAGTTGGAGTCTGGATTGACGCGTCGGTTTGCACTCCGGAAACCTAGAATTGATGTTTGTACTCCGACTTGCGCTCTGAGAATTTGGAGTTAGCATTTGCATTTTGGTACGCACTCCGGGAACCTGGAAATGATGTTTGTACTCCGACTCGCGCTCTGGGAATCTGGAGTTAGCATGGATGCTTCGGTTCGCACTCCCGGAACCTGTAATTTATGTTTATACTGCAATTCATGCCTTGGGAACCTTAAGTTCGCATTGATGGGTTGGTTTGCACTCCGGGAACCTGGAATAGTTGTTTATGCTCCAATTCACACTCTGGGAAGTTGGAGTCAGCCAATAGATGGTCAGTCACACCTATTTGGGCTTTTTAGGAATTCGTTCACACTTTGGGAACGATGGATTTGATGTTTATACTCCAATTCGCACTCTGGGAATTTGGAGTCCGTTTACACTCTGGGAACGATTTATTGGATGTTTATACTCCAATTCACACTCTGGGAAGTTGGAGTCCATTCACACTCTGTGAACGATTTATTGGATGTTTATACTCCAATTCACACTCTGGGAAGTTGGAGTCCGCTTGCACTCTGGGAACGATTTATTGGATGTTTATACTCCAATTCACACTCTGGGAAGTTGGAGTCCGTTCGCACTCTGGGAACAATTTATTGGATGTTTATACTCCAATTCACACTCTGGGAAGTTGGAGTCCGTTCGCACTCTGGGAATGATTTATCGGATGTTTATACTCCAATTCACACTCTGGGAAGTTGGAGTCCGTTTGCACTCTGGGAACGATTTATTTGATGTTTATACTCTAATTCGCACTCTGGGAATTTGGAGTTAGTTGTAGGACTGTCGTGTGTCGATCCAGTTCAGCCATTAATGTGACGGCTTGCCCCCGAGCTCAGGTTTCACTTAGTGAGTGGCCGGTCGAGCTGAGGAAGAGAGTTGAAATGATGGCTTATGATGATTAGCGAGTAAGCAGTCGGTTGTTGATGTCTATAAATTGAGGGTTGCCCCTGATGAAGTCTGTGTAAGGCACGATTGTTTTGTGGAATCACAGACGCAAACTGGGGAGTGAATGGTGAAATCATATCCACTTTAAACAAATGTTATTAAGTAACCACAAGCATCTAATGCAGGATTGGATGCATGGACGGTCTTGTCTACCCTTGGTATGACTCTGATTCTACTAGGCATCAGAAGAAGCATAAGTATTTTGGCGAGCTTCAAGTACGAGATGGAGAGTGCATGGTTGGGACATATAACTCCAAGTCTTTCCCAGATCTCCAATTAAATTGCATAGGCATATGAGTGGATGGTCGGTTGCATTCACTTTGTACTGGAGTCCTGAACTTGTCGGTCTCTTTTGCTTTGATGCCCTGCCCCAAAGTCAGCTGCATACTGCAGCCGACAAGCGGTTGATTCATGCTCGTCATGATGATTCCCCAATGATTTGATCATAGACCACAAAGATTGTTTTGCACCAATCCTTAAGTACTCGGTTAGTTTGGATAAATTCATTGGCTGCCAGCTTCTTTATTCCCTTCAACAATATGAGAAGTAGAAATGATATGTCTAACCACGATTGACGGTCTTCTTTGAGGAATATGGGGAGACATCTGCATTTGATGGAATCCATCACTGTTTATGGAATCCACTCACCACTCCCAGTTCATGAGATAGTGTCACGTGCCGAATTTCCATAGTACACTGACATAGTCAACATGCTGTAATTTCGCTAGAAATTTTGCACGTAGGATAGTATCAATGAATAGGTCCCGACTGGGAAAGATACTCTAATCAACATTATCAAGTTCATTTTGAGGCTACAGGGCCTTGTAATACTAGTGAATGATGTATGCCCGATTTCCCAATGTTCGAGTGGTTGGTAATGTCGATTGGATAGTGAGTAGATTAATATGGGCTCATAGATTGGTGATTATTTCTAATTTTCACCAGGAAGGAGGCTCGCATAAGATAGTTAGGAAGTCCTCTTAGAGTTTTATGTCATGCTTTTAGTCATATGGATGTGGAATGATTAAGATGCGGGCATATGAAGATGGTTCAGTGGTGAACAGCTACGTTTTGAGTTGGCAGAGTAGACAAGGCAGGGTAGTCGTTATACTTAGAAGCATGATGCATTAATCAGATCTAGTTCTTGGCATATTAGCTAGGTTCTCCAGCCTTTGGGAGCACCAGTAGAATAGTATTTCAATACCCATTCCTTGATTGCAAGTCAAAAATTGCTCTTGTAATCTCCTACTTCCCGTCCAGTCATGGAACGATCAGAATGTTCCTTTATTTAAGTTGAGGTTTGGATTAACTATGCGGGTGCTCTGCGCTGAAAATATTTTTAGGAAATTTGGATCGTACCCGAATTTTTTTTTTTTGAAATTCCGTATCCATCAAGCAACCTGAAAAGTCCTTCTTCGTATCGTTCTTGTTCGAATCCATCAGATGCGCTCATCTTCGTATCGATCAGAGGAATTGCACTTTTCGTATTCATCAGCTGAAAGACCTAGTTCGTATCCATCCATAGAATTAGCTCTAGTAGCATCGATACGAAATGGCTAGATCGATACAAATTAAAGGCAGATGGATGGATACGAACTGCATGTGCGTATCGATGCGAAATGGAGGCAGATGGATGGATACGAAGTACATGTGAGTATCGATTCGAATTGGAGGCAGATGGATGGAAACGAAGCAGCGCTCCATGATGGATACGAAGTAGCGCTCCCTGATGGATACGAAGTAGCGCTCCCTGATGGATACGAAGTAGCGCTCCGTGATGGGTACGAAGTAGCGCTTCGTGATGGATACGAAGTAGCGCTCCGTGATGGGTACGAAGTAGCGCTTCGTGATGGATATGAAGTAGTCAATAGGTGATCGATACGAAGAGAGACTATCTGTTGATGGATACGAAAACCACCACATTTACTGGATACGAAAGCATGGATACGAAAACCACCACATTTACTGGATACGAAAGCATGGATATGAAAATCACCACATTTACTGGATACGAAAGCATGGATATGAAAATCATCATATTTTCATGGATACGAAAATATGGATACAAAAAACAACATATTTTCTGGATTCGAAATATGGGTACGAAAAACTGCATTTTTTCTGGATTCGAAAATATGGGTAAAAAAAAAGCATTTTTTCTGGGTTCGAAAATATGGTTACGGAAAACAGCATATTTTCTGGATTCGAAAATATGGGTATGAAATTCATGATGAATGTGGTTCCTCTTTGATCTGCAGCAATCTGAATAGAATAGAAGGAACCATTGAACGATAGATCTGGATCTTCTCCTTAGATTTATGCAATCCGATATCTATAGTAGATCCAAGGAACGGGAGAAAAACTGTGTTTTTCTCAGTGAAAGCACCAAAGTGTTTGCACCAAAATTGGGCAACACCCTTCGGAAGTTTTTGAAGAGATAATAAATGAAGAAATTAAATTGAAAATGAAGATTATCTAACAAAAACTCAAAGACACAGAAAAGTAAATTGCATAGAAGACAACAATTTAGAGTGGTTCGGCGATTCGCCTACGTCCAATATGAAGTTATATCACTTTATTGATTGATACTTGAAGATTACAAGTGTTCTAAAGCGAAGTACAGCAGATAATAAGATTAAATTTGAGATCAGCAGCACTCATAATGGTATGGAGTGATTCTGGCAGCGTCCGGGCATGCTTTTATCTCCAAGAATTCTCCGTTCCCTTTTCTGAATGACCAGGGGTTCTATTTATAGGCGTAGGAGGCTGATATTTCGCCTAAAATCCGGGAAGACCGCTTCTGGCACGTGAGGAGGGCCCACACGCCCGTCCTTAGGAAATTGGGCCCACATTGGGATCGATTCGAAGTAGGGTTCGAATCGATCAAGAAAGCATCCAATCGAGGTGAAATTTGGTGTGGGTATTCTTCAACATGTATATAAGCTCCTGTGAAAATTTCATAGCATTTGGACTTGTAGATCATGAGTTATGATCGATTCAAGATTGTGCTTCCGGTCAACAAGCTTGGTTCGAATCGATTCCTTAGGGTCGAATCGATAGGGTCGAATCCATAAGGTCGTATCGACAGGGTCGAATCCATAGGGTCAAATCGATAGGGTCGAATCCATAAGGTCGAATCGAGAGGGTCGAATCCGTAGGGCCGAATTCATAGGGTCGAATCCATAGGGTCGAATCCATAGGGTCGAATCCATAGGGTCGAATCCATCATAACTTGAGCATACGAACTCGGATTGACTTGAAATTTGAAACTTTGGCTCTTGTGGCTTTGCTAGTCATGTCACATCAATTGCAGCTCGATCCGGGTTCGAAAAAAATTTACCGACATCCATAGTAGACCTATGTATAACTGATCTTCAAGACGAACCGTCCTTGGTTTCTGGTCGAGTTCTTGGTGTCACGGCCTTGCCAAAAGGCGGGATAACAAAATGATATCTATATTTGGCTGAAATAGATTGGTTGTTAGGTAATAAAGTGTATAAATAATAATAGAAATAAGATTGAAAAATAAAATAAATGAAATTCGGAAATTTAGAACTTAAGTTCCGGGGTTTTGAAATATCTTTTGAATGATTTTGAAATATAAATAATAATATTATTAAAAGAAGTATTTGTGGATATAAATATTTCAATATAATTCGGAAGAATTATTTTAAAGAAGATTTTGGAGAAAATAAGTTTTGTACATTCCTCTCTGTAGTTGGAAAATAATTTCGGTGATGACGGCCTTATTATCGACTTTCATTTTTGAGTTTCGCAGTGAAAGGTCACTGTAGTAGTTTTACTGCAGATTCATTTTGAAAAATATATATAAATTTTTAATTTGTTTAAATAAAGATATATAAGTTGTAAGAATATATTTATCTATTATTTTAAAATAAATTGAAATTTAACCCGGTATTAAATTCTTAAATTTCCATTAATTAATTATTTAAATTATTGTAGTGAAATGAAAGTAAGTAATTAATAATTGAAACCTCTAATTTAGGTAAGAGATTTAAGGCTAAGTTATAAAGGAAATAAAAAGGAAGTTGAAATTGTAACTTACAAGGAAAAGATAAAAATTTATTGAACAATGAATTAATTAAAATAAATGGAAAACTTGTATAACTTTAAATTACATTCTTTAAAAGCATATATATAACTTACCAAATATTAAAAGTTGAAATATTAATAAGAGTATGTAATAGATACTATACAAGAAATAAACTTGAGGTAATGAAAGTAATTAATGAAATTCTTTAATAAACAAGGATTTGATGTTGAAATTGTTGTAAACTTAAGTTACAATTGGAATTTTACTATATTTAAATATAATTAAAGGTAAGTATCATAAATAGATGACTATAAACTTAAGTATATGTTAAAGTTAATTATTTTAATAAAAACAGAATGATGAATACTGTAAATAAATAAACTTAAGCAGTGAATAAATGACTGTAAAACAATAAGAGGAAAATTCATGATATGAATAAGTGAAAAATTCCGGTAGAAATAAAGTGAATAATTGTAAGTAATAAACGAAAAAAAATTAAGTTTTTTGTACAAAAAATGGGCAAACACCCCCAAGTCGTATGAGTTAGTCGATTTTATGTTGTTCTTAGTGATTTGGGTGATTTATGCAAATATGTAAAAAGCAGAACTAAACTGTAAAAGACACGCAGATTTATAGTGGTTCGGTCAGAATGTGCCTATGTCCACTTCATATGTTATTCTCTTTCACTGTCAGATTACAAGTACAAAGCTTTTATTACAAGTGTATGAAAGTTGTTTGAAAGTTCTGTCCGTGCTTGAGCTTTCAAACTTCTCTCCCATTGTTGTTCCCCTGACCCTCTATTTATAGAGTGAGGCTGGGGGCAGGGGTCTTGGATGTATATAGCTGCTGGTGGGCCTGGGCTGATATGATCTGGCCTGGCATTGTTGGTTCGGTAATCCCTTCTTCACTTTGCTTCGGTAGGGGTAGTATGCTTCTGCTTCGGTTGTGGTAGTATGCTTCTGGTTCGGTAGGGCCTTCTTCGTGTGGGTTCGGTAGTGAACAGCGTGTGGATTGATTCGGTGGTGAGAGGAGTTTGGTTGGTTCTGCCTTGGTTCGGTAGTGGGTGTGGTTGGTCCGGTAGTGGGTTGGTTCGTGGATTGGTTCGGTAGTGCGAGGAGTGTGGTTGGTCCGGTAGTGGGTTGGTTCGTGGATTGGTTCGGTAGTGCAAGGATTGTGGTTTGGTCCGGTGGTTCTTTGGTCCGGTGGCTCCGGTTCGGTGGCGGGTGAGAACACGCCCAACATTTGCCCCCCAAAGTGGGGCATATGCCGGTATATGCCGCGCTTTGTTTTCCTTAGCTTGGACACCCCCATTCGGCCGAAATGCCGAACCGGTTGGTCCCGTCATCCCACGCTTGCCTATAAGTATGGGCTTCATGCCTCTGTCGTCCTTCGTCGTTTGAAATAGCCGAATCAATCAAGTACCGAACCAGACTTGACTGTCGGACCAGGTGAGGTTTTCTTCTGCCGAATAAACTTTATGCTTGAACTACCAAATGAGTCCGGGGAGTATGAGTGCCGAATGGGTTTTCGCCTCGAACTACCGAATGCACTTGGGGAGTACGAGTGCCGAATGGACCTTGGCCCCGAACTACTGAATGCACTTGGGGAGTACGAATGCCGAATGGACCTTGGCCCCGTACTACCGAATGCACTTTTATGTTTTGAATTATGAATGAGACTCCAGGCCGTAGGTATTTGCTTGTTTATATATCTACACTCCTTGTCCTAACAATATGTTTTCTCGTGTTGTAGATAATGTCTCATAAAGTAGAAACTCGTTCTGACAAGAAGAAATCCAAGGACAAAGTAGAGTCCTCCATAGTGCCCGCAGTTCAGGTAGAACCAGAACGACATGGACCAACCCCTAGATCGTTAGTATAGGGATATGGTCCTCGGGAGCTTTTGAACTCACCGCCTGACTGCTTTCCCAGCTCCCTCAAAGACGAGCAGCTTGACGTTATATCTTGATCCTTTAGGATTGACAGAGCGCATATGATGTTGCCAGGGAAAGGAGTAATGCCGTACAACCCCCCTGAAGGATATTTTGCTTATAGTAGGTATCATTGCATGTGCGGAGCCATTCCTCCGATCAACGCTTGGATAGTCAGCTTGATCACATACTTGAAGGTGGCCCATTTCCAGCTTCAGCCCAACTCTTATGCCATCTTGGTGAGTCTGTTCATTATTTTCCAGAGAAAATACGGGCGTCCCCCTTCCAACCGAGAGATCCGGTACCTGTATAACTTGAGAGGCTACAAGAAAGGGTCTCCATATATTAGCTTAGAATCGGCCGTCTCTTTCAAGCCAGTCCTGTAATTATATTCAAAATTTAGCATGTTCAAGAAGGAATGGTTCTTTGTCAAGGATGACTCTGTTTCTTTCCACTGCTTCAGCTCTGGCTGTAAGTCGACTTTTATTTATAATTTCCGTTCTGACTGCAATGCTCCTCCTTATGTGCTTTGTTTCTTGCTACCGACAGGTAGCTTTGCGGTTGTAGAGAATGATTGTTTAGTTCGGATGGTTGAGGAAATAGAAGCCATTCCGGAAAAGGAGAGGGCAGCTTCTTATTTGATCAGGAATGCTACTCTTTTGGGGCACAACTTGATTCTGCCACGCCAGTTTGTGGTCAATCAAAGAGATACAGCCGAGGAGAGGGCCGTCAAAGCTAAAGGAGGGGCTACGGCGAAGAGCAGCAAAAGGAAACCCTTCTTGAAACATCCAATTGCCGGGGGAAGAAACTTGAGAAGTCCGATGGACCCTCCCCCATCACATGTCCAGATGTCCCGGAGGAGGAAGATGTGGAGGAGGAAAGAGGCGAGGATTAGGAGGTGAGGAAGAGAGTGAAAGTGGTGGAGAAGGTGATGGTGATGGTTATAGCGATGATGGTGGTGACGAACAGAGTGGTGGTGGCACTGGGGATTTGTCTTTTGAACAAGCAGGTGTGATCCAGGAGTGGACAGACGACGCTTTCCGCCTAGCTTTTGGAGGGTTAGAGGAAGGATCGGCTTTAGTGGAGAAGCCCAAGAAAGTTGACTAGGCCGGGACCCGTGCCGATTCATTTCTACGAGCGCTTCAGCTAACGCAACTCCTGCGATTCAAGGTGAATTTTTGACTCCTGCCGACTCCATTTATGATAAGGATTTAGGAATATTTTATGGTCAGCTCCGTCCTGGAATGAGATCCAGGACTTATTGCAATATCCTACTCCTCCCCAGGGTTTGTATGACAAAAGCATCTCTTTACTCTTCTTAACCTGGTATATTTCTTGAATTATAGCTCAATGTACGTTTGTAACACTGGTTTTTTATCACAGAAGCGGGTAAGGTGGCCAAGACATCAGATGTTCGGCACCGTTTTGAACAATACAAACTTCTCAAGGCTTCTACTAAGCCAAAGCCTCCGACTAACCGCCCTAGAGACATAGTCGGCTACCGTCCTCTTCTTGGAGTTATCGAAGAGGATATCCAAAAGAAGAAGAGGAGTCGCTCCTTATTTGAATCCTCACCTGGTCCTTATTCCCCAACCCAGCCTCTTTGGGATACCACGAAGAAGGATACTGAATTTATACCTCCTCCGCACCCGTCTGAACATCCTACCATTATCCGGATAAGTCATCCCGACTTGGCTCGTAATCCGTTTGCAGGTCATCCGGATCTGGATCCGGGTTCTTGTGATATTACCTTTGATGAGGCTAATGATGAGAACCTTCTTCCCTGTAATCCTATGGTAAGAATATTGGATGAAGTTAAGTCCCTGGACCTTGATTTGCTTACCACTCGGGTTGTAAATTTGGGGGATGAAGCTAAGGCAAACATTGACCGGGTTGGTGAGGAAACCAGGAAGCCGATGGGGCATCATGCCCAACTGGTCAAGGCTGGAGAAGAAATCGGGAGTGCTAACATTCGACTGCGGTTAATGGTTTCCGACCAGGCCAAACAACTCGCTATTCAGGCCATCCAGATCTATCAACATGAGGCCGCGTCTAGGCAATTAAAGAAAACCTGGAAGAGGCCAGAAGGGCAGAGTTACGGAAAATGGATGTTGTCTGTAAGGAACAGATTGATATGGCTATTGCAATGGTGGATGAAGTTCGGAAAGCGGATC
Source organism: Allium cepa (assembly GCA_030765085.1). Lineage (NCBI taxonomy): Eukaryota > Viridiplantae > Streptophyta > Magnoliopsida > Asparagales > Amaryllidaceae > Allium > Allium cepa. The sequence continues at coordinate 763,940,239 of CM060929.1, forward strand.
TTGAGCGGATACAGGAGTTATCCAAGAAACTTGAAGCCACAAAGCTTGCTCAAACCAAGCTAAAGGAGGAGATGGAGGCGATGAGGAAATCCTTTCAGGCTGACTGCTCGTGATACCAATCGGAGAGGGATGCTGCCACTGCAAAGCTGTTGGCTTCTGAGGACCGAATAAGGGTGTTCGAGGAGAATGAGGGGATAATGGATGAGATGCTTCAGGATATATATTTTCGCACTTGGAAACAGGGCAACTTATCTTGGGTGGATGATTATCCCTGAGTCATGGCTAGGATTTATCTTAGGGCCTTGGAGGAGGCTAAGGCCGGTACAGATAAGGAGGGTGGCGTGGCCTTTAGAATGGACGTGGTTACGGCTCAATTCACCAAGGAGGAGAAAGCGGCGGTGAAGGAGAGTATGCGGCTGCTTACTGCTGAGGAGGTAGGTGTGCAGTTAGAGGATGATGATCAAGGAGCAGATGCTGGTAAGTCTTCCCTTTTAGCTTTTCGTAACTTGATTGCTTATTGTTTATTTAATGGATTCTTCTACTGAATTGGACAGGCGGGACCTATGAAGCACCAACTTCCTCTGGTCAACATGCTGAGAGTTCCAATCCTGCGGTTAAGTAGATCTCGGAGGGCCAGTAGGATAGAGGTGAAGCTCCGATGCAGCTGACTCCTTGACTTGATCTGGATATATTTTGGTTTACCTGACATTGCTGTCTATTGTAGTCCCAAAACATTAATGTAATTTTTAGGCTGTAATTATGTTATTCGTAACGAACGACTTTATTCTTGGCATGTAATTTTTAACTTAAGCTGATTCTGTCATATTTGAATGCTATCGTTATTTTGGTGTGTTGCATAAGAAACATAGTTGTGCCCATTCCTGTGATTCAGTTGTGTTTGATGTTAAGTTCTTTCTTAAAATATAATTTCATATCTTGCAATGTTAGTGTGATGTGCGAATAAATTACAACTACGTATTCATATGCAAAAGAAGAAAGTACCGCCCTTTATGTTTTAGTCGTAGACGGTTGCTTCGAATGTCTTGTATGACTGAGCGTGGAATGCAGCTGAGTGACCTGTCATCTAGTTGTGAGTTCCTATTCCCATTAGCGAGCGTCTCCTATTTTATGTCCTGTACTTTAGGGATTGTTATAGAGGATAGGAGGAAAGTTTTTAGACAAAATAGAAATATAAGAAATGGTAAAACTTCCAATCACGGAAGGCCTGCGATGTGCCTAAGTTCGTGGCAAACGGGTTTTGTAGTCACTTTCCCTAGCTGTGGGCCTTGGAGACATTTGTCACCCATCTTACGCCTCCGCGGGGAGTTTCTCTTTTTTACCACAGCCGTACTTAAGACACTCGGAGCCGAGATCGCTCACAGTAACTACCCGGGCCATTATCGCCCGTAATCGTGGGTATTATTCGATTTACCGTGGCCGGCTAGCGTGGGTGCCGATCGTCAACTATGAACTACCCCTGGCTGGCTACACCTTATGTTGGGGCTTAAAGTAGGTTCATGGTTGCCGGCGAGCCGAACGCCGCAATGAGCTGCCTCGGCTATAGTCGGCCTTCTCGTTGGCTTATAATCGGCTCATTGCAGTTGGCTTTAAGGGCCGATCGCGAGCAATGAGTTAACCCGCAGCAGAGGGATGCTGGAGCAAAAGTGTTTCATTGGCGAGGGCATAGATTCGTATAGTACCTGTTTGGTCTTTTCCAGGTGAACTTGCGCTGTGATATGTCTTGAATGGAAAAGACATTACACAAGATTTTGTTCAATAGAAAAGGATAAAGTTAACAAGCAGCCAAGATATAAAGGAACAAGTTAAAAAAGAGACATGTTTTTAAAGTGGTTCGGCACAAAAATGCCTACGTCCACTGGTTCTCTTTGTTAATTCACTTCATACGGGCAGTACAAGTTAAGAAAAGTATCGACGAAGGTGTTGGATGTTCCATGCCCTCTGGAACACCTCTTCGTCCACTGTTGACAAAATATAAGCTTTGTTGTGGAGATCTTTATGAATTACATATGGTCCGTCCCAGATTGGATCTAGTGCTCCGGGGCGCAAGAAGATTCGCTTGTGGACAAGATCTCCTTCTTGTAAGCTACGATGCTTGACTTTGGAGTTGTATTGTGCTGCCACTTTTTTCTTGTAAGCTGTTGCTTTTAGTGCTGCGTCATTTCTTCTCTCTTCAATTAGATCCAAAGACATGTGAAGGAGTTCTTCGTTCTCTTCTGGGTCATAGTGGATCATACGGTGAGAACGCACTATACGACTGGGAGCATGGTCTCTGATCCGTATGCCAATGAGAAAGGAGTATGCCCCGTTGATGTTCTGAAAGATGTGCGGTAGGCCCAAAGCATCGTAGGAAGTTCATCCACCCAAGCGCCTTTTGACTTTTCAAGTTTCTTCTTGATTAAAGTTTGGAGAATTTTGTTGACAGCTTCGACTTGTCCGTTTGCTTGGGGATAAGCTACAGATGAGAAGCTTTTGTGAATTCTGTACTCTCGGCACCAATCGGCGAACTCCTCACTGTCAAACTAAAGTCCATTGTCCGATATGATTTTGAGTGGAACTCCGTACCTGCATAGAGCGTTTTTGATCAAGAAGTTAATAACTTTTGCCGAAGATATTTTATTTAGAGGTTCCGATTCCACCCATTTGGTGAAATAGTCGACTGCCACTATAGAATATTTGGCTTCGCCTCGGCCCATCGGCAGTTCGTCAATCAAGTCAATTCCCCATATTGCAAAGGGCCAAGGGCTGGTCATTTGAGTAATCTCATTTGTTGGTAGTCGAGGAATCTTAGCAAACTTCTGACATCTGTCACATTTTTTGACGAAGTCCAAGGCGTCTTTGTTTAAGGTGGGCCAGAAATACCCATATCGGAGTATCTTCTTTGCCAGAGTCTGCCCTCCAATGTGATCTCCGCAGCTTCCTTGATGGATGTTTGATAAGATTTCTTTGGCTTCCCTTCTAGCGACACACCTTAATAAGGGGTTAGAGAAGCCGCGCCGATAGAGGATACCTTCTTGTATTGTGTAGCGGGAAACTCTCCTCAAGATTTTCTTGACTTCGTTACGCTCGTCGGGCAGTATGCCATCTTGTAAGATTTTTCGAATGGGAGTCATCCAAGTTTCCTCTTCGATTGCAGCTATCAGATTCACTTGCTCGAAACTCGGGGTTAGTTGCCTTGAGATGGCCACTGTTTCGAAAATGGTGCCGTCTTTCATGCTAGCTTGCTTTGCCAATTCGTCAGCCTCTTGATTCTCTTCTCGAGGAATGTGTTTGATTAAATAGTGATACAATTGATCGAGTAGCAGCTTGGTCCTCTTTAGATATGCTGTGAGTCGTTCTCGTCGAGTCTGAAATTCTCCTAGTATTTGGTTTACAATAAGTTGAGAATCACTATGAAGACATAAAGAACTGACTCCAATCTCTAAGGCAAGTTCTAATCTAGCTACTACTGCTTCATATTCTGCGTCTTTGTTGGTAGCAACGAATTCCAACCTTAGAGCATAATGTAGCTTCCTTCCCCTGGGAGTGATTATTACAATACCTGCCCCCGAGCATTGTATGTTTGATGCTCCATCAACAAAGAGATTCCACTTGATGTCTTTTGCTATTTCAGATTGCTCCTTACCTTCGTTGGTAGTGAAATCGACCATGGCTTGTCCCTTGATGGCGGTGCGAGGATGGTAGGTGATATCATATTGACTCAGTTCAATGCACCATTTAAGTAGTCGTCCAGAAGTGTCGGGACATGGAGTACCTGCCTTAGCGGTTGATCAATTAGAACTCTGATGTAATGAGACTGGAAATAGTGTCGCAGTTTCCATGACGTGATTAGTTAACAGTATGCTAGCTTCTCAAGTTTAGGATATTTGGGTTCTACCCCCGTTAACCTCTTGCTTACAAAGTATACTGGCCGTTGCGCGCGGTTGTCTTCTCTCACCATAGCGGCGCTTAGAGCATGAGATGACACAGCAAGGTATAGGTATAGCTCTTCGCCTTCGTTTGGAGTTGAGAGTATTGGTGGTCTCTGGAGGTGTTCGATTAGGTTAAGGAAGGCTGTTAAGCATTCGTCAGTCCATTCGAACTTTCCTTTGTCTTTCTTTGCAGCCTCGAAGAAGGGGACGCACTTGTCAGTCGCTTTAGAGATGAATCTGCTTAGGGCGGCCACCTTCCCATTTAGGCTTTGCATTTCTCTTCGAGTGGAAGGTATCCTGATATCTTTCAGGGCTCGGACTTGCTCGGGGGTTGCTTAAATTCCTCTCGCATGGACGATGAATCCCAAGAACTTTCCCAATGATACTCTGAAAGAGCACTTTAGAGGATTCAGCTTCATTCCATATTGGCGAAATACCTGAAACATCTCGCCCAGGTGGCTTATGTGATCGTCGGCTTTCCTTGACTTTACTAGCATGTCGTCCACATAAACTTCCATAGTTCGTCCTATTAGTTCCGTGAACATCTTGTTGACCAGGCGCTGATAAGTAGCTCTGGCATTTTTAAGTCCAAAAGGCATTACTCTGTAGCAGTACAATCCCCGGTCAGTGATAAAACTAGTATGGTCTTGATCAGGAGCGTGCATAGGAATTTGGTTATATCCTGAGTATGCGTCCATAAAAGGTAAGAGTTCGTGCCCGACTGTGCTGTCCACAAGCTGATCGATTCGGCGGAGTGGGAAGCAATCCTTCAGGTAAGCGTCATTTAAGTTGGAGAAGTAGATGCATGTTCGCCACTTCCCATTAGCCTTCTTTACTAGCACCGGGTTAGCGATCCACTCTGGGTAGATGGCTTCTCATATGAAGTCATTGGCAAGTAGGTTCTTTACTTCTTCATTGAGGGCTGCTGATCGTTCAGCCCCCATACTTCTCTTTTTCTGCTTTACTATCACCTTGGTAGGATCGATGTTTAGTACGTGGCATGCCACGTCTGGGGATATTCCAGTCATGTCAGCGTGCGTCCATGCAAATACATCCAAGTTGTGACGGAGAAAAGAAATGAGTTGATCCCTCAATTCTGCTCTCAGCTGAGATCCGATTTTCAATAGTCTACTTGAGTCGTGTTTGTCTACAGATACAAACTCCATAGCCTCTGCAGGCTCGGCGGTGGCCTCCTCCTCTTTGTCTCTGGGGTCTAATTCATTAAAAGGATCACGGGTATATCGAAGAGGAGGGGCTTTCTTTATTTGCTATGCTTCCAAGTTTTTCATGCAGAGAGTAGTCTCTGCATTCTTCCCCCTATCCTTCCTGCAATTATTGTGATGTTCGGTTACATAGCAATCTTGAGCGGCGTCTTGATCTCCCTCTACTTCCCCTATTCCATTGTCTGTTGGAAATTTCATCTTCAGGCACCACGGGGCAAAAACAATTTGGAAGTCAGACAAGACTGGTGTTCCTATAAAGGCATTGTAGGCCGAGTGGTTATCTATTAGCACAAATTTTTGTTTCCGCACAACGGAGCAGGGGTGACTTCCTATTTCAACAAAAAGGTCCAATTGCACGAGGGGCATCTTCGCGTCTTCAGTGAAACCGTGTAGTGGTTTATTGCAGGGAGATGCATCCTTCATTGACAGCTTCATTCTGTCGAAAGCATGCTTGAATAGGATATTTACTGAGCTTCGAGTGTCTACTAGAATTCGGAAAACTTCGGTTGGGCCGAATCGGGCAGAGATGACCATAGGATCCATGTGAGGGTACTGCTTTCCTTCTAGGTCATGCCTATTGAATGTAATGTCATCATTCTCTTTTCGCTTCGGGTGGCGTTCTTCCATAACAGAATTAACGCAGCCTTCATTGTTTCTAAGTGACTTTCCGTATGTTTCCATCTCTGCCCAGCTTCTGTCGGCGATGTGTGGTCCTCCCGATATGGTATGGACCACTATCTTCTCTTGACTGAAGCCGCTGGTGTTGCGATTTCCCCCTCCTGTTTCTGGAAGGGGTAGCCTTGGATTTTCATTGGCAGGAGCTGGGGTCATGTTCTGACCTTTTACATAGCGTTCCAGTCTCTTCCTTCTGCCTTCTGATGTGTTCTTCAATTAAGTCCCGGAGATGATGGCATTCATTGGTATAATGCCCATGAGATTCATGGAAGCTGTAGAACTTTCCAGACTTAATTGCGTTATCTGATTCCTTCTTGTACGGGAGGCGTCTGTATTTAACTTCATCTTCGGTGGCCAGGAAGATGTTTATGATTGTTTCATTCAAAGGAGTGTAAGTGTTGAATCTCGGTCCTGGCCGATATAGACGTTTTTCTCCCTTCTTGCCCCCAGCATTGTCTCTAAAGTCATTTCTTCGAACGTCCTTTGCTACAGCGTGTGTGTCGTCATGAGCTGCCTTGGTTTGTTGCCCTGTCTACCTTTCAGTGACAGCGTCTTCAAGTCTCATATATCTTCCGGCTTCATGGAAGAAATCGGGTAAGGTAGCTGGTTTTTCTTTCGTTAATCTTCTAGCAAACTTAACATCCGGATGCACACCACTACAAAGGGCCATTAAGATAAGTTTCTCATCGGCATCTTAGGCTGAGGCCACTGCAGCATTGAATCGGGTTGGATATTGCTGCACTGTCTCCCCAGGCTTCTGTTTGATATTAGATAGGGAATAAGCGTCCTTGGGTTGTTCCACATGAATGCAGAACTAGCTGATGAACTTTTCTTTCAACATTCCCCATGAGCTGATGGATCCTTGGGGTAGGTGGCAGAACCAGGAGGTAACGGGATGGCTGTCTCTGGTCTTCTGGGAGTGTAGCGCCCCACTCCGAGACCCATATTAGCAAAGAGTATTACAAGGTAATACCGTCTGCTAATACGGAGAACAGAGTTGTATAGGAGCGACCAACCATAGTCTTGTCGTAACTATCTACTGAATACGTCGACAAATGTGGCATTTTTTTTCCAGGTGGATCGACTTATCCAATAGATACTTAATACAAAACTGTAATGACTATAAGTTCTAATAGGACAAAATATAACAATTCAAATGTAAAACACATCACAGAACAGTAGATCATCACATATATATACACATATACAGATACATCATAGAGTATACAAAATGATACATGTCAAGTGGTGTAGCAACCACAATATACAGGTGAGTCAAAAGAATATACATATCATAGTTACAACAGAAAAAAGGCTACACAAAAATATATAACAAAAGGAGCAAGCAGGATAGTCCATGCGAAAACAGAATAGGCTAAGTCCAAATGTACCTAACCTGAAACACCTCGGTCTGAGCCGAGTATAAAACACACGGATCAACCTAGCTAAACAAATCAGTTAGATAAGCTAAATGATGAACATGCAAGGTCATAAAGTACCACAAATATCTCTAAAAGAGATAACTCAATCATCTACAAAAGACGAATCATAACAAGCCTCATATCACCGGCAACTCAATAAACAAAGGATATGAATATTCCAAATCTAGCCAAAAAGACAAATAACAAATACCAATAAAGGTAACACAAGTTTCCATAAGGTAATCGCTATGTATCGAGTGGTTCAAAAGACCTACTCCGAAAGGCGATACTCTAGGGAAATTTAAATATCAATGAAACAAAAGATGCATGTGCTCAGTACTGTATAAACAAGGATCCACAAGCCCAAAGGCGACAAACCTAAGTATCTCTCGAGCGGTGGCGAAGGACCAACTCCAAAAGCGATACTATAGGGCAACAAAGCCGAAGGCAACAAACCCAAGTATCTCTCGAGCGGTGACGATGGACCAACTCCAAAAGCGATACTATAGGGCAACAAAACCGAAGGCAACAAACCCGAAGGCACAAACCCGAAGGCAACAAACCGTAGTGGCGAAGGTCCGGAGGCCCAGTACTGGACACCACTAACTGGCAATATGTGTCACAAACTCTCGAAAAGGAACCCGAAAAGTGTTAACTTGTGTCCCATACCACACATTCTCACTTAAGGGTTTACTAACCGTTAGTCAATTCCACACTCAAAGCAGTACAAAGTTTACCTCATCTCATCGGTAAACCAGACCCAAAGGTCAAAACGATCAAACGAAGATTAGGAATTAACTAAAAAGATAAACGCACGTGTTCATAGCACGCGTTTTATCCAATCATTTAATTCTCCTCCCTCTTCGCTCGAAGTGCAAAATTGTGTGTTTTATATAGAAATTAAGTTGAAGAAAACGAGTTTTAGAAATGCAAACCCAAAAGAAGAGATTACATACAACCCAATCTCAAAACTAGATTTTTATGAAATTATTTGTATTTTGGAGTTGATTACCTGTTGAATTCTCTTTAGATTAATTGAAACAACAATTATATTGAAGGAATTTGAGAGTAGAAGGCTTAGGTTTGAAAATGGTGGAGCCCTCTTTGTTTTATGCTTTCTTACAGAAAGAGGAAGAAAGGAACGTACAGGAAAAGAGAAAATGTTTTCCTTTTTCTTTTGGTTTGGGTTGGCTAATGGACTTTGGACCCAAATTAGAGAAAAATTAATTTGCCTAAGTTAAAAACAACACTTGAACAAATTAATGTGTACATATCACATATACACATAAAAATGCATTTCTCTCAAGTTTTTCACAAGAAAAATATGAAAACTTTTATACATATAAAATAGAATATTTTCTACCATATAAAAAGATAAATTTGTATTTTTAAAATATTTTTATTATTAAATTCTTTTATTTAACAAAAATGCATAATTTTCACCAAATAAATGTAAAAGTTTACACTTTAACTTCTAAAATTCCACAAAAATTATTTTATCACTTTGAAAAATATTACAAACTATTTAAAAACATTATTTACAGCAAAAACATATTTTTAACCCAATTTCCACCTTTTATTTCAATAAACAACCTTTAAAAATCAAATACTTCCTTTAAAAATTATTAAAAAAAGTAATTGGCAATAATTAATAAAATTATTGCAATTTCTATAAATAAAAATTATTTTCCATTCATTATTAACCCAAACAAATAAAATAAAGCTTGGAATTTCATTTTCTCATTTTAAATTCCAAAATTCGTTGTTTATTCCAAATAAACAATTTAATTTCTCCAAATTTAATTTAATTCACAATATTAAATTATAATTATCATTATAATTCAATATTGAAAGGTAATCTCCAAACCATGGTTGTTACAGACTTCCCCACTTAACAAATTGCGTCCCCGCAATTCCTAGGGAAAAGTATATATGCAACCATATATTTCATCACTTCAAAAGATAGGAAAACAAGCTTGAGGTAAAAAGAATTTCTCACCATCGCTATGCGAAGAAAGAAAACCAGAGTAGGATCGCTCGATAAACTCCTTGGTTTCCCAAGTGCAGTCGTTGGGATTAGTAGACCATTGAACTTTAACGAGCGGCACGTCCTTGTTTCGAAGGCATTTCACCTCCGAAGCAAGTATGCGAATAGGCTGTTGCACGAAAGATAAGTCTGGTGAGATCTCAAGCTCTTGCAAAAGAGGAGAATCGATAATAGATTCCGACTCTCGAAGACACTTCCGAAGCTGAGAGACGTGAAATACGTCATGAATGCCAGATAGATGAGCTAGAAACGAAACTCTAAAAGCCACAGGGCCAATTCGTTTAGTAATAGGAAATGGTCCTATAAAGCGAGGAGCTAATTTCCCAGTCGTACTGAAGTGCATAATCCCTTTCAAAGGAGAAACACGAATAAATACAAGATCACCAATAGAGAACTCGAGGGGCTTCCTACGGTTGTCCACGTAGGATTGTTGGCGGCCCTGTGCCTCTTTCATTCTCTGACGAATAAGATCAATCTTCTCAGAAGAATCACGAACAGAATATGGGCCAAGAATAAGCTTCTCACCAGATTCCAACCAACAAGAAGGTGATCGACATGGCCTTCCGTACAAGGCTTCGAAAGGAGCCATATCGATACTCGACTGAAAACTATTGTTGTAGGAGAATTCTACAAGGGGTAAATGATCCTCCCAACTACCTCCAAAATCAAGAATACAAATACGGAGGAGATCTTCCAAGATACGATTCGCTCAGTCTATCCATCAGACTGCGGATGATAAGCTGTGCTGAAATTAAGCTTTGTTCCTAAAGCTTGCTGAAGACTCTGCCAGAAATGACTCGTGAATAGCGGGTCACGGTCACAAACAATCGAACTAGGAACACCGTGAAGTCTCATGATTTCCTTGACATATAACTTGGCCAAATGAGAGGCACTCCTATTAGACTTAATAGGAATGAAATGAGCTGATTTGGTGAGGCGGTCAACAATAACCCAAATGCTAGAATGGCCTGATCTCGAACGAGGTAGGCCATCAACGAAATCCATTGAAATCTGATCCCATTTCCACAATGGAATCTCTAGAGGCTGAAGGAGACCAGAAGGGCACTGATGTTCGGCTTTGATATGTTGACAAGTCATGCAATTACTCACATAACTCGCCACATCACGCTTCATGCCTTCCCAATAATAAAGGCGATGCATGTCGGCATACATCTTACTACTGCCAGGATGAATGGTATACTTAGAACGGTGACAGTCATCGAGAATGTCATGCCTAAGTGAAGAATCAGATGGCACAATAATGCGGTTCTTCATGCAAAGACACCTATGAAAATCAATGCCGAAATCCTACAATGCCTCATCACGGGATTCAGACTTACAAAGCTGAATAAGATGCAACAACTCTGGATCTTGTCACTGAGACACGGCAATACCATCAAATAGAGAAGGTCGAGCTTCCAAACTGAATAATAATATCAGAGAATTAGAAGATGGAGCTCGATCACGAACATCACAAAAGGATAGAGTCTCAAGAACATTCCACTCGGCTAGCATCATAGAAACAACAGCCGAATGTTTGCGACTAAGCGCATCAGCAACACGATTACCCTTACCAGGGGTATACTGGATATCGAAGTCATAGGAGGCAAGAAACTCGAGCCAACGTTGTTGCCTCATGTTGAGCTCCTTCTGAGTGAACAAATACTTCAAGGATTTAAGATCAGTATAGAGAATGAAGCGCTCGCCTAAGAGGTAATGGCGCCAAATCTTTAAAGAGAAGACAATGGCGGCTAACTCAAGATCATGAGTGGCATTGCGAACTTCATTCGGACGCAGTTGCCTAGAAGCATAAGCAACTACCCGATCCTTCTGCATAAGAACAGCACCGAGACCACTTCCACAAGCATCGGTGTAGACAAAAAGATCATGATTTCCCTTGGAAACCACAAGAATAGAAGCATTAGTGAGAAGTTCATTCAATGTTTGAAAGGAAGCGTCACACATGTCGGACCAAATATAACGAACGCCTTTCCAAGTAAGGCTAGTAAGAGGAAGCACAGCACGGGAAAAATCCTTCATGAACCGACGGTAATAACCCATCAATCCAAGGAAACTACGAATCTCATGAACATTCTCAGGCCTCTTCTAATTTTGGATAGCTTCGATCTTTGAGGGATCGACTGAAATGCCCTCGGAAGATACAACATGGCCTAAGGACTTAACCTTATTCTCCCAAAAGTGGCACTTGGAGAATTTGGCCATAAGCTGATGTTGACGAAGAGTATCCATGACAATCCTCAAACTATGGGTATGCTCTGTCTCGGACTTAGAATAAATAAGGATGTCGTCAATAAATACAAGGACGAACTTATCGAGATATTCCCGAAATACTCGATTCATGAGATCGACAAAGAAAGCAGGAGCATTCGTCAAACCGAACGGCATTATGAGCCACTCAAAAGAACCATAACGAGTGCGAAAAGATGTAAGAGGAATGCTATCCTCCGCAACTCGTAACTGGTAAAACCTGTGGCAAGGTCGAGCTGAAAAGTGTTAATGTGTGTCCCCTACCACACATTCTCACTTAATGGTTTACTAACCGTTAGTCAATTCCACAGTCAAAGCAGTACAATGTTTACCTCATCTCATCGGTAAACTAGAGCCAAAGGTCAAAAAGATCAAACGAATAGATTAGGAATTAACTGAAAAGATAAACGCACGTGTTCATAGCATGCGTTTTATCCGATCATTTAATTCTCCTCCCTCTTCGCTCGAAGTGCAAAATTGTGTGTTTTATATAGAGATTAAGTTGAAGAAAACGAGTTTTAGGAACGCTTCAAAATCGCTTTAGAAATTGCATTTGAAATTCTCCTATTATGGAGTAATTAATTTAATACTTAAAAATAATATTAAATTATAATTTCAAAAGTTAGTTTACTTGAAAAACCCGTGTATGGAATTTAGAGAAAAATCTCAAAGAAATTGAAAAATATCAGAAAAAGCCAGAAATTATTGTATAAAAACCGGTGACAACATGCTGCGAACCCAAGTTCGACAGCAGCTTCGGACCTGCAAACAGAGTCCAAATGAAATGGAATTTGGTAGGAATATAGTTCAACATTCCAACTTCAATCTGCAAAAACAATCATTCAAATCCGATTTGAAATGAAGAATCTGCGTCGTTTCAAAATCGGACTAAAACAATGTTTAAAACACTGAATAAACAAGTTGCGAGTACAAGTTCGACAGCAGTTTAGAATTAGCAAACCAACCCAGATTTTCATGAAACTTTACAGGAATGTAAATCAACATTCTTAATTAAATTTGCAAAAGGAATCATGCAAATCCTATTTGAAACTAATGAGTTATGCTGTCACAAACATGGACTCAGGCCATGTTTGCAACAGTTCAAAAACCAAATAAATGTGCAGGCTTAAAACCCTCCTAGACTGAACTTTCAGTCATAAAACAGGGAATCAAATTGCATCATATTGAGCTCAAAATTGGTACACATGTAGAAGAAAACTTCATCTCTTAAAAAAAAAAGAATGATGCAATTTTGATAAAATTGGAGAAAGTTATGATCTCTCAAAATTGAACCCAAACAGTGTTTCACTGTTGAACTCTGGGCAAAAACATGGTCCAGGTCCAAGTTTGACAGCGGATTTATATAAGCTATCTATGTCAAAATGACCTGTAATTTGGTATGAACAAAGTGTAGAATTTCATCTTTCAAGAAAAAAAAGAATCGTGCAGTTTGAGAAAGAAACAAAAGAGATATGATGTCTCAAACATGGACTTAGTCCATGTTTGCAACAACTCAAAACAAAATGTACAAAATATTTGCAGGCTGTGCATTGATTTTGCAGTGACGATTTGAACACTCAAATGACCATATTATTCAACCAAACTTTGCAGAAAAGAAATTTAACATATAAACTTGACGCAGAAAAAATCCGGCAGCATTTCCTTGCCGGAGATGAAAGTTATGGATAGCCAAATTTGGCACTTAAGGCCAGAAACGAAAATAGACTACGTTGAATAAACCTTTACATATGCAGCAAATTCAAGCAATTTCACAAGTAATTTAGCTAGTATTTGTGAGATATTGTTCTCACCTTGCTGATTTGTCTAAATACCCGGATTTAAACAAAAAGATTGGAGCTTTGAGATGGATTTGGCTTCAAGAACCTGTAAAAACAAAAAAAAGCCATGCAAACCCTAAAGAAGAGATTACATACAACCCAATCTCAAAACTAGATTTTGATGAAATTATTTGTATTTTGGAGTTGATTACCTGTTGAATTCTCTTTAGATTAATTGAAACAACAATTATATTGAAGGAATTTGTGAGTAGAAGGCTTAGGTTTGAAAATGGTGGAGCTCTCTTTGTTTTATGCTTTCATACAGAAAGAGGAAGAAAGGAACGTACAGGAAAAGAGAAAATGTTTTCCTTTTCTTCTGGTTTGGGTTGGGTAATGGGCTTTGGACCCAAATTAGAGAAAAATTAATTTGCCTAAGTTAAAAAAAACGCTTGAACAAATTAATGTGTACATATCACATATACACATAAAAATGCATTTCTCTCAAGTTTTTCACAAGAAAAATATGAAAGCTTGTATACATATAAAATAGAATATTTTCTACCATATAAAAAGATAAATTTGTATTTTTAAAATATTTTTATTATTAAATTCTTTTATTTAACAAAAATGCATAATTTTCACCAAATAAATGTAAAAGTTTACACTTTAACTTCTAAAATTCCACAAAAATTATTTTATCACTTTGAATAATATTACAAACTATTTCAAAACATTATTTACAGCGAAAACTTATTTTTAACCCAATTTCCACCTTTTATTTCAATAAACAACCTTTAAAAATCAAATACTTCCTTTAAAAATTATTAAAAGAAGTAACTGGCAATAATTAATAAAATTATTGCAATTTCTATAAATAAGAATTATTTTCCATTCGTTATTAACCCAAACAAATAAAATAAAGATTGGAATTTCATTTTCTCATTTTAAATTCCAAAATTCATTATTTATTCCAAATAAACAATTTAATTTCTCCTAATTTAATTTAATTCACAATATTAAATTATAATTATCATTATAATTCAATATTGAAAGGTAATCTCCAAACCATGGTTGTTACAGGGAGCATGCTAGGGTCAGCTGTAGTTGGCCCTTGCCCTGATCTTCCCCTGTTGGGTTCTGTTCTGAGCACTTCCTCGGGCCCAACTTTGGGCTGGACTCTAGCTCGGCCCCGTTCATTGGTGTTTCCACGGCTAGGTAGCATGACCGGCTCAGCCGCAGCCGACCCTCGCCTGGTACCTCCCCCATTAGGTTTGGTTCCACGTGTTTCCTCGGGTCGGAGTTCGGGCTGAGTTCAGACTCGGCTCCTATCTTTGTTGTTCCTGTTGCTAGTTTCTTCGAAGAAGAAAGATCTTTGTCGCCTCCGAGGTCCTCCTGACTGGACCTCATCCCATGATTCAGTGTTGCGGTTGGATTCTTCAACATCCCTTAAGCGCGACATGAGTCGGTTCACCAAGGCTTCTTGTTGGGATGTGAAGCTGCCAGTTACTTCAGCTACAATCCTGTCTAGATCTGCCCTAGTAATTGCTGCCGACTTTTCCATCGCAGGGGTTGTTGGATTTGCCTGATTTCCATTTTTTACTGCCGTTGGAATGGGACGATTCTCTTGATCTGTGATCATTGGATCTCGAATGCTGCTAGTTGCGATGTTCTTTCCTTTGCTAACATCTTTCTTCTGCCTAGGAGGCATGTCTTCCAAGCAATGAGCGATGCCGTCCGGAAGAAGTTTAAGTGGGAGAAGCTGAAGCTTCTAGCTCGAGTTCTAAGTGAAAGCACCAAAAATGTTTGCACAAAAAATGGGCAAACACCTCCAAGTCGTATGATTTAGTTGATTTTATGTTGTTCTTAGTGATTTGGGTGATTTATGCAAATATGTAAAAAAACACGGACTAAATTGTAAAAGACACACAGATTTATAGTGGTTCAGTCAGAATGTGCTTACATCCACTTCATATGTTATTCTCTTTCACTGTTAGATTACAAGTACAAAGATTTTATTACAAGCGTATGAAAGTTGTTTAAAAGTTCTGTCTGTGCTTGAGCTCTCAAACTTCTCCCCCATTGTTGTACCCCTGCCCCTTTATTTATACAATGAGGCTGGGGGTAGGGGTCTTGGATGTATATAGCTGCTGGTGGGCATGGCCTAATATGATCTGGCCTGGCATTGTTGGTTCGGTAATCCCTTCTTCACTTTGGTTCGGTAGGGGTAGTATGCTTCTGGTTCGGTTGTGGTAGTATGCTTCTGGTTCGGTAGGGCCTTCTTCATGCGGGTTCGGTAGTGAACAGCGTGTGGATTGATTCGGTGGTGGGAGGAGTGTGGTTGGTTCTGCCTTGGTTCGGTAGTGGGTGTGGTTGGTCCGGTAGTGGGTTGGTCCAGTAGTGGGTTGGTTTGGTAGTGCGAGGAGTGTGGTTTGGTCCGGTGGTTCTTTGGTCCGGTGGTTCTTTGGTCCGGTGGCTCCGGTTCGGTGGTGGGTGAGAACATGCCCAACATAAGTAATCACTGAATGAATGAAAGAAAGGAAATCAAACAACTAATGTATGAAATAAAATTAATAATAAGTTAATTTGATTTGTTAGTAGGAATTGTTGTTTGGTTATGGTTGTTTGGGTAAGATACTTTAAAATTTGGATTTGGGTGAATGAATAATCTATTTAGTTTTGTCTAAGACTGTTGAGTAAATGATGCGCTTGTAGTTTATTCTTCATTCCGTATAATATAAAAGTTTTAAACCCGAACAACTATTTGTTTGTTTGATTGTATGATTATTTTGTATTTGTTGTGTATGCTGGTTGTTGAAATTGTTGGTTGTTGTATTCATTTGTTGTTAGTGATTCAAACCACTTAAATATTTCACTTTACATAAATTATTTTGAAAATGTTTTTCCAAACTTTATTTATTCAAGTATAAAAAGATATAATGATTATAAAATAGGAATATTTTATTTAAAGTAATAAATTTGTAATTATTGTTATAAGTTAATATTTTGAATAAGATGTATTGTTTATTTAATTCTTCCTACTCCCTTCTTTTTCCTTTTCGGGGACGAAAAGTTTTGAGTGGGGGAGAATGTAACGACCCGTAAATTTCGATAATTAAAGTCGTTAATTAAATTTGTCATTTTAATAAGATATTGGAATTAAATTTAGGAAGAAAAGAAAAAAAGAAAAAAATTATAATTAATAATGAAGCGAATGTTTAAAATTGTTAATTCAATAATATTTTATGAGTTAATATTGAAAGAAACTAAAATTCGCAATTTAATAATGGAATAATAACTAAATTACAATGAAACAATGTTAATACGTGTTAATTGTCAACAATCTAAATGAAACTCCAATTCATTATATTTAAACATGTTATGCTTAGTTATAAAATTTAACAAGTAACAAAATGTAAACATTTGATTATTGTATTAAATAGATAGTAATGGTAATCGAAAGATGAGTTTTACGTAAGGGATTATAATGTGTGTGCATTGATTTTAGTGGGATGTGAAAGGTAAAGAACAAATTTACAAATGTTATAAAATGGAAAATGGTGACAACTATTGTTTGTTACCAATGTATTTAATCAATAGCAATTAATTGTAATTAAACGTTACCTTATGTAAGTTAAGATAATATTTGAATGAATGATGATTCCATTCGTAATTGTAAGCAGTTATTTTAAGTTGCATGTTGAAATGGTTGATTGAATTGGGAATTTAAAATTTAATTTAAATGAAAAAATAAAGGTTTATAATAACGGAAATTTAGGTAATAAGTTTTGACCAAGTTGATAAATGATAACCAAATTAAGGGAATAGTATTAATATAAATAAAGTTGAAACAAATTGGATATAGGGAAATAAATATAAGCCTTTAATAAATTAATTAATGTGGATTTCAATAAACGGTAATTGGAATAAATTAAGGAATATGTTAGTATAAGTTAATTTTTAATAACTTGAAAGGAAATCCAACCAATTAAAGTTAAAAGTTACACTTGGTTATAAATATAATATAAGAGAACAAATAAATATTGAATAAATTTTGGAATAGTTTGTAATAAATGTTAATTGAGTA
Source organism: Allium cepa (assembly GCA_030765085.1). Lineage (NCBI taxonomy): Eukaryota > Viridiplantae > Streptophyta > Magnoliopsida > Asparagales > Amaryllidaceae > Allium > Allium cepa. The sequence continues at coordinate 763,957,664 of CM060929.1, forward strand.
AAACAAGTGTTATGTAAGTAATTACAATATTAGGGTGTAAATAATGAACCTCTAAAAGTGTAATTAAGAGTTAATGACGATTGTTCGCACAAAATATGGGCAAACACCTCCGAGTCGTATGGATTAGTTGATTTTGTGTTGTTTTTAGTGATTTGGGTGGTTTATGCAAATATATAAAAAGCGAGAACTAAACTGTAAAAGACACAGATTTATAGTGGTTCGGCCAGAACGTGCCTACGTCCACTTTATATGTTATTCTCCTTTTTTATTCAGATTACAAGTACAAAGCTTTGATTAAAAGTAACTGAAGGTTGTTTGAAAGTTTTCTCCGTACTTGAGCTCTCAAACTTGTCTGCCATTGTTGTACCCTTGCCCCTCTATTTATAGAGTGAGGTCAGGGGCAGGGGTCTTGGATGTATATGGCTGCTGGTGGACCTGGACTGAGGCAATCTGGCCTGGTAGTGGTAGTTCGGTACGCCTTCCTCATGTTGGTTTGGTAGGAGGTGGTATGTTGTTTGGACCGGTAGTAGGTGGAGTGAGGGTTGGTTCGGTCATAGGTGGTTCGGTAGCGGGGGAGTTGGTCCGGTGGTAGTTTGGGGATGTGCTGGTCCGGTGAGATGTTTGGACTGGTAGGGCTTGGTGGAGAGTTGGTTCGGTAGGAGCTAGGGGTGGTTGGTTCGGCATTGGCTTCTTCCTCCTCAGTTCGGTGGAAGGTGGATGGTCCGATCCGGTGACTGTTTGGACCGGTGGTGTTGCCTTCTTCTCTTGATTCGGTGGTAGGTGGAAACCTGCCCGACGTTTGCCCCCCAAAGTAGGGCATATACTCGTATATGGCATGCTTTGTTTTGGTCGGGACGTCCTTATTCGGTATGGTGTGCTGAACCTTTTGGTCCGGCCAACGCCTTTTGCCTATAAGTATGTGCCTAGAGTTATCGTTTTTCCAGACACCTATCTCTGCCGAATCAACACTTTTGTCTCTGCCGAATCAAACATATTAGCCGAACCAGGATCTTGTCTTTGCCGAATCAGGTGAGATTCTTTTCCGCCGAATGAGTTTATGTTCTTGTATTGCCGGATGGACTTTAAGAGTTTGACCGCCGAATGAGATTGGGCAGTGAGTGCCGAATGAGCCTTATATGCTTGGAATGCCGAATGAGGTTTTGCTTTGTACTGCTGAATGAACTCCTTGTTCTAACAACATGTCTTTTGCTTTTGTGTTTGCTGGTAAATGTCTCGCAAAGTGGAAACCCGATCAGAAAAACAGAGGAAATCTATGGATAGAAGAGAGTCTCCCGCCGTGACCCCAGTCCAGCCGGAATCGGTGCGACATAGACCTGCCCCGAGGTCGCTAGTGGACGGATATGGCCCTCAAGAGCTTCTGAACTCTCCTTCTGATTGCTTTTCGAGCTCCCTTAAAGAGGGACAACTTGATGTCATTGCTCGTTCCTTTGGGATTGACAGAGCGAGTATTCTGTTGCCGGGAGATGGTGTGATGCCGTATGATCCTTCTGAAGGATATTTCGCCTATAGCCGATAGCATTGCATGTGCGGGGCCATTCCTCCGATCAATGCCTGGATAGTCAGCTTCCTTACTTACTTGAAGGTGCTCCATTCCAGCTTCAGCCCAACTCCTATGCTATCCGGGTGTGTTTGTTCATCATTTTCCAGAGGAAGTACGGACGCCCCCTTTCCAACCGGGAGATTCGGTACCTATATAATTTGAGAGGTTACAAGAAGGGGTCCCCATACATCAGTTTGGAATCGGCCGTGTCCTTCAAGCCGGTCTTGGACTTATACTCGAAGTTCACCATGTTTAAGAAGGAATGGTTCTTCTTTTAGGACGACTCCGTTTCTTTTCGTCTTTTCACTTCTGGTTGTAAGTTGAATTTCATTTGTAATTTCTCTGTCCCGACTGCAATGCTTCTTCTTATATGCTTCTGTTTCTTGCTAGCGACAGGTGGCTTTGCGGTCGTGGAGAATGATCGCCTGGTACAGATGGCTGCGGAGATAAAGGACTTCTCAGGAAGGGATAGGTCAGCTTCTTACCTGATCAGGAATGCCACTCTCCTGAATCACAACTTGATTTTGCCACGTCAATCTGTGGTTAAGCAGAGAGATACAGCCGAGGAGAGGGCTGCTAAAGCTAAAAGTGAGGCCATGACGAAGAGCAGCAAGAGGAGACCCTTCTCGGTACCTCCAGTCATCGGGGGGAAGAAGCTCAAGAAATCTGATGGGCCCTCTCCCAGCACATGCCCAGATGCTCCGAAGGAGGAAAGTGGAGAGAAGGAAAGAGGCGAGGAGGAGAGCGGAGGCGATGGAGAAGGTGATGGTGGTAACGGTGGCGAAGGTCAGGGTGGTAGTAGCGTTGGTGCCCTGACCTCTGGGCAAGCGGGTGAGATTCAAGAGTGGACGGATGATGCTTTCCGCCATGCCTTCGAGGGGTTAGAGGAAGGGTCGGCTTTGGTGGAGAAAATGAAGAAATCTGAAAAGGCCGGGACTAGTGTCAGTCCATCTTCTGAGAGTATTTCAGCTAAAGCAACTCCGGCGGTTCAAGGTGAATTCTTAACTCCTTTTTTAACTTTATATGTTTCTTGAATCAGAGTCTCATGCATGCTTGTAACACTTGGTCTTTATTTCAGGATCGGTTGAGGCGGCCAAGACATCAGACATTCGGCACCGCCTTGAGCAATTCAAACTCTTCAAGGCTTCTGCTAAACCGAAGCCCTCGACTGACCGTTCCGGGAGCGTAGTCAGTTACCATCCTCTTCTCGGAGTTATCGAAGAGGATATTCAAAAGAGAAAGAGGAGACGTTCCATGTTCAAACCTTCACTTGGACCTCAGCCTATTAATGACATCACGAAGGAAGATACTGAGTCCATACCATCTCCGCATCCATCATAGAATCCTTCCGTTACTCATATTGATCGTCCCGGCTTGGCTCGTAACCCATTTGCGGGTCATCCAGATCTGAACCCGAGTTCTCATGATATTTCCTTCGATGAGGTTACCGGTGAGCACCTCCTACACGCAATCCTATGGTAAGGGTGCTTGATGAGGCTAAGGCTTTGGATCTTGACTTGTTGACTACTTGGATTGTGACTATGGGGGATGAGGCCAAGGAAAACATCGACCGGGTGGCTGAAGAGACCAGGAAGTTAATGGAGTATCACGCCCGACTGGTCAAGGCTGGAGAGGAAATCGGAAGTGCTAACATTTGGCTGCGGCTAATTTATTTCGATCAGGCCAAACAGCTTGCCGATCAGGCCATTCAGATCTCCCAGCATGAGGCGGCCTCCAGACGGCTAAAGGAAACTATGGAGGAGGCTAGTAGAGCCGAGTTGCAAAAAATGTAGGCCACCTGCAAGGAACGAATCGATATGGCCATTGCCACTGTGGATGAGGTTCGGAGAGCAGATCTTGAGTAGATAGAGGAGTTATCTGGGAAGCTTGAGGTTGCAGAGCTTGCTCAAGCTAAGCTGAAGGAGGAGATGGAGGCGATGCGTAAATCCCTTCAGGCTGATTGCTCGAGATACCAATTGGAGAGAGACGCTGCCTTGCAAGGCTGTCAGCTTCCAAGGCCCGGATGAGGGAGTTTGAGGAGAACGAGTGGATGATGGATGAGATGCTCCAGGACATGTATTTCCGTACTTGGAGGCAGGGCAACCTGTCCTGGATGGATGATTATCCCCGGGTTATGGCTAGGATATATCTCCGGGCTTTGGAGGAAGCCAAGGCTGAAGCGGATAAAGCGGGTGGCGCGGCCTTCAGAATGGATGTGGTTACCGCACAGTTCACCAAGGAGGAGAAGGCGGTGGTGAAGGAAGGCATGTGGCTGCTTGCCGCCGAGGAAGTGGGTGTGCAATTGGAGGATGATGATCAGGGAGCGGACGCTGGTAAGTCTTCCATTTTTAATATTTTCTCAACTTGATTTCTTATCGTTGGTCTAATAGATTCTTCTCCTGAATTGGACAAGTGGAACCTCTAGTCAGCATGTTGAGAGTTCTGATCCTGCGGTCAAGTAGATCTTGGGGGGTTGGAAGGATAGAGATGAAGTTCTGATGCTGCCGACTATTTTGACTTGATCTGGGCATTTTTGGTTTTACTTGACATTCCTGTATACACTAGTTCTAAAACATTAATGTACTTTCACGTTGTAATTATGTTATTGCAACGAACGACTTTACGTAATTTAATAACATAAACTGATTCTGCTATAGTTGAATGCTTTTGTTATTCTGATGTGTTGCATAAGAAATATATTCTGTGTATATGCTTCAATCGTGTTTGATGCTATGCTCTTGCTTAAAATGTAATTTCATATCTTGCAACGTTTGTGGGATGTGCGAATAAATTATGGTTACATATTTGTGTATAAGAGAAGAAAGTACCGCCCTTCAAGTTTTAGCTGTAGACGGTAGCTTTGAATGTCTTGTGTAACTGAGTATGGAATGCAGCTGAGTGTCTTGTCTCCAGTTTGCGAGTCTCCTATTTGGTGTCCTGTACTTTAGGGACCATTATATAGGATAGGAGAAAATATTTTAAATGAAATGGAAATATAAGAAACAGTAAAACTTCCAATCACGGAAGGCCGTCGATATGCTTAAGTTCGTGGCAAACAAGTTTTGTAGTCACTTTCCCTAGCTGTGGGTCTTGGAGACATTTGTCACCCATCTTACGCCTCCGCGGGGAGTTTATCTTTTTTACCACAGCCGCACTTAAGACATATCGGAGCGGAGATCGCACACAGTAACTACCCGAGCCATTATGGCCCGTAATCATGGGTATTATTCGATTTACTGTGGCCGGCTAGTGTGGGTGCCGATCGTCAACCGTGAACTACCCCTGGCTGGCCACACCTTATGTTGGGGTTTAAAGTAGGTTCACAGTTGCCGGCGAGCCGAACGCCGTAATGAGCTGCCATCGGCTATAGTCGGCCTTCTTGATGGCTTATAATCGGCTTATTACATTTGGCTTTGAGGGCAGTCGTGAGCAATGAGTTAACCCGCAGTAGAGGGATGCTGGAGCAAAAGTGTCTCATTGGCAAGTGCATAGATTCGCATAGTACCTGTTGGTTCTTGTCCATGTGAGGTTGTGCCGTGAAGTGTCCAGAATGGAAATGTCGTTATACATGATTTTGTTCAACAGAAAAGGATAAAGCTTAACAAGCAGCCAAGATATAAAGGAACAAGTTAAAAAGAGACAAGATTTTTAAAGTGGTTCGGCACGAAAATGCCTACGTCCACTGATTCTCTTTGTTAATTCACTTCATATGGGTAGTACAAGTTAAGAAAAGTATCGACGGAGGTGTTGGATGTTCTATGCCCTCTGGAACACCGCTCCGTCCACTGTTGATAAAATAAGCTCCGTTGTGGAGATCTTTATGAATTACATAGGGTCCGTCCCAGATTGGATCTAACGCTCCGGGGCGCGGGAAGATCCGCTTGAGGACAATATCTCCTTCTTTTAAGCTACGGTGCTTGACTTTGGAGTTGTATTGTGCTGCCACTTTTTGCTTGTGAGCTGCCGCTTTAAGTGCTACATCATTTCTTCTTTCTTCAATTAGGTCCAAAGACATGTGGAGGAGTTCTTTGTTCTCTTCTGGGTTGTAGTGGATCCTACTGTAGGAAGGCACTACAGTTTCAACTGGGAGCATGGCCTCCGATCCATATGCCAAAGAGAAAGGAGTATGCCCTGTTGATGTTCTGTAAGATGTGCGGTAGGCCCAAAGTGCCGTAGGAAGTTCATCCACCCAAGCGCCTTTTGACTTTTCAAGTTTCTTCTTGATTAGAGTTTTAAGAATTTTGTTGAGAGCTTCGACTTGTCCATTTGCCTGGGGGTAAGCTACAGATGAGAAGCTTTTGTGCATTCCGTGCTCTTGGCACCAGTCGGTGAATTCTTCGCTGTCAAATTGAAGTCCGTTGTCCGATATGATTTTGAGTGGAACCCCGTACCTGCATAAAATATTTTTGATCAAGAAGTGAATAACTTTTCCGAAGATATTTTATTTAGAGGCTCTGCTTCCACCCATTTGGTGAAATAGTCGACTGCCACTATGGCATATTTGGCTCCGCCTCGGCCCATTGGCAGTTCTCCAATCAAGTCAATTCCCCATATCGCAAAGGGCCAAGGGCTGGTCATCTGAGTAATCCCAGTTGTTGGTAGTCGAGGAATCTTAGCAAATTTATGACATCTGTCACATCTTTTGACGAAGTCTAAGACGTCTTTGTTTAAAGTGGGCCAGTAATACCCGTATCGGAGTATTTTCTTTGTTAGAGTCTGCCCTCCGGTGTGATCTTCGCAACTTCCTTAATGGATGTTGGATAAGACTTCCCTGGCTTCCCTTCCAACGATACACCTTAATAAGGGATTAGAGAAGCCGCGCCGATCGAGGATGCCTTCTTGTAATGTGTAGCGCGAAGCTTTTCTTAAGATTTTCTTAGCTTCGTTACGCCCGTCGGGCAGTGTGCCACTTTGTAACTACGTCCGGATGGGAGTCATCCAAGTTTCCTCTTCGATTGCAGCTATCATATTCATTGGCTAGTAACTCGGGGCCAGTTGCTTTGAGATGGTTATTGTTCGGGAAGCGGTGCCGTCCTTCATGCTAGCTTGCTTTGCCAGTTCGTCGGCCTCCTGATTCTCTTCTCGAGGAATGTGTTTGATTAAATAGTGATCTAATTGATTGAGCAGCAGCTTGGTCTTCTTTAGATATGTTGTGAGTCGTTCTCCTCGAGTCTGGAATTCTCCCAGTATTTGATTTACAGTAAATTGAGAATCGCTATGGAGACATAAAGAACTGATTCCAATTTCTAAGGCAAGTTCCAGTCCTGCTATTACTGCTTCATATTCTGCATCGTTGTTGGTGGCAGCGAATTCCAACCTTAGGACATAGTGCAGCTTCCTTCCCCTGGGGGTGATTATCACAATACCTGCCCCCGAGCCTTGTTCGTTTGATGCTCAATCTACAAAGAAATTCCACTTGATATCTTTTGCTATTTCAGATTGGTCCTTACCTTCGTGGGTAGTGAATTCAGAAATAAAATCGGCCATGGCTTGTCCCTTGATGGCGGTGCGAGGATGGTAGGTGATATCATACTAACTCAGTTCAATGCACCACTTAAGTAGTCGCCCGGAAGTGTCAGGGCGATGGAGTACCTGTTTTAGCGGTTGATCGGTTAAAACTCTGATGGAATGAGATTGGAAATAGTGTCGCAGTTTCCGTGACGTGATTAGAAAACAGTATGCTAGCTTCTCAAGTTTAGGGTATTTGGCTTCTTCCCTTGTAAATCTCTTGCTTACAAAGTATACGGGCCGCTGCGCGCGGTTGTCCTCTCTTACCAGAGCGGCGCTTAAAGCATGGGATGATACAGCAAGGTATAGTTATAGTTCTTCGCCTTCATTTTGAGTTGAGAGTACTGGTGGTCTCTGAAGGTGTTTGATTAGGTTAAGGAAGGCTGTCGAGCATTCGTCAGTCCATTCGAACTTCCCTTTGTCTTTCTTAAGAGCTCCGAAGAAAGGGACGCATTTGTCGGTTGCCTTAGAGATGAACCTGCTTAGGGCAGCCATCTTCCCATTTAGGCTTTGCATCTCTCTTCGAGTGGATGGTATCTTGATATCTTGCAAAGCCCGAACTTGTTTGGGGTTTGCTTCAATCCCCCTAGCATGGACGATGAATCCCAAGAACTTTCCCGACAATACTCCGAAGGAGCACTTTAGAGAGTTCAGCTTCATTCCATATTGGCGAAGTACTTGAAACATCTCGTCAGGGTGGTTTATACGATCGTGGGCTTTCCTTGATTTTACCAGCATGTCATCCACATAAACTTCCATAGTTCATCCTATTAGTTCCGGAAACATCTTGTTGACGAGGCGCTGATAAGTAGCTCCGTCGTTTTTAAGTCCAAAAGGCATTACTCTGTAGCTGTACAATCCCCGGTCAGTGATGAAACTAGTATTGTCTTGATCGGGGGCATGCATAGGGATCTGGTTATGTCCTGAGTATGCTTCCATAAAGGATAAGAGTTCGTGCTCGGCTGTGCTGTCCACGAGCTGATCGATTCGGGGGAGTGGGAAGCAGACCTTCGGCCAAGCGTCATTTAAGTTGGAGAAGTCGATGCATGTTCGCCACTTCCCATTATCCTTCTTTAGCAGTACCGGGTTAGCGATGCATTCTGGGTAGATGGCTTCTCGTATGAAGTCATTGGCAAGTAAGTTCTTTACTTCTTCCTCGAGGGTTGCTGATCGTTCTGCCCCCATGCTTCTCTTTTTCTGCTTTACTGGCACCTTGGTGGGATCGATGTTCAACACTTGGCATGCTATTTCTGGGGAGATTCCAGTCATGTCGGCGTGCGTCCATGCAAATACATCCATGTTGTGGCGAAGGAAATCGACGAGTTGATCCTTCAATTCCGCTCTTAACTGAGATCCGACTCTTAGCAGTGTACTTGGGTCGTGTTTGTCTACAGATACAAATTCCATAGCCTCTGCAGGCTCGGCGGTGGCCTCTTGCTCTTTGTCCCTGGGTCTAATTCATTGAAAGGATTACTGGTATATCGAAGAGGAGGGGCTTTCTTTAGTTGCTATGCTTCCAAGCTTTTTATGCATAGAGTAGTCCCTGCATTTTTCCCTTTGTCTTATCTGCGGTTATTGCGAAGTTCAGTCACATAGCAATCTCGAGCGGCGTCTTGATCCCCCTCTACTTCCCCTATTCCGTTGTCTGTTGGAAATTTCTTCTTCAGGCACCACGGGGCTAGGACAATTTGGAAGTCAGACCAGGTTGGTCTTCCCAAAATGGCGTTGTAGGCCGAGTGGTTCTCTATTAGCACAAATGTTTTTTTTTGCACAACGGAGCGGGGATGACTTCCTATTTCGACAAAGAGGTCCATTTGCCCGAGGGGCATCTTCGCATCCCCAGTGAAACCATGTATTGGTTTGTTGCAGGGAGACACATCCTTCATTGACAGCTTCATTTTATCGAAAGCATGCTTGAATAGGATATTTACTGAGCTTCCAGTGTCCACTAGAATCCGGAAAACCTTGGCTAGACCGAACCAGGCAGAGATGACCATAGGATCCATGTGGGAGTACTGCCTTCCATCTAGATCGCGTCTACTGAATGTGATGTCATCATTCTCTTTCCGTTTCGGGTGGCGTTCTTCTGTGACAGAATTAACGTAGCCCTCATTGTTTCTAAGTGACTTACCGTATCTTTACATCTCTGCCCAGCTTCTGTCGACAATGTGTGGTCCTCCTGATATGGTAAGGACCATTATCTTCTCTTGACTGGAGCCGTTGGTGTTGCTATTTCCTCCGCCTACTTCTGGGAGGGGTAGTCTCTGGTTCTCATTGGCAGGAGTTGAAGTCCTGTTCTGACCTTTCACATAGCGCTCTAGTCTCTTCCTTCTGATGTGTTCTTTAATCAAGTCCCGGAGATGGTGGCATTCATTGGTGTCATGTTCATGGGATTCGTGGAAGCGGCAGAACTTTCCAGACTTGAGTGCGTTATCTGACTCCTTCTTGTGCGGGGGGCACTTGTATCTAACTTCGTCTTGAGTGGCTAGGAATATGATTTCGATTGTTTCATTCAAAGGAGTGTAAGAGTCAAATCTTGGTCTTGGTCGATATAAGCGCTTTTCTCCCTTCTTGCCCCCAGCATTGTCTCTAGTGTCATTTCTTCGAACATCCTTTGCTGCAGCGGGAACCCTGTTTGGAGCTGTCTTAGCCTGTTGCCCTAACTGCCTCTCTGTTGCAGCGTCTTCAAGTCTCATATATTTTCCAGCTTCATGGAAGAAATCGGGTAAAGTAGCGGGTTTTTCCTTGGTTAGTCTTCTAGCAAATTTAGTATCCGGATGTACACCACTGCAGAGGGCCATTAGGATAAGTTTCTCGTTGGCATCTTGGACTGCGGCCGCTGCGGCGTTGAATCGGGTTAGATATTGTTGCACTGTCTCTCCGGGTTTCTGTTTGATATTAGATAAGGAATAAGCGTCCTTGGGTTATTCCACATGAATGCGGAACTGGCTGATAAACTTTTCTTTCAACATTTCCCATGAGCTGATGGATCCTTGGGGTAGGTGGCAGAACCAGGAGGTAGCTAGATCTGCCAAGAAAAGTGGGAAGCATTTACACAACACTCCCTCCGTTGCTCCGCTCATGAGCATATGCTGGGTGTATCTCTGTAAGTGTACGATGGGGTCAGAGGTTCCCTTGTAAGGTTCCATTGTTGGCATTTTCCATTCCCGGAGGGTAATGGCGATTTCGATATTGCGGGTGAAGGGGCTGGTCACCCTAGCGCCTATCCCTAGATCTCTTTAATCCCGTTGGACGCACTCTCTAAACAATCGCGCCATCCTTTCATCAGAACTTGGAGCGGATAGAAATAAGTTTGGTTCCTCTCTACAGGATTGATTCCGTCCAGATGACCTGTAAGGATGGCATCGTCTATCACTCCTAACATTCTCCAACGGCTGCCTCTGGTCTTCCGGGGGCATGCTGGGGTCGGCCATAGTTGGCTCTTGCCTTGATCTTCCCCTGCTAGGTTCTGTCCTCAGCACTTCCTCGGGTCCAACTTCGGCTGGACTCCAGCTCGGCCCCGTTCCTTGGTATTTCCATGGTTAGGTAGCATGGCGGGCTCAGCTACACCCGACCCTTGCCTGGTACCTCCCCCGTTGGGCTCGGTTCCGAGCGCTTCCTCGGGCCGGGATTCGGGATTCGGGCTGAGTCCGGGCTCGGCTCCTACCATAGCTGTTCCTATTATTAGCCTCTTCGAAGAAGAAAGACCCTTGTCATCTCCTACATCCTCTAGACTGGGACTCACCCCATGATTCAGTGTTGCGGTTGGTTTCTTCAACATCCCTTAAGAGGGACATGAGTTAATCCACTAAGGCTTCTTGTTGAGATGCGAAGCGGTTAGTTACTTCAGCCATAACCCTGTCCAGATCCGCCCTTGTAATTGGTTGTTCCGTAGCAGGGGCTGACGGATCTGCCTAATTTCCATTTGTCGTTGGACCGGACGATTGTCTTGATTTTTGATTACTGGATCTGGGATACTGCTAGTTGCAATGCTCTTTTCTTTTTTAGCATCTTTCTTCCGTCCGGGAGGCATGTTTTCCAAGCAATGAACGATGTTGATAGGAAAAGGATTGAGTGGGAGAAGCTGAAGCTTCGAGCCCCTGGTTCTCAGTGAAAGCACCAAAAATGTTTGCACAAAATATGGGCAAACACCTCCGAGTCATTTGAATTAGTTGATTTTGTGTTGTTTTTAGTGATTTGGGTGGTTTATGCAAATATATAAAAAGCGGGGACTAAACTGTAAAAGACACACAGATTTATAGTGGTTCGGTCAGAACGTGCCTACGTCCACTTTATATGTTCTTCTCCTTTTCTATTTAGATTACAAGTACAAAGCTTTGATTACAAGTAACTGAACGTTGTTTGAAAGTTTTCTCCGTGCTTGAGCTCTCAAACTTGTCTGCCATTATTGTACCCCTGCCCCTCTATTTATAGAGTGAGGTCGGGGGCAGGGGTCTTGGATGTATATGGCTGCTGGTGGGCCTGGGCTGAGGCAATCTGGCCTGGTAGTGGTAGTCTGGTACGCCTTCCTCATGTTGGTTCGGTAGTAGGTGGTATGTTGTTTGGACCGGTAGTAGGTGGAGTGAGGGTTGGTCCGGTCGTAGGTGGTTCGGTAGTGGGCGAGTTAGTCCGGTCGTAGCTTGGGGATGTGCTGGTCTGGTGAGGTGTTCGGACCGGTAGGGCTTGGTGGAGAGTTGGTTCGGTAGGAGCTAGGGGGTGGTTGGTTCGGAATTGGCTTCTTCCTCCTCGGTTCGGTGGAAGGTGGATGGTCCGGTCCGTTGGCTGTTTGGACCGGTGGTGTTGCCTTCTTCTCTTGATTCGGTGGTAGGTGGAAACCTTCCCAACAACGATATATATTGTAGGTTACTTATTTTATTAGGTTGTTAAGTTAATTTGTAATCGATTTCAATCAATTCGCTAAATTATTGCAGTTAACGTGGAATAAATTGATAAGTGAAAAATGTTGAATTCAATAAGATAAAACATTTACATTATGAATATTGTGTAAATTTTGTTGTACATGAAATTCTATAAAATATGTTTGAATTGGTATAAATGAAAAGAAAACAGTGTTATATAATTAGAATTCGTTGAAATTAGTAATGAAATGAATTGGAATTAGATTAATTTAAATGTTTCAGTTTGATGGAAACATAAATTAAATTGTAATCAATGAGTTAATATAAGAACTTGCATTTTTTTTGCCAAAATGGAATGAACATTTCAATTAAAATAATTGCCTATCATAGGGTTCATGGTTGTGTAAATGTTATGGAATCAATTAGAAATTACCTTGTATTAAAAGTTGTACATTAATTATGCATGTTTATATTTATTTTACACTTTATATACGGTTAAAACGTGTAAATTTGGTTGCATAAAATCATAGTTACAGTGATCAAAAAAGCAAAGTAATAATAATTTTATAGTGCATATATGTTTACATTCATAAATTAATAAAATTGGTTTGAGTAATATAAATAAAAATCTAGGTAGATTGGTTTGGTAATCGATTGATTGATTGTATAATTGATTGATTTTTTATCGATTGAGTAATATCATTAATTGATTTTTAAATTGATTGTTTAATTGATTGCATTAATGGAGGATGCATATATTACCATAAAATAAATGTGTTAATAAAAAATTTAATGATATAAATATGTGCATATTTGGATTTATGGGAATGAATTAACCGAAGTAAGATTCAAAATTTGGACCCCAATTGTAGTATATAAGTGGCCCTTCATCTGTTTAATATTTATTATCATATCCGCATTCTTTTTCTTTTTCTTTTTCTTTTCTTTCGTTCCAAGTCATCCATGTAGGTTCTACTTGAGCATCCATTTGTTAAACTACTCATTCTTATTAATTTATAGTAACCTCGTATGATTGATTTCCAATTAATAACTGCCTCATTTTTTTTCATTTGTTTCTTTTTTGTTTGCTCCATTACAAGTAGTTTTCCTGAAGTTTTTTTACATCCAAATTACTATTCATGCCACATCATTAGCATTTAATATTCTTTATTTCTAAACTTCATTTTGTTTACACATTATAAGTTCTTGTAGCTTTATTTTATTGGCAATTCATTCTCCTGAAGCTTCATATTTAAAAACGGAAGATTTATTTTTTCTTCATTTATATACTTATTCCTTTACTTTACCTCTTTCAACACTATCGTTTTCTAAGGCTGTTCATATTTTTAATTATATTTCAATTCTTACTTGGTTTATATATACTTTGTTAGCTTTTCATTTATTTCTATCTTCATTCCTGCAGCCTTTATTTATTCTTCAAATCTCCTTATTATCTCTCATTTTAATTTTTCCTTCCTCTTAAAATATTCTTCTTCTTCAAATTTTATTCTAGTTCAAAATTTATTCTTTCTTTTCAACTTTCTCTATAAATATCCTGCTATAAACCCTAGCCTCTCTAATTCTCATTTGTTATGTACGTACATCTCAACTCTCCCCTCCTCAATGGCAGACAAACAAATCTTAGATCCAAATAAAAATTCCAAACCAAATCCAAAACTAAAATTCAAACTCCTTAGAAAAATATGGAAGCAAAATGCATGAGGGAGAGAGGGAAAGAAAGGGGGATGACGTAGCGCTCGAAGGTGTTCTTTTATTTCTATTCTTTTTTTTTTGAAATTTCAATCACCATTAATGCATATAACTTTCTCCTATGAACTCCATTTCACGCGAGATTTTTTTTGTTAGGATCGTAACAAAATTACAGATCTTTTGACACTAGTTTGAACAGATTTGGAGACTGTCAAATTTTTGGGTTTAAATTGAATTTAAATTCAATTTAAATTCAAAAGGTGAGTGTTTTAACCCACTCACAACTTCTAAAATTTCTTATGTTTGTTAAATTGATTTTAGATATGAGTAGAAATTTATTTATGACTGTTTGGCATGTTTTATTCATTATTTCAGTTAAATCGCATTTGTTTAAACTAATTGTGAATTAATTTTATTATTGCATAAAAATTTGACAGTTAAAATTTAGTTATTTGCATATAAACTGCTAGTTAAATAATTATTAAATTTATTATTGAATATAAACTATTAGTTAATATCTGTATTTATTACCTGTTATATTTTATATGCTCTATATTGATGTTTGTTTAAATTGGATGATGATTTGTAATAAATGGTTGACGATTGATATTTGGATGAATGAATGTTTATTTATATTAACTGCAAGTTGTTATGCATTTCATTTCATTCGGGATTGCGGTTTGAAATGATATACAACCGCATTTTTATTATTAAATTGCGGATTGAAATGATAAATATCCGTATCACTTGACCATAGGGTAGAAAATTATATACAGGCACCGCGATATATATATAAAATTATTTTTCTGAAAGGATTTTGTGGTTTTGGATAGGATACAGTTTAATAAATATTAATTTTGACCTTATATAAAATCTTATTTTATGCACATATATGGTTAAATTATTGAACTCAGGTTGTGTATAAATTTGTTAAATAAAATAAACAAGATGAATAATAGAGTTTGATTATTTATATTATATGGTTAAGTATACGTTAAGATATTGAGAATATAAAGATTTTTTAATGTTTTAAATCAATTTATATTAGGAGTTAAGTTGATAATTCATTTGGAATCGAGCTTGATTAAGAATTTAACTTCATAAGTTGATGTAGAATTTATTAACTTGAAATTTTAAAAGGTATGATATTTGTAACTGAAATTTTATTCAAGATGGATTAAATGAATATTTCTAGTATAAATAATTGGAGGAAATTTTGATTGTTAAAAGTAATTTGAGTTTTATTTAAAATGATTTCGGATTTATTATGCCAATATTTCAAACTAAATAAGAGAACTTTAAATTGTTGAATAGAAATTTCCAACCTTAGTTTCAATTGTTTAATATTCAAAGTTTGAAATATATTGAAACTGAAGGGGTTCATTGAAACTGAAAGCGATTTTAAATTTATGGATTTTGACTTAATCTTAAATGAAGTAAAAGGTAAGTCGCGGAAATTATTTTATTTTATAAAGTAATATAAAATCAACTATTTTATTCTATATACTGTTGAATATCCAAAACCATTCAAGTTTTAGAAGTTATGGTTTTAAAGCCATGAATTTTGAAGTATTATGTTTTGAAAGTTATAATCCAAATGTTTGGTTTTCAGATCTAAAGATCCAAGGCCTGGAAATTAATCCTACTCTGTTCTGTTCTCTCCAAACTACTCTGCTTATAATCGGTGGGTAAATATTTTTTTTAAAACAATTGATCTTATTTTACTGCCATGCATGTGTTAATATTGACTTGTATTAAAATTCTATAGCTTGAATTTATATGGATTGGTCTATATGTTGTGAGAGCTTATCTGTTTGTATACATGCAAGTGTGTTCTCTGTTGACTACTTTGAATGATCTGCTAAAAGAAAAATTCAAAATCTTTCAATCTAAACCATGTTAGATCTTGGCATATGAATGAAAATTGTTTGTTAATGTCTAATGGTAATTTTAAAAACAGTTTATGGGATTTTTAGTTTACAAATAATTTTTAAAATAAGTATAACAGTAAAAATACTGATACACATGAAAAATCAATAACTTCAATTTTTGTTTTGGATTGTATAAATGGATTAGATGTTAGAAATCATGAATTTTAGCATGCGATTCATAATTTTAAAGTTGATAATCTGTTGGTAATTGGGAAATGGTTGATTTTGGCAATTCGACGGATTGCCGAAGATCAACGCGATGATTTAAGCTAGAATTTTGATCGAAGCTTGTTTTTAGGTTGTAGATGATGGAAAAAATATAATTGAAATTTTCAAATGGCATAATCGTTCGAATTGAACCGAACTAGTGTTTTTACCGTGTTTTTGTTCCGCTTTGATGTCGAGATGATTTCGTTGTGGAAGATGGACCAGAGGCGTTCGCCTTTGGGGAAGACGAAGCTCGTGACGTGGCAATTCGATGGTGGGGTCGGCGAGTTCTAACGGCATCGTGGTGATCGGCCGTGGTTGATTTTTGGAAAGTGGTAGCTGTAGTTTCTTCGAGCGTAGGAGCGTAATTTTGATTCGATTGGGTTTTGGTGGATCTGGGTTCGTATTTGTGCTCGCACGCTTTCGAGTGGATGGCAACGACAATCGCGTCGAACTACGATGGCCGGAGGTGGTCGCGCATGTGCACCATGCACGTTTATGTGCACTGGGTAATTTCATTTGGGAAGACGAAGGTGTTCTCTCGGGTATTGGTTCGTGCAAGCATAGGTTCAACTCGAAGTTGAAGAAGTTGGAAATTTACTCGGGGCTGGCTCATGTATTTGCCGTGCTTAACTCGAGTTGTTGCTTTTAGTTAAGTTCTGTATTTTGAAATAAAGTTGCAAGTTGAACTTATCGTTGAAATAAATGAAATCAAGCATTAAGCGATAAACAAGTTTTATGAAAGAAACAAAATACTAAGTTAAACTTGTTGTTTGAAAAAAAATGTAAATCAAACTTTTAAAGTATTAATTGAATTTATTTTAAATTTAAATTGTTAAGAATTTTATTTTTGAAAGTAATTATCTAATAAAATTTTGAATTTGAATTTAAAAGAATGTTTTGAATTTAAAGTATTAAATCAAAGTTTAAAGTTAATTTTTAAGTAATGAATTTAAAAATTAAAGTTTCAAATTTTAATTAAAATGAATAAGTTTAACTTAGATAATTAGTGTGTTTTAAAAGTTTGAAATTTGTTTCTAAATGCATTATTTTCAAATAAAGGTTAATGTTATGATTTAGTAAACCAAATAGAATAATTTGTTTTTAAGTTGTTTAAATTTGATTAATTTCAAATAGTTTATTTATAAAGATAAATATGGTTACATTATTTTGTTATGAACTCAGGAATACTTGATAAATATGATTTGTTAATTAAGATAAATGTTTTTGTTAATAAATTAAGGATTTTGAAATATATGAAGGTAATTAATTAATTATTTAACTAATTTTAAATAATTAGTTAATTGTTTATTTAATTTTAAATAATCATTTAATTATGAATTAATTAAGTGTAATTACTAAATGAAGTAATTAATGGATAATTATTGAATGAAATTAAGGGAGAGAAATTACTTATGAAAAGTAATTAGTGTATAATTACTTATGGAAGCAATGAATGGAAAATTACTCATGGGAGTAATTAAACGGAAGTGATTAATGGTTAATCACTTGTTGTTATTTATTAAGGATTAACTAATATAATTGTTTTGAAGTTAATTAATTATAGAGTAATTAAATAATTAGTTAAGAATTTAGGATTAATTAATGATGAGATTAATTACTTGTTAAGATAATTAAGTGATTAATCATCTAATGAAGTAATTAGAAGATAATTAATTATGTAAGTAAATAAGGGTTAATTACTTAATTGATTTAGTTAATTAATTTATGCGATTAATTAAATTAATAAATATGATTAATTTAAGATTAATTACTAAGTGTAATTAATTAAAAGTGAAATTAATTAAAGATTTATTAATTAATTTAATTGAATATTAATTACTTAATGAGGTAATTAAAGATAAATTAATTGGATTAATTAATCAAAGGGTTAATTAATTAAGTTGTTAATTAAGATAAGTAACTACAGTTATTAATTATAGTTTATGATTAATGAGATGATTAATTATAAATTATTTATTTATTTATTAAAAGGATTATTAATTAATAAGGATCATTAGTTAATGTAATTAATGAATTAATCAAGATTGATTAATAAAAGTGATTAATTTAAGTGTGATTAATTAATTGTAATTAATCGAGGATTAATGTAATAAATTATAGTTGATTAATTAATGGAAGTAAATGAATGATCATTAATTATTGAAATTAATGATAGTAATTAAAGGTTAATTATTGTATATGGTTAAGGATAATTACTTGAAGTTAATTAAAGGATGATTAATCAAGGAAGATTAATTAAGGAAGATCATTAAGAGATGACTAATTTATTTATTTAGAATAAATTAATGAAGAATGATTTAGGTAATCCAATTGATTTAGAGTTAATCAATTCTGCTTTTGGATGATTGACTGATACTGGATGACTAATATTGGATGATTGATTTATATTGGATGATTGATATTGGGTGATTGGTTGAAACTGGATGATTTGGATATCTCTGATATATTATTCTGCTTTGTGATATGAATATTTGATATGAATTATCTATTGTGATAATGTGATTCATCTATCTGTTTATATCATCCTGAATATAAGTTTAACTATTTAAACCGTCAAACAACTTGGACATTAAAATGGCGTTTGGATTCGGTGATACCGGGATGTGGTTTTCATATTTGGATAATCCCAAAACCACATCGATCCAAATTAAACGTTAGGTTGTGAATCCAAGTGGAGCTTAGTGAAGACTCGAGGTGTAAGAACTATTCCTTAGTATAACTCTGGGGGTGATTCCGTGATGAGTTTGATGGAGATAGTGCTTACAGGTTCGAGATGGTGATTCAGAGTGCAAGGGCTATGGTCTTTGACTCTAAGGGTGATTCCAAAAAGAGTGCAACGAGATAGTGCCTTCGGTTTCGTTCCAACCCGGAACGAACTTGTACGGATTGAATGATTTCAGAACATCGTCAGGTGGACGATGAGCATTCTAAGATAGATGTGTTCTATAAAGGTAATCGCAGCCTCAAGCCTCATCAACTGGGAATCGCTAAAACAGGGGAGGTGCAACAAGGCTAGGTGGGTAGCACCCATTTCAGGGTGAGGTCATTCTTGTCTAGATGTCCCTTAATTTCGGCTTTGTGGGTGGTTGGTCGCACCAACCATGGGGTGATCTTACTTAGGACTGTTCAGTAAGGAATGGTCCCGGCTTTGTGACGTAGGGGATTGGACGTAATCCTCAGTACTGTGATCTAGGCCACGTAATGTGATGGGCGGTACCCCGGTAGCCCTGCCATTGTTGGAAACCCATTCTTCCTATGACACCCAACGATTTTGTTTGTATTACCCACTTTTTTGGCTAGTGGCTGGAATTTGATGAATGTAACAATTTCGGCTATTTCTTATTTACTTGAAAACCCTAGACACTATTATAATATCGCTGGATTTCCTATCAAATGTTTTGGTATGCGTAAGGTAAAAACTTTTCCACGTTTATGTGTGGAAAGTCTTACGCGATACCTTTTCTTTCAATGGTTTCTAAAGTTAAGCAATTTTAACCCATTTACTCACACCAGACCCTGTCTGACCCGAGTGTTTATTTTCTGTTTTATTAAACTCTTGGGTACTCATATTATGTATGAGTGGTCGAGGGATTCAGGTTAGCTTGATGAACTCTGGAGGAGATATGAAGCAGGAGGCTTCTACGTGTAGATATATTATGGTTCCGCTGTGTTTTGTGTGGTATCTGTTTCTTGTGTACTTGAGTTGTATAGTTAAACAGATGTTTATAACTGTCTAATATGTATTGTATAAGTTGTTTACTCTGATGTAATATGATACTATGTAATATTTTATGTGATATAGTATATTTCATTCGTTCCGCTGTGAGTATCTGTTGTTGTTGTGTTTCTTCTTTCTTATCTTTTCTTCTTATATCCCTTTCTTTCTTAATTAGTGATGTGACTTTCAGGAGATAGAAAGTTGGGTCGCTATAGGTGGTATCAGAGCGTTAGGTTGAGTGAATACGTAGGCTCTGAAGTGGTGTCTTTCTTGAGAGAGCGTACTTGTAATTTTTATATATAACTATATATATATATACCTGATTTGTTGGGTTATCTGTTCGGATTTTCCAACATAAGTTTTAGAGGTAGATGGAGTAGTGGTGTGTGTGTGTAACACGACTACCACTAATGGAAGAGATCCATATGTTGAGGTTGGAAGTATTTGTCGAGACTGTAGACCTAATACTCTCTCGAGTGAGCTTTGTAGTTTGGAGTAAGGATTTCTCTGATCTCCGAAGGAAATCTTTTTAAAGATTCAGAGTTTATTTTGGAAGTGTAAGTTTGGATCTATCCAAAGTGCAGAAGTAAGTGATGGTATCTTGATAGCTGCGTGATGAGATGCAGTATCCATGGATATTTCAGAAGATGTTTTCTATTGAAGCAGTTTTAGGAGTAGGTGAGGAGCAGTCTTTACCTGCCGCAGGGAAGACTTGTCTGTGTAGAAGTGATCTGGATCTTTAGCAACGAGGTTGGCTGTTTTGGAATATGAGACTAAGGTCTATGAGTTGCTTCGCTTGGGCATGGTCTCTTTTGTCATTTCTTAAGGAGAGCGAGATGTTGATGCTTGGTTTGGAGCCCGAATTTCTTGAGAGGATGTCTTCCATCTCGAAGATCCGTTGTGTGGGTTGTTGATGGTTTTGGTTTTCGAGAAGCCTTTTCATTAGAAGTCTTTGGTTAGCTGTGGTAGCAGTGCAACTCGAAGTGTTCGGTGTGCTGCCAAGAAGGTCTTTTAGCTTTGTAGTATCATCGAGGTAGGGTTTGAAAGCAGCGGTGTGGCCGTTTCTCCGATGATTCAGGAATCTTTGTGGTTCTTCTATCAGCAGTCCGGGCAGATGGTGAAGTTTTCTTAAAGGGTTAACCTTGTTTGGAAAAGCTTACGGTTGTTGTAATTGGTAAAGAGAGGACAGTTTCTTTGGAATCCGAACAAGGTTGGATCACAAAAGTGACTTGCGATTAATTTGGGAATTTATCTTGGGCAATCTTTGGTTTGAGACTAAGGGTTCTCATGTGGAAGTAGGAGCTACTGAAGTAATCAGAAGTTTGTCTGCACTTGGAATTGAGTTCCATATTGTTTTGGTTCTACAAGCGATTTTGGTAGTTAGCGTAGTATGAAGATTTGATGTAGCAGCTCAAAAATTTTTGGAATTTGGGTTGGTCAGATCTAGTTTTTGAGTTAGATTCTGCTATAAGGTAGTGTGACCGAGTCAGATGGGTTACTCAGATTTTATGGATTTGATGAACAAAGTTCCCGGATATATTGGATAAGTTTGTACTCGTGTTCATCAACAGTATTCTCATCTATTCTAGAATCGGAGTTGTGCAGCGAAAGCGAGGTAGCAGCTGTGCAAGAAAGGAAGCAAGTTCAGTTTGCTATTGCTTAAGAAATAGAGGTTGTGTTCTGGATTTCGACGGATCTTGGAAGACTTTTCTGTTAGATATGATCCAGAAACTGGTTTGTTTTGGTCTAGTTGTTTCTGGAAGCATCAGCATAGGTTGAGTTGATCAGGAAGAAGATGGGCAGCCTAGGATTGTCTGTTGAGTTTTAATTTAATCCCTTAATAATTTATATATGTATGAATTATGATTCAAAGGTTTGTTTTAAAATTAATAATTTTCAAAAGCTAATTTAAGTTTAATTCAATTGTTTCAAAATATAAGATAATTCTTTATTTTAATTATGATGGTTTAAAAAGGGTTTAATCAAAATTTTGTTTTGTATTCTTTAAAGTATTTAAATTAAAATGGTTATAAATGTGTGTGTGTGTGTGTGTGTATGTTTTAGATTTTAAAAGTACATGTATAAGATTTATTTGTATTATAACTAGCTTTACAATATTTTCTTTAAAGGTAAATTTATATTTATATACATAAATATTTATTAATAAAGTAAATTAAATATGTAAATTTATATTCACATTTAAATTAAATAAAAATTTAATTGAAAATATTTAAGAAGCATGTGTAACTATCTTAAGTCATTATAACAACACATTTAAGTCAATTAAGATATATAAGTGACAAGTGTCTTCATTTAAAATTTATTTTCTTCAAAATTTTATTAACATAACATAATTCACTTAAAATAAAACTTTCACTCTTCTTTCATTATTTCTCAGCTGAACAAAGTTAATGTCAAGTTGAAACTAAAGAGAAAAATTTAAAATCCTGCAATTTCAAATCAATCTGCAACTTCAAACCAGAAAGTTTTTCAAGCCTGGAAAATTTAAAACTAAAGCTAATGAATATTAAATCTGCATTTTTCAAAGCTGCAACCTTCAAATTAATACTACAATTTCAACATGCAAAAGGATCAATTTCATCAACAAGGCAAAATCAAAGCATATTTTTCAGATCTCAAGATCCAAGGCCTGGAAAATAAACCTACATTGTTCCATTCTCTGCAAACTGCTCTGCTTATAATTGTGAGTAAATATTTTTTTTTTTAAATAGTTGATCTGATTTTACTGCCATTCATGTGTTGATATTGACTTGTATTAAAATTCTATTGCTTGAATTTATACGGATTGGTCTATATGTTGTGAGAGCTTGTCTGTTTGTATACATGCAAGTGTGTTCTCTGTTGACTATTGTGAATGATCTGCTAAAAGAAAAATTCAAAATCTTTCAATCTAAACCATTTTAGATCTTGGCATATGAATGAAAATTGTTTGTTAATGTTTAATGTTAATTTTGAAAATAGTTTGTGGGATTTTTAGTTTAAAAATAATTTATAAAATAAGTACAACAGTAAAAATACTGATACACATGAAAAATCAATAACTTCAATTTTTGTTTTGGATTGTATAAATGGATTAGATGTTAGAAATCACGAATTTTAGCATGCAATTCATAATTTTAAAGTGGATAATATGTTGGTAATTGCGAAATGGTTGATTTCGTCAATTAGACGAATTGCCGAAGATCAACGTGATGATTTAAGCTATAATTTTGATCGAAGCTTGTTTTTAGGTTGTAAATGATTGGAAAATTATAATTGAAATTTTCAAATGGCAGAACGGTTCGAATTGAACAAACTAGGGTTTTTACCTTGTTTTTGTTCGGCTTTATTGTCGAGATGATTGCGTTGTGGAAGATAGACCGGAGGCGTTCGCTTTTGGGGGAGACGAAGCTCATGACGTGGCGATTCGATGGTGAGGTCGGCGAGTTCTAACGGTGTCGTGGTGATCGGTCGTGGGTGATTTTTGGGAAGTGGCGGCTGTAGTTAATTCGAGCGTAGGATCGTAATTTTGATCCGATTGGGTTTTGGTGGATCTGGGTTCGTATTTGTGCTCGCACGCGTTCAAGTGACCGTCGACGACGATCGCATGGAACTACGACGGCCGGAGGTGGTCGTGCATGTGCACCATGCACATTTATGTGCACTCGGTAATTTGGTTTCGGAAGACGAAGGTGTTCTCTCGGGTATTGGTTCGTGCAAGCATAGGGTCAACTCAAAGTTGAAGTAGCTGGAAATTTACTCGGGGCAGGCTCGTGTATTTGCCGTGCATAACTCGAGTCGTTGCTTTTAGTTAAGTTCTGTATTATGAAATAATGTTGCAAGTTGAACTTATTGTTGAAATAAATGAAATCAATCATTAAGCGATAAACAAGTTTTATGAAAGAAACAAAGTACTAAGGTAAACTTGTTGTTTGAAAAAAAAAATGTAAATCAAACTTTTAAAGTATTATTTGAATTTATTTTAAATTTAAATTGTTAAGAAGTTTATTTTTGAAAGTAATTATCTAATTAAATTTTGAATTTCAATTTAAAGAATGTTTTGAATTTAAAGTATTAAATCAAAGTTTAAAGTAAATTTTTAAGTAATGATTTTAAAAACTAAAGTTTCAAATTTTATTTAAAAATGAATAAGTTTAACTTAGATAATTAACGTGTTTTAAAATTTTGAAATTTGTTTCTAAATGCATTATTTTCAAATAAAGGTTAATTTTATGATTTAGTAAACCAAATAGAATAATTTGTTTTTAAGTTATTTAAATTTGATTAATTTCAAATAATTTATTTATAAAGATAAATATGGTTAAATTATTTTGTTATGAACTTAGGAATACTTAATAAATATGATTTGTTAATTAAGATAAATGTTTTTCTTAATAAATTAAGGATTTTGAAATATGAGAAGTTAATTAATTAATTATTTAATTAATTTTAAATAATTAGGTAAATGTTTATTTAATTTTAAATGATTACTTAATTATGAATAAACTAAGTGTAATTACTAAATGAAGTAATTAATGGTTAATTATTGAACGAAATTAAGGGAGAGAAATTACTTATGAAAAGTAATTAGTGTATAATTACTTATGGAAGTAATGAATGGAAAATTACTCATGGGAGTAATTAAATGGAAGTGATTAATTGTTAATCACTTGATGTTATTTATTAAGGATTAATTAATATAATTGTTTTGAAGTTAATTAATTATAGAATCATTAATTAATTAATTAATTAAGAATTTAGGATTAATTAATGATGGGATTAATTACTTGTTAAGATAATTAAGTGAGTAATCATCTAATGAAGTAATTAGAAGATAATTACTTACGTAACTAATTAAGGGTTAATTACTTAATTGATTTAGTTAATTAATTTACGTGATTAATTAAATTAATGAATATGATTAATTTAAGACTAATTACTAAGTGTAATTAATTAAAGGTGAAATTAATTAATAAAGTAATTAATTAAGGATTTATTAATTAATTTAATTGAATAATGAGGTGATCAAAGATAAATTAATTGGATTAATTAATCAAAGGGTTAATAAAATTAGTTAAGATGTTAATTAAGATAAGTAAATACAGTCGTTAATTACTGTTTATGATTAATGAGATGATTAATTATAAATAATTATTTATTTATTAAAAGGATTATTAATTAATAAGGATCATTAGTTAATGTAATTAATGTATTAATCAAGATTGATTAATGAAAGTGATTAATTTAAGTGTGATTAATTAATTGTAATTAATTGAGGATTAATGTAATTAATTATAGTTGATTAATTAATGGAAGTATATGAAGGATCATTAATTATTGAAATTAACAATAGTAATTAACTTTTAATTACTGTATATGGGTAAGGGTTATTACTTGAATGTAATTAAAGAATGATTAATCAAGGAAGATTAATTAAGGAAGATCATCAAGAGATGATTAATTAATTTATTTAGAATAAATTAATAAAGAAGGATTTAGGTAATCCAATTGATTTAGAGTTAATCAATTATGCTTTTGGATGATTGATTGATACTTGGTGATTAATATTGGATGATTTATTTATATTGGATGATTGATATTGGGTGATTGGTTGAAACTGGATGATTTGGATATCTCTGATATATTATTCTGCTTTGTGAGATAAATGTTTGATATGAATTATCTATTGTGATAATGTGATTCATCTATCTGTTTATATCATCCTGAATATAAGTTTAACTGTTTAAACCCTCAAACAACTTGGACATTAAAATGGCGTTTGAATTCGGTGAGACCAGGATCGGGTTTCCATATTTGGATAATCCCAAAACCACATCGATCCAAATTAAACGTTAGCTCGTGAATCCAAGTGTAGCTTAGTGAAGACTCGAGGTGTAAGAACTATTCGTCAGTATAACTCTGGGGTGATTTCGTGATGAGTTTGACAGAGATAGTACTTACAGGTTTGAGATGGTGACTCAGAGTGCAATGGCTATGGTCGTTGACTCTGAGGGTGATTCCAAAATGAGTGCAACGAGATAGTGCCTTTGGTTTTGTTCGAACCCGGAACGAACTTGTATGGATTGAATGCTTTCATAACATCGTCAGGTGGACGATGAGCATTCTAAGATAAAAGTGTTCTATAAAGGTAATCGTAGCCTCAAGTCTCATCAACCGGGAATGGCTAAAACATGGGAGGTGCAGCAAGGCTAGGTGGGTAGCACCTATTTCAGGTTGAGGTCATTCCTGTCTAGATGTCCCTTTATTTCGGTTTTGTGCGTGGTTAGTCGCGCCAACCACGGGGTGATCTTACTCGGGACTGTTCATTAAGGAATGGTCCTACTTTGTGATGCAGGGGATTGGGCGTAATTCTCGGTACTATGATCTAGGCCATGTACTGTGACGGGCGGTATCCGTGTAGCCCTGCCATTGATGGAAGCCTATTCTTCCTACGAGACCCTACGGTTTTGTTTGTATTACTCACTTTTGTGGCTAGTAGCTGGAATTTAATAAATGTAACAATTTTGGCTATTTCTTATTTACTTGAAAACCCTAGACGCTATTATAATATCGCTGGATTTTCTACCAAAAACATTTGATAGGAAACCCAGTGATATTATAATAGTGTCTAGGGTTTTCAAGTAAATATGAAATATCTGAAATTGTTACGTGATTAAATTCCAGCTACTAGCCACAAAAGTGGGTAATACAATCAAAACTGTTGGCACTTATTGGATTTTGGATTCCATACAATGGCAGGGCTACTGGGGTACCGCCCGTCACAGTACGTAGCCTAGATCACCGTACCAAGGAGCCACCCTAACTTCCCTGCAACACAAGGCCGGAACCATCCCTTACTGGACAGTTCCGAATAAGACAACCCCGGCAGTTGTCGCGAATCAACCGCCCTGTAACAACCCGCATATTTGTTGATTATATATTTAAATATTTTATCGTTAGTCGGATTTTAGTCCGAAAAGCTACTTTTTGCATACGGTCGAATTAGGACTCGGGACCACTCCCGTTGAGTTTAAAATGCCGTTTGCGACCTTTTTGAGTATAAGCTTCGATATGTTTGGAGAAAGTTGATTTTTGCTACTTTTTACTTTGGGTTTGGTTTTTGGGCTCAGCCCTATGTTAACTTATACTCCAAAACTGAACCACTCTCCCCATTCTCCCTCACTTCTTTCTCTTTTCAGTTTTCTTAGCTTTAATGGTGGGAGAGATTGGAAATTAAAACTACAAAACCCTAGTTTTCCTTGCAAATCAAATTCCTAGCTCCAAACTCAAGAAGAACCCATTGGTAAGCTTCTCTTCTTCTTCTCCAACTTGTTCTCTTACCAATTTCAGAAATTCCTAAACCTAATTTTGGGAATGTTCTTGTTTTTGTAGCATAGATTCAAGCTCATTTGGATTGTGTTGAAGAGAGGTTGATTCTCCATTTGCTTTCTAGCTTCTTCTTGTTTGATTTTGAGAGAAGGTGAGATTTTTATCTCACATCTATGACTATAATTATCTTTGGTTGTTGGGTATGAATTCCTAACACTTATTCATGTGCATTTGCTCTTGATTTGGATTGGTTTTGTGAATATTCCAATTTTTGGGTTTTTAAACCAAATTTGTGTGAAAATCCTTTATGGATGTTTGATCATGCTTTTGGTGATGCATCGAGGAGCATATAGGGTCGGGTTGCCGATTGGCATAATCCCTTAGAGCCAATGTTCGTCCGGTTGCATTTTGGAAGAGTTTGCTCTTCATTTAAATAAGGCTGAAAAACAGCCCAGGCATGATTCAGTCGACTGAAAACTCTGTTCAGTCGACTGAACCTGAAATCCGAGAGTTTCTAGGCATGATTCAGTCGGCTAAAAAACTCTGCACAGTCGACTGAAACTGGAAACAGAAAGTTTCCTGAACTTGGAAAATTTCCAGGTACAGGGTCAGTCGACTGAAAACTCTGTTCAGTCGACTGAACCTGCTGTTTGAGTCCAATTTGCCTTTTTGGATTGAAATTCCAATTTAAATCGATTCGTGATAATCCTATTTGTTGTTATCATCTATTATGACTTTGATGACTCTTTTTAGGGATTTTGGAATATCCATTTCGATGGATCCTTTATCGATTTCGTTGGATTTTATTCACGTCTTCGTATGTGAATTTTTGTGATTGATTGTTCTTATAATCTTCTTCGTGATTTGTCACTTTAAAAATATAAAGGTTTTCTATACTAGTAGTAAATATCAAAACTCTTTCCTCAAACGATTTCAATGCTATTTTAATACCAAATTCGTTTATAAAACCGTTTTCCAATCTATTAGTATATACAAACCTTTACCTCACTCGTATGAGAAATCTAATTAAAAGGCTTAGTAAAACAAGTGGTATGAAACGCTTGCGTTTACTTTGTCGGTTAATTCTTGGACTTGTTCGATTGAACCTCTTGTGACAATTTTCTAGTGGAGATTTACAGTTTGTTCGTAAATATTTAAGTTAAGCAAGTGGTTATGGGACATGAAGCTAAACTCATATATTTACTAGCTTAGTGTAATCGACACTTCTCGTTGATCATGACGATCATCTTTGTGATTTAGACTAGCAATGTGCGGTGTCTCTTTGTCTGCGAGGGAGACTAAACCCCGTTTTGTGGAGTTTCGACTCAATTTGTGATGGGGTAGCAACCCATGGTCTTCGGGCCGTTTGTGGAGCTTCGGCTCAATTTGTGATGGTTAGCGACCATGGAATTAGCGTTCCGTTTGTGATACACGTGTTGGTGAGCTTTATGCTCCCGTTTGTGATAGGCCTCCCCCCCCCCTTTGTGATTTCTGGATTTCTTGTGTAGATTCCTAGAATTTGTGCTTCACCAATTTTCGTGATTTCCATTGATAAGTTTTATCAATATTTGTGCATTGGTGAATTTGTGTGTCATTGACTTTAGTGATTTCTGGATTTCTTGTGTAGTCTTCTGGAATTTGTGTGTCATTGACTTTTGCGATTGACATTGATATTATCGTCAATATTTGTGGTTTGATGAACAAAATAAAGAGTATGACACTTCTTGGATTCTTGTGTAGATTTTTGGTGATATTGATTAATCTCTTGTTGATTATCAACTACTTATATATCACAGCTTGGCCTTGTGATTATTTCGTGTTTAGTCATATCTCTTATTCTATATCGTTTCATCTGATATTTATAGTTAGACTGATCCGTTTATTATTTTCTTATTAAATAATACTCGGGTCAGACCGAGATGTTACAGGTGCTTCTGCTTGACTTCTCATCCGGGATTGATTTCTCTTGCTTTTGGTTAACTACTTAGATTAGTAGTTTTTGTTGTATACATTTGAGATATAGACTCCATAATGTATACTTATTCTTTTGTGTAGTTCATGTAACTATTCTTTTGTGATATTGTGGATCTTTTTAGACCACTACTCTGATGTACACTTTCTAGTGTAATATTCATATCTTATTCCGCCTTTGTGATATGAATTGTCTGTGACTGATTTGTGTTATGCATATTTCTATATTTGTTTTCTGAAGGATTTATATAGCCACCGTGTAGTAGCTTTGAGGTTGTGTCGGTATGTCGGATTTCCTCTTGAAATAGAATGCATGTTATATTATCGGACATATCGGTGCTCGCGCAAAGAAATTACACGGATGGTCGCTCTTCAACAGCCTTATTCTCCGTGCTCGTCGACAGCATTCACCGTAATGTTCTTGGCTAGCGTGGGTATAGAGGTGGGGCGTCACAGCTTGGTATCAGAGCCAAACTTCGGAACAATATGGAATATTATAACAAGGATCATCGTCCTAAGTCCATCTTAGGAGTTGTGCTTTAGGATTTTATTCGGGTCTTCGTACCGTTCTATCCTATTTTCTTTATGATTCCTTGTTTTATCTATCAAGATTGCTTGATATTCATTTGTGAATAACCTTCTTCTTCTTCCTTCTTTCTTTCTTAAGGAAGAGAAATGTCTAGACCTGGCCGCCCCAGAGCCGTGCCATCTAGCACTCCGCCCCAGGATGGAGTTTTTATGACTGCTCAACAGCTTCTTGATTTGGTAACAAATGCTCAAGCAGCTGGAGCTAACCCGGAACCTACTCACCCAAAGTCGGGATTTGCACGCTTGTGTAGCGATTACACTAATTTGGGTGGGGAGCCATTCAAAGGTTCCGAAACTGTTATTGAAGTACAGGCTTGGCTAAGAACATGCGATCGCATCTTTTCGCGCATGAATCTTATTGACCTTCACCGAGTTCAGGTGGCCTCTAGTATGCTCCGAGAAAGAGCATTGGATTGGTACGAGCTTCTTATTTCTGAGATTAATGAAGCGGATCTCACCTGGGAGAAATTCCGAGAACGCTTCGAGTTGAAATTTGTACCAGAAGCAGAAAAAGTGACATTGGCTCGACGATTTATAGACCTTGTTCAAGGTGAGTCATCCGTGACTGATTACGTCGCCTCCTTCGAGTCGCTTTCCAAATATGGGGTTGAATACATCAACACCCCTCTTAAGAAGAATCATAGATTCGTCTATGGCTTAAACAAAAGTCTCAAGAAGCCATTACTTCTAAAGTTAGAAGTTTCTTTTGACCAACTCGTTGATATTGCTCTTCGTCTTGAAGAGACGGATAAGGAGAATGATGTTGAAGTGGTGGGTGCCAAACCAAACTTCAACAACAAAAAGAGGCCAAACAAATTTAAAGGCCCTTATCCCAATAAGAAAGGGAAGCAAGCAACCTCCGTGGCAAAGACTTCTTCCTTTAGTCGTGGGGAATGCTATAATTGTGGTTCGAAGGACCATTATGCGAACAAGTGCCCAAAGTCTCTTTCTTGTCGCTATTGCAAATTTCCCGGACATGTTATATCTTCATGCCCCAAGCTTCAGGGCAGGAAGGAGGGAAAGTTAAATGTTGCTCAAGCCCCTGGCAACACATCTCGTGGCTAAGGTATTTCTCTTTCTATTCTAGATGGAATTATTTTGTTTCGTGATCATCCTATTCGAGTTCTTTTTGATACGGGTGCGTCCCATTCTTTTATATCAAAAGAACTTGTTGATACTTTTTCTTTGGATGTTTTGTGTTTAACGACTTCTTTGAGAATTGCGAATCCGGTTGGGGGATCCGCAAGAATCAGTTTGTTGTGTAAAGATGTCGATATTATTTTGTGTGATTTTTCTTTCCGAGCCGATTTGCATGTCATGCGTTATTTAGGCTTTGGAATGATTTTGGGAATGGATTGGCTTAACCATTATGAAGCTCATATCCTATGTCCTGAGCGGACTATTCATCTTCGACATCCTCAATCTGATAATCAGGTTTCTGTTATTCTTAAAGATTCAGATTCTGCTTTGGTTGCATCTTTATATTCTTTAAATCCTCGTGATGATGATGATGATGATGAGGGTGATATTATTTCTCTTATTCACGTCGTTTGTGAATTTTCCGACATATTCGAGCCCGTTTTAGGATTACCACCTAAGCGAGCAATTGAGTTCAGAAGTAATCTTATTCCGGGAGCTCAACCTATCACTCGTCCTCCTTATCGTATGTCCAATAAAGAAAACGAGGAGATGCGTAAACAATTATCCGAATTGGAAACGCAGCAATTTATTCGCTCTAGTTCCTCACCTTGGGGAGCTTCAGCTATTTTTGTGAAGAAATCTGATGGTACACTTAGGCTTTGCGTTGACTACCGCAAGCTTAATGATCTTACTATCAAAAATAAATATCCTTTACCTCGGATTGATGATCTATTCGATCAACTTAGTGGTGCTAGAGTCTTTTCACAATTAGACTTGGCTACAGGATTTCATCAGCTTCGTATTGCAGAGGATAGTATTCCATTGACCTCGTTCCGTACTCGTTATGGATCTTATGAATGGCTTGTCATGCCATTGGGTTTGACGAATGCTCCGGCTTATTTCGTTGACTTAATGAATCGAGTTTTTAAAGACTTTCTCGACCGGTTTGTTCTCATCTTTATCGATGATATTCTTGTGTATTCTAAAACCGAGGAGGAGCATGAAAAACATCTTCGTATTGTGTTGGAAACTCTTAGGAGTAATCAGTTAAAGGCAAAATTTTCTAAGTGCCACTTTTGGCAATCTCGTGTGAAGTTTCTCGGTCACATTATTTCTGAATCCGGAATTTCCATGGATCCTTCAAAGATTGAAGCGATTCAAGATTGGAAGAGACCGGAGAGTGTGACAGTGATTCATAGTTTTCTCGGATTGGCGGGCTATTACCGTCGTTTTATCAAAGACTTTTCTAAGATTTCCGTGCCTCTCACTAGCTTGATGAAGAAAGGTGTTAAATACATTTGGTCGGACAAATGTGAAGCTTCTTTTCAGAAATTAAAAGAACTTCTTTCTGATGCTCCTATTCTTGTTATTCCCGATGGGAATCAAGATTTCGTTGTTCATACCGATGCTAGTCGCATTGGTTTGGGTGCCATTCTTATGCAAAAGGAACGCGTTATTGCTTATGCTTCTAGGAAATTAAAGCCTGCTGAGACTAGATTTGCCACTCATGATTTAGAGCTCGCGGCTATTGTTTTTGCTCTTCGGATTTGGCGTCATTATCTCTTAGGAGAGAGATTTGTTCTTTACACAGATCATAAGTCTTTGAAATATTTATTCTCTCAAAAGGAACTTAATTTGCGTCAACAGCGTTGGCTCGAATTTCTTGCACCATATAATCTTGATATTCTTTATACTCCCGGTAAGGGTAATCGTGTCGCCGATGCTCTTAGCCGTAAACAACAAGCTGTTGTTTCTATGATGATATCCGAATGGAACGATCTCGAGATCTTATCCACTTGCGAAATTCGAGACCGTGTTTCCGATTTATGCTCATCATTTGTTTTATGTAGCCTTGAGGCTCATCCATCTCTTTTAGACCGCATTCTTGAAGCTCAAAGGCTAGATACTGAATTGGTTCTTCTTCGACAAAATATTAAGGATAAAATTGATATTGAAGGTTTGAAAGACTTTAATATCGATTCTCGTGGCGGCATTCGGAAATTTGGTAGACTTATCGTGCCAAATGTTTGGGATCTTCGTAAAGATATTTTAGAAGATTCTCATCACTCTAAATTTACCATTCATCCCGGTAGTAGTAAAATGTACGCGGATATGAAGCGACTTTATTATTGGGAGGGAATGAAACTTGACATCGCTAACTTCGTTAAACGTTGCATGACTTGCCAACTCGTTAAGGCCGAACATCAAAGGCCCGGAGGGTTATTGCAACCTTTAGAAATTCCAGTTTGGAAGTGGGATAAAATTTCCATGGATTTTATAGATGGCCTTCCCCGTTCTTGATCGGGTTATGATAGCTTATGGGTAATTGTTGATAGACTTACTAAATCCGCCCATTTTTTTCCCGTTCGGTCTAACCGAACCGTTCCTCTTTTGGCCAAAATATTTATCAAAGAAATTGTTAAATTGCATGGTGTTCCTACTTCTATTGTTAGTGATCGTGATCCATTGTTTACTAGTGGATTTTGGAAGAGTCTTCAAAAAGCTTTAGGAACGAGGCTTAATTTTAGCACCGCTTATCACCCCCAGTCCGATGGACAAACTGAGCGTGTGAATCAAACTCTTGAAGATCTTCTTCGTGCTTGTGTTCTTGATTTTGGTGGAAGTTGGGAAGATCATATTTCACTTGTTGAATTTTCCTACAATAATAGCTTCCAATCTAGTATTGGTATGGCACCTTTTGAGGCACTCTATGGAAGGCCATGCCGATCTCCTTCTTGTTGGCTTGAGGTCGGTGAGATGCTGGCTTTAGGTCCAGATTTTATTCGTGATTCCACAGAAAAGATTGATCTTGTTCGTCATAGGATGAAAGAAGCCCAGAATAGACAAAAATCCTATGCCGATAACCGGAGAAGGAAGTTAGAATTTTCTGTGGGAGATCTTGTGTTCATTCGTGTTTCACCTATGAAAGGTGTTGTACGTTTCAGTCGATCGGGAAAACTTGCGCCTCGATATATTGGGCCATTTCCTATCACCGAACGTATTGGTTCCACGGCTTATCGCCTTTTATTACCGGCTCAGTTTTCTTCTATGCATGACGTGTTTCACGTTTCTCAACTTCGGAAATGTCTTCGAGATTCCGATTCTATTCTTGAGCCCGGTGTTGTGGAAGAGATTGAAGTTTCGCCTAATTTAACTTATGAGCAACATCCTATTCGTATCATTGCTTCGGAAGTCAAACGACTTCGAAAAAAAGATGTTTCGCTTGTTAAAGTTCAATGGTCTTCAAATCCTAAGGATTGTTCTTGGGAATCTAGAGAGTACATCGAGCGAACACATCCGGACTTACTTTCTCGTGCTCTTTGAGGTGAACTTCTTATTTCAAGTTTCTTTTGGGTTAAATATGCTTTTATGGTTGTTACTTTATATTCTCTCTTTAATATTGCGAGGACGCAATTTCTTTAAGGAGGGGAGTCTGTAACAACCCGCATATTTGTCGATTATATATTTAAATATTTTATCGTTAGTCGGATTTTAGTCCGAAAAGCTACTTTTTGCATACGGTCGAATTAGGACTCGAGACCACTCCCATTGAGTTTAAAATGCCGTTTGCGACCTTTTTGAGTATAAGCTTCGATATGTTTGGAGAAAGTTGATTTTTGCTACTTTTTACTTTGGGTTTGGTTTTTGGGCTCTGGCCTATGTTAACTTATACTCCAAAACTGAACCACTCTCCCCATTCTCCCTCACTTCTTTCTCTTTTCAGTTTTCTTAGCTTTAATGGTGGGAGAGATTGGAAATTAGAACAACAAAACCCTAGTTTTCCTTGCAAATCAAATTCCTAGCTCCAAACTCAAGAAGAACCCATTGGTAAGCTTCTCTTCTTCTTCTCCAACTTGTTCTCTTACCAATTTCAGAAATTCCTAAACCTAATTTTGGGAATGTTCTTGTTTTTTTAGCATAGATTCAAGCCCATTTGGATTGTGTTGAAGAGAGGTTGATTCTCCATTTGCTTTCAAGCTTCTTCTTGTTTGATTTTGAGAAAAGGTGAGATTTTTATCTCACATCTATGACTATAATTATCTTTGGTTGTTGGGTATGAATTCCCAACACTTATTCATGTGCATTTGCTCTTGATTTGGATTGGTTTTGTGAATATTCCAATTTTTGGGTTTTTAAACCAAATTTGTGTGAAAATCCTTTTATGGATGTTTGATCATGCTTTTGGTGATGCATCGAGGAGCATATAGGGACGGGTTGCCGATTGGCATAATCCCTTAGGGCCAATGTTCGTCCGGTTGCATTTTGGAAGAGTTTGCTCTTCATTTGAATAAGGCTGAAAAACAGCCCAGGCATGATTCAGTCGACTGAAAACTCTGTTCAGTCGACTGAACCTGAAACCCGAGAGTTTCCAGGCATGATTCAGTCGACTGAAAAACTCTGCACAGTCGACTGAAACTGGAAACAGAAAGTTTCCTGAACCTGAAAAATTTCCAGGTACAGGGTCAGTCGACTGAAAACTCTGTTCAGTCGACTGAACCTGCTGTTTGAGTCCAATTTGCCTTTTTGGATTGAAATTCCAATTTAAATCGATTCGTGATAATCCTATTTGTTGTTATCATCTATTATGACTTTGATGACTCTTTTTAGGGATTTTTGAATATCCATTTCGGTGGATCCTTTATCGATTTCGTTGGATTTTATTCACGTCTTCGTATGTGAATTTTTGTGATTGATTGTTCTTACAATCTTCTTCGTGATTTGTCACTTTAAAAATATAAAGGTTTTCTATACTAGTAGTAAATATCAAAACTCTTTCCTCAAACGATTTCAATACTATTTTAATACCAAATTCGTTTATAAAACCGTTTTCCAATCTATTAGTATATACAAACCTTTACCTCACTCGTATGAGAAATCTAATTAAACGGCTTAGTAAAACAAGTGGTATGAAACGCTTGTGTTTACTTTGTCGGTTAATTCTTGGACTTGTTCGATTGAACCTCTTGTGACAATTTTCTAGTGGAGATTTACAGTTTGTTCCTAAATATTTAAGTTAAGCAAGTGGTTATGGGACATGAAGCTAAACTCATATATTTACTAGCTTAGTGTAATCGACACTTCTCGTTGATCATGACGATCATCTTTGTGATTTAGACTAGCAATGTGCGATGTCTCTTTGTCTGCGAGGGAGACTAAACCCCGTTTTGTGGAGTTTCGATTCAATTTGTGATGGGGTAGCAACCCTTGGTCTTCGGGCCGTTTGTGGAGCTTTGGCTCAATTTGTGATGGTTAGCGACCATGGAATTAGCGTTCCGTTTGTGATACACGTGTTGGTGAGCTTTATGCTCCCGTTTGTGATAGGCCTCCCCCCTTTTGTGATTTCTGGATTTCTTGTGTAGATTCCTAGAATTTGTGCTTCACCAATTTTCGTGATTTCCATTGATAAGTTTTATCAATATTTGTGCATTGGTGAATTTGTGTGTCATTGACTTTAGTGATTTCTGGATTTCTTGTGTAGTCTTCTGGAATTTGTGTGTCATTGACTTTTGCGATTGACATTGATATTATCGTCAATATTTGTGGTTTGATGAACGAAATAAAGAGTATGACACTTCTTGGATTCTTGTGTAGATTTTTGGTGATATTGATTAATCTCTTGTTGATTATCAACTACTTATATATCACAGCTTGGCCTTGTGATTATTACGTGTTTAGTCATATCTCTTATTCTATATCGTTTCATCTGATATTTATAGTTAGACTGATCCGTTTATTATTTTCTTATTAAAAAATACTCGGGTCAGACCGAGATGTTATAGGTGCTTCTGCTTGACTTCTCATCCGGGATTGATTTCTCTTGCTTTTGGTTAACTACTTAGATTAGTAGTTTTGTTGTATACATTTGAGATATAGACTCCATAATGTATACTTATTCTTTTGTGTAGTTCATGTAACTATTCTTTTGTGATATTGTGGATCTTTTTAGACCACTACTCTGATGTACACTTTCTAGTGTAATATTCATATCTTATTCCGCCTTTGTGATATGAATTGTCTGTGACTGATTTGTGTTATGCATATTTCTATATTTGTTTTCCGAAGGATTTTTATAGCCACCGTGTAGTAGCTTTGAGTTTGTGTCGGTATGTCGGATTTCCTCTTGAAATAGAATGCATGTTATATTATCTGACATATCGGTGCTCGCGCAAAGAAATTACACGGATGGTCGCTCCTCAACAGCCTTATTCTCCGTGCTAGTCGACAGCATTCACCGTAATGTTCTTGGCTAGCGTCGGTATAGAGGTGGGGCGTCACACGCCCACACAGCCAAAATAAAAGGGACTTCAAGACAGTGGTAAATCTCACTCCCAAGTGGGGCTACCCACGAAGCCTTGCTGCACCTCCCCTGTTTTAGCCATTCCCAGTTGATGAGGCTACGATTACCTTTGGAGAACACATCTCTTAGAATGCTCATCGTCCACCTGACGATGTTCTAAAAGCATTCGATCCATACAAGTTCGTTCCGTCTTCGAACGAAACCGAAGGTATTATCTCGTTACACTTATTTTGGAATCACCCTCAGAGTTAACTACGATAGCCCTTGCACTCTAAATCTTCATCTTCACTTGAGATTCACGACCTATTGTTAATTTGGATCGACGTGGTTTTCAGGTATCCAAATATGGAAACCCGATCTCGGTCTCATCGATATCCAAAACGTGTCTTTTAGGTCCAAGTTGTTTTAAGTTTTAAAACAAATCAATTAAAACTATCTATATACACACAGATAGATAATATCATCACAATAGATAATCTTCACCGCAGATAATCCATATTATCATTATAAGAAGATAATCCAATTCATCATCACAACGCAACCAATGCATCTATATCACATATCATTACTAATCTCATATCCGAGATTCAAACCATTCAAGGAAATTTATATCATCCATATATAAACAAGGATTAATAATCACACCATCAATATAACTAATTTAAAATGAATTAAATTAGTTACATTATCTCTAATTAATTTAAAGTAAATTAAATTAATTACCTCAATCTATAATCCTGCTTACATAACCATTGATTACAAACAATCAACTAATTAATTAATTAACCACTAATTAATCATCCTTGATTAATCACCCTTGATTAATCAACCTTTAATTTAAGTAATTAATTTCACAAATTAATTTTCCTTAATCAAATATTGTAATTAACCTTTAATTGCTTTTATTACTTAATTATTTATAATTAATCACATTAATCCTTGATTGATTACATTAATTAATTTCTTTAATCACTTATCATTAATTTATTAATGTCAATTAATTAATCCTTAATTACATCATTATATTAATTAATGATTCCTTATTATTTAAATTAATTAACTTCATTAAGTACTTAACCTTAATTATTACTTACCTTGATTAATTTAATTCAGTAATTAATTATTCTTAATTACTGCATTGAGTAAATTGATTACTCCTAAATTAATTATATTTAATAATTAATTATATATTTTTATTAGTAATTCATTATCCTTAATTAATTACATTACTTAATTATTTTCCAAAGAACTTAATCAATAATTGCTTAAACTAATTATACCAAGTAATTAATTATTAATTTCTTTCTCAAAGAAATTGTCCTCCATAATAATTTCACAAACAATTAACCCCAATTCTTCATACTTTAAATAAATTACATTTTGTAATTACTTATCTTAATTACTTTCTTAAGTAATTGTTAATCTTATTAACCCATCAATGATCATTATAAATTAATTAAACTTAATTAATTAATTTTAACTAATCAAATTAATTAATTAATTACCATGAGTAATTAATAACTTTAATTACTTCACAAAGTAATCATACTTAACTCAATACCATAATGATTATTTAATTTAATTAATCTAATTAATTATCAAAACTAATTACTTAAATTAATTAATAAATAATCCCAAGTTAATGACTTTCATTAATCTTATCAAAAATTTCCTTAATTACCTTACTAAAGTAATTAACTTAAATTAATAAATATTAATCACAAATTTATTAATTTTTTAAACAGATCATTTAATTAATCTCTAATTATTTAATTAAGTTTTTAACTTAATTAATCTTAACCTCTTGATTAATAAATTTTCAAATAATTAAAATCATAACTAAATTAATTAATTATCTTATTCCCAAATAAATTAATCTTAGTTAATTAACTTCAACCTTAATTAATTAATTCAAAATTCTCATTTAATTTGTTAAATAAATAAATAAATTAATCATATATTTACCTTGCTAATTTAATAAACCAAAATCATTTAAATCTTTGATTTATTGTAAAATATAAACATTCCTTTTTAATGATTTCATTATCATTAACAAAGTAATATTCAAAACAATTTATTTTAAAATTTGTTTCCAAATTACATTTTAAAATTTAAGTTTAAAATGAAAACCAAACTTAACTTTAACAAAGTCTTTTTAAAAAAAAAACAAATTTAAAACCTTTTCAAAACTTATGTAAAGTAATCTTTCATTTTATAAAAGTGATTTAAAGCCATATTTAATTAAGATTCAAGATATGTTTTAACTTTTTAAAAAAACTGTTTAAACATTTCAACACTTAAAAACTTCTTTTCTTTTCAAAACATGATTCAAGTTTGAATCATGTTTTCAAATTTAAACTTATGTTTAAATCTTCTATTTTAAATTTAAATCTTATCTTTAAATTCAATTTAATTAAACTACTTTAAAGTTGTTAAACATTTTACCTTTTTAAAAGTTTGAATTAAATTTAAAAATTGGAATTCAAATCTTAGTTTGAAAACTTTACTTTTTAAATTTAAGTTTTAAGTTCCTGTATAAAAACCTTGCATTCGGATTTTAAAATCAAATCTTAAATTGAAATGCACAGGTTTCTCTGAAACCTGAAACCAATAGAAAAGCCCGAGCTCCCCTGGGTTTTACTTTGAGAAAAACCCTGATCAGCTTCGAGTAAAAACTCGAATTACTCGAGTATTAACCCAAGACAAAATACACTGCAAACCCAAACAAAACACCTGACACCATCTTCTTCACCGTGCATTGCACGGTGGTTCTGGCCACCTCCGGCGACTACCCAGACCACAAGCAAGTCGCCGACCATCCTTGAATCACTCCGCGACCATCAAAATCCCTCAATCCACTCGAAATCAAATTCGAGTATCCCTAAACCAAAACCTGTCAATAGTTTTACCTCCAAACCCAAAACCTGTCAAATCGTTCATCCTTTCTCCTCCGGCCATAGGAAGCTTAGCACCGCCGTCTAACACCTCTTCGATACCCAAGCAGCCATCACCACGAAAATCTCAGCACTCGGTCCACTGTGGTCTCCCCACCGATCAAATCAATGCAGAGCCTAAAACTAGGTTTAAAAAAAATTCCCCCTTTTTACTTCCCAGAAGAAAAATAGCAATGCATATGAATCTCAACACTGAATATTGAAATTTTGGTTTTTAAAAAAAATCACAATTTAGTTTTAGCTTTTGATTCAAGCACCTGAAACTAAAATCAATTTAATTGAATTACACCTGTTTGAGTTTACTCTGTTGTTTTTTTTCATTTTCCAGTAAACTACTGATTATATTATTTTTCTTTCATTTGAACAAATCTTAAACTATAATTTATACATACATTGTTTAATGCTTCATATATTCTTACAGATTTATTCTAGGATACTTAAGTTTACTAAACATGAATCCGGAACTTAGGAAAAAAGAAAACTGTAATAATCATAAAACAACAATCTTATATTCATATTCACAATACAATCTTTATTTCAGGAACAAGCATGCATTTCATAACTATACTTAAGTTTTTAATTTAATGAGGTTACTCTCAACATACAAATCAACATGCAATCCAGGTAAACACACATAAGTCATAAATCAAACAACATTTTAATACTTAAATTTTGAAAAGAAAAAGTTACTCACCAGGGAAAATGAGGACAGAGCCTATAATTTGAAAAACTTTAGATAAAACATGAGTGCCTCTCTGCTTTGAAACTATAATTTGCATGCTAATGAACTTGAACTTGCTGATCTAAACTTGCAGTTGCATGCTTATGGAATTTTGAAAACTGAGTTGCAGACTTTAAACTTGGATGCAGATTTGAATAAACCCAGATGCTTTTGAACCTCATAAATTTGAATGCTTTAATTTAAAATAAAACTTGCTTCAGACCACTGGTTTAAAAGAATGCAGGCAGGCTTTTGGAATTTTGAACTTGAGGATTTGTGTACAAATTTGATGTAGATTTGCATGAAGATCATTCAAAACTTGAACCACTTTCAGATTAAAATCTTTATATGCCCAGGTTCAAAGAATTTCAGAGGCTGCTTAATTTGATATTACAGAAGGCTGCAAATTGGTTTTTGAAATCTGGCTACAGGCCTTGCATATTTGAACAGATTTTATATTTTGAAAATGATTTTACAAAGGAAAAGAATTACAGGTTGAATTGAAGTGGAATTTGAGTATTGAAAAGGAATCAAATTTTGAACAAGATTTTGTTTTGAGCAATTTAGTTACAGATTTGTTTCAGCTGAGAAATTTTTTTCTTAACTTTGAAAAATGATCATTAGAAAAGAATAGAGATGAAGGAAACATGCTTATATAAGATAAAAATGATTTACTAAAAATTTAAAAGATAAATAAAAAGAAAAGACACTTGTTACACTAGCTTTTTAATTCATTTACACTTGTCATTCCACCCCTTAGTTTAGTAACATGTGTCTTGAAATTAATTTTATTTGTTTTCATTTATTTTAAATTAATTGAAATCTTCTTTATTTATTAAACACATATAAAGTAGTTTCATAAATAAATGTATATGTATTTCTTTTTTTAATGAAATAAAATAATTTTTAAAAAGATGTAAGCTTATTTATAAAATTTAACTATGTTAAATCATTTGAATTTCAAAAAAGAATTCAAATTCAAATGCTATTTATACCTTTAGAAATTCCAATTCAAAACTAATTTATATTAATCATATTTTAATTTTAAAGTAATAATATTGTCTTTTTAAACATACATATATTTATACATTTTTTAATATTTGAAAATAACATATTTATCAAATTTAAATAATTTATAAGAGAAGTTATAAATTACTTATCTTATTTAACTTAATCAATTACATTAATGCTTTAATATACAATTGGTATTTTAAATTTTTAAATAATTCCAAATTATAATTATTAAGCTATATTCAAAAAGAAATAAAATAAACTTTTGTTTTCTATTATTAAAATTTAAACTATACTTAAAATATATTTAAACAATTTAAAATAATTTCTTTAAGTATTTTAAATCAAATTGTTATTTATTTAATAGTTTGAATAGTTATTAATTAAATAAAATAATAAATTTCCAATTTATCAAAATGAATATTAGGATTTAAAAACAAGATTCTATTTGTTTATTAATTTATAAATCAAAACCTATCTATCTACAATATATATACATATATAATTATAAATAGAAAGCAATTTATTAGCTTTTAAAAGATAAAATTCATCAATTAAACATTTATTTAATTGGATTAGTAAATCAAGTAAAGTTTATAAACAGAATTTATCAACTCAATTTAATTTTAAATACAGATTATTAAATTGATATTGCTAAAATTTCCTCCACCCTTAAAAGAATTTCGTCCCCGAAATTTAAAAGCAAAGATAATTTAATAATCCCATCAAAGATTTTAAATTTAAACACAAGCATATATCAATCATATGCTAACAACCAAAGCAACCAATTTATTTATTCAAACAAATTTCATTATCCGGACAAAATTCTGGATAAAATCTTATCGAGTTTCCCCAAGTATATATATACCGGGATACTCGCCCTACAGAATTCAAATAATCAAAACTACAAAGCTACAGAGCTTCTACTCATCTAGATCTATAGAACTAGGCAAGATATCAGACTACGAACGAGTCTGACTCAACAACCAAACCCTCTTGAACAATTGGTTCCACTTCCAGAAATAACTCATACACGTACTCTCTCAGAGATATGTGAATCTCATTAAATCTGATTATCTAAACTGGCAACTCAACTTTTGGAAACCAAACACCAATCCAACCAAAACATAGAAGAGATCCAAAACAAAATTCCGATTCCGAAATCCAAATTCCTTTCTCTTCGGATGATCCTGGGATGCCCATATCCAAACTGATCAGCTTAACCTTCGCTGATGCCTCTAGAAACAAACAGAACCAAAAACAATCCAACACAACGATCTCCTTAAGATCAATCCAAAATCAGATACACAACTTCACTCTTCAAAACTCAGAAGAACAAACTTACTTCTTTTATGGAAACACTTCCAAATTGCTTCCGCTGCACAACTCTGATCCGGGATAGAAGAAATTGCTGATGAAGAACACGAACACAGAATGGACAACATATCCCAGAATATGGTTTAACAGATCCATAAAAGAAAACTCAGAAGTTCCTCCAAAACTCTGAGATGCTACCAACTCAATCTCCTGGAATCATTCTTCTATAAAGCTGAACCACTGGTACCACTCCTGGAATTCCAGTT
Organism: Allium cepa; assembly: GCA_030765085.1. NCBI lineage: Eukaryota > Viridiplantae > Streptophyta > Magnoliopsida > Asparagales > Amaryllidaceae > Allium > Allium cepa. The sequence continues at coordinate 764,000,777 of CM060929.1, forward strand.
GATAAAGAAACCCAATTTCCAGATGCGAACAAAACTCTGACTCCCTGAAGACATTCAGAAAAACTCAGATAACCCAAGAGAATACTCACACAATCGCAAGTCACTTTTGCGATTCACCAAACCAAATCCAAGGAAACTGTTCTCCCTTGACCAAACAGAACAGCTTACACTCAACTAGCCAATCCCCCGAAGAAACGGGTCCATTCTGCTGCTTCTGAGCTCCACCTCCAGAAAAATTGCTAACCAGAAGACTTCCTGCTGGCACACAGAACACTCGGGGCTGAATTGTTGACCCCAAAGTCAAAGACTTCTTAATCCAAAGCTCTTCGAGATACCCGGACCTCAAAGCCAACCACCACATTCTTCTGAATTCAGCCACAGCACCGAAGCAGACACACTTCCTAACTCGTTCCAAAGAAAACATCTTTGGAAACATCCATATTTACTGCATCTCATCACCCAGCTACCACTTCCTGAGGTATCAAAATACCATCACATACTTCTGCCAAACCGACAGATTCAAACTCAACTCATCCATCTTCAAAGATGAACTCTGAACCTTTAAAGGTTTCCTCCAGAGATCGATGAAATCTCTACACCACTGCACAATTCACTCGAGACGGTATTAGGTTTACAGTCCCGACAAATACACTTTCAACCTCAACATTCAAACTCCAACCAATAGTAGTAGTCGTGTCACACACACCACTACCTTATCTACCTTTATAACTTATGTTGGAAAACCTGAACAGGTAACCCAACAGATATGTAGAAATAAATATATTTATATATATTAAAATTACAAATACGCTCTCTCAAGAAAGACACCACTACAGAGCCTAGAATTTCACTCAACCTCGCTCTGATACCACCGTAATGACCCACCATCCGTCTCCACAGAATAACGCATCATTAATAAAAAAGAAAGGGATAGAAAGAGAAAGAAAGAGATGAAAGAAGAAACAACACATCATAATCTCAACAGCGGAACGAATAAATTATATTAATAATTAAAAGTATTACATAGATATATAACAACTATCAGAGTTATACAGATTATACAATACATACTAGACAGTTATAAACATTTGTCTAGTTATTACAACACAGTACAAACCAACTCAAACAAACGACTCAGAGATACCAACACAGCGGATACTAGATAACTACAACACAGAAGCCTCCTGCCCCATTTGCTCCTCCATAATTCGTCAAAGCTAACCTGAATCCCTTGGCTACTCGTAAAAATTTGAGTACCCAAGAGTTTATGAAAAACAAAAATAAACTCCGGGTCAGACATGGGTCTGGTGTGAGTAACAGATTAAAGTTGCTTAACTTTTGAAATCCTTTTGAAAAGAAAGGTATTACATAAGACTTCCCACACATAAACATGGAAAAGTTTTTGCCTTACGCTAACCAAAACATTTGATAGGAAATCCAGTGATATTATAATAGTGTCTAGGGTTTCAAGTAAATATGAAATAACCGAAATTGTTACATGATTAAATTCCAGCTAGTAGCCACAAAAGTGGGTAATACAATCAAAACCGTTGGCATTTATTGGATTTTGGATTCCATATAATGGCAGGGCTACTGAGGTACCGCCCATCACAGTACATGGCCTAGATCACCGTACCGAGGAGCCACCATAACTCACCTGCAACACAAGGCCGAAACCAACCCTTACTGGACAGTTTCGAACAAGACAACCCCGGCAGTTGTCGCAAATCAACCTCCCACACAACCGAAATAAAAGGGACTTCTAGATAGGGGTAAATCTCACTCTCAAGTGGGGGCTACCCACGAAGCCTTGCTGCACCTTCCCTGTTCTTGCCATTCCCGGTTGATGAGGCTTGAGGCTACGATTACCTTTAGAGAACACATCTCTTAGAATGCTCATCGTCCACCGGACGATTGTCTGAAAGCATTCGATCCATACAAGTTCGTTCCGGGTTCGAACGAAACCGAAGGCATTATCTCGTTACACTTATTTCGGAATCACCCTCAGAGTTAATGACGCTAACCCTTGCACTCTAAATCTTCATCTTCACTTGAGATTCACGACCTGTCGTTAATTTGGATCGATGTGGTTTTCGGATATCCAAATATGGAAACCCAATCCCGGTCTCATCGAAATCCAAAACGTGTCTTTTAGGTCCAAGTTGTTTTAAGTTTTAAAATAAATCAATTAAAACTATCTATATACACAGAGATAGATAATATCATCACAATAGATAATCATCACCACAGATAATCCATATTATCATTATCAGAAGATAATCCAATTCATCATCACAATGCAACCAATGCATCCATATCACATATCATTACTAATCTCATATCCGAGATTTAAACCATTCAAGGAAATTTATATCATCCATATATAAACAAGGATTAATAATCACACCATCTATATAATAAATTTAAAATGAATTAAATTAATTACATTATCTCTAATTAATTTAAAGTAAATTAAATTAATTACCTCAATCTATAATCCTGCTTACATAACCATTGATTACAAACAATCAACTAATTAATTAATTAACCACTAATTAATCATCTTTGATTAATCACCCTTGATTAATCAACATTTAATTCGAGTAATTAATTTCACAAATTAATTTTCCTTAATCAAATATTGTAATTAACCTTTAATTACTTTTATTAATTAATTATTTATAATTAATCACATTAATCCTTGAATAATTACATTAATAAATTCCTTTAATCACTTATCATTAATTTATTAATGTCAATTAATTAATCCTTAATTACATCATTATATTAATTAATGATTCCTAATTACAGTTAAATTAATTAACTTCATTAAGTACTTAACCTTAATTATTACTTACCTTGATTAATTTACTTCAGTAATTAATTATTCTTAATTACTGCATTGAGTAAATTGATTACTCCTACATTAATTATATTTAATAATTAATTATATCTTTTTAGTAGTAATTAATTATCCTTAATTAATTACATTACTTAATTATTTTCACAAGAACTTAATCAATAATTGCTTAAATTAATTATACCAAGTAATTAATTATTAATTTCTTTCTCACAAAAATTGTCCTCCATAATAATTTCACAAACAATTAACTCCAATTCTTCGTACTTTAAATAAATTACATTTTGTAATTACTTATCTTAATTACTTTCTTAAGTAATTATTAATCTTATTAACCCATCAATGATTATTATAAATTAATTAAACTTAATTAATTAATTGAAACTAATCAAATAAATTAATTAATTACCATGAGTAATTAATAACTTTAATTACTTCACAAAGTAATCATACTTAACCCAATACCATAATGATTATTTAATTTAATTAATCTAATTAATTATCAAAATTATTTACTTAAATTAATTAATAAATAATCTCAAGTTAATGACTTTCATTAATCTTATCGAAAATTTCCTTAATTACCTTACTAAAGTAATTAACTTAAATTAATAAATATTAATCACAAATTTATTAATTTTTTTTTAAAATCATTTAATTAATCGCCAATTATTTAATTAATCTCAAATTATTTAATTAAGTTTTTAACTTAACTAATCCGAACCTCTTGATTAATAAATTTGCAAATAATTAAAATCATAACTAAATTAATTAATTATCTTATTCCCAAATAAATTAATCTTAGTTAATTAATTTCAACCTTAATTAATTAATTCAAAATACTCATTTAATTTATTAAATAAATAAATTAATTAATCATATATTTACCTTGCTAATTCAATAAACCAAAATCATTTAAATCTTTGATTTATTTTAAAATATAAACATTCCTTTTTAATGATTTCATTATCATTAACAAACTAATATTCAAAACAATTTACTTTAAAATTTGTTTCCAAATTACATTTTAAAATTTAATTAAGATTCAAGATAATTTCAACTTTTTTAAAAAAATTGTTTAAACATTTCAACACTTAAAAACTTCTTTTCTTTTCAAAACATGATTCAAGTTTGATTCTTGTTTTCGGATTTAAACTTATGTTTAAATCTTCTATTTTAAATTTAAAGCTTATCTTCAAATTCAATTTAATTAAACTCCTTTAAAGTTGTTAAACATTTTACCTTTTCAAAAAGTTTGAATTAAATTTAAAAACTAGAATTCAAATCATAGTTTGAAAACTTTACTTTTTAAATTTGAGTTTTAAATTCATGTTTAAAAACCTTACATTCGGATTTTAAAATCAAATCTTAAATTGAAATGCGCAGGTTTCTCTGAAACCTGAAACCAACAGAAAAACCCGAGCTCCCTTGGTTTTACTTCGAGTAAAACCCTGATCAACTTCGAGTAAAAACTCGAATTACTCGAGTATTAACCCGAGACAAAATACACTGCAAACCAAAATAAAATACCTGACACCATCTTCTTCACCGTGCATATGCACGGTGGTTCTGGCCACCTCCGACCACTACCCAGACCACAAGCAATTCGCTGATCATCCTTGAATCACTTCGCGACCATCAAAATCCCTCAATCCACTCGAAATCAAATTCGAGTATCCCTAAACCAAAACCTGTCAATAGTTTTACCTCCAAACCCAAAACCTGTCAAATCGTTCATCCTTTCTCCTCCGGCCGTAGCATGCTTAGAATCGCCGTCCAACACCTCTTCGATACCCAAGCAGCCATCACCCCGAAAATCTCAGCACTCGGTCCACTGTGGTCTCCCCACCGATGAAATCAATGCAGAGCCTAAAACTAGGTTTAAAAATTTTTCCCCCCTTTTTACTTCCTAGAAGAAAAATAGCAATGCACATGAATCTCAACACTGAATATTGAAATTTTGGTTTTTTAAAAAAAAACACATTTTAGTTTTAGCTTTTGATTCAAGCACCTGAAACTAAAATCAATTTAATTGAATTACACCTGTTTGAGTTTACTCTGTTGGTTTTTTTTCATTTTCCAGTAAACTACTGATTATATTATTTTTTCTTTCTTTTGAACAAATCTTAAACTATAATTTATACATACATTGTTTAATGTTTCACATATTCTTACAGATTTATTCTAGGATACTTAAGTTTACTAAACATGAGTCTGGAACTTAGGAAAAAAGAAAAATGTAATAATCATAAAACAACAATCTTATATTCTTATTCAGAATACAATCTTTATTTTAGGAACAAGCATGCATTTCATAACTATACTTAAGTTTTTAATTTAATGAGGTTACTCTCAACATACAAATCAACGTGCAATCCAAGTAAACACACATAAGTCATAAATCAAGCAACATTTTAATACTTCAATTTTGAAAAGAAAAAGTTACTCACCAGGGAAAATGAGGACATAGCCTATACTTTGAAAAACTTTTGATAAAACAAGAGTGCCTCTCTACTTTGAAACTGTAATTTGCATGCTAATGAACTTGAACTTGCTAATCTAAACTTGCAGTTGCATGCTTATGGAATTTTAAAAAATGAGTTGTAGACTTTAAACTTGGATGCAGATTTGAACAAACCCAAATGCTTTTGAACCTCATAAATTTGAATGCTTTAATTTGAAATAAAACTTGCTTCAGACCACTGGTTTAAAAGAATGCAGGCAGGCTTTTGGAGTTTTGAACTTGAGGATTTGTAACAAACCCGGTTTGGAGATTACCGCTAATATTAAATTATAATGATGATTATAATTTAATATTGAAATTAATTAAATTAATTAGAGGTGAAATGGTGAAAATATTGTTTATTTAATATAAACATGAAGCTGAGTAAATTGAGCTAATGAAATGAATAAAATAAAGTTAATCACTTTATTTGAGTCTTGGGATGGGTTGTAAATTTATTTGGGTTTAATAAAATGATATTGGTTATTTAAGACCAATAATCCAATTTTATTTTAAAATAAAACATGGAGAATAAAGAAGAAATAATTTTATTGAGGATGAAAATGTTGGACATGTGTGAAATAAAGTGTTACTTTATTTCATGAGTTTTTGAATGTAGTTGTATAACTATATTCGAGTAAAAATGTTAATTTTGGCAATATTGTATTTTTTGTCAATCTGCCTTTTATTGATGAAATGCAAGAGAAATGGTTAATAAGTTAATTAAACATAATGAAAATGATATATATAATAGTGATTAATGTTTTAAAAGTGTTAAAACATTTATTTGCACTTTATTGGTTGGAAAATATAGTTTTATTTTGTAAAATATGTCCAAATTTGCATATTTTGTCAAAATATGCAAATTTATAGAAAATGAGAGTTAGTGCTAAAATAACATCTAAATTGATGGAAAATAATGTTTTGTTTACTTTAATAAAATTCTAAACGAAATAACGATTCCAACGCATTTAATTTTGTTGAAATCGGATTGATAATGCAAAAGTTATGAATTGTTAATGATTGAATATGTGAGTAATTGAGAAAAATAACATTTCTAAAATTCTCCTAAGGCATATTGGGTTTTGGTTGGATCCAATACCCAAAAGAGGCTTCTGGTAGGTGAAGGAGGCATTGTAGGCTTCTCTTCTTTCTCCTTCCACCAGAAATTACACAGAAGCTTCAAAACACATAAAAATGGCCTCCACTCCTTAATCTCTAATCAAAATTCTCAATCAATTAGAAAATTAGAAGGGTTTCCTAGATCAAAACATAAATAAGGTAATCTCCTATCCCTTAAATCCCAAATTCTAGAGAGATTGCAATTTTTCATTTACTGTAATCTCAATTTGTTATTGATTTCTTTCTGCATGTCTATAAATAAGCTTCTACAGGTCCTGCACGAGCTTGAATTTGCCTAAAGCTTTCTATTTGCTGCCTAAAACCACCATCCTTTGCTGCAAATTGTAAGTATATAACTTACAGCAACTAAACTGAAAGCCTATGCAAAATCTGTAGCTTTGTGTTGCAAATTCGTACTAGTTTCTTAAGTTTTTCGTATATCACGTTTTGCTGAAAATGCATCATAGTAAAACAGTCATAACTTTCACGTTTCTTGTCCATTTTACCTTAAATTTTTTTTTGGAAACTGCATTCGATAAGAAACAATTTGTTTTCAGGTTGTATCCTGAGATTATGCAAATTTAATGACCGAAAATGAGTTTGAAGACAGGAGCCTGATTCTGTCTTTAACAAATCAGACTTAGATTGAATTTGTTAGCAAAACAGCCATAACTTTTGATCCACAAATCGGATTTTGATAATCTTGACCATTCCGGAAAGCTATTTCTTATACGACAACTTTAGTTGGTTGAGTTTTCTGTTATTTTGAGGTGATCGAAGACAAAATTGAATTTTTTACTGCTAACTCGAGAGCAAGACTTGAAATTCCCTATTGTTGAATCTGAAACGGAAACGGCCATAACTTTTTCGTTTTTAAGCCGATTCCGATAATCTTAGATGTTCTGGAAAGCACATTTCATAAGCTACAACTTTTTGTTTATTCATATTTCCAGATTTGGATGTTTACTATGCTGAAATTGTAAATATTTATCTCGGTCCTGTCGATATATACATACACATTATATGCTACAAGCCTTGTTTAAGATTTTTAGTAAAAAGATCGTATTTTTTAGACCACTGATCGGAATTTGACGATCTTGGTCATTCCGGAAAGCTTAGAAACTAAGCTACAACTTTATTTTTAATCGTATTGCCAAATTTTGGTGTTTTCTATGCTGAAATCACAAATGTTTTTAAGCATTTTTAAGGGTTTTTAAAACAAGTATTCCTTATTTCCAAGTCTTTTATAAATCATAAAAAAAAACCGTTTTCTATGGAAAAATATTTTATAAATAAATTTATTTATTTTAATCATTTTTATGTTATTCGGGTGTATATTTGACGTTTTGGTTGAGTTTGAAGCATTTTATCATATTAGTCCATTTGACTAATATTATGCAGATATGGTCCGATGACTCCTAATTAGGAGTATATTCGATAGAGGACCATATGGATGTAGATTTACACTTGTCGAGGATATGAGGCAAGGTGATTTATTATTTTGATACTTGTCGATGAAAGGAGACAAGTGTGGTAGTCACATTGAACTCATCGTGGTACGAAATACGATGAGTTGGAATTTTCTACATTTTGCCGATGAAATGAGGCGATGTATATAATTATTTTTTTAGGTTTGATGTTAATTTATAATTACTTTACGATGTGGTATCGACTGACGATTAGTAAACCATTAGGTGCTGACGCATGGTATGGGACGTGTGTTAATACCTTTTGGGTTCCTAGTCGTAAGGTGGAGACACATGAAAGTTTGGACTAGTACTACGGACCTCGAGTGAAGTGGGGTTGCAGATTAGTGGTCAACCCCAAAGCATTATGATATTATTATTACTCGGGTCTTTTGACGTCACCGATTGGGATGGAGGAAATTATAGGCTACGTAGTCGTGTGCATGGGCAAGAGAGGTAGAAATGAAGGTGATCCCAATCCCATGATGTATGGTACCGAAGTACAGTACTAGTGGAAGTAAATAGCACGTGCGAAGTACTCTTTTTATTGATGATTTTGATGTTAATCTTTTTGGGTGAGGTTTATGTTTTAAGTAGCCTCGAGTAAGAATGAGGCGACATTATATGATGGTCCATGATGTTTTGACCATATTATTACTACTACTTGTTTGAGATTATGTGATTTATGAAGTTTGACGATCTTTATGATTGATTTGAAGTACTTCGAAATAATTTCCCTTCTTATGATATAAGAATGATCGTTGATGATTCTCATAGATGTATATTCATGATGAACCTTATATTCGTTCTGTTAGGAACAACGAAATGATTATCATCATTGAGGCCCTTATCTACTGATGAGTTTAGTTGCCTGACCCGTGTGTTTTTCACTCGGGTCAGACCGAGTTGCAGGTTAGCATGGACAGCTTCTCTTTTTGGATCAGCTTATCACCTTTTGTGGGACATATCGATTTGGCTAGCTTTTATCTTTAGACCATTTGGTTGACAATCATGATGTATATTCTTTTTGTGGGATGATTGTATGTGATTATCAGTACCCCTTTTTGGCACTCATGTATGATGTATTATGTGGGCATGTATGGTGGTGTATGTGTATATATATCTGATCTGGGTTTGCTGTTCTGTGACTGTTATTTACTTTTCGCATATATGTATATTACATTAGTTCTGAAATGTTTGTAAACCGCCTAGTGTGCAATAGTTATGGACTAGACATGTTAACCACATATGAGGTAAAATGAAAAAAAATGATGACACTAATTGACATGTTTAGTTCTTAGCTAGTGTACACTATGTTGGTCGCCCTTATCCAACCCCATTCTCTGCGTTAGTAGACAGAATTACTCATTAATTCCCTTTACTAACGCGGGTCTCGGGGAGGGGCGTCACAGGATTTGTGTACAAATTAGATGCAGATTTGCATGAAGATTATTCAAAACTTGAACCAGTTTCAGATTTAAATCTTTATATACCCAGATTCAAAGAATTTCAGAGGCTACTTAATTTGATTTTACAGAAGCCTGCAAATTGGGTTTTGAAATCTGGCTACAAGCCTTGCATATTTGAACAGATTTTATATTTTGAAAATGAATTTACAATGGAAAAAATTACAGGTTGAATTGAAGAGAAATTTGAGTATTGAAAAGGAATCAAATTTTGAACGTGATTTTGTTTTGAGCAATATAGTTACAGATTTGTTTCAGCTGAGAATTTTTTTTCTTAACTTTGAAAAATGAACATTAGAAAAGAATTGAGATGAAGGAAACATGTTTATATAAGTAAAAATGATTTATTAAAAATTTAAAAGAAAAATAAAAATAAAAGACACTTGTTACACAAGCTTTTTAATTCATTTACACTTGTCATTCCACCCCTTAGTTTAGTAATATGTGTCTTGAAATTAATATTATTTGTTTTCATTTATTTTAAAGGTAATTGAAATCTTCTTTATTTATTAAACACATATAAAGTAGTTTCATAAATAAATGTATATGTATTTCTTTTTTTAATGAAATAAAACAATTTGTAAAATGATGAAAGCTTATTTATAAAATTTAACTATGTTAATTCATTTGAATTTCAAAAAAGAATTCAAATTCAAATGCTATTTATACCTCTAAAAATTCCAATTCAAAACTAATTTATATTAATCATATTTTAATTTTAAAATAATAATATTGTCTTTTTAAACATATCTATATTTATACATTTATTAATATTTGAAAATAACATATTTATCAAATTTAAATAATTTATAAGAGAATTTATAAATTACTTATCTTATTTAACTTAATTAATTGCATTAATGTTTTAATATACAATTGGTATTTTAAATTTTTAAATAATTCCAAACTATAATTATTAAGCTATATTCGAAAAGAAATAAAATAAACTTTTGTTTTATCTTATTAAAATTTAAACTATACTTAAAATATATTTAAACAATTTAAAATAATTTCTTTAAGTATTTTAAACCAAATAGTTATTTATTTAATAGTTTGGATAGTTATTTATTAAATAAAATAATAAATTTCCAATTTATCAAAATGAATATTAGAATTTAAAAACAAGATTCTATTTGTTTATTAATTTACAAATCAAAACCTATCTATCTACAATATATATACATATATACATTATAAATAGAAAGCAATTCATTAGCTTTTAAAAGATAAAATTCATCAATTAAACATTTATTTAATTGGATTACTAAATCAAGTAAATTTTATAAACAGAATTTATCAAATCAATTTAATTTTAAATACAGATTATTAAATTAATATTGCTAAAATTTCCGGGATATCACATTAAATAAACAACAACGTTTATTTAACACATTAAATAAACAAGCAACCTATATTAATTGCCACCTATTTGCTTTTAATTGCATTATAAGTTCGTTACTTATCAATTCAGAATAAAATTCCATATATAACGCTATTTTATTTCATTACATTAATATACGCCTATTTACATCTTAATATGAATAAATATTACATTTGTAAATATGTACTTCTATCAATTGTACACATTAATTAAGGTTTAAAACCACTTAGTGAAATTACCTTAGTTCTATTCTTATACCAGTTTATTACTTTACATACATTACGTATTAATTCATCAATTAACGTACTTTGAACTTATATCCCAATTCACCAATTACTACCTTAAAATAAATTTACGTTTCTATTAAATTTACATTCACACTTTCGTAACTACATTTATTTTCATTAAAGAAATATTTAATTACCTTTATTTGTAATAACCATTTATCACCAATATACTCTTTAAAAATACTTGTATGGTTATTCTCTACAAAAATTACCCTCTATCCTATTATTTCACACATTAATACAATAATTCCATTTGTTTTTATTCTATTCCATTTATAACTAAGTCATAACTTTTAAATTAATTTATTTAATTGGAATGTTCATTCAAATTCATAAATTATTAACTTGCATTAACATATTTCCTTAATTTACATTTAGTTACTATTAAGCAATATATTATTGCATTGGTTAATTCAACAGTTACTTTTATTTACTCATTTTCTATTTTATAACCAAATGTAACAATTTACACTACTCATTAATGGGATTTCACTTTAATTTTCATAATTAAATTTTTGTAACCATTGCTACAAATCATTCTTAACATTTACTTCAATGTAAGTTATACATTTTTTATTTCTTCCTAAGTTTAATTACAAAGTCTAATTAAATTAACCAATTTATTTATCAAAATTTATGGGTCGTTACATGCCACGTCACGCGCGATGAACCCAAAATAGCATCGCTTCTCACGACCACCACCCATCGTAGACCTACTCTACCCTTCACCTAGACCTCCAGCGTACGTGCCATTAACGTGAGGAACTCGAGCGTGATTTTGATTGCCTAACATCCACCCCTCCCAACGTGGTCATCTCTTCAGGCACTCGCCATTTTTCCCCAAATCGCGATTTGATGCTTTCCTTTTTTAATTTTGATTTCTCGAATTAATTTTTGGTTTGGAAACAAGGGGAAGGAAATACACGATTTAAATGAGTATAACCTGGGTAGGGTGGTTGTGTTCAGGTTAGGTCGGCTGATAGATATAATAGTGTAACGATTCGAATTTTTCGCGTTCGAAAATCGACATCCATACTTTACATTGTACTCGAATGCCGCAGATTTGACCGTTCAAATTCGAGTCGCCGGAGCTTATAACACATTAAGTACAACACAGCGGAAGAAAAAGAATAGCATATATCAATATACAACATTTGATACAATATCTGATACAACAGAATGATACAATAGATATCAACATACATCAGAGATATGATACAAGATAATAGCAGCGGAAAGAAAAGATAACACTAGCAGCGGAACAAAGCTCCAATATGGTCTTCAAGAAAGAACTCCAGTATCAGTAATCTCCATCTCCAAAGCACTAATCCAGAAATGGCTCGAACTCCCAAATCAAGATGAAGAGAAGCAACTCGATCCAAATGCGATTGCCAAATCCTAAAGCTGAAAGCTATCGAATCTACACCTACTATTGATTATCTATCATGAACTTCAGTTGATTAAGTTTTTATCACCTTCATAATTTATCATTTCTTTAATTAATTATCTTAATTAATTGACCCTTCATTGAAATTAATTTGAATCTTAATCACCTTTATTAATTAATTATTCCTTAATTGATTACAAAATTAATTACTTCTTAATTTATAATGATTTCTCAATCATTTTAAGTTAATTAACCTTAATTAATTATTCTTGATTTAAGTACCTTAATTAGTTAACCACATTAATGAATTACTCTTGAAGTAATTAACCTTTAATATTTGATTATCAAATCTTAAATCTTAAATCTTTAATCTAAATTACTTTCACTAAGTAATTATTATTTTTTATTTAACCATTCATTAATTACCTGATTTATTAACTTAATGAATACAAATCATTCAATTCTATTTATCTTTAAGATAAAACATCCCTCACTAAATTAAAGCTTTTGAAAACAATTAGCTTTCAAATCTATTTTTAACTGATTAATTATTTTCAAATTAATTACCTCTATTAATTTATCACATTAATTATTTTATTTAATTCATTAGCCTTTAAATACTTGATTATAAATCTTTAAAACATTAATTATTCATTCTTAATCACCTTTATTAAGTTTATTATCTTAAAGTAAACTTATTTTAAAACCATTAGTTAATCCCAAGGTTAAACAAGAATTGTTATTTTGAAAGGAAGTGGTTTTATTTAAGAAAATTATTAAGTAAAAATTTGATTTATTCTAAAAGTTCAAAACTGTTTTATTGTGAAACCAATAGACCCGAGCCAGCATCGATACTTCCCCGAGCAATATCATCATCTGCTTCGAGTTTCCCACCAAAACAACCCGAGCCATTCACTTTCGTCCCCACCTATTCTTCTTCCTCCTCCTAAATTTCCTGATACTCGAACACACGCGTGCACGGTGCACACGAACCCAGCCATCACCGATCAAAGCGCCACCCACCAACAAGTCAACGTTGCCTCCCCTGAGCTTCCCAAACACCCAGAATTTCGAACTTGCCCACAAGTCGAAAACGAGCCTTCACGTGCTATCTGAAACTAACCTACCCATCGGAAAAATTCATCGCCACGGCGAACGTGCTCACTGGGATCCACGCCGAACCACCTACCGCTGCCTCACACCACCCCCTTTCGATCCCCCCATGTGCGATTGGCTGAATCGCAACATCAATGACGCGAGTAACTCGTGACTACCACCTACAATCGCACAGCTTAAACCCTAAATCAATACCATTCCAAAGCCCTGATCACTAATAAATTCGATTGGTATTTTTTTTATCGATCCTTGATGCTCCAGCTAACCTTGCCAATAATCACGACCGTTACTTCATCGTGAATCATCGGGAATTGACAGAAAAAGGTTTTCTGATCATCACACAATTGCTTGAGATTTACTTACTAAAAAAAGATTTAGTTATCAAAATTCATCACTTCGTAACCCCTATCAGTTTCCAAAGTCCATTTATAAAATTAAAAACATTGATTTTTCTGAAATTTATGGATTTTTACTGTAAACTATTTCCTTTGTTAAAAACTACTTTTAAATCTTCTCTAGAATCATTTTAACTCAATTATCTTGTTAATATAAACAAAATTTTGTTTATATATATTAGTCTTAAAGGAACTGAGAGCAGAGACATAAATTTTGAACAAAGTTTTTAAAACCTGTAACAAGAACAGAAGAACAAACTGCCATGCACAACAACTCCACACACAAATACACAGGCAAATTCTATTTAAACAATCAAACAAACACATATCATATTCCATTTTAAGTAATACTACATGCATCTAGATTATACAGGTTTAAATCTATAAATAAAACTGTTTACTCACTTTATATTCAGTTTGAACAGAGGAAATTTTTTCCTTTTTAAGGTTTAAAATGTTTTCAGGCTTTAAAGGGTTTTTTTTTTCGATTTTAAATCTTGATTTCCTCTTCTTTTTGTTTTGACTGCTTCAGGTTGCTTGAATTTGTTTTAAACCAGAAGGTATAGATTTTTCCTTAAAACTTTCTAAATTGTAAACCAAGAACAGTATATCAATTCCTAGACAAATACATGCAGATTTGTAAATATTAACCACAAGCACAACAAGGCAGATCACAAATTCATAGACATCAAATTCAAAAGAAAACGAACCAAACAAACAAATTCAGAGTTGGGGGTTTGCTCACCTGGTTATTTGTAACAGAGAAGAAACAGTGGAGAAGCAAGCCTGATTTTTCTTTGATCTCTTTTGAAGATTAGATAGTTTTGAATTCGTTTTAATGCTTCAACTTTGCTTTATTTTCCAGCTTGCAAACTTCAGGGTCTTTTTTTTTTCACTTACATTGAATCTCCTGAAACTTAGATTGATAAATAAAGTTGTTTTTAAATTCTTTGTTTTTATTACTGAATACTAGCATCAAGTTCAAATTTTAAAGAAAAGAAATTTCTTGCCTTCATTTTTTTTTTTCCTTTTTCCATAGAAACCATTTCCTCCCAGGTTTGCAGATTTAAATTTTCCCTCTTTACTTTGATTTGAACTTTTAAACTTTTAAAACTGAAGCTTGTTGAAGCTTTGAACTTGCATACTTTCAGACTTGTTTGTGATTTGCCATAATACTGAAGCTTTGCATTGCTCTTCATTTTTTTCTCTTTCTGGGTTTCATTCTTTTTCCAGGTTGCTTTTCTTTTTTTTTTCTTTTTTTTTCATTGAACTTTGATTCCCTTTTTTTTTTCCTTTGTAATTTTAAATTTGATTATTTTATAAATGTAATGATGCCATTTGTATATGTGCATGTATAAGATCTTAAGGTATGTATTTGTTTTTACTTTGTAAATAAATGTATTTGTTTATTCATTTGTATGTAATATGTACATGTTCAATGTTAAAAGAATTTAATCAATATTTATGTGTATATATATACATATATTATATCTTAACAAATTTTTAAATGCTACTCATTTTTTTTTTTTAAAACACTCACCTTAAACTTGAGATACTAACATATGTATTTATTTTACTTTTACAAATTTTTAAAAAGAAATGAATTTAAAACAATTTGTACACTCACAAATAAATCACACATATATATACATTTCTTAGTTTATGAAGCTTTTGTAAACTTATTTATTAAATCAATATTATTTTTAAGCTTAGTTTATTTTTTTATTTTTGAATTAAAACTAGTATACCTTTTTAAATAAATCATTATCTATATTTATATTATTTTAAATTTTTATTTCTTGTTTTATATCCATTTACATAAATGACAAACAAATATCTATTTAAATTTGGAAAATACCCAGTTAATTCACAATTAAATTTCTAAAATTAATTAAATTTCCAATTTAAATTCGATTCAAAAACGGGAATGTTACAAATAGGGTTTTAGATTTCAATTTAAACTATTATTAGATTCCCAAAATGTCTCATTTATAATAACTTCAAACTCCTGTCGAGGCATGCGGCTAGGCGTTCCTAATGTTTTACCCCTATCCAAATGAAATGGAACAAGCCTCGAGTCCCAATTAGATCATATGTGGAAGATATCTTTTGAATTCAATTATTATATTAATTTTTCAATATTAATTTCAATGCATTTCTATCTCGTATAATGAAAGGGCAACTCCAAACTATGAAATTTGAAATCAGATAATAATACCCTATTATGGATCAAGTGGAATCGGTTTCGTCGAATTCTGAAACTGTGCCCCATGAAAATGCGGTGTGTATACAATTATATGTGCTAATATAGTACACACGGATCGTGTAATATGGACTACAATATAAATGCGGAAATAGATGATAATAGCATAGTAAATAAAAAAATAGAAAAATCACACCAGAGATTTTTATACTGGTTCGGAGCACCGTCCTACGTCCGGTCCCAGACTTCTATCTGGATTTTCACTATTAACAACCTCGCTTCACCCGGAGGAACAGGTTTACAACACCCGAACAACCGAACGGGATTTCACGCCTCTAATACACTGAGGACTTCAACACTTGCCTCTTACAACACAGAGGACTTCAACAAAAGAACAAATACAATTGTTATTGACAACTTGTGTTCTTGAAAACACGGATTTGTCACTAGCAGTACACCCTTCCTATAATCTTATCCTCAAAGTATGCGAATGATGTTTTGAAAAGATTAAGGAAAGTATATTACTTATTGAATCAAAAGATATGAAATAGTTTCAATGATTCAATAAATAATCGAGAGCTTTTAGAATGCAGGAGTATGTAGAAAGTAAGATCAGAGATTAGATTAAAAAGCATATAAAATCATGTTTTCATGTATCTTGAATCAATGATTTAGATGAGTATATATAGAGAAAAATAGTTGTAACTCTTTGTGAACAGTTGTCATTAATAGATATGATTATTTGATGAAAGGTAAGAGATGCAACCATTGGAGAAAGAAGTGTCTTTTGGAAAAGGTTGCTCTCTGTTTAAAAACGGTCGACAGGTCAAAAAATGACCAGCAGACAGGAATATGAATATATATACGTTATGTTCACTTGTGCACATTATCTGTGCATTCTGGGCAAAAACGGTCGACCACCTGGTTTTGACCGGTCGACCGGTTTTGTCCAGACTGCACAGTTAATGTGCACTCATATATATATTTATATATATATTCGAAGATTAAAGGCATAAGATTATTTGAGGATAGATTTTAACATAAATAATCATTACTAACATACAAAATAATCAACCTCTAATCATATGGAGCTCTTTGTGTCTGAATAACTTCTTTTTGTCGATCACGGCTTATCCCTTTGTCAGAAATCAAAACTCTATAAAAATCTTGACTCAACATTCTCCCCCTTTTTGATTGATGACAACATATTTATGAATCTCCCCCTGTATAAGATATCCCCCTGAGATTGTGTCCTGCATATATACTGTTAGCACAATTTTCTCCCCCTTTGTCATCGACAAAAAGGAGTTGTTTAAATGGAGGATGTAAAAGAGATTATAAGCAACATAAAACTACTACCATAGATAAAGAGTAACATTCACACAAAATGATAATACACACAAGTCTAGTACGAATTAAAACACGACACTATTTAGTACAAGTGCCAGATAATATCTTTAAAGCTCCACCTATGTATAACATATACCCCTAAGTATAATATCTCCCTCTATTTATATGCATATGAATTTCTCTCCCTTTGTCATTATAAAAAAGAATGTGGAAATATATAAAATTATATAAAATATCTTGTATATAACGAGATAAACTCATTATTAATTATGAAGGAAAAGTAAAATAAATTTTACCATATTTACCGAAGTCCATATTTTATTGTAAGCGCGTAATTCTATTAAACATATGGAACATTCTTTGAAATTCCAAAATCTTTCATTTTCCTTTTGTTTCTCTAAGTACCTGCAAAAAATAATAATAATTTTCGGTACCCACTTACTATGTTAGGGTCCGGGTAGTTAGGTCTTTGGAAACCATACCCATTTGGGTGTGGTTGAACCTTTATAAATATAATTTTCATTACAAATTACATTCTTATAATAGTTGCTAATATAAAGTTGTTTATCATGATCAATCATATTAGCTGGAATCCATATCTTAATACTATTAGTCATTAGCTTAGTACTTGAAGAATAATTTCTATCATTTCTAAACAAAGTACTATTATGACTATAACTGGTTTTAAAACTATCTTGATTACTAGTACTAGCACTAAAGTTAGTATACATGAATGCATATCTAGTACTATTTTTACTTTTAGCTTGTTTATAGCCTACACCACTTCTATCATTGTGAGCTTTTGAATTCTTAACATAACCTAATCCCTTCTTATTTGAAGCAGGTTGAGAATTTTTAATAATCCTGCATAAATTTTCTCTCCCTTTATTAAAATTGGAAATATTTTTAGTAATGTCATCAAGCTTAGTTTTGAGACTAGTGTTATCTAACTCAACAATTTTAATTTTTGTTTTTAACTCATGATTTTCAGAAGCTAGAGCATTATTCTTTTCTTTTTGAGCTTCTATTTCTTGACTTAATAGAGCGAGTTGAGAATTTTCTAAATCTTGAATTTTCTCAAGTTCTTCTTCTAATATTCTCTTCTCGTCTTTAAGCATATCTCTTTCGAATTCTGCTTTCTTCTGATTTTCCAGAGCTTCCTTATATTTTCTTTTGAGACTTTTTAAAGTGTCTAGAAGTTCTGAATTTATTTCTATCATATCATCAAAAGTTAGATCACTAACCTCGTTATCTTTTGCCATGAAGCATTTGTTTGTTTGCTCCTTTGATTGTTCTTTATTGCTCTTCCTCTTCTTATTTCCTTGACTAGATCTCTTTATAGCCATTTATTCTAGGATGTTGTTACGATCTCTAGAAAACCAGGCTCTGATACCAAACGAAAGTGCGGTGTGTATACAATTATATGTTCTAATATAGTACACACGGATCGTGTAATATGGACTACAATATAAATGCGGAAATAGATGATAATAGCATAGTAAATAAAAAAGTAGAAAAATCACACCAAAGATTTTTATACTGGTTCGGAGCACCGTCCTACGTCCAGTCCCAGACTTCTATCTGGATTTTCACTATTAACAACCACGCTTCACCCAGAGGAACAGGTTTACAGCACCCGAACAACCGAACGGGATTTCACGCCTCTAATACACTGAGGACTTCAACACTTGCCTCTAACAACACAGAGGACTTCAACAAAAGAACAAATACAATTGTTGTTGACAACTTGTGTTCTTGAAAACACGGATTTGTCACTAGCAGTACACCCTTCCTATAATCTTATCCTCAAAGTATGCGAATGATGTTTTGAAAAGATTAAGGAAAGTATATTACTTATTGAATCAAAAGATATGAAATAGTTTCAATGATTCAATAAATAATCGAGAGCTTTTAGAATGCAGGAGTATGTAGAAAGTAAGATCAGAGATTAGATTAAAAAGCATATAAAATCATGTTTTCATGTATCTTGAATCAATGATTTAGACGAGTATATATAGAGAAAAATAGTTGTAACTCTTTGTGAACAGTTGCCATTAATAGATATGATTATTTGATGAAAGGTAAGAGATGCAACCATTGGTGAAAGAAGTGTCTTTTGGAAAAGGTTGCTCTCTGTTTAAAAACGGTCGACAGGTCAAAAAATGACCAGTAGACAGGAATTTGAATATATATATATATACACGTTATGTTCACTTGTGCACATTATCTGTGCATTCTAGGCAAAAACGGTCGACCACCTGGTTTTGACCGGTCGACCGGTTTTGTCCAGACTGCACAGTTAATGTGCACTCACATATATTTATATATATATTCGAAGATTAAAGGCATAAGATTATTTGAGGATAGATTTTAACATAAATAATCATTACTAACATACAAAATAATCAACCTCTAATCATATGGAGCTCTTTGTGTCTGAATAACTTCTTTTTGTCGATCACGGCTTATCCCTTTGTCAGAAATCAAAACTCTATAAAAATCTTGACTCAACACCCCATATTGTTATTTTAACGCGTCGATTAAGTCGACGATTTCTAAATTGGTGAATCGCTTAAAATCCTAGTTTTAAAAACTTGTTAACTCTCCAAATTCAAATAGAATTTATAACAACACTAGAAATCATTTCAATTCATATTCAACTAGAATTTCAATTATTCCCCATTTTCGTATTATGATGAACCGCTATATTTAAAATTTTAATTCATTATATAATTCCAACCAAAATTTTCATATTAAAAAAATCAATTTATATTCCAAATCCAAAATTTAAAATCATCTGAATATTCAAAATTAAATGTCAGAAAATCCGGGTTGTAACATTCCTCTCCTTTTAAAAGAATTTCGTCCCTGATGTTGCTAAGGTGGGACGAATGATCCAAACCCACTAGTTTTCAAAAACCCACTTAGTTAAAATTTGATATTCCATTTTCCCAAATATTTTACTTCCATTCGAAACAATTTGTTTTCATTTCTAAATCGAACCCCTTATTTCAATTATAATTTGAAATAAAATTTTAGTCAACAAAAATTTTCCAAAATTTTTCTAGCACCCTAAATTTTCAAATTTTTTTGGTATAGTCTCCCTTATATAGAGTGCCTTTTGCAATATAAAGAAAAGGATAAAACGATATACATCCGCTCTTATGGCCGAAAAACGAAATATATAGCAATTTCTATATCATTTTTGCATTTATGGCGTTAACGTGACTTATATTAGCGTTATTAAGCAAGCGAGCTTACTTTATATGCATTTTCGCAACCCAAATATAGCCCAATAGCCTCCTTGTACCTATACTTACTTAAAAAATTCCCATCAGTTTCATATGTATGAAATTTAATAACTTTACATCCCTTTAACTATTTTAAACACATGAGTTCATATCTAGCATGGCATATCATGTACTTTAGAAGGTACATGCAAATACAAGGTTCCAACATTTAATACATTTCATATTCAACGTATACGTCATTTCATTCAATACCAAATGATTCACATAACATTTATTCCCAAAAATCTTGTTCGCTAAATTTTAAATTCACTAACAATCCAATCCATGCCAATTTATTTATGAACCATTTCATAAATTTATTTTAGCCAAGCTTACATCTAAAAATATTAACTTAAGTTAATTCGTTTACTTTCAATCATTTCAATCATATAACTTAAGTTCATTTCCATTTGAAATCAAATTCCGTTTCATTTTAAATTGATTGTTATTCTATTTATTTATCTTTGATTGATTCACATTTCCATTTACTTGGTATATCTCAATTTACACTATATTACTTGAGAATCATTTCATAAGATTTATATTAAGGTTTATTATAAAGTTTAATAAAACCCATATATTCATTTCCATTTCAAAACATAATTTCATACTCAAATTCATCTAAATAATATTCCAAATCCATATTCTACTTATTTACGTTTAAATTGAATTTATTTGTAGCTTAAGTCATCACCATTTCTGTAACGACGCAGATTTTTCAATGATTAATTTGGAATATTTAAATGGTTTACATTATGTATTTGGGATATATAATCGAGTTAGTAAGTTTTTTAAACTGAAATTTTAAGCGATTTCGAAATTGTAAATTTTGTCGATTTAATTGACAAGTTAAAATAGCGATTTGGGCCGCAGTCTTAGAATTCAACAAAACCAGTTCTATTGGAATCGTAATAGTGTATTATTACCGAATTTCATATTTCATAGAATTTGGAGTTATCGTTGGAAATGCGTGGAAATTTAATATAATAACTGGGTCCATAATGCTATCTTCTCCATACGATCGAATTAGGACTCGAACCTTTCCCATTGAATTTGGAATAGGGGTATAACTTTATGAACGCCACGCGGCATGCCTCAATAAGGGTTTAGAATTTCAAGATACACTGAGCGGGACATTTGGAAATAAAATTTAAAATTTTCAAATCAAAGTCAATTTCTTTCATTTCAAAGCTGCCCTACGTCATCTCAAGCAACCCTATACTTCTAGTACATCCGTTTCTTTCACCATTTAAAATCGCATGTATCTTTCCTTTCTTCTTTATGAAGATTGAAATTGAGTGTATACAAAAATTAAATAAAAAAGAAAAAAAGCTCAGCTCTTCTTTCTTTCATCTAACTTTCTCTCAAGCTCAATCTAAGAAAGAAAATCGCCTATTGTATGCCCTTTCTTCAATCCATAAATGAATATAAAAAATCGAACGAAGGCAATTTAAAAATAAATCGCGGTTGCTGCAAAAAAATTCAAATCAAGGTCGCGAGGCGACAAATAAATGGATATCATGATTAGGGTCAAGGCATTCATGCGTGAAGGCGGCAAGTGACCAACGGTAGTGATGGAAAGCAGCGCAATCGTCGTCATCGATTGAGCATCAGACTTAGGTCACATTCCTCAGCAAGGTGGAGAAGTCGTCGATCGAGCATCAAGCTTTGGTCATGGTTGATGATCGCGATTTAGAAAAATAAAAATAAAAATTGAAGTCACGACAGCTCCAGTTTAAGGTGGCAGAGAAAGGGAGCATAGGTAATTAGCGTAATGAAGGTAATTAAATAGTGCTTTGGATTTAAAACGGTGATTTATATATGATTAACTTTTAGTTTGAAAATCTAGTTCTAATAAAAAAATCATAACTCGTTCATTCAAGGTCAAAATCGAATTGAGGAGAGTACGATAGGTTCGTGTCAAGGAGATCTACTCTTGGAAACTTGTTTGGTAGTAGTCGGAGCTCCTATGAAATTTCGAAAAAAATAAAATGCCTATCGGTTTAATCGGAATGACAACGTTTTGGCCAAGAACAAAAAATCGAGGTGAGTAAATCTCACGCTTTTGGAAAAATTAGCTTAAATTTAAATAGTTAAAATTATCTATTGTCTGATTGGATGAATTAATAATAATTATTATTAGTTGAATGTTATATTATATATATATAAATATTAGTAGTTGGGTTGATATTCCCGCATATTTTAGCAGATGAGACCCTATGCGCCACGCATAATAGCGGATGACCTTATATACCATGATATCCCCCTCGTAGTGGGATTTGTATTTTATATTGTCTAACATCTGTAGATGCAGGAAAATAGGTTGGAGCGATCCAACTGGATTCCTTAATTATATTTATTGTTATTTATATATATAAAAATATATGCTGTGATTGAATAATCTGTTGGATTATTGTGTGTTTTTAAAATGTATAATAGCATGGAAATTGACTTTGCTATATTAAATACCATAAATATTATTTTGAATTTTAAAGAAAATAGAAGGAGATTTTTAATATAAAAATATGTATAGCAAAATTTTGATTATTTAAAAGAGATTTATTTGAGTAAGAAATAATTGGTTTTTGATCGTACTAAATAATGCGGGAAAAATATTTTAAATAGAGATCTTAAAATAAATTACACAAAGGAATTTTTAAGACTGGATTTCAATATGATACTCAAGAAGAAGTACGGAAAGAAGTTGAGATAAATATTAAAAATAGATTGGAAAAAAATGAATGAAATTATAAAATGGAATTTAATAAATAAGGTTATCTTTAGTGGAAACTCAAAGGATTTATAAAAATTTATAAACGAAGTTTGTAAATAAAGGAAGTGATATCGGATGATAAATTAGGAATATAAATTTACGGGAAGAGTTTATATTTGAATATGGAAATAGGGTGAGAAAGAGAGAGTGGATACTATTTTTAAAGTGAAGATGGTTAAGGAGACCGGAATGGGAGTGATGTGATGGAAATCGAGAGGTGTTATAAATTGAAAATTTGCTTATCTAGATTTGAAAATATATTTTATCAATAAGTTAAGTTTTAATTTTAAAAAGGAATTTCTTTTCAAAGTTGGTTAGTATTTAGATACTTCAGAAGTTCATTTTTCAAATACTTAATATTCATTTAATAAAGCTAAATTTTAAAACTTGCTTTAGAAAAATGATGTTACAAAGTGTGTTTCGATATTTTAAATAATTATTTGAATATGTCTTAAAAATTATTATTATTTTCCTTTAAATACATATTTTTATTTACGTATGTGTGTATATATAGTTTTCAAATGTTTTAAATTTATTTATAAAACTTCTTCGAGGTCTGGAAATGGGGTTATTCAGTATATGGAATTTATAAGGAAATCCTTAAAACGGAAATGGGAAGAAAAGTAAGGAAATTTTCGAACTAGTTAACTAAAAGTGCACTTCAAAAAAATGAAATAGAATTCATAAATAAGTACAAAGGGAAATTGAAATTATAGGCCAGTATAATTGGCTTTGGAGATATTGAAGGGAATTAACTAAAAAAAAAGAATTTATAGAATTCGTTATAAACTAGTCAAGGAATTTACAAATAAAATCGGAAAGGATTTTGAGAATTAGGAGGTAGGAAATAGATGGAATACCTCCTATATGCGAATATAAAATGAAGTCAGGAAATATTATAAGTATTGGAAAGGGGTGGAAATATTCCATTGAAGATATAAGGATTTGAAAACTATTTTCAAATGTTGAAGTACTGTTTGTACTATCTTATAAAGATATTTTGAAATAAATTATGGGAAATTTATAATAAGACCTGAGATTTCTTTTGGATGTGTATTGATAGTTAAATAACCGACTATCTATTTCGGGTAATTTTCGTTAATCGTTTCGAAGAGATCGGGATCAGATTTAATTATTTGAAAATCACATCGATCCAGTTTGAATGTAAAGAATGAATATCACAAAGATGATGAAGACGGTGATTGAGTTTGTCCAGACCTAGGACAACTTGTATGGACGAATGCTATCAGAATATCGTTATTGGAGGACAATGAGCATTCTAAGTAGAGTTTTGTTTTTGAAACGTAATGCTTAGCCTCGAGCCTCATCAACCGGAATGAATAAAACAGTGGAGATGCAACAATGCTAAGTGGGTCGCACCCAATTAGGGCATGTTATCACTTTTCTAGATGTCCTCTTAAACCTATATGTTATGGATATGGTTATGCATGAGAGAAGGAACACTCGATGGTAATGGTGGGAACACCCGGGGTGATAATATATTTGGTATATCCAGGTTAGGGGTAGGTTGGTCATGTGTAGCAAGGGATCCCGGCGTGGTCCTCGGTACATTATTCTAGATGAATACTATGGTGGGCGGTATCCCAGTGGCCTAGTCATTCGATGGAATCCATTCTCCAATAAACGTCGGATGGTTTTGATTGTGCCCAACTAGGCTGGAACGTGAGAAGCAAGCATTTCAACTATTTTCTATTTACTTTCTATAGACACTATTGTGATATCAGACGAGTTTGATAAAAATGTTTTGGTCATCGTAAGGTAAAAACCCATTGTGTTTATGTGTGACATGGTTTTACGAGATACCTTTGTTTATCAAAGGATTTGATAAAAGTTAATAATTCAATTTGAGTGTGTTTTTCTCACACTAGTTTTCTAGACTGAATCGGGTGTTATTTTATTACAATGCTCGGGTGAGACCGAGTATTACAGATTCAGGGTAGGAAGCTATGGAGTTCAGGAGGCGAGCTGGATGACAGAGACGTGCTCCAATACTTGATTAATATTTTTCATTGTATGAGGATAAGTTATTATAACTATCCAGATTGATGTGTCGATTGTTGTACTCTGATGATTATAAGTATTTGACAGTTACAGATTCTTTTGTATAAAAATCTATTATTATATATTATATTTTGTTCCGCTGCGATTGTGAGACTCTGTGTTGTTTTTCTTCTTTTCTTCTATCATTTTCTTCTTTACCCTCTAATGAACTGATGTTTTCGGCACTCGATTGCTCAACATTCTATATAGTGGACGTACTGATGTCGATTTTCGAGGGTCGAAAATCCTGGTTGGTTACAGTTGGTATTAGAGCTGAACGTTAAGCGATAACCTTGACTCTGCTGGGAATTACTCATTAGAGATAGGGTCAATAGTACCCTAGAATGAGTTTGAGTGTATTAATAGATATGAGCGCATATTTGTTAGTGAATATAAATTATTTTACATTATGTTGACTTATCGGTTGAGCGTTTATAAATTTTGGTTGGTATAGTCTGAACAACTATATCGATAGGGATTTCTAAACTCTTAAACTAGAAAACCGATACAGTATTGTTTTAAAGTAGATAAATGAAATAATTTTACCCAAAACCATATTTTTGTTATGAAAGAAATAATTTTCTTGAAAATTATTACATATAATTGGAGTGTTTCCATGATAATATTGTAATCAAATAAGAATATAAAATTGAAAATAGTTTATATAACCAAATGAAAATCTGTATAAGCATAAAGTATACAAATGGGTTATAATAAAAATTAGATTCAAACTGGAATCTGGAAATTTAAATCCCAGAAAGTTTGGAAAAAAATATTTTACTAAGTGGTGTTGAAAATAATAATAAAAGTATTATTTTTGAGAATATTTTCGAAAGAAAATTATTTTAAAATTGATTTTGGAAGAGATATAGCACTGAACTCACTTCAGTTACTGGAAAATAATTCTGATGATGAATGCAGCATCACCAGTATTCACATATTTTCTAGGTGACGGATTACTACCGTAGTAATTTGATATAAAGATTTTTGTGAAAAATAAATGCTATTTTAGAAATTCGAAGGAAATTGTTTTGGATAAAAATCAAGTTGATTTTTGAAAGTTGATGGAAATGGTTTGTTAAAAACTGATTTATATATATATATGCATATATTTATATTTATATATATATATATATATATATATATATATATATATATATAATTTCGAGCGATTTAAAATAAGAACCAGGTGTTTGAATTCTGAAATTTCTAATTAAAAGAGAAGTGAAATAAGATGAAAATAAGCTTTGAATTAAAACTTGGAAAATGGAAATTTTAGTATGAAGTTAAAATTTAACTTATGTAAGTTAAATAAATTGTATTTGTCAAAGGAAATTTGTAGGAATTGGAATTTAACTTAAGCAAAAGTTAAAGATATAAATTAAAATAGTATAACGCTCGTAAATTTTAATGGTTTTTATAACGTAACTAACTGAAATTTTGTTTGAAATTTAATTATAAAATTCTACAATAAAAATTAGATATTTGGAATACATTGATTTCAACAGAGTAACTGGTTAATTTTTATTGGAAAATATGAAAGTAAATTCTGTTGTAAAATTTTTGATTTATAATCTGTTAATTTAATGAAAATAAAATGTTTTCAAAATGTAGCGACCCGACTTCCTATCTCCAGGAAATCGCATCACTAGTGAAAAAAGAAAGGGATAGAAGAAGGAAAGAAAGTGAAAGAAGAAACAGAACAACATCAGAGAACTCACAGCGGAACGAATAAAATATAATAATTAACATAAAATATTACATAGTATCTCATTACATCAGAGTACACAACTATACAACACATATTAGACAGTTATAAACATCTGTCTAATTCATACAACTCAAGCACAACAGAAGAAAACAGATACCAAACACAGCGGAACCAATATATATATATATAACTATATGTCGAAGCGTCCTGCTCCATATCTCCTCCAGAATTCGTCAAGCTAACCTGAACCACTTGACTACTCATACATAATATGAGTACCCAAGTGTTTAATAAAACAGAAAATAAACACTCGGGTCAGACAGGGGTCTGGTGTGAGTAAACGGGTTAAAATTGCTTAACTTTAGAAAAACCTTTGAAAAGAAAAGGTATCATGTAAGACTTCCCACACATAAACATGGAAAAGTTTTTAGCTTACGCTAACCAAAACATTTGATAGGAAATCCAGTGATATTATAATAGTGTCTAGGGTTTTCAAGTAAATAAGAAATAGCCGAAATTGTTACATGATTAAATTCCAGCTACTAGCCACAAAAGTGGGTAATACAAACAAAACCGTAGGGTCTCGTAGGGAAAATGGGTTTCCATCGATGGCAGGGCTACTGGGGTACCGCCCGTCACAGTACATGGCCTAGATCACCGTACCGAGGAGTACTCCCACTCCCCTGCAACACAAGGCCGGGACCATTCCTTACTGTACAGTCCCAAACAAGACAACCCCGGCGGTTGTCCGGAATTCAACCGCCCCACACAGCCGAATAAAAAGGGACTTCTAGACAGGGGTAAATCTTGCTCTCCAGTGGGAGCGACCCACGAAGCCTTGCTGCACCTCCCCTGTTTTAGCCATTCCCGGTTGATGAGGCTTGAGGCTGCGATTACCTTTATAGAACACATCTATCTTAGAATGCTCATCGTCCGCCCGACGATGTGCTGAAAGCATTCAATCCATACAAGTTCGTTCCGGGTTCGAACGAAACCGAGGCACTATCTCGTTGCACTCATTTTGGAAGCACCCTCAGAGTCAACGACCATAGCCCTTGCACTCTAAATCTCCATCTCGAACCTATAAGTACTATTCCGTCAAACTCATTACGGAATCACCCACAGAGTTATACTGACGTATAGCCCTTACACCTCGAGTCTTCACTTGCTCTACTTGGTTTAACGACCTAACGTTTAATTGGAATCGATATTGTTTTCGGATTCCAAATATGGAAACCCGATCCCGGTCTCACTGAAACCAAACGCCATTTTAATGTCCAAGTTGTACTTAAGGGTTTAACAATTTAACTTATTTAGGATGATATAAACAGATAGATGAATAACATTATCACTATAGATAATTCATATAAACCATTCATCTCACAAACAAACATATCACAAATATCATAGTCATCCAAATCATCCAGTATCAACCAATCACCCAATATCAATCATCCAATGTCATTCAATAACCAATATCAATCACTCAATATCAACCATTCAATATTAATCAATCAACCAAAGCAGAATTGATTAACTCTTAATAATTTAATTAATCTCTAATTAAATTAATTATTATCCTTTCATCATTTGGATTATCCTAACTCCTGCTTCATTGATTTATTACAAATCAAATTCATTATCATCTCGTAATGATTTCTTTTTAATTAATCTTCCTAGATTAATTATCTTTAATTACATTCAAGTAATTATCCCTAACCATATTTAGTAATTAACTTTTAATTACTATCATTAATTACAATAATTAATGATCCTTCATTAATTAATTAACTATAATTAATTACATTAATCCTTAATTAATTACAATTAATTAATCATATTTAAATTAATTACTTAAATTAATTACTTCATTAATTATATTAATTAATAATATTTATTAATTAATAATCCTTTAATTAATTAAATAATTAACTTGTAATAAATCATCTCATTAACCATAAACAGAAATTAACAATTTGTAATTACTTATCTTAATTAATTAACTTCCTAATTAATTAACTTCTAAATTAATTATATTAATCCTTGATTAATTAATCCAATTAATTAATCTTAATTACTTCATTAAGTAATTATTAATCAATAATTAATCCTTAATTAATTACTTTAATAATTAATTACAATTTTAATTAATTACACCTAGAAATTAACCTTAATTTAATCTCATTCATTAATTAATCACATTAATTAGTTAATTAACTAAAATAAATTAAGTAATTAACTCTTAATTACTTGCATAAGTAATTATCTCTAATTACTTCTTTTAATAAATCTTAATTAGTTTCTTAATTATTTACTTAACAAATAATTAATTCCATCATTGAATAATTCTTAATTCATTAACTAATTAATTACTTCATAATTAATTAACTTTAAAACAATTAATTTAATCAATTCTTTAATTGATAATATTATGTGATCCCATTAATCACTTTAATTAATTACTCCATGAGTAACTTCTCTAATTACATCCATAAGTAATTACTATTCTAATTACATTCAAAATTAACCATTGATTACCTCATTAATTAATCTCACTTAATTAATCCATAATTAAGTGATTATTTAAAATTAAATAAACAATTAACTAATTATTTAAAATTAATTAAACAATTAATTAATTAACTTCTTATATTTCAAAATCCTTAATTAACAAATCATGTTTAATAAGTATTCTTATGATCATATCAAAATAATTTAATGTTATTTATCTTTATAAATAAGTTATTTGAAATAAATCAAATTTAACAACTTAATCAACTTATCCTATTGGGTCTTCAAAATTTATATAATAACTTAATTTAAAAATAACACATTTTGGAAATCAAATTTGAAATTTTCAAAACAAATTAATTTTCTAAGTTAAACTTATTTATTTAAAATAAAATTTGAATAGTTTTGTATTTAAAACATTACTTTATACTGTTCTTAAACTTTAATTTAATAATTAAATTCAAACACTCTTCTTAATAATTAATATTCAAAATTAAATTAAATTACTTCAAAAGAAATCATTTTAACAAAATTTAAATTTAAAATAAATTCAATTATCATCTTTAAAAGTTTGATTTACTTTCTTCCAAGGATAAACCTTTTTAACTTTGTGAATCTATTTTCTTTTTATAAAAATTACTTATAATTTAAACTGCAACTCTAACCCAACACAGCACTAACCAGAAAGCACTCGACTAAACACTCGAGACAGTCACCTAAAACCCCAAGTCGAACACAAAAGAACACGAGTCCTTCCCGATGATTTCAAGCCTTCTTTATCTTCGAGTCGCCCCTGAGAATAACGCGACAGTTCTTCGAGTTCCAATCATCACTCCCAAATCCCCAAACTACCCAGCGTGCACGGCCGCCTCGTGCACAGGCCCCATCTCCTCTGGCCAAGTTACGTCGCCGCGACAATCGAAGACGATCACACTAACGCGTACGAGCCAATATTCAAACCCAGATCCAAGAATCCAAATACGAATCGAAATTTGACCCATCACCAAAATTTACAGGAAACTCAAACTACAACCCCACATCGCCAATGGCCAAAACAACCACCGTAATTCCAATAATCACTCCGAAGCATCGTCGCAATCTCCACACTGCCTTTCCCCTAGTCGCGAACGCCCACGGTCCACCACACAAGACGCGGTATCCACTGTTGCAAGCCGAAACCCAAAACTAGCATAAACCCTAGTTTTCCAAAATCCGAACAATTCATTCAATAGACAAATTCACTTGAATTTTTCCCTCAATCTACAACATTCATACAAGCTTCGATCAAGAATTCATCATTAAACAATGCTTGGATCATCGGCAATTGATCAAATTGCCGAAACCATTCTTTCCTAATTTCAAAACAAATTATCAATTTGAAAATTACAAATTGTATGTTAAAATTCATGATTTTTAACATCTAATTCAGTTATACAATCCAAAACAAAAATCGAAGTATTTAGTTTTTCATGAAAATCAGTATTCTTACTGTTATACATATTTTTAAAATTATCTGCAAACTAAAAATTTCCCAAACTATTTTTAAAACTTATATTACACAATCATACTAAATTTATACTTAGTGATCAAGAATTAAAACTAAATGGTTGAAGTGTATTTAAATTTAATTTGTGGGATTCAACCCTGTGTAGCAGCAGAGACAATCAAAAATTTATATACAGACACATTCCCCCATTCAAACATGCATACATAATTATAACATATATAAGTCATGTTTCTACAATCATCCATCACAATATTTAAGCACAGTTACTCCAAAATCTGTTTTTAAAATATTTACTCATCTTAAAGATACAGGCAGATTTTATAACAGAGCAGGTTTATTATTTTTTCCTTTTCCAGGCTTTGCTGTTGAAGTTAATTTCCTTGCATGCCTTTGAATTGAAGTTGTACTTTATGCAGGTTGAATATTTACTTCAATTCCAAGTTGATGATGCATGTCGATTTTCATACTGCAGATTTTTAATTGTTGCAGATTTCTACTTTTTACAGGTTGAAGATTATAGGTTGAAGTTGAGAGGAATCTTTGATTTTGATTTTAAAATCTCAGGTTTGCAAATGGATTTCTGATTTTAACCATTAACATTTGAAAGAAAGAAAGTGTTTTTGAAAGAAGCTTGTTTTTTTTTCAAAAGACATTTATTAAAAATTAAAATTATATGTTGCCACATGTTGTTTAAGCTTACATTTGTCATTTATTTATTTAATTGCCTTACAAATGTCTTCAATAAGTTAACATGTTTACACCTAGTACTTAAGTGTTTTTAAACAAATTTTATTTAATTTAAATGATCATATAAACTTACATATTAAATTTAGTTTATAAATAAATACTTGTATATGTAAATATAAATTTACTTTTAAGAGAAAATATTCTAAAACACTTATATTTATCATTTATAACCATTTTGAAATTAAACACCTTAAAGAAAAACAAAAAGAAAACTTTATTTAAACCCTTTTTAAACTATCACATTTTAAATACTTTAAAAGAAAGGCAAAGCAAAACTTTGTTTAAAATCTTTTTAAACTATCCTAATTAAAAATAAATAACAATCTTATGTTTGAAACAATTGAATTAAATTAAATTATCCTTTGAAAAACATTATGTTTTTAAAACAAAGCTTCAATTTAAATATTCATTAATATATAATTTATTAATAGATTAAGGTTAAATTACAAACAATTCCAAATCATAACATATACATACATATATATTACAATTTTAAAATTATAACTAAATTTAAAACAAAGGATATTTCTATTCACAATATATATCTATTATATATATATATTATAAACAGAAAAAAAATTCGTTAGCTTTTGAAAAACAAATTCTAACCAACTTTTAAATTGTTAAAAGATATTGACCATACTTACCAGATTAAATATTTGTTATCCTTAAAAAGATTAATTTCACCAATTTAAATTTAAAATTATAAAGAAAATTATCAAATCAATTAAATTATTATTACAGATTATTAAATCGATATTGCCCAAAATTCCGGGTCGTTACACAAAATCTGAATATTTTTATATAATAAAAATGTAAATCACTTTCTGAGTAAGACGTCATAATTTGTTTCGCCAAATTTGGACTGCTTTAGCGCCATTTATCTTATTTTTTGCATTTTAAGAACATTTTTGCAGCGAATATCGATTTTTGATAGGATTATCGTATCGCTAATATATGTGTACCATTATGTTCGTCTCGTCGTGCTGATCTCCGTCGTATATTCATTTTTGTAATTCGGTTTCCGATACGCAATGAAATCCACAAAACGGGTAGTTGTATGGTATCCATTTTGAGTTCTAGAACATTCTATAACCTTTCAATTTTCAACCATTTAAAAACCAACAGTCATTATCTTTTATTATTTCATAAATTCTGGTGTGACTTTCACTCTTCCCTATATTCAACTCATATTGTTGGTTTGTTTCTCTATCTTTCATTTTCTATCTCTGCTTCTTTCTATTCATTCAGACCTCCATTTGAAAATAATATAATATGAAATATATTTCGTATATATACTACTTACACATTGAAACTATGGGTCTTCCTTATCACTTTCTTTTCCATATATAAAATTTAAACTGGCTTCGAGAAACTCCTTTCTCTTCATCCAATTGTTTTGAAAACATATATATTATATTATAGTTTATATAAAGTTGAAGTTATATGTATATTTTATTAAACGCCTACTGTTCTCCTTCCCACATCCCTGAAACTCATCTCTCTCCATTTTTCTGAACGTAACCATCCCCTTGTTTCCGATCAACCGCATATTGCTCAGCCACCACACCTGCTTCACCACCCTCGGCAAATTCTACCATCGATCCTCAACACCGCTCCATACTTGCAGTCGAGATCCACGTCGCCCTCACCTTGTCGAACAACCATGCTAACAGCCACACACTCTCGTCCACCCCCCGTCTTCACTGAAAGTGTATAGGACAGTTGATGCAGATCAGGCCAAAGCGATGAGTCGTTCACGACTTAAGATGGTACCTATAAGTCGTTTCCGACCTAAGAAGTCACAGGGGGAAGGCATACGAGTTAGTAAAAAAAGGATTGAGTCGCCTCCGAGCTAACTGGATACCAGAGGGAAAATGGTGCCGAGTTAACGACCTAAATCTAACGAGTCACGACCTAAGGTCTTAGGTCGGCAACGGCCTAATGTGTTGTATATGTGCCGAGTTAACGAGTTATGACCCATGATAAGTCGACCTAATTAAGTCATTGAGGAGTTATGCCGCAAGAAGATTGTAATGTGTTTGTGTAGTGTGTTTTCTTTGAGTCATAGGTCATATACGACCTAAGTGTGTTGAGTCTGTAATTTTTGTGGCAGTGTGACATAAGTCGTCTACGACTTAAGAGTTGTCTCGGTCATGTATATAGTTGAGTCGTGAGTGGTGTTAGTCTTAAGTCGGTTACGTGTTAGGTCGTTCCTAGTTAGGTCGGCCGTGTATTGTGCAATTGTCATCTGTTGAGTCGGTTGCTTTGTGTTGTGTTGTAATTGAGGCATATAGTGTCTGTTGAGTCGGCAACGACCTAGTTGAGTCGTGAGGCATGAGACGGCAACGACTTAAGGGTCAGGGGTGTGAAAACACTATAAATAGGGAGTGAGTTGTAACTTTTTGGGGGTTGATTTTTGAATAAAATTCTTGTTTGATTGTTGTGTGCTTTCACCCTAAATTGGTAGTTTAGTGTAATCTCCTATCTCCACTTTCGGTTATTCGAGTGCGCTCGAATCAACGATTGTTGAAGCCGATTCGCGGAATCAAGTGCGCTTGATCAACGCTTGAAGAATTGAAGATCTTCTCTCACGGTATCGTGCGCGATCAACGTGTCGAAGATAGCTAGAATTCGGTATCTTTGTGATCAACGAATTTGGGCATTTCAGTATCTTCAATCCACCGATTGCTACTTTCATCGATCCATATCGTTTTGTTGAATATCCGCTGCGTCAGTTTTGGTATCAGAGCTTGACTTAGCTAATCATAGCTTAGACGAGTCTTGGAGCCAAGGAATTTGAAGTTGAAGTTCATCGTGTTCATATTGAAGTTGCAACAAGTTAGAAGCTTTCGATTCATTTCATTTTGGATCAAAGTGTGGAAGTTTTTTTAGTTGATTTGTGTCAAAGTGTGAAGGCCGAACATAACTTTGTGCTAAGTATAGGCCGTGCATCAGTTTGGTATCATTGTTTGAAGAGTTAAGCCGTGCGAGCCAAGTCGAGCCGAGCTAAGGAGTTGAGCGAGCTAGTGTAGAGCCGTGACTTGTTGTTGTGTTGAAGCTTTGTTGAAGAATTTTGGAGTATTCGTTGAAGTGTTGTGAAATTTAACCATGCCACCAAGGAGAGCTAATCGTCATCAAAATGTTGAAGCGTTGAATAGAAGAGAAGAAGCCGAGCTTATGGAACAACGTATTAATGAGAAATTTGATGAAGGCATTGGAAAGTTAGAGAAGTTGATGAATGATTTGAATCAAACTCAAAGGAGGAGATCACCAATCTCGAACCCTGGAGGAAACCGAGTTTCGCCATCGGTTACGGAAGCAAGGAGGGTATCACCGCAATCTTTTAGAGAAAGAAGAGAAACATCAATTTCACCGAGAAGAGATCACCATGACTATAGGCATGAAGAGAGGAGAACTCCACGTGAGTTTGAAGATGAGCCATATAGAGATGAAGAGAGACATAGTAGAAGAGACATGCATGATCGAAGGGATGATAATGGTCGAGATCGATATAGACGTACATTTGATTTTGATGAAGAGGGTGATAGAGCTAGCATTCATTATCGAGATCGAGACCCAGTTCGAAATTCATATCGAGATGTGGATGATGATCGTCGATGGGAATCAGGTATGAAGATGGAAATTCCTGAATTTAAAGGTGGGATGGTAGCTGAAGAGTTCTTAGATTGGTTGTCAAATGTGGAGGAAATCTTTGATTTCAAGGAGGTTCCGAAGAATCGAAGGGTGAAGTTAGTTGCTACAAGGCTGAGGGGGAGAGCATTAGGGTGGTGGCAGCAAACTAAACTTACGAGAGAACGGATGGGGAAGTCAAAGGTTGATACATGGGATAAGATGAAGAAAATGATGAGAGCTACATTTTTACCATACAACTATCAATCGTTTATGTACCGGAGATTGCAGAATCTGAGGCAAGGGACGAAGTCAGTCAATGATTATGCTGATGAATTCTACCAACTCATTGCTAGAAATGATATTATGGAGACGGAAGAACAGCTAACTGCTAGATTTGTTGGAGGGTTGCGAATGCAGATCCAGGATATGGTGAATATGTTTGATTCAAGATCTGTTGCAGAAGCACATCAGAAAGCGTTGGCTTGGGAGAAGCAGGGAAGGCGTGGAGGTGGTGTGTTTATGAATTCCAATAATCCAGTGAAGGGTTCCAGTGGAAGTTCTAATGTTTCTAAACCTATCAGTAAACCAGTGGTGAAGGAGGCTGAGAAGACAAAGGTTAATAGCAGTTTCAAATGTTACAATTGTCAGGAGTTGGGTCACAAAAGCAATGAATGTCTGAAGCCGAAGAAGAGAGCAATGGTAGTAGAGATTGAAGAAGAGGAAGTAGATGCAGAATGTTCTAATTCCTTACCAGTTGAGGAGGAAGATTTAATGTCCGGAGATGAGGGTTGTAATCTTATGATGAGGAGGTCTTGTCTTACACCGAAGCAAGAGGATGATACTAGTTGGTTAAGAAGTAATATTTTTCAGTCGACATGCACTATTCTGGGGAAGGTTTGCAAGTTCGTTATTGATGCTGGAAGCTATGACAATATTATCTCTACAGAAGCAGTAAAGAAGTTGAACTTGAAAACTGAGAAGCATCCTAAACCGTACAAGCTAGCATGGTTAAGGAAGGGTGTTGAAGTGAAAGTTGGACGAAGGGCTAGTGTTAATTTTTCTATTGGGAAGAGATACAAAGACGAAATCTGGTGTGATGTTGTAGACATGGATGTGTGTCATTTGTTGTTGGGCAGAACATGGCAGTTTGATAGAGCAGTGCAACATGATGGTCGTGCTAATAGCTATAGTTTCATGTTCGAAGGTGCTAAAATCACTTTAGTTCCCAAGAAGTAGCAACAGAAGGAAAGCAAGCTAGAGGAGATCGAAGAACTGAAAACTTTGCTATCTTTGAAGGAGTTTGTCAAGGAGGTTGAAGAGGAGCCTGAAGTCTTTTTGTTGATTGGGCGAGAGTGTAGGGAAGAGGTTGAAATTCTAGAAGAAGCGAAGCCAGTTTTGAAAGAATTTGAAGATGTATTTCCAGAAGAGTTGCCTAAGGAGTTACCGCCACCGAGGGACATTCAGCATCAAATTGATCTTGTTCTGGGAGCAGTTTTACCACATCGACCACATTATCGAATGAGTCCGAAGGAACATGAGGAGTTACGAAGGAAAGTGGAAGAGTTGTTAGAACAGGGACGTGTTCAGGAAAGCTTGAGTCCTTGTGCAGTACCAGCATTGTTGGTGCCAAAGAAGGATGGAACATGGAGAATGTGTACCGATAGTAGAGCTTTGAACAAGATTACTGTTCGTTACAGGTTTCCTATGCCAAGGTTGGATGACATGCTAGATCAGTTGAGTGGGGCTACTATCTTTTCGAAGATTGATTTGAAGAGTGGTTATCATCAGATTCGAATTAGACCGGGAGACGAATGGAAGACCGCATTCAAGACGAGGGAAGGTTGATATGAATGGTTGGTTATGCCGTTTGGTCTATCAAATGCACCAAGTACATTTATGAGGGTGATGAATCAAATTTTCAGACTGTACATTGGGAAGTTTGTTGTAGTTTACTTTGATGATATTCTGATTTATAGCGCGAGCACAGAGGAGCATGTAGAGCATTTGAGAAAGGTGTTAATTATTCTTCGTGAGGAGCAATTTTATGCAGCTACGAAGAAATGTGTGTTCATGACTCGAAGTGTGTTATTTTTGGGATATGTTGTATCTAAGAAGGGAATCCAAGTGGACCAGAGTAAAGTTGAAGCTATTAGAAATTGGCCACAACCGAGAACTATCACTGAAGTTAGAAGTTTTCATGGATTGGCCTCATTCTACCGAAGATTCATTCCACACTTCAGTAGCGTGATGGCACTAGTTACCGATTGTATGAAAGGAAAGCAGTTTTCTTGGTCAGAGGAAGCAAGAGTTGCTTTTGAACGGATCAAAGAACTTTTGACGACAGCACCAATTCTTGTATTACCAGATTTTCAGTTGTTGTTTGAGCTACATACTGATGCATCAAAGGTTGGAATTGGGGGAGTGTTGAGTCAGAGGGGACGTCCAGTTGCTTATTTCAGTGAGAAATTATCAGGGGCAAAGATGAGATATAGTACGTATGATGTAGAGTTTTATGCTGTAGTGCAAGCAGTAAAACATTGGAGACACTATCTGTTCCAAAAGGAGTTTGTTCTTTACACTGATCATGAGGCTTTGAAGCATTTGCAAGGGCAGGATAAGATTTCCGCGAGACATGCATCATGGATTGCCTATTTACAACAGTTTACTTTTGTCGTGAAACCTAAATCAGGGGTGACGAATCGTGTGGCTGATGCTTTGAGTAGGAGGAGACATTTATTAACGACAATGAAAGTTGAAGTGACAGGTTTCGAATTATTGCCAGAGCCGATTGAAGAAGATCCTTACTTTGAAAAGTTTGTTGAGAAAGTTAAGGATGGGAATACTGATGAATTTGTGTTGGTTGGTGGATTCTTGTTCAAAGGGAATCGTTTATGTATACCAGATTGTAGCTTGAGAATGAAGATTATCAAGGAATTGCACGAGGAAGGACATGTGGGCCGTGATCGTACATTGCATTTGATTTTTCATTCTTACTTTTGGCCGTCAATGAGGAGAGAGGTTGAAAGGTTTGTGGAGAGATGTCATATCTGTCAGGTTTCAAAACGAACAACGACAAATGCAGGATTGTATATGCCGTTACCTGTACCGTCTAAACCATGGGTTGATATCAGCATGGATTTCGTTTTGGGTTTGCCTAGAACTCAAAGTGGGAATGATTCTATATTTGTTGTGGTGGACAGGTTTTCGAAAATGGCGCATTTTATTGCTTGTAAGAAGACGGCGGATGCTGTTCGTGTTGCTCAGTTATTTTTCAAGGAAATCTATCATTTACATGGGTTGCCGGAGTCTATTGTTTCAGACAGGGATACCAGATTTTTGAATCATTTTTGGCTTAGTTTGTGGAAGATGGTGGGAACGAAGTTGAACTTTAGCAGCGCTTATCATCCGCAAACAGATGGACAGACAGAAGTTGTTAATAGATCGCTGGGGAATTTACTGCGGTGTCTTGTGAAGGACAATCTGAAGAGTTGGGACATGAAGTTATGCCAAGCAGAGTTTGCGCATAATCATGCAGTGAATCGTAGTACAGGATTCAGTCCATTTCAGATCGTATATTCAAGCTTGCCAAGGGGACCGTTGGATTTGACAGTAGTACCACAACCAAAGGGGACGGTTAAACGAGCTGTAGACTTTGTTGATGGGTTAACTGAATGTCATAAAATCGTTCAGGAACGATTGGAGAAAGAAAATGAGAAGTATAAGCAGACTGCAGATTTGAAGCGACGAAATGTTGAATTTAACGAAGGTGATTTGATGTATGTTGTATTAACAAAGGATCGTTTTCCAGTAGGCGCTTATAACAAGTTGAAAGCCAGAAAAATTGGTTCTGTAGAAGTTGTGAAACGGATTAATGAAAATGCTTATAAGTTGAAGCTACCGGAGGATGTATACACTTCTGACGTATTCAATGTTAAGCATCTTGTGCCATATTATAGGGGTAAACAATCCGATGTGGAAGAGTTTACAAATTCGAGGACGAATTTTTCTCAACCAGGAGAGGATGATGCAGATCAGGCCAAAGCGATGAGTCGTTCACGACTTAAGATGGTACATATAAGTCATTTCTGACCTATGGAGTCACAAAGGGAAGGCATACGAGTTAGTAAAAAAAAGGATTGAGTCGCCTCCGAGCTAACTAGATACCAGAGGGAAAATGGTGCCGACTTAACGACCTAAATCTAACGAGTCACGACCTAAGGTCTTAGGTCGGCAACGGCCTAATGTGTTGTATATGTGCTGAGTTAACGAGTTACGACCCATGATAAGTCGACCTAATTAAGTCGTTGAGGAGTAATGCCGCAAGAAGATTGTAATGTGTTTGTGTAGTGTGTTTTCTTTGAGTCATAGGTCGTATACGACCTAAGTGTGTTGAGTCTGTAATTTTTGTGGCAGTGTGACATAAGTCGTCTACGACTTAAAAGTTGTCTCGGTCATGTATATAGTTGAGTCGTGAGTGGTGTTAGTCTTAAGTCGGTTACGTGTTAGGTCATTCCTAGTTAGGTCGGCCGTGTATTATGCAATTGTCATCTGTTGAGTCGGTTGCTTTGTGTTGTGTTGTAATTGAGGCATATAGTGTCCGTTGAGTCGGCAACGACCTAGTTGAGTCGTGAGGCATGAGACGGCAACGACTTAAGGGTCAGGGGTGTGAAAACACTATAAATAGGGAGTGAGTTGTAACTTTTTGGGGGTTGATTTTTAAATAAAATTCTTGTTTGATTGCTGTGTGCCTTCATCCTAAATTGGTAGTTGAGTGTAATCTCCTATCTCCACTTTCGGTTATTCGAGTGCGCTCGAATCAACGATTGTTGAAGCCGATTCGTGGAATCAAGTGCGCTTGATCAACGCTTGAAGAATTGAAGATCTTCTCTCACGGTATCGTGCGCGATCAACGTGTCAAAGATAGATAGAATTCGGTATCTTTGTGATCAAAGAATTTGGGCATTTCAGTATCTTCAATCCATCGATTGCTACTTTCATCGATCCATATCGTTTTGTTGAATATCCGCTGCGTCAACAGTGCAATATGGATATATGATAATACAGAGTATAGTGATGATAGTAATACTGTAAATAGTGCAGAATATAAAAGCGGTATAGTAAAATAGCACCAGAGATTTTTATACTGGTTCGGAGCACTGTCCTACATCCAGTCCCAGACTCCTTTTGGAATTTCACTAAAACAACAACCCTCACTTAACCTGGAGGAACAGGTCAATACAACCCCTGAGCAGTCGTGGACCTGAGCAGCGGAACATGATTTCGCCTCAACAGCCAAAGAGGACTTCACACGCCTGAGCAGCAGAACAGGACTTCAACAAATATGATAACAAATATGATAACAAATATGATAACATGACTTTTTGTGTGTTTTGATAACATGGATTTGTCACTTGTAGTACACACTTCCTATAATCATTATGATGTGTATATTTGAAGTTTCTGAAGATTAGAAAGGAATAGTGTTTCTTAGAATATATAAATCTTATTTAAGCAATAAGCATGCAAGAAAAAGAAAGTTAGATAAGAGAGAAAAGCAGATTCTGTAATTTGAAATCAAGTTGGAATACGTGTGTATAGATGTTAAAAACAGCGACCATTGGCGAAGAGTTCCGGTTGAAGTGTTGTGTCCAAATATCTTTATAGAGGTTCGTAACTCTTCACAAATGGTCGTGTCCTTTCAGAAAAATATAGCTGTTATAGAAATTCAGT
Source organism: Allium cepa (assembly GCA_030765085.1). Lineage (NCBI taxonomy): Eukaryota > Viridiplantae > Streptophyta > Magnoliopsida > Asparagales > Amaryllidaceae > Allium > Allium cepa. The sequence continues at coordinate 764,042,279 of CM060929.1, forward strand.
CGAGTGAACCTCTGGGTCAGTCAAATGAATATTCAAACGAATTTTAAATAAATATTTGAATATTTGTGCACCTATGTAACGACCCACTATTTTGCACCATTCAAATTCGACAATAAATTAAAACATGTCAAACTTGAACAGTTCAAAACAATAGTTTGTAAATAAATTTGGAGCAAATGAAATCAAATTACAGAATCACAGGCATAGAAATCAGAATACTCATAGCGGAATAGAATAACTTAGTGGTTCATGAGGCCACTATCACATAGTCTCAAAATAAGTAAATTTTACATAGTATTTAAACACAAATATAGGTTGAAATCACCACAGAAACTCAATATTCAATTGTCTCAATTACAAAAGCTAAAATAAGATCTGAACATAATCTTGACAGCAGCTTGGAAAGAGGTGATCTTCAGAAGTCCTAGCTTTCGAGATGAAGTTCGAAATGAAACTCAGGCTGACCTGAGCGTAAGATAAAAACATAAACACTCGAGTCAGGACATACATACTTATACAGTGTAAGCTAATTCAAGTGAACTGTAATATAGATACAAGTAGCTTAAAGGATTCTTGGGACCGCCATCCTCTAAGGATCCGTTAAACTATTTACTATGTAGTAATATTTCGCTATTATATTAGTGTCTATTGGTAAAGTAAATTTACTTTTAAATAGCGTTAAGGAGTGAACCAATATTCCCCTTAACACTAATGGTCCCAGTAATTCATCCAATATCATAGTCCCTCCTGATCGGGAAGCCATCAGAGGATACCACATAGGCTACGGGAGAAAACCAAACTCGTACAAGGCTCGCTATGGTAGGTGACACGGCACAACTAGGCAATGCCAGGGTAGATATACCAATTACACTTCCGGACCGGTGGTAACGCGTAGCTGCTACTACCGCCCATCTCGACCAACACTCCCAAATCAAAGGCGCGCACAAAACAATCACAAAGTAATGGAATGGCATACGAAGAAGTGCGTTCGATCAAAGGTGCTACCTCATTAATCCAGAATCGCTCCCGTTTTAGCCACCTTGTGCCAACCCACGGGAGTCGGGTCCATGTATTTACCTCAAAGGAAACGTCGCCACCATCCTACTTCATTGTGGAATCTCCACCGCATACACGGTTGTCAAAGTGGTTTTCGGTATCGACAGAGAGTATGCCCATATCCAATCCCATTCTCTTTAACGACCAACGTTATTATTACCCGTGGTTATAAAGAATTCAAAATAGTTTTATGTTTCAATCAAAATACTACATTTAATCTTTTTAAAAGTGAAGTTATAATTCTTACAAATCCAATATAAATCCCAAAGGTTTAGCCTTAGTTCATTTGTATCAACTACAGCACTTGCGAAGTGCGGGAATATCCTTTACAACAGATTTGAGTAAATTAAATTTTAGACTTCAATATAATTTCAACAATAATTAAACCTTAAATAAAACCAATTTAGCTTATATAATCATAATTTCCACCTTCTCATAGTCATTTAAATTACTCAATAATTTATGAATATTTTAAAGTAAAATTTTCAAATATATATCTAACTTCTCTATACTTTACTTATTAAAAACAAGTGAAAAATTCTCTATAAATTTTACTTAATAATTAAGTTCAATTAGCACTTCAAAATAAACTAAATTTCTAATCAATATCTTAACTTACCTTTATTCCTAAACCACTTTGCATTCTAAATTTGGTTATATTTCAACTTCCATTTTTAAGTATTCACTTTATTTAATTATTTAATTCATAGACAACTTTACCCTTTATTTATTTACTTATTCAAATTTTAGCCAAAACATCATAATTTATTTCTTAACTTGAATTCCATTTTATTTTACAAATCAAAATTTACAAGAATAAATTTATACTTTAAATTCAGAACATTTATTTATTTACATTTTTAATTTGTACAATATCACTATACTTATAAGAATCATTTTTAAATCAAATTTTTAAACAAAATATTATAACATTCTAATTTAAAAATATTTAATACTTCCAAAAAGAAATATATAACCACGGGTCTGTATAATATTCTCTAACCTAGGTTAAGTGATACAGATAATATATAATTTCAATCCGTAATTTACAAATAAAATTCGGGTTATATCATTCCAAACCCACAATCCCAAGTTAAATAATAAATAATAAATAGATAATAACAAATATCGTTCAGGCCTATCATTTTAGCCCGTAACGATTCTATTCTACAGGGGACTTGCAGTGATAAACAGTAAATAAATAAATTGTATAACAACATAATACAACAGTATAAAATATAACTAATGATGGGTAAATTTAATAATGGGGTTTTCTAAACATCATAAATTTATCAGAGGCAATTAAAATATAAAATAAAATCAATCTATAATTTCACTTGTTAATAATTTTCAGATCTATAAGTACGTTTGTCGGGTGAGAAATACTCACCTCTACGCTGCTGATGATTAGACTCAAAACTAGGATAATCACACCGGAAACAGCGTATAGAAAGCACGATCAAATATTGGAAGATGAGACAAACCGATTTCGATTTTGAAACAAGATAAATAAATAAACTGAGTACGCGAATTCAATTACGGACAAAGCAAATTTTAAATAAAAAGAATTGGAACGGGATTAAATAAAGGATATTTGGACCAAATTTTCCCAACTACTTCACCACACAACTCCCCCAACTCCCCACGTACCCTTCCCTGTAACAACCCTCATATTTATCAATTGTATATTTAAATATTTTATTTAAATATTTTATCGTTCGTCGGATTTTGGTCCGAAAAGCTACTTTTTGCATACGGTCGAATTAGGACTCGGGACCCCTCCCATTGAGTTTAAAATACCGTTTGCGACCTTTTTGAGTATAAGCTTCGATATGTTTGGAGATAGTAGAATTTTGCTACTTTTCACTTAGGGCTTTGGGTTTAGGTTGGGTTCAGCCCAATGTTCTAACTTAATACCCCAAACTGAAACCCCCCTCTTCATTCATTCCCTCTTCCTCTAATTTCAGTTCTAAAGAGATTAATGGTGGAAGAGAATGGGAAATAGAAATCCAAAACCCTAGTTTCCATTTGCAATCAAATTCTAGCTACAAACTCAAGAGAACCCATTGGTAAGCTTTCTCTTCATCTTCTCCAACTCATTCTCTCTTTGATTTCAGAAATTTCCTAAACCTAACTTAGGGAATGTTCTTCTTTTAAGCTTAGATTCAAGCTTCTAGTGTTGAGATTGAAGTGTGGTTGATCTTCCCTTGTCTTCAAGCTTCTCATTCATTGTTTTTGGGTTCAAAGGTGAGATTTTTATCTCACATCTAAGTCTATGATTATCTTTGATTATTAGGTATGAATTCCTAATACTTATTCATGTGCATTTGATTTTGGTTTGAATTGATTTGGTGTATTTCTAATTTTTAGTGTTTCGAAATCAAAATCTATGAAATCCTTTTATGGATGTTTGAACATGTTTTTGGTGACGCATCGAAGAGCCTATTGGGCTGGGTTGCTGATTGGCGTAATCCCTTAGTGCCCGAAGCTTCACCGGTTGCGAATTGGAAGGGTTTCACCTTCCATTTTTAGGCAGAGAAAACTGCCTTAGCTCCAGTCAGTTGACTGGACTTCCAAGTCAGTCGACTGGCTGAAGCTAAAATGCAGTTTGAAGGCTTCCTGCAGAGCCTAGGGGCTCTGTTTACTGCAGTCAGTCGACTGACCCACTGAGTTCAGTCGACTGACCAGTATCCCGCGGATTTTTGGGGACTGAGTTCAGTCGACTGAACTCAATGAGCCAGTCGACTGACCTGTACCTAGTTGTCTTCTATGCCTACTTGAGCCTATTTTTGCACGGTTTCCAAATTTCATCGATTCGTGTTAATTCCCACTTGTTGTTGCTACGACTTTAATGACTCCTATTTTTGGAATTTTTGGGAATACCCATTTTGACGGATTCAGATCGATTTCTTTGGATTTTATTCACGTCTTTGGATGTGAATTTTTATGATTGGTTATTTCTACAATCACTTCTATGATTTGTCACTTTAAAATATAAAGGTTTTCTATACTGGTAGTAAATATCAAAACTCTTTCCTCAAACGATTTCAATACTATTTTAATACCAAATTCGTTTATAAAACATTTTTCCAATCTATTAGTATATACAAACCTTTACCTCACTCGTATGAGAAATCTAATTAAACGGCTTAGGAAAACAATTGGTATGAAACGCTTGCATTTACTTCGCCGGTTAATTCTTGGACTTGATCGATTGAATCACTTGTGACAATTTTCTAGTGGAGATCTACAATTTGTTCGTAAATATTTAAGTTAAGCTAGTGGTTATGGGACATGAAGCTAAACTCATACATTTACTAGCTTATTGTAATTGACACTTCTTGATGATCGATGATGATCATTTTATGGTTTAGACTAGCAATGTGCGATGTCTCTTTGTCTATGTGGAGGACTGTTCCTCATTTTATTGAGCTTCGTCTCATTTCTTGCATGGGTCGTACCTTTCTAGGTGCGTCGATGTTCATCTATGCACGGGGCGTGTCTTTCTAGGTGCGTCGATGTTCAACTTTTCATGGGGTGTATCTTTCTAGGTGCATCGATGTTAGACATTACATGGGATGTATCCTTCTAGGTGCATCGATGTTTATTTATGCATGGGGCGTATCTTTTTAGGTGCGTCGATGCTAAAGCATGGGGCGTATCTTTGTAGGTGCGTCGATGTTCGTCTATGCATGGGGCGTGTCTTTCTAGGTGCGTCGATGTTCGACTTTGCATGGGGTGTATCTTTCTAGGTGCATCGATGTTAGACATTACATGGGATGTATCTTTCTAGGTGCATCGATGTTTATTTATGCATGGGGCGTATCTTTTTAGGTGCGTCGATGCTAGAGCATGGGGCGTATCTTTCTAGGTGCGTCGATGTTCGACTGTGCATGGGGCGTGTCTTTCTAGGTGCGTCGATATCCAGTTTATGGGATTGGCCATCCTTTTATTGTGATTTCTGGATTTCGTGTGTTGAATTCTGGAATTTATGCTTCACCTATTTTGTAATTTCTATTGATATGATTTATCAATTTTTGTGCATTGGTGAATTCGTGTGTCATTGACTTCTGTGATTGACATTGATATAATCGTCAATATTTATAGTTTGGTGAACGAAATAAAGAGTATGACATTTCTTTGATTCTTGTGTAGATTTGGTGCTATTGATTAATCCTCTTGTTGATTTTCAATTATTTATAAATATATCACAGCTTGGCATTGTGATTATTATGTGTTTAGTCATATCTCTTATTCTATATCGTTTTATCTGATATTTATAGTTAGACTGATCCGTTTATTATTTTCTTATTAAATAATACTCGGGTCAGACCGAGATGTTACAGGTGCTACTGCTTGACTTCTCTTTTGGGGTTATCATATGATCTTTTGGCTAACTACTTAGATTAGTAGCTTATTTTGTTGTATACACTTGAGATATGGACTCATAGTTGTATTCTTTTGTATACACGTGTTGCTATTCTTTTGTATTATTGTGGATCTTTTTGACCACTACTCTGATATACACTTCCATGTGTTAATTATATATTCATATCTTCTTCCGCCTTTGTGATATGAATTATCTGTGACTGATTTGTGTTATGCTTGTTTCTATATTTGTTTCCGAAGATTATTATAGCCACTGTGTAGTAGCTTTGTGTTTGTATCGGTATGTCGGATTTCCTCTTGAAATAAAATGCATGTTATACTATCTGACATATCGGTGCTCGCGCAAAGCAATTACACGGACGGTCGCTCCTCAACAGCCTTATTCTCCGTGCTAGTTGACAGCATTACACCGTAGTGTTCTTGGCTAGCGCGGGTATAGAGGTGGGGCGTCACAGCTTGGTATTAGAGCCAAACTTCGGAACAATATGGAATCTTATAACAAGGATCATCGTCCTAAGTCTTTCTTATGAGTCGTGCTTTAGGATTTTATTCGAGTCTTCGTACCGATTCATCCTATTTTCCTTTATGATTCCTTGTTTTATCTATCAAGAATTGCTTGATATTTATCTTGAGAATAACTTTTTCTTCTTCTTTATTTCTTTCTTAAAGAAGAGAAATGGTTAGACCAGGCCGTTCCTGCCCCGGTCCATCTAGTGCTACTCCTCGGGATGGAGTATTCATGTCTGCTCAGCAGCTTTTAGATCTCGTGAAGAATGCTCAAGCTGCAGGACCCAATCCAGAGCCTACTCATCCTAGATCCGGTTTTGCACGCTTGTGCAGAGACTATATCGATTTGGGTGGAAGGCCATTCAAAGGATCCGAGAGTGTCATTGAAATTCAAGCTTGGCTCAAATCATGCGATCGCATCTTTTCTCGCATGAACCTTATTGATCTACATTGAGTCCAAGTGGCTTCTAGCATGCTCCAAGAAAGAGCGTTATATTGGTATGAGCTCTTGACTTCGGAGATTATCGAAGCGGATCTTACTTAGGAGCAATTCTGGGAATGATTCGAATTAAAGTTTGTGCTGGAGGCTGAGAAAGTAACGTTAGCCCTGCGTTTCATAGACCTTGTTCAAGGTGAGTCTTCTGTGACAGACTATGTCGCATCTTTCGAATCTCTTTACAAATATGGGGTTGAATACATTAATACCCCATTGAAGAAAAATCAGAGATTTGTCTATGGCTTGAATAAGAATCTTAAGAAGCCATTACTCGTGAAACTTGAGGTTTCATTTGATCAGCTTATTGATATCGCTCTTCGTCTTGAAGAGGCCGATAGAGAAGGTGATGTTGAAGTTGTGTGTGCCCAACAAAACTTCAACAACAACGTGAAGAGGCCTATTAAATTCAAAGGCCCCATTCCCAACAAGAAAGGGAGGTAAGAAACCCCGGTAGCAAAGGCACCTACCTCTAGTCGTGGACAATGCTACAATTGTGGTTCCACGAACCACTATGTAAGGGAGTGTCCGAGACCCCTCTTTTGTCGCTATTGCAAAAATTCGGGTCACCATATTACTGCATGTCCCGTACTTCAAAGTAAGAAGGAGGGAGAGCTCAATGTTGTGCAAGCTCCTGGTAACACTTCTCGTGGTCAAGGTATTTTTCACTCAATCCTTGATGGCATTGTTTTATTTCGTGATCTTCTTAGTTGAGTTCTTTTTGATATGGGTTCTATCTCACTATTTTATATCAAAAGAACTTGTTGATTCTTTTTCTTTAAAAATATTTTGGGCTTGATGAGTTCTTTGAGAGTTGCGAATCCGGATGGTAGGTCCGCAACACTCAATTTGTCTTGATGTCGAAATTATTTTATGTGATTTTTCTGTCCGAGCCGATTTTTACTTAGGCTTCGAAATTTACTTTTTTAAGGATTGGCTTAATTATTATGAGGCCATATCCTTTGTCCCGTGTGGACTATTCATCTTTGACATTTTCAACCTGTCAAGCAGATTTATATTTTTCCTTTGTGATTTTGATTCCAATTATATGGCATCATTTTCTTCTTTAAGCTCATATAATGAGGAAAGTGTTATTTCTCTTATCTAAATAGTTTGTGAACTTTCCGGTATTTTTGAGTTTGTCTTAGGATTATCACCAAAGAAATCTTTTGTGTGGTGATAAGGTCTTTCTAGTTCGACCTTGCCATCGATTTTCCTTTGGCTACGAGTTGCGGGAGTAGCATTCCACTTACCGCATTCCGCACTCGTTATTACTATTATGAATGACTTATTATATCATTCAGTTTGCCCATCTTGTTTCACCCAATTTATAAATCAAGTATTCTATGAATATCTCGATGACTTCATTTGTGTATTTATTGATTTTGAATGAAAATAGAAAATTAAAAATTTTGTAAATCTTTTTCATAAGATTTATTTATAAGTACGATTTGATTTTTCTCTTAAGCGAGCAAAGAATATTCTTAAAACTTTTTAAAAGATATTTTTATCATATAGAAGATGATTTTGTGATTGTATGCCCGTTGAATGCTTTAAGAATTCTGGTCGATGCCCTTGATCAACGTTATCGATAAGAATCTCCTAAACGCTTTGATGAGACAGTCAGACACGATATATTGACTTGTAAAAATGTAATTTTTTGTAGAAAGATTATTACAAAAAAAATTGTAATTTTGAAAGTTTTAACTTTTCGGGAAAAAGGATTATTTAAAAGAACTCTTCCTTTCGATACTCTTATTCTTGTGATTGCTGAAGGGGAACCAAGACTTTGCTATTTGTACCGATACTAGTCGTATTGGTTTGGATGCCATTCTCTTGCAAAGGAGAACGTGCTATCACTTGTGCTTCTAAAACATTATAGCTTATCGAGACTAGATATGCCACTCATGATCTAGTACTCGCTGCTATTGTTTTTACTTTTGGAATTTGGCAACACCATATTTGGATGAGAAATTTGTTCTCTACCTCGATCATAAATCTTTGGAATATTTAATTTCTTATGAGGAACTTCATGTTGACTCGAGTTCCTTACATCTTATGATCTCGATATTCTTTTTATTCCCGAAGGGGAAATCGTGTTGCCAATACGTTTTGTCATAGGCAACAAGGTGTTGATTCTTCGATGATGTCTGAAGGGAATTATCTCTTTATCAAGTTCATCGAACGTTTTGATGAACTTCGTTTTATTGAGTTTCATCTCATTTCCTTTTATGGACTTGCGTCCGATGTTCTTTTATAGTTTATCGGTTCATCGGATGTACTGTTATTATACTACATCGATGTTCCGTCCTATTTGATTCATTGGATGTATTGTTTGTACTACATCAATGTCTTTAATTTTTGATTCATTTGATGTACCGTTTGTACTACATCAATGCGTTCGCTTTTCGATTCATTGGGCGTACCGTTTTCGTACTACGCTGATGTCCCAAATTATTTGAGTTTCTAGTTTCTCGGGCGTACTGTTATTATACTACGTCGTTGCACCAGCTCAATTTTCTGCTATTCTTGACGTTTTCTCACGTCTTTTATCTACGGAAATGCCTTAGGGATTCCAGTTTTTATTCTTGAGCCCAGTGATATTGTAGAAATCGAAGTTTCACCAGTTTCGACTTATGAGCAACATTCCATTCGCATCATTACTTCGGAGGGTGAGCGCCTTCGGAATAAAGATGTTCTTCATGAGAGAGTTCATTGGTTCACAAATCCTAAGGATTGCTCTTGGGAATCCAAAAAATTCATCGAGCGATCCCGTTCAGGCTTACTCTTTCATGCTCCTTATGGTGAACTTTCTATTTCAAATTTTCTTTTGTGTTGATATGCTTTTATGGTTGTTACTCTTTATTTTCTTCTTAAGTATTGCGAGGACGCAATTTCTTTAAGAAGGGGAGTCTGTAACAACCCGCATATTTATCAATTGTATATTTAAATATTTTATTTAAATATTTTATCGTTCGTCGGATTTTGGTCCGAAAAGCTACTTTTTGCATACGGTCGAATTAGGACTCGGGACCCCTCCCATTGAGTTTAAAATACCGTTTGCGACCTTTTTGAGTATAAGCTTCGATATGTTTGGAGATAGTAGAATTTTGCTACTTTTCACTTAGGGCTTTGGGTTTAGGTTGGGTTCAGCCCAATGTTCTAACTTAATACCCCAAACTGAAGCCCACCTCTTCATTCACTCCATCTTCCTCTAATTTCAGTTCTAAAGAGATTAATGGTGGAAGAGAATGGGAAATAGAAATCCAAAACCCTAGTTTCCATTTGCAAATCAAATTCTAGCTCCAAACTCAAGAGAACCCATTGGTAAGCTTTCTCTTCATCTTCTCCAACTCATTCTCTCTTTGATTTCAGAAATTTCCTAAACCTAACTTAGGGAATGTTCTTCTTTTAAGCTTAGATTCAAGCTTCTAGTGTTGAGATTGAAGTGTGGTTGATCTTCCCTTGTCTTCAAGCTTCTCATTCATTGTTTTTCGGTTCAAAGGTGAGATTTTTATCTCACATCTAAGTCTATGATTATCTTTGATTATTAGGTATGAATTCCTAATACTTATTCATGTGCATTTGATTTTGGTTTGAATTGATTTGGTGTATTTCTAATTTTTAGTGTTTCGAAATCAAAATCTATAAAAATCCTTTTATGGATGTTTGAACATGTTTTTGGTGACGCATCGAAGAGCCTATTGGGCTGGTTGCTAATTGGCGTAATCCCTTAGTGCCCGAAGCTTCACCGGTTGTGAATTGGAAGGGTTTCACCTTCCACTTTTAGGCAGAGAAAACTGCCTTAGCTCCAGTCAGTCGACTGGACTTCCAAGTCAGTCGACTGGCTGAAGCTAAAATGCAGTTTGAAGGCTTCCTGCGGAGCCTAGGGGCTCTGTTTACTGCAGTCAGTCGACTGACCCACTGAGTTCAGTCGACTGACCAGTATCCCGTGGATTTTTGGGGACTGAGTTCAGTCGACTGAACTCAATGAGCCAGTCGACTGACCTGCACCTAGTTGTCTTCTATGCCTACTTGAGCCTATTTTTGCACGGTTTCCAAATTTCATCGATTCGTGTTATTTCCCACTTGTTGTTGCTACGACTTTAATGACTCCTATTTTTGGAATTTTTGGGAATACCCATTTTGACGAATTCGGATCGATTTCTTTGGATTTTATTCACGTCTTCGGATGTGAATTTTTATGATTGATTATTTCTACAATCACTTCTATGATTTGTCACTTTAAAATATAAAGGTTTTCTATACTAGTAGTAAATATCAAAACTCTTTCCTCAAACGATTTCAATACTATTTTAATACCAAATTCGTTTATAAAACCGTTTTCCAATCATTTAGTATATACAAACCTTTACCTCACTCGTATGAGAAATCTAATTAAACGGCTTAGGAAAACAAGTGGTATGAAACGCTTGCGTTTACTTCGCCGGTTAATTCTTGGACTTGTTCGATTGAATCTCTTGTGACAATTTTCTAGTGGAGATCTACAATTTGTTCGTAAATATTTAAGTTAAGCTAGTGGTTATGGGACATGAAGCTAAACTCATACATTTACTAGCTTATTGTAATTGACACTTCTTGATGATCGATGATGATCATTTTATGGTTTGGACTAGCAATGTGCGGTGTCTCTTTGTCTATGTGGAGGATTGTTCCTCATTTTATTGAGCTTCGTCTCATTTCTTGCATGGGCCGTACCTTTCTAGGTGCGTCGATGTTCGTCTATGCATGGGGCGTGTCTTTCTAGGTGCGTCGATGTTCGACTTTGCATAGGGTGTATCTTTCTAGGTGCATCGATGGTAGACATTACATGGGATGTATCTTTCTAGGTGCATCGATGTTTATTTATGCATGGGGCGTATCTTTTTAGGTGCGTCGATGCTAGAGCATGGGGCGTATCTTTCTAGGTGCGTCGATGTTCGTCTATGCATGGAGCGTGCCTTTCTAGGTGCGTCGATGTTTGTCTATGCATGGTGCGTGTCTTTCTAGGTGCGTCGATGTTCGACTTTGCATGGGGTGTATCTTTCTAGGTGCATCGATGTTAGACATTACATGGGATGTATCTTTCTAGGTGCATCGATGTTTATTTATGCATGGGGCGTATCTTTTTAGGTGCGTCGATGCTAGAGCATGGGGCGTATCTTTCTAGGTGCGTCGATGTTCGACTGTGCATGGGGCGTGTCTTTCTAGGTGCGTCGATATCCAGTTTATGGGATTGGCCATCCTTTTATTGTGATTTCTGGATTTCGTGTGCTGAATTCTGGAATTTATGCTTCACCTATTTTGTAATTTCTATTGATATGATTTATCAATTTTTGTGCATTGGTGAATACGTGTGTCATTGACTTTTGTGATTGACATTGATATAATCGTCAATATTTATAGTTTGGTGAACGAAATAAAGAGTATGACATTTCTTTGATTCTTGTGTAGATTTGGTGATATTGATTAATCCTCTTGTTGATTTTCAATTACTTATATATATATCACAGCTTGGCATTGTGATTATTATGTGTTTAGTCATATCTCTTATTCTATATCGTTTTATCTGATATTTATAGTTAGACTGATCCGTTTATTATTTTCTTATTAAATAATACTCGGGTCAGACCGAGATGTTACAGGTGCTTCTGCTTGACTTCTCTTTTGGGGTTATCATATGATCTTTTGGCTAACTACTTAGATTAGTAGCATATTTTGTTGTATACACTTGAGATATGGACTCATAGTTGTATTCTTTTGTATAACACGTGTTGCTTTTCTTTTGTATTATTGTGGATCTTTTTGACCACTACTCTGATATACACTTCCATGTGTTAATTATATATTCATATCTTCTTCCGCCTTTGTGATATGAATTATCTGTGACTGATTTGTGTTATGCTTGTTTCTATATTTGTTTCCGAAGATTATTATAGCCACTGTGTAGTAGCTTTGTGTTTGTATCGGTATGTCGGATTTCCTCTTGAAATAAAATGCATGTTATACTATCTGACATATCGGTGCTCGCGCAAAGCAATTACATGGATGGTCGCTCCTCAACAGCCTTATTCTCCGTGCTAGTTGACAGCATTACACCGTAATGTTCTTGGCTAGCGCGGGTATAGAGAAGGGGCATCACATTCCCTGTCCATGCTCATGTTATAAAACGCATGCACGCATGGTAGGGGAAATCTTCCCGTTTTTTCTTTCTTTTTAAGTCAAGAGGTTGTAATGAATACAGAGGTAATGCAAGCATTTTATATCCTCAAATGCGGTGGGGTGGAGGCTGTAGGTGGTCGAGCATTCGTGTGAGCCAGTGGAACAAGCATGAAGCAAAAAGGAGAGAAAAAGATAATAGTAGTAAGAAAAACATGCGCCATTACCTGATAGCCGAAAAGCTCATGCAAATAGAAGGAAGATGAAGGCTGAAGCAAAATGTGATGCAAGAAATATTTGTGACGTGCTTGAGTATTTATAAGGAGAGTTTTCATTGCTTATAAATATGAGAGAGGGTGCACAAATCAGGGCAAAATTTTGGCCAAAAATTCTGTACGTGTGGAAACAAATTAAAAAAATGGGCAAGTAAATCTTTGATTGATACGTGATGTTTTCTTTATGTTATTAGGGGAAAAATGCGCTGATTTAGGTGAGAGAATATAGGCAAGAAAGATTTGAGCAAATATTTACAGTGGTATTGATTGCGTGAATTTAGCAAAAGGAAACTGCAAGAAATCTTTGGCGAACATTTTTTACACGTTTAAAATTTATTAGGAAGTAAATGCGTTGATTAAAACGCAGGAAATATTTATAAAATGGGAAGGTGGTGAAAATTATTTGCGTACAAGCTTGAGTATTTAAATGAAAACTAGTATTGATTGCTTGGAGAAACGGCAGGGAATAATTCATTTTGAAACTGTCAGGAGGAATTTGCGCGTGATGTTTGATTTAGGAGATAATTGCGTTTGTTAAAATGAAAGAAATAAATATGTTTGAACGACAAGGAATACGCACGTGAGTGGCTTATTTAACAGTGGTTGCGTTGATCAAGAGAAAGAAAAACGATAAGCAATAAATTTTGAACGTTAGGGGAAATCAAAGATTTCATACTTATTAATCAAATTGAAGTAAAGGAAAGTGGGATATCTTTAAATGTAAATGGCAAGTAACGGTTGAATTCCCCCTTCCACCCCACAAAATGCACGGAAATTTATTTTTCAAATAGCAAAGTTAAGGAAAGAATTAGCGCGTACTTATTTAAATTTTAGTCGTTACTTATTCATTAAGTAAATACGCAAAAGAAAATAACATACTTTTACAGCGTCAAATAAATCAGCCAAATGGATGTGAACGTACACTTTAAACATACAAATTAAAGGTGTAATTAAATAGATTATTTATACACTATAACTTTTAAAATTATAATAAAATATGATTTGCTTACATCCTTTTTATTCATTTACCATTTACTAAGAAATTTATTATTTAAATGGATGTATATAAGTAAAATATTAATTACTTAATTTTAAAAGGTATATAATCCATTTTTTGAAAAGAACAAAAATGAAATAAAATGTTGTTACAAATATATTCTGTTATTATAATAGATTAGGAAGTTTGGATTAAAAAATTAAAACATCAATTAATATTAGACTTTAACCAAAATAGGAGTTATAGACATTTGCTTATATTTATAAAATTTTGGTAATTAAAAATTCAACGTTTTGTTCAAAATAAAACCCAAAGTTTAAAATAAAAGAACAAAATATTTGTAAAAAAATTTGGGCAGTTACACTCTCCCCCACTCAGAACTTTTCGTCCTCGAAAATGAACGAAAGAAGGAAATAAAGGAATATAAGATAATAGAGCAAAGTACCTAAAACAAATGATTCCGGATTCGAGGCACGAATGCTCTCCTCCGTCTCCCAGGTGCAATCCCGTTCATCAGTGCTGCACTGCACTTTGACCAGGCAGACAGATTTTCATCTTAGTTGTTACGTACCTCGATCGACGATACGAAGGGGCTTCCTTTCAATAGTTAAGTCTTGCTCGATGTCTAAACTATCAAGAGCGGTAGGATGTATAATAAGAGATGGATCATGAAGACAGCGACGAAGGTGGGATACATGGAATACATTGTGTTTTCCAACGAATTTCTCGGGCAAATCCAGTCGATAAGAAAGAGACCCAATCCTTTCCAAGATGCGGAATGGACCGATGAATCTAGGAGCAAGCTTTCCTCTACGCCAAAAACTAACCACATTCCTTAAAGGAGTAACCTTAAGAAAAACTAAATCACCTACCGAAAACTCCAAACTTCTTCTTCGATGATCCGCGTACTTCTTCTGCCTATCCTGAGCAATCCTTAACCTTCTCTTAATCTCCTCAACCTTCTCCGAAGCTTCTAAAATAATATCAGGACAAAGGACCAAGCGACTACCGGATTCAATCCAGCAGGATGGAGATCTACAGAGTCTCCCATAAAGAGCAGCAAACAGGGACATCTTAACACTTTCCTAAAAAAATAGAATGAGATACATAAGGGATTAAGATAAGATAAGAACCGAGGATTGGAATTTATACCTGATATCTATTGTTATAGGTGAATTCCAAAAGATGGAGATGATCTTCCCAAGATCCTTCATAATCCAAAATACAAGCCCGAAGAAGATCCTTAAGAATCTGATTCACCCTTACCGTTTGACCGTCGGTCTGTGGGTGGTAAGCAGTGCTCAGATTCAGACGAGTACCTAAAGATTCATGGAAAGCTTTCCAAAACTGGCTAGTGAAGATAGGGTCTCGATCGCAAACAATGCTAGGGGAAACACCATGGAGACGAACAATCTCCCTCATATATATCTCAGATAAACTCGAAGCTGAACGGGTAGACTTGACCGGAATAAAATGAGCGGACTTGGTCAGTCTATCTACGATAACCTAGATGCTCTCATTTCCCCTCCTAGATCTCGGTAAACCATCAATAAAATCCATAGAAACTTGCTTCCACTTTCAATTGGGAATCTCCAGAGGCTGCAACAAACCTGGTGTTTTCTGATGATCCGCCTTGACTTGCTGACAAGTCGCACACGTGCTAACAAAAATAGAGACGTCGCGCTTCATACCCCTCCACCAATAAAGCTTCTTCAAATCCTGATAAATCTTCGCTACACTAGGATGTATGGAAAGTCTGGATTGATGATGTTCCCGAAGTAACTCCTGCCTCAAACCATCAACGTTCGGGACACAAATCCTATTGTTAATCCTCAAAATCTCTCTACCATCAATCTGAGCTTTGCTACCATCAGAACTACTACTGCTGCTTCTTTGGACATTCTCCTTCATGCCTCTAAGCATCACACCCTCATGCTGCTTAGCCATGATACGATCCAAAAAAGGAGAAGAAACAACAAGCTGGCACAACAAAGGCTTCTTCCTACTTGATCCATCTGCCACAACATTTGCTTTCCCAGGAGTATAGTTTATGTCAAAGTCATAAGAAGCAAGAAACTCGAGCCACCGAACTTGTCTCTGGTTCAAATCCTTCTGGGTGAAGATAAATTTCAAAGCTGATGATCGGTGAAGAGGTTAGACTTTGCACCTAAGAGATGATGTCTCAAAAGCATCAAAGCAAAGACAACTGCCAGCAATTTTAAATCGTGAGCAGCGTAATTAGCCTCATGTTTCTTCAACTGACGACTAGCATAGGCAATCACCTTCCCATCTTGCATCAATACCGCTCCCAAACCCTCGCGATAAGCATCGGTGTATACCGTCAATCTCTCATTTCCATTTGGAACGGTGAGCACTGGTGCGGAAGTAAGCTTATCCTTTAACTCTTGGAATGTCGCCTTACACTTATCGCTCCAAATAAACTTAGAATTTTTCCGAGTTAGAGCAATGAGGGGTGCAGAGATCCGAGCGAAGTTCTCAATGAACCTCCGATAGTAACCGACAAGGCCCAGAAAACTACGAATATCAGTCAGAGTCTTAGGTTCTTCCTAATCCTGTAATAGAATAGGGAAAATAAGGACTCCAGAAAAGATAGAGTGATTAAATTTAGGAAGAGAAAGGCGGAAAAGACTTACTTTGATCGCAGCAATCTTGACTGGATCAACAGAAACTCCTTCACTAGAGACAATATGTCGTAGAAATCGGACTTCCTCCTCCCAAAAATGACATTTCGAGAATTTAGCCTTTAATTGATGGTCTCGAAGAGTCTCTAACACATATCTCAAATGGACCTTATGCTCTTCCTCAGACTTGGAGAACACAAGGATATCATTAATAAAGACTAGAACAAATTTATTGAGCACATCTCGAAAGACACAATTCATCAAGTCGACGAAGAAGGCATGAGCATTAGTCAAACTAAAAGGCATAACTAGCCATTCAAAGAACCCGTTCTCTGTATGAAAAGAAGTTTTGGGAATGCTCTCCTCAGCAGCTCTAAGTTGGTGGAAACCTGTGATAAGATCCAGGTGAGAGAAAACAGTCGCTCCATAAAGCTGATCGAACATATCATTTATGCGAGGCATGGGATATCAGTTCTTCAAGGTGAGTTATTCAGCTCTCTGTAATCAACACACATCCGGAGAGAACCATCAGACTTGATGACAAAAACTACGGTTGGTCCCCATTTTGAAAAGCTAGGTCTAATCAGACCTTTAGGGGACAAATCCTGAATCTGCTTCCTTAATTCGATATTCTCCTGTGGTGCCAGTCTTCTGGGTGGAAGGACTATAGGTGGTGCTCCAGGAATGAGATCGATACAAAAATCAATTTCCTGCTTCGGAGGTAGAGAAACGACTTCACCAAATACGTCGGGAAATAGTTTGACTGCTAGGGACGAATGGATATCATGAGGGAAAGTATCTAGAGAATAAATGAAACTACCAGCGAACTCCTGGGGCAAACTACACTGGATCTCTAATGGATTTCCAAAATCATCTTTAAGGGCGACAGTTCGAGAACTACAAGATATCCGGGCATCATGCCTATCTAACCAATCACTCCCAAGCAATAGATCAAAAGCGTTAAACCCCAAAACATAGAAGTCACCAGTGAAACGGTGATCGAGGTATATAAGCTTCACTTGCTTACAAATCCTACTAAGATTTGTAGGGCCTCCGATGGGATTCGAAACATATAACGGCACGGAAGTAAATTCATGAGAAAGGTGATGCTCGAATTTATTACAAAGATCCAAAGAAATAAAGCTATGTGAAGCTCCGGTATCGAATAAAATACGAACAGGTGATTTAAACAAAGTAAAAGAACCCTGAAGTGTACCTTGAGAATCATTAGGAGCGGGAGCTGGTGGAGGTGCAGGCTGTGGAGCTGAGGAGGATGCAGAGGTAACAGCGAAAATCCCTGATGCCTTGCCCTTCTTCTGTGTAGGGCAGTCTCTCTTGAAGTGTCATGGCTGAAGGCAGATGTGGCAGAGGTCTCGTCTAACCAACTGAGAAGGAGGTGGAATGGCATCACCCAAAGTAGGACATATATTTGCGTAGTGTCCCTTTTAGTGGCATCTATGGCAAGTGATTGTAGAAAGGTCTTCCGGCTGCCTCTCGGATGCAGAAGACGATGATCCTAGCCCTGGAGTCCTATTCTTCTTATGACGGTAGAAGTTGGAATTCCTTTTCTTAGAATTTCCAGAAGACTGAGATGGTGCAGATTGGGCAGCTGGACGAGCCATAGAGGTATGGTTCTCATACCGGATAGCCATATCCATCAGAGCTGTGAACGTCCCATGTACGTGGCTAATAAGGAAATCGTAGTACTCGGGGCTTGCGCCAACAATAAACTTCTCGTTTTTCTTCCGCGTGGTGTCTATCAGATTAAGACCATACTGCGATAGCTCATTAAATTTCCGCTCATACTTAGTAAAGGACATATCGCCCTGCTTCAAATCCATAAAGTTTCGATATAGCTGAGACTTTCCCACTTCGGGCATCCATTTCACGAGGAAAGCATCCCTAAAGAATGATAATATAAGATAGATTTCAAAAGGGAGGAAACTAAACCATACTTGGTCAACCGAAAAAGATACCAAAATTGTTCCCAAGTGATGTCAGTTTCAGCAGTGTGAGCTGTAATGGACAGCCACCAATCCAAAGCTGCTCCCTTTAATTGCCAAGGTGCCAATTGTCGCTGCTGGGCATTAGTGATTTCGAGACCGGAGAAGATTCTCTCCAAGTCTCTCAACCACTGTTGAGCTTCCATGATACTTTCAGACCCTGTGAACTTGGTGCCACCAAGCTCGGTATATTCTTTGCAAAGCTTAGAGAACCTAACTGGGGTAGCGGGCCAGGAGCTGGGTCAGCACCTCGTCCCGTACCTCTGGCATTTCCTCGATTCATCTTGAGAAATCAAGAATGAATTTACGGTAGAGGGAAAATATAGAGGTCAAGATAGATTAGATAAGATAAAGTTCAACCGGACAGGCATTTAACAAAGGACCAGATTATATAAGATGGTGAAAAGGAAAGAAGTAGTTGGAAAGATTTATTTTAAAACAGGAAAGTTTTTATATCAAAATACTTCTTTGAAAACCATTTTTAAAAAAAAATCATTTTATACTTTAAAATACATTCTCTCACAAGGAAAGGATTCTAAGATTTGACTTCACTCATTCTAGGGTATTTCTACCATATCTCTAATGAGTTTTTGCTCCTCAGGCTATGGTTAAACCTGGCTTTGATACCAACTGTAACGACCCACTATTTTGCACCATTCAAATTCGACAATAAGTTAAAACATGTCAAACTTGAATAGTTAAAAACAATAGATTGTAAATAAATTTGAAGCAAATGAAATCAAATCACAGAATCACAGACACGGAAATCAGAATACTCGCAGCGGAATAGAATAACCTAATGGTTCATGAGGCCACTATCACATAGTCTCAAAATAAGTAAATTTTAAATAGTCTTTGAACCCAAATATAGTTTGAAATCACCACAGAAACTCAATATTCAATTGTCTCAATTACAAAAGCTAAAATAAGAACTGAACAGAAACTTGACAGCAGCTTGGAAAGAGATGATCTTAAGAAGTCCTAGCTTCTGGGAAGAAGTCCGATATGAAACTCAGGCTGACCCGAGCGTAAAATAAAAAAAAAACACTCGAGTCAGGACATACGTACTTATATAGTGTAAGCTAATTCAAGTGAACTATAATATAGATACAAGTAACTTAAAGGATGTTTGGGACCGTCCATCCTCTAAGGATCCGTTAAACTATTTCCTATGTAGTAATATTTCGCTATTATAATAGTGTCTATTGGTAAAGTAAATTTGCTTTTAAATAGCGTTAAGGAGTGACCCAATATTCCCCTTAACACATAATAGTCCCAGTAGTCCATCCAATATCATAGTTCCTCCTGATCGGGAAGCCACCAGAGGATACCACACGGGCTACGGGAGAAAACCAAACTCGTACAAGGCCCGTTATGATAGGTCACACGGCACAACTAGGCAATGCCAGGGTAGATATACCAATTACGCATCCGGGCCGGTGGTAACGCATAGCTGCTACTACCGCCCACCTCGAACAACATTCCAAAATCAAAGGTGCGCACCAAACAATTACAAAGTAATGGAATGGCATACGAAGAAGTGCGTTTGATCAAAGGTGCTACCTCAATAATCCGAGAATCACTCCTGTTTTAGCCACCTTATGCTAACTCACGGGAGTCGGGTCCACGTATTTACCTCGAAGGAAACGTCGTCACCATCCTACTTCATTGTGGAATGTCCATCGCGTACACGGTTGTCAAAGTGGTTTTCAGTATCGACAGAGAGTATGCCCATATCCAATCCCAGTCCCTTTAACAACCAACGTTATTATTACCTATGGTTATAAAGAATTCAAAATAGTTTTATGTTTCATCAAAATACTACATTGAAACTATTTAAAAGTGAAGTTATAATTCTTACAAAATCCAATATAAATCCCAAAGGTTTAGCCTTAGTTCATTTGTATCGACTACAGCACTTGCGCAGTGCGGTAATATTCTTTACAACAGATTTGAGTAAATTAAATTTTAGACTTCAATATAATTTCAACGATAATTAAACCTTAAATTAAACCAGTTTAGCTTATATAATCATAATTTCCACCTTTGCATAGTCATTTAAATTACTCAATAATTTATGGTTATTTTAAAGTAAAATTTTCAATTATATATCTAACTTCTCTATACTTTACTTATTAAAATCAAGTGAAAAATTCTCTATAAATTTTGCTTAATAATTAAGCTCAATTACCACTTCAAAATAAACTAAATTTCTATTCTATTTCTTAACTTAACTTTATTCCTAAGCCACTTTACATTCTAAATTTGGTTATATTTCAACTTCCATTTTTATGTTTCACTTTATTTAACTATTTAATTCATAGACAACTTTACCCTTTATTTATTTACTTATTCAAATTTTAGCCAAAACATCATAATTTATTTCTTAACTTGAATTGCATTTTATTTTACAAATCAAAATTTACAAGATTAAATTTATACTATAAATTCTGAACATTTATTTATTTACATTTTTAATTTGTACAATATCACTATACTAATAAGATTCATTTTTAAATCAAATTTTTGAACAAAATATTATAACATTCTAATTTAAAAATATTTAATATTTCTAGAAAAAATATATAAATTACCATGGATCTGCATAATATTCTCTAACTTAGGTCAAGTGATACGGATAATATATCATTTCAATCCGTAATTTACAAATAAAATCCGGGTTCTACCATTTCAAACCCGCAATACCAAGTTAAATAATAAATAAATAAATAAATAGATAATAACAAATATCGTTCAGGCCTATCATTTCAGGCGGTAACGATTCTATTCTACAGGGGACTTGCAGTGATAAATAGTAAATAAATAAATGGTATAACAGCATAATATAACAGTATAAAATATAACTAATGATGGGTAAATTTAAAAACGGGGTTTTTTAAACATCATAAATTTATCAGAGGCAATTAAAATATAAAATAAAATCATTCTACAATTTCACTTGTTAATAATTTTCAGATCTACAAGTATGTTTGTCAGGTGAGAAAAACTCACCTCTATGCTGCTGATGATTAGACTCAAAACTAGGATAATCACACCGGAAAGTGCGTATAGAAAGCACGATTAAATATTGGAAGATGAGACAAACCGATTTCGATTTTGAAACAAGATAAATAAATAAACTGAGTACGCGAATTCAATTACGGACAAAGCAAATTTTAAATAAAACAAAATTGGAACGGGATTAAATAAAGGATAATTGGACCAAATTTGCTCAACTACTTCACCACACAACTGCCCTAACTCCCCACGTACCCTTTCCTGTCCATGCTCATGTTATAAAACGCATGCATGCACTGTAGGGGAAATCTTCCCATTTTTTCTTTCTTTTTAAGTCAAGAGGTTGTAATGAATACAGAGGTGATGCAAGCGTTTTATATCCTCAAATGTTTGTTCGTAGTTGCTACATGGCTCGGCCACTACATGTCGGAGGAGAGGTGGTGCAGCTGCGGTGGGGTGGAGGGCTGTAGGTGGTCGAACATTCGTGTGAGCCAGTGGAACAAGCATGAAGCAAAAAAGAGAGCAAAAGATAATAGTAGCAAAAAAAACATGCGCCATTACCTGATAGCCCAAAAGCTCATGCAAATAGAAGGAAGATGAAGGCTGAAGCAAAATGAGATGCAAGAAATATTTGTGACGTGCTTGAGTATTTATAAGGATAAGTTTTCGTTGCTTATAAATAAGAGAGAGGGTGCACAAATCAAGGCAAACTTTTGGCCAAAAATTTTGTACGTGCGGAAACAAATTAAAAAAAATGGCAAGCAAATCTTCGATTGATACGTGATGTTTTCTTTACGTTATTAGGGGGAAATGCGCTGATTTAGATGAGAGAATATAGGCAAGAAAGATTTGAGCGAATATTTACAGTGGTATTGATTGCGTGAATTTAGCAAAAGGTAACTACAAGAAATCTTTGGCAAACATTTTGTACACGTTTAGAATTTATTAGGAAGTAAATGCGTTGATTAAAACGCAAGAAATATTTATAAAATGGGAAGGTGGTGAAAATTATTTGCGTACAAGGTTGAGTATTTAAATGAAAACTAGTATTGATTGCTTGGAGAAACGGCAGGGAATAATTCATTTTAAAACTGTCAGGAGGAATTTGCGCGTGATGTTTGATTCAGTAGATAATTGCGTTTGTTAAAATTCATGAAATAAATATGTTTGATCAGCAAGGAAAACGCACGCGAGTAGCATATTTATCAGTGGTTGTGTTGATCAAGGGGAAGAAAAACGGTAAGCAATAAATTTTGAACGTTTGGGGAAATCAAAGATTTCATACTTATTAAACAAATTGAAGTAAAGGAAAGTGGGATATCATTAAACATAAATGGCAAGTCACGGTTGATTCCCCTCCCCCCCAAAATGCACGGAAATTTATTTTTCAAATAGCAAAGTTAAGGAAAGAATGAGCGCATACTTATTTCAATTTTTATCATTACTTATTCATTAAGTAAATATGCAAAATAAAATAATGTACTTTTATAGCGTCAAATAAATCAGCCAAACGGATATGAACGTACACTTTAAACTTACAAATTAAAGGTGTAATTAAATATACACTATAACTTTTAAAATTATAATAAAATATGATTTGCTTGCATCCTTTAATTCATTTACCATTTACTAAGAAATTTATTACTTAAATGGATGTATATAAGTAAAATATTAATTACTTAATTTTAAAAGGTATATAATCCATTTTTTTTAAAGAACAAAAATGAAATAAAACATTGTTACGAATATATTCAGTTATTATAAAAGATTAGGAAGTTAGGATTAAAAATTAAAACTTCAATTAATGTTAGACTTTAACCAAAATAGGAATTATAGACATTTCCTTATATTTATAAAATTTGGGTGATTAAAAATTCAACTTTTTGTTTGAAAATAAAACCTAAAGTTTAAAATAAAAGAATAAAATATTTGTGAACAAATTTTGGGCTGTTACAACCTGTGCATGTTGCACAAAAATTTTCAGGTCAGTCGACTGATCTGGTAAGTTCTATGCAATTTGCACAGTTTTACACAGGTTTACTAGGCTGTTTATAGATATTCAATCGACGGAATGACTTGTTCAGTCGACTGAACTCTATCGACAATCAAAAATCACCATAGCTTATTTGGTTAGAGCACTTGCCTTCTAAACTAATGACCCGGGTTCGAGCCCTGCTCCATGCATTTTTTTGAAAACTTTATTTTGATTAAAATATGCATGCAAGTTTATTTGAATGTAAATGATGATTCTTGAGGAAAGATTTTAACAAAGCACTAAACTAGACTCATATACATATTTGATGACTCTCGTTAAAAATTATATAACTATATGAACCATACTTTGAGTCGTTGAGTCCAGATGTTGTCGTAGTCGTTGATTCGTGAATTGTTGTTTCACGTTAGTAATCAAAACCTATGATCCAACATTCTTTCCCTTTTTATGATGACAACTCCATTTTCTAGGGACGAATGTTCGACAAGATTTGTTGACTTATTTCTCCCTCGAAATATATTCCTGTAATTGAGCTACAGATTTCACCCCTTGAATCTATGCTATATATTCCTGTAAATAATTAGTCTTTTCTCACTCTTAATCTGAGCTTGCATCGTTTATTGCTGCAAATAGCGTTAGAGCAATATCTTTCTTCCCCTTTTCATCGACAAAAAGGAGAGTTTATATGATGATATAAATTATATTTTACATAAGTGTTAACATAGAACAACATAAAACAAAATAACTACTTCTTATAATGTAAGGTAGCAGGAAAAAAAATTAATATTTAAAGTATGCGATACCCAAGGTTCTTATAATTTCCTAATTTTAAGGAAACCATACCCATTTGGGTGTGGTTGAACCTTTATAAATATAATTTTCATTATTAACTACCATATCAAAATCATCATCAGTGTGTTTTTCTCTATTTTTCCAATTAACAAGAACCCAAATACATAGATAATTTTTATTCATATTTCCCGTCAATGATTTTGTACTACTAAAGAAATTATAAACATAATTAGTCATAGCAGTATTTGAATTTCTACAAAAATTGGATTTAGACTTTTCTCGTAATATAGTACTAGCATTAACATCTTTACTATACATGAAAGCGTGTCTAGTGTTATTTCTACAATATGTTTTATTATATCCTAAACTGTAGGATCGATTTCACCCTAGAGGAGGGATGAATAGGGTGATGGTATAAATTATAAAAATTAATTGCGGAAGCTTATAAAATTATTTCAACACAGATCACAGATTAATAGCAGCACAGAAAAATAGCAGAATAATAAAATGCAGAAATAGAACGACACAGAATTTACCCAGCTTCGGCAAAACCCTGGCCACGTGATGCCCCCAAGGTTTCTACTAGAAATTAGATAGTCAGACGCTTACACACGTAAACTCGCGACAACCGCTATCGACTAAACCTAACTCTACGCTCAAAACCCTGCCACAACTCAGCCACTGAGTTGCGAATTCTCAAGCTATGCCATGTAGCTTGTTCCCTAGTCACAGGACTAGAAATTTAAACGGTTTAAAAAAAATACAATTTAAAACAATTTAAAATTAAAATAACCCTAATTTTAAAATAAAAAGCCCTTATATAATAACCAAGGAGAAAAATAAGCCGGCCCCCTTTATTCGACCCATTTCCTTTTATTATTTGCTCTGGTTCCTTTTGATACAATGGCGGCTTCTTTTTTTATTCGATCATAATTAGGGCTTTCGAAGAGCCGTTATTACTTCGATCGAATCTGAGGTTGTTCGAGAGTTGCCTTGCTCGATCGATTTCTCGTTGCTCTCTATGGCTACTTCGATGAGTTCGATTCTTGCTTCCGGTAAGAATTTATGCTCTTTTTGCTTTTATGATCTTCATATTCGAACTCTTGTGTCATTTGCCGATGATGATTGGATCGTTATATAGGGTTCATAACCCTAGATTTTCGTTCGCACAAAATATATTTGATTTTTTCAATTCTGTTTGATCGGCCACTTGATTTCGTTTGGATGTTTGAGATTGATTCTGACTTCTTCAATTCGTACATATTATGGTTGCTTGACATTCACGGCATTGACTCATTTCGTGGTCACCACGATTTTGACTTTGTTCAGAAACACGGCTTTGAATTTGTTACGTGGTTACCACGATGTTGAATTAATTTGACTTAGGACATTTTTGATTTCGTGAATCGTATCCACGGCATCAACTTCTCACTGTAACTTGACTGTGGTTTTTGTTGACTTTGGTTACACCAATCATTATCTTATTATCCATAGCTTCAATATTTACATTGTTCATCTCTGTTTTTGCTGTAGTCATTTGGGTCTGCACATTCACCTATTGTTGTTGTTCGACCTGATGCTGCACTGTTTACTGTATATAATGTTTCTGGTCAAACTTTGTACTACCTGTTCATTTGAGTTTGCTTCACCACTGAGCCTCAATGTAGTTGTGGTTGCTTATGTGCATTTTCCTGAGTCACTTGCATACTTGGTCGTGATGTCCACTTGAGTTTGAGCATTTGCTGTCATGTGTATTGGGTATTTGGTTTTACTGCATTGTTTCATGTGTGCTCAATATCACTGGATATTGTTGTTCAACACATGATGCTTTGTTCTTTATGCATTTCACTGCGTTCATTTGAGTTGTTGTAGTGTTCCATACTTTAGTTCGAGCGCTGTTCTTCATATCGTGTGCACAGACTTCATTTTATCAGTTGGCACTGTTTATTGGTCCTGGTTTGAGTTGAATTGATCATGTAGTCTTGAATGTGGTATATGTTTTGTCTGGTTCATCTTGTAGTCTGGCTCTGGTCATTGTGTATCCATTGTTGCTTAATGAGTTATTTGAATTGTTGTTGTTACATTTGTGGTCATTGCTGTATTGTTTACTTGATTACTTGAGCTTGCATTTGTTAATGATGTTGTACTTCACTATTGCCTGGTCTTGTTTGTTCGATCACCTTGCTATTCCATGGTCTATTTGGTGTTGTACACTGTCATGTACACTTGTGTTCGTTGAGACACTGTGCTTCTTTTCTTGGTTGTTGTTCTTGAATGCATCTGTGCATGTCACTGTGTTTTATGACCACTGGTTCATTGTGAAGCATGGTTTACTGGTGCATACATGTGAGTTGTATTTCATTTGTGGCCTTGACTTTTGTTGATGCATTGAGTTGAGTAGTGACTTGACCTTTGCATTTTGTTCATTTTTCTAATTTTCACCAGAGTTGAATCCGGCTTGGATTTTACCTTGTGCTGAATGACATTGTTTTATTGCACTTGAGTTGAATCCCGTATTTGGGTTTGACCTGTGCTCACTTGTCCCTGCAAATCGATCAAGTGTATATTTCTGTGTGCACGACCTTGTTGCATATACAGTGATACACTGTGTATGTCACAAGTTGTTCGTGTATGATGAATTCAAATTTAAATGATGACGAACAACCCAAATAACTGAGGCAAATATTATTTTCGAAAATTCATATTTTATTTTATATTGCAAAAATATTTCTTTTCCAATTTTACCGCGTTAGTGAATATTTTTGCAGATTTCTCAGATGCTGGATTCTAACTGGAATGAAGTTGAAGATAAATACTACGAGCGTGAGTGATATGTAGTGAGGAATTTATGTAAATATGAAATTGTGATGTATTGTAATCAAAATTGTATATGTATAGTGAAAGCTTGAATTTGTACTATTCAAAATTGCAATAAATATTTGTTTAAATAAAAATTCTGTTTGAATTCAAATTCTTTATTATTTAATTTTATTCAGCAAATATTTGTTTAATCTATGAAAAATAAAATAGTACATTAACAAATACATTTAAACGAATGTATATATGTTTATTATCATCAAACAAAAATCATATAAGCGCATATTTAACAATATCCCCCTTTTGATGATAACAAACATATATTTAAGATTTTGAATATGTTAAATGTATTTGATCATTGATATATCCTAATTGCTCCCCGTATTCAAATGCTTCCTCTCTACACAAAGCTCCCCCTACATATATGCATGCAAATAAAAATATGCAAATGTGCCTAGATGCAAATAGAAAATTATTTGACCTTTGCTTGATTTTATTTGACGAAATCTTAACTTTTCTCTCCCCCTTTTGTTATCAGCAAAAGAATAATAGTGTTAGAGAAAATAGAGATAAAGTGATTGATATTAATTCAAAATTAAAACTCAATTGAATATAAATATTAAATTTCAATAAAAAATCAAACGAAAATCATAAATATTTTGTTAGGCGCATATTCCACTTTTAGAATGA
Organism: Allium cepa; assembly: GCA_030765085.1. Lineage (NCBI taxonomy): Eukaryota > Viridiplantae > Streptophyta > Magnoliopsida > Asparagales > Amaryllidaceae > Allium > Allium cepa. The sequence continues at coordinate 764,070,110 of CM060929.1, forward strand.
TGGGAATGATGTCATCATATGAAACCATACAGTTGGGTCTATTTGTCGTATATTTATATCAGGAATTTGAATATCTACTAACCATGTATAACCATTAGGACTTTTAAATGAGATTAGTAATATTCCAATTTTATTTTAAAAAAAATGAATTCAAGTATCTTCTAACCACGCATAACCGTGAGGACTTTTAAATGGGATTAGAATCAACTTGTTTATTTAAAAATTAACTTTTGATATGCATTCCATACATGCATAACCGTGAGGACTTTTAAATGAGCATGGAAGCACATAACAAATTCCAAGTAATTCACCCATGCATAACCGTGAGGACTTTTAAATGAGAGTGAATACTTTGGTTTTTTTTGGTTTTTTTTGTTTTTTTTTAAAAAAAATGTAAAAATGAAAAACGAATGATTCCTGTTTTAAAGTACCACATATCGACAAACTATAGAGAATTTTGATGAGTGATGGTTATTAGAAATATGATAGAGATATAGATGGTCATGGAATTTTTACCAACAAAAAATTTCATAACTCTTGTTTAAATTTCTAAAGAAATTTTCTAATTATACTTTCTCGAGTTATAATATATGATCAATATCAACACTCATCACTTTTTCAATCACTATTTATCTTTTCAATAATCATTAGGGAGTCAGATTAGTCAAAATAGTCACTTAAAATCAAATTCAAAAACAATTATGAAATCAATTTTTCAAAAAATGACTAATCTGAAAATATGGTCAAAAATGATTTTCTCGAAGGGGTTTTATAAGAAAATTTTCTGCTATTTGAAAATTATTTGAAATGAAAAATATGCAGATATTTTCTTTGAAAAACGATGCAGTTACTAAATGTCTCAACAAAAATCACGTTTCACTAGTAATTTTTCTATCAACTAGATTACCAGTGTAATCTGCATTTGAATTTCTCTTTCACTCAAAATTATCATCAATTGAATTTGATAGACCAAAACATGAAGTGTGCACCAAAAATTTTAAACTCAATTCTAACAACAATTTAAATGACATTCTTTTGAATTTGAATTGAAGCCGTGTAAATAATCAAAAAAACGTGAATATAGAGTTAGCCATATTATAAGCAAATGTATTATTATCCAACAAAAAACACTATTATTAATCCAAATGATATATATGAAGTAATTCAAAGAATCTAGACATTTTTATAGTGTTTTTGGCATAAGAATATAATTGGCCAACTATTTTGAATAAGTCAGGGTCAAAATCATCATATTTTCGTCATCTCAATATTGGCTGATTTTCATTCAGAATATGGTGCAGATTATCACATTTAATATATCGTTCAAAATATACCATTACCTGTTTTACCTTTACGATATTTTTCGTTATTGTCCATTGTGATTCTGTCACCTTTATACTAGGCTAAGGAACTTTGTTTTGTCGCCCGTTGTGTTTCTGGAACAGCCAAAATCCATAGAACAGTGTTGTTGTTCCTTAGCCTGCCACCATACCTACACGGGAAAAGATTTATGTGACCTATTTGTTTTTATAGGTCCACGGTTGTTAGTGGCAGAATATTTAGAAAAATAATTTTGTGAAGACCCAAAACTATTTATAATTGTTCCCTTCGGCACCCAAATTTGTTTAACTTTGAGAGTTTTTATATTTGTGCCTTTTGGAACCCAAATCGGTATAGTTTTCACATGTTTGGATCTATACCAACAATTATTGTGATTGTGTCCATATTTTCCACAAATAGTGCACATTGAATTTTCTTGATTAATATTGTTTTCAACAATTTTAGATTTATTATATCCAAGTCCTTTTCTAACCGTGCTAACAGTTTGCTTTCCTAATAGCATATTCAACGATTTTTCACTTTTTGAAAATTTATCTAAAGTCGTTGATAATTGTTGGACTTGTGTTTTGAGAGATTCATTTTCGTTTAACAATTGTGTGCACTTTTTAATAGAGTTCTCTCTTTAGTATTTTCACTCTCTTTTAAAATCAGAATTTCATTTTCAAGTGATTTTATATTGATTTCTGATTTTTTAATTTCATCTTCGAATGTTGGATACTTATCACACTTAGGGATCCTTCTTTGATAGTTTTCAACTAATTGGTCAAGTTGTTCATTTAATTCTATCAAAGTGTCTTTTTGTGATTCAAGTGTAGCATATTTTTCCCTATGTCATTCAAAACAGCCATTTACTTCGTGGAAATAAATAAGTAATTCAGAGTGAGTAAGTTTTGATACCACGATTGGTTCGTCATCGTCGCTATCGGTTATATTTCCATGAAGGCACATATCTGCTTTCTCACTCTCACTGCTAGAACTTTGATTATCTTCATCACTTGTATTCCACGTGGCTGCAAAGCTTTTCCTTTTTGATTTCTTTTTAAAGTCTCGTTGATTTTGAGGACAATTGGGCTTGATGTGTCCGGGTTGGTTGCATTTGTGACAGATGATCTTCTGTTCTTCATAGTAGTCTAGTGCTTTGGCTATTCTGCTTTTTGCTTTTTGAATTCGAGCTGAATTTCCATATTTGTAATTCCACTTTTTGAATTTCTTTATTAATAGCTCCAATTCTGCTGCTGCATCATCGTCGTCACTTTCAGTTGTTCCTTGAAGAGCTATTGATTTCTTTCGAGTATCTCCTCCTTCACGCTCTTCCTTGAATTTCATTTCTAGCTCATAAGTGGTGAGATTTCCGATGAGTTCTTCGACTTTCATTTGTTTCAAATCTTTTGATTCTTGAATGGCAGTCACTTTGGCTTCAAAACTTCATGGAAGGACTCTAAGGATTTTTTGGACTATCTCCAACTCTGTATATGATTTTCCAAGAGCTTTTGATTTATATATGATATTGGAAAGTCGTCCATGCATCTCTTTGACATTTCTTCCTTCACCATTGTGAAGTTCTCGTATTCGCTGCTTAGCATGGCAAGGCGAGATTCTTTGACTTGAGATGTTCCTTCGTGAGTCACTTCTAGTGTGCGCCATATTTCCTGTGCAGTTAGACAATGTGAGAAACGATTAAATTCAAATTGATCCAATGAACAGATAATAGAATTCATAGCTTTAGCGTTAGTATTTTGTAATTTATTTTCTAGTTCTATGCATTGATCCTTTGATTTATCTATTTCCTGATTATCTACAGTTATAGTTGGTGTTCTATAACCTGTCTCAACAATATTCCAAGCGTCAAGGGTTTTCAGAAACATTTCCATCCTATTTTTCCAATAAGCATATTCACCATTGAACATTGGTGGTCTAACTATGGATTGACCCTCAGCAAAAGCAGTATTAAAAGAGGCCACTTTAAAAATTCAAATTTTTAAAACAAAAATTGGTTTTTGAAAAAAACGAATTTTTTAAAACAGAAGTTGACTTCTATTCCTAGCTCTGATACCACTTGTAGGATCGATTTCACCCTAGAGGGGGGGTGAATAGGATGATGGTATAAATTATAAAAATTAATTGCGGAAGCTTATAAAATTATTTCAACACAAATCACAGATTAATAGCAGCACAGAAAAATAGCAGAATAATAAAATGCAGAAATAAAACAACACAGAATTTACCAAGCTTCGGCAAAACCCTGCCTACGTGCTGCCCCCAAGGTTTCTACTAGAAATTAGATAGTCAAACGCTTACACACATAAACTCGCGACACCCGCTATCGACTAAACCTAACTCTACGCTCAAAACCCTGCCACAACTCAGCCACTGAGTCGTGAATTCTCAAGCTACGCCACGTAGCTTGTCCCCTAGTCATACGACTAGAAATTTAAATAGTTTAAAAAAGAAAATACAAATTAAAACAATTTAAAATTAAAATAATCCTAGTTTTAAAGTAAAAAGCCCTTATATAATAACCAAGTAGAAAAATAAGCCGGCCCCCTTTTTTCGACCCGATCCCTTTTATTATTTGCTCTGGTTCCTTTTGATATAATGGCGGCTTCTTTTTTTATTCGATCATAATTAGGGCTTTCGTCCTTGTCCCAAATTATGGCTTTCAAAGGGACGTTATTACTTCGATCGAATCTGAGGTTGTTAGAGAGTTGCCTTGCTCGATCGATTTCTCGTTGCTCTCTATGGCTACTTCGATGAGTCCGATTCTTGCTTCCGGTAAGAATTTATGCTCTTTTTTCTTTTATGATCTTCGTATTCGAACTCTTGTGTCATTTGCCGATGATGATTGAATCCTTATATAGGGTTCATAACCCTAGATTTTCGTTCGCACAAAATATGTTTGAGTTTTTCAATTCTGTTTGATCGGCCGCTTGATTTCGTTTGGATGTTTGAGATTGATTCTGACTTCTTCAATTCGTACATATTATGGTTGCTTGACATTCATGGCATTGACTCGTTTCGTGGTCACCACGATTTTGACTTTGTTCAGAAACACGGCTTTGAATTTGTTACGTGGTTACCATGGTGTTGAATTCATTTGACATAGGCCATTTTTGATTTCGTGAATCATATCCACGGCTTCAACTTCTCATTGTAACTTGACAGTGATTTTTGTTGACTTTGGTTACACCAATCATTATCTTATTATCCATGTCTTCAATATTTACATTGTTCAACTCTATTTTTGCTGTAGTCATTTGGGTCTGCACATTCGCCTGTTGTTGTTGTTCGACCTGATGCTGCACTGTTAACTGTATATAATGCTTCTGGTCAACTTTGTACTACCTGTTCATTTGAGTCTGCTTCGCCACTGAGCCTCAATGCAGTTGTGGTTGCTTATGTGCATTTGCCTGAGTCACTTGCATACTTGGTCGTGCTGTCCACTTGAGTTTGAGCATTTGCTGTCATGTGTATTGGGTATTTGGTTTTACTGCATTGTTTCATGTGTGCTCAATATCACTAGATATTGTTGTTCAACACATGACGCTTTGTTCTTTATGCATTTCACTGCGTTCATTTGAGTTGTTGCAGTTTTCCATACTTTAGTTCGAGCCTTGTTCTTCATATCGTGTGTACAGACTTCATTTGATCAGTTGGCACTGTTTATTGGTCCTGGTTTAAGTTGAATTGATCATGTAGTCTTGAATGTGGTACATGTTTTGTCTGGTTCATCTTGTAGTGTGGCTCTAGTCATTGTTTATCCATTGTTGCTTAATGAGTTATTTGAATTGTTGTTGTTACATTTGTGGTCATTGCTGTATTGTTTACTTGATTACTTGAGCTTGCATTTGTTAGTGATGTTGTACTTCACTATTGCCTGGTCTTGTTTGTTCGATCACCTTGCTGTTCCATGGTCTATTTGGTGTTGTACACTGTCATGTACACTTGTGTTCGTTGAGTCACTGTGCTTCTTTTGTTGGTTGTTGTTCTTGAATGCATCTGTGCATGTCACTGTGTTTTATGACCACTGGTTCATTGTGAAGCATGGTTTACTGGTGCATACATGTGAGTTGTATTTCATTTGCGGCCTTGACTTTTGTTGATGCATTGAGTTGAGTAGTGACTTGACCTTTGCATTTTGTTTATTTTTCTAATTTTCACCTGAGTTGAATCCGGCTTGGATTTGACCTTGTGCTGAATGACATTGTTTTATTGCACTTGTGTTGAATCCCGTATTTGGGTTTGATCTGTGCTCACTTGTCCCTATAAATCCATCAAGTGTATATTTCGGTTTGCACGGCCTTGTTGCATATACAGTGATACACCGTGTATGTCACAAGCTGTTCGTGTATGATGAATTCAAATTTAAATGATGACGAACAACCCAAATAACCGAGGCAAATATTATTTTCAAAAATTCATATTTCATTTTATATTGCAAAAATATTTCTTTTTCAATTTTACTGCGTTAGTGAATATTTTTGCAGATTGCTCAGATGCTGGATTCTAACTGGAATGAAGTTAAAGATAAATACTACGAGTGTGAGTGATATGTAGTGAGGAATTTGCGTAAATATGAAATTGTGATGTATTGTAATCAAAATTGTATATGTATAGTGAGAGCTTGAATTTGTACTATTCAAAATTGTAATAAATATTTGTTTGAATAAAAATTCTGTTTGAATTCAAATTCTTTGTTATATAATTTTATTCAGCAAATATTTATTTAATCTATGAAAAATAAAATAGTACATTAACAAATACATTTAAACGAATGTATATATGTTTATTATCATCAAACAATAATCATATAAGCGCATATTCAACATAAACCACTTTCATCATTTAAAGGTCCAGAACTAGATAAAGTCATGTTTAAATCGTTTTGACCTTTATTAAATTTTGTAACGTGAGTGTTAAGTTTATCAAATTTAACCTTAAAGTCGCAATTATTATTTTCAAAAGAAATATTACTATTATTCAAAATAACACTTTTCTTATTTAATTCAGAATTCTCGTTTTTTAACTGATGGTTCTCATTTTTGAGAAGGGAATTTTGAGATTCTGAATTATCTAAAGAGTATTGAAATAAATCATTTTGTCTTTTCAAATCAAAAATTTCTTTTAAAAGTTTCTCTCTATCTTTTTCAAATATGATGTTTTTTCATCTAGAAAATCTTTAATAGGTATAAAATTATTCTTTAAAACACCAAGTTGATTTTCTAAATCTAACTTCTCATTTTTCAATTTCTTATTTTCACGTTCTACAGATTTCATCTTTTCTAAAATAATAAAATTAAGCTTTGAAATCTTATCGCTAAAACTAACTAATTCACTATTATCTTTTACTAAAATTTGTAAATCAGAAAGTACCTTTATGTAGTCCTCCCTGGTGGCTTTGACAGGGACTTTGCCCATTGTATTTCGACTAGATCGTTTTCTGGCCATTATTCTATGATGTTATGCGATCGATAGAATTCCAGGGTTTTAGATAATCAGATAACTGTGTTACGGTAATATGATGACTTGCTCTGATACCAATTGAAAGTGTATAGGACGGTGCAGTATGGATATATGATAATACAGAGTATAGTGATGATAGTAATATTGTAAATAGTGCGGAATATAAAAGCAGTATAGTAAAATGACACCAGAGATTTTTATACTGGTTCCGAGCACCGTCCAGTCCCAGACTACTTCTAGAATTTCACTAAAACCACAACCCTCACTTAACCTGGAGGAACAGGTATTTACAACCCATGAGCAACTGAACAGGGACCAGAGCAGCGAAACAGGATTTTGCCTCGGCAGCCAAAGAGGACTTCACACGCCTGAGCAGCAGAACAGGACTTGAACAAATACAAAAGATTGTTTGACTTTTTGTGTTTTCTAATAACAAGGATTTGTCACTTGTAATACACCCTTCTTATAATCTTTTCCTCAAGTATGATGTGTGTATTTGAAGTTTATGAAGATTAGAAAGGAATAGTATTTCTTAGAATATATAAATCTGATTTAAGCAATAAGTATGCAAGAATAAGAAAGTTAGATAAGAGAGAAAAGCAGATTCTGTAATTTGAAATCAAGTTAGAATATGTATGTATAAATGTTAAAAAGCAGCGACCATTGCGAAGAGTTTTGGTTGAAGTGTTGTGTCCAAATCTCTTTGTAGAGGTTCGTAACTCTTCACAAATGGTCGTGTCTTTTCAGAAAAATATAGCTGTTATGGAAATTCAGTCGACTGAACCTCTGTGTCAGTCGACTGAATATTCAAATGAATTTTGAATAAATATTTGAATATTTATGCACCTGTGCATGTTACACAAAAATATTCAGGTCAGTCGATTAACATACCTGGTCAGTCAACTGACCTAGTAATTTCTGTGCAATTTGCACAGTTTTACACAGGTTTACTAGGCTTTTTTAGATATTCAGTCGACTGAATGACTTGTATTGTTAGAGAACTTGCCTTCTAAACTAGTTACCCGGGTTCGAGCCCTTCTCCATGCATTTTTTGAAAACTTGATTTTGATTAAAATATGCATACAAGTTTATCTGAATGTGAATGATTATTCTTGAGGAAAGATTTTAACAAAGCACTAAATTAGACTCTATATACATATTTGATGACTCTTGTTAAAAAATATATAACTATATAAACCATACTTTGAGCCGTTGTGTCCGGAAGTTGTAGTCGGCCATCGCACCTATCTCTGGCCACCACGCACACCGAAACTCCACTCTCCTGAAACACGAATGACAGCAGCATCTACATCGAGCAACCCTGTAACGACCCGATATTTTCAACCATTCACATCCGCACATGTTGGACTTAAATTGCTCAAAATACCATGTTGTAAATAAAATTTGGCAAATCTCAGAATATACAGTAAATAAAAAATCATATGTCACAGACACAAAGTAAATAATAATGCACGGAATTAAAAGAGATAGTAGGTCATTAAGCTACTATATAAATATAAGATACATCAGAGTTTAAATAAGATACAACTGAAGAGTGACAAGATACATCAGGTACAAATCAGAATACATCACTGAAATCACTGAATACTGAAAGCAAAATAGATGGCTGGATCTTCAAGCAAAGCTTCAACTCCGAAGATGAGTCTTGAATGCTGAATCACTCAGTCTGACTCGAGCACAAAGAAAAACACAAAACACTCGAGTCGGACCATAAATACTTATGAACTGTAAATCAACTCAAGTGAACAGTAACAAAATGCATCAGTAACTTATAGGATGCTTGGGACCGCCGATCCTTTAAGGATCCGTTAAACTACTTACTATGTAGTAATATTGCGATACTAAAATAATATCTACAGTAAAATAAACTTACTTTAAAATAGCATTAAGGAGTGACCCAATATTCCCCTTAACACATAATAGTCCCAGTAGTCCATCCAGTATCAGCATATCTCTAGATCAGGAGACTACCTTAAATACTCCATGGGCTACGGAAGAAAAATAAACTCGTAGTAAGGCTCGGTATGGTAGGTGACATGGCACACAAGGCAATGCCAGGTTAGATATACCAATTACGCACACGGACTGGTGGTAACGTAGCAGCCACGTACGCCCACCTCGGAACACACTCCCAAATCAAAATCGAAAAATGACCATCAAATCAACCGCAAATAAGAGTATAGTATCGAACAAATGTGTCTGATCGGAGGAATGACCTCACTAGGCCCGAGATCGCTCCTGTTTTAGCCACCTTATGCCAACTCACGGGAGTTGGGTCCACGTAATATACCTCAAGAACGTCGCTACCATCCTACTTTTTTATGGAATCTCCACCGCGTACACGGTTGTTAAAGTGGTTTTCGAAATTGGCGGAGAGTATGACAACTTCCGATCTCGGTCTCTTTAACAACCAAACGTTATTATAACATCGTTGTCATTTCAAAATAGTTTATACTTTAAAAATCAAAAAATGCATTTCAAAACTATAATCCTTTCAAATATTTTATACTTCGAAACCAAAATCATTTAATTTCAAAACTATATTCAAATCAATACGATATCATTTCCATTTCAAGCATATATTCATCTTTCAAAAAAATCATAATACTATCAAGGTTATAACTCTTTCAAAACCAAAAATACTTGAAATCATTACACTTTGAAAATCATAACATTTCGAAATCATACATTTGAAATCATGAAACATTCATTTAATTCTTTCCATTTACAAATTTATTCATTTAAACCAAAATTTCAAATTTCAAATTTTAATTCAATCCAAACCATCAGTTTCAATTCAATTTAGTTTTCCAAAAACCATTTCAAATCTTATCAAATTAAAATACAGATTTAATTCACAAAATAAAATTGAAAACTAAATTTCAAAGCTTTAATATCCCATATTTCGAACTAAATTCTATGATTTCATATATCTCAAATTTAACTTCATTATTACTTAGTATGAAATATTCATTTCATAAATCCAACATCATTTAAATAACCAAAATTACAAGTAAACTAAATATCTCTCATACTAATATAAACTTAAAATATTCATTTATCGAATAGGTAAAAATCAAATATCATTCCATTATTCTTTATCAAAGTAAAGATTAAATCATTTCCAAACCATTTCAATCATCAAAATATCATGTCCTTTCGAAACCTCATTATTAAATCATTAGTTGAATTCAAATTCAAATATTTAAATTTAAATATCATTCTTTAAGTCAAATAAGTCATTCATTTATTATGCCAAACATCATTACAAAACGCATTTCAAAATTTCATTCAAAATTTCATTTATCTCACTGCATTTCATTCAAATTAACACCTAACCAAGTAGACCTTGCTTAAATTCAATTTAAATTTAAATTCCTTAAAAATTCAAATTTAAATATTAAAATATATCCAAAACTTCTTAAATTTCACAAATAAACGATTACAAAAGTTAAATCATTTAACACTTTAAAATATAACTCAAATTGTGTTAAAATCTATGACATTTCAAAACATTGTCAAAATAAAGCAACGACAGCATTTATAAAGTGCTATCATAGCTTATAATTTCCGAAATAGTTTAGTTTAGAAACAACGGCATTTATAAAATGCCGCAATAGATATTTAGTCATTTCAAAGCTAAATTAAAAAACAATAGCATTTAAAAATGCTGTCATAAGACTACAGCATTTTGCAAATGCTATTAATAAAATTCTAGATTTTATTATAACTTTTCAAAAACAATAAAACTTCAATTTTAGAAAATTTTAAACTTATGAATCATATTTCTAGACTTCAAATTTTCACGTTTAAATACTTTTAACATATGATTTAACACAATAAAATTTTATAATTGAATATCAAATTTTAAAAATAACTCAATTCATTTGCTAAGTCAAAATTCACTGTTTATTAACTTAAAAATTAATTAAAACGTAACACTTTATTTTAAACATCATTCAAAACTTTAAATTAAACTTCCATTATTTATTTACATTTTAAAATATAATTTAATGTGAAAATCATATTTACTTCAAATTTACAGACTTAAATTCACAAATTCAAAACTATATATTTAGCCTTCTCAAAACCATAAAAAAAATATTTTTTATCAAAATTTCATACTTTTTAAAAATACATATCTTAATAAAAATCATTTAAAAATATACCACGGGGTCTGTATATAATTTTCTAACCAAGGTCAAGTGATATTGATATATATCATTTCAATCCGTAGTTTACAAAGAAAACCCGAGTTCTATCATTTCAAACCCGCAATCCCAAGTAAATAAAAATAAATAAAAATCGCTCAGGCCTATCCTTTCAACCCATAACAATTTTTCCTTATTCTAAAGTCCGTTTGGGTATGTATCATTTCAACCCATGGTGAATCTATTCTAACAGGGAAACTTGGAGTGTGAATATATGCATAAACAATATAAACAATGATACTAACATGTAAATGTCACATTATAATGTCACATATAAGATGTTAGGTGATAATTAACAGAGCTAACACGGTAATAACATGGTATGGCATATCATATAATCATCATTAACTTGCATAAACATTTTAAATTACCAAACACTTGCCATCAATTTACTATTTCATAAGTAAAAATGTTAGAGTGAGAAAGACCTACCTTTTCAAGCTGGAGTTAGCAAATCAAAGTACACAGAATAGATTCCAGAAAGCATGATACGGCACGACACATCACGAATTTGGATTCAAGTGAGTAAAGAGCCAAGATATTGATCTTGTAACAACAAATAACAAGACAATATAAACATAACATTCAACACAAACTAACATTGAAACAAATTGAAAAATAAAAGCAATAAAGACAAGATATGATTAGACCTTGCCTTAGCCAATCAAATGCTTGGTCTAGGGACTCTTTAGCTCGGCCATGATGTGATATAGCTCAGGTTTGGGTCAGATATGGTATCATATAGGCACGGCAATATGGGTATGAAGGTGTAGGAGTTGCAATATGAAACATATAAAGGGACAAGGTAAAAGGCAAGCTTGGATGCAACATTTTTGCTCGGCCTATGGGTCAATTGGGCTCGGATCATGCTTGTACAGGTCAGGTTAGTATAGGTGGTTGCTGAAGTGGTGGCCCGAGGTGAAGTAGACGATGGTGGTGGTGGCTAAGAGGTGGCCAAGGTGATAAATGAAGAGGTTGGTGACATATGTGATCGACTAGCATGGTTTTTGTGGAGTTCTTTGTAAATTTTGAGGTGCTAGCTTCATAAGGAGGCACGGCCAGATCTAAACAAGGGGAAAGGTAATGGTTGCTGCTGTGTATGGTAGTGGTACTGGTCGGTGGAGAAGAGGGTGGAAGAGGCTAGGTCGAGAAAGACTAGAGAGGAGGAAGCAAATCAATGAAATAAGGAGAAAAGTGAAAGAAAGAAGCCATTAACTTGCAATTTTTATTATCAATTTGATATGGCCATGAGTTTTGAAATCAGAAGGACATTTCTCACATGAATGAGATTGACAATTCACAGCTATGCAAAAGAAAAGGATGGCTAAAACAATGAAGGGCTGAAAGCAAAGTGAAAGGACAAGAGGCAAATGAAAAGTCATGGCATATGAAAGGGCTTCGACATAAACCATATGTATTTCAGTAAATAAAATATAAAAACTGAACGAAATAAAGTGAAAAAAATAAATATTTTTAGGAAATTATAAAAGTAAATAAAGAAAATAGTTATTAAATGGAAACTAGCATTTTAAAATATAAACAATGTACACTTAACATTGGAAAATTATAACTACACTTATAAAATGTTTTAAAAATAAAATAAATACACATCATATAACACATATATACACAAGATATGATAAATAAAAATATTATTTATATAAATTAAAATAAACAATTAAAAAAAAATCAATTTATACATAATATTGTAAAAGGCGTAACTTCCACAATATAAATCGGATTTCAACGAAACGAAAAGCGGTATTCTTCAAATTAAATTTATTTTCATATAAAAGATAAATTTTAAACTTTCAAATATCTAAATTTTAAATTTAAAAGTCAAAGTTTGACCATATTGACCAAAATCCACCTTTTGGAAAATATTCTATTTATTCAAGTTTGGAATTCTTATTTGCATACAAATAAAAATATATAATTAAAATAATGAAATTTATTCATTTTAATCAATAAAATAAAGTTTTTAAATCAGGAATTCAAATAAAATATTTAAAATATACAACTAAAATAATTACAAAATACAGGGTTGTTACACTCTCCCCCACTCAAAACTTTTCGTCCCCGAAAAGGAATGAGGTATAGGAAAGCATAGAAAAAGATAGAATGAAATAGAATTAAGAGAAGATGAGAAGATGATTGAAATTATACCTGATAACTGTTGATATAGGTAAGTTTAACAAGGTGGAGATGATCTTCCCAAGATCCTCTAGAATCAAGAACACAAGCACGAAAAGATCTTCTAGATTCTGATTTACTCTTCCCGTTTGACCGACGGTCGGTAGTTGGCAAGCAGTGTTCAGATTCAAAATGATTACCAAAGTTATAAAAAGATTTCTAAACAGACTGGTATAAGCAATAGCCTTCCCATTTTGTAGCAAGATAAGGAAATAAGAACAAACAAAAGATAGTCTGAAAAACAAAATAAGGTAATAGATTTTTGAAACCATGAAAATTTCAACTTAAATTGATAATTAATTTTACATAAGTTCTATAAATCACGACCATCTCTAATTTCATTATCTTATCATCAAATTATCTAAATAAACAATCTAAAAAATCATGGATTTGAAAAATCATTTATTATACTCAAAATGTACACAATAAAATTTATTCTTCTTTATTCCTAATTAAAATTAAATTTATTCCTCTCAATATATTTTATCGCCTATGTTAAATATATTTATGCTTATTATAACTGCTTTAATTTATTCTTAGTTCCTTTTACATCATTTTATGTTGTAAATTATTCCATTATCCTTTTTCTCTATTTACCACTGTTAATCTTTTTATAACTAAAATTTAAGTGCATAACATTTATTATAACCACTCAGATTTTATTTATAAAAATCCTTTTATATTATATATTATCCAATTACATATTCAACTTCTGAAAATTTAGGTAAGTTATATTGGAATGAAATTGTGCATTATACAAATAAAACTTTCTAATTTAATAATTTCAAAGTGTAACAACCCTTTATTTTGTAATTAATTGAACTGTATATTTAATTATTTTACTTCAATTCCTGAGTTAAAAACTTTATTTTATTTATTAAAATGAATAATTTTTGTTATTTTAAATATATATTTTGATTTGTATGCAAATTAGAATTCCAAACATGAATGAATAGAATATTTTCCAAAAATGTGGATTTTGGTCAATATGGTCAAACTTTGACTTTTAAATTAAAAATTTAGATTTTGAAAAATTGAATTTTATCTTTTATTATGAAAATAAATTTAATTTCAAGAATACTGCTTTTCGTTTCATTGAAATCCGATTTATATTGTGGAAGTTATGATTTTACAATATTGTGTATAAATTGATTTTTTTAACAAAATTGTTTATTTTAATTTATATAAATAATATTTTTGTAACAACCTTAATTTTAGCGATTACCAGAAAATATTAAATTATAATGGCGGTTATAATTTAATAGTGTAAATTAATAACTAATGAGGAATTTAAATTGTTTATTGGGAATAAACAATATATTTGAGGATAAAAATGTGAAAATAGAATTCTGAAAACTTTATTAAGACGATTTGAGATAATAAAATGAGGAAAATATGTTTTATTTAGAGTTAATGCAATAATTTTGTTAATGTAACATCCCGCCTTTTCGCACACTTTAAACCGACACACGTGCCAATTCAAAGCATACGCAAGGGCGGATTGTTATGGGGTAAATAAGAAAAACAGAGAAGAAATAAAACAAAATAGAATCTCACAGCGGAAGGATAAAATATAATAATCAATATACAGTTCATGATAACTGTTTACAAAATATTTATTTTACTTATACAATGAATATCAGAGTTACACATACCAATACAATCAATGCAGCGGAAATTTAGAGTGTGGTGCAATACTATAAATAATATAATACGGATTCTTCGTCTTCGTCCTCCAAAGCTAAAATCTTCGATCCTGAAACGCTCGGACTGACCCGAGCGAATTTGAAAAGACAAAAACACTCGAGTCATAACTAAAAGATCTTATGTGAGTTAAATTAACAGAAATAAATATGAGTACAGTAACTCAAGAGATGTTCGGGATTTACATCTCCTAAGGATCCGTTAAACTATTTACTATGTAGTATATTGCGCTATTATAATAGTGTCTATTTATAAAATAAACTTACTTTTTAATAGCGTTAAGGGGTTACCAATATAGCCCTTAACACAAATAATGCCAATAGTCTATACAGTACCGTAATACCTCCTGATCGGGAAGCTACCAGAGGATACTCCATAGGTACGACACAAATAGAAACTCGTAGTAAAGGCTCGGTATGGTAGGTGACATGGCACAACTAGGCAATGCCAGGGTAGATATACCAATTGCTATCCAGGCTGGTGGAAGCGCGTAGCCGCAGTTACCGCCCACCTCGGACTAACTCCCCAAAACCAAAATATAGAAGTGGCCACTGAATCAATCCAAAATCAAAGTATAATATCGAAGAGGAGGGTCCGATCAGAGGAATGACCTCATTGGCCTGAGAATCGCTCCTGTTTTAGCCACCTTATGCCAACTCACGGGAGTCGGGTCCACGTATTTACCTTACAGGAAACGTCGCCACCACCTACTTCATTCTGGAATCTCCACCGCGTACACGGTTAGTCAAAGTGGTTTTCGGTATCGACAGAGAGTATGTCAGATATCCGATCCCGGTCTCTTTGCCAACCCATCGTTATTATAACACCGCGGTCATTTAAAAATAGGTTATACTTTAAAAACTAGAATAAACATTCCATTTCATAACCATGAATACGATATCATTTCAAAACCCAAAACCATATTTTATCACTTATCCCAAATATAATTCTTTTCCAAAATCATAATGCTTTAACTTCATAACGTCTGAAAATCAAATATTTTCAAAGCAAAATATTTTGAAAATCATAATTTAAAACCATAACTTCTAAAACTTGAATGGTTTGGACATTCAACGGTATATGAATTAAATGGTTTAACTTTAAAGTTACTTTGTAAAGAAAATAGTTCTCATGGCTTTACAAATACATTTCTTTATTTAAGTCTAAGCCAAAATTTATATTATCTCTCTCAAGTTCCAAAACCACTTCAATTTATTTATATATACGTATATCCATTTTGAGTATCAATATTTCAAACTAAAGTTGGATTTTATTCTTTCAACAAATCAATTGTTCTATTAATTTGTCTTGAATATTCATATAAAATCCATAAAAGAATAAGACTTCAATTTCTAGTAATAAAATATATATATTTTTCCCATTCAAATTATACTAGAATATTCATTTCAATTTATTTTGGGAAAAATCCAATTATAAATATCATATCTTAAAATTAACTTAACATTTAAACATATGATATAAATTATTAAACTCCGTTTTCTTAATTTTCTTCCATTTTTAATAAAGATTTTTATACACCTTTTAATTTCAAAATTTTCAACTTCATATGTATATATATATATATGTAAGAAAAATCATTATACAATATAAAATTTAAGATTATTATAAGCCGTATTCCATCCAAACCATAGAAATCACATTTAAATAGTTATATATATACCGCGGTGCCTGTATATAATTTTCTATCCTATGGTCAAGAGATACGGATATTTATCATTTCAATCCGCAATTTAAAAGATACAAAATTTTTGCGGTTATATATCATTTCAAACCACAATCCCGAATGAAATGAAGTATGCATGATAATTTGCAATTTAATGATATACAATAAACATCCATTCATCAACATCATCCATCATCCAAATCGCAATCATCAATCAATATCAATCAATAACAATATTATTTTTGGTACTACATAACAGGTAATACTGGCAATTTTATTCAAATTAAATTGAACAACTATTAATCTAACAGTTTATATTCAGTAATAATCTATATAACTGTTAACTAGCAGTTTATAGGCAAACAAATGAATTCTAACTATCAATTAATACGCAATAAATAAATTAAATTAACAGTTAAATTTAATAAATGCAATTCAACAAATATGAGTGAAATAAACATGCCAAATACTCATAAATAAATTTCTATTCATTTCTAAAATTAATTTAACAAACATAAAAGTTTCTAGTAGTTGTGAGTGGGTTTAAACACTCACCTTTTGAATTTAAATCGAATTTAAATTCGATTTAAACCCAAAAATTCGCCCGTCTCAGAATTCGTCCAAACCAGCGTCATCAAGTCCGGAATTAAATTATGATCCTAACAAAAAAAAATTCGTGTGAATTCGACTTCGTATGAGAAAGTTATGGCGATAAACGTGATTGAATTTCAATTTAAAAATATAATTAAAAGTAAACACATTCATACTTATCCACGTCAGCAGAACACGTTCAACAGGATCCTTCTCTCCCTGCCTTCCTCGTTCGAACGCAAAAAAACAAAACCCTACTTCAGCCGCCTCAATTCGATCAATTTCCCATGCTTCCATATGCGACTGCACCCAGATCAGGTCGCGCCGTTGGACTCTCATCCCTGTGCCGCCCCTACTGCCAGCGTGCGCGATCCCCTGGTGTTCACGGCCGTAGCCGTTGCCACTGACCTCCATAGCCAATCACGGCGCAACCAACCCCCTCCTGAGCGAATGAACCCTACCGATGTGACCTGCTCGATCCCCTCTACCCATTGATCACCTCCGATCGATCTAAGATCGCAGATCCACCGTCCACTCCATCGGCATCTGGTGAACGGCTGAAAATGTTTTGATTTTTTTCTGGACGAACGGTAACTCCAATCGGAAAACAAATCACACCAGCAGATTACGCACACTGAGAACTATGACATATATTTTTGTGGAATTTTTCTGGAGATTTTGAATTTTCATTTTGTTTTTGAACTGACTGGATCTAGGGTTAGCCCCCATTGAAGAAGAAGAGAAGCTTGAAAAAAATACGCGCAGATAAATGAAATTAGGCGGAGGCTAGGGCTGAATAGCTGGGTTTATATAGAGGGGTTTGAAATAGGGTAGATAGACCGTAGAATGAACGTGCGTAGCAAACTGTGGCCCAAAAAGTCCGCTATGACTCCGGAACGAAATTTCGTAAATCTATATATCCAAATAGGTATTTTAAGATATTCTGAACGCGATGGAAAAAGTTTCACGTCCAAATTTGATCGTATGAAGAAGTTATGCTGAAAACAAAATTTCCAAATTGATTTCAAATTGATTTTATTAAAATTGATTTCAAGGCGTTTCACGCCCGTACGATCAAACGATAAGTCCGATCGATACGAAACTTGAAACCCTATAATAATTCACCGTTACGGATCCGATGAAACTGGTTTCGTCGAAATCCGAGTCCGTGGCCAAAATGGCTATTTTTAATATTCATTAAATAAATTAAATAAATTATAAAAATCCAAATTTTATATTAAATTCTAAAATTGGCCAAATTTTATTTCTTATATGATTCGTAATCAATTGAAAAGATTTAACAGGCTTAGCTGTGAATTAAAAGTTGACAGTATATTAATTGCAATGTTAATTTCTACACTTTCTTATATTTAAGAATTTTATAAATTATATTCTCAAAACCCATACTTTAGATTTTTAATCTTTATATTCTCAACTTTCACCTAAAATAAAGATGCCATAAACATTAGTTCCTGATTCACATCATTATTCTTTAAGTCTAATTTAAATCTCAATAACATAGTATTTAACGTTAGAATCCATTTTATTATGCATAAATTACAAATTTTACAGACCCAAATTTTCTTCTTTTCATTCCATATCGATTGTCAATCCTATAAGAAAAATTAACATTAGGTTCATACTTATTACAAATAACTCCAATTTCTTCCAAATAATAATTACATAACTATTAAATATTAAATCCATTTAATTGTAATAAATTCAATTGATTGCAGTAAATTTCCAAATAAATTTGGATCTTTATTTGGTTATAAAAAAAAATCCGTTATAAATCCAATAAATTTCCAAATCGAAGTTTGTACACATTTTACACAACTATTATGATTTCCCACAGAATGTTGAATTTATTAAATGACCAAACTGATTACAACCACTGTTCTTATCAAATTTTCATAAATTTGTTCAAATCTATACTCTTTTTCCATATAAATAAATTTTATTTTACTACTAGATTTTTTTTATCCACTACAGCCATTAAATTTTTACTATCTACACTTATTACATCTTTGTATTAATGAATCTCATTCAAGTTAATATTTATATTAATATTCACAAATTCAACATTTATATGTTTCTTAAAATTAACTTTCAACCAAATGTGCCAATTTACATTTCGTTTCTATTCAATATATATTCATTTTATTCCGTTCATTCGGAGACTGCATTGAAATATATTTATTCTCTAATACTAACATTATTATCATTAAATTATGATTGGATTCCAAGTTTTTATTCAATACCTTGAATAATAACTTACATATTAACCAAGTCCTTCTTCTACTTAATTCAAATTGGATTATGTTCCAATTCCTCTAACCTAGGTCTTGAGTCACCATTTACATAATTAAATTTATCGTTTATTTCAATCTTCGTTTATAATTTAAAGTTCTACTAAACTAAATTATAAAACTTATGAACTTTAACAAATTTAATCCACCAATTAAATTTTTCTGATGTTTATATATTGCAATTCAATTCAGTTATTATTTCATTAATACCATTTTAATCAACTAATTATGACTTATAACCACAAACACAAATTTTCGTTATTTCAATCTATGTCATATAAACATTTTAAATTATTTACTTTTAATTACAGTTACTAGCTAACCCCTACATTTACTCCATTAAAAATCCTAAGACTTCTATTTCAATTTAAATTAGATTAGAAAACATGTAACTAAGTGATTAATTTATAACCTAAGCTAATTTTCTTGAAAAATTGGACTTTATCCCGTTAACCAACTTCACTTGGCATGTCAGCAAAGAAATGAGAAACATATTTCTCTTCCTAAAACATCAGTACGTTCATTCTTCTTCTCAGTTTCCTAAACCCTAGTTCCTAATTTCAAAATTCAAAGCTCAAATCAAAGGGATTTTGTCCAATAATGTAGAGTAAATGTTTTAAACTCTATCTTTATCCTTTAGAACTCTAAAAGAATGATTTTGATTCCCTTTTTGATCAAATTGCCTGCTGTCCAAATTTTGTTCTTGAGTTTTTTGGTGATTTTGGAGAAGCTAAGAGGTTAGCAAGGCTTAAAAGAGGATTTAGCAAGCTATAGGAAAGTAAAAGGTGACTTAATCACTCACACTACTACCTTTAATTTATGAGAATAATTTTCAGTTGATAATTGAATTGAATTGGATGGTTTTATGATTGAAATGCTTTCAAATTAGTTGTGAATTGGTTGCTTGAATTTGAATGATTGCATGGTTGTAGTTTGCTGAAAATTGTTTGTAAAAATATCACTGCAGTAAAACAGCGATATCTTAGTGCCAATTTATCCAAATTAGCTCAATCTTTTTGCAGTTGAAAGAACATTCTATTAGATACAAGTTTTCTTTTAATCACTTTAAGAAATTCCATGGTTTAGATGGTCGAAATTGGGTTTGAAACTGATGTACACAGCTCTGCTCTGTGCAATATTTTTGTTGAAACCTGATATTGAAATCATCATAACTTTGAAATGGTAGATCGAAATTGACTTAGGTTTTTTCAGTTAGAAGATGCTTTTATGAGGAATAACTTTTATGTTCATTACTTTTTGTGATTAAGTTGTTTACTAAGAGTAATTTGAGTTTGAAGAAGAAGTAACCTTTCTGTCCTATGTTTTAATCTTAGCTTTGAAACACAGAAATTCTTTTAGGAATATCTTTCTAGTTTCTTATCGGATTTGGATGATTTTTGAAGTTCCAAAAAGCTTATTTTATATGTGACAACTTTACTGTTGAACACATTTGCATATTTTGAGCATAAATTGATCAAAATGTTGTTGCAAACTCTCGGCTCTGTCACTTTAGTAATTATGTTATCCAAACTGAACACAGTTAGTAAATTGATCATATCTTCCTTGTTTCTTTTCCGATATGGATGAATTTTGAAGTTCCAGAAAGCTTATTTTATATGTACAAACTTTACTGTTGAACACATTTGAATATTTTTAGAATAAATTGATCAAAATGCTGTTGCAAACTCTCAGCTCTGTCACTTTAGTAATTATGTTATCCAAACTGAACACAGTTAGTAAATTGATCATACCTTCCTTGTTTCTTGTCCGATTTGGATGGTTTTTGATGTTTCGGAAAGCTTATTTTATGTGTGACAACTTTCGTGTTGAACACATTTGCATATTTTGGGAATAGGTTGATCGAAATCCTATTACAAATTCTTAGCTCTGTCACTTTGATTATTACATTATCTAAACTAAATATAGTTAGTAACTTAGACGTATCTTTCTCGTTTCTTGTCGGATTTAGATAATTCTTGATGTTTTAAAAAACTTGTATTATTTTATAAATCTTCCTTGTTTTGAGTTTTATGTAATTTTAAAGTTAGCGTGGTCAAAACTGGAGTTGTTTATTGTTGTCCGGAGAGTAAAACGACAGCAATAAATCATTAACTTGAGAATTATACTAGCTTATTTTTGCTCTCATTCTTGTTCGATTTTGATGTAATTTTGAAATGTTTTAAGAGCTATGATTCCTATCAATAATCTAGAAATATTTGGAGAATTTGAAATTCGAATTTAAATAAAATTTGAATTGATTTTGGGTTAAATTTGAATTGAATTCGTATTGAATTCAAGTTATCGGTCTTGAGTTATCTTTCTTGTTTTTTATTGTTTTCAAGCGCGGTTTTCACTAAACTATTTTGAAGTGATTTTTGAAATAAATAGACATTTCAAATTATTATTATATAGTTTTAAAATTATTTTTCTCATATAAAATCTATTTATTTCCTATAATAAAGGAATTTCAAATATTGGTTTTATTAATCTTTTCGAGAAATAGTTTTAAAAGCTTGTTTTCTCTAGTCAACTATTTTAAATATAAAACATACACTTTTACACTATTCGAACGTATGAGAAAGTGAGTTAAACGATTTAGTAAAACACGTGGTATGGGACATGTGCGTTTACTATTTCGGTTAATTTCAGACTTGTACGATCGAAGCTATTTGAGATTATTGATTCTCAGATGTTTTTCCATTTTATGGCATGTTTTGATTTTTATAATTCCTATTTATTAGAATTATTTAAGATGGCCAATATTTGGCAAACACTATGTTTTGAGATCTCCTATATAGGAGTATGGTCGATGAGATCCATCACGATGTTTTATTTACTTGCCAATGATATAAGGCAAGTCTTGAGTTTATGATTTCATATTTTTAGATCTATGGTTTATGAGAAACCATTATGATGTTTTCACTTGTCGATGAGATGAGACAAGTTACGATGCCATTTAATGCTTGTCGATGAGATGAGACAAGCATGGTGCCTATTTGCCACCCGTCAATGAGACTAGGCGAGATATAAATTTATGAGTTTTATGATGTTTCTTGTGTGGCATCGCTAACGACTAGTAAACCGCTAAGTGTGAATGTGTGGTTTGGGACATATGTTAACACTTTTCGGATTCCTATCCGTGAGTTTGTGACACATTCACGATGTTTACCTAGCAGAACTGCTTGGAGAGGTGTCAGCGACCTTGTCATAAGGACGAACTGATTTGGAAAGGTGTCAGCGACCTTGTCATGATGACGAACTGCTTTGGGGGTGTTAGCGACCTTGTTAGGGATGACAAAATGGCTTGGAAAGGTGTCAGCGATCTTGTCATGAGGACGAACTGCTTTGGAAAGGTGTGAGCGACCTTGTCTAAGGCTTATGTAACAACCCTATATTTTGTGATTTATTTTTTTGTATATTTTAATTATTTTAATTGAATTTTTTATTTTAAAAAAAAAATATTTTATTTATTTTTAATGGTAAACTTTTGTTTTGACATGAATTATCATTCCAAAGCATGACTTAAAAGAATATTTTCCAAAAAGTGAATTTTTGCTCAAAATAGTCAAACTTTGAATTTTATTTTAAAATTTTAAAAGTTTGAAAATTTAATTTTTTTTCTTTTATTTCGAAAGTACATAAAATTTTAGGAACACTGCTTTTTGTTTCGTTGGAAACGGATTTAAATTGTGAAAGTAATGTATATTTCAATACTAAGTGCAATTCGTTTATTCTGCAATTTTGTTATTTTAAATAGTATAAATTTTATTTTTGTTTGTCATATTTTATTGTAATATGTATTGATATGCTATTTTATGTATGTTTTTGTCTTTTAATATTTTTGAAGTGAGGTAGGAATTTTTCTAGAGCTAGTAGTATTTTTCTGGTAATTTCCATGCCCTATTTTCAGTTTTTAAACATTTTCTTTAGTTCTTTTCTATTTTTCTCCAATTTAATTATTTATTTTATTTTAGAAATGATAAATAAATTATTTTATTTAAAAATTTTGCTTTAGAATATTTTTAAAATGAAGTAGATATTTTTCCAAAGCCATTGATGTTTTAATTGTAATTTTTGAACCCTGTTTTCAATTTTTAAGCAATTTCCTTAATTCTTTTTATATTTCTTTACATTTAATTATATATTTTTATTTTATTTCACTTTGTTTCGGTTTTTAGATGTACTTGCTGAAGTTTATTTTGTTTTACTTGATTTGAAAGAAAAGGAAGTATGGAAGGTTTTAAAAGCAAAGAAACGTAAAGTCGTTTCACCGTTTCTTTTATCTTTTCTTTTTCAATCAATGCATCAATTTATTGTAGCCGTTCCTTTTCTTTTGCTTATTCACGTGAAAGTTTATCATTCCATCAATAATACACATCCATTTCATATCTGAGCAAAGAAAAATAAGTAATGGCCTCCTCTCTTCTCTCTTTTCTTCTTCCTTTTTCTATTGTTTTACTTGATTTTTTCCTTGCTTCTCTTGCTTTGTTTGGCCTAACACCTCCACCAACTCCTCCAGCGACCACCACCACTTCCTTCCTCACATCATACATGACTAAAACCCTTCCTCCTCTGACCTGCAAGTGGCATGACCATCCCATGATGGAAAATCCACAAAAACTATGTTAAAACTCCTTAAAAAGCATGTCTAGCCACCTAGTCTTCATCACCATCACCTTAGATGACCTTGGCCACCTCCTATTGCTCCACCACCACCTTGACACACCCTTAACCATCGCCTTCATCCTCTGTCCAGATCTGAAATATGTCATAGCCGAGCCATAGATCCATGTAGTCAAGCCCAAAATGAACCAAAAACCACTATTTTGCATAAACCTCTTCATATTCATGCGTAGTAACTCCTCCACCACTTCAATACCTTGTAGCCATGCCTTATAGGACCCAAACCTGAACCAAAGTATTTCCAAACCTGAGCCAAAACATTCCCTAAGCCGTGCTAGCAAGTGTAGAAAGCAAGGCAAAAAGTTGTGTATTCATATTGCTTTTCAATTCAAAGTTATTCCTATTCAATGTTGTATCGAATTATAATTTTATTTTGTTTGTTTTGGGTTATAACACAAGTTCTATAGCTTGGATTTGCTCTCCACTCAAATAAAAAATCGTGCTATTGCCTTTTGGAATCCGTTGTGCCATTTGTATTGCAATCTCCAGCCATAAAAGGTGAGTAAAGCTCACACGACATTTATACTTATGCAGTTGTGAAACAACAACAACTGAATGTGTAGAATTAAATATGACGTTATAACTGCCATGTGATTTTTTTATATATAAGGTTAAACCTGTTAAATTTCATGTCGTATCATCTGTTATCATATATATGTTGTTAATGTTCATTTATATATGTTTATCATACTGCAAGTTCCCTGTATATTAGAAATCACTACGGGTTGAAATGATACATACCCGAACGGACTTTAGAATAGGGAAAAATCATTATGGGCCGAAATGATAGGCTTGAACGGTTTTTATTTAACTTATTTTAACTTGGGATTGCGGGTTTGAAATGATAAAACTCGGATTTTCTTCATAAATTACGGGTTGAAATGATATATTACCCGTATCACTTTACCTAGCGTAGAAAATTATATACAGGCCCGTAGTTAAAATATGTTTTTCTAAAAATGTTAAAATATTTTAGAAATTTAATTATTATAATATTTGATTTGAAATGTAATAAAAATATAACTTTTGTAAAGGATTATTTATTTTCTGGAAACCTATAAGTTAAATAAATTATGGAAAAGTTAGAAAATATGAATGTAAGTTATTTTGAAAATTGTGATTTAATTTTTAATGGAATTTAAATTAATTTTTAAAATATGAGAAATTTATGATATTTTGGATTTAAATTAGTTTAAAGCGATTTTATATCATATTAATGATTTTTGATAAAGCTGAATGTGAAATGAATGAATATTTAAGTTGAAATTTTGAAATATAACTAAAATTGAAAATTTATGAAATTGACTTAAAAGTGAACTTTTAGTTAAGCAAATAAAAATAAAACTAAGTTATATTTGAGAATTTGAACTTAAGTGTTAAGTTGAAATTTAGTGCAAGGAATTTGAAATTGAACATTGCAATTTAATAAGTGAATTATTATTAAATCTTGATTTTTGAATGGAAATTTAACTTTATAAAATCATGAACTTGAGGAAAATTAAATGATGTTTACAAAAGTGAAAATGTATGATTTTATGAGTTAAAATGTTTTAAATAAAAAAATTATAATTGGTTGAGAAATTATATTGAATATTTGAAGTTAATTGACTGCATTTTTGAAATGCTATTAATTACAATGTAAATGATATTACAACATTTGTAAATGTTGTAGTTGATGATAACGAACTAAAAAGCTAAATTGAATTAAAAGCTATTATAGCAATGTTTGTAAGTGCTATAATTTTTGAATTTAACTAAGTTTATTTGAAATTTAAGTAAACTCTATTACAACATTTTAAAATGTTGTCTTTTGTTAAATTGAACTATTTTGAATGTATCTTTCCGTAGCGTTTTCTAAATGCCACGAAAAGTGAATTTTCACTGTTTTGATAAACTTAAGTGAATAAATGAACTTTGGAAGTTGAAAAATTTGGAAATTTAATAATTTAATTATTGAACATAATAACTTCATTTTAATGATTAAAAATGATTTTTTTTAATATAACTGTTTTGAAATGTGAATTGAAATGGTATTTTAAATTGAATAAAATGAATAATGATTTGAAATGAACGTGGTTTTGATATTTTGATATATTAAATGATTGAAATGTGGTTTTGAAAAGATATGATATTTTGATATATTAAAATGATTTGAAAGGAAGTTTTGAAAGGATATGATAATTTAATATATCGAAATGGTTAGAAATGACTTGATATTTATTTTGATAAATATTTGAATCGAAAGATATGGTATGATGATATATTGAAATGTTTTGGAAATAATTTAGTATTTATTTTGATAAAGATTTGGGTTGAAATGATATTTTATTTTGAAGTATAATATATATATTTTAAAGTTATAACTACGGGTTATAGTAACGATCGTTGTTAAAGAGACCGGGATCGGATATTGTCTTATAGCCGGCCAATACCGAAAACCACTTTAACAACTGTGTACGCGGTGGAGATTCCAGAATGAAGTAGGATGGTGGCGACGTTCTCGAGGTATATTACGTGGACCCAACTCCCGTGAGTTGGCATAAATGACTAAAACAGGAGCTATACCGGGCTACACAAAGGGTCGCACCCTTTCATCGATCATGCTCCATCGGAAACCATTCTATTACTTTTGCGATTCGATATATGGCGCCGCTTTGATTCGGGGGTATTGTTCAAGGTGGGCGGAAGCTGCTGGCTTGCCGTCACCACCGGTCTAGGAGTGCAAAAGGTGTATCCACCCTGGCATTGGCTCGCGTGCCGTGTCATCTCCTTATAGCGAGCCCACTACGATTTGGGTTTTAAAGATCCGACCGCGTTAAGGTTCACCATCCCCTTAATGCTATTTTCTATATTATTATACTTTACTGATTAGACACTACTGTATATAGCGTATATTACTACATAGTAAATAGTTTAACGGATCCTTAGAGGATGGGCGGTCCCAAGCATCTTCTAAGTTACTTGTACCTTTGCTACAGTTCACTTGAGTTGGTTTACACTGTATAAGTATGTATGTCCTGACTCGAGTGTTTGTATTTTTATTTACGCTCGGGTCAGCCTGACTTATTCACAGATTTGGACTTTCGCTTTCTAGAGATTGGAATCGCCGGAGATTATCTACTTGTCAAGTTTCATCTTTTCAGTTCGGTTGTTCTATTCAGCTTGTACTTGGTTATCATATTTAAACTTCTGTTGTACTTTATTTCTTCTATTGTATCTTATGTAACTCTGATATATTTATATAGTAGCTTCATGAACTACTATCTCTTATACTTCCGCTGCATTATTATTACTCTATGTCTGTGATCTATGATTTTTATTTACTGCATATTCTGAGATTTGCCAAATTTTTATTTACAACGTGGTAGTTTGAGCAATTCAATTCCGGCATGAGTGTCTAAGTATACACTTATAATGGATGCGAATGGTTGAAAATACCTGGTTGTTACAGCTTCGGCCGTCTGAGTTTAGCACGTGCAGCATTGCATCGGCATTGTATTTAGGGATATGGCCAATCCGTGTTTTTTGAGTTTTGAATTCGCCGTTTTTGGTGCATTAGTGTTAACATTTTCTGTGTTTTGAAGATGCATCGAATTCTTTATTGAACTTGAGATTTTATGAGTTTGAATTCGTATGTAGTTCCATGAGTTTTTATGATTGAGATGTATGTGTGAGATTTAGCCGCCTTGGCCTACTTATGAGTTTGAGATCTCACATTCTTATGGAGTTGTCTTGTGTTGCTTTCATGACTTCTATTTGTGATTGAGATGAGTTTTCTCCTTTTTGGGGTAATGGTTCATCGAACCATTTGAGTTTTTCTTGGGTTTTATATGAGTTGATTTGAGTTCATTATGGGTTATCGCTAATGATATGAGGCACTTGTGTTTTATTTGAGTACTGAGTTTGAGTTACCTCTTTCGAGGTATTTAGTCACATAGGTAGCGTTTGTTGCTTAATTTTTGAGCTATGAGTTATCTAATCCTTCTCCACATTCAAGAAGAAGTATCACTATATCCATTCTGCTTCATATTATCGATATTGACTGATTTGTATAGCTAGACTGACCCGTGTATTTATACTCGGGTCAGACCGAGTTGTTTCAGGTATCATCTATTGGACTTAGCTTGAAGTTGGTGTTGGATATCATCTCTTCTTTCGCTTGAGTAGTTTATTTCTTCCGCATACTCTGATGTTTTTACATTTGATTTGATGCATACGGTGTGGTCGAGTGCCACCTTTATTGTATTCATATTGTATTGTACTAAACATGTATCAGTGTATATGTATATATATATATATGATGTCGATTATTGTTCTGTGATGTGCTTTACATTTAGTTATTGTATTTTGTTCTGATAGATCCGTCAACCACCATAGTTTTGGATTAAATATTTACTATGTATGTCGATCTATTGAGATAGGAAAGAAAAAAATTATATTGCATTTATCGACGTATTCAGTAGATGTTTAAGACAAAGTTATAGATGGTCGCACTTAACCAGCCCTATTCTCCGCTTTAGTAGACGGAATTACTCGTTAATTCTATTTACTAAGGTGGGTTTCGGGGTGGGGCGTTACAGCTTGGTATCAGAGCTGTGGTCAGAACAAAGTAGAATAAACATACAACAGTATGTATATCTGTTCGTCGACGGAAATTCTATTGGTTTAGAAAACCGTCGAACGAATTTTGAAATAAAATTTATACCGCAAGCGCACGGTGTACGAATGTAGCACGCGGCGAATACGGGTCGATCCGCAGGGAATTGATGATTTTAAAATTCTATTCAATCAAATTAACCAAACTTGAAAGTGTGATTAGCTAAAAATGTAAGAAACTAACAAAAACTAGCAAAAGAAAAATCGATAAAAATATGAGAGTTAAAAGAACAATTTAGAGATAAATCCACTCTCTAGATCATATAAATCAACAAAATGAAGTTATGATCTCTCTTTTCTTGTCATTAGTGAATTAGTTGATGTGCTATTCATAAGTATGGTATATTTGTGCTATTAATTAGCTCAAGATAAACCATCAAACTATAACACAACCACTAATACACATTTAACTCTCATGAAATATGACAACAAAGTTGAAATAAAAATCTATTTTAAGCATAGCCTATTAACTATTGTTTAGAAATATAGGCTATCAAATTTCAATTTCAACATTCACTTCTTTGCCATAATCATATTTAGATGAAGAGGCAATTTGTGTTATGTTTGTTTAAGCATGGCCTATTTGTTATGAACAACATAGACTATCAAATTCAAAGCCAAAACAACAAGTTAAACCACTTCAAAACATTTCATTTAAGCACAAAAGAGAGCATAAACAACAAAATGTTGGATCTACATACTAGAGAGCTTCATTACCCCTAAATTGAAGGGATTAAGCTTTCATATTTGTTATCATATGAACAAATGTAGAAAACAACATTAAACAAGAAGAGAAAAAGAGAGCAAAATGAAAGGAAAAATTATTCTACTTGCATAAAAGTAAATCTACACTACTAGAATGAAAGGAAATGAACATGTAAGTAAAAGGAAACACTAATTAACATTGCATAAAATAAAAATAAAATTACATAAAATAAAAATGGCTAAGTAGCCATGAAAAGAGAAAGAGAGCTTTCTTTTATTTTTGATCTAAACTAAACTAAAGAGAAGGAGGCCTAAGAGAGACTAAAGAGAAGAGGCCATGAAACATATGGGTATTTATACAAGTTTAAAACCCTAATTCCTATTTTTGGGGAATGCCCAAAATGCCCATGAGAAAGTGTGGAGGCCAAGTTATCATTAGCATGTTTTAATCCCCACTTAAATGTACATGAAGCCATTAAATCCATAAGCATGTGCATTAGCCTTTAATTTGTACATTAAGGTAGGTGGGTAGGTGGGGTCCTCCATGATCTTCACTTTGAATTATTTACATCTTCATTCCTTTGTATTGATTTTGTGCATGCATATCTTCATGAAACCACTTGTAAATGTCACCAAATTTCCTACAAAAAACATAGAAAATTCTAAGTAAATTTTCACAATTTAATAAATGCACAAAAATGACCATTTCACCCTTGTATGAAGATGAATGTGTGACAATTTGGAATTAATGTGAATTTTGGTTAAAACAAGTTAAAATACCCAATATGATCATTTATTTAATTTAAATAGATTAAATATGGCGATAAAAATGTGCACATTTACGTGCACATCAAATACCCCCACACTTATCTTTTTATTCGTCCTCGAATAAAGAAAAACTAAGATAAATCCATTTTCGTAGGGAGCATGATTGCATTGAGCGTATGCAACAAGCCGTTAAACCTCTGGGTGTCCCCAGTAGGACGAGTGTTGTCTCGTGAGGGTTTTCAGCGGATACTACCCACAAAATCCAAATGCATGATGAAAATATTTACAAAATGCAAGATTTATTTACAAAAAGATGAATGCAAAATTTTGAAAATATTTACAAATGAAGGATTTATTTTTAAATTGACACAAATAAGTTAAATATAGGTTTTGGTTATTATTTGAAAATTTATGTCATTTACTCGTCAAAATTTTCAACAAAAATCAAGTTATCATAATGAAAAGATTATAGTTTAACTCGTTGTTTCGGTTGATAACAAAGTGTAATTATAAAATGAATCCTTAGTTGATTATCAAAGTTTATCAAAGTGGTATTTTCATTTCTTTTCAGTAACAAATCAAATCAAATAAGTAAAAATAGTGCTAGGATTTCAATTGTTTGCTCTCTCATTATTTGCAAAAAAAAAATTACACACCTAGCTCAGGTAAACTGAGGCCAGATATACCACCCATGCACTGCCTTTCGGGCTTATGTGAGGGGAGTACAGAGCTTGGCGAGTGCACACACTTTCATGCATACACCTATCGACCGTAGGTGATTTTTATTATTTTCGTTTTTTTTACATGTGTTCCATACATGCATAACCGTGAGGACTTTTAAATGAGTATGAAAGCACATAATCAAAGATTTCAAGTAATTCACCCATGCATAACCGTAAGGACTTTTAAATGAGAGTGAATACTTGGATGTTATTATTTTTTTAATTTTTTTTTTTAAAAAGAGAGAAAGAGTCTTGCAAAATCATCTTAGCACCCTTTAACTTAGAAGACAAAAAAAATGTTATATCCTTTACTTTAAATCTACCACTTTTTAAAACAAAGATTTTCAATTAGGATATACTTCATAATTAACACGTATGAATCTTCCTATATACTAGTTAAACCATTATTATTTGTAATCAAATTTCATTTTTATTTTTGTTTAGACAAATAAATTTCCAAAAATTTCAATTTAATAAACCAAAACCATATATTTATCTTATAGTGTTTCTTTTAAAAATAAATCAAAATGCTAAAAAAAGAAAGAAAAAAAAATCATCTTTTTTTTTTTTTGAGTTTTTGGAAGAAAAATGTAAAATTAATCCTAAAAAAATCAAGAAGAAGATGAGTCTCCCCCCACACTTGATTTTGACTGTGTCCCCACAGTCAACCCAAGTGGAAGGAGAAAAATAAAATGAAAATCCTATATTTACATGAAAGATTATTATTTACAAGAGATGAGAAAGTATACGGTCAAAAAGTAAATGAAACGGTCTTCTAAAGACCGATTCATTTGTCTCGTCAAATGTGTGAGACACAGTTTAAGCACGAAAAACCAAATCGTAAAAGATTTCGAAGTTGAATGTGGATTTGGAAAAACAAATTTTGTTTTATTAAAAATTGAACGAGTTGTTTTGTTTTCAATGATTTTTGGGGTTGATAAAACAATTGGTTGAAATTCACATTTATTTTCACCAAATTGAAATTCAAGTTTATTATTGAAAACACTTTCAGAGTTATTGATTTCAAAATCAAGATGGTGATTTTCATCTTCCCCGTCGGAATTTAACAACTCGTCATCCAAAAGTCCAAAAAATTCGTGTTCATTAAATTCGTCTTCCTTTGTTTGATTATCAACAACTTTATTACATATCTCAAGTTCAAAATCCAAAGTTGTTGTATTCAAATTTTCGAAACCGAGAAAAGGAAGATCGAATTTTAAATTTGGTTCCGTACCCTCAAAAGAATTGAAATCCAACTCAATTACCATGTTTTCAACAACTTCGTTAAGATTTTCGTTTTCAATTTCGAAAGTTGTTATTTGAAAATCATCGATTTGGGTAAAAGGTGGATTATCACTTGACTTGTCACATGTTGGAATTTGAGTATGTTTATCACGTTGATTCAAATATGTTTCGAACACCAAATCCATGTGATCGTTGTACATTTCATTCATTTGTTCAACAAAGTCAAATTTGTGATTATTAACTTGAAAACTTTCGATTTGGACTTGTTGAGGACAAGAATCGTTAATTTCAATAAACGGTGGATTTGATTCTTCCGAAGTTGGGATTTGATTATGATTTTGACGAAAAGTTTTGTATTTCTCAAGTAATAAATCCTCGTTATCTTCTTCCATTTGGTCAACAAAGTCAAATCCATTATTATTAGTTTGAAAATTTTCACTTTGAATTTGTTGATAACCAAAGTTTTCAATTATATCGTGGTCGAGATTATTCCCATTGCCAAAATTATATGAAAATTGGTTCACATTTTCGTCTTGATTTTGAAATTTATTTTGAAGCTCGAAATTGAATTGGCATGGGTTATACTCGAAATCATTTGAATTTTGAAGTGAATTATTTTGAAAATTTTGACTTGAGTTATCACACAAATAAGAATTACACAAATCATTTATCATTTGATTTTGTTGTGTAGAGATTTCAAGTAGAGATGAAATGCTATTTTCGAGATTCGAGGATTGGTCATCGTTTTGAAAAAATTGTTTTTCAAAATTCGAATTGTTTAAAGAATAGTTGTCGTTAAAATATCCATACGAATTCGGAGTGAAATCATATGGATTATATTGATTTTCACGACTATTATAAAATTCAAGTGAATACGAAAATTCAGACATTTTCAAGAATGTTTTTGCTTTTTGGTTTTTTTTTATAAAGAAAATATTTACAAGTAGGATTTATTTTTCAAAATGGAAAATTGATTTTTGTTTTGTTTTTGAATTTTGAATTTTTTTTTTTGGCTTTTGAAAAGATTTTATAATTTTTTTTGGATTTTTGTTTTTCTAATTTTTCTGAATTTTTGAAATTTCAAAGGAAAAGGATTTAAAAATTTCAAAGAAAAAGAAAAGGAATATTTAAAAAAAAATTAGTTTTGGATTTTGAATTTTTTTTGTTTTTTGTTTTTTTTTAAATATGCATGAACAAATGCAACTAAATGAATGCAAGAGTTAATTACAAATGATTTATCCTAAGTTAACCCAAAATTGTATATTCACAAATTGTCTTAGATAAACAAGATAGTTCTCAGCCAGGTAACGGGCAGGAGTTATCGGTGCACCACGAATCACCGTAGCAATGCAGCCGAAGGTTTAAGTACCTTCAGAGGAACAACCACTATAATATTTACGAATCACCGTAATATTTATAAATGGTTATTACTCTGCCGTAGCCTAGACACCAAGAATTTAAATTATTCAAAGAAGACAACTTGCCAATATACAATTAAGTGTTATCGATGTCTAACCGTTATTATTAATCACAATTCTAAGATGAAATGCAAAGCAGAAAGTAAACGTGTATTAACAATGCAACTACAATGAAATTTTTGTTGTTTTTTTTTAATTTTTTTTTTTTGTAAATGCAAATGCAAACAACCAACTATGCAAGACAAATAAAACTAGAAATGAAAGCAGAATTTTTTTAGCAAGCAGAGCAATTTATTTTGGCTAGCTAAGGAAGCAATTTTCAGCAAGCTATTCTTCCTTTATTTCCTGCTTTGGCAACCTGAAAATTAAAAACTAAGACATATACAATATTTTTTTTTTTTGGTTTTTTTTTTTTGGTTTTTTTTTGAAAGGAAACTTAAAAGTAGGGTTTTACTTAAAAAAAAAAAAAAAAAAAAAAATTGAGAAAAGCAACTACACAAATGAAAAACAAAACAAATAAAGCTAAAACAATTTGCAAACACTTGCTGTTTTTTTTAATCAAACCGAAAGAAAATTTAAAAAGAAAATGTAATTAGAACTCGGTCCATAAGCCCATACGCAACCCAACAAATTTCACAATGACTCTTCCCTTTGTCTTCAACAAATTCAACAAAACAAAACCAAATTCAATAAACGAAAATTCAGAGCTTCCTAAATCCAAATCCCACGAATTAAAATGCCATCCCGATCAATCGTAGCAATTGGATCCAGTCGACGCCGGTCAGAACAAGAGGAAGGCTGAGCTGGAATATGAGAACGGTATGGCTATTTTAACCCAAATTGTTTTGAATAAGATGGAGAATGGGGGATTAGATGTGCTGGAGTGGGGGATTTCGGCCGCGATTATCTGTTGAGGTTTGGGAAGAGGGTGATGTTGCTGTGAAAGATCGTGATTGGTTATGGGTTGTTCGATGAGGGATTTGGTTGCGGCTATTTGGGTTCAAGGAGTTTGTGGTTGATGGCTTCAGGTCGTGGTGATTTGGAGGGAGGTCTGGAGTCGATGTCGGGTTGTGTGCGCAGAGTAGTGGTTGCTTGGATGCCGATGAGGTGTTCAAATGGGTTGGAATTTCGGTCGATTACTGCAGGCAATTGTTCTGTGGTTGCAAATTTAGGCGATTTGGGTTATGATTTGCGAAGGTGGTTCATTTTCCGGTGGCGACTTGGAAGTGATGGTTGTGAGGCTGCGCTGTGTTGTTGTAAGTTGGCTGCTGTGTGGCCATGTCGGGATTGTGTTGTTTGGTGGTAAGGGAGAAGGGTGGTAAAATGGAAGAGGTTTTGTTGTTGTGCAACAGTTTATTTGAGAAGGTCAGAGGGAGTGGTTAAGTATGGGTTGATAACGATGGCAATGTTGTGCTGTGTTGTATGTGACAGGATGGAAGATGTAAGATGTTGTAGTGGTTGTCGATCTGCAGTAAGAAGGAAGGGGATGGCAGATTTGTGTGTAGAGGCAGAGGAATTTGAGGAGAGAATTGAAACTGCAGTGTTCACGTGACAGTGAGTTTGTTGTAGCAACTGAAGGTGGCTTTTGCTTGGAAGTCGCGTGTTTGATGGCGAGGAAGTTGAACCGAAGGGGAAGAGCAGTCTATAGGGGGGTGGAAGGGGACCTGGTTGAGGAGGGATGTGATTGGGTTAGGCAGTGCACAAAGAACAGGCAGGGAGGTAGGAATGTGAGTGGAAATGTAGAGAGTAGTTGTGGGTGATGTTTGCAAAGAAGTGGGATGTTGGTTGATGTTAATGGTGGATGTGCTCTGTAGTGGTGAAGGGGCAGATAGAAGTATTGTGAAAATATGCAAGCAAGTGGTGATGATTGAAGATGTGAGTTGAGTGAAGCAGAGGATGGTTGCAAATGTGAAATAGAGGGGATATGGTTTTGAGTGAACGGTTGTGTGATGGCAGGGATTTTGACAGTTTGGTTTTGAACAGTGAGCAGGCAGAAGGGGCTGTGCACAGTGATGAAGATATGCACAGTTTTTGTATGTTTTTTTTTTTAACAATGTAAATAAAAATGCAAATGAAAAATGAAAATGAAATAGATTTTTTTTTAGAATTTTTTTATGCCTTTTTTTTTTAGAAATGCAAAGGGAAACTAGATCAATATGTACAAAACAAATTCAAAACAAAAACAAAACAACAAACACACATTTTTTTTTTATTGCAAGCACACACAAAATAAAATCACACAAAAATCAAACAAAGAAAAATAACCCGAAGAATAGAAATTTAAAATCAAAAAATTCCCCGGCAACGGCGCCAAAAACTTGTTCGTCGACGGAAATTCTATTGGTTTAGAAAACCGTCGAACGAATTTTGAAATAAAATTTATACCGCAAGCGCACGGTGTACGAATGTAGCACGCGGCGAATACGGGTCGATCCGCAGGGAATTGATGATTTTAAAATTCTATTCAATCAAATTAACCAAACTTGAAAGTGTGATTAGCTAAAAATGTAAGAAACTAACAAAAACTAGCAAAAGAAAAATCGATAAAAATATGAGAGTTAAAAGAACAATTTAGAGATAAATCCACTCTCTAGATCATATAAATCAACAAAATGAAGTTATGATCTCTCTTTTCTTGTCATTAGTGAATTAGTTGATGTGCTATTCATAAGTATGGTATATTTGTGCTATTAATTAGCTCAATATAAACCATCAAACTATAACACAACCACTAATACACATTTAACTCTCATGAAATATGACAACAAAGTTGAAATAAAAATCTATTTTAAGCATAGCCTATTAACTATTGTTTAGAAATATAGGCTATCAAATTTCAATTTCAACATTCACTTCTTTGCCATAATCATATTTAGATGAAGAGGCAATTTGTGTTATGTTTGTTTAAGCATGGCCTATTTGTTATGAACAACATAGACTATCAAATTCAAAGCCAAAACAACAAGTTAAACCACTTCAAAACATTTCATTTAAGCACAAAAGAGAGCATAAACAACAAAATGTTGGATCTACATACTAGAGAGCTTCATTACCCCTAAATTGAAGGGATTAAGCTTTCATATTTGTTATCATATGAACAAATGTAGAAAACAACATTAAACAAGAAGAGAAAAAGAGAGCAAAATGAAAGGAAAAATTATTCTACTTGCATAAAAGTAAATCTACACTACTAGAATGAAAGGAAATGAACATGTAAGTAAAAGGAAACACTAATTAACATTGCATAAAATAAAAATAAAATTACATAAAATAAAAATGGCTAAGTAGCCATGAAAAGAGAAAGAGAGCTTTCTTTTATTTTTGATCTAAACTAAACTAAAGAGAAGGAGGCCTAAGAGAGACTAAAGAGAAGAGGCCATGAAACATATGGGTATTTATACAAGTTTAAAACCCTAATTCCTATTTTTGGGGAATGCCCAAAATGCCCATGAGAAAGTGTGGAGGCCAAGTTATCATTAGCATGTTTTAATCCCCACTTAAATGTACATGAAGCCATTAAATCCATAAGCATGTGCATTAGCCTTTAATTTGTACATTAAGGTAGGTGGGTAGGTGGGGTCCTCCATGATCTTCACTTTGAATTATTTACATCTTCATTCCTTTGTATTGATTTTGTGCATGCATATCTTCATGAAACCACTTGTAAATGTCACCAAATTTCCTACAAAAAACATAGAAAATTCTAAGTAAATTTTCACAATTTAATAAATGCACAAAAATGACCATTTCACCCTTGTATGAAGATGAATGTGTGACAATTTGGAATTAATGTGAATTTTGGTTAAAACAAGTTAAAATACCCAATATGATCATTTATTTAATTTAAATAGATTAAATATGGCGATAAAAATGTGCACATTTACGTGCACATCAAAATCACTATACATCGAAGTACAGTACGAGTGAATCATTGTCCTTTATTCGAGCTTGTTTTCGAATCGTGCTTTAATTCTTTTTCGTGTATTAGGATATGTTGAGATGGAATATGTCTAGGAATATGTATATTGTATTCCGTAGTATTCTATAATAGAGTTTGGGTGTCATATTATCTTATAAATAATCTTATTTAGGATTATTGTATTCTTATTTTTGTCGATACGAGTGAGTTCATATCGATGGAGCTAATTGATTTCTTTGAAGCATTGTTGTTGTATTCCTTTGAGAGTTGTGAACCCTATTAAGGGGTCCACAACGATTGGCTTGTCGTGAGAATTCGAGTTTTCTATTTGTTGCTGCTTTAGTGAGTATTTGTTTATTACTCACTATATTGAGATGTATTTGATTTGAGATGGATTGACTTATTTGATGTTAAGTCCGATCCTTTTTGTTGTTTTAGGATCCTACAATTATTTAGGCATCCTAATTTGATTGGTTTATTATTTCTATCACTTTGGAATGTTAATAATGATTCCGAAGTTTCTGTATTCACTCTTGAGTATCGAGATGTTGATGATATATCTCGAATTCCAATCAAGGTGACTTTGCTGATTTTTGTGAGTCCGTTTGGATTTGACATTCAATCAGGCAATCGAATGTTGAGGTAACCTTATTCCTGGATCATAGCTCTTCGATTATCCTTCCACGAGGATATCCACTAAGGAATGAGGTGAGTTTCTAGATTATTCGTGTTCGATTGAGTTTATCATTCAGTTTCTTTAAAAATCCTTTTCGAATACTCAATCGGTGTTATCCTTTGCAGCATTACTTTGTTTGAAGTATGATTTGTGATTTGTATTCTTCTTTTCCTTCGAGGAGAATATCTGGCTTATCTTTGGTCTTGATGATTTCCGAGAGTGGCTCGTCCTCATGTAGGAGTTGACGAACACTCCAGCTCCTTCTGTTGATTTTGTGAATCGCGTACTCTAGGAATATCTCGGTGCATTCTCTTAATGTTCTTTGGTTTGAGTTTTTGAATCCATATATATGAGTTTAAAAAGAGAAATTGGAGTTTTGAGATATTATAAAAATCAAAGAATTTTTTGAGAATATATTTATATGAGCATTATTCTTTCATAGAAATAATTTGAGAGTGTTGGGTTATCCATCGAGTGGTTAAGAGTTCTGGTCGATACGTCTGATCAACGTTATCGATAGGAATCTCCTAAATGCTATGATGAGGCAATCAAACACGCTGATTTATGTTTTAAGGATTGAGATTTTGAAAATAATATTTTGATATTAAATATTAAATTTATTTTTGAATGGTAATTGCAGCCATTGATTTTAGAGATGAGTAATAGAGTGGCGAGGCTTTTTTGATCGCTTGGTTAAGTCTGCAGCCAACAGATATATTTATTTATTAGAGACTCAATGGCGAGGCAATGCCATTTATTTATTTTTAAATTATAAAGATGAGAATATAAATGAGCTAATTGTAGAGCTGTGCTTTATTGGAAGTATATATTTTGAGATTTTAGAATCTATATTATATACATTGAATGTTTTAAGGGAAGAGTACAATAAGAGAATTTGAAGATTGTTTTAAAAACTATTTTGGTGATTTAATAGAAGAGTAAAGAAAATTTAAACCCATAATTTATTTTTAGGAATATTATTATGGATTTACCAAATTCTTTGGAAATTAATTTTGAAGTAAGAGATGAAATTTTAATTTTGACTTTGAGTTTTAAATTACTTACTAAGTAATATAGTAAAGAGTTTGAGAAATTTTCAAATGTTGAAAATTGAGATTTTAAAATTTAAAAGATATTGAGATTTAAAATTATAAACATCTTGGATTAAAAGATAATTTGAGCTCATATCCTTATTCTTGAGTATATTCTATCTTTGAGCTATTATTATCGACGTTCATTTTTCGCGGTCATTCGAGTTTGGTGGCCTTTTGAGAAGCCATCTTGTGATTTATCTATGTTGTCTATTGTGTCTACCCTATTGTGAGGATGTTCTTTCCGCATATTTATGCAGAAAATCTTATTAATGTTCTTCTCTATTGCTTAGAATTCCGGTTTAAGTGAGTTTGATCCCTACTCTATTTGTAGATTTTTGTGAAATCAATCATTTTCGATTGATTAATTGTTGAGCATCTTATTGATTTTTGATCGATGACAGGATATCTTCGAAATTCTTTCGAGTTACTTGGAAAATTCGATGGTTTACTAATTACTATTTTACCATTTGATGAGCCATTGGATTAACCAAGTGAGTTTTTGATTATTTCTTTCGACCATTCTATATTGAGAGTATGAATGATTTGGAATTCAAGCATGTCTTTATCCTTTGATGATTGTATCTTTTATGTTTTTTACAGCTCTTTTTCAAGAAAATTGCGGGGACGCAATTATTGTAAGAGGGAGAGTCTGTAACAACCCTAATTTTAGCGATTACCTGAAAATATTAAACTATAACGGCGGTTATAATTTAATAGTGTAAATTAATAACTAATGAGGAATTTAAATTGTTTATTGGGGATAAAGAATATATTTGAGGATAAAAATGTGAAAATAGAATTCTGAAAATTTTATTAAGATGATTTGAGATAATAAAATGAGGAAAATGTGTTTTATTTAGAGTTAATGCAATAATTTTTTTAATTATTGTTATTTACTTCTTTTAATGATTTTTAAAAGAAGTGATTAATTTTAAGATGAGATATATTTAAAATAATGATGGAATTGAGTTTAAAAATATAATTTAAGTGTAAAACTATAATTGAAAAGGGTTATAAAATTTTATCATACAAAAATATTATTTTTGTGCAATTTATAATGTTAATTACAATGGAATTTGTAATTAAAGATGTAAATTTGTTATTTATAAAAGGAAAAGAAATATGATGATAAAAAGTTTTAAAAATATAAATAATCTTTTATTTTGAGTATATAACATTTTATCATCATGAATATGAAGTTTTATAAATTTTTGATATGAAATAAAGTTGAATAGATGATTGAATTTGAAGGTGTGCATTATTAACATGTAACTAAGCGATTAATTTATAACCTAAGCTAATTTTCTTGAAAAATTGGACTCTAGCGCATTAACATACTTCACTTGGCCTGTTAGGAAAGAAATGAGAAACATATTTCTCTTCCTAAAACATCAGTACGTTCATTCTTCTCCTCAGTTTCCTAAACCCTAGTTCCTAATTTCAAAATTCAAAGCTCAAATCGAAGGAATTTTGTCCAATAATGTAGAGTAAGTGTTTTAAACTCTATCTCTATCCTTTAGGACTCTAAAAGAATGATTTTGATTCCCTTTTTGATCAAATTGCTTGCGGTCCAAATTTTGTTCTTGAGTTTTTTTGGTGATATTGGAGAAGCTAAGAGGTTAGCAAGGCTTAAAAGAGGATTTAGCACGCTATAGGAAAGTAAAAGGTGAGTTAATCACTCACACTACTACCTTTAATTTATGAGAATAATTTTGAGTTGATAATTGAATTGAATTGGATGGTTTTATGATTGAATTTCTTTCAATTTAGTTGTGAATTGGTTGCTTGAATTTGAATGATTGCATGGTTGTAGTTTGCTGAAAATTATTTGTAAAAATATCACTACAGTAAAACAGCGATATCTTAGAGCCAGTTTATCCAAATCAGCTCAATATTTTTGCATTTGGAAGAAAATTCTATTAGCTACAAGTTTTCTTTTAATCACTTTCAGAAATTCCATGGTTTAGATGGTCGAAATTGGGTTTGAAACTGATGTACACAGCTCTGCTCTGTGCAATATTTTTGTTGAAACCTGATATTGAAATCATCATAACTTTGAAATGGTAGATCAAAATTGAGTTAGTTTTTTTTTAGTTGGAAGATGCTTTTACGAGGAACAAATTTTATGTTCATTACTTTTTGTGATTAAGCTGTTTACTAAGAGTAATTTGAGTTTGAAGAAGATGTAACCTTTCTGTCCTGTGTTTTAATCTTAGCTTTGAAACACAGAAATTCTTTTAGGCATATCATTCTAGTTTCTTATCGGATCTGGATGATGTTTGAAGTTCCGGAAAGCTTATTTTATATGTGAGGACTTTACTGTTGAACACATTTGCATATTTTGAGCATAAATTGATCAAAATGCCGTTGCAAACTCTCAGCTCTGTCACTTTAGTAATTATGTTATCCAAACTGAACACAGTTAGTAAATCGATCATATCTTCCTTGTTTCTTGTTCGATTTGGATGAATTTTGAAGTTCCGAAAATCTTATTTTATATGAGACAACTTTACTGTTGAAGACATTTGCATATTTTGAGCATAAATTGATCAGAATGCTGTTGCAAACTCTCAACTCTGTCACTTTAGTAATTATGTTATCCAAACTGAACACAGTTAGTAAATTGATCATATCTTGCTTGTATCTTGTCTGATTTGCATGATTTTTAAAGTTCCGAAAAGCTTATTTTATGTGTGACAACTTTCTTGTTGAACACATTTGCATATTTTGAGTATAGGTTGATCGAAATCCTGTTACAAATTCTCAGCTCTGTCACTTTGATTATTACATTATCTAAACTAAATATAGTTAGTAACTTAGACGTATCTTTCTCGTTTCTTGTCGGATTTAGATAATTCTTGATGTTTTAAAAAACTTGTATTATTTTATAAATCTTCCTTGTTTTGA
Source organism: Allium cepa (assembly GCA_030765085.1). Lineage (NCBI taxonomy): Eukaryota > Viridiplantae > Streptophyta > Magnoliopsida > Asparagales > Amaryllidaceae > Allium > Allium cepa. The sequence continues at coordinate 764,112,417 of CM060929.1, forward strand.
GTTTTATGTAATTTTAAAGTTTGCGTGGTCAAAACTGGAGTTGTTTATTGTTGTCCGGAGAGTAAAACGACAGCAATAAATCATTAACTTGAGAATTATACTAGCTTACTTTTGCTCTCATTCTTGTTCAATTTTGATGTAATTTTGAAATGTTTTAAGAGCTACGATTCCTATCAATAATCTAGAAATATTTGGAGAATTTGAAATTCGAATTTAAATAGAATTTGAATTGATTTTGGGTTAAATTTGAATTGAATTCGTATTGAATTCAAGTTATCGGTCTTGAGTTATCTTTCTTGTTTTTTATTGTTTTCAAGCGCGGTTTTCACTAAACTATTTTGAAGTGATTTTTGAAATAAATAGACATTTCAAATTATTATTATATAGTTTTAAAATTATTTTTCTAATATAAAATCTATTTATTTCCTATAATAAAGGAATTTCAAAAATTGTTTTTATTAATCTTTTCGAGAAATAGTTTTAAAAGCTTGTTTTCTCTAGTAAACTATTTTAAATATAAAACATGCACTTTTACACTATTCGAACGTATGAGAAAGAGAGTTAAATGATTTAGTAAAACGCGTGGTATGGGAAATGGGCGTTTACTATTTTGGTTAATTTCGGACTTTTACGATCGAAGCTATTTGAGATTATTGATTCTGAGATATTTTTTCCATTTTATAGCATATTTTGATTTTTATAATTCCTATTTATTAGAATTATTTAAGATGGCCAATATTTGGCAAACACTATGGTTTGAGATCTCTTATATAGGAGTATGTTTGATGAGATCCATCATGATGTTTTATTTACTTGCCAATGATATAAGGCAAGTCTTGAGTTTATGATTTCATATTTTGAGATTTATGGTTTATGTGAAACCATTATGATGTTTTCACTTGTCGATGAGATGAGACAAGTTACGATGCCATTTAATGCTTGTCGATGAGATAAGACAAGTATGGTGGCTCTTTGCCACCCGTCAATGAGATTAGGCGAGATATAAATTTATGAGTTTTATGATGTTTCTAGTGTGGCATCGCTAACGGCTAGTAAACCGCTAAGTGCGAATGTGTGGTATGGGACACATGTTAACACTTTTCGGATTCCTATCCGTGAGTTTGTGACACATTCACGATGTTTACCTAGCAGAACTGCTTGGTGAGGTGTCAGCGACCTTGTCATGAGGACGAACTGCTTTGGAAAGATGTCAGCGATCTTGTCATGAGGACAAATTGCTTTGGAGGTGTTAGCGACCTTGTTAGGGATGACAAAATGGCTTGGAAAGGTGTCAGTGACCTTGTCATGAGGACAAACTGCTTTGGAAAGGTGTCAGCAACCTTGTCATGAGGACGAACTGCTTTGGAAAGGTGTCAGCGACCTTGTCATGAGGACGAACTGCTTTGGAAAGGTGTTAGCGACCTTGTCTAAGGCTTCGGCCGTCTGAGTTTAGCACGTGCAGCATTGCTTCGGCATTGTATTTAGGGATATGGCCAATCCGGGTTTTTTGAGTTTTGAATTCGCCGTTTTTGGTGCATTAGTGTTAACATTTTCTGAGTTTTGAAGATGCATCGAATTCTTTATTGAATTTGAGATTTTATGAGTTTGAATTCGTACGGAGTTCCATAAGTTTTTATGATTGAGATGTATGTGTGAGATTTAGCCGCCTTGGCCTACTTATGAGTTTGAGGTCTCACATTCTTATGGAGTTGTCTTGTGTTGCTTTCAGGACTTCTATTTGTGATTGAGATGAGTTTTCTCCTTTTCGGGGTAATGGTTCATTGAACCATTTGAGTTTTTCTTGAGTTTTATATGAGTTGATTTGAGTTCATTATGGGTTATCGCTAATGATATGAGGCACTTGTTTTATTTGAGTACTGGGTTTTTGTTACCTCTTTCGAGGTATTTAGTCACTTAGTTAGCGTTTGTTACTTAAGTATTGAGCTATGAGTTATCTAATCCTTCTCCTCATTCGAGAAGAAGTATCACTATATCCATTCTGCTTCATATTATCGATATTGACTAATTTGTATAGCTAGACTGACACGTGTATTTATACTCGGGTCAGACCGAGTTGTTTCAGGTATCATCTATTGGACTTAGCTTGAAGTTGGTGTTGGATATCATCTCTTCTTTCGCTTGAGTAGTTTATTTCTTCCGCATACTCTGATGTTTTTACATTTGATTTGATGCATACGGTGTGGTCGAGTACCACCTTTATTGTATTCATATTGTATTGTACTAAACATGTATCAGTGTATATGTATATGTATATATATATATATGATGTCGATTACTGTTCTGTGATTTGCTTTACATTTAGTTATTGTATTTTGTTCTGATAGATCCGTCAACCACCTATAGTTTTGGATTAAACATTTACTATGTATGTCGATCTATTGAGATAGGAAAGAAAAAAATTATACTGCATTTATCGACGTATTAAGTAGATGTTTAAGGCAAAGTTATAGATGGTCGCCCTTAACCAGCCCTATTCTCCGCTTTAGTAGACGGAATTACTCGTTAATTCTCTTTACTAAGGTGGGTTTCGGGGTAGGGCGTTACAATTTTTGTCTATCATATCTTGTATATTATATGATATGTTATGTATTTATTTTATTTTTAAAACATTTTATAAGTGTAGTCATAATTTTCAATGTTATGTGTACATTGTTTATATTTTAAAACGCTAATTTCAATTTAATAACTATTTTCTTTATTTTCTTTTATCTTTTCCTAAAATATTTATTTATTTTTTACTTTATTTTGTTCAGTTTGTATAAATTATTTACTGAAATATATATGGTTTATTTTAATTTAAAGGAAAAAGAAATACAAAGAGTCAAAGCCCTTTCATATGCCATGACTTTTCATTTGCCTCTTGTCCTTTCACTTTGCTTTTAGCTCTTCATTATTTCAACCGTCCTTTTCTTTTACATAGCCGTGAATTCTCATTCTCATTCACGTGATAAATTTCCTTCTCATTTCAAAACTCAAGGCCATATCAAATTGATAAAAAAATTGCAAGTTAATGGCTTCTTTCATTCACTTTTCTCCTTATTTCATTGATTTGCTTCCTCCTCTCTAATCTTTCTCGGCCTAGCCTCTACCACCCTCTTCTCCACCGACCACTACCATACATAGCAACAACCATCACCATTCCCTTTGTTCAGATCTGGCGTGCCTCCTTATGAAGGTAGCACTTCAAATTTGCAAAGAACTCTACAAAATCCATGCTAGTCGATCACATATGTCATCAACCTCTTCATTTGTCACCTTGGCCACCCCCTAGCCACCACCACCATCACCTACTTCACCTCTGGCCACCACTTCAGCAACCACCTGTACTGACCTGACATGTACAAGCATGAGCCGAGCCCAATTGATCCATAGGCCGAGCCAAAATGTTGCATCTAAGCTTGCCTTTTACCTAGTCCCTTTATATGCTTCATATTGCAACTCCTACACCTTCATACCCATATTGTTGTGCCTACATGATACCATACCTGACCCAAAACTGAGCTATATCACATCATGGCCGAGCTAAAGAGTCCCTAGACCAAGCATTTAAGTGGCTAAGGCTATGACGATCCGCCCTTTTGTTAGCACCAAAATTGGTCACTAACACCCTTGAGTAGAGTTATGTAGAGAGATTAATGAAGAGAGTAAATTAGGACTGAAAAATAGTGTAATTCAATGAAAAAGAATAACAAAAACGAGAACACCAGATTTATAGTGGTTCGGCGTAACTGCCTACATCCACTTTGAGTTTAATTTTTATTGCTTTCTCAATTACTTGAATACAGATACAATCCATAAATCAATCACTTAGATACAAGTTTGAATTAAAAAGAGCAGAGTATAAGAAATGGAAGAGTCTCCCCAGTGTTCCCGGAAAAAAGGGTCCATTTCACTGTGCCCCTGTCCCTCCATTTATAGACGAAGGTGGGTTGGACTTTCCTGGTGGGCCTGGTGGCTGAATAGCTCGGTCCAAATAGAGTAAACAGGCCAAAGGGAGTAAGCTCTGTGTACCGAACCAGGGAGGCCGAACGGTAAGATGCCAAGCCAAGGCAATGGCGCCGAACGATGCTCTCATGCCGAACGAAGCTGGAGTGCCGAGCGATCCAAGGTTGCCGAACGAAGCTGGATGCCGAACAATCGAGGTTCGCCGAACGTACCCTTTAGCCGAACGATACCCTTTAGCCGAAGGATGTTCCTAGGTCGAACGAAGCTGGAATGTCGAACGTTCTTCTGAGGCCGAGCATTCTTCTAATGCCGAGCGAAGCTTGCCGAGCGACGTGCGCGTAACCGTTCTCGCTGAACCATGCCTAAATGCCAAACATATTGTCCTCATCAAACCCGTATGCCTCCAGGCTCTTCGTGGTCATAATCTTGTCTAGTGCTGATAATAGTGTCTTCAACTGTCGTTTTGTAACCGGGCCAAGATGCCGGTTAACATTTGCCCCCCAAAGCGTGTCGTGTGAAGCAACACAACATGCTTTGAATCAGCGAGTATTCCTTGTCTTCAGAAAGAAATCCATCATGTTTCTTTAATAGTCATTATCTTTCGACTTTATCCTCCCAAGCTGTCATATCCATCTTTGGCCGTCTTGACGCTTGGTTGATTCCCAATATTATAAATCCAGGGTTGTAGTTCATCAGTGACCACTCATGTCTGATTCTATAGAGCTAGCAAGCTTCGGCTATCTGATCTAGTATTTTCTCAATAACCCTTAGTGAGAATTTAATTTCTGTTCATTTCAAGAAGTCGGACTCGTTTGGATATACACATGCACGTTTGGGTACATGTTCTTTCCATTGGCTCTCGAATGCGTTTTATATGCTCATAAGTCGTCGCCAACTCCATCCAGTTTAATTGCAATTCAATTGCGATTCCTTGTTTGTATTTTTTGTGAAATAAGGGTTGCAATCAGCCACTTGAGGAGTTTTCCAAACCCCTCTTCAGTAAAAACTCTATGATTTTGTTCACAGCTTCAACCTTTAGGATTGGTAAGAAGAGGACGTCAATGCCCCCAAGTGGGAAACGGCCGTGGACTAGCCATTTGAGTAATTTCCATCGGTGGGGTTCCTGGATTTTTGCAAACATCTTCACTTTTCGCATTGTCTAGCATGATCGACCATATCTAGATTGATAGTTGGCCAGTAATACCTGTGGCAAAGTATCTTCTTTATCATGGTTTTCCCCCTGATGCTATTACCGCATTCTTCTTCATAGAATTTGCTCAAGATATCATCATGGGCGATGCGCCGAAGCATGGGGATGGATAAACTCCTTTTGACAAACGACTTATTCTTAGATGATTTGGTATGAAGATTTGAGGAGGATCTATCGTTTTCCACTCCTCCGTTCAGTAAGAATTCCTCATTGTAGATAGTCTTTGATGGGAGTCAACCATGTCACCTTTTCATTTTGTTCGCTGAGGTGTTTAATGATGTAATACGTGAAGTCGGTTAGTGGCCCTTGGACTTGGTCGAGATAAGGAGCAAGACAATGCCCCCTAGCAAGATCAACTTCCTTAAATTTGTATACTACCAATCATGAATCACAAAAGATATGTAAAGTTTTCACTTCAAATCCTCTAGCAAGTTTGAGGCTGGCAGCCAAGGCTTCATACTAAGCATCGTTGTTTGTTATAGGTAAATCGAGTTTCAGGACGTAGCAGCTTGATCGTTCCTCAGGAGTTATTATCATGACTCCTATGCCATAACACTGATCATTGGATGCTCCATCCGCGTACATTTTCCATCTTATGGTTGGTTCTCTGCTACTCTTCGAGTAGTGTTCTGAGGTAGTGAATTTGGGTGTGAGGTCTGCTGATTTCCATCCTTAGATAGCCCTTCGAGGGAAATAAGTGATATCAAATTAGCTTAGTTTGATATTTTATTTAAGTAGTCTTTCAGACGTCTCAGGTCATTGTATGCCCTGTCGCAACGGCTGGTAGGCATAGACGTTGATGGATTGAGCCTAAAAGTAAGAGTGGAGCTTTCATGGTGAAATCAATAGATATTATGCTAGCTTTTGGAGCTTCGGGTTGATATCCAATGCATGGCTCGCGATAGTTAATGAAATCACATATGCTTGTCAGAATGGGTCCAAGGGAACATATCATCATTTATTCAAAAAATCCAACTAATTCTTTTATCATCACTACACCGAGTTGTGATCCGATGTTCAGCACCCGGAAAGGGTCGCCATGGCTGATTGTAATGTCGACCGTCACCTTAGCAGGTTCCATCCCAGATTCTTTGAGTATAGATGTAATTATTTTGCATAACATTCAATGTGAAATATGGTTGGGATGACCAATAATGATGGTTGCTCTAGTCGAGCCCTAGAGTCTTGTCATGAGTTTTTAAGTCTAAAAGCGAAGGACCCTGAATGCTCTAATAGATTATCAACAAATGGCCAAAGATCAGGCTTAAAAGCGCATTGAAGGAAATGTCGAGTGGGGGTCAGCCTCGAGTGGCGTGCAACTGTATAGCTGGATCTTGCTATGAGTTTGAATTTGCTTGTGTATTCGAGTAACGCACTTTCTATTCAATGCATTCATGATCCTTTACCCGTCCTTCGGGTTGGAGTGAAAGTCAATTGCTCATGAGCTAAGGTGTCAATTCAATGATTCAATCTCTAGGCATCATTTCGGTCGTCTCCTTGAGCAACTGTAAGCACTATATATAAGTTTTAATACTGAGCTATCGTAGCCAGTTTTAGGATGACCATGCGTCTTCTCCCAGTCTCGGGTTGATAAATGTACTGCATGGACGGTTAAGTCTCGTCCTAGCTATGTTTATGTTTTCACCTAAGTTCCAAAGACATAGAGGTGATCAGTGAATAGTCGGTTCATATTCATCTTGCTCCTCGCTCGTGCCCCCAGGTCTGGGGCATATACCGATAAGTAGGAAGGCCAGCCACGCCCACTTTAGCTTTACTCTCTTTCCTGTTGAATCGTGGGATCATGTCAATCGATGGAAGACTAGGTCTCACCTATCTCGGATTTTATCGTGGTTTTTCATTCCAAGAGGAATACTTCGATGCCACGTCAGTTTCATGGCGTAATTTGGACAGTGGATGGTCATCTACGTTCACTTTGGTTCATGCTTTATAATCAGTTCTCGGGGTAAAGTTGGCTACAAATGCAGTCGGGTTATGCTCGTCCAGTTTCATACTCCTCCTGACGAATCGAATGAGGGTGCTGGAGAATTTTTGACCAAGTATTCATGGTTTACTCTCCTTTCCACACTCTAGAGGTCATAGTTTTTCAAGAAACATCCGAGTCACATTCGTATGTGCTTGGTGCGGATCGGTATTGACCCTCGATCTGAGGTATGATATAGTCGATTGCTCGTAGCTTTGGATGCCATTTCGATTGGTTTTGTATTGAGGCTTCCCTGTAGTCGTTGCTTCAAGTTATAAAGAACGCCACGCTAGAGCTATAGTAAGCTGTCGTATTCAGCTTTTTAGTGATTTGTACCCATGCTCCCAGCATTGATTTGGCCAGGCCACTAGTTGGATGGTCGAACTCCATCCTTAGCGGGTTAATAATCCATCGGTCGATTCCATGCCGAAGTTTGCGTAATAGAGAATGGTCGGAATCCACTCGTCTATTTATCGATGTTTATACACCACTCTGCATTCTGGTGACTTAGTGTTATTCTCCCCCCGGTTGATTCGCTCCCAATTTGTACTCATGCTTCGGTCCATGCTCCGGGGACTTAGAGATTTGTCGAACGGTTTATGCTTTAGTCCACAGTTCGAGACGCAGGGATTTTTGTCAACTCGTTTATACTCCAGTCCGCATTTTGGGATTTTAGAGTAATCTAGTCCGCTTCTGGGATTTGGAGATTCTTCTCAAGTCTTCTATAATCTAGTCCGTGCTCTGAGGACTGAGAGTACCATAGTCCGCACTCTGGGGATGTAGAGGTTTTTTAAGTCGTTTATACTCTAGTCCGCACTCAGGGGACTTAGAGCACTCTAGTCCGCACTCCGGGGATGTAGAGGTTCTTAGGTCGTTTATACTCTAGTCCGCACTCAGGGGACTAGGAGCACTTTAGTCCGCACTCTGGGGACATAGAGGTTTCTGAGTCGTTTATACTCGAGTCCGCACTCTGGGGACTTAGAGTACTCCAGTCCGCACTCTGGGGACTTGGAGGTTTAAGTCGTTCATATTCTAGTCCTTACTTTGGGGACTTAGCGTACTACAGTCCGCACTCTGGGGACTTGAAGGTTTAAGTCGTTTATACTCTAGTCCGTACTCTGGGTACTTAGAGTACTCCCGTCCGTGCTCCGGGGATGTAGAGGTTCTTAGGTCGTTTATATTCTAGTCCGCACTCAGGGGACTTTGAGTACTCCCGTCCGCGCTCAGGTGATTGGAGCGCTTGATGAAGACAAGTCCGGAACCTCCTCCTATACCGACGGGGGTTATGAAGTAGAAATTACAGGCGCCTCTAATCACACATCCGAATTGAGCATGAAGGAGCGGCTCGAGAAAGAGAAGGTCAGGGTCAAGGTCGAGCCCCGAGTTGTGGACTTGGACGATCCTTTGAACAAGCAGTTGAAGGTCATCCTTCCTGGCGGGTCCAAGCCTATGGAAGTTCTACGTACTTCTTCAGTTGCTACCCCTCTATCAAAGAAGAGTACCAAGGGTAAATGCTATGGAGAGGAGCCGTCCGGAAAGGAGTTGAAGAATTACAAGAAGTGATTACTATCCTCGTTCAACGAGAGTTAGTTTAAGTCATGTAATTATTTTCATCTATTTCCTTAGTCCTTGTAAATAGAATGTCGACTCCGAACTTTAGAGGGGTTGTAATAGGAACTCATTTCTCATTAAAGTTTAGTTCCTTTTTCCGTCTTACAAAAGACTCTTATTATTCAGTTTTCTTTGTGATTGTGATGTTGATCCAAGCAGTTGTGAGTAACATAAACTTCTCGGTCCATCTTCATATAACTCGGAAACACTTCGGGAGTTGTTGAACTTCCATTCTGTGCTTCAAGCACTTAGAATACATTCTAGCCCGTATGTCAGGGATTTGACAAATTCAAGTCATCTGTGTCATAGTTCATATTCAGGGAACTATGAGATCCGAATTGCTTATATTCGAGTCCGCACTCTGGGGACTTAGAGTACTCCTGTCCGCACTCTAGGGACTTGGAGGTTCAAGTCATTCATACTCTAGTCCGCGCTCTGGGGACTTAGAGTACACCAGTCCGCGCTATGGGGACTTGGAGGTTTAAGTCATTTATACTCTAGTCCGCGCTCTGGGGACTTAGCGTACTCCAGTCCGCACTCTGGGGACTTGGAGGTTCAAGTCATTTATACTCTAGTCCGCGCTCTGGGGACTTAGAGTACTCCAGTCCGCGCTCTGGGGACTTGGAGGTTTAAGTCATAGAGTACTCCAGTCCGCGCTCTAGGGAGTTGGAGGTTTAAGTCATTTATACTCCAGTCCGCGCTCTGGGGACTTAGACTACTCCAGTCCACACTCTGGGGACTTGGAGGTTTAAGTCATTTATACTCTAGTCCGCACTCTGCGGACTTGGAGATTTGAGTGGTTTATACTCTAGTCCGCGCTCTGGGGACTTAGAGTACTCCAGTCCGCACTCTGGAAACTTGGAGGTTTAAGTCATTTATACTCTAGTCCACGCTCTGGGGACTTAGAGTACTCCAGTTCGCGCTCTGGGGACTTGGAGGTTTAAGTCGTTTATACTCTAGTCCACGCTCTGGGGACTTAGAGTACTCCAGTCCACGCTCTGGGGACTTGGAAGTTTAAGTCGTTTATACTCTAGTCCACGCTCTGGGGACTTAGAGTACTCCAGTCCACACTCTGGGGACTTGGTGGTTTAAGTCGTTTATACTCTAGTCCGTGCTCTGGGGACTTAGAGTACTCCAGTCCGCACTCTGGGGACTTGGAGGTTTAAGTCTTTTATACTCTAGTCCGCGCTCTGGGGACTTAGAGTACTCCAGTCCGCGCTCTGGGGAGTTGGAGGTTTAAGTCGTTTATACTCTAGTCCGCGCTCTGGGACTTAGAGTACTCCAGTCCACGCTCTGGGGACTTGGAGGTTTAAGTCGTTTATACTCTAGTCCGCCCTCTGGGGACTTAGAGTACTCCAGTCCACGCTCTGGGGACTTGGAGGTTTAAGTCGTTTATACTCTTGTCCGCGCTCTGCGGACTTAGAGTACTCCAGTCCACTCTCTGGGGACTTGGAGGTTTAAGTCGTTTATACTCTAGTCCGCGCTATGGGGACTTAGAGTACTCCAGTCCACTCTCTGGTGACTTGGAGGTTTAAGTCGTTTATACTCTAGTCCGCGCTCTGGGGACTTAGAGTACTCCAGTCCGCACTCTGGGGACTTGGAGGTTTAAGTCATTTATACTCTAGTCCGCGCTCTGGGGACTTAGAGTACAACAGTCCGCGCTCTAGGGACTTGGGGGTTTAAGTCTTTTATACTCTAGTCCGCGCTCTGGGGACTTAGAGTACTCCAGTCCACGCTTTGGGGACTTGGAGGTTTAAGTCGTTTATACTCTAGTCCACGCTCTGGGGACTTAGAGTACTCCAGTCCGCACTCTGGGGACTTGGAGGTTTAAGTCGTTCATATTCTAGTCCGCGCTCTGGGGACTTAGAGTACTCCAGTCCACACTCTGGGGACTTGGAGGTTTAAGTCATGTATACTCCTGTCCGCGCTCTGGGGACTTAGAGTACTCCAGTCCGCGCTCTGGGGACTTGGAGGTTTAAGTTGATAGTAGTTGTATTTCCACTCTTTAATTTGTATTCATCTACTGTATTGAGGCTAATGTTGTCGATTGAACAGTCGAACCACGTTTGCTCATGGAATGGGATCTTGCCCCCAGCTCAAGGGACGAAATTTGAAAAATGGACGATCGATTCTCATCCGCTTGGTAATTATAGCTCTTCCAATCGAGTCAAGGAAGGAGGTATATGACAGATGGTTGGATCACATCCGTGTTGGGTTAGATAGCAGAATCTCTTACAATTTGCTCCGTATCTCCTTCTTTTGTGCTGAAGGCAGGATTTGGTGTGTAGATGATCAAATCACGTCCACTCTAGACAGATCTTGGCGTTAGTGAGCTTCAGAAGAGGCCTCTGTATTTTGTCAAACTTTGTTCTATGACTTGATTTGAGTGGGCGATCAGGCCATACTAATTCCAAGCCTTGTTCAGGTCTCCGAGTCAAATGTGGAGGTCAATGAATAGATGGTCAGTCATGTCGACTTTATATTTGGGCTCTAATTGTAACGAGCTTTTCAATCTCTAGTTCTTGGCCCTAAATTAAAGGCACATGATTGATGATGAGCGATTGAATTATTCTCATCTAGATGTACTCCACACATCCGATCATGGTCTGCGTGGATCGGTTGGTGACCAAATCTGAATATCCAATCTCCTGCATCGTTTTGAAAGTAGTTTAGTTAAAGTTAGTCGTAGTTCATAGAACAATTGAAATAGAAATGGAAATGATTCAAAGAAGATTATGATAAATCTCATTGATAGATGAAGTAGCATCGTGTGCTTGCTATTCGACTTTTTCCCTTGGCTCCTTTCAAAGGGATGTCGGCCGTCAGCAGTCCAATTGATAATCATAGCCCTTTATTAATAGGCATCGGATATTCGCTGCCCGCCATTCTGCAGGACATGTACATACTATTGAAGCTTTACTTTCTAGATCAGCTTTTTGATCACACCTCGGAGGTATTTGTAATTGCCCGTGTTAGGATCAGTGAGCATTTGGGAATATACAACATTCCCCTGATTTTCTTTAGTCTTTGGTGTACTCTCTCGAGGTTGGTTTCCAATATCACTCCGTGTCGTGAGTCTTCAAGTAGAGGTTGTCAATTGAATCTTTCAAAGAGCATATGAGCCAAATTTTGAGGTCTTGTTTCGGCTACTAGGATCTACATCCTTAGTCAACGAGCCTTCATTGTTATTTTCCTTAGTCTGTTCTGCTCCTCCACACTTTGATTTAGATTCATTATTGTCATAGAGACGATCCATGGTCGTTGGAGGCTCTCCAGCTAACCGGCTGCTAAAATATATATGGAGGTCGATTATCCTCAAGTGATCAATATAATATCCCTTTGACAGTATCTTTCGAGTAGCAGTTGTTTGTCCGCTCCCTTATTGTCGTTCAGAAGCTGTCGCTAGATCCTCTATGCCCCTGTCGATCAGGGGATGTAAGGGAAGCAGATAGAATGTTACTTTATTAAGTTGAGTTTTGAATTCATTATAGGGGTCCTATAAGAGACTGGAGTAACTTAAGTTTCGAACGGTCTGGATGCCGCTCGGCATATACAATACCGTTCGGCATTATAGAGGTGGTCGGCATAGAGGTATGTTCGGCCTGGAAGAGCATTCGGCCTAGAGGTTTGGATCGGCCTGGAGGAGCGTTCGGCCTAGAGGTATGATCGGCCTGGACGAGCGTTCGGCCTAGAGGTATGCTGGGCCTGGAGGAGCTTTCGGCCTAGAGGATCGGCCAGGAGTGTTCGGCCAAGATGGTTCGGGCAGGAGTATTCGGCCAAGATGGATCGGCCAGGAGTGTTCGGTCAAGATGGATCGGCCACGAGTTTTCGGCCAAGATGGATCGGCCACGAGTGTTCTGCCAAGATGGTTCGGCCAGGAGTGTTCGGCCAAGATGGATCGGTCTGGAGTGTTCGGTCAAGATGGATCGGCCACGAGTGTTCGGCCAAGATGGATCGGCCACGAGTGTTCGGCCAAGATGGATCGGCCAAGAATGTTCGGCCTAGTGTAACTCGGCATACACCTTTTCTGCAACGATTGGCATAGACTTTCTCTGGGGCGATCTGTTGAATTGCCTTTAGAGGAGGGTCGGCCTTCATTCAACTTGAGTGCAAACTTTAACACCCGACCGCCAAATCTTGCGTACATCAGTGAATCCAATCTACGGCTATCAGCTTCCTTTAGATTTCTTTCAAATCTGAGTAGAATAGGAAGTTTTCTATTAGACAACTGGATCTATCTCGCGAATATGGAAATCCAATAGTAGATGATGAGATCCAATCAAGCTGAGAATTCAATTCTCAGTGAAAGCACCAAAATGTTAGCACCAAAATTGGTCACTAACACCCTTGAGTAGAGTTATGTAGAGAGATTAATGAAGAGAGTAAATTAGGACTGAAAAATAGTGTAATTCAATGAAAAAGAATAACAAAAACGAGAACACCAGATTTATAGTGGTTCGGCGTAACTGCCTACATCCACTTTGAGTTTAATCTTTATTGCTTTCTCAATTACTTGAATACAGATACAATCCGTAAATCAATCACTTGGATACAAGTTTGAATTAAAAAGAGGAGAGTATAAGAAATGGCAGAGTCTCCCCAGTGTTCCCGGAAAAAAGGGTCCATTTCACTGTGCCTTTGTCCCTCAATTTATAGACGAAGGTGGGTTGGACTTTCCTGGTGGGCCTGATAGCTGAATAGCTCGGTCCAAATAGAGTAAACGGCCCAAAGGGAGTAAGCTCTGTGTACCGAACCAGGGAGCCCGAACGGTAATATGCCGAGCCAAGGCAATGGCGCCGAACGATGCTCTCATGCCGAACGAAGCTGGAGTGCCGAGCGATCCAAGGTTGCCGAACGAAGCTGGATGCCGAACAATCGAGGTTCGCCGAACGTACCCTTTAGCCGAACGATATGGTTTAGCCGAAGGATGTTCCTAGGTCGAACGAAGCTGGAATGCCGAACGTTCTTCTGAGGCCGAGCATTCTTCTGATGCCGAGCGAAGCTTGCCAAGCGACGTGCGCGTAACCGTTCTCGCTGAACCATGCCTAAATGCCAAACATGTTGTCCTCATCAAACCCATATGCCTCCAGGCTCTTCGTGGTCGTAATCTTGTCTAGTGCTGATAATAGTGTCTTCAACTGTCGTTTTGTAACCGGGCCAAGATGCCAGTTAACACCTTCTATCCATAGAAAGATGTATCATCTTGAAGAAAGAAAGGGATAGAAAAGAGAAATGATAGAGAAGAAAGAAGAAACAATAACAGAATCTCAACAGCGGAGAGAATAAATTATATTAATCACATAAGTATTACATAATATACAACATCAATCAGAGTTACACAGATATACATCACATACTAGATAGTTATAAACACCTGTCTAGTTATAACATCTCAATACAACTCAGAGAAAATAACACAGAGAAACCAACACAGCGGAACACTACATATATCTATAACGCCGAAGCCTACTGCTCCATTGCTCCTCCAGAATTCGTCAAAGCTAACTTGAATCTCTTAGCTACTCGTAAAAATTTGGGTACCCAAGAGTTTATGAAAATAGAAATAAACTCTGGGTCAAACATGGGTCTGATGTGAGTAACAGGTTAAAGTTGCTTAACTTTGAAAAACCTTTGAACACAAATGGTATCACGTAAGATTTCCCACTAATAAATATGGTAAGCTTTTACCTTACGCTAACCAAAACATTTGATAGGAAATTCAGTGATTATAATAGTGTCTAGGGTTTTCAAGTAAATAGAAAATAGCCGAAATTGTTACATGATTAAATTCCAGCTACTAGCCACAAAAGTGGGTAATACAAATGACAACCGTAGGGTCTCGTAGGGAAAATGGGTTTCCATCAATGGCAGGGCTACTGGGGTACCGCGCGTCACAGTACGTAGCCTAGATCACCGTACTGAGGATCATTGCTAACCCCCTAGGACACAAGGCCGGAACCATCCCTGACTGGACAGTCCCGAACAACATAAGCCCGGTAGTTGGAGCTTAAAAATGCCCACACAGCCGAAATAAAAGGGACATCTAGACAGGGGTGTATCTCATCCTGCTTCGGTGCTACCCACCTAACCTTGCTGCACATCCCATGTTTTAGCCATTCCCGGTTGATGAGACTTGAGGCTGCGATTACCTTTAGAACATATCTCTTAGAATGCTCATCGCCCGCCTGACGATGTTCTGAAAGCATTCAATCCATACAAGTTCGTTCCGGGTTTGAACGAAACCGAAGGCATTATCTCGTTATACTCATTTTGGAATCACCCTCAGAGTCAACGACGTTACCCTTGCACTCTGAATCTTCATCTTCACTTCAGATTCACGACCTATCGTTTATTTTGATCGATGTGGTTTTCGGGTATCCAAATATGGAAACCCGATCCCTGTCTCAGTGAAATCCAAAACCCATCTTTTAAGGTCAAGTTGTTTTAAAGTTAAAACAATTCAATTCAATTATCTATATACACACAGATAGATAATTCACAATATCACAATAGATAATCAACACTATCATCATAACAGATAATCCATATTATCATCACAAACAGATAATCCATATTATCATCATATTTTAATCAATGCATGTATTTCACACAGCATCATTTATCTCATATCTGAGATCTCACACCATTTAAGGTAAACAATATCATCCATCCATACATAAGCAATGATTAGTAATCACACCATATATGATTAGTTTAAAATGAATTTAATTAATTACTTGCATCTCTAATTAATTTAAAGTAAATTAAATTAATTACTTCACCATAATTAAACTTGCTTATATTATTATTAATCAATTACCAATTAATTAATTATCATCATCCAATTATTCAATTTAATTAATCATCCTTGATTATTTATCTTTAATTACAATTAAGTAATTATCCTTTAATTATTTTCATAATTTAATTATCTTTAACCAAATATAGGAATTAACCTTTAAGTTACTTACATTAATCATATTAATTCTTAATTAATTACATTGACAAATCCCTTCATTTATTGATTATTTCCTAATAAATCCATTCTAAATTACATCATTAATTATGATAATTAATGATCTCTAGTTATATTTTCTATTTAAATTAATTACATTAATTAATTAATCTTCAGTTAAACAAAATTGTTAATCACCCTTGACTAACCCCATTCAGTAATTAACTACCCTTAATTACTTCATCAAATTAATTAATTACTCCTTAATTAATTATCTCTAATTAATCCCTTGATTAATTATACAAAGTAATTATACTCAAATTACTTTCATCATTAATCATCCTCAGTTAATTACATCCAGTAATTATCATTAATTACTTCCCTAAGTAATTATACTTATCACGTCGTCAAATGGTTATTTAAATTAATTAAACTTAATTAATCAAGTTACACAATTCATATTAAACTTAATTAATTACAATGAGTAATTAATTCCTTAATCTACTTTCATTAAGTAATTGTACTTAAACAATTTTCAATTGATTATCTTTAAATTAATTAATCTAATTAACTATTAAAAATTAACCACATTGATTAATTATTATATAATCGTAGATAATGACCTTCATTAACTATTAACAATTCTTTAATTATTTTTCTAAAGTAATTAACTAGATTAATCATTATTAATTACCAATTAATTTTATCTTTAATAACTCATTAATTAATCTAATATTATATAATTAGTTAAGTGTTAACCGTAACTTAATTAATCCTTAATTAATTTATTAATTTATTACTAATCATTAATTTAAATTCAATCTTATTTAATTAATGATCCTTAATTACCAATTAATTTATCCTAAATTAATTATCTTAAACCTTAATTAACTAATTTAAACCCTTAATTACTAAATTAATTAATCAAAAACATTAATTAACCATTTAATTAATTTAATAATTACAAATCATTAAATCTTCATTTATTTAAGGATAAAAACACATCTCTTATTAATGATCAAATTATCATTAATAAGGTATTTAAAAACAATTTAATTTCAAATTTTACTTTAAAATTTCATTTTTAAATTTAAGATTTAAAATGAAAATGATTTAACTTTAACAAAGTTCAAACAATTTCAAAACCCTTTTTATTTTACCAGTTAAAGAATTATTTATTTTATGCTAGAAGTCAAAAGAATTTAAAACCTAATTTCATGTTAAATTCAAATCAATTTAAAAATTCACTTTACAATTCGAACTGTTTTAAACCATTTAAATTTAAAACTTCTTTATTTTCAAGACTAGGATTCAAATTTATATTTGAATCCAGATTTAAACTCTTACTTACAAATTTAAACCTTTATCCTTAAAATTCAACCCACTTAAATATTTTAGGTGGTTAAACAAATTAAATTTTGAAAACTTTATTTTTCAAAACTCAGATTCATACTAGATTTGAATCAGAATCAAACTTGGATTTAAACTTGATTAAATCCCTGCCTATCAATTTAAAAACCCAGATTTAAGTTTTAAAATGCTACAGGTTTAAAAACTGCAACATAACAAATAACTCGAACCATTTCTAAAACTGCTTCGAGACTAACCTATAAAATCTTCGAGCCAACCAACCCTTATCTTCGAGTAAAACTCAAGACATAAAATCCTACAACAAAACCCAAACGACCCTCATCATAACATCACACCGTGCACATGCATGGTGGCCTTAGTCAACTCCGATCATCGACGATGATCATCCCTCATCTACTAACATCTCCAAACACCAACTCGATCACCAGATCGCTTCCAAATCGACTCAAAAACGAATTCGAGTCAAAACCCAAAACCTGAAAATACAAGAGCAACACCACCTCAAACCTTCCATCCCCTCGCTTGCAAAATTCCGACCATCAAACGTTCCGCAACTCTGGCCATGCTTGCTTCAACATCCAAGCTAACATTCCCCTGAAACCCGATACTCTCGATCACCTCAAGATAAAATGTCGATCCAAAACTCACAACCAGCCAAACTAGGTTTACAGAATAAATCAACGAACCACCATCACCACGGTGACCATCCACCTCTTCCACCATTTTTCCCTTAGTTACTGACCACTCTACCATCACCAGAAGGAAACTCGAACCCTCCGATCATTTAGATCAACAGGAACAACCCAAAATGCACATTTTAGACAACTCTGGACTGCTCTCTGATTCTAATACTAGAATTTGTGATTTTGTTTTTATAAATCATGATTTTGTATGATGATTCAGATCCTAACTCTGAAACATCAAATCATGGTATTTGAATTTTAACTTATTTGAAGTTTGCACTGCTGTTAATTTATTTCCAGAGGCCATACTCATTATTTTAACTTAAACAAATTTTTAAACTAAAATTTATGCTATAACAAACATATTTGGTTTAAGACTTAAGTACTAATAAAGATTTTGTCAAGAGAGATTGATTCAAGATTAGATTTAGAACCTGGAAACTGAAATCAGATAAAACATCCAAACATATAGCAAATGCACACAACCAAATATTCATATATACACAGAGATATACTTATACATACACTCACAAACATACTATTTTTCAGAGATAAGCATGCAACAGAATTATATACTTAAACTATCTAAATTGTGATGTTACTCACAGCTTTTTGAGAAGATGAACAGAGCTCTTTTATTTGAAAAGCTGCAAGCTTTATCCTTCTTAAACCATCTTGTTTTGTTTGATGAAGTTGTTTAAGTTTGAAAAAGAAAAGCTTACTTATTTTCTGGTTTTGCTGTGTTCTGATAAACGAATAGAAATAAGAAGATATATATAGAAAGGAGTTTGTATAGGGGGTAGGTGTTTACCGGGTATAAGATTTTCTTTGATCAGATATTTTTTTATCTTACTAGGCTAGATTTGTTATGGAGGCTGAAATGATTTCCTTATGTGCTAGAGGTGATAGCATTAAATGCCTTATTTTCACGTTTACACATATTATTATATATATTTTTAATTTCTATTCGAAAGTACTTTCATGTATATAATTTTTCTTGTTTCATATCTTCATACATATCCCATTTTTATGTATGTACATAAATTTTTTTCTTTCTTACTTTGTTCTTCCCTGGTTTGTTTTATGCCCTCTCTACATATATATACCTTTGTCTTATTTTATTTTTTATTATTTCCTTACATCTATTTATAGGCAACATACATACTTCTTGCTTGGTTTGCTATATTTTTTCTTTATGTCGATATTTTCTTTTACTTGCCTTTCATATTTATTTTACAGGCATATTTTACTTGCCTACCTATGCTCTTATTCCCAAAGTACATATATGTACTTTTTTTTTAGTTATTTGTTATAAATTTTTAACTTATGGATTTAGTTCTATTCCTAACATAATTGCTTATTTTTATTTCTCTTTTATTTTTAAACTTAAACTATCAACACTTAATTTACTTATTATTTATTCTTGTACTTATGTTAATATCATAATTTCTTATGTTTATGTATTTATACTTATGTTTATAACCATATATTTGATTTATACTTATGTTTAAATATTTATAAGATTTATTTTATTTTATACATTTTTGAAAGATTTTATTTTAAATTTTCAAGTCATAGCTTCCTCCAAAATACACATATATATGTATAAATAAATTTGAAATAACAATTTCTATTTATATTTAAATCCATTTGTAAAGATATTACATTATTAATATTGTAAAAAAATTAACTCCTTATTAAATTTAAAATAATTTATAAAAGAAATTATCCCTTTATTAATAAATTACATATTTTATCAAGATATATTTAAGAAGAACAAAACAACCTTTTTGTTTAAATTTAAGCTTAAGCTAGAATCATTTTAAACAAATTAAACTTTTATCTTGAGTATTTTAAAGCCATATGGTTATTTATTTAATAGCTTAATATTAAATTAAATCAATTTTCCAAATTGCCAAAAACATTAGAATTAGAAAACATGTCTTTATTTATTAAATTTAAAACAAAGCTTGTCTATTTACAATATATACAAATATATATACATTTAAAATAGAAAACAATTTAATTAGTTTTAGAAAGATAAAATTACCCATTTAAATATTTATTTAAGAAGGTTATTAAATTAATTCAAATTTATTATTAACAATTTTATAAAATCTATTTAATTTTAACACAAATTATTAAATTGATATTGCCAAAAATTCCGGGATATCACATTCCTCCCCCATTAAAAGAATTTCGTCCCCGAAATTTAAAACAAAGGTAATTTGATAATCTAATCAAATATTTAATTTTGAAACACAAGAATATATCAATCATATGATAACAACCATAGCAACCAATTCATCCAATCAAACAAATTTAATTACCCAGACAAAATTCTGGATAGAATTTTCGCGAGTTTCCCAAGTATAAATACCGGGATACTCGTTCTACAGAATCCAAACAATCAATACTACTAAGCTGCAGAGCTTCCACTCATCTAGATCTACAAAACAAGACAGTATATCAGACTACAGACAAGTCTAACTTAACAATCAAAACTCCCTGAACTACTGACTCTACAACCAGAGATAGCTTATACACATACTCCCTCAGAGATACGTGAAACACAACGAATCTCAATTATCCAAACCGACAATTCAATCTTCAAGATCAAACACTTATCCAAAATCAAATCTCCAACTTCGAAATCCAAATTCCTCGGTCTCTTATCCACAAAACTCTTCGAACGATCCTGGGCTGCCTACATCCTTACTGATCAGCTCAACCCTTGCTGATGCCCACTAGAAACAAACTGAACCAAAAACTATCCAACAAAATGATCTTTCCAAGAACAACCAAAACTCAGACCACAACTTTATTCCAAAATCAAAAGACTGATCTCACTTCTCCCATTTGGAAAAGATAAAAACAGGTGCACTCCAATCTGGCCTCAGATCCTGAAAAATTTCCTTTAGAAACCTTCCAATCCAAACGCTGCAAATTCCAGTCGCTTCCACTGCGGAACTCTGACTGAGTAGATGAAAATGCTGATGACGATCACAAGCACAAACTGGACAACACATCCAAGAACTATGGTTCAACGGATTCATTAAAGAAACTCAGAAGTCTCTCCAAAACCCGAGCTGCTTCACCAAGCTCATTTTCCAGAAACCATCCTACTACTAAGCTGAACCATCAGTACCACTTTTGGAATCCAGTCGATACCAATTTCAATCTCCAGATGTGGACGAAACTCTGACTTCCTGAAGGCATCCGGAAAAATTTCTGACAACCCAAGAGAACATTAAGCTATCGCAAGTCACTTTTGCGATCAATCCAGCCCATTCCAAAGTAAAAAAACTGCTCTTTCTTTACCAATCAGAACAGCCTACGCTTATCTAGCCAATCCATCGAAGAAAGGATCCACTATGCTACTTCTAAAATTACCTCAAGAAAAACTGCTAATCCAGAAGATCTCCTTGACGGCACTCAGAACACTCCAAGCTGCACTGCTGACTCAGATGTCAAAGACTTCCTATCCAAAGCTCTTGGAGAAACTCAGACCTCAAACCGAACAAGAACATCCTGCTGAGCTCTGCCATAACACCAAAGTAGACACACCTCCTTAACTTGTTCCAAAGAAACATCTTCGGAGACATCCATAACCACTGTGTCTCATCACACAGCTACCGCATCCTGAGGTATCAAGATATCATGACTTGCTTCTGTCCAACCAACAGATCCAAACTTCTAGCTCATCCAAACTTACACTTCAAAGATGAACTCCGAACCTTAACAGGTTTCTTTCAGAGATTGATGAAATCCTTACACAACCTAAAGTTTACTCGAGATGGTATTTGGTCTACAGTCTCGACAGATACACTTCCAACCTCAAACATTCAAATTCCAAGCATTGGTAGTCGTGTTACACACACCACTACCCTATCTACCTTTATAACTTATATTGGAAAACCAGAACAGGTAACCTAACAAATATATAGAAATAAATAAATATATATATATATATATATCAAAATTACAAATACGCTCTCTTAAGAAAGAAATCACTCAAGTGCCTAGATATTCGCTCAACCTAGCGCTCTCATACCAACTGTGACGACCCTCCCTTCTATCCACAAAAAGATGTATCATCTTGAAGAAAGAAAGGGATAGAAAAGAGAAAAGATAGAGAAGAAAGAAGAAACAATATCAGAATCTCAACAGCGGAACGAATAAATTATATTAATCACATAAGTATTACATAATATACAACATCAATCAGAGTTACACAAATAATACGTCACATACTAGACAATTATAAACACCTGTCTAGTTATTACATCTCAATACAACTCAGAGAAAATAACACAGAGAAACCAACATAGCGGAACACTATATATATCTACAACGCCGAAGCCTTCTGCTCCATTGCTCCTCTAGAATTCGTCAAAGCTAACCTGAATCCCTTAGCTACTTGTAAAAATTTGAGTACCCAAGAGTTTATGAAAACAGAAATATACTCCGAGTCAGACATGGGTCTGGTGTGAGTAACAGGTTAAGGTTGCTTAACTTTGAAAAACCTTTGAACACAAAAGGTATCACGTAAGACTTCCCACAAATAAACATTGTAAGTTTTTATCTTACGCTAACCAAAACATTTTATAGGAAATTCAGTGATATTATAATAGTGTTTAGTGTTTTCAAATAAATAGAAAATAACCAAAATTGTTACACGATTAAATTCCAGCTACTAGCCACAAAAGTGGGTAATACGAATCAAAACCATAGGGTCTTGTAGGGAAAATGGGTTTCCATCAATGGCAGGGCTACTGGGGTACCGCCCGTCACAGTACGTGGCCTAGATCACCGTACCGAGGATCACTCCCAACCCCCTACAACATAAGGCCAGAACCATCCCTTGCTGGACAGTCCCGAACAAGATAAACCCGACAGTTGGAGCGCAAAACTGCCCACGCAGCCGAAATAAAAGGGACATCTAGACAAGGGCGTCTCTCGTCCTGCTTGGGTGCTACCTACCTAAACTTCCTACACATCCCCTGTAACAACCCGCATATTTATCGATTTTATATTTAAATATTTTATTTAAAATATTTTATCGTTAGTCGGATTTTTGTCCGAAAAGCTACTTTTTGCATACGGTCGAATTAGGGCTCGGGACCACTCCCATTGAGTTTAAAATGCCGTTTGCGACCTTTTTGAGTATAAGCTTCGATATGTTTAGAGAAAGTTGATTTTTGCTATTTTTTACTTAGGGTTTGGTTTTTGGGCTCAGCCCTATGTTAACTTGTGCTCAAATCTGAGCCACTCTCTCCCACTCACCCTCATTCTCTTCTCTTTTCAGTTTTATAACATTAATGGTGGAGGTGATTGGAAATTAAAACTCCAAAACCCTAGTTTCTCTTGCAAGTCAAATTCCTAGCTCCAAACTCAAGAAGAACCCATTGGTAAGCTTCTCTTCTTCTTCTCCAACTTATTCTCTTACCAATTTCAGAAATTCCTAAACCTAATTTCGGGAATGTTCTTGTTTTTGAGCTTAGATTCAAGCTCATTTGGGTTGTGTTGAAGAGAGGTTGATTCTCCATTTGCTTTCAAGCTTCTTCTTGTTCGATTTTGTGAAAATGTGAGATTTTTATCTCACATCTATGACTATAATTATCTTTGTTTGTTAGGTATGAATTCCTAACACTTCTTCATGAGAATTTGCTCTTGATTTGGATTGGTTTTGTAAATATTCCAATTTTTGGGTTTTTAAGTCAAATTTGTGTAAAATCCTTTTATAGATGTTTGATCATGCTTTTGGTGATGCATCGAGGAGAATATAGGGCCGGGTTGCCGATTGGCATAAACCCTTAGAGCCAATGTCCGTCCGGTTGCATTTTGGAAGAGTTTGCTCTTCATTTGAATATGGTTGAAAAACAGCCCAGGCATGATTCAGTCGACTGAAAATCTCCGTTCAGTCGACTGAACCTGAAACACGAGAGTTTCCAGGCATGACTCGGTCGACTGAAAAACTCTGCACAGTCGACTGAAACTGGAAACAGAAAGTTTCCTGAACCTGGAAAATTTCCATGTACAGGGTCAGTCGACTGAACCTGTTGTTTGAGTCCAATTTGCCTTTTTGGATTGAAATTCTAATTTAAATCGATTCGTTATAATCCTATTTGTTGTTATCATCTATTATGTCTTTGATGACTCTTTTTAGGGATTTTTGAATATCCATTTCGATGGATCCTTTATCGATTTCGTTGGATTTTATTCACGTCTTCGTATGTGAATTTTTGTGATTGATTGTTCTTACAATCTTCTTCGTGATTTGTCACTTTAAAAATATAAAGGTTTTCTATACTAGTAGTAAATATCAAAACTCTTTCCTCAAACGATTTCAATACTATTTTAATACCAAATTCGTTTATAAAACCGTTTTCCAATCTATTAGTATATACAAACCTTTACTCACTCATATGAGAAATCTAATTAAACGGCTTAGTAAAACAAGTGGTATGAAACGCTTGCGTTTACTTTGTCGGTTAGTTCTTGGACTTATTCGATTGAACCTCTTGTGACAATTTTCTAGTGGAGGTTTATTGTTTGTTCGTAAATATTTAAGTTAAGCAAGTGGTTATGGGACATGAAGCTAAACTTTTATATTTATTAGCTTAGTGTAATTGACACTTCTCGATGATCATGACGATCATTTTTGTGATTTAGACTAGCAATGTGCGATGTCTCTTTGTCTGCGTGGGAGACTAAACCCCGTTCATGTGTCAAATTTGTGGGGTAGCTACCCACGGTCTTCGGACCATTCGTGTGTCAGGTCTTCGGACCATTCGTGTGTCAAATTAATGGCTAGCTACCATGAGATAGCTTCTCGTTCATGTGTTACAGCTGTTGGTGAGTTTCATGCTCCCGTTTGTGATAGGCCTCCCCCCTTTTGTGATTTCTGAATTTCTTGTGTAGATTCCTAGAATTTGTGTTTCACCAATTTTCGTGATTTCCATTGATAAGTTTTATCAATATTTGTGCATTGGTGAATTTGTGTGTCATTGACTTTAGTGATTTCTGGATTTCTTGTGTAGTCTTCTGGAATTTGTGTGTCATTGACTTTTGTGATTGACATTGATATTATTGTCAATATTTATGGTATGGTGAACGAAATAAGGAGTATGACGTTTCTTTGATTCTTGTGTAGATTTGGTGACATTGATTAATCTCTTGATGATTATCAACTAAGTATATATATATATATATATCACAGCTTAGCATTGTTATTATTATGTGTTTCGTCATATCTCTTATTCTATATCGTTTCATCTGATATTTATAGTTAGACTGATCCGTTTATTATTTTCTTATTAAATAATACTCGGGTTAGACCGAGATGTTATAGGTGCTTCTGCTTGACTTCTCATCTGGGATTAACTCCTTGACTTTTGGGTTAACTACTTAGATTAGTAGTTATTTTGTTGTATACATTTGAGATATAGACTCCATAATGTATACTTATTCTTTTGTGTAGCTCATGTAACTATTCTTTTGTGATATTGTGGATCTTTTTAGACCACTACTCTGATGTACACTTTCTAGTGTAATATTCATATCTTATTCCGCCTTTGTGATATGAATTGTCTGTGACTGATTTGTGTTATGCTTATTTCTATATTTGTTTTCCGAAGGATTTATATAGCCACCGTGTAGTAGCTTTGAGTTTGTGTCAGTATGTCGGATGTCCTCTTGAAATAGAATGCATGTTATATTATCTGACATATCGGTGCTCGCGCAAAGAAATTACATGGATGGTCGCTCCTCAACAGCCTTATTCTCCGTGCTAGTCGACAACATTCACCGTGATGTTCTTGTCTAGCGTGGGTATAGAGGTGGGGCGTCACAGCTTGGTATCAGAGCCAAACTTCGGAACAATATGGAATATTATAACAAGGATCATAGTCCTAAGTCTTTCTTAGGAGTTGTGCTTTAGGATTTTATTCGGGTCTTCGTACCGTTCTATCCTATTTTCTTTATGATTCCTTGTTTTATCTATCAAGATTGCTTGATATTCAAATTGGTGAATAACCTTTTCTTCTTCTTCTTTCTTTCTAAAGGAAGAGAAATGTCTAGACCTGGCCGCCCCAGAGCCGTGCCATCTAGCACTCCGCCCCAGGATGCAGTTTTTATGACTGCTCAACAGCTTCTTGATTTGGTAACAAATGCTCAAGCAGCTGGAGCTAACCCGGAACCTACTCACCCAAAGTCGGGATTTGCACGCTTGTGTAGCGATTACACTAATTTGGGTGGGGAGCCATTCAAAGGTTCTGAAACTGTTATTGAAGTACAGGCTTGGCTAAGAACATGCGATCGCATCTTTTCGCGCATGAATCTTATTGACCTTCACCGAGTTCAGGTGGCCTCTAGTATGCTCCGAGAAAGAGCATTGGACTGGTACGAGCTTCTTATTTCTGAAACTAATGAAGCGGATCTCACTTGGGAGAAATTCCGAGAACGCTTCGAGTTGAAATTCGTACCGGAAGCTGAAAAAGTGACATTGGCTCGACGATTTATAGACCTTGTTCAAGGTGAGTCCTCCGTGACTGATTACGTCGCCTCCTTCGAGTCGCTTTCCAAATATGGGGTTGAATACATCAGCACCCCTCTTAAGAAGAATCAGAGATTCTTATGGCTTAAACAAAAGCCTCAAGAAGCCATTACTTTTAAAGTTAGAAGTTTCTTTCGACCAACTCGTTGATATCGCTCTTCGTCTTGAAGAGGCGGATAGAGAGAATGATGTTGAAGTGGTGGGTTCCAAACCAAACTTCAACAACAGAAAGAGGTCAAACAAATTTAAAGGCCCTTATCCCAATAAGAAAGGGAAGCAAGCAACCTCCGTGGCAAAGACTTCTTCCTTTGGTCGTGGGGAATGCTATAATTGTGGTTCGAAGGACCATTATGCGAACAAGTGCCCAAAGTCTCTTTCTTGTCGCTACTGCAAAGTTCCCGGTCATGTTATATGTTCATGCCCCAAGCTTCAGGGCAAGAAGGATGGAAAGTTAAATGTTGCTCAAGCCCCTGGCAACACATCTCGTGGCCAAGGTATTTCTCATTCTATTCTAGATGGAATTATTTTGTTTCGTGATCATCCTATTCGAGTTCTTTTTGATACGGGTGCGTCCCATTCTTTTATATCAAAAGAACTTGTTGATACTTTTTCTTTGGATGTTTTGTGTTTAATGACTTCTTTGAGAATTGCGAATCCGGTTGGTGGATCCGCAACAATCAGTTTATTGTGTAAAGATGTCGAGATTATTTTGTGTGATTTTTCTTTCCGAGCCGATTTGCATGTCATGCGTTATTTAGGCTTTGGAATGATTTTGGGAATGGATTGGCTTAACCATTATGAAGCTCATATCCTATGTCCTGAGCGGACTATTCATCTTCAACATCCTCAATCTGTTAATCAGGTTTCTGTTATTCTTAAAGATTCAGATTCTGCTTTGGTTGCATCTTTATATTCTTTAAATCCTCGTGATGACGATGATGATGATGAGGGTGATATTATTTCTCTTATTCACGTCGTTTGTGAATTTTCCGACATATTCGAGCCCGTTTTAGGATTACCACCTAAGGGAGCAATTGAGTTCAGAATTAATCTTATTCCGGGAGCTCAACCTATCACTCGTCCTCCGTATCGTATGTCCAATAAAGAAAACGAGGAGATGCGTAAACAATTATCTGAATTGGAAACGAAGCAATTTATTCGCTCTAGTTCCTCGCCTTGGGGAGCTTCAGCTATTTTTGTGAAGAAATCCGATGGTACACTTAGGCTTTGCGTTGACTACCGCAAGCTTAATGATTTTACTATCAAAAATAAATATCCTTTACCTCGGATTGATGATCTATTCGATCAACTTAGTGGTGCTAGAGTCTTTTCACAATTGGACTTGGCTACCGGTTTTCATCAGCTTCGTATTGCAGAGGATAGCATTCCATTGACCTCGTTCCGTACTCGTTATGGATCTTATGAATGGCTTGTGATGCCATTTGGGTTAACGAATGCCCCTGCTTATTTCGTTGACCTTATGAATCGAGTCTTCGAAGATTTTCTTGACCGATTTGTTCTCATCTTTATTGATGATATTCTTGTGTATTCTAAAACCGAGGAGGAGCATGAAAAACATCTTCGGATTGTGTTGGAAACTCTTAGGAGTAATCAATTGAAGGCAAAATTTTCTAAGTGCCACTTTTGGCAATCTCATGTGAAGTTTCTCGGTCACATTATTTCTGAATCCGGAATTTCCGTGGATCCTTCAAAGATTGAAGCGATTCAAGATTGGAAGAGACCGGAGAGTGTGACAGAGATTCGTAGTTTTCTTGGATTGGCGGGCTATTACCGTCGTTTTATTAAAGACTTTTCTAAAGTTGCCGTGCCTCTCACTAGCTTGAACAAGAAAAGTGTTAAATACATTTGGTCGGACAAATGTGAAGCTTCTTTTCAGAAATTAAAAGAACTTCTTTCTGATGCTCCTATTCTTGTTATTCCCGATGGGAATCAAGATTTCGTTTTTTATACCGATGCTAGTCGCATTGGTTTGGGTGCCGTTCTTATGCAAAAGGAACGCGTTATTGCTTATGCTTCTAGGCAATTAAAGCCTGCTGAAACAAGATATGCCACTCATGATTTAGAGCTCGCGGCTATTGTCTTTGCTCTTCGGATTTGGCGTCATTATCTCTTAGGAGAGAAATTTGTTCTTTACACATATCATAAGTCTTTGAAATATTTATTCTCTCAAAAGGAACTTAATTTGCGTCAACAGCGTTGGCTCGAATTTCTTGCACCATATGATCTTGATATTCTTTATACTCCCGGTAAGGGTAATCGTGTCGCCGATGCTCTTAGCCGTAAACAACAAGCTGTTGTTTCTATGATGATATCCGAATGGAACGATCTCGAGACCTTATTCACTTGCGAAATTCGAGACCGTGTTTCCGATTTATGCTCATCATTTGTTTTATGTAGCCTTGAGGCTCATCCATCTCTTTTAGACCGCATTCTTGAAGCTCAAAGGCTAGATACTGAATTGGTTCTTCTTGGCCAAAATATCAAGGATAAAATTGATATTGAAGGTTTGAAAGACTTTAATATCGATTCTCGTGGCGACATTCGGAAATTTGGTAGACTTATCGTGCCAAATGTTAGGGATCTTCGTAAAGATATTTTAGAAGATTCACATCACTCTAAATTTACCATTCATCCCGGTAGTAGTAAAATGTACGCGATATGAAGCGACTTTATTATTGGGAGGGAATTAAACTTGACATCGCTAACTTCGTTAAACGTTGCATGACTTGCCAACTCGTTAAGGCCGAACATCAAAGGCCCGGAGGGTTATTGCAACCTTTAGAAATTCCAGTTTGGAAGTGGGATCAAATTTCCATGGATTTTATAGATGGCCTTCCCCGTTCTCGATCGGGTTATGATAGCTTATGGGTAATTGTTGATAGACTTACTAAATCCGCCCATTTTATTCCCGTTCGGTCTAACCGAACTGTTCCTCTTTTGGCCAAGATATTTATCAAAGAAATTATTAAATTGCATGGTGTTCCTACTTCTATTGTTAGTGATCGTGATCCATTGTTTACTAGTGGATTTTGGAAGAGTCTTCAAAAAGCTTTGGGAACGAAGCTTAATTTTAGCACCGCTTATCATCCCCAGTCCGATGGACAAACCGAGCGTGTGAATCAAACTCTTGAAGATCTTCTTCGTGCTTGTGTTCTTGATTTTGGTGGAAGTTGGGAAGATCATATTTCACTTGTTGAATTTTCCTATAATAATAGCTTCCTATCTAGTATTGGTATGGCACCTTTTGAGGCACTCTATGGAAGGCCATGCCGATCTCCTTCTTGTTGGCTGGAGGCCGGTGAGAGGCTGGTTTTAGGCCCAGATTTTATTCGGGATTCTACAGAAAAGATTGATCTTATTCGCCATAGGATGAAAGAAGCCCAGAGTAGACAAAAATCCTATGCCGATAACCGGAGAAGGAAGTTAGAATTTTCTGTGGGAGATCTTGTGTTCATTCGTGTTTCACCTATGAAGGGTGTTGTACGTTTCAGTCGATCGGGAAAGCTTGCGCCTCGATATATTGGGCCATTTCCTATCACCGAACGTATTGGTTCTATGGCTTATCGCCTTTTATTACCGGCTCAGTTTTCTGCTATGCATGAAGTGTTTCACGTTTCTCAACTTCGAAAATGTCTCCGAGATTCCGATTCTATTCTTGAGCCCGGTGTTGTGGAAGAAATTGAAGTTTCGTCTAATTTAACTTATGAGCAACATCCTATTCGTATCATTGCTTCGGAAGTCAAACGACTTCGAAATAAAGATGTTCCGCTTGTTAAAGTTCAATGGTCTTCAAATCCTAAGGATTGTTCTTGGGAATCTAGAGAGTACATCGAGCGTATACATCCGGACTTACTTTCTCATGCTCCTTGAGGTGAACTTCTTATTTCAAACTTCTTTTGTGTTGAATATGATTTTATGGTTGTTACTACATATCTTCTTCTTGTAATATTGCGAGGACGCAATTTCTTTAAGGAGGGGAGTCTGTAACAACCCGCATATTTATCGATTTTATATTTAAATATTTTATTTAAAATATTTTATCTTTAGTCGGATTTTTCTCCGAAAAGCTACTTTTTGCATACGGTCGAATTAGGGCTCGGGACCACTCCCATTGAGTTTAAAATGCCGTTTGCGACCTTTTTGAGTATAAGCTTCGATATGTTCGGAGAAAGTTGATTTTTGCTATTTTTTACTTAGGGTTTGGTTTTTGGGCTCAGCCCTATGTTAACTTATGCTCAAATCTGAGCCACTCTCCCCCACTCACCCTCATTCTCTTCTCTTTTCAGTTTTATAACATTAATGGTGGAGGAGATTGGAAATTAAAACTCCAAAACCCTAGCTTCTCTTGCAAATCAAATTCCTAGCTTCAAACTCAAGAAGAACCCATTGGTAAGCTTCTCTTCTTCTTCTCCAACTTATTCTCTTACCAATTTCAGAAATTCCTAAACCTAATTTCGGGAATGTTCTTGTTTTTGAGCTTAGATACAAGCTCATTTGGGTTGTGTTGAAGAGAGGTTGATTCTCCATTTGCTTTCAATCTTCTTCTTGTTCGATTTTGTGAAAAGGTGAGATTTTTATCTCACATCTATGACTATAATTATCTTTGTTTGTTAGGTATGAATTCCTAACACTTCTTCATGAGAATTTGCTCTTGATTTGGATTGGTTTTGTAAATATTCCAATTTTTGGGTTTTTAAGTCAAATTTGTGTAAAATCCTTTTATGGATGTTTGATCATGCTTTTGGTGATGCATCGAGGAGCATATAGGGCCGGGTTGCCGATTGGCATAAACCCTTAGAGCCAATGTCCGTCCGGTTGCATTTTGGCAGAGTTTGCTCTTCATTTGAATAAGGTTGAAAAACAGCGCAGGCATGATTCAGTCGACTGAAAATCTCTGTTCAGTCAACTGAACCTGAAACCCGAGAGTTTTCAGGCATGATTCAGTCGACTGAAAAACTCTGCACAGTCGACTGAAACTGGAAACAGAAAGTTTCCTGAACCTGGAAAATTTCCATGTACAGGGTCAGTCGACTGAAAATCTCTGTTCAGTCAACTGAACCTGCTGTTTGAGTCCAATTTGCCTTTTTGGATTGAAATTCTAATTTAAATCGATTCGTGATAATCCTATTTGTTGTTATCATCTATTATGTCTTTGATGACTCTTTTTAGGGATTTTTGAATATCCATTTCGATGGATCCTTTATCGATTTCGTTGGATTTTATTCACGTCTTCGTATGTGAATTTTTGTGATTGATTGTTCTTACAATCTTCTTCGTGATTTGTCACTTTAAAAATATAAAGGTTTCCTATACTAGTAGTAAATATCAAAACTCTTTCCTCAAATGATTTCAATACTATCTTAATACCAAATTCGTTTATAAAACCGTTTTCCAATCTATTAGTATATACAAACCTTTACCTCACTCGTATGTGAAATCTAATTAAACGGCTTAGTAAAACAAGTGGTATGAAACGCTTGCGTTTACTTTATCGGTTAGTTCTTGGACTTGTTCGATTGAACCTCTTGTGACAATTTTCTAGTGGAGGTTTACAGTTTGTTCGTAAATATTTAAGTTAAGCAAGTGGTTATGGGACATGAAGCTAAACTTTTATATTTACTAGCTTAGTGTAATTGATACTTCTCGATGATCATGACGATCATTTTTGTGATTTAGACTAGCAATGTGCGATGTCTCTTTGTCTGCGTGGGAGACTAAACCCCGTTCGTGTGTCAAATTTGTGGGGTAGCTACCCACGGTCTTCGGACCATTCGTGTGTCAGGTCTTCGGACCATTCGTGTGTCAAATTAATGGCTAGCTACCATGAGATAGCTTTTCGTTCATGTGTTAGAGCTGTTGGTGAGTTTTCATGCTCCCGTTTGTGATAGGCCTCCCCCCCTTTTGTGATTTATGGATTTCTTCTGTGGATTCCTAGAATTTGTGTTTCACCAATTTTCGTGATTTCCATTGATAAGTTTTATCAATATTTGTGCATTGGTGAATTTGTGTGTCATTGACTTTAGTGATTTCTGGATTTCTTGTGTAGTCTTCTGGAATTTGTGTGTCATTGACTTTTGTGATTGACATTGATATTATCGTCAATATTTATGGTATGGTGAACGAAATAAGGAGTATGACGTTTCTTTGATTCTTGTGTAGATTTGGTGACATTGATTAATCTCTTGATGATTATCAACTAAGTATATATATATATATATATATATATATATATATATATATATATATATATATATCATAGCTTAGCATTGTGATTATTATGTGTTTAGTCATATCTCTTATTCTATATCGTTTCATCTGATATTTATAGTTAGACTGATCCGTTTATTATTTTCTTATTAAATAATACTCGGGTCAGACCGAGATGTTATAGGTGCTTCTGCTTGACTTCTCATCCGGGATTAACTCCTTGACTTTTGGGTTAACTACTTAGATTAGTAGTTATTTTGTTGTATACATTTGAGATATAGACTCCATAATGTATACTTATTCTTTTGTGTAGCTCATGTAACTATTCTTTTGTGATATTGTGGATCTTTTTAGACCACTACTCTGATGTACACTTTCTAGTGTAATATTCATATCTTATTCCGCCTTTGTGATATGAATTGTCTGTGACTGATTTTTGTTATGCTTATTTCTATATTTGTTTTCCGAAGGATTTATATAGCCACCGTGTAGCAGCTTTGAGTTTGTGTCGGTATGTCGGATGTCCTCTTGAAATAGAATGTATGTTATATTATCTGACATATCGGTGCTCGCGCAAAGAAATTACATGGATGGTCGCTCCTCAACAGCCTTATTCTCCGTGCTAGTCGACAGCATTCACCGTGATGTTCTTGTCTAGCGTGGGTATAGAGGTGGGGCGTCACATCCCCTGTTTTAGCCATTCGCGGTTGATGAGGCTTGAGGCTGCGATTACCTTTAGAACATATCTCTTAGAATGCTCATCGCCCACCTGATGATGTTCTGAAAGCATTCAATCCATTCAAGTTCGTTCCGTGTTCGAACGAAACCGAAGGTATTATCTCGTTACACTCATTTCGAAATCACCCTCAGAGTCAACGACGTTACCCTTGCACTCTGAATCTTCATCTTCACTTCAGATTCGCAACCTATTGTTTATTTGTATCGATGTGATTTTCGGATATCCAAATATGGAAACCCGATCCTGGTCTCATCGAAATCCAAAACCCTTCTATTAAGGTCAAGTTTTTTTAAGTTAAAACAATTTAATTCAATTATCTATATACACACAGATAGATAATTCATAATATCATAATAGATAATCAACACTATCATCATAACAGATAATCCATATTATCATCACAAACAGATAATCCATATCATCATCATATTTTAATCAAAGCATCTATTTCACACAGCATCATTTATCTCATATCTAAGATCTCAAACCATTCAAGCTAAACAATATCATTCATCCATACATAAGTAATGATTAGTAATCACACCATATATAATTAATTTTAAATGAATTTAATTAATTACTTGCATCTCTAATTAATTTAAAGTAAATTAAATTAATTACTTCACCATTGTTAAACTTGCTTATATAACTATTAATCAATAACCAATTAATTAATTTATCATCATCCAATTGTTCAATTTAATTAATCATCCTTAATTAATTGTCTTTAATTACATTTAAGTAATTATCCTTTAATTATTTACACAATTTTATTATCTTTAACAAAATATAGAAATTAACCTTTAAATTACTAACATTAATTATATTACTTCTTAATTAATTACATTAATAAATCCCTTCATTTATTAATTATTTCCTAATAAATCCATTCGAAATTACATCATTAGTTATGATAATTAATGTTTTCTATTTAAATTAATTACATTAATTAACTAATCTTCAATTAAATCAAATTGTTAATCACCCTTGACTAACCCCATTCAGTAATTAACTACCCTAAATTACTTCATCAAATTAACTAATTACTCCTCAATTAATTATCTCTAATTAATCCCATGATTAATTATACAAAGTAATTATACTCAAAGTACTTTCATCATTAATCATCCTTGGTTAATTACATCTAGTAATTATCATTAACTACTTCCCTAAGTAATTACACTTATCACATCATCAAATGGTTATTTAAATTAATTAACATAATTAATCAACTTAA
This sequence comes from Allium cepa, assembly GCA_030765085.1. Classification (NCBI taxonomy): domain Eukaryota; kingdom Viridiplantae; phylum Streptophyta; class Magnoliopsida; order Asparagales; family Amaryllidaceae; genus Allium; species Allium cepa. The sequence continues at coordinate 764,146,955 of CM060929.1, forward strand.
ACAATTCATATTAAACTTAATTAATTACAATGAGTAATTAATTCCTTAATTTACTTCCATTAATTAATTATACTTAAACAATTTACAATTGATTATCTTTAAATTAATTAATCTAATTAACTATTAAAAATTAATCACATTAATTAATTATTAAATAGTCATAGTTAATGACCTTCATTAACTATTAATAATTCTTTAATTATTTTTATAAAATAATTAACTAGATTAATCATTATTAATTACAAATTAATTTTATCTTTAATAACTCATTAATTAATCTAATATTATTTAATTAATTAAGTTTTAACTGTAACTTAATTAATCCTTAATTAATTTATTAATTAATTACTAATCATTAATTTAAATTCAATCCTATTTAATTAATGATCTTTAATTACCAATGAATTTATCCTAAATTAATAATCTTAAAACTTAATTAACTAATTTAAACCATTAATTACTAAATTAATTAATCCAAATCATTAATTATCCATTTAATTAATTTAATAATTATAAATCATTAAATCTTTATTTATTTAAAGATAAAAACATTTCTCTTATTAATGATCAAATTATCATTAATAAGGTATTTAAAAATAATTTAATTTCAAATTTTACTTTAAAATTTCATTTTTAAATTTAAGATTTAAAATGAAAATAATTTAACTTTAACAAAGTTCAAACAATTTCAAAACCCTTTTTATTTTCCAAGTTAAAGAATTATTTATTTTATACTAGAAGTCAAAAGAGTTTAAATGTGATATCCTGGAAATTTTAGAAATATCAATTTAATAATCTGTATTTAAAATTAAATTGATTTGATAAAATTTTAATAAAAAATTACTTGATTTAATAATCCAATTAAATGGATGTTTAATTAGTAAATTTTATCTTTTAAAAACTAATAAAGTATTTTCCTATTTATAATGTATATATATGTATATATTGTAAATAGATAGGTTTTGATTTGTAGTTAAATAAAAAATTAAAATCTTGTTTTAAATTCTAATATCATTTTGATAATTTGGAAATTATAAGTAAATTTTAAATACCATTTATATATTAAAACATTAATTCATTTTAAATTAATTATAGTATAATTAAGATAAATAAGAAAAGTAATTTATGATTTCTTTTATAAATGATTTAAATTGATAAAAATGTTATTTTCAAATAATAATGATAAATGCATAATTATAGATAAATTTTAAAAGTCAATATTGTTATTACTTTAAAATTTAATATGTAAATATAAATTAGTTTTAAAATTGGATTTTTAAATGTATGAATAACATTTGGAATTGAATTAATTTTGAATTCAAAGAGTAATCATATTTAAATATTGGGTAAGCTATCATATTTTTATAATTTGTTTCATTTCATTTTCTTTAAAATGAAATGCATAAACATTTACATATGAAAAGAACTTATACATAAATAAATACAAATAAAGGAAAAGGAGTTTTATTTACTTTTAAAATAAATAAAAACAAATAATATTAATTTCAAGACAAATGTTATAAAACTAAGGGGTGGAAGGACAAGTGTAAATGAATTAAATAGCTAGTGTAACAAGTGTCCTTCTTATTTTGATTTTTTCTTTTAATTTTTAAATCAATTACATTTATATAAAATATGTTTCCTTCATTTCTATCTTTTCTAATTTTTCATTTCTCAAGACAAAGAAAAAAAGAAAAAGAGAAAGGTCTCAGCTGAAAACAAAGTTGATTACAAACTTTCAAAAACCAGATTTTTCAAAAGAAATGCATACACTCCTCAAAACTGAAATCATTATAACCCAAACTTAAGATCTATTACCTGAAAACCAAATCCACTTCTAAAAGCCTGCACCTGAAACCAATTTCAAAAGAAAATGAAAGCCTGCACTGAAGAATTCATTCAAAAGCAAATTTAAAAGCCTCTGCATTCTTTTAAGTTCTGGAATCAAAGCCTGCATGCAAGTTAAATCAAGTTCAAGTCCCATTAACCTGCATGCAGATCTAAATGCAAGCAACTCAGTTCTTTTTAAAGCATGCATCTTCAGGTTTTCCAAATTTAAAAGATTCTAATGCATATAGAAGCTAGCCTGCATGCAAAATTCAACCAGTAGGCAACTCAGTTCCTAAAGCATAAAATCATAGCTCTGTTTCTTGCAATAACAGGTGAGTAACAATTCTTTTTGAATAATAAGTATAAATTTGTTGTTTAAATAAGTTTTCTATGAAAATGATTAGCTGATTTCATGTTGAATAGTTTGCTTGTGTATGATTTTTAATGCAGTGTTGTATGTATGTGAATGGATGTTTGAACGTATGACTGGATTTTGAACATGGACGACTGTTATAACTTACAGTTTTGCTTCTTTTCAGGTTCATAAATTTAGTAAATGATTCAATTTCTATTGAATCAACATGTAATAATACATGAGACCAAACAATGTATGCTTATATTGTATGCATAAATTAAAATTAAGATTTGTTCAGAAAAAAAATGAGAAAAGAAAAATATACCTGTAGTTTCTGGAAACAGGTAATGGCAAAGAAACTGGAATCTAACCAAAGCATGATGATTATTTCTTAATTCCAGATGTTTGAATTAAATCTTTAAACTAAATTATGATTTTTAGAAATCCAAATTTCAATTTTTAGTTTTAAAATTATGTGCATTAATGTTTTCTTCTAGGAAATGAAAGGGGGAAAATTGTAAACCTAGGCACTGTTTAATGGATCGGTGAGGAGGCTACAGGTGACCGAGTGTCTTGATATTAGGGGTAATGGTAGTTTGGGAATTGGTGAAGGGATGGACGGAGTTGCTAGGCCGCCGGTGACCGGTGTAGAGAGGACGTGGGGTTTTTAGGATTGGTGATGGGGTTGTTCCATACTGTTGCTTCCACGCAAGATAGTGGGGAAAACTCGAATTTGATTCCGGGTAAATTGAGGGGGTTTGATGGTGGCGTTGTGATTCTGGGATGAATGTCGACATGATTGTTGACTGGGTGGTGGCCGGAGGGGGCTACAGCCACCGTGCATATGAACGGTGAGGAAGAAGTGTCAGGTGAAGGTGGGAATTGCTGAACATTTTGCATCAAATATTTCTCGGGTTATACTCGGGATAATTCAAGTATTGCTCGAAGTTTTGAAGGGATTTACCCGTAGTAAAATCAAAGGACTCTCGGGTTTAACTTCAGAGTTTACAGGTTTTAGAAAACCTTTAATTTCAATTCAAATATTTGTTTAAAACTGAATGCAGATTTGAACAAAACTTGTAAAAACTAAATTTAAACTATGGTTTTAAATTCAAGTTGAATCCCCATTTTCAAAATTTAATTCAAACTTATTCAAATTTTAAAATGTTCCAGGGTTTCATGAAATCCTGTATATTTTCAGAACAAAGAAAATAAAGTTTTAAAAAAATGAGGAGCAGGGTTTTTAAACAGGAATTTAAACTTAAAATTTCAAAGTATGAATTTCAAAACTAGATTTGAATTTAGTTTAAATTTAATTTAAACTGTTTAAATTGAAATGTTAAAGTAACCTTTAAAAAGGGTTTAAATGATTAAAGTTAAAACTTTAAATTTAAATAGAAGATTTAAACATAAATTCAAAACTGGAAACAAGAATCAAATTTGAATCGGGTTTTGAAAGAAAAGAAGTTTTAAATATTTAAGTGTTTTAAACAACTTTAAAACATATATATATGATTTGTATTTTGAAATGAATTTGGGGTTTTAAACTTATTTTAACTTCCTTTATAAAATAAGGAATCTTTAGGATAAGATTTAAGGGTTTTGAATGTTTTAAAAACTTTATTTAAGTTGAGTTTGATTTCTTTTTAAATTTTGAACTTAAAATGTAATTTGAAACAATTTTAAGTTAAATTGTTTTAAAGTTACTTTATTTATGATAAAGTAACCATGAATAAGAAATGTTTTATTTTTAAAAGTAAATTTAAGATTTAATGATCTTTGTTTCATTAAATTAGTAAGGTGATTTAAATAATTTAATTAATTAATTTGTTTAATTTATTAAAGATTTGAAATAAATTAAGGTAATCAAATTAGTAATTAATTTAAGTTAATTACTTAATAAAGGTAATTAAGAAATTTTTAATAAGTTAATAAAGATCATTTACTGTGATTATTTATTAATTAATTAATGTAATTAATTTTGATAATTAATTGGATTAATTAATTTAAATAATCAATTATGAAACTTAATTAAGTATGATTACTTTATGTAAATAATTAAAGATATTAATTACTACTTGTAATTAATTTATTAATTGAATTAGTTTAAATTAATTAATTAACTTTAATTAATTTAGAATAATCATTAAATGAGTTGATAAGTAATCATTGAGAATAATTACTTAGAGAAGAAATTAAGTTAAGTAAATTACTGGAAGTAATTAATTAAAGTGTGATATTTGGGGTTAATTACTTTGTGAAGTGATTAATAATTAATTACTTAGTGTAATTAATTTAAGCATTAACTGATTAAGTCATGTTGAAATGATTAAGTGATTTAATTAATTAAGGTAATTAATTACAAATGAGATTAATCAAGGATGATTAATCAATAGAATTTATTATTAAATATAATTAATTTAGGAGTGATTAAGAAGTAATTAAGGTTAGTTAATTACTAAATATGATTAATCAAAAGTGATTAATAATTGTGGTTTAATTAAGGTTAATTACTTAATGTAATTAATTTAAATAAGTAATTAATTTAAATTTAATTAAGGATCATTAATTAATATGATTAATGATGTAATTAAGGATTAATTAATTGGGATTAATTAATCAATGATAAGTGATTAAGAAATTAATTAATCAATGTGATTAATTAAGGACTAATATAATTGATTATAATTAATTAATTAATGAAGTAATTAAAGGTTAATTACTGATTTTTGGTTAAGGATAATTAATTTGTAAAATTAATTAAAGATAATTACTTGAATGTAATTAAGGAATAATTAATCAAGGGTGATTAATTAAGGTGATTAATTTGACGATAATTATTTAATTGATTGGTAATCAATTAAGGGATTAAATAAGCAAGTTTTAAAATGGTGAAGTAATTAATTTAATTCATTTTAAATTAATTAAAGAATAAGTAATTAATTTAATTCACTTTAAATTAATTAGAGATAGAAGTAATTAATTTAATTCATTTTAAATTAATTATAGATGGTGTGATTGTAGATTCTTGCTTATGAATGGATGATTTGGTTTGACTTGAATGGTTTGAATCTCAGATATGAGATTAATATTGTATGATATGGATGTATTGGTTGCATTGTGATGGTATGAGTTATCTATGGATGATGGTGATATAGATTGTCAATTTGTGATGATTACTTGTTTATGGTAATATTGTTGATTATCTTGTATGATGATGTGAAGTATCTATCTGTGTGTATATAGATAGTTTAAATTGAATTGTTTTAAACTTAAAACAATTTGGACCTAAAAGACATGCTTTGGATTTCGATGAGACCGGGATCGGGTTTCCATATTTGGAATCCAAAAACCACATCGATTCCAATTAAACGTTAGGTCGTTAATCTAAGTGGAGCAAGTGAAGACTCGAGGTGTAAGGGCTATACGTCAGTATAACTCTGTGGGTGATTCGGTAATGAGTTTGATGGAACAGTGCTTATAGATTCGAGATGGTGAATCAGAGTGCAAGGGCTATGGTCGTTGACTCTAAGGGTGATTCCAATAATGAGTGCAACGAGATAGTGCCTTCGGTTTCGTTCGAACCCGGAACGAACTTGTATGGATTGAATGCTTTCAGCACATCGTCAGGCTGACGATGAGCATTCTAAGATTTGATGTCCTATAAAGGTAATCGTAGCCGCAACCCTCATCAACCGGGAATGGCTAAAACAGAGGAGGTGCAGCAAGGCTTCGTTGGTAGCCCCCACTTGAGAGCAAGATTTACCCCTGTCCAGAGGTCCCTTTTTTATTTCGACTATGTAGGGCGGTTGAATCGCGACAACTGCCGGGGTTGTCTTGTTCGGAACTGTTCAGTAAGGAACGGGTCCGGCCTTGTGTTGTAGGGGATGAAGGGAGTAATCCTCGGTACGGTGATCTAGGCCACGTACTGTGACGGGCGGTACCCCAGTAGCCCTGCCATTGTATGGAATCCATAATCCAATAAGTGCCAACGGTTTTGATTGTATTACCCACTTTTGTGGCTAGTAGCTGGAATTTAATCATGTAACAATTTCGGTTATTTCATATTTATTTGAAAACCCTAGACACTATTATAATATCATCGGATTTCCTATTAAATGTTTGGGTTAGCGTAAGGTAAATTTTTTTCCATGTTTATGTGTGGGAAGTCTTACGTGATACCTTTCTTTTCAAAAGGTTTTTTAAAAGTTAAGAAACTTTAACCTGTTACTCACACCAGACCCATGTCTGACCCGGGGTTTATTTTTGTTTTTCATAAACTCTTGGGTACTCAAATTTTTACGAGTAGCCAAGGGATTCAGGTTAGGATTCGGGTTAGCTTTGACGAGTATTGGAGGAGCAATGGAGCAGGAGGCTTCTGCGTTAGATATTAGTCTTCCACTGTGTGTTCTGTGATTGTCTCTGAGATTGTATTATGTTGTAAATACTAGATAGGTGTTTATAACTGTCTAGTATGTTTTGTATATCTGTGTACTCTGATAATGGTTGTAAACTATGTAAATATCTTATGTTATTAATATAATTTATTCATTCCGCTGTTTAGATTCTGATGTGTTGGTTCTTCTTTCTTCTCTTTCTTTCTATTCTCTATACCATTCTTTCTTATTAGCGATGCGATTTCCTGGAGATAGGAAGTTGGGTCGTTACAGTGGTATCAGAGCATTAGTTGAGTGAATACCTAGGCTCCGGAGTGGTGTCTATCTTGAGAGAGCGTATTTGTAATTTTGATATATATCTATATATATATATTTATTATTTCTACCTATCTTTTGGATTACCTGTTCAGGTTTTCCAATATAAGTTATAAAGGTAGATAAGGTAGTAGTGTGTGTAACACGATAACTACCATTGGTTGGAGTTTGAATGTTTTAGGTAGGAAGTGTATTTATCGAGACTGTAGACCTAATACCGTCTCGAGGGAGTTATGCAGATTGTAGAGATTTCATCGATCTCTGAAGGAAACCTGTTAAGGTTTAGAGTTTATCTTTGAAGATGGATGAGTTGAGTTTGGGTCCGTCGTTCTGGCAGAAGTATGTGATGGTATTTTGATACCTCGGGAAGTAATAGCTGTGTGATAAGATGCAGTGACTATGGATATGTCCGAAGATGTTTTCTTTGGAACAAGATTTTGGAGGTATGTCTGTTTTGGTGATGTGGCTGAGTTCAGAAGGATGTGGTGGTTGGCTTTGAGGGCCGAGTTTCTCGAGGAGCTTCAGCCAAGGAAGTTTTGACTTTGGAGTCAGCAGTGCAACTCAGAGTGTCTTTATTGGCAGAAGTTGACTGGCTGAGTTGATTCTGAAGAAGGAGTTCAGAAGCAGCAGAGTGGACCCAATACTTTATTGGATTGGCTAATTGAGAGTAAGCTGTTTTGTTTGGTAAAGAGAGAACAATTTTGTTTGGGAATCGGTCTATATTGATCGCAAAAGTGATTTGCGATAATTTGAGTTTTCTTTTGAGGTATTGAAGTTGGAAGTTTGTCCACTTCTAAAGATTGAGTTTTCTTATTGTCCGGATTCCAGGAGTGCTACTGATGGATCAGCTAGTAGAAGGAGGATTTCTCGAGATAGGTTTGATAAGGCAGCTCAGGATTGGTAAAACATCTGTGTTTTCTTTGGATATGTTGAGCCATATTTCTGGGAAGTGATGCCCAGTGTGCTCATATTCTTCATTAGCAGTGTCTTCTGTGCCAGATCAGAGTTGTGCAGCGGAAGCAGTTTGAGAGTATTTCTGTTTTGTCTTTTCTGGATAGAAGAAGTGAGTTTGTTCTTTTGAGATTTGAAGAGTGGAGTTGGTGATCTTAGTATTGGTTGATCTTGAGGAGATCATTGTGTTGAGTTGTCTATGGTCTGGATTGTTTCTAGAGGAATCAGCAAGAGTTGAGCTGATCAGTTTGGATATAGGCAGCCCGGGATCGTCAGAAGTGTTTTGGAGATAAGAGACGAAGGAATTTGAATTCCGGAGTCGGAATTTTGTTTTGGATTTCTTCTGTGTTTTGGTTGGATTGGTGTTTGGATTTCAAGAATTGAATTGCCAAATGGGATTCGATGAGATTCACGTATCTCTGAGGGAGTACGTGTATGAGTTATCTCTGGAAGTGGAACCAGCTGTTCAAGAAGGTTTGGTGGTCGAGTCAGACTCGTCTGTAGTTTGATATCTTGTCTAGTTTTGTAGATCAAGATGAGTAGAAGCTCTGTACCTTCGTAGTTTAGGTTGTTTGTATTTTGTAGGGCGAGTATCTCGGTGTGTGTGTGTGTGTGTATATATATATATATATATATACTTGGGGAAACTCGAGAAGATTTTATCCAGAATTTTATCTGGATAATTAATTTGTTTGATTAGATAAATTGGTTGATATGGTTGTTAGCATATTTTTGATGTATGCTTGTGTTTTAAATAAAATCTTTAATGATATTATTAAATTACCTTTGCTTTTAAATTTCGGGGACGAAATTCTTTTAAGGGGAAAGGAATGTGATATCCCGGAAATTTTAGCAATATCAATTTAATAATCTGTATTTAAAATTAAATTGATTTGATAAAATTTTAATAAAAATTTACTTGATTTAATAATCCAATTAAATGGATGTTTAATTAGTAAATTTTATCTTTTAAAAACTAATAAAATATTTTCCTATTTATAATGTATATATATGTATATATTGTAAATAGATAGGTTTTGATTTGTAGTTAAATAAACCATTAAAATCTTGTTTTAAATTCTAATATCATTTTGATAATTTGGAAATTATAAGTAAATTTTAAATATCATTTATATATTAAAACATTAATTCATTTTAAATTAATTATAGTATAATTAAGATAAATAAGAAAAGTAATTTATGATTTTTTTTATAAGTGATTTAAATTGATAAAAATGTTATTTTCAAATAATAATGATAAATGTATAAATATAGATAAATTTTAAAAGTCAATATTGTTATTACTTAAAAATTTAATATGTAAATATAAATTAGTTTTAAAATTGGATTTTTAAATGTATGAATAACATTTGGAATTGAATTAATTTTGAATTCAAAGAGTAATCATATTTAAATATTGGGTAAGCTATCATATTTTTATAATTTGTTTCATTTCATTTTATTTAAAATGAAATGCATAAACATTTACATATAAAAATAACTTATACATAAATAAATACAAATAAAGGGAAAAGGAGTTTTATTTACTTTTAAAATAAATAAAAGCAAATAATATTAATTTCAAGACACATGTTATAAAACTAAGGGGTGGAAGGACAAGTGTAAATGAATAAATAGCTAGTGTAACAAGTGTCCTTCTTATTTTGATTTTTTCTTTTAATTTTTAAATCAATTACATTTATATAAAACATGTTTCCTTCATTTCTATCTTTTCAAATTTTTCATTTCTCAAGACAAAGAAAAAAAGAAAAAGAGAAAGGTCTCAGCTGAAAACAAAGTTGATTACAAACTTACAAAAACCAGATTTTTCAAAAGAAATGCATACACTCCTCAAAACTTAAATCATTAAAACCCAAACTTAAGATCTATTACCTGAAAACCAAATCCACTTCTAAAAGCCTGCACCTGAAACCATTTCAAAAGAAAATGAAAGCCTGCACAGAAAAATTCATTCAAAAGCAAATTTAAAAGCCTCTGCATTCTTTTAAGTTCTGGAATCAAAGCCTGCATGCAAGTTAAATCAAGTTCAAGTCCCATTAACCTGCATGCAGATCTAAATGCAAGCAACTCGGTTCTTTTTAAAGCATGCAAATTCAAGTTTTCCAAATTTAAAAGATTCTAATGCATATAGAAGCTAGCCTGCTGCAAAATTCAACCAGTAGGCAGCTCAGTTCCTAAAGCATAAAATAAATGCCCTGTTTCTTGCAATAACAGGTGAGTAACAATTCTTTTTGAATAATAAGTATAAATTTGTTGTTTAAATAAGTTTTCTATGAAAATGATTAGCTGATTTCATGTTGAGTAGTTTGCTTGTGTCTGATTTTTAATGCAGTGCTATATGTATGTGAATGGATGTTTGAATGTATGAATGGATTTTGAACATGGATGACTGTTATAACTTACAGTTTTTTTTCTTTTCAGGTTCATAAATTTAGTAAATGATTCAATTTCTATTGAATCAACATGTAATAATACATGAGACCAAACAATGTATGCTTATATTGTATGCATAAATTAAAATTAAGATTTGTTCAGAAGAAAAAAAAGAGAAAAGTAAAATATACCTGTAGTTTCTGGAAACAGGTAATGGCAAAGAAACTGGAATCTAACCAAAGCATGATGATTATTTCTTAATTCCAGATGTTTGAATTAAATCTTTAAACTAAATTATGATTTTTAAAAATCCAAATTTCAATTTTTAGTTTTAAAATTATTTGCATTAATGTTTTCTTCTGGGAAATGAAAAGGGGAAAATTATAAACCTAGGCACTGATTAATGGATCGGTGAGGAGGCTAGAGATGACCGAGTGTCTTGATTTTAGAGGTAATAGTAGTTTGGGAATTGGTGAAGGGATGGACGGAGTTGCTAAGCCGCCGGTGACCGGTGGAGAGAGGACGTGGGGTTTTTAGGATTGGTGATGGGGTTGTTCCATACTGTTGCTTCCACGCAAGATAGTGGGGAAAACTCGAATTTGATTCCGGGTAAATTGAGGGGGTTTGAAGGTGGTGTTGTGATTCTGGGATGAATGTCGACATGATTGTTGACTGGGTGGTGGCCGGAGGGGGCTACAGCCACCGTGCATATGCACGGTGAGGAAGAAGTGTCACGTGAAGGTGGGAATTGCAGAACATTTTGCATCAAATATTTCTCGGATTATACTCCGGATAATTCAAGTATTGCTCGAAGTTTTGAAGGGATTTACCCGAAGTACAATCAATGGACGCTCGGGTTAACTTCAGAGTTTACAAGTTTTAGAAAACATGTAATTTCAATTCAAATATTTGTTTAAAACTGAATGCAGATTTGAACAAAACTTGTAAAAACTAAATTTAAACTATGGTTTTCAATTCAAGTTGAATCCCAATTTTCAAAATTTAATTCAAACTTATTCAAATTTTAAAATGTTACAGGGTTTCAAGAAATCCTGCATATTTTCAGAACAAAGAAAATAAAGTTTTAAAAAAATGAGGAGAAGGGTTTTTAAACAGGAATTTAAACTTAAAATTTCAAAGTATGAATTTCAAAACTAGATTTGAATTTAAGTTTAAATTTAATTTAAACTGTTTAAATTGAAATGTTGAAGCTGTAGGATCGATTTCACCCTAGAGGGGGGGTGAATAGGGCGATAGTATAAATTATAATAATTAATCGCGGAAGCTTATAAAATATTTAATTCAGATCACAGAATAGCAGCACAGATATCACATAATATAAATAACAGAAAAAACAGAACAGCACAAAATTTACCCAGCTTCGGCAAAACCCTGCCTACGTGCTGCCCCCAAGGTTTCTAGTAGAAATTTGATAGTCCCTTGTTTACACACGTAAACTCGCTATACCCGCTATTGACTAATCTAACTCTACGCTCAAAACCTTGCCACAACTCAACCACCGAGTTGCGAATTCCCAAACTACGACACGTAGTTTGTCCCCTAGTCACAAGACTAGAAAATTAAACGGTTTAAAATTTAAATCAAAATTAAAAAGCAATAGAAAATAAAAACCGTAATTAAAACACCCTTAAATAAAAAAAACAGGCCGGCCCAATTATTCTTTCTCTATGTTTTTATCGGCCCCGTTCCTTTGTTTGTGATGGCGGCTTTTATTTCTTCGTTCGTTCTTCTACGCAACTGAAATAGGGCTTTGCGTCCTTGATCCAAATTAGGGCTTTTCCAAATTGAAGCGACGACCTTTGATACTGTTCGACTTCGATGCTCTTTGCGGCTGCTTTGTTGATCGAATTCCTTCTTCGGTATGTAATTGAATGCTTTTGCTTTTACTGATTTTATGCTTTCTGAAATTCGATGAGATAATTGTCGATGATGATTAGGGTTTTTATAGGAGTCAATTTCTTGAAATCTCGTTCGTATGATTTCTTCAATTTTATGCTATCGGCCCTCTGATATTTGTTGAACGATGATGATTTATTTGACTTTGTCAATTTCGTATTATCATTGCTTGATGGTCACGTTGTTGATTCGTGACTTGGTCAATCACATTTGCTACCACGGTTTAAATCTGACTTTAATTTGTGACATTTGAATTGCCGTGCTCATCACGGTGTTGATTTTTGACTTCGTCAATACTTTCATTGTTTATCTCGACTTGCCTTTTTCGCTATAACAAATGCTACACTTGTTGGTTCGATTCCAGTATGCTTTTTCACTGTCGCATGCACTTGCGTTTGTAGCTTGCTACTGACTTGTTTGTTGCATTGCTGTTATTGCATTGATGATTTTGTGTTGGTTCCAATGTTGCATTTCTGACCTGTGCATTCCATTCTCGTGTGTTCATTTGAGTTGTCTGCACTTAGACTTGAGCTTTTATTGTCATGTTGCATTGACCTGAAACAATCCATATTATTGCTTTGATATTGCAGTTTGGTCTTGACGCGGTTGCTCTTTGTTGCACTGCATAGTGGTCTTCTGTCCATGGCACTATTAATGTTGAGTTTGTTGCCGTGTTGATTTGAATTGTTGCATGGTTACTGGTTCATTTGATAGCACTTGCTCACTGCTTGATGGTCTTGTGACTCTTGCTCTGCCTTTGTGCATTTTTCTGTATTCAGTTGAGTTGATTGTTGCATTTGTTTACTTCTGCACTTGTGTATATTTGGGTTGATCATTTGTATACATACATTCTTGTATGTATATATGTGTATAGACACTTTTGTATTGCCTTTCTGAACTGTGCACATTGTTGCATGGTTCTCAGACCTTGTTGCCTCTGTTCATTTGTCGGTTAGCTTGCATCTGCTTGCTGTTGTTTGGATATTGTGGCATGTGGTCTTTGCTGTGTTCCCATTTGGGCTTGTAGTTGATTCTCTGAGTTTTTCTGAATATTGTTGTATGTGGACTTGTTCATTGTAGAATGTCACTTAAGTCTTGTGCTTTGTGTCTTGATGCTCGGCCTATTGTGCATTTGTGGTTCCCACTGTATTGTATTTGTATCACTGTATCATGCTTGGCTTTCATGTTCATGTGTATCTTCGTAAACTTGTTGCATTCATGTTCTTCACTTGGTTGTTGACACTGGTCTAGTTCATCTCAAAAATTTCTGTGCCACTTTTCATGTGTTCATGTTGCTGGACTTGTTGTTGGCATGTGCATGTTACCTTGTTCACTGTGTCCCTTAGGTGCATATGTTTGCACTGCGCATTACCACTTTAACACATGTTCATCAATGCATGCTGTGTACTTTGATGGAGTTTTGATTTGTCGAAGCTTTGCATTCATTAAGTTGCCTTGTGTTGAATCTAGTTTCAAAACTCGGATTTGACCTTGTGCTCGTGTCGTGATTTAATTTATGTTTCACCTGAGTTGAATCATGTATTTGGGTTTGACCTGTGCTCACTTGTCCCTGTAGCATTATCAAGTGTATATATCGGTGTGCACGGCCTTGTGGCATATACAGTGATACACTGTGTATGTCACAAGTTGTTCGTGTATGATGAATTATGACGAACAACCCAAATAACTGAGGCAAATATTATTTTCAAAATTCATCTTTTTTTATGTTGCAAAAATATTTTATTTTCAATTTTACTGCGTTAGTGAATATTTTTGCAGATTGCTCAGATGCTGGATTCAAACCGGAATGAAGTTGAAGATAAATATACGAGTGTGAGTGATATGTAGTGAGGTGAAAATGTAAAAATGAATTATGATGTAATCAGAAATGTATTGTAATAGAAAATGTATATTTATAGTGAGAGCTTGAAGTTGTACTATCAAAAATTGTAATAAATATTTATTTGAATAAAATATTCGTTTGAATTCAAATTCTGTGTTATTTAATTTTATTCAGCAAATATTTATTTAACCTGTGAAAAATAAAATAGTACATTAACAAATACATTTAAACGAATGTATATATGTTTATTATCATCAAACAAAAATCATATAAGCGTATATTCAACAATCTCCCCCTTTTGATGATAACAAACATATATTGAAGATTTTGAATATGTTAAATGTATTTGATCATTGATATGCTCTAATTTGCTCCCCCTATTTGAATGCTCCCTCTCTACACAATACTCCCCCTACATATATGCATACAAATAGAAATATATAATTGAGCCTATATGCAAATGGAAAATTATTTGACATTTGCTTGATTCTATTTGACAAAATCTTAACTTTTCTCTCCCCCTTTTGTTATCAGCAAAAGAATAATAGTGTTAGAGAAAATAGAGATAAAGCTATCGATATTAATTCAACATTAAAACTCAATTGAATATAAATATTAAATTTCAATAAAAAATCAAACAAAAATCATAAATATTTTGTTAGGCGCATATTCCACTTTTAGAATGATGGAGATGATGTCATCATATAAAACCATACAGTTGTGTCTATTTGTGGTATATTTATATCAGGAATCTGAATATGTACTAACCATGCATAACCGTTAGGACTTTTAAATGAGATTAGTAGTATTCCAATTTTATTTAAAAAAAAAAATGAATTCAAGTATCTTCTAACCACGCATAACCGTGAGGACTTTTAAATGGGATTGTAATCAACTTGTTTATTTTAAAAATCAACTTTTGATATGCGTTCCATACATGCATAACCGCGAGGACTTTTAAATGAGCATGGAAGCACATAACAAATTCCAAGTAATTCACCCATGCATAACCGTGAGGACTTTTAAATGAGAGTGAATACTTTGGTATTTATTATTATTATTATTATCCCTTTTTTTAAAAAAAATGTGAAAATGAAAAACGAACGGTTCCTGTTTAAAGTACCACATATCGACAAACTATATAGAATTTTGGTGAGTGATGGTCGTTAGAAATATGATAGATATAGAGATGGTCATGGAATTTTTACCAACAAATAGTTTTATAATTATTGTTTAAATTTCTGAAGAAATTTATTAATTGTACCGTCTCGAGTCATAATATTTAATCAATATTAACACTCATCACTTTTTCAATCACTATTTTTCTTTTCGATAAACATTAGGGAGTCAGATTAGTCAAAATAGTCATTTAAAATCAAATTCAAAAATAATTATGAAATTAATTTTTCAAAATGACTAATCTGAAATTATGGTCAAAAATGATTTTCTCCAGGGAGTTTTAAAAGAAAATTTTCTGCAATTTGAAAATTATTTGAAATGAAGAATATGCAGATATTTTCTTTGAAAAATGATGTAGTTACTAAATGTCTCAAAAATCACATTCAACTAGTAATTTTTCTATCAACTAGATTACCAGTGTAATCTGCATTTGAATTTCTCTTTCACTCAAAATCACCATTAAATGAATTTGTTTGACCAAACACGAAGTGTGCACCAAAAATTTCAAACTCAATTTTAAAAGCATTTTAAATGACATTCTCTTGAATTTGAAATGAATCCGTGTTAATAATAAAAAACCGTGAATATAGAGTTAGCTGTATTATAACCAATTGTATTATCCAACAAAACACTATTTTTAATCCAAACTGATATATATGAAGTAATTCAAAGAATCTAGAAATTATTATAGTGTTTTTGGCATAAGAATATACTTGGCCAACTATGTTGAATAAGTCAGAATCATCATCTTTTAGTCATCTCAATATTGGCTGATTTTAATTCAGAATACGGTGCAGATTACCACATTTAATATATCGTTTAAAACATAGCATTACCTGTTTTACCTTTACGATATTTTTTATTGTTGTCAGTTGTGATTATGTCACCTTTATACTAGGCTAAGGAACTTAGCTTTGTCGCCCGTTGTGTTTCTGGAACAGCCAAAATCCAGAGAACACTATTGTTGGTCCTTAGCCTGCCACCACACCTACACGGAAAAGGATTTATGTGACCTATTTGTTTTTATAGGTCCATGATTGTTAATGGAAGAATATTTAGAAAAATAATTTTGTGAAGACCCAAACCTATTTATAATTGTTCCCTTCGGCACCCAAATTTGTTTAACTTTGAGAGATTTTATATTTGTGCCTTTTGGAACCCAAATCGTTATAGTTTTCACATGTTTGGGTCTATACCAACAATTATTGTGATCGTGTCCAAATTTTCTACAAATTGTGCACATAGAATTAACTTGGTTAATATTGCTTGCAACAATTTTCGAATTATTATATCCAAGTCCTTGTCTAACCGTATTAACAGTTTGCTTTCCTAATAGCATATTCAACGATTTTTCACTTTTTGAAATTTATCTAAAGTCGTTGACAATTGTTGGACTTGTGTTTTGAGAGATTCATTTTCGTTTAACAACTGTGTTCACTTTTTAATAGAATTCTCTCTCCTAGTATTTTCATTCTCTTTTAAAATCAGAATTTCATTTTCAAGTGATTTTATATTGATTTTAGATTTTTTAATTTCTTCATCAAATGTTGGACACTTATCACACTTAGGGATCCTACTTTGATAGGTTTTAACTAATTGATCAAGTTGTTTTTTACATTCTATCAAACTATCCTTTTGAGATTCAAGTTTGGCGTATTTTTCCCTAAGTCGTTCAAAACAGCCATTTACTTCGTGGAAATAAATAAGTAATTCAGAGTGAGTAAGTTTTGATACCTCGCTTGGATCGTCATCGTCGCTATCGGTTATATTTCCATGAAGGCATATATTTGCTTTCTCACTTTCACTACTATCGCCTTTATTCCACGTGGCTGCAAATTTCCTTTTTGAATTCTTTTCTTTGTTGAGTTGAAATCGGGGATAATTGGGCTTGATATCACTGGGTTTGTTGCAAATGATCCCGTGTTCTTTCGAGTTATCCAGTGCTTTGATTATTCTGCTTTTTAATTTTTTATTTAGAGCTGGATTTCCGTATCTGTGATTCCACCTTTTGAATTTCTTCATTATTAATGCCAGCTTGGCTGCTCCATCATCATCATCCTCACCACAACTACTATTTACCAATCCTGTTAAGCACATCTCTTTAACTGAGTCAGTTGTGGAGGACTTCCCATTGCTGTTGACTTTTGCACCATATATTGCATCGAAAGTATTCCATATTTCCTGTGCATTTTCACAATGAGAAATGAAATTAAAATTATCTTGATTAATATGAGAATATAATATATGCATAGCAAGAGCATTAATCGAGATAATTTTCTTATCTGTTATGTCACACCCATTTTCAATAATATCCCAACATTTAATATTAACAAATTTTAAATAAAATTCCATTTTCAATTTCCAATTCAAAAAATCTGTTCCATCGAAAATAGAAGGAATAATATTGGAGCGACCCTCAACAAAATTATTAATAAAAGAAGCCATTTCAAAAATTCAAAATTTTAAAACAAAAACCAATTTTTAAAACACGAATTAAAACAAAAATTGATTTTTGTAAAAAAAAATTAAAACAAAAACGGCTTTTGTTCCTAGCTCTGATACCACTTGTAGGATCGATTTCACCCTAGAGGGGGGGTGAATAGGGTGATAGTATAAATTATAAAAATTAATCGCGGAAGCTTATAAAATATTTAATTCAGATCATAGAATAGCAGCACAGATATTCTGATATAAATAACAGAAAAAACAGAACAACACAGAATTTACCCTGCTTCGGCAAAACCCTGCCTACGTGTTGCCCCCAAGGTTTCTACTAGAAATTAAATAGTCCCTCGCTTACACGCGTAAACTCACTATACCCGCTATTGACTAATCTAACTCTACGTTCAAAACCTTGCCACAACTCAACCACCGAGTTGCGAATTCCCAAACTATGACACGTAGTTTGTCCCCTAGTCACACGACTAGAAAATTAAACGGTTTAAAATTTAAAACAAAATTAAAAAGCAATAGAAAATAAAAACCCTAATTAAAACACCCTTAAATAAAAAAAACAGGCTGGCCCAATTATTCTTTCTCTATGTTTTTATCGGCCCCGTTCCTTTGTTTGTGATGGCGGCTCTTGTTTCTTCGTTCGTTCTTCTACGCAACTGAAATAGGGCTTGCGTCCGTGATCCAAATTAGGGCTTTTCCAAATTGAAGCGCCGACCTTTGATATTGTTCGACTTCGATGCTCTTTGTGGCTGCTTCGTTGATCGAATTCCTTCTTCGGTATGTAATTGAATGCTTTTTCTTTTACTGATTTTATGCTTTCTGGAATTCGATGAGATAATTGTCGATGATGAATAGGGTTTTTATAGGAGTCAATTTCCTGAAATCTCGTTCGTCTGATTTCTTCAATTTTATGCTATCGGCCCTCTGATATTTGTTGAACGATGATGATTTATTTGACTTTGTCAATTTCGTATTATCATTTCTTGATGGTCACGTTGTTGATTCGTGACTTGGTCAATCACATTTGCTACCACGGTTTGAATCTGACTTTAATTTGTGACATTTGAATTGCCGTGCTCATCACGGTGTTGATTTTTGACTTCGTCAATACTTTCATTGTTTATCTCGACTTGCCTTTTTCACTGTAACAAATGCTTCACTTGTTGGTTCGATTCCAGTATGCTTTTTCACTGTCGCATGCACTTGAGTTTGTAGCTTGCTACTGACTTATTTGTTGCATTGCTGTTATTGCATTGATGATTTTGTGTTGGTTCCAATGTTGCATTTCTGACCTGTGCATTCCATTCTCGTGTGTTCATTTGAGTTGTCTGCACTTAGACTTGAGCTTTTATTGTCATGTTGCATTGACCTGAAACAATCCATATTATTGCTTTGATATTGCAGTTTGGTCTTGACGCGGTTGCTCTTTGTTGCAATGCATAGTGGTCTTCTGTCCATGGCACTATTAATGTTGAGTTTGTTGCTGTGTTGATTTGAATTGTTGCATGGTTACTGGTTCATTTGATAGCACTTGCTCACTGCTTGATGGTCTTGTGACTCTTGCTCTGCCTTTGTGCATTTTTCTGTATTCAGTTGAGTTGATTGTTGCATTTGTTTACTTTTGCACTTGTGTATATTTGGGCTGATCATTTGTATACATACATTCTTGTATGTATATATGTGTATAGTCACTTGTGTATTGCCTTTCTGAACTGTGCACATTGTTGCATGGTTCTCTGACCTTGTTGCCTCTGTTCATTTGCCGGTTAGCTTGCATCTGCTTGCTGTTGTTTGGATATTGTGGCATGTGGTCTTTGCTGTGTTCCCATTTGGGTTTGTAGTTGATTCTTTGAGTTTTTCTGAATATTGTTGTATTTGGACTTGTTCATTGTAGAATGTCACTTAAGTCTTGTGCTTTGTGTCTTGATGCTCGGCCTATTGTGCATTTGTGGTTCCCACTGTATTGCATTTGTATCACTGTATCATGCTTGGCTTCCATGTTCATGTGTATCTTCGTAAACTTGTTGCATTCATGTTCTTCACTTGGTTGTTGACACTGGTCTGGTTCATCTCAAAAATTTCTGTGCCACTTTCCATGTGTTCATGTTGCTGGACTTGTTTTGGCATGTGCATGTTACCTTGTTCACTGTGTCACTTAGATGCATATGTTTGCACTGCTCATTACCACTGTAACACATGTTCATCAATGCATGCTGTGTACTTTGATGGAGTTTTGATTTGTCGAAGCTTTGCATTCATCAAGTTGCCTTGTGTTGAATCCAGTTTCAAAACTCGGATTTGACCTTGTGCTCGTGTCGTGATTTAATTTATGTTGCACCTAAGTTGAATCATGTATTTGGGTTTGACCTGTGCTCACCTGTCCCTGTAGCATTATCAAGTGTATATATCGGTGTGCACGGCCTTATGTCATATACAGTGGTACACTGTGTATGTCACAAGTTGTTCGTGTATGATGAATTATGACGAACAACCAAAATAACTGAGGCAAATATTATTTTCAAAATTCATCTTCTTTTATATTGCAAAAATATTTTATTTTCAATTTTACTGCGTTAGTGAATATTTTTGTAGATTGCTCAGATGCTGGATTCAAACCGGAATGAAGTTGAAGATAAATATACGAGTGTGAGTGATATGTAGTGAGGTGAAAATGTAAAAAAGAATTGTGATGTAATCAGAAATGTATTGTAATAGAAAATGTATATTTATAGTGAGAGCTTGAAGTTGTACTATCAAAAATTGTAATAAATATTTATCTGAATAAAATATTCGATTGAATTCAAATTCTTTGTTATTTAATTTTATTCAGCAAATATTTATTTAACCTGTGAAAAATAAAATAGTACATTAACAAATACATTTAAACGAATGTATATATGTTTATTATCATCAAACAAAAATCATATAAGCGTATATTCAACAGAAGCAACCTGTAAAAAGGGTTTAAATGATAAAATTTAAAATTAAAACTTTAAATTTAAATAGAAGATTTAAACATAAATTCAAAACTGGAAACAAGAATCAAATTTGAATCAGGTTTTGAAAGAAAAGAAGTTTTAAATATTTAAATGTTTTAAACAACTTTAAAACATATATATATGATTTGTATTTTGAAATGAATTTGGGGGTTTTAAACTTATTTTAACTTCCTTTATAAAATAAGGAATCTTTAGGATAAGATTTAAGGGTTTTGAATGTTTTAAAAACTTTATTTAAGTTAAGTTTGATTTCTTTTTAAATTTTGAACTTAAAATGTAATTTGAAACAATTTTAAGTTAAATTGTTTTAAAGTTACTTTATTTATGATAAAGTAACCATGAATAAGAAATGTTTTATTTTTAAAAGTAAATTTAAGATTTAATGATAAATAGCAAGGTAATTTAAATAATTTAATTAATTAATTTGTTTAATTTATTAAAGATTTGAAATAAATTAAGGTAATTAAATTAGTAATTAATTTAAGTTAATTACTTAAGAAAGGTAATTAAGAAATTTTTAATAAGTTAATAAAGATCATTAACTGTGATTATTTATTTATTAATTAATGTAATTAATTTTGATAATTAATTGAATTAATTAATTTAAATAATTAATTATGAAACTTAATTAAGTATGTTTACTTTATGTAAATAATTAAAGATATTAATTACTATTTGTAATTAATTTATTAATTGAATTAGTTTAAATTAATTAATTAACTTTAATTAATTTAGAATAATCATTAAATGAGTTGATAAGTAATCATTGAGAATAATTACTTAGAGAAGAAATTAAGTTATGTAAATTACTGGAAGTAATTAATTAAAGTATGATATTTGGGATTAATTACTTTGTGAAGTGATTAATAATTAATTACTTAGTGTAATTAATTTAAGAATTAACTGATTAAGTCGTGTTGAAATGATTAAGTGATGTAATTAATTAAGGTAATTAATTACAAATGAGATTAATCAAGGATGATTAATGAATAGAATTTATTATTAAATATAATTAATTTAGGAGTGATTAAGAAGTACTTAAGGTTAGTTAATTACTAAATATGATTAATCAAAAGTGATTAATAATTGTGGTTTAATTAAGGTTAATTACTTAATGTAATTAATTTAAATAAGTAATTAATTTAAATTTAATTAAGGATCATTAATTAATATGATTAATGATGTAATTAAGGATTAATTAATTGGGATTAATTAATCAATGATAAGTGATTAAGAAATTAATTAATTAATGTGATTAATTAAGGACTAATATAATTGATTATAATTAATTAATTAATGATGTAATTAAAGGTTAATTACTGATTTTTGGTTAAGGATAATTAATTTGTAAAATTAATTAATGATAATTACTTGAATGTAATTAAGGTATAATTAATCAATGGTGATTAATTAAGGTGATTAATTTGAGGATAATTATTTAATTGATTGGTAATCAATTAAGGGATTAAATAAGCAAGTTTTAAAATGGTGAAGTAATTAATTTAATTCATTTTAAATTAATTAAAGAATAAGTAATTAATTTAATTCACTTTAAATTAATTAGAGATAGAAGTAATTAATTTAATTCATTTTAAATTAATTATAGATGGTGTGATTGTAGATTCTTGCTTATGAATGGATGATTTGGTTTGACTTGAATGGTTTGAATCTTAGATATGAGATTAATATTGTGTGATATGGATGCATTGGTTGCATTGTGATGGTATGAGTTATCTATGGATGATGGTGATATAGATTGTCAATTTGTGATGATTACTTGTTTATGATTATATTG
This sequence comes from Allium cepa, assembly GCA_030765085.1. NCBI lineage: Eukaryota > Viridiplantae > Streptophyta > Magnoliopsida > Asparagales > Amaryllidaceae > Allium > Allium cepa. Next base: position 764,169,384 of record CM060929.1, read on the forward strand.
TTGATTATCTTGTATGATGATGTGAAGTATCTATCTGTGTGTATATAGATAGTTTAAATTGAATTGTTTTAAACTTAAAACAACTTGGACCTAAAAGACACGCTTTGGATTTCGATGAGACCGGGATCGGGTTTCCATATTTGGAATCCGAAAACCACATCGATTCCAATTAAACGTTAGGTCGTTAATCTAAGTGAAGCAAGTGAAGACTCGAGGTGTAAGGGCTATACGTCAGTATAACTCTGTGGGTGATTCCGTAATGAGTTTGACGGAATAGTGCTTATAGATTCGAGATGGTGAATCAGAGTGCAAGGGCTATGGTCGTTGACTCTAAGGGTGATTCCAATAATGAGTGCAACGAGATAGTGCCTTCGGTTTCGTTCGAACACGCAACGAACTTGTATGGATTGAATGCTTTCAGCACATCGTCAAGCGGACGATGAGCATTCTAAGATTTGATGTCCTATAAAGGTAATCGTAGCCTCAAGCCTCATCAACCGGGAATGGCTAAAACAGGGGAGGTGCAGCAAGGCTTCGTGGGTAGCCCCCACTTGAGAGCAAGATTTACCTCTGTCTAGAGGTCCCTTTTTTATTTCGACTGTGTGGGCCTGTTGAATCACGACAACTACCGGGGTTGTCTTGTTCGGAACTGTTAAGTAAGGAATGGGTCCGGCCATGTGTTGCAGGGGATGAAGGGAGCAATCCTCGGTACGGTGATCTAGGCCACGTACTGTGACGGGCGGTACCCCAGTAGCCCTGCCATTGTATGGAATCCATAATCCAATAGGTGTCAACGGTTTTGATTGTATTACCCACTTTTGTGGCTAGTAGCTGGAATTTAATCGTGTAACAATTTCGGCTATTTCATATTTATTTGAAAACCCTAGACACTATTATAATATCATCGGATTTCCTATCAAATGTTTTGGTTAGCGTAAGGTAAAAACTTTTCCATGTTTATGTGTGGGAAGTCTTACGTGATACCTTTCTTTTCAAAAGGATTTTTAAAAGTTAAGCAACTTTAACCTGTTGCTCACACCAGACCCATGTCTGACCCGGAGTTTATTTTTGTTTTTCATAAACTCTTGGGTACTCAAATTTTTACGAGTAACCAAGGGATTCAGGTTAGGATTCGGGTTAGCTTTGACGAGTATTGGAGGAGCAATGGAGCAGGAGGCTTCTGCGTTAGATACTAGTCTTCCGCTGTGTGTTCTGTGATTGTCTCTGAGATTGTATTATGTTGTAGATACTAGACAGGTGTTTATAACTGTCTAGTATGTGTTGTATATCTGTGTACTCTGATAATGGTTGTAAACTATGTAAATATCTTATGTTATTAATATAATTTATTCATTCCGCTGTTTAGATTCTGATGTGTTGTTTCTTCTTTCTTCTCTTTCTTTCTATTCTCTATCACTTTCTTTCTTATTAGCGATGCGATTTCCTGGAGATAGGAAGTTGGGTCGTTACATTAAAACCCAATTTCATTTTAAATTCAAATCAATTTAAAAATTCACTTTATCATTCGAACTGTTTAAAACCATTTAAATTTAAAACTTCTTTATTTTCAAGACTAAGATTCAAATTTATATTTGAATCCAGATTTAAACTCTTACTTACAAATTTAAATCTTTATCCTTAAAATTCAACCCACTTAAATATTTTAGGTGGTTAAACAAATTAAATTTTAAAAACTTTATTTTTCAAAACTCAGATTCAAACTAGATTTGAATCGGAATCTAATTTGGATTTAAACTTGATTAAATCCCTGCTTTTCAATTTAAAAACCCAGATTTAAGTTTTAAAATGCTACAGGTTTAAAAACTGTAACATAACAAATAACAAGAACCATTTCTAAAACTGCTTCGAGACTAACCTATCAAATCTTTGGGCCAACCAATCCTTACCTTCGAGTAAAACTCGAGACATAAAATCCTATAACAAAACCCAAACAACCCTCATCAGAACATCACACCGTGCACATGCACGGTAGCCTTGGTCGACTCCGATCATCGACGATGATCATCCCTCATCTACTAACATCTCCAAACACTAACTCGATCACCAGATCGCTTCCAAATCGACTCGAAAACGAATTTGAGTCAAAATCCAAAACCTGGAAACACAAGAGCGACACCACCTCAACCTATCATCGCCTCGCTTGCAAAATTCCGACCATCAGACATTCTGCCACTCCAGCTATGCCTGCTTCAACATCCATGCTAACATTCCCCTAAAACCCGATACACTCGATCACCTTGAGACAAAATGTCGATCGAAAACTCACAACCCAGCCAAACTAGGTTTACAGAATAAATCAACCAACCACCATCACTACGGTGACCATCCACCTCTTCCACCATTTTTCCCTTAGTCAGTGACCACTCTACCATCACCAGAAGGAAACTCGACCCCTCCGATCATTTAGATCAACATGGACAACCCAAAATACACATTTCAGACAAATCTGAACTGCTCTCTGATTTTAATACTAGAATTTGTGATTTTGTTTTTATAAATCATGATTTTGTATGATGATTCAAATCCTAACTCTAAAACATCATATCATGGTATTTTAATTTTAACTTATTTGAAGTTTGCACTGTTTTTAATTTATTTCCAGAAGCCATACTCATTATTTTAACTTAAACAAATTTTTAAACTAAAATCTATGCTATAACAAACATATTTGGTTTAAGACTTAAGTATTAATAAAGATATTAATCAAGAGAGATTGATTCAAGATTAGATTTAGAACCTGGAAACTGAAATCAGATAAAACATCCAAACATATATCAAATGCACACAACCAAATATTCATATACACACACAGAGATATACTTATACATATACTCACAAACATACTATTTTTCAGAGATAAGCATGCAACATAATTATATACTTGAACTATCTAAATTGTGATGTTACTCATAGTTGTTTTTAGAAGATGAACAAAGCTCTTTTGTTTGAAAAGCTGTAAGCTTGATCCTTCTTAAAATCATCTTGTTTTTGTTTGATGAAGTTGTTTAAGTTTGTAAAAAAAAGAAAAGCTTACTTATTTTCTGGTTTTGCTGTGTTCTAATAAACGAATAGAAATGAGAAGATATATATAGAAAGGATTTTTATAGGGGGTAGGTCTTTACAGGGTATAAGCTTTTCTTTGATAATATATTTTCTTTTTCTTTTTTATCTTACCATGCAAGATTTGTTATGGAGGCTGAAGTGATTTCCTTATTTGCTAGAGGTGATGACATTAAATGCCTTGGTTCCTTTTCATGTTTAACATATTATTATATATATATTTTTTCTATTTGAAAGTACTTTCATGTATATATAATTTGTCTTGTTTCGTATCTTCATGCTTATCCCATTTTTATGTATGTACATAGATTTTTTTCTTTCTTACTTTGTTCTTGCCTAGTTTGTTTTATACCCTCTGTACATATATATACCTTTGTCTTATTTTATTTTTTATTCTTGCCTTGCATCTATTTATAGGCAACATGCATACTTCTTGCCTGGTTTGCTTTATTTTTTCTTTGTGTAGATATTTTCTTTTACTTGCCTTGCATATTTATTTTACAGGCATATTTTACTTGCCTGCCTATGCTCTTATACCCTAAGTACATATATGTACTTTTGTTTTAGTTATTTGTTATAAATTTTTAACTTATGGATTTAGTTATATTCCTAACATATTTGCTTATTTTTATTTCTCTTTTATTTTTAAACTCAACTATCAACACTCAATTTACTTATTATTTATTCTTATACTTATGTTAATATCATAGTTTGTTATGTTTATGTATTTATACTTATGTTTATAACCATATATTTGATTTATACTTATGTTTAAATATTTATAAGATTTATTTTATTTTAAACATTTTTCAACGACTTTATTTTAAATTTTCAAATCATAGCTTCCTCCAAAACACACATGTATATGTATAAATAAATTTGAAATAACAATTTCTATTTATATTTAAATCCATTTGTAAAGACACTACGTTATTAATTTTTTTTAAATAACTCCTTATTAAATTTAAAATAATTTATAAAAGAAATCATCCCTTTATTTATAAATTACATATTTTATCAAGCTATATTTAAGAAGTACCAAACAACCTTTTTGTTTAAATTTAAACTTAAGCTATAATCATTTTAAACAAATTAAACGTTTATCTTGAGTATTTTAAAGCCATATGGTTATTTATTTGATAGCTTAAAATTAAATTAAATTAAATTTCCAAATTACCAAAAATAGTAGTATTAGAAAACATGTCTTTATTTATTAAATTTAAAACAAAGCTTGTCTATTTACAATATATACAAATATATATATACACATTTAAAATAGAAAACAATTTAATTAGTTTTTAAAAGATAAAAGCACCCATTTAAATATTTATTTAAGACGGTTATTAAATCTAATCAAATTTATTATTAACTATATTATCAAATATATTTAATTTTAACACGGATTATTAAATTGATATTGCCAAAAATTCTGGGATATCACAAAGGCAAGGTCTAATCATATCTTGTCTTTGTTGCTTTTATTTTTCAATTTGTTTCAATGTTAGTTTGTGTTGAATGTTATGTTTATATTGTCTTGTGATTTGTTGTTACAAGATCAATATCTTGGCACTTCACTCACTTGAATCCACATTCGTGTTGTGTCGTGTCATTCTTTCTGGAATCTATTCTGTGTAATTTGATTTGCCAACTTCAGCTTGAAAAGGTGAGTCTTTCTTACTCTGACTTTTTTACTTATGAAATAGTAAATCGATGGCAAGTGATTAGTAATTTAAAATGTTTACGAAAGTTGATGTTGATTATATGATATGCTATACCATGTTATTACCATGTTAACTCTGTTAATTATCACCTGACATCTGAGATACGACAATATAATGTGACTTTTACATGTTAGTATCATTGTTTATGCATATATTCACACTGTAAGTTTCCCTGTTAGAATAGAATCACTATGGGTTGAAATGATACATACCCGAACGGACTTTAGAATAGGGAAACATCGTTATGGGCTGAAATGATAGGCCTGATCGATTTTTATTTATTTTTATTTACTTGGGATTGCGGGTATGAAATGATAGAACCTGGGTTTTCTTTGCAAACTACGGATTGAAATGATATATATCTGTATCACTTGACCAAGGTTAGAGAATTATATACAGACCCCGTGGTATATTTTTAAATGATTTTTATTAATATATGTATTTTTAAAAAGTATGAAATTTTGATAAAAAAATATATATTTTATGGTTTTGAGAAGGCTAAATATTTAGTTTCAAATTTGTCAATTTAAGTTTGTAAATTTGAAGTAAATGTGATTTTGACTTTAAATTATATTTTAAAATGTAAGTAAATAATGGAAATTTAATTTAAAGTTTTGAAATGATATTTAAAATAAAGTGTTAAGTCTTACTTAATTTATAAGTTAATATACAGTGAATTTTGACTTAACAAATGATTGAGTTTTGTTAAAATTTGATATTCAATTATAAAATTTTATTCTGATAAATCATTTGTTAAAAGTATTTAAATGTGAAAATTTGAAGTCTAGAAATATGAATTATAAGTTTAAAATTTGCTAGAATTGAAGTTTTATTTTTTTTCAAAAGTTATAATGAAATCTGGAATATTATTAATAGCATTTCCAAAATGCTGTATTCTTGTGACAACATTTTTAAATGCTGTTGTTTTTGAATTTAGCTTCGAAACAACTAAATATCTATTACGGAATTTATAAATGTCGTTGTTCCTAAACTAAACTATTTCGGATATTATAAGCTACGATAGCACTTTATAAATGCTGTCGTTGCCATATTTTGACAATGTTTTGAAATGTTATAGATTTTAACATTATTTGAGTTATATTTTGAAGTGTTAAATAATTTAACTTTTGGAATTGTTTGTTTTCAAAATTTAATAAGTTTTGAATTTATTTTAATATTTAAATTTGAATTTTTAAGGAATTTAAATTAAACTGAATTTAAGTAAGTTCTACTTGGTTAGGTGTTAATTCGAATGAAATGTAATGAGATAAATGAATTTTTGAATGAAATTTTGAAATGTGTTTTGTAATGATATTTGGCATAATAAATGAATGACTTATTTGACTTAAAGAATGATATTTAAATTTAAATATTTGAATTTGAATTCAAATAATGATTTAATAATGAGGTTTTGAAAGGACATGATATTTTGATGATTGAAATGGTTTGGAAATGATTTGATCTTTACTTTGATAATGAAGTTAAATTTGAGATATATGAAATTATAGAATTTAGTTTGGAATATGGGATATTAAAACGTTGAAATTTAGTTTCAAATTTATTTTATGAATTAAATCTGCATTTGAATTTGATAAGATTTGAAATGGTTTGTTGGAAAAATTAAATTGAATTAAAACTGATGGTTTGAATTGAATTAAAATTTGAAATTTGAAATTTGGGTTTAATTGAATATATTTGTAAATGTAAAGAATTAAAGGAATGTTTCATGATTTCAAATTATGATTTCGAAATGTTTTGATTTTCAAAGTGTAATGATTTAAAGTATTTTTGGTTTTGAAAGAGTTATCACTTTGAAAGTATTATGATTTTTTTTGAAAGATGAATATATGTTTGAGATGGAAATGATACCGTATTGATTTGTATATAGTTTTGAAATTAAATGGTTTTGGTTTCGAAGTATAAACTATTTGAAAGGATTATAGTTTTGAAATGAAATGTTTTGATTTTTGAAGTATAAACTATTTCGAAATGACCACGGCATTATAATAACGTTCGGTTGTTAAAGAGACCGGGATCGAAAGTTGTCATACTCTCTGCCAACTCTGAAGACCACTTTAACAACCATGTACGTAGTGGAGATTCCAGAATGAAGTAGGATTGTGGCAACGTTCTTGAGGCATATTACGTGGACCCAACTCCGGTGAGTTGGCATAAAGTGGCTAAAATAGGAGCGATCTCGGGCCAAGTGAGGTCATTCCTCCGATCGGACACATATCTTCGATACTATACTCTCACTTATGGTTGATTTGATGGCCATTGTAACGATCCCGATTTTTTTATCAAATTTAAACTGATAATTAAAATAAATTTTTGAATAAAATTGTAAATTAATTTGAATTTTTCAAATTTAATAAGATGTTTGTTTATTTAGGTATTGATTTTAAAATTTAATTGGGGCTTTGAAATTCTATATTTAATATCTTATAAATAAAAATTTGGATTTGAAAACTATATAATTTTATGGAAATTTGTTTTCTATTTTTAAGAGACATATGTAATATGTTTATCAAGTTATATTTTGAATTAAATACAAATGATTTTCAAAACAATTATTTAAAGCTAAATTCTATAATATACACATGTGTGTTTATTTATTTAAAAGTATAATAACTTGAATTTAAATTTTAAAACAAGAGTGAATGTAGGCTTTAGATATGTATACATAAGAAATTGCATTAATTATGATTCAAAATGGGATAAGTACATATAAAATATATGTGTTAGTATAATTTGATTTTTAAATCATATTTCTTTAAAGAATATAAATATATATATATCACTAAAAGTAAACTAATGTTTAAAATTTTATTAATACAAAGCTTTGATATGAATGTATATTTTGAAAGTGTAAAGTTTAAAATGCATAAGAAAAAATGTTTTATAAAATTAAAATAAGGCAAGGTCCAAAACAAAATTTATAAAATAAATTGAAGTAAGGATATAAACATAATTGTATTATTTTAACAAGTGTAAGTTAAGGAATGACATAAAGTAACAAATGTTAACCATTCAAAATACAAGTGTTAGTTTAAGAGGACAAGTGGCAAAGGAATTATTTTCTTTTGAATTAAATTCGAAAACATACAAGTGGAAAAAAAATAACCAGGCTGTCATTATCTTCTCTTCTCAAAACTGAAATAAAGAAATTACAAAATCAAAGAAAACAAACAAGCCTTCTCAGTCTCTTCCATATTTTCTCAAAACTGAAAAAAACAATAATCAGCAAAATAAATTTTTACAAACCTCAATCCAAAGTCTGGAACAATGTAAAGCTTCAACATTAAAACAAAGTCCATATCAATGTCATAAAAAAGATCAGAGAATCTAGAAAATCAACCTGGAGCAATCAATCAGTATGCAAGATTAGATCAACTCAAGCAATCTTAAGCCTGAGATAAATCAACTCAACATCAAAGGACATGCAATCCAGAGTTTCAACTTCAACCTAAGTTTGAAAGCTTCAGGCAATTTAAAAAATTAAATCAAAAATCAGAGCAACATAAATTCGAATTCATAAATCATCTCAACAAAACAAGTTCCAGTTGCAAATCAATTCAAAGATTTCAGCTTTCAAAATTAAAAACCAGATTTCAGATCAGAGATCAAGTTCAAAATAAACTTTCCAGGCAAATTTCTCTTTTCCTCTCTGGTTTGCCAAATTCAGGTGAGCAAACTTGCCTTAAATCTATCATGTATGAATGCCTGTATTTATTTTCTTCTCTGATATATGTTATTCTAGTTTGCATGTGTATATTTGTGTGTTGTATGTGTATATATATACACAAGAAAATCTAAGCATGCCTGTATGAAAAAAGAGGGAAATAAACCTGTCTCTATCTTAGAAACAAGTTGACAAAGAACAAGAGAAAGAAAAAAAATCATATCTCATATTATAAAAAGAATTAAATATTCATCTTTAAAAGAAAATTCATCATGACAGTGTAATACAAATTTTAAAAATAGTTTCAAATGTACTTATGGAATGAATATTATAATGTTTGAAAATTACATTGATAAACATTTTTTACCAGAAATCCAAGTAACAGGATTTTAAATTGCAGTTATATGTTTGAATTCGCACTTGAATTTCACGAATTTTGATGACAATATCAAGATTTTCAAGTAAGTATTTGGATAGAATTTACGAGATGAACTGATTATGCAATTTCGACAAAATCTGATGATCGGAGCGATGATAAATCTTGTGATCGAAGAGGGAGCATGTTTGGAGGTCAAGGATCATCAGAAAAATGATCGTTGATGCAACGACCCGATATTTTCAACCATTCGCATCCATCATAAGTGTATACGTAGACACTCATTCCGGAATTGAATTTCTCAAAATACTGCGTTGTAAATAAAAATTTGGCAAATCTCATAATATACAGTAAATAAAATCACAGATCACAGACACAGAGTAATAATAATGCAGCGGAATTAAATGAGATAGTAGTTCATGAAGATACTATATAATATATCAGAGTTACATAAAATACAACAGGAGAAATAAAGTACAAAAGAAGTCTCACTACAAAGAAATCTACTAATACAAGAGCTGAAAGGACCAACAGACTAAAAAGATAAAACTAGACAAGCAGATAATCTCCAACGATTTCATATGCTAAGTTTTGCCTAGAGCTACCAAAGCTCTGATACCAACTGTAAGGACCCGATATTTTCAACCATTTGCATCCATTATAAGTGTATAGGTAGACACTCATTTCGGAATTGAATTGCTCAAAATACCGCGTTGAAAATAAAAATTTGGAAAATCTCAGAATATACAGTAAATAAAATCACAGATCACAGACACAGAGTAATAATAATGCAGCGGAATTAAAAGAGATAGTAGTTCATGAAGCCACTATATAAATATATCAGAGTTACATAAAATACAACAGGAGAAATAAAGTACAAAAGAAGTCTCAATACAAAGAAATCTACTAATACAAGAGCTGAAAGGACCAACAGACTGAAAAGATAAAACTAGACAAGCAGATAATCTCCAGCGATTTCAATCTCTAGAAAGTGGAAATCCAAATCTGTGAATACTCAGGCTGACCCGAGCGTAAATAAAAAATACAAACACTCGAGTCAGGACATACATACTTATACAATGTAAACCAACTCAAGTGAACTGTAGCAAAGATACAAGTAACTTAGAAGATGCTTGGGACCGCCCATCCTCTAAGGATCCGTTAAACAATTTACTATGTAGTAATATACGCTATATACAGTAGTGTCTAATCAGTAAAGTATAATCTTATAGAAAATAGCATTAAGGGGATGGTGAACCTTAACGCGGTCGGATCTTTAAAACCAAAATCGTAGTGGGCTCGATATAAGGATATGACATGGCACGCGAGGCAATGCCAGGGTTGTGACGGGCCACCTCTATGCTCACAATAACAAAGAGTATTAAAAGAAACACTGTCGGTTATTACGAAGAATAAAGCTGGATAGGAGCGGCCATCCGTAGTTAAGCCTTACACTAGTATTGGTTATCTCGATAGGAGTGGTATATATTTTTATTTTTCATCTCTTATTTACTTACTCCCATCAGCATATCCAATTCTATTATAAAACGAACTACGATGGTTCATAATAGTTTAGGACAATAGATATAATAATAACATAGATAATATAATTGCGGAACACATATAAAACAAAAATGTCTCATATATATAATAACTGATGTCAGTTACAATACATGTGATACAATACATATGATACAACTACAACCGTCGACTCAGGAAGTTATATACACAAGTACATTATCGTGAATAATATACATGAATATACAACATCTTATACAATGGCAACATCTACTCCAAATGATATAAAGAAACTTCATAGCTCTAGGAGTAACCCAAAGTAAGATATCAACAACCAGTAAATACTCGGTCTGACCCGAGTATTACATTCAAAAGAAAATAATGCATGGGTCAGTCTAATTCAAACTCAGTTATTAATGAACAGAAGCAATAATAATTAAATAACAATTAGACGACAGTCAAAGTAAATATCGTCTATCCGATTCTTTAATAAGGAATCAGATAAAGATAAATATAACACTTAACAGTGTTAAACAACAAATAAACAGATTCAAATTTCCAACAAAGATAAATAAAAGGATTATCAATGAAGATAATTTAGAAAACAACAGAATTGCCTAAATGGCAACCAACAGCAAAATCTAATTATTAAATAAATAATTAGAAACTCATAATCTAATTATCTAAAAGATAATTAGACAACATCGAAATAATCAAATTAAACCAAATCAAAATACAATTCAAAATATTGAATTGGACAAAACAATTTCAAACAATTGAAATATCAATTAAAGCATCAATTCTGATTTGGCTGCAGTACACGCACGCGTGTACTGCCTCGCCAAAATCAGATATACACCTGAGAACAGAGACTATATCTCAAAGCAAAGCTCTAACCTGCAAAAGCAGGTACAACAGAATGCACTAGTTCAACAGAAATGGATCAACATCAATATGCAAAGATGCACATTACGACTCCAAATATTAACAGCCACTCGAAACTGTAGAGGTCAAATCACGGATATCATGACTCATCACAACTGCAAGGTCAAAACAAAGCTAACAGTAATTCCAAGAAATCCAACAAGGTCAGGCTAGGCAACAATAATGACCAATAAATTCACGTCACCGCCCCACTATATCGTGTAACACAAATACTATATGAAACTGACAGTACTGGAAGGACAATAAGATGGCCATGTGACAATGTACATGAACCCAAACTGTCAAGTTATATCAAGGAACCACACAGGGGATGTTCAAACAGTAAGGTAGCATCCCATCAGTGAACAGGGAAGGCAATGTGACACAGTTACATGCCGGGATGAACCCTGCAATAGGTCCAGAATGTGTACCAAACAAATGCACAAAATGCAACTATAGATACAAGGGTGTGACAACATAAAATGAATCAGGGAATGTAAACCCCAACATCAGGTGATACTAAGTGCAACATAATTTCAAGCATCGTCAGCAAAGGGATACAACTACAAAGTAACACATCTCGAATGACCAAATGGAACTGTGACAGCCGGAATGGCAACATGCAGTATGCAATCGGATAAAATACCAGACCAAACCGTGTCAAGAAACCAAAACCAGAAAGTACACAAACATAACCACAGACATGGTCAGAACCAAGACGAACAAATGTGCAACCTGAACAATAAAATGTCCAGGCCAGGCTACACAATATCAAAGTACAGACGACTAAATATACAACCAAAGAAGAAAACCATCAAGCCAACATAGCAGCAAGTGAATGCAGAGCTACTCCAGACAAGATGATAGTACATATATACATACATGAATGCATATATATATACACATGCAAGCAACCAAGATGACAATATAGCTTCAATGAAAACATATGTGCCAGTGAAACAGGTGCAGCCCAATAAACAAAGGCAACAAAGGTCAGGGAACAGGGCAACATCAAGTGATGCAACATCACATAATCAAGTCAATTCATGATATTAGATTAACACATGCTTAATACAAACAACAAAAGTACAGTGCAACTCAATGATGCAACATGTATGCAACAATGAACTGGACAGTGCAAGCTTCGAAAATATCAGGCCCCATTACATTTTCAGGAATGTGCAGAGAGTATGCAACATGACTCGAAGCATGTGTATGAATATATGATGCGATGTAAAGTGTTCTCTGGTGGTGATGGGATATATGGCGACAATATCATATGAACCCGAGAATTCAAACTACAACATCATGTATTACTACGTGCTACAAAATCTCAAGCATTATCAAGAAAAGGATACCACAGTCAAAACATAAAAGCCGGAGTCATGAATCAGTAAGAATATTAAATAAGGTAGAAAATCAAACAGATTCAACCTCGTAAAACCAAGAGAAAGCCTAAGCCATCAAAATTCATGAAACCTCAATCTCAAATTAAGACAATGCCAAACCCTATTTATTTTCGAAAAATCAAGGATGCAAATCAAGTCCAAAAACAAATGCAGTTCCAATCAAAATCTTCCGAAGTCACCAGAAATCCACTAAACCAAGACCGTGGAACTTATAATCACAAAATGTATGAATTCGAGCAAAGTCCAAGTCAGGAAGAACAAAACCAAGGAAACACGAAATCAAACCCAGACATGAAAAATTATCAACATCGAAATAAAGTCGAATGACCTAAGCACAGTCTTAAGAATGAATTTGATGTGAGAATTACTCACTTTTCATAGAAGCGAAGACGAACTCATTCATGTGGAGGCGTTCAACAGTTTGAAGCGGCCGAGAAATCAACTGAAGACAAACGCAAATCTACCACAAGCGGCGCTTCAAATCAATAACCCTAATTTTGATCAGAGAGGACGAATGAACATAAAGGAGGAGACGAACTAGCGACCACCATTTATTTTCTTCGTTCGATTTATTTTGTTTAGGGTTTCGAATGTAAAAATGAGAGGGGGACAGGTCTTCATCTATATACAACCCATCGTCCAAAACGTGGCCCAAATGTTTTTTTCGTTTTCTAGTTAGAATTGAGAAAGATGATAGAAGGGGACGGTTATAACTCACTAATCATCACTGCCCCAAAACCAAAGGAACGTGGGCCGAGATTCGATTGAAGCCCGAAAAACTCTTTAACAATTTTTCAAATGAATTTCAACTGATTTAAAACTCCAAATAACATCAGCTAGCAAGATCAGTCGTCTGATGACGATAATTAATTTCCACAAAACTCCGGGTTGTTACAGACTCCCCTCCTTATAAAAATTGCGTCCCCACAATTTTCCTAATTAAAGGCGTCAATAACAATTATTTTTATAACATAAACTGGTTAATCTAGAAAAATAAAGGTCGAGAATATAAACACCAAAGAAATCTGTTAATTTCATAAAAGAAATCCATAATTTCTCAACAAAATCTGGCTACCAAATGGATAATCAGAAAACAACAAAACTGAATAAATGTAATTATCAGCAATATTCAATTATCAATTAGATAATTAGAATACAAAAATCACAAAACAGTATTATCTAATTATCGATACGACAATTAGAAAACAGCAAAATCTAATTATCAACAAAGACAATTAGAAAACACCAAATCACAATTCGCAAAACTGTAATCTAGTTATCAACCAGAAAATCAGAAAAACACGAACTCCATAATCAGCAAACTCTAAGCATCAACAGAGATAGATAGAAAACAACAAATATCCAATTATCAAAAACGATAATCAGAAATCTCAAACCAACAAATATTCAATTATCAATAACGATAATCAAATCTCAAATCAACAAATATTCAATTATCAAAAACGATAATCAAACCTCAAATCAACAAATATTCAATTACCAAAAACGGTAATCAATCTCAAATCAACAAATATTCAATTATCAAAAACAATATTCAAAATCAACAAATATCTAATTATCAAAAACGATAATCAAATCTCAAATCAACAAATATTTAATTATCAAAAACGATAATCAGAATCAACAAATATCTAATTATCAAAAATGATAATCAAATCTCAAATCAACAAATATTCAATTATCAAAAAAGATAATCTAATGTCAAATCAAAAAATATTCAATTATCAAAAACGATAATCAGAATCAACAAATATCTAATTATCAAAAACGATAATCAAATCTCAAATCAACAAATATTCAATTATCAAAAACGATAATCAGAATCAACTAATATCTAATTATCAAAAACGATAATCAAATCTCAAATCAACAAATATTCAATTATCAAAAACGATAATCAGAATCAACAAATATCTAATTATCATAAACGATAATCAAATCTCAAATCAACAAATATTCAATTATCAAAAACGATAATCAAATCTCAAATCATAAAATATTCAGTTATCAAAAACAATAATCAGAATCAACAAATATCTAATTATCAAAAACTATAATAAGAATCAACAAATATCCGATTATCAAAAACGATAATCAGAATCAATAAATATCCGATTATCAAAAACGATAATCAGAATCAACAAATATCTAATATCAAAAACAATAATCAGAATCAACAAATATCTGATTATCAAAAACGTTAATCAGAACTCATATCATTAAATATCCAACTATCAAAAACGATAATCAGAATCAACAAATATCCAATTATCAAAAACGATAATCAAATCTCAAATCAACAAATATTCAATTATCAAAAACGATAATCAAAATCAACAAATATCTAATTATCAAAAACGATAATCAGAATAAACAAATATCTAATTATCAAAAACGATAATCAAATCTCAAACCAACAAATATTCAATTATCACAAACGATAATAAGAATCAACAAATATTTAGTTATCAAAAACGATAATCAGAATCAACAAATATCCAATTATCAAAAACGATAATCAGAATCAATAAATATCTAATTATCAAAAAAGATAATCAGAATCAACAAATATACGATTATCAAAAACGATAATCAGAACCAACAAATATCTAATTATCAGAAACGATAATCAGAATCAACAAATATCCGATTATCAAAAGCGATAATCAGAACTCATATCAACAAATATCCAATTATCAAAAACGATAATCATAATCAACAAATATGCAATTATCACAAACGATAATCAAATCTCAAATCAACAAATATTCAATTATCAAAAACGATAATCAAAATCAAAAAATACCTAATTATCAAAAACAATAATCAGAATCAACAAATATCTAATTATCAAAAACGATAATCACATCTCAAATGAACAAATATCTAATTACCAAAAACGATAATCAGAATCAACAAATATCTAATTATCAAAAACGATAATCAGAATCAACAAATATCCGATTATCAAAAACGATAATCAGAATCAACAAATATCGAATTATCAATAACGATAATCAGAATCAACAAATATCCGATTATCAAAAACTATAATCAGAATTCATATCAACAAATATCCAATTATCAAAAACGATAATCAGAATCAACAAATATCCGATTATCAAAAACGATAATCAGAACTCATATCAACAAATATCCAATTACCAAAAACGATAATCAGAACCATCAAATATCTGATTATCAAAAACGATAATCAGAACTCATATCAACAAATACCCAATTATCAAAAACGATAATCAGAATCAACAAATATCCAATTATCAAAAACGATAATCAAAATCAACAAATATCTAATTATCAAAAACGATAATAAGAATCAACAAATATCTAATTATCAAAAACGATAATCAAATATCAAATCAACGAAAATTCAAATATCAAAAACGATAATCAGAATCAACAAATATCTAATTATCAAAAACGATAATCAGAATCAACAAATATCTGATTATCAAAAACGATAATCAGAATCAACAAATGTCTAACTATAAAAAATGATAATCAGAATCAACAAATATCCGATTATCAAAAACGATAATCAGAACTCATATCAACAAATATCCAATTATAAAAAATAATAATCAGAATCAACAAATATCCGATTATCAAAAATGATAATCAGAACTCATATCAACAAATATCCAATTACCAAATGCAGTTAATCAGAATCAACAAATATCCGATTATTAAAAACGATAATCAAAACTCATATCAACAAATATCCAATTACCTGCAGATAATTGCAAACAACAAATATCTAGAAATCAATGAAGATAATCTAGAAAATCAACATAAAAGGCGGATCGATCCCAACAAATGGCGAGTTTTAGCTGCGCCGCACCTGCATCAACATATGGCCGAAGCCTACCAAGTACCCAACATAATTTTGGCGCCCAACAAATGACCCGAAGGTCCAACATATGACCTGAAGGTCTGGCACTGGTATTGACCCGAAGGTCCAACATAGTGGCTCGAAAGCACACGAAAATGATCAAAATCATCAAAACAGCAATTATTTCAATTAACGAGTCCAGAATTAACCAAAATAGCAAACACACATGTCCCATAACCATGAATTTTACTAAATCATTTAATCCTCTTCATCGTTTCCTTGAAAGTGCAAAAATGTGTATTTAAAAAATAACATTTCACATTCTCAAACGGCCAAGTCCGGAATTAAGCGAATCAGTAAAAGAAAGGGGTCATAGTCCTCGATTTTGCGGAAACGTGTAAATCGCTTTCTCATTCTTTTGAAAGCGCAAACTGCAAAATTTCTGAAAACAATTTCATTTATTTTATAAAAGTAATCATTTACATTCTCAAACGAACAAGTCTGGAATTAAGCGAACCAGCAAAAAAAAAGGGGTCATAGTCCTCGATTTTGCTGAAACGTTTAAATCGCTTTCTCATTCTTTTGAAAACGTAAAATGAAAAATTTTGAAAACATTTTTTCTTTTTTAAAACGATTTTTAATCCACGTGCTTAAAATAACAATATCAGTAGCAATTTCAACAAGGAAATTGTATTTCTCAAAACACCGTAAAAATGGATCTCAAAATCAGCATTGTAGGATAACCGCTTGAAAATCCACTTTAAAATTTGACGGTTACTGAAGTCAAAGCGAGAGTAATTTTTTTAAACGTCAAAATCTCATCAAAATAATTTGCATCGAAATATAATACCAATGAATTTTCATTCATTCCAAATATCAACAAAACACCGTGCTTCAAAGATTTAGCATTGGTGTAAAAATCCCGTCATAAAAATAACGGCAACAAAATACGTTTAGAACCAAACATCGGTTCAACGTAAAAATAATGCAGTAACGTGCAACATAAATTTGCACGTATACCGCAAAATGAACAGAGAAATCATTCAAATATATCTTTAGTGAAAATAATTCAAAACAGCAGAAATCTCAACAAATTCACATAACTGCAATCGCTTCGGATCCTCAATCGGATTTGAAATTTTCAAAGAAAACAAATTAAGCACAACTATGCCAACAACATATGAAATTTATTTCAATTTCATATTTTGATTTTCAAATCAAACAGGTTATCAGCCGTACTCAGCGAAGACAGTCTCACTGTTTTCACTGCGCACTTTGATAAACAAAACACAAATCAATCAATCATCAAAACACAACTTCACTTTTATTTTTAAATAAGGAAATTTAAAAATTTCATCATAAATTCAAAACTTTAGTTTTGACTCAAAGCACAAATAAAACATCGACTAATAGTTGTAACACATATTCCTTCCAAATTATGTTTTATATTATGTCCATAAACCCCAAGCTCTGATACCAACTGTGACGCCCCACCTCTATGCTTACAATAACAAAGAGTATTAAAAGAAATACTGTCCGTTATTACGAAGAATAAGGCTGGATAGGAGCGGCCATCCGTAGTTAGGCCTTACACTAGTATTGGTTATCTCGATAGGAGTGGTATATATTTTTAGTTTTCATCTCTTATTTATTTACTCCCATCAGCATATCCAATTCCAGTATAAAACGAACTACGGACAATAGATATAATAATAACACAGATAATATAATTGCGGAACACAGATAAAACAAAAATGTCTCATATATATAATAACTGATGTCAGTTACAATACATGTGATACAATACATATGATACAACTACAACTGTCGACTAAGGAAGTTATATACACAAGTACATTATCGTGAATAATATACATGAATGTACAGAATCTTATACAACGACAACATCTACTCCGATATAAAGAAACATCATAGCTCTAGCAGCAACCCAAAGTAAGATATCAACAACTTGTAAATACTCGGTCTGACCCGAGTATTACATTCAAAAGAAAATAATACACGGGTCAGTCTAATTCAAACTCAGTTATTAATGCACAGAAGCAATAATAATTAAATAACAATTAGACGACAGTCAAAGTAAATCTCATCTATCCAATTCTTTAATAAGGAATTGGATAAAGATAAATAAACACTTAACAGTGTTAAACAACAAATCAGCAGATTCAAATTTCCAACAAAGATAAATAAAAGGATTATCAATGAAGATAATTTAGAAAACAACAGATTTGCCTAAATGGCAATCAACAGCAAAATCTAACTATTAAATAAATAATTAGAAACTCATAATCTAATTATCTAAAAGATAATTAGACAACATCAAAATAATCAAATTAAACCAAATCAAAATATAATTCAAAATATTGAACTGGACGAAATAATTTCAAACAATTGAAATATCAATTAAAACATTAATTCTGATTTGGCTGCAGTACACGCACGCGTGTACTGCCTCGTCAAAATTAGATATACACCTGAGAACAGAGACTATATCTCAAAGCAAAGCTCTAACCAGCAAAAGCAGGTACAACAGAATGCACTAGTTCAACAGAAATGGATCAACATCAATATGCAAAGATGCACATTACGACTCTAAATATTAACAGCCACTCGAAACTGCAGAGGTCAAGTCACGGATATCATAACTCATCACAACTGCAAGGTCAAAAAAAAGCTAACAGTAATTCCAAAAAATCCAACAAGGTCGGGCTGGGCAACAATAATGACCAATAAATTCACGTAACCGCCCCACTATATCGTGAAACACAAATACTATATGAAAATGACAGTACTGGAAGGACAATAAGATGGCCATGTGACAATGTACATGAACCCAAACTTTCAAGTTATATCAAGGAACCACACAGTGGATGTTCAAACAGTAAGGTAGCATCACATAAGTGAATAGGGAAGGCAATGTGCACAGTTACATGCCGGGATGAACCCTGCAATAGGTCCAGAATGTGTACCAAACAAATGCACAAAATGTAACTGCAGATACAAGGGTGTGACAACATAAAATGAATCAAGGTATGTAAACCCCAACATCAGGTGATACTAAGTGCAACATAATTTCAAGCATCGTCGGCAAAGGGATACAACTACAAAGTAACTCATCTCGAATGACCAAATGGAACTGTGATAGCCGGAATGGCGACATGCAGTATGCAATCAGACTAAAATACCAGACCAAACTGTATCAAGAAACCAAAACTAGAAAGTACACAAACATAACTAAAGACATGGTCAGAACCAAGACGAACAAAAGTGCAACCTAAACAATAAAATGTCCAGACTAGGCTACACAATATCAAAGTGCAGACGACCAAATATACAACCAAAGAAGAAAACCATCAAGCCAACACAGCAGCAAGTGAATGCAGAGCTACTCCAGACAAGATGATAGCACATATATACATACACGAATGCATATATATATACATGCAAGCAACCAAGATGACAATATCGCTTCAATGAAAACATATGTGCCAGTGAAACAGGTGCAGCCCAATGAACAGAGGCAACAAAGGTCAGGTAACAGGGCAACATCAAGTGATCCAACATCACATAATCAAGTCAATTCATAATATCAGATGAACACATGCTTAATGCAAACAGCAAAAGTACAGTGCAACTCAATGATGCAACATGTATGCAACAATGAACTGGACAGTGTAAGCTTCAAAAATATTAGGCCCCGTTACATTTTCAGGAATGCGCAGAGAGTATGCAACATGACTCGAAGCAGGTATGAATATATGATGCTATGTAAAGTGTTCTCCAGTGGTGATGGGATATACGGTGACAGTATCATATGAACCCGAGAATTCAAACTACAACATCATGTATTACAACATGCTACAAAATCTCAAGCATTATCAAGAAAAGGATACCACAGTCAAGACATAATAGCCGGAGTCATGAATCAGTAAGAATATCGAACAGGGTCGAAAGTCAAACAGATTCAACCTCGTATAACCAAGTGAAAGCCTAAGCCATCAAAATTCATGAAGCAGCGATCTCAAATTAAGACAATGCCAAACCTTATTTATTTTCGAAAAATCAAGGTTGCAAATCAAGTCCAAAAACAAATGCAGTTCGAATCAAAATCTGCAGAAGTCACCAGAAATCCACTAAACCAAGACTGTGGAACTTATAATCACAAAATATACGAATTCGAGCAAAGTCCAAGTCAGGAAGAACAAAACCAAGAAAACACGAAATCAAACCCAGACAGGAAAAATTATCAACATCGAAATAAAGTCGAACGACCTAAGCATAGTCTTAAGAATGAATTAGATGTGAGAATTACTCACCTTTCATCGAAGCGAAGACGAACTCGTTCATGTGGAGGCGTTCAACTGTTTGAAGCGGCCGAGAAATCAACTGAAGACAAACGAAAATCTACCACAAGCGGCGCTTCAAATCAATAACCCAAATTTTTATCAGAGAGGACGAACGAACATAAAGGAGGAGAAGAACGAGCCACCACCATTTATTTTCTTCGTTCGATTTATTTTGTTTAGGGTTTCGAATGTAAAAATGAGAGGGGGATGGGTCTTCATCTATATACAACCCATCGTCCAAAACGTGGCCCATTTTTTTTTCGTTTGCTAGTTAGAATCGAGAAAAATGATAGAAGGGGATGGTTATAACTCACTAATCATCACTGCCCCAAAACCAAAGGAACGTGGGCCGAGATTCGATTGAAGCCCGAAAAGCTCTTTAACAATTTTTCAAACAAATTTCAACTGATTTAAAACTCCAAATAACATCAGCTAGCAAGATCAGTCGTCTGATGATGATAATTAATTTCCACAAAACTCCAGGTTGTTACAAGGGTGGATACACCGTTTGCACTCCCGGACCGGTGGTGACGGCAAGCCAGCAGCTTCTGCCCACCTCGAACAATACCCCAGAATCAAAGTGGCGCCACGTATCGAATCACAAAAGTAATAGAATGATTTCCGATGGAGCATGCTCGATGAAAGGGTATGACCCTTTGTGCAGCCCGGTGTAGCTCCTGTTTTAGTCATATATGCCAACTCACAGGAGTTGGGTCCACGTAATATACCTCGAGAACGTTGCCACCATCCTACTTCATTCTGGAATCTCCACCGCGTACACAGTTGTTAAAGTGGTTTTCGGTATTGGCCGGCTATAAGACAATATCCGATCCCGGTCTCTTTAACAACCAATCGTTATTATAACCCATAGTTATAGCTTTAAAACAATATTTTATACTTCAAAATAAAATATCATTTCAACCCAAATCTTTATCAAAATAAAGATTAAATCATTTCCAAACCATTTCAATATATCATCATACCATATCTTTCAATTCAAATACTTATCAAAATAAATATCAAGTCATTTCTAACCATTTCAATATATTAAATTATCATATCCTTTCAAAACTTCCTTTCAAATCATTTTAATATCTCAAAATATCATAACCTTTCAAAGCTTTATTTCCAAAATATCATATCTTTCAGAACTTCTTTTCAAATCATTTTAATATCAAAATATCATATCTTTCAAAACTCCATTTTTCAAATCATTTAATATCAAAATATCATATCTTTCAAAACTCCATTTCAAATCGTTTTAATATATCAAAATAGCTATATTTTTCAAACCACATTTCAAATCATTTAAATATACCAAAATATCAAGTCTTTCAGTACCACATTTCAAATCATTTTAATATATCAAAATATCAAATCTTTTCGAAACCGCATTTCAATCATTTTAATATATCAAATAGTTATATTTCAAACCAAATCACTTCATTTTAAATCATAAAATGAAGTTATTACATTTAATAATTAAATTATTAAATTCCAAAAATTTAAACTTTTCAATATCATTTTTGCACTTAAATTTATTAAAACAATGAAAATTCAAGTTTCGCGGCATTTGGAAAATTCTACAGAAAGTTACATTCAAAACAATTCAATTTAACAAAAGACAACATTTAAAATGCTGTTAGTTAACTTCAAATATCCAATAGAATTTCACAAACACTTATATTTTCATTTAAATCATTTTTAACTTATAAAATCATACATTTTCACATTTATAAGCATCATTTAATTTCCTTAAATTCATGATTTTATAAAGTTAAGTTTCCTTCTAAAAATCAATATTTATTAATAATTCACTTATTAAATTTCAACATTCAAATTTAAATTTATTACATTAAATTTAAAATTAACACTTAAGTTTAAAATTTCCAGTATAACTTAATTGCATTTTATTTAACTTAACTTAAAATTTCACTTTTAAACCAAATTCATAAATTCCAATTTAAGTTATATTTCCAAATTCAACTCAAGATTCACTCATTAACATTTTAACTTTATTAAAAAATCATTAATATGTTATACAAATCGTTTTAAATTAATTTAAAATTCAAAAGATCATAAATTTATCATGTTTTCAAAGTTAATTTAAATTCCATTAAAAATTAAATCAAAATTTCGAAAATAACTTACATTCAGATTTTCTAACTTTTCCGTAATTTATTTAACTTATAGATTTCTAGAAAATCAATAATACTTTACAAAAATTATATTTTTATTTAATTTTAAATCAAAATATTATAATAATTAAATTTCTAAAATATTTTAAAATTTTTAGAAAACATATTTTAACTACGGGCCTGTATAAAATTTTCTACGCTAGGTAAAGTGATACAGGTAATATATCATTTCAACCCGTAATTACGAAGAAAAATCCGGGTTTTATCATTTCAAACCCGTAGTAACAAGTAAATAAAACAAGTTGAAAATCGTTCAGGCCTATCATTTCAGCCCATAACGATTTTCCCCTATTCTAAAGTCCGTTCGGGTATGTATCATTTCAACCCATAGTGATTCTAATCTCAAGGGAACTTGCAGTGTGATAAACTGATAAAATAGCAGAACAACATAATATAACAGTAATAGATGTTATAACAGGTGTTTAAGCATGGGTGAACATTATAAATCATAATATAGCAGGTGTAACATGATAATGCATTTTACAGATTCAAAATGGGTCAATTTACTAGTTATATATGTACATAATGTCTGGTGAGAATAACTCACATGTTCAAAGCTGGAGATCGCCACCAAAGCATACATAACGACACTACAAAGGCACGACAACACAGATACAACAAGAGAGTGGAGAGCCAAAGCTAATAGCCTTGTTCAAACATTTACACCAAACAATAGAATAGATATAAGTTTTCGACACAAATTATCACTAACAATGCTAGAATTGGATGTACAAAACAAAGCTAAAGTGTTTGCACTTGCTTTCTACCTCTTACGCTTGAACTATGATCTGAAATGGCCCGGCTACAGTGTGGTTTTGGATCAGGTTTAGGTTCCTAAAGGTCGGCCATAGCATGGGCAATGATGGAGCAAAGGTTTGTGACACATGAATTACAAGTCAATGCAAACTACATGGTTTTCTAAGCAATAAAAAGGCTCGGCCACAAGATAGCATGGTCTGTCCACGTCTGGATGGGGTGGATGATGACGTGGCATAGGTGTCTCAAGTCAGCTAGGGTGGTGGTGGTGGTATATGTGGCGGCCAAAGTGGATTTTTGAGGTGGTGGTGCTAAGGTAGGCTCGGCTAGGTGCATATATGTGGTGTATGTTCATATTTTAGTGGATCTAGTCAACACATAGGCACAGCCATGGCTTGGCTGTGGGCTGGAGGAAGTGTTGACCAGATGTGGTGGTGGTGAAGGAGGCCAAGGTGGAGGAGATGGAAGGAGCTTAGCCTTGAAGGTGAAGAAAGCAAGAGCAAAATCATAAGGAAACAAGAAGAAAATGAGTAGAAGGAAGAAGAAGATTACCAACTCTTTGCCTAAGGAATGGAGGCCATGATTTTTGTGATTAAGAAGAGTTTGTATACCTGATTGAATGAGAAAAAAAATGTGCAGCTGAAAGAATTAAGGTCGGCCAAGCAAAATGAATGCATGAGTTTGGAAAATGAAGAGGTGGAAAGCAAAGAGTTACAAGCAGCTAAAGAGTCACAAAACCTTTCATATTTCTTATATATGTTTATATAACTTGATATTTCTGGAAATAATAATAATCCCAGATAAAATTTAGAAAATTTATCAAAATATAAAAATACATATAATATTTATTAACTATACAAAGTTAAATTAAGGAAAATAGCTAAAAATATTAAACTAGTCTAGAAAATTTGAAATTACATGAAATAAATTTTAGAAAATTCATATGAGCTTATAATATATTTTTAAACATAAATAATAATATAAAATAAAAGTAAATTCACAAAATAAATATAAAAAATTAAATTTAAATATAATTTTAATGAAGAAAATAGTAGAAAAATGGAAACTAGGCTTTAAAATTTGGAAATAGATTCAATAAGCTTTGGAAAAATTCAAACATCACTTTAAAAACATTTAAAAGACAAAATATACCTAAAATAACATATTAACATATATAAAAAATATTAAATTTAAAAAAATAGAAAAAGATTTAAAGAAATTGCTTAAAAATCCAAAACAGTGTCTCGAAATAACAAATAAATCTCCATTGACTTTGAAAAATTATTTACTTCATTTTAAAATTATTATAATATAAAAATATACATACAATAACATATTAAAATAAATATGAAAAATAATTGTTTTATATAGTTTATAATAGAAAAAATTGTTAAATAAATCAAATTACACTCAAAATTGAAATGTATATAACTTTTACGGTTTAACTCCGTTTTCAACGAAACGAAAAGAAGTGTTCAAGTTATTTCATATATTTTCATAATAAAATATAAAATTTAAGATTTTAAATAATTTAAATTTGAAGTTTTAGAAGTCAAAGTTTGAACAGTTTGACCAGAAATTCACTTTACAGTAAAATATTCAAATTATACTAGTTTGAACTATAAATCACTTAAAAGTCACATTTATATTTAAAATAACATAACTTATTAATTTTAATAAATAAAATAAAATATTTAAATCAAAATTTCAAATAAAATAATCAAAATAAACAATTAAAATAAATCACAAAATTCAGGGTTGTTACACTCTCCCCCACTCAAAACTTTTCGTCCTCGAAAAGGAATGATACGGAAAAGCACTGAAAAAGATAGAGTGA
Organism: Allium cepa; assembly: GCA_030765085.1. NCBI lineage: Eukaryota > Viridiplantae > Streptophyta > Magnoliopsida > Asparagales > Amaryllidaceae > Allium > Allium cepa. The sequence goes on from CM060929.1 coordinate 764,195,124, forward strand.
AATAGGGTTAAGATAAGATGACAAGAAGATTGAAATTATACCTGATAACTATTGTTATAGGTAAGTTTAACAAGGTGCAGATTATCAAAGATTATAGAAAGATTTCTAAACGGAAATATTATAGAAAGATGCCTATGCCAGTCTGTAGGAAGATAAGAATAATAAGGACGACAAAAAGATAGTTTGCAAAACAAAATAAGGAAATGAATTTGAAACCATGGAAATTTCAACTAAAATTTTTTTTTCCTTATTTTTTCATAAGTTAAATAAATCGTTAACTATCTCAAATTTCATTATCTTATTATCTAATCATCTTAAATTAACAATTTTAAAACCATGGTTTGAAAAATAATCATTTATTATACTCATAATGTACTTAATAAATTTTATTCTTCTTTATTACTAATTAAAATTAAAATTATTCCTCTCAATATATGTATCACTTGTGTTAAATATACTTACACTTATGATAACTGCTTTGTTTTATTCTTAGTTCTTTTAACATTATTTTATATTGTAAGTTATTCAATTACCCTTTATCATATTTACCTCTGCTAATCATTTTATAATTAAAATTTAAGTGTATAAAATTTACTATAACCACTCAAATTTTATTTATAAAATCTTTCTATATTTTATATTATCCAATTACATTGTTAACTTCTGAAATTAAGGTGAGTTATATCCGAATGCAATTGTATTATACAATTAAATCATTTCATGCTTGAATATTCATCCAAAAAAAATATTTTCTTTTTATAATTGAAATTATTGTTAAAAATAAAATTTAAGAATTAAATTTCTGATTTCTTCAGACCATTTAGAGATAACTAAAGGTATGTACATAGTTTATCAAATTGAATTTAAATCATATATATATATATATATTAGAAATCAAGTCATATTTTAGAAATTCAATTCAAATCAATTTGATTTACCAAAACAAAGCTGTAGTAAGTCTACAGAGCCGTCTCTTCAATTCGAAACTCGAAAATGAATGTCGATGATGTTGTAGTCATCCCCGAAATTATTTCCCAGCGATAAAGAGAAGAGCACTAATTTTTAAACTTTAAAATTCCTTTCGAAACATATTCTTGTTTGAAAATACTTTAAAATAATATGACCTTTTTAAACTTTAAACACAATGTTTGAAACCATCAGAAGTTAAATTCTCAAATTTCTTGTTCTAAATTCATTTCAGTTCCCAAATCAGTCTATAATTATCTATAAATTCATTTATAGAACAATAAATGATAAATTAAGTATTATCATTTCAAATAATCAATTTTAAATCAGTATATTAAGTTCCATAAATTTACTTATATATCAAAATTTATTTCATTAACCAAATTTTAAAATAATATTGTGTTAGTTTGTTCTGTCAAAGTGTTTTAAAAATCTTATCGATAGCGTTGATCAGACGAATCGCTCAGAAAGCCAATTCATCATCAACAACTCAAACAACATAATATATAAAACAAAACATAGATATACTAGTACAATTCAAAATGTTTGAAGATAGGTTGGAAACAAAAGACAAGATGATTAAATAACAAAATAGGGAGGTGGATAAGCTTAAGTAAATCACGGGCAACCTTAACCGGGTCAACCGTGCCGTAAAGAATAAGATCAATGTGGATTTTCTGGGGTAAATCTACATTCGATCTCAAGAGTTAGAGTTTGGGATAACAAAAGATATTAGCATCTAAGCCAAGGATGGATATAAATCTCTAGTGAATCGATGCTAATTGTAAAGGAGTTTCCCTATTTTTTTCAATTCAATTTGAAATTGGCGCGACCGCCGACTCACTAAAAGGATCATTCGAAGCAGAGTTATGGAATACTCCAGAGTCAAAAGAAGATGAATAGCGAGGGATAGGAATGGATTTTGGAACCGTAGGGAACGTTCCAAAATTCAAAGGAATCGAGTCAAAAGGGAAGAGATTCAAACTCGAATGAAAGTGATTCTGTAAATACATTCACTTCATATGCTAAGTTTTGCCTAGAGCTACCAAAGCTCTGATACCAACTGTAATGACCCGATATTTTCAACCATTTGCATCCATTATAAGTCTATAGGTAGACACTCATTTCGGAATTGAATTGCTCAAAATACCGCGTTGAAAATAAAAATTTGGAAAATCTCAGAATATACAGTAAATAAAATCACAGATCACAGACACAGAGTAATAATAATGCAGCGGAATTAAAAGAGATAGTAGTTCATGAAGCCACTATATAAATATATCAGAGTTACATAAAATACAACAGGAGAAATAAAGTACAAAAGAAGTCTCACTACAAAGAAATCTACTAATACAAGAGCTGAAAGGACCAACAGACTGAAAAGATAAAACTAGACAAGCAGATAATCTCTAGCGATTTCAATCTCCAGAAAGTGGAAATCCAAATCTGTGAATACTCAGGCTGACCCGAGCGTAAATAAAAAATACAAACACTCGAGTCAGGACATACATACTTATACAATGTAAACCAACTCAAGTGAACTGTAGCAAAGATACAAGTAACTTAGAAGATGCTTGGGACCGTCCATCCTCTCAGGATCCGTTATACTATTTACTATGTAGTAATATACGCTATATACAGTAGTGTATAATCGGTAAAGTATAATCATATAGAAAATAGCGTTAAGGGGATGGTGAACTTTAACACGGTCGGATCTTTAAAACCAAAATCGTAGTGGGCTCGCTATAAGGATATGACACGGCACGCGAGGCAATGCCAGGGTGGATACACCATTTGCACTCCCGGACCAGTGGTGACGGCAAGCCAGCAGCTTCCGCCCACCTCGAACAATACCCCCGAATCAAAGTGGCGCCACGTATCGAATCACAAAAGTAATAGAATGGTTTCCGATGGAGCATGCTCGATGAAAGGGTACGACCCTTTGTGTAGCCCGGTATAGCTCCTGGTTTAGTCATATATGCCAACTCACAGGAGTTGTGTCCACGTAATATACCTCGAGAACGTCGCCATCATCCTACTTCATTCTGGAAGCTCCACTGCGTACACAATTGTTAAAGTGGTTTTCGGTATTGGCCGGCTGTAAGACAATATCCGATCCCGGTCTCTTTAACAACCAATCGTCATTATAACCCGTAGTTATAACTTTAAAACAATATTTTATACTTCAAAATAAAATATCATTTCAACCCAAATCTTTATCAAAATAAAGATTAAATCATTTCCAAACCATTTCAATATATCATCATACCATATCTTTCAATTCAAATAATTATCAAAATAAATATCAAGTCATTTCTAACCATTTCAATATATTAAATTATCATATCCTTTCAAAACTTCCTTTCAAATCATTTTAATATCTCAAAATATCTTAACCTTTCAAAGCTTCATTTCCAAAATATCATATCTTTCAGAGCTTCTTTTCAAATCATTTTAATATCAAAATATCATATCTTTCAAAACTCTATTTTTCAAATCATTTAATATCAAAAAATCATATCTTTCAAAACTCCATTTCAAATCATTTTAATATATCAAAATAGCTATATTTTTCAAACCACATTTCAAATCATTTAAATATACAAAAATATCATGTCTTTCAGTACCACATTTCAAATCATTTTAATATATCAAAATATCATATCTTTTCGAAACTACATTCAATCATTTTAATATATCAAATAGTTATATTTCAAACCAAATTACTTCATTTTAAATCGTAGAAATGAAGTTATTACATTTAATAATTAAATTATTAAATTCCAAAAATTTAAACTTTTCAATGTTCATTTATGCACTTAAATTTATTAAAACAATGAAAATTCAAGTTTCACGGCATTTGGAAAATTCTACAGAAAGTTACATTCAAAACAATTCAATTTAACAAAAACAGCATTTAAAATGCTGTTAATTAACTTCAAATATCCAATAGAATTTCACAAACACTTATATTTTTATTTAAATCATTTTTAACTTATGAAATCATACATTTTCACATTTATAAGCATCATTTAATTTCTTTAAATTCATGATTTTATAAAGTTAAGTTTCCTTCCAAAAATCAATATTTATTAATAATTCACTTATTAAATTTCAACATTCAAATTTAAATTCATTACATTAAATATCAACTTAACACTTAAGTTTAAAATTTCAAGTATAACTTAATTGCATTTTATTTAACTTAACTTAAAATTTCACTTTTAAACCAAATTCATAAATTCCAATTTAAGTTATATTTCCAAATTCAACTCAATATTCACTCATTAACATTTTAACTTTATTAAAAAATCATTAATATGTTATACAAATCATTTTAAATTAATTTAAAATTCAAAAGATCATAAATTTATCATGTTTTCAAAGTTAATTTAAATTCCATTAGAAATTAAACAAAATTTCCAAAATAACTTACATTCAGATTTTCTAACTTTTCCATAATTTATTTAACTTATAGATTTCCAGAAAATCAATAATACTTTACAAAAATTATATTTTTATTTAATTTAAAATCAAAATATTATAATAATTAAATTTCTAAAATATTTTAAAATGTTTAGAAAACATATTTTAACTACGGGCATGTATAAAATTTTCTACGGTAGGTAAAGTGATACGGGTAATATATCATTTCAACCCGTAATTTACAAAGGAAAATCCGGGTTTTATCATTTCAAACCCGCAGTCCCAAGTAAATAAAATAAGTTGAAAATCGTTGAGGCCTATCATTTCAGCCAATAACGATTTTCCCCTATTCTAAAGTCTGTTCGGGTATGTATCATTTCAACCCATAGTGATTCTAATCTCAAGGGAACTTGTAGTGTGATAGACTGATAAAATAGCAGAACAACATAATATAACAGTAACCGATGTTATAACAGGTGTTTAAGCATGGGTGAACATCATAAAATCATAATATAGCAGGTATAACATGATAATGCATTTTACAGATTCAAAAGGGGTCAATTTACTAGTTATATATGTACGTACTGTCTGGTGAGAATAACTCACATGTTCAAAGCTGGAGATCGCTGCCAAAGTACACATAACGACACTATGAAGGCACAACAACATGGATACAACAAGAGAGTGGAGAGCCAAAGCTAATAGCCTTGTTCAAACATTTACACAAAATAATAGAATAGATATAAGTTTTCGACACAAATTATCACTAAACAATGCTAGAATTGGATGTACAAAACAAAGCCAAAGTGTTTGCACTTGCTTTCTGCCTCTTACGCTTCAGCTATGATATGAAATGGCACGGCTACAGCATGGTTTTAGATCAGGTTTGGGTTCCTAAAGGTCGGACATAGCATGCGAAATGATGGAGCAAAGGTTTGTGACACATGAATTACAAGTCAATGCAAACTACATGGTTTTCTAAGCAATAAAAAGGCTCGGCCACAAGCTAGCATGGCCTGTCCAGGTCTGGGTGGGGTGGAGGATGACATGGAAGGGGTGTCTCAGGTCAGCTAGGGTGGTGATGGTGGTGTATGTGGCGGCCAAAGTGGATTTTTGAGGTGGTGGTGCTAAGGTAGGCTCGGCTAGGTGCATATATGTGGTGTATGTTTATATTTTAGTGGATATAGTCAACAAAAAGGCACGGCCATGGCTTGGCTATGGTCTGGAGGAAGTGTTGACCAGATGTGGTGGTGGTGGAGGAGGCCAAGGTGGAGGAGATGGAAGGAGCTTAGCCTTGAAGGTGAAGAAAGCATGAGCAAAATCATAAGAAAACAAGAAGAAAATGAGTATAAGGAAGAAGAAGATTACCAACTCTTTGCCTAAGGAATGGAGACCATGATTTTTGTGATTGAGAAGAGTTTGTATATGAGAATGAATGAGAAAAAAATGTGCAGCTGAAAGAATTAAGGTCGTCCAAGCAAAATGAATGCATGAGTTTGGAAAATGAAGAGGTGGAAAGCAAAGAGTCACAAGCAGCTAAAGAGTCACAAAACCATTCATATTTCTTATATATGTTTATATAACTTTATATTTCTGTAAATAATAATAATCCCAGATAAAATTTCGAAAATTTATCAAAATATAAAAATATATATAATAATTATTAATTATATAAAGTTAAATTAAGGAAAATAGCTAAAAATAGTAAACTAGTCTAGAAAATTTGAAATTACATGAAATAAATTTTAGAAAATTCATATGAGCTTGTAATATATTTTTAAACATAAATAATAATATAAAATAAAATTACATTCACAAAATAAATATAAAAAATTAAATTTAAATATAATTTTAATGAAGAAAATAGCAGAAAAATGGAAACTAGGCTTTAAATTTTGGAAATAGATTCAATAAGCTTTGGGAAAATTCAAACATCACTTTAAAAACATTTAAAAGACAAAACATACCTAAAATAACATATTAAAACATATAAAAAATATTAAATTTAAAAAAAATAAAAAAAGATTTAAAGAAATTGCTTAAAAATCCAAAACAGTGTCCAAAATTACAAATAAATCACCATTGACTTTTAAAAATTATTTACTTCATTTTAAAATTATTATATTACAAAAATATACATACAATAACATATTAAACTAAATATGGCAAAGAATTTTTTTTATATAGTTTATAATAGACAAATTTTTTAAATAAATCAAATTACACTCAAAATTGAAATGTACATAACTTTTACAGTTTAACTCCGTTTTCAACGAAACGAAAAGCAGTGTTGAAGTTATTTCATCTATTTTCATAATAAAAGATAAAATTTAAGATTTTAAATAATATAAATTTGAAGTTTTAGAAGTCAAAGTTTGAACAGTTTGACCAGAAATTCATTTTACAGTAAAATATTCAAATTATACTAGTTTGAACTGTAAATCACTTAAAAGTCACATTTATATTCAAAATAACATAACTTATTAATTTTAATAAAAAAAATAAAAAATTCAAATCAAAATTTCAAATAAAATAATCAAAATAAACAATTAAAATAAATCACAAAACTCAGGGTTGTTACAGTTGATTTTATAATCCATTGTAATGATCATTCAAAGTCAAAGTAGGGTTTTTGTTGGTTTGAAATCGATGTCGGAGGTTGAGTTCGTGAGGCGTTGTGAGGGATCTGGAATCAATCGCACCAGTAGCAACTGGAAGAAGGAAGATTGGCGATGCTCTAGACGTAGTGGCTTGAGTTCTGGTGGCGTGGTTAGTCGACGGCGAGGTGGTTTAGCAATTTGGGTTTTGTTCCAGGTTTGGTTCAACAAGCTCGATTTTGAATTAGACTTTGTTAAAGCGTTTTTGCAACGACCCAGAAATTTCGATGTAGAAAATTCCAGATAGTTGGGCAAAGAAGAAAAGAGATAGAAGAAAAAAGAAGAACAGAAACACCAACATCACACATTCGCAGCAGACAAAATATAATATCAAATAAAATAACGATTTTACAAGAAGAACTGTATCAGTACATTTACATTTTTATACATCAGACTTACTACATTTACACAACACTGGACATTTTAGAATAACATGTCCTATATATACAACTATATATCACAGCGGAAACACTCCCTACGTTCCCGCCATCCAGCTCGCCTCCTGAGCTCTAGAACGTGCTTACCTGAAAATCTATAATACTTGGTCTGACCCGAGCATTACATCAAAGTAACACCCGGGTCAGGCTGGAAACCAGCGTGAGTAAACCCATCTAACATGGAATACAAAAGCATACAACTTATATATATATAACTCGAGTAACTTGTATCAATTTACTTCACAAGTCGTTATAGACAAACTGACATCACACATCAATTTCTAAGTACCAAAACCTAGATTAAATGGTCCAATTCACTTAAATCATTCCATTTCAGCCTATTGATTCCATATATCAATTGATAAAGAATTAAAGTGGTTTCGGGTATTTACAAATACCCGACTCCGGTCTCTTCGAATTCAATACCATCTTAACCCATGTTATTCAAGTGAAACACAATCCAACCTTTAAATACACGATGTCACTTGAATTAATACATTAATTCATCATCGACAGATAACCACAAAATCACCGATTAAGACAAACATATCATATCACCAACATTTCACATCAGAAATGTCAAGTAGTCATTCGTAAGCAAGATAAATTAGTCTCTCATTACTAATTCAATCAATTTTAATTACTTTAATCATTTATAATCTTGCTTTCTTAACAATAATTAATTATAAATCATTAATTATTCACCCCCTAATTATCCTCTCTAATTACATTCAGTAATTAACATTTAATTAATTTACCACTTTCATTATTCAATCTTGATTAATCACATCCAGTAATTAATTACTCTTAATTACTTACATTAATTAATTAACCAATTAATTATTTTAAATTAATCACATTAATTTATCATTTTACAATCCCTAGTTAATGATCTTCATTAACTATTTACAATTCTCTAATTACTTCTCTAAGTAATTAAAGTTTAAATTAACCATTATTAATTTTAAAGTAATTAAATCTTAATTTCCAATAAATTCATCTCTAATTACTTAATTAATTAATTCTTAATTACACTAGATTGTTTAATTTATCAATCTCTAATCATTAATTAATAGCCTTCATTATCTAATTAACGATCTTAATTACAAATTAATTAACCCTTAAAATAATTAACTTTTAATCCTTAATCATTTATAAATCAAGTAAATTAATTACCCTTAATTAATTTCTTAATTAATCCTTTATAATTAATTAAACAAATTAATTATACTTAATTTCTTAAATTAATCAAATTTCATTTATCAAGTTTATTTAAAATAAACTCTTTTAAAGCTAATAAATATTAAATTCTTTAAACCCAAAATAATTCTGTTCTTAAACCTTAAATAAATTTTCAACTCGAAATGCCCCTTAATTATTTTTAATTGAAAGGTTTGATAAATTGTTACTGCTAGATCAAATTTTGAACTAAAAAAACTTGTAATGTAACGACCCGATATTTTCAACCATTCGCATCCATTATAAGTGTATAGGTAGACACTCGTGCCGGAATTGAATTACTCAAAATACCGCGTTGTAAATAAAAATTTGGCAAATCTCAGAATATACAGTAAATAAAAATCATAGATCACAGACACAGAGTATTTAATAATGTAGCGGAAGTAAAAGAAATAGTAGCTCATGAAGCTACTATATAAAAATATCAGAGTTACATAAAATACAACAAAAAGAATAACGTACAAAGGAAGTCTCACAACATAGAAGTCTACTAATACAAGAGCTGAAAGGAACAACAGACTGCAAAAGATAAAACTTGACAAGTAGATAATCTCCAGCGATTTCAATCTCCAGAAAGTGGAAATCCAAATCTGTGAATAACTCAGGATGACCTGAGCGTAAATAAAATACAAACACTCGAGTCAGGACATACATACTTATACAATGTAAACCAACTCAAGTGAACTGTAGTAAAGGTGCAAGTAACTTAGAAGATTCTTGGGACCGCCCATCCTTTAAGGATTCGTTAAACTATTTACTATGTAGTAATATGCGCTATATACAGTAGTGTCTAATTAGTAAAGTATAATCATATAGAAAATAGCGTTAAGGGGATGATGAACCTTAACGCGGTCGGATCTTCAAAACCAAAATCGTAGTGGGCTCGCTATAAGGAGATGACACGGCACGCGAGGCAATGCCAGGGTGGATACACCATTTGCACTCCCGGACCGGTGGTGACGGCAAGCCAGCAGCTTCCGCCCACCTCGAGCAATACCCCCGTATCAAAGTGGCGCCACATATCGAATCACAAATGTAATAGAATGGTTTTCGATGGAGCATGCTCGATGAAAGGGTACGACCCTTTGTGTAGCCCGGTATAGCTTCTGTTTTAGTCATTTATGCCAACTCACGGGAGTTGGGTCCATGTAATATACCACGAGAACGTGGCCACCATCCTACTTCATTCTGGAATCTCCACCGCGTACACAGTTGTTCAAGTGGTTTTCGGTATTGGCCGGCTATAAGACAATGTCCGATCCCGGTCTCTTTAACAACCAATCGTTATTATAACCCGTAGTTATAACTTTAAAACAATATTATATACTTCAAAATAAAATAACATTTCAACCCAAATCTTTATCAAAATAAAGATTAAATCATTTCCAAACCATTTCAATATATCATCATACCATATCTTTCAATTCAAATATGTATCAAAATAAATATCAAGTCATTTCTAACCATTTCAATATATTAAATTATCATATCCTTTCAAAACTTCCTTTCAAATCATTTTAATATATCAAAATATCATAACCTTTCAAAGCTTCATTTCCAAAATATCATATCTTTCAAAACTTCTTTTCGAATCATTTTAATATCAAAATATCATATCTTTCAAAACTCTATTTTTCAAATCATTTAATATCAAATATCATATCTTTCAAAACTCCATTTTTCAAATCATTTAATATCAAAATATCATATCTTTCAAAACTTCGTTTCAGATCATTTAAATATATCAAAATATCATATGTTTTCGAAATCACATTTCAAATCATTTTAATATATCAAAATATCATATCTTTTTGAAACCACATTTCAATCATTTTAATATATCAAAATATCATATCTTTCGAAACCACATTTTAATCATTTTAATATATCAAATAGTTATATTTCAAAACAAATTACTTCATTATTAAATCATAAAAATGAAGTTATTACATTTAACAATTAAATTATTAAATCACAAAAATTTAAACTTTTCAATGTTCATTTATGCACTTAAATTTATTAAAACAATGAAAATTCAAGTTTCGCAGCATTTAGAAAATGCTACAGAAAGTTACGTTCAAAAACAATTAAATTTAACAAAAGACAGTATTAAAAATGCTGTTAATTAACTTCAAATATCCAATAGAATTTCACAAACACTTATATTTTTATTTAAATCATTTTTAACTTATAAAATCATACATTTTCACATTTATAAGCATCATTTAATTTTCCTTAAATTCATGATTTTATAAAGTTAAGTTTCCTTCCAAAAATCAATATTTATTAATAATTCACTTATTAAATTTTCCACATTCAAATTTAAATTCATTACATTAAATTTCAACTTAACACTTAAGTTTAAAATTTCAAATTTAACTTAGTTCCATTTTATTTAACTTAACTTAAAATTTCACTTTTAAACCAAATTCATAAATTCCAATTTAAGTTATATTTCCAAATTCAACTCAATATTCACTCATTAACATTTTAACTTTATCCAAAAATCATTAATATTTTATAAAAATCATTTTAAATTAATTTAAAATTCAAAATATCATAAATTTATCATATTTTCAAAGTTAATTTAAATTCCTTTAAAAATTAAATCAAAATTTCCAAAATAACTTACATTCAGATTTTCTAACTTTTCCATAATTTATTTAACTTATAGATTTCCAGAAAATCAATAATACTTTACAAAAATTATATTTTTATTTAATTTTAAATCAAAATATTATAATTATAAAATTTTTAGAAAACATATTTTAACTACGGGCCTGTATATAATTTTCTACGCTAGGTAAAGTGATACGGGTAATATATCATTTCAACTCGTAATTTACAAAGAAAAATCCGAGTTTTATCGTTTCGAACCCGCAATCCCAAGTTAATAAAATAAGTTGAAAATCGTTCAGGCCTATCATTTCAGCCCATAACGAGTTTCCCCTATTCTAAAGTCCGTTCGGGTATGTATTATTTCAACCCATAGTGATTCTAATCTAAAGGGAACTTGCAGTGTGATAAACTGATAAAAATAGCAGAATAACATAATATAACAGTAACAGATGTTACAACAGGTGTTTAAGCATGTGTGAACATCATAAAATCATAATATAGTAGGTGTAACATGATAATGCATTTTACAGATTCAAAAGGGGTCAATTTACTAGTTATATATGTACATATTGTCTAGTGAGAATAACTCACATGTTCAAAGATGGAGATATCTACCAAAGCATACAACGCAACATAATGAAGGCATGATGACATAGATATGACTTGAGAGTGGAGAGCCAAAGCAATTTGACTTGTTCAAACATTTACAAAAAACAATAAAAAAATATGTAAGTTTCAACACGATTTAAACATCAAATAACATTAGAATTCAAAGCCCAAAACAACATCGAATGAATTACACTTGTTCTCAACCTCATGTACTTCAGTTAGGCAGTGATTAGGGTCAGCTAACTCAGGGAATTGGGTCAGGTTTGGGTGTGCAAGGGTCGACCTACACATGGGTTTGAAGGTGGGTTTAGTCTAGGTGCATAAAACTAGGTGTACAAGGCTAAAACTATGCAACATACATCATTTGTTGCTCTTGTTTGGTTCGGCCAGAGGCTAGGTGGGCCCAACCAGTGGTGCAGGTGGTGGTGGGTGATGTGGCAGAGGGTGGAGGTCAGGTCAGAGGTGGTGGTGGTGGAGGTAGTGGCGGCTAATGGTGGTAGAAGGAGGAGATGATAAACTAGGCTAGGCCAGTGCAATAGGTGATGGTTTTTGGTGGATTTTGTGGTGGTCCTTGCCATGGATGGTCTCGACCTGAAATGGAGAGGTAGTAGGATAGGTGATGGTCAGAGGAAAGGGGTGGTAGAGGTCAGGTCAGATCTGGTTGAGGAGGATCCAATCAAATCTAGATGAGAACAAGTGCAAAAATCAATGTAAACAAGGAAGAAGAATAAGAAAAGTTGAAAAATCATTACCCAAACTCTTCTCAATAGCCATGGCCGAAATTTTTTTTGTTTCAGAAATGAAAATGGACGTACGTGAATACGAAATAGAGTATGTAGCTGAAAGATGTGGCTAATAAATAAAAAAACTGCCAAAGAGTAAATGAAGAAATGGTAAAAGAAACGACTTAGGAGGTGAAACGACTTTACGTTTCAAAGCTTTTAAAACCTTTCAAATTTCCTATATATATTTAAATACATTTTAAATTGTTGGGGATGCAGATTAAGGATCTTAAGACAGAAATAACACTAGAGGGGGGGGGGGTGAATGGTGTTTTAAAGAATATATGAACTATATGACTAAATTAAAACTTTCAACACAAATCTAAACAGAATTCTAACACAGAATGATCACAGAACATATAACAAATGCAAATAGTAAAGTAAAGCAAGTAAAAGGAAAGAACACACCGGATTTATACTGGTTCGGAATCCTCCTACATCCAATCCTGCACCAAGGCAATATCCTTGTACAGAATTTTATAAGCCAATATCCAAATTACAACCCTTAATTTCTAAGGCCTTGAGGAACCCTCCTATCTCCGAGCCTGGGGTAAACTCTCTTGATTTACGGGACACAAGATCACCCTAATACTTTCTAATACCAATCCTTTTGAATGGATAGACTCTATGGACTTTTTGAATACAAATTGTTCCTATAACTCTGAATAGCACTTTGATCTTTAGTAGAATGATGGAGAATCAAAAAGAGAGAGTATCTAAATGATTTCCTATTGAGAATTTGGCAGAATGATGACACGATCTTGAAAATATGAAGTTTTATGGATATGGAATGGTGGAGAAGAAAGAGTGAAGAAAATAAGAAAGTAGTTGTTTTAAAAAATTCGTTTTGGAAGCCTTTATATAGATGCACAACAGTCATAACCATTGGCGAAAGGTTTTTGAACGAATGGACACTTCTTTTGAAATTTGAATTCTGAATCCAACTGTCACCATGTCGACATGGGGTATCCCCATATGTCGACATCCCTCAGTTCAAAATTGTAGAGATGTTGTTTTGTAAAAGCATTTGAATTTAAAACAAGTTGAAACTTCTCTGAAGCAAAATAAAGTATTTAAATAATATTTTGAGATAGAGAATGAATATAAAACATTATTTTATATATATATATATAATTGATATAGACTGTCGATTATATAAGTAATATTTAAAATCAGAATAAGTTTTGATGTTTTAAAAATAGAAGTTTTTAAAATCAGAATGGAGGAATATTTAAAGGCTAAAACTAAGTTTGAAAATATTTTTGAAAACATGATTTTGAAAGCTAAAGCATTTTGAAAAACAGATTTAAAAATATTTTGAAAAATCTATTCAAACTTAAATTGCAGGAACCTTCCTACAGAGCTCCTCCATAGGACTCGGGAACTTGTACGAAGTAGTTTAAATGATTTTGATTTTCGTGGGTTTGTAAGGCACTTGTCGTAGGTTTGTAAGCTACTTGTCGTGGGTTTGTAAGCCACTGGTTTCGATAGAAATTAGGTTCCATCCCAAAAGAAAATTGGAAGAAAGATGAGAGTGCTATTATGAAGTTTTAACAAAATACTAGACTCTTATCTTGAGATCTTGAAATCTTGATTCTCTAGAGTCTTGAATCTTGAATCTCTAATCTTCATCTTGATGCTTGAGTCTTTATACTGATCAGCCTTCGATAATACCTGCATATACTTGCTATATACATATATACATATATATCTGTATATGTGAAAATGTTAGTATATATTTTATAAAGTAAAGTATAATAACTATATAAGGTTGTTGTCATCAAAACATCATCAACTCAGTTCCTAACAATCTCCCCTTTTTGATGATTACAACCTTTATTTATAAAATATTCTTACCATACCATAACTCCCCATAACTCCCCCTTACTCCGTGACTTCTTCTTAAAACTACAACTCCCCTTTATTCCATGACTCCCCCTTACACCAAGCACATATTTTTATAACTTTCTCCCCCTTTGTCATCAACATAAAACTATTAACTACTTAAGAATTCAAGAATGATTAGTATGAACAAATAATATGTATAGAACAAGCATGAAACAATGAGTATAAGTGAACACATTTTAGTTATTACAACATATATAAGAACATACATAAACACGAACAAACAAAACAATTTAAAACAAAGAATAGAATGAAGGTACGCTTTAATGGCGATCCTTAACTATAGGAGACTTATGAATCGAACAATTTGGGTAGTGGAGACAAAAGTTTCCATGTTGTTCAATTATGTTTCCATTAGTATCAACAAGGATCTCACCAACGCAAATAACGCTCTCGTTCGTATTCATATGGACTTCAGGTTGAGGTAAAGGTTGATCTTCCTCTAGGTCTTCTTGTGGTTCTTCCATAGGTTCTTCTTCCTCGGATTCCATGGCTTGTGAAGAGTCTTCAATACTAATAGGATTTGTAAGGTTATCCATAAGAAATTTTTGTACATTCCTAATAATGTTCCCTTGCCTTTGTTGTTCTCTAGCCATCCTAAGATGACTTACTCGAATTTCAGTCATCAATTGAAGGATATCTTTCATCTTCTCTTACAATTCGATCACTCGAGCGTGCATCGTTCGTTGAAATGGACCAGAATGAGGAGATGTGGGTGCAGTGGGTTTATTAGTAGAAGAGGAGGCAATTATTTTATTTTTTCAAAAGTTATTTACAGAGAATATAGTGAAGAAAGAGGAGAGAAAACGAAATAAATAGATAAATAACCAAATAACTAACTTTGAAGGGAAATTCTATTTTCAAATTTTTGTTGGGTATGTCGACATCAGGGGATGGGGCATGTCGACATGTCTTTCAGAAAAAGTGTAATTTTATTTTGAATTTTTATTGATTATTATATTATATTATTTTATATTTCAGATTTTGAACAAATACCTAATTCTGTTCTAAATTTAGTAAAATTCTATTCGGTTAATGGTTTAGTTAATATATCAGTAATTTGTTTTTCAGTATTTATATAATCTAGAGTTATTATTTCTTTAGTTATATTTTCTCTAAGAAAATGATGTCTTATATCAATATGTTTAGTTCTAGCATGATGAGTTGGATTTTAAGATAGATTTATTGCACTAGTATTATCACAATATATTGGTGATTTACTTATGTTAATTCTAAAATCTTTTAAAGTTAGTTGCATATATATGACTTGTGAAAAGGCCAGAGTAGCAGTTATATACTCTGCTTCAGTTGTTGACAAGGAAACAGTATTTTGTTTCTTGCTGAACCAGGAAACCAGTGAATGTCCTAGAAAGTGACAAGTTCCGCTTGTACTTTTTCGGTCTGATTTACAACCAGCATAATCAGCATCACTATATGATATTAAATCAAAAGTATTATTTTTAGGATAAAATAAACCATAATCGAAAGTATATTTTACATATCTTAAAATTCTTTTAACAGCTTTTAAGTGAGTTTTTTAGGTTGTGATTGGTATCTTGCACAGAGACAAACACTATGCATAATATCAGGACGACTCGCCGTTATATAAAGTAGCGAACCAATCATACCTCTATATAAAGTTTGATCAATATCTTTTGATTTATCTTCTTTACTTAAACCTACATTTGTTGACATTGGAGTTGGTTTCCCACTAGAGGTGCTTAAACCAAATTTATTGATTAAGTCTTTAGCATATTTTTCTTGACTTATGAAGATTCCATTTTCTAGTTGTTTAATTTGAAGCCCTAAGAAGAAACTTAATTCTCCCATGTGACTCATTTCAAATTCTTTAGTCATTATATATGAAAATTCTTTATTCATTATGTTATTAGTTGATCCAAAGATTATATCATCTACATATATTTGAACCAGTTGAATATCTTGATTATTTCTTTTAATAAAGAGTGTTGTATCTACTTTACCAATTTCAAAACCAGATTGAAGTAAATAAGATCTTAGCCTTTCATACCAGGCTCTAGAAGCTTGTTTTAGACCATATAGAGCTTTCTTCAACTTGTATACATGGTTTGGAAATTTATTATCTTCAAAAAGTGGAGGTTGTTCAACAAAAACATCTTCTTTTACAAAACCATTTAGAAAAGCACTTTTAACATCCATTTGATAGAATTTGAAATTATTATAATTAGCGAAAGCAAGTAGAATTCTTATAGCTTCTAATCTTGCTACGGGGGCAAAGGTTTCATCATAGTCAATTCCTTCTTCTTGACAATAACCTTGCGCGACTAAACGAACGACCTCACCGAGTTCATTCATTTTATTTTTGTAAACCCATTTAGTTCCAATTATACTTTTATCCTCAGGTTTAGGAACAAGTTCCCATACATCATTTCTGGTAAATTGATTCAATTCTTATTGCATAGCAAGAATCCATGAATCATCAGACGATGCTTCCTTTGGATTTTTAGGTTCAATTGTTGATATAAAGGCTACATTACTCATGCTATTCAATTGATTTCTAGTTCTTACTATAGATTCAATATTTCCTAAAACATTTTCTATAGGATGACCTTTTGATATTTTAAATCTCTTATTAGGTTGATTTATTTCACTAATAGTTTCACTAGATTGATTTAAATTTATAAAATCTTCTTCATCATCTATTTGTACAATATCTTTAAGATTTTCATCAAAAGATACATGCATAGTTTCTTCAATAGTATTAGATTTTAAATTAAAAACTCTAAATACTTTGCTTCTATTAGAATAACGAATAAAGAATCCTTTATCAGCTTTTGGTTCAAATTTATCTAAATTATCTTTTGTATTAAGTATAAAACATTTACTCCCAAAGACTTTAAAATAAGCAACTATAGGTTTCTTATTATAAAGTAATTCATATGGAGTTTTATTTGTTAATGGTCTAACTTACCTTCATCTTCAATTCCCATGCGCCCCGTTCATGTCACATCTTCTCCCCATCGTCCTTCCCCCGACTCTGATTTGTCCCCTCTCCCTCCTCCTCTTCAGTCACCCATTGTCGCCAATTCTGCTCTGCCATCTTTATACAGTTCTATTCCTATCCTGCCCATACCCGCTACCATCCCCATTAACCTCCTTCCACCACCTCCTCCACCAATTCCTCCTCCTCCTGATATTATTCCTCCTCCTACATCTCTTATCTCGTCCTTGCCTTCTGGCTCTCCTCTTTCTTCTGATCATTTCCCTACCCTTGGTGCTGCATCTTCCTCATCTCATTCTGCTTCTTGGTCCTCCCTTTTTAACTCAAAACCTCGGAATGCTGGTTCTTACATTCCAAAGCAATTTGAAGTTGAGTACACTGGATCCCCGATTGAACCTCCTCAGGAAGTATTGAATGAGGGTATTAAGGCCTGGTCTGATTGCCTTGTTGGTTCCTTTTTGGCTGGAAATGTTAATTACATGGCAGTTAAATCTCATCTTCAAAAAGTATGGAAGTTAAAAGGATCTTATGACATCTTTTTTGATAACCAAAATTATTATTTCAAATTTGCCTCTGAGGAAGACAAGATTAATATTCTGCGTCGTGATCCTATGTTCATAAAAGGTCAGATGTTTATCATTACTAAATGGAATCCCACCCTGTCTTCTGCTCATGCGGCAGTGAGATTAGTGCCAATCTGGATTCATTTATACAGAATTCCAATAATGCTATGGTCATTGATGGGTATCAATTGGATAGCGTGTCACCTTGGGAAGCTTGTTTGCTTTGATGAGAACACTGAAAGGATGAATAGATTTGAATATGCTAAATGCTTAATTGAAGTTTCTCCAGAAAAAGAATTGCCTGATTACATTGTTGTTGGGGATGATTCCTGTCCTAATATTCAGATTGAATACTCATGGAAACCCCTCATTTGTGTTTACTGTAAAGCTTTTGGCCATGCTACTGAACAATGTGAGAGGAATAAAAGTCAGCAAAATGGAGTTAAGAATGATATCTTGTGTACAAGTAATGTTGCAGTTGATGACATAGTCAGGGATGGTGAAAAAATTCATGATGATAAAGATAAAAGGGGTTTTTTGATACGAAGTAAAAAGAGATTTAAAGCCGGTCAAAAGATTTGGAGAAAAGTTAATAGGGACAAAAATAACAATAGTGAAATGGAAGGAAGTCTGGTAAGAGTACCTACTGAAGTGAGTCAAAGAGAAGATGTTGATTTACAGGCGTCGAAACAAAATGAACCAATAATTGTTACTGCATTGGAAAATATCAGTAGTGCTAATTTGGTTAATGATTTTAATCAACAGTTGAGTACCATTGAGGAAGTCAGGAAGCAAACTGTTAATATACCTGAATATGATAAATGCAGTAATGGTCAAATAGATGGTGGAATACAGAATGTAACAGAAAAGCCTGATAATAATGTTGTAATTCTTGATAATACAAATCATGATTGCTGTGTTGTGTCAACACACAATCCTTTCTCAGTCCTTCAGGATATTAGTGAAAATGAAGAAGTTAATCAACATGTCTCTCCTCAAATTCCAGATTTGCACAATACTGTATTGTGCACTGACATGCACAATCTTTCTCCACATGCAATTACCACTGCCATTAACTCTCCTCCCAACAATGAAGTATCTCCTTATTCTTCCCTCTCTCTTCCAAACCATATCTTCAAAGACATTTCTGCTTCATCAATTCCTCCCCTACCCTCTCAACCTACCAATCCAGAATCCTCTGGAATAAAGAAGAAAGGAAGGCCAAAGAAATCGATTAATATACAGAGAAATGACTTGGACAATGGAATCAATTTCTCAATTGAACAAATTGGTCTTGAAGTTTTGTCTCATAATTCTAAGGCAAACTTGTCCTCTGGTGTTCAAACCAGAGCTTCATCCTCAATGTTATCATGATGTATGATAAAATAGGATTTTGGAATGTAAGGGGTGCTAACTCCATTGACAAGCAACTTGAAATCTCTAACCTTATTTCTACTCACAACATCCAACTTATGGCCATTTCTGAAACTAAACTTAATCATAATACTACTCAACATGCTCACTCCATCATCAGACATAATTGGAGCAGTATCCATAATTTATCCCAAGCTCCTTTTGGTAGATTGTTAATTCTATGGAATCCTCTTATCTATTCCCTATCCCCTATCACTGTCCATAGACAGTTCATTCACTCTGAAATTCTTCACATTCCCTCTTCAACTTCTTTTATCCTTACCACTGTTTATGCTGTCAATAATGCTACTCAGAGGCAAATCTTTCTTGACATTCTACCTTCTCTTCAGCAGTCCAATCTGCCTTGGATTTGTCTTGGTGATTGGAATTGCATGCAACTATCATCTGAAAAGAGTGGGGGTTCTCCATTATCTTACAGTCAAACACGCCCTTTAAACAAAGCAATTTATGATGCTAACCTTATTCCTTCCAACAGTACTGGGGCTTTCTTTACTTGGAATAACTCAAGTAAATTGAGAAGGAGAACGTACTGTAAACTTGATAGAGTTTATACTAATTACTCCTCTATTCTCAAATGGCCTAACCTATCTACCTTTATCCCTCCGCCATCATTATCCGATCACTCCCCTCTTATTCTTTCCTGGGGAAAGGACACTGTGAGAAGACGCTCCTCATTTTCTTTTTTTAATAACTGGTCTAAACACCCTGATTTCCTTGAAATTGTTAAAAATGGCTGGAATTTTCATACATTTGGAAACCATATGTTTGTTTTGCAGGCTAAGCTCAAGCACTTGAAGATTATTCTGAAGGACTGGGCTCAGCAAACTTATGGTAATGGGAGCAGCTTGTCTTCTTCAATTCGTGAAAAGCTTTTTCAAGTTCAACTGGAAATACAAAGATGTCCTGACCATCAACAGATGATACATACTGAAGCTTCTCTTCATAAGGACCTCTCCAAAGCTCTCACTGAAGAAAATAAGATGGCAAAGCAAAAATCTAAACATGAATGGCAGTTGAATGGTGATAAAAATTCTGCAACCTTCCATAAAAGATTAAAAATTGAACAATCTTCAACAAACATTTTTTCTATTCTTGACATACATGGTCAGCCATGTGATTCCCAAGTTTCAATTCAAGATGCATTCATGGAGTATTTTCAACATAACCTGGGGAAGCCTCAGATTCCTTCCATCTTCCTGCATCAGTTCGCTCAATACCAACTCCCTAAAATTCCTGATGACATGTACACTGACTTAGTTAAGGAAATTTCGGATGATGAAATCAAGCATGCTATTTTTGGATTAAACTCCAACAGTTCTCCTGGTCCTGATGGATATAATGCTCATTTTTTCAAAATCACTTGGGATATAATTGGTAGGGACTTTGTCAAGGCCATTAAGAACTTTTTTAGTCACAGCAAGCTTATCTCTGGTATTAATGCTACTAAAATTGCTCTGATCCCTAAAATTAGCCACCCAACTTCTGTTGATCAGTTCAGGCCCATTGCATGTTGCAATGTTATATATAAGTGCATTGCTAGGATTTTGGCAGCTAGGATGAAAACGCCATTGGATGGATTGATATCTGCAAATCAGAGTGCTTTTCTACCTGGCAGGGACATAACTGATAATATTCTTCTTGCTTCAGAACTTATGAAGGGGTATAATAGGAAAATCATTTCTCCTAGGTGTGTCCTTAAGCTTGATATTCTGAAAGCGTATGACTCCATTCAGTGGAAAACTATCATATATATTTTGTACAAGATGAATTTCCCCATCCCTTTCTTGTGTTGGTTATATACATGCATTTCCACTGTCAAATATTCTCTTAGCATTAATGGTAATATCTTTGGCTACTTTGGTGCCACTCAGGGTATCAGACAAGGAGACCCGGTCTCTCCTTATCTCTTTATCTGTGTTATGGAGCTGCTCAATACTATGCTATCTGCTGCTATGCGTAATAAGCTTCTGGACTATCATCCATTATGTAGAAAGATCAGTATCTCTTCGCTCCTTTTTGCTGATGACTTACTTTTATTCACTAAGCCTAATTCTAAATCGATTAGTGGGGTTTTAAATGTGCTTGATTCATTCACAACCTTAACTGGTCTGGTCATAAACAGCAGTAAATCTAAATTGCTCATTGCTGGACTTCCAGAGGAAGATAAAGAGATGATTTACACTATGTCTGGCCTCTCTCCTTTCAATGACAATGAATATTATCTTGGGATGCCTATATGTAATTCGAGAATCAGGACTATCCAATGCTTACAACTTTTTGAAAAAATTACTGCTAAACTTGCTAGCTGGAAAGTTTCTCAATTTTCGATGGCTGGTAGACTTATTATTGTTAAGTCCATAGCAATATCCATGTGTGTTTCTTATGCCAGGGTCTTCATTCTTCCAGCCAAACTCATTTCCATGATCAACTCGGCTCTTAATCATTTTTTATGGCATGGTAATCCCTTCTCTTTGAAAATGATACCCATTGCCTTTGGTAAAATATGTTGCCCTCAGGAAAAAGGTGGGCTTGGAATAATAAATATTAAGAATTGGAATTTTGCTATGCTCTCTTCAAGAATTGACAAGCTGTCAAGGAAGGATGGAAATTTGTGGTCTTCTTGGTGTAGGCATTACCTTATACGTCATAGCAACTTTTGGTGTATGTCAGCTTCTTCTGACTGCAGTTGGACATGGAGGAATATCTTGAGAGGAAGACCGTTATTCCTTCCTATGGTGCAACAGAGAATGAAAGAGATTAACAAAGTGTCTTTTTGGTTTGATCCATGGTCTGCAAAAGGGGTGATTTTAGCGAATATAATTGATTATGACATGAGAAGATCCACTGGCATTGGAAATAATGCTACTCTTGCAAGATATTGGGCAGATGATTCTGTTTCTCTCCCGAATAGTAGCTCTGCAGTGATTACTGGAGTGTGGACTGATATACACAACACCACTTATAAGCTAAGCCCTATTCATATGACTTGGAATGACAGAGAGCACTCTATTAAAACTGTTTATAAGGCCCTTGACTCATCCATGCATTTTCCTTCTTTTCCTTGGTATTCTCGTATCTGGGATCATAAGTCTATTCCTAAGGAAAACATTTTCATGTGGAAGGTGCTGAAGAATGGTATCCTAACTCTAGGCAGGTTGAAAGGTCATGGGGTTATTCAATGTGATAAATGTATCTTTTGTGGTGCTGTTGAGGAAACTGTTGGCCATTTATATTTTGAATGTCATTACACTTATCATATCTGGTGTACCATTGCTCAGCACTATGGATATCATATGCCTATGAGAAGTTCCTGTATGGAATGGTTCAACATATTTAAGGCAACGAGGTGGAAGAATGATAGAAGTAGAGGGCTGCTTAGAATTATGAAGAAGGTCTTGTATTTTATTTGGTTGGAGAGGAACAATAGAGTGTTTAAAGGGCAAGCTTCCTCTAAACATGTATTGGTCCTTTCTATTACTAGTAATTTATAGTTCCCGCTTTGCTTTCCTCTATCTTGTAGTGGTCAGTATTTTGTAATCTTATGCGGTACAATTTTTGGTTAGTAATAAAATGGTAGGGGACCATTCAACCCCGCTTGCTTTGCAAAAAAATTCTATTTAATATATAACAAGCTGTAGCAACTGCTTCAGCCCAAAAATGTTTAGGTAAATTACTATCAGAAAGCATTGTACGAGCACACTCTTGAATCGTTCTATTCTTACATTCTACTACTCCGTTTTGTTGTGGAGTTCTTGGAAATGAAAAGTTGTGAGTAATTCCCTTTTGAGTACAGAAATTCTCAAAATTTTCATTTTCAAATTCACCACCGTGATCACTTCGAATAGTTTTAATTTTGAAAGAATGTTGTTTTTGAGTTCTTTCAGAAATTCTTTTAAATATTTCAAAAGCATCACTTTTATGTTTTAAAAAGATTGTCCAAGTATATCTTGAATAATCATCTACTATAACAAAAACATATTTACTATGGTTAATTGATTGAACTTGAGATGGACCAAATAAATCTAAATGAAGTAATTCTAGAGGACTAGAGGTAGAAATAACATTTTTAATTTAAATGAACTTTTCTTAAGTTTTCCTAATTGACAAGCATCACAAATACTATCTACTTTAAAGTTTAACTTGGGTAGACCTCTAACTAAGTCAAGTTTTGATATCCTAGATAATAATTTGAAATTCAAATGGCCAAATCTTTTATGCCAAATCCAAGGGTCACTTGTATTAACCAAAAGACATAGATTATCATTTGAAATTTTCATACTAAGGATATAAATATTTTTCTTCCTGATACCTTCAAAAATTATATTAGACTTATCATCTTCAATGTGACATTTATCTTTTTCAAATTTAATTTTAAAACCTTTATCGCAAAGTTGACTTATACTAAACAGATTATGTTTTAAGTTCCTAACTAATAAAACATCAGAAATAAGTAAAGTTTTAGAGTTACCGACATTGCCGACGCCAACCACATATCCTTTAGAGTTGTCACCAAAATTGTCTAATCCACCATCTTGATAAGTAATGTCCTTGAGTATCTTGGGATTTCCATTCATGTGCCTCGAACAGCCACTATCAAGTATCCATTTATCTTTCTCAATTTGCACAGTTTGTCCATTGGGTGTTGATTCGTCAAAAGCCATATAACATGTCTGTCCCTGCATAACACACCAATTCGGTAGATAACTTGATTTTTCAAAATAACTATATGCAGACTTATGATACTTTGATGAAATGCATAGATTCAAAACAGTTTTAACACAATTTTCCAAAAATGCCATTTTTATATTTTTCAAGTTTCAGATTATGAAAACAATGAAAACCAATGCTCTGATACCAATTGTTGGGGATGCGGATTAAGGATCTTAAGGCAGAAATAACACTAGAGGAGGGGGGGTGAATAGTGTTATATTCTAAATTAAAACTTTCAGCACAAATCTAAACAGAATTCTAACATAGAATGATCACAGAACATATAACAAATGCAAATAGTAAAGTAAAGCACGTAAAAGGAAAGAACACACCGGATTTTATACTGGTTCGGAATCCTCCTACATCCAGTCCTGTACCAAGGCAATATCCTTGTACAGAATTTTATAAGCCAATATCCAAATTACAACCCTCAATTTCTATGGCCTTGAGGAACCCTCCTATCTCTGATTCTGGGGTAAACTCTCTTGATTTACGGGACACAAGATCACCCTAATACTTTCTAATACCAATCCTTTTGAATGGATAGACTCTATGGACTTTTTGAATACAAATTAATCCTATAACTCTGAATAGCACTTTGATCTTTAGTAGAATGATGTAGAATCAAATAGAGAGAGTATCTAAATGATTTCCTATTTAGAATTTGGCAGAATGATGGCACGATCTTGAAAATATGAAGTTTTGTGGATATGGAATGGTGGAGAAGAAAGAGTGAAGAAAATAAGAAAGTAGTTGTTTTAAAAAATTCGTTTTGGAAGCCTTTATATAGATGCACAACAGTCATAACCATTGGAGAAAGGTTTTTGAACGAATGGACACTTCTTTTGAAATTTGAATTTTGAATCCAACTGTCACCATGTCGACAGGGGGTATCCCCATATGTCGACATCCCTCAGTTCAAAATTGTAGAGATGTTTTGTAAAAGCAATTGAATTTAAAACAAGTTGAAACTTCTTTGAAGCAAAATAAAGTGTTTAAACAATATTTTGAGATAGAGAATGAATACAAAACATTATTTTAAATATATATATAATTGATATAGACCGTCAATTATATAAGTAATATTTAAAATCAGAATAAGTTTTGATGTTTTAAAAATAGAAGTTTTTAAAATCAGAATGGAGGAATATTTCAAGGCTAAAACAAAGTTTGAAAATATTTTTGAAAACATGATTTTGAAAGCTAAAGCATTTTGAAAAAAAGATTTAAAAACATTTTGAAAAATCTATTCAAACTGAAATTGCAAGAACCTTCCTACAGAGCTCCTCCATAAGACTCGAGAACTTGTACAAAGTAGTTTAAATGATTTTGATTTTCGTGGATTTGTAACTTTGATCTTTAGTAGAATGATGGAGAATCAAATAGAGAGAGTATATAATTGATTTCCTATTGAGAATTTGGCAGAATGATGGCACGATCTTAAAAATATGAAGTTTTATGGACATGGAATGGTGGAGAAGAAAGAGTGAAGAAAGTAGTTGTTTTAAAAAATTCGTTTTGGAAGCCTTTATATAGATGTACAACAGCCATAACCATTGGCGAAAGGTTTTTGAACGAATGGACACTTCTTTTGAAATTTGAATTTTGAATCCAACTGTCACCATGTCGAAATAGGGTATCCCCATATGTCGACATCCCTCAGTTCAAAATTGTAGAGATGTTGTTTTGTAAAAGCATTTGAATTTAAAACAAGTTGAAACTTCTCTGAAGCAAAATAAAGTGTTTAAACAATATTTTTAGATAGAGAATGAATATAAAACATTATTTTAAATATATATATAATTGATATAGACCGTCAATTATATAAGTAATATTTAAAATCAGAATAAGTTTTGATGTTTTAAAAACAGAAGTTTTTAAAATCAGAATGGAGGAATATTTCAAGGCTAAAACCAAGTTTGAAAATATTTTTGAAAACATGATTTTGAAAGCTAAAGCATTTTGAAAAACAGATTTAAAAACATTTTGCAAAATCTATTCAAACTGAAATTGCAAGAACCTTCTTACAGAGCTCCTCCATAGGACTCGAGAACTTGTACAAAGTAGTTTAAATGATTTTGATTTTCGTGGGTTTATAAGCCACTTGTCGTAGGTTTGTAAGCTACTTGTCATGGGTTTGTAAGCCACTGGTTTCGATAGAAATTGGGTTCCATCCCAAAAGAAAATTGGAAGAAAGATGGGAGTGCTATTATGAAGTTTTAACAAAATACCAGGCACTTATCTTGAGATCT
Source organism: Allium cepa (assembly GCA_030765085.1). Lineage (NCBI taxonomy): Eukaryota > Viridiplantae > Streptophyta > Magnoliopsida > Asparagales > Amaryllidaceae > Allium > Allium cepa. Next base: position 764,221,703 of record CM060929.1, read on the forward strand.
TGAAATATTGATTCTCTAGAGTCTTGAATCTTGAATCTCTAATCTTTATCTTGATGCTTGAGTCTTTATACTGATCAGTCTTCGATAATACCTGCATATACTTCCTATATACATATACATATACATATACATACATATATATATATATATATATATATATATATATATGAAAATGTTAGTATATATTTTATAAAGTAAAGTATAATAACTATATAATGTTGTTGTCATCAAAACATCATCAACTCAGTTCCTAACATAAATAACTGAAAATACATACAAATTTCAGTTCAAATTCGAAAATATAACAGATAAAAAAAATATTAATAATTAAATATTAATTAGATATGATTAAAATAGGAAAATAGCACAAAATGAAAACTAGTCTTGAAAATTTGAAATTAAGTGGAACAAACTTGGAAAATATTACGGACTTGGAAAATATTTAAAAATAAAGATAAGAAAACAAAATAAAAATGTATTCACAAAATAAATAAATAAATTTTAGTTAAATATAATTTAAATGAAGAAAATAGCAGAGAATAATAGAAACTAGCCTTAATAAATTGAAATAAATTTCAATAGACTTTAGAAAAATTCTATTATCACTTTAAAAATATTAAAAGACAAAAATTACTTAAAAACATATTAACAAATATTAAAAATAAATAATTAAATTTAAAGAAAATAGAAAAAGATTTAATGAAATTGCTTAAAAATCCAAAACGGTGTCCAGAAGTTACAATTAAATCATCATTGACTTTGGAAAATTGTTTATTTCATTTAAAAATTATTATAATACAAAAATATGCATACAATAACATATTGACCCAGATTAAAAATGAAATATGAAAATAAAAATATAGTTTATATAATTTTAAAAATAACAAAATTGCAGAATAAACAAATTGCACTCAATATTGAAATATACATAACTTTCACAGTTTAACTCCGTTTTCAACGAAACGAAAAGAGGTGTTCAAGTTATTAAATATATTTTCATAATAAAAGATAAAATTTAAGATTTAAAATTATTTTTATTTTAATTTTAAAAGTCAAAGTTCAAACAGTTTGAGTAGAAATCCATTTTTTTAGTAAAATGTCCAATTTATACTATTTTGAACTATAGATCACTTAATAGTCAGCATTTATATTTAAAATGAAATATTTGAAATAAAATAAATTAAAAATAATTAAAATAAAATAAAGTCAAATTTAAAATATATAGGCAAAAATCTAGGGTTGTTACATGTAAAATCCTTCTTCAATAACCTACTATCTCAAAACCCGTGCCATCATACAACTTCATCGAACCCAAACTCGACTTTCCCCATCTACTTCTTCCCGTGCATAGCTCTTCGAGTTCGCCCCGAACTGACTTCGTCTTTCTCAACCTTTAGCAACAATACAGATGTATCTTCTCTCGCGTGCACGATGCACTACCCAGCTCCAAGACAGGCATGCTACTGCTTCGAACAAAACCCAAGGAAAAACTCAATTCCTTCATCAACAACACCCTGAAACACAGGCACAAAGGTCTCGTGCACGTGCACGAGACGTTGACGATCTTCCGGCCACCATCAACCCTACCTCTTGATCACTGCCGACCTCCTAAATCTTCCCTACCCAATGAAGAAGACTCACCGACGCTTAAACCCAAAAACGATATTCGACACCACCAGAAAAGAATACCCTTCTAGAAACGTCTCGTATTGCCGCCATCGGTCACCAGCACCCACGCGCCGACGCCAAAAACATTGCTCTGCACCCCACTATCTTATCCCCTTCCTCCAGCATCACTCAGTGCAAGTTCGAAATCACGATCACCCTACAATCAACTCCAACCCATTCACATCTTAAAACCCTAAAATCACCTCGTCGTGCCGCCATGGCGAAAGGTAACACCTTCTACTATTTTTCCCCCAATCATCGAACATCAATCCAACTCCGGTCCCAACCCCATCATCCCCGATCAACCAGTTCACCAAAAAAAGTAGAAAATACTAATTACGTTCAACACTCGAAATCACGCGATTCACAAAACTAAAATTCACGATTTTATTTTAAAAATCACTATATCGGATAATACATCAAGTTATATACTCGAATACATAATTTATTCAGATCGATATTTTGATAAAATCGTACATTTGCTGAAATTGTTATTTTTCTTAAGATATTTACCTGATATTTTTCTTGAGACACCAATACTCTGTTAATTCAAGCCTTTCCTATTCATACATCAAAGCCTATACAAGATTATAAGATGAGATTATGTTTTTTGTTCTGTTTTCCAGCCTGTAACCATAAAAAAGGGATATATGCCTGGCATACATGTCTAAATTCACAAATACATAATATATATATATATATATATATATATATATATATATATAAACACACACACACACATGCAAATGTAAACTTCAACATTTTCTCAACAACTACAGATATCCAAACATGTCACAGATTCAAGATCAAGTGGGTAAGATTACTCACCTTTTATAAACAGAGACCAGGTTCCAAATCCTTTGATCTGGAACTAGATTATTGAAAGGAAATCTGATCTTTGAATCTTTCTTGAAGATGTTGATCAGTACTTATTTTTTATGTTGAGTTGAGTTCACCTTTTAGGTTATGGAACAGAGGGCAAAGCTGCACTTGATTAGATCATATCTTCCCTGAATTGATTTTGAGTAGGATTGATTTTTTTATGCCTTGATTTTCTTTTCGCTTCCAGGTTATGTAAAATGAAGATGAAGAAAAAATTTAGAAGTGAAAAGTATACTGCCTTCTGACTTACATTTTTTTTTACAATTCTAAATCAAAAGAAAATTTTATTTATATTTTTTTTCTTTTTTCCACTTGTTTTGTAACGATCCGATATTTTCAACCATTCGCATCCACACATGTCAGACTTGAGTTGCTCAAAATACGAATTGTAAAATAAATTTGGCAGAACACAGCATAAACAGTAAATAAATAAATCACAGATCACAAACACGGAGTAATAAATGCAGCGGAAGCAAAAAGATAGTAGTTCATGAAGTTACTATATAAATACATAAGAGTTATACATGATACAACGGAAGTTTAATATGATAAACAAGCACAAGCTGAATGCATCACCAGAATCAACTGAATAACTGGAATCAATAGAATACTGAAATTGAAATAGATGGTTGGATCTTTAAGCAAGGCTCCAGCTCCAAAGGTGAGTCTCTTATGTTGTATCACTCAGTCTGACCCGAGCGTAAAGCAAAACACAAAATACTCGAGTCGGGACATACATACTTATACAATGTAAACCAACTCAAGTGAACTGTAATGTAAGGTACAAGTAACTTAAAGATGCTTGGGACCTCACAACCTCTGAGGATCCGTTAAACTATTTACTATGTAGTAATATTTCGCTATTATAATAATGTCTATAGTAAAATAAACTTACCATTTTTATAGAATTAAGGGGTTACCTATATAGCCCTTAGCACGTAATAGTCCCAGTAGTCCATCCAATATCATAGTCCCTCCTGATCGGGAAGCTACCAGTGGATACCACACGGGCTACGGGAAAAAACCAAACTCGTACAAGGCACGATAGGGTAGGTGACACGGCACAACTAGACAATGCCAGGGTAGATATACCAATTACGCTTCCGGGTCGGTGGTAACGCGCAGCGCGCAGCTACCACCCACCTCGAGCCACACCCCCAAATAAAAATCAAAAGTGGCCACCGAATCAATCCATAAGTCAAAGTATAATATCGAAGGGATGTGTCCGATCAAAGGTGCTACCTCATTAACCTGTCGATCACTCCTGTTTTAGCCACCTTATGCCAACTCACGGGAGTCGGGTCCACGTATTTACCTTAAAGGAAACGCCACCACCATCATACTTCATTCTGGAGTCTCCACCGCGTACATGGTTGTTAAAGTGGTTTCGGAGTTGGCAGAGAGTATGACAACTTCCGATCCCGGTCTCTTTAACAACCAAACGTTATTATAACCCATGAATATTTATTTCAAAATCATTTATACTTTCAACACCAAACTAGCATATCCATTTCAAAATCTTATCATTTCTTTCAAACTAGTATATACTTTCAAAACCATATCACAATAGTATCATTTCCATTTCAAAACTAATTCAATAATATATCATTTAAATAAAACCCAAATTTCCAAATCATTGAATATTTCCTTCAATTTATTAAACTTGAAATATTCCTTTAAATTATCATAGCTTTTTGGAAATGATACCTTAAGGAATCATAGCATTTTTGGAATGTAATACTTTCCACTCTAATATTTTATATAATCAAAGTATTTATATGCTTACAAATTTAACATGGTCGTTTTATCATAGCCTTATGGTTAAATAAATTTTGTTACTGTAATATCCAATTTAAAGCTGAAATTCTTATGTTAAGTTAAAAGTACCTTATTAACTTACATTATTATTACAATAAAGAAACTTTATTATTTTAATCATTTAAAATATGCCACTTACATAAATTAAAACTTGCATATCAAATGTATTATCAACTTACATTTTATTATTTTAGTAAGTAACATTTATCATTTTAATCAATTTAAAATAGACCATTACATTGATTAAAACTTATATGTCAAATGTGCATTTTAACTTTCATTTATTACAATAAAGAGTATTTATCATTTTAATCAATATTACACTAAATAAAACTTTACTCGTTTCTTTCATTAATTAAAACCTTACATGTTTCTTTCATTAATTAGAATTCTACACGTTTCTTTCATTAATTAAAACCTTACATGTTTCTTTATTAATTAGAACTTTACACGTTTCTTTTATTAATTCAAACCTTGCATGTTTCTTTCATTAATTAGAACTTTACACGTTTTTTTCATTAATTAAAACTGTGCATATTTCTTTCGTTTTTGTTATTACAGTACAAACATTTATTATATTAATCAATTAAAAAATAAATTGAACTTACATCTCATATGTATGTTTAACTTGCATTTTTCCATTTTAAAGTCATAGCTATTTATCTTATAAAACATAACATTTGACCAAAGAATATTTATCATAGTTAATATAACAATCAAATTCTTTACAAATTTATTCATTTAGACATCAATTCAACTATGATTCCAAGTTAAATAAACTTATTACAAAAAGTCCCACAAAAATGTATTTCATTTTATTGTTCAAAACTACGTTTATTTATTATATAATTATGTCCATTTCAGGAAATAACCTTTATTAAAATTACTAGGTTAGATTTAAGATTCCAAATTAAATCGAACTTAATTATTAAGTTATTTATCATAAATAAGGCTCTTTAAATTCCATTTAAAACCAAATTAACTTATAAAAAAATTAACTTATAGAAAAACTACATTTCTTCACACTTTAAAGCATGAAATCAAATTAAGTTAAAAATTTCATATATTTGTAATTCCAAAATACTTAATAACTTTCAAAAAATATTTAAAATACTTAAATAAATTTTTAGGAAAATATCATTTAAAAATATAACCATGGGTTTGTGTAATATTTTCTAACCTAGGTCAAGTGATACGGATATGTATCATTTCAATCCGTAATTTAAAAAGAAAAATCCGGGTTCTATCATTTCAAACCCACAATCCCAAGTAAAATAAATACAATAAAAATCACTCGAGCCTATCATTTCAGCCCATAATGATTTTTCCTTATTCTAAAGTCCGTCCGCGTATGTATCATTTCAACCCAAAGTTATTGGGAACTTGCAGTGGTTATTAACAGAAATAAAATAACAGTATACATATAATATCATAACAAATGATGTAACAAATATATAAATGGCATTTATCATCATGCAATCACAACACAGGCATCTATGAATGACATATCAATGTCCACAGATTCACTTGTCATTTTTTTCACAAAAAAATAAGTATGTATGTCTAGAGTGATAAAAACTCAACTTTTTAAACTAGAATCGACAAATTGGGAAAAAAAATCCAAACCCCGCAAAGCATGAAAAAGCTTGACAAAGCATAATGCAAACTTGAGTGGATGAAGAGTCAGATCCAAATCTTGAATGCAAACAAATATTAAATACATAAGAATATGATTCAGTACAAAACAATATATGTTAAAACGATGGAAAAATAAATGAATCTGTAACGACCTTGAATTTCGTTAATTTAATTTGTCATATTAATAAGATTTTGGAATTTAATTTATAAAGAAATATAATTGTTATAATTTGTAATGCAGTAAATGTTAAGAATTAACTTATGAAATATTATATTGACTAAAATAGACTTAATTAAAAAAGGTTGAATTGAATAATCCTATTTATTGGAACCTTATTTATTGGTATGCAAATTTATAATAAATGAGTTATTACAAGAAATTGAATAGAATTCTAATGAATGAAAGTAATGAAAAGATTATACCCGGATGTAATTGTATATGTGAAATAAAGGAAAGTATTAAATTGATTTATTTAATAAAACATTGTTAACAATATTTGATTGTAAATTAAGGAAACGTGTTAATGCAAGTTAATATTTAATGAACTTGAATGAACGTTACAATTTAATTAAAATTCAAGTATTATTGCTTAGCTATAAATAGAATATAATAAAAACAAATACAATCAACGTTAGAAACGAAATTTTAATGTTCGCTGTTGACAATAAACCTTACTTTAATGATTACTAGTATAGTAACGAAAGTGTAAATTAAAATTAAATAGAAACATAAGTTTATTTTAAGGTAGCAATTGATAAATTGGGAAGATAGTTCATAGTATGGTAATTATGAATTAATACGCAATGTATGTTGAGTAATTAGTTGGTTTAAGGATGAAATTGAGGAAAATTCATTTGTTGGTTTTAAAACCTTAATTAATGCATTTAATTGATAGAAGTACATTTAGGAATATAATATTTATTCAAATTAAGCGGTACATAGGCGCATATTAATCTAGCGTATATGAAATTATAAATCCGGATCGATACGTAACGAACTTATGAATGCAATTAAAAGCAAATAGGTGATAATTAATATACGTTGCTTGTATTTAATATGTCAAATAAATTTTTGGTAATCGATTACAATAAATCTTAATTTAACATTTGGTTAACGTAAATTAAAGTAACAATTGATGTAATAAAGAATGGAAAGCCTATTAAATGGGATTATTGAAAATAAATTGGTAATTTCTAAATTAGTGAAATTGGAAGTAAGGATAGTAATTATTGTAATAATTAAAATGGGAGTCAATTAGAATATAATGAACCTTAATGTATATTAATGAGAATCTAAGGCAATAGTCACCAGATATGAAGGAAATAGGATGATTTGAAAAGTAGTTTATTTGTAAAACAATAAGTGATGTAATATAGGAATGAAATCAAAATAGATAAGTTTAATTGAGACTTTAATTTCAAATAACGTGTGAAATTGACCAAAATATAGAAAATGGAAATATGATAGTCAATAAATAAAAGATGAAATGAGAGCACTAATGTAATGAATAGATATTAACTACGATTATAGAAAGGTTTAATAGAAAATGGAAGTATTGAAATCAGGTTTAAAGTAATGTATTGTAGGTAATTATAAATAACTGGATTTATTAAATTGAAAGTAAATGAAATTGAACATCCAAATATTACGTTAACAGAGATTTAACTTAAATCCAGGAATATTAAAATAATAGATTTTGAACCGAATATTAAATCCATCTACTTAAAATTTATGGATGGAATAATCATTGATTTATTTAATTTAATAGAAATTTTGGGAATTTAATTTATAATTTTGAATATAATGAAATTGAAGATTTGACACCGCAATTAATAGATTTATCAACTTTAAATTGACATCTAAACTTGTTTAAAATTTGGTATAAATGATTAAGAATTATAAAGTGATAAAGATTGTCAATTTCAGAATTTAAATGGGAAATTTGATTTAATTAATTTATTTTAAATTTATTTAATTAATATAAAAACAGCCATTTTGGCCACTAACTCGGATTTCGATGAAACAAGTTTCATCGGATCCGGTACAGTGAATTATTGTAGGATTTCAAGTTTCGTAGCGATCGGACTTGTCGTTTGATCGTACGGACTCGAAATGCCTTGAAATCAATTAAAATCAATTTGAAAATATTGATTTTAGCTTAACTTATTCATACAATGGAATTTGGACTTGAAACTTGTTCCATCGCGTTTAAAATATTTTGAAACACCTATTTTGATATATGGATTGACCCAGTTTCGTTCTAGAGTCAGAACGGGCTTTTTGGGTCATTTCGTCGTTAGCGCGTACATATATTTTATCCGATCCATTCTATTTCAATCTATCTATAAATACGTTGTTATAAACCCTAGCCTCCCTAATTCTCATTTGTCTGTACGTAAATTCATTCTATTCCTGCTCTTCCTCAATGACAGGCAAAATTCTATATTTCCAGATCCAATTGCAAATTATATCCGAAGTTAAAATTTCAAACTCCTCAGAAAAATCTATAAAAAATATATGTTGAAGCGTTTTATGTATGCATCTCAATACTGAAATTCGTTTTCTGATTTGATGCATCGTTTGTCCAGAATTTCTAAATCAATTCTCGACCGTTCATCGCGCGTCGATGAATGTTGTCGGTTCGACGAACCATTTCTGGGTTTTGTAGAGGGGGCCGAGGGGAGTCGATCTGTGGTGTTCGTTCGTGGAATCAATGGCTAGATTTGTGGGAAAAATCAGCTAGGGTTTGTAATTGGAGGTGGCGGACGGTGATTTGGCTCATGTCGATCGATGACGTGGGGGTCGCGTGGACTACGAGAGGTCGGCAGCGGTTTGGAAGGCTTGCGCCTTGCCGTGGGTGGCGCGGTGATAGCTCGAAGTGGCGGCACGTTTTCTTCGTGCGTGCGTAGGTTGCAGCTAGCGTTGCCTGTATCATGCGGTGAGAGGAAGAAGGATGACGTGGAGTGGAGGTGATTGTGCTCTCTTTTATTATTATTTTTTTGAAATTCAAACATAATTTTCGCTATATCTTTCTCATACGATGCCCGTTTTACGCGTGGTTTTTTGTGCTAGGATCGTATTGAAATTCCGAACATTTGGGCCCTAGTTTGGACGGATTCAGAGACTGGTCAATTTTTAGGTTTAAATTTGATTTAAATTCAATTTAAATTTGAAAGGTGAGTGTTTTGACCCACTCATAACTTCTAAGATTTCTTATGTTTGTTAAATTAATTTTTGATGTGTTTTAAAATTTATCTATGATTATTTGTAGTATTTTAATTATCCTCTCAGTTAAATGGCATTTATTTAATTAGATTGTTATTTAATTATCTATTGCATATAAACTACCAGTTAAATAGTTATTTAATTTATTACTGAACATAGACTGCTATTTAATACATGTTGTTTATTGTCTGTTCTATATTGATGCTATGGATTGAATTTGGTGATGATTGTAATAAATGGTTGATGGTTGAATTGGATGAATGGATGATGTATTTCATATTGTTATAAACTGCAAGTTATTAAGCATTTTCATTTCATTCGGGATTGTGGTTTGAAATGACATATAACCGTAAATTTTATTTTTAAATTGCGGATTGAAATGATAAATATTCGTATCACTTGACCATAGGATAGAAAATTTTATACAGACGTCGCGGTATATATATAAAAATATTTTGTAATGATTTTCTATGTTTTGTAAAGAAATATATTTATGGTTTTATGAGATATTGATTTCGGATATTTGATAAAGGTTATTTTATATATAGTTAATTCTTGGTTTTAAGCTATGTATAAAATTGTTTAAAGTATGAAGTAAGTTTAATAATAAGGTTTAATTTTTTAAAATATATTATGGATAAGTATTTACTAAAATTACATTCCAATATAGAGTTTATATTGATTTTTATAAATCAAAGTTGAGAAGATAGTTTTGAAATTGATTTGAGATTTTATTTAATTAAGATATTATTGAAATTTAGATTTAAAAAGAATATGGTGTTATAACTAAATTCGGGTTTAAGATGATTTAAGTGAATATATCTAGTCTAAATAAACTGAGGAATATTCAATTATTGAATTTGAAAGTTTTATTTAACGGATGGGGGATTTATTAAGTAAGTATTTCAAAACTAAATAATAGTAAAGTGAATTTGGCATATATAAATGAATTAAAAATTTAGTTTTGAAATGGTGGAATATTTAAAACTTTGAAACATATGGAAATTTAAATGGTTTATTTGGGAATTCAAATCTGTATTTGGAATTGATTTGAGAAATTAAAAAGATAATTTACTTTATAAAGTAATTTATTATTAAGCCATTTAAGTATTGTAACGTCCCGCCTTTTCGCACACTTTAAACCGACACACGTGCCAATTCAAAACATAACGGAAGGGCGGATTGTTATGGGGTAAATAAGAAAAACAGAGAAGAAATAAAAACAAAATAGAATCTCACAGCGGAAGGATAAAATATAATAATAAATATACAGTTCATAAATGGTTTACAAAACACTTGTTATTCTTTACACAATAAATATCAGAGTTACACATACCAATACAATCAATGCAGCGGAACAGTATGAGTGTGGTGCAATACTATAAATAATATAATACGGATTCTTCGTCTTCGTCCTCCAAAGCTAAAATCTTCGATCCTGAAACGCTCGGACTGACCCGAGCGAATTTGAAAAGACAAAAACACTCGAGTCATAACTAAAAGATCTTATGTGAGTTAAATTAACAGAAATAAATATGAGTGCAGTAACTCAAGAGATGCTCGGGATTTACATCTCCTAAGGATCCGTTAAACTATTTACAATGTAGTATATTGCGCTATTATAATAGTGTCTATTTATAAAATAAACTTACTTTTAAATAGCGTTAAGGCTTTACATTTTCCACCTTAACACAAATAATGCCAATAGTCTATACAGTACCGTAATACCTCCTGATGGGAAGCTACCAGAGGGTACTCCATAGGTACGACACAAATAGAAACTCGTAGTAAAGGCTCGGTATGTTAGGCGACACGGCACAACTAGGCAATGCCAGGGTAGATATACCAATTGCTATCCAGGATGGTGGAAACGCGTAGCCGCAGTTACCGCCCACCTCGAACTAACTCCCCCAAAATCAAAATATAGAAGTGGCCACTGAATAAATCCAAAGTCAAAGTATAATATCGAAGAGGTGGGTCCGATCAGAGGTATGACCTCATTGGCCTGAGAATCGCTCCTGTTTTAGCCACCTTATGCCAACTCACGGGAGTCGGGTCCACGTATTTACCTTACAGGAAACGCCGCCACCAACCTACTTCATTCTGGAATCTCCACCGCGTACACGGTTAGCCAAAATGGTTTTCGGTATCAACAGAGAGTATGTCCATATCCGATCCCGGTCTCTTTGCCAACCCATCGTTATTATAACACCGCGGTCATTTAAAAATAGCTCATACTTTAAAACCAGAATAACATTTCCATTTTAAAATTATGAATACGATATCATTTTAAAACCCAAAACAATATGATATCCTTTATCCCAAATATAAACCTTTTCAAAAATCCAAATGCTTTAAAATTTATAACGTCTGAAAGCCAAATATCCTTTCAAAGCATAATATTTCGAAATTCATAATTTAAAACCATAACTTTTAAAACTTGAATGGTTTGGATATTCAACGGTATATGAATTAAAAGGTTTAACTTAAATGTTACTTTGTAAAGAAAATAGTTCTCATGGCTTTACAAATACATTTCTTTATTTAAAGTCTAACCCAAAATTTGTATTATCTCTCTCAAGTTCCAAAACCACTTCAATTTATATATACATACGTATATCCATTTGGAGTATTAATATTTCAAACTAAAGTTGGATTTTATTCTTTCAACAAATTGAATGTTCTATTAGCTAGTCTTGAATATTCACATAAAATCCATAAATAATAAGAACTCCAATTTCTAGTAATAAAATATATATTTTTTTCAATTCAAATTATACTAGAATATTCATTTCAATTTATCTTGGGAAAAATCCAATTATAAATACCATATCTTAAAATTTCCAAACTTAACATTTAAACATACGATATAAATTATTAAGCTCCATTTTCTTAATTTTCTTCCATTTTTAATAAAGATTTTTATACACCTTTTAATTTCAAAATTTTCAACTTCATATGTATATATATATATGGAAGAAAAATATTTATACAATATAAAATTTAAGATTATTATAAACCGTATTCCATCCAAACCATAGAAATCACATTTAAATAGTTATATATATACCTCGGTGCCTGTATATAATTTTCTATCCTATGGTCAAGTGATACAGATATTTATCATTTCAATCCGCAATTTAAAATATATAAAATTTTGCGGTTATATATCATTTCAAACAACAATCCCGAATGAAATGAAATATGCATGATAATTTGCAATTTAATGATATACAATAAACATCCATTTATCAACATCATCCATCATCCCATCGCAATCATCAATCAATATCAATCAATAACAATATTATTTTTGGTACTACATAACAGGTAATACTGGCAATTTTAATCAAATTAAATTTAATAGCTATAAATCTACAGTCTATATTCAGAAATAAATTATATAACTGTTAATTAGCAGTTCATATACAAACAAATAAATTTTAACTGTAAATTTATACGCAATAAATTAATTAAATTAACAGTTAAATTAAATAAATGCAATTCAACAGATATGAATAAAATAAACATGCCAAATACTCATAAATAAATTTCTATTCATTTCTAAAATTAATTTAAACAAACATAAAAGCTTCTAGTAGTTGTGAGTGGGTTAAAACACTCACCTTTTGAATTTAAATCGAATTTAAATTCGATTTAAACCCAAAAATTCGCCCTTCTCGGAATTCGTCCAAACCAGCGTCATCAAGTCTGGAATTAAATTACGATCCTAATAAAAGAAATTTCGTGTGAATCCGACTTCGTACGAGAAAGTTATGGCAAAAATGATGATTTAATTCAAAATTGAAAATAAATAAAACGACACACATTCATCACTTACAAATATATGTGCCACGTCACTCCTTCTATTCCCAGAAACGCACGCGGCCCCCTTCCAGAAACCCTAATCGAAGATCTACGACGATCTAACCGTTGAATCGACACAAAAACCATATAGATGCGATCCCCATCGTCCACTCTACAAAACCCAGAAAAGGTTTGACGATCCGACGAAGTTTGCGACGACGATGATGAATGGTCACGGACTGTTTGAATTAATTCTGGTCAAACGAATGTTCAAAACAGAAAACGAATTGCACCAGTAGATTACGTGCCTCGAGAACATTAACATATATTTTTGTGGAATTTTTCTGAAGTGTTTGCATTTTCACTGAAATTTGGATTGGGGTAGATCTAGGTTGCATTCATTTGAGGAGGAGAAGGAGATGAAGAAATGAACGTACAGCGAAAGTGAAAATAAAATGGGGCTAGGGTTTATAACAGGTTATATAAAGACAAGGCTGAAAAATAATAGATGGATCGGATTGGATCTAAACATAAGTTTAAATTTAGGCATAAACATATATGTAATAAAGTAGCATTAAATTTTGAAACGTGAATTGATTTAATTGGAAATAAATTACCCAAATGTTCTTATTCCATCAAATTTTATTTACTGAAGGTTGCACTTAATCTACTTTATACATCTTGCCCCTTTTGTCTTTAAATCAATAAATCTTATATAGTATATAGATTTATCATAAATTTTATCTATTCTTCCTTTTTAGGAAATGTTCTATATATTAGATTTCATTTATATGCAATAAATCATACTATCGTAGTTATATCCAATTAAATAAATAAATGTTGATTCCTACTCTTTTTATCCAACAATTGTTTATGTTTTATTCCATAAATACTTCTACACACATCCTGGATTTTGTGTAAATGGTTGTAACGTTAAATCTTGTCTACTTCCCATTTTATATTTAAGGTTTCTAAAACCGATTAATATTATTCCCTAGTCCAAACACCCTTTTGCCCAATTTATATTAACATATCCTTAAATTATTGCAATTGATTATCTAACATACAACTGAATCTATTTCTAAATTTTCATAATTCATTAACACCTTACAAAAGTTTACAAATACAGGGCTTGTATCGGATAAAACTTATTTTCATTGATGAATTCAATACTTGCCTTTATTTTACTTATTTCCAACTTAATATCCAATCGCAACAATTTCCACTATTACACTTATTAATTTCAATACATAATTCAATTTTAATAAATTCAACATTATAAGTTTGATTAAATTTATTAAATTCACTTTCTTTCTATTATTCAAGGTTATTGATGTCAATTTAATGAAACTAACATTGGCTCAATATCTATACATTAAAAATCTCAATTCAAAACTTAGATCTCAACTTATGAAATAGTTAAATAATAAATTTCATCTAAATCTACATCTTCCTACTATCTAAATATTTAGAAAAATTACTTACCACTTTTTATTGTAAATTTCTAAACTAGAAGATTTGTGTCATTTCTAGCCCTCTGAATATTTTATATTAACTAAAAGAAAATTTACATATAATTTCCATCGTCAATTATTTTAGTGAATAAATCTACAAAGGTTACTGCAATTAATCCCCTAAATTGCAATAAATTATAATAAATTTGACTCTATTTGATTACAACTCACAAATAAATCAATTATTCCCCAACTACAAAGTTACCGTTTCTTATATATATATCACTACAGTAATACTTCCAAATGTTCATCTTTTGTTTGCATAAATTACTGTATTCAATTGAATTGTAATATTGTTAGCTTACACATAAATAAAACTTAACAACTAATAGAATAAATAACTTACAAAATTTGTTGTCATAAATATATTTTATAAGTCTACACTTAATTATTATCTTATAATACGTTTTTACGTTACTATAAAATTTATACACTCTTCCGTTACCATATTAATAATTACTAAAGTAACGTTCATTCTTAATAACAACGTTATACTATTCAACATATAAAAGGACTCCATTCTCCAAATACATTCATTTATATTTATTCCCTTAAAGTTCTACTTTATTGACTAGACACATTAATTTAGATTCATTTACATCGAATGCTCTTCTTAGCTATATACTCAATACATGTTAAATCTACATAATTTTTACCCTTTTATTCAAATTCACTTATACCATCAATAACAAAATGTTGCCCTAAATTTAGATTCAATTATATACATTAGATAAATGGGTAAACTTTTGTAATTATCCCATATATGAAAATATTTTTATGCATACATTTCCACTTACTTACTATGCATTCATTTATTAAATTACTAATTTGCTTAGTCAACTTATCCCCTATTTACTACCAAATTTCAAATTTAATTATGGCTTATTAATACATAAAATTTACATAGGCGAAACAAATTTTATTACTATCTTAAGTCCATTTATTATTGACAGCATTCATTAAATCTCCTTATCAACACTTATTGCATTGATTTATTCAGCGGTCACCTTTTATTTAGTTACTATCCATTTTACAATCCAATGTAAGTCTTCCACTATTTATTTTATATTAAATGAATTCCATTCTACTTAATCTTTTTATTGATATTCACTAATTCAACCCTTATATCAGTTTCTTATATTTAACTTTAAATCAAATTGTGACAATCTACATTATCCAAATCTATTGTCATAAAATTTTATTGTTACACTAAATTACAACTACTATACCAAATTTCTACGTTTATTATAAATTAGATTAGAAATTATATTAATTCAATTCATTTAATATTATTAATTTAACGGGTCGTTACAATCTCCCCCACTCAAAACTTTTCATCCCCGAAAAGGAAAAAGAAGGGAGAAGGAAGAATAAATAGTACATCTTATTTCAAATACTAACTTATAAACAATAATTTACTGGATTAATTTCCTTTAATGAAATATACCCGTTTATAATCATTACAACCTTTTATACTTAAATCATTAAAGTTTGGAAAATATTCAACAAAATTCTAAGTCCAAAATTTACGAAAATTTTTGGCAGAGTCTCCTTTGTACGGTGAGGCTCGGGAGAAAATATAATATCAAAATATACAAATATATTACATATATTATCAAAATATTATATCCCAACACGGGAAAAATAGCGCCTTAAACGTAATCCGAAAACGTACCTATTTGTCGGGCAATATACGCTTATTATTATGGAACCAAAAGCAATAGCAGTTGCTTCCATCACCTGTATTCACTTATATAATCTAAAAGGTTAAATATTTATATTAAAGTGAATTATTCAACTGGATTCAATCATTAATCAACCAAACAATTCAACAACCATCAACCTTACAAACAACATACATACACAAACAAAGCAACCATTTAATCCATCAAACAAATAGTTGTTTGGGTTCAAACTTGAAATTTGTACGAAATGAAATTAACTATCAAGTGCATTCTTTACTCAACAGTCTTAGATGGAACAAAGATAGATACTTATTCATTTAACCACTTCAAATTTCTTACGCAACAACATAAATCAAACAACACAATTCAAACCAACACCCAAATTTATTTATTATACATTTATCTCATGCTTCAATGGTTTGATTTTCTTTATTTCATTTATGGAGTGATTTCTTTATTTCTTACAAATTTTCATTTTCCATTTATCACAAAATTCATTATACTTGTATTCCAATTTATTTACTAAAGTTTCTATCATCTATTTATACTACTTACCTTTACTTATAGTAAAATTTCCAATTTAACTTAAGTCTACACAATTAATTCTCATTAATAATAGCAAATTAATAGAATACCTTTATTACCTTACTCTTCACTAGTAAGATTTCCCCTTACATTTTCCTACTAACATTTGCAACTTTTTATTATATGGTAAGTTATGTATGTTTTAAGAATGTAAGTGAAAATTTACAAGTTTCTTCTCCATTCCTTTAATTAATATATATTTGTTTTATAAATTACAAATTCAACTTACCTTTAATCTCATTCATTTATTTAATGTTGAAGTTTCCATTATATTTAATTACAGTAACCCTCTACTTACACTTAATTTATTAACCTTATAACTTGCATTCATATAAGTGAAAGATTTTACTCATTCATTAACTATGGATTGCAGTCATTTATATTTTTCCTACTTCTATTATATTAGAATAGGGGAAATTAAGGCGTACTTAAGTTAATAACCCTACAATCAAACTTTATAAATTAAGGAATTTCATTTTTACTTTCTTACGGTTAAAATCACCTATTAATAATACAACCTTTAATTTTAGTAAAATTCCAATCATCACTTAAGTTAATACCATTAAATTCTTATTTATAACAGTAATTTATTGAATACTTCATTATTTTCAAAAATTCTACTTGCATAATATTCTATTCCACTCTTAATATACATTTCAACTTTTTATACTTGGTAAGTTATTTATGTTAAAGAAAAAGCAAAAGAACTTATACAAGTTAAATCTCAACCCTTTTAATTCATTGATTACTTAACCTTTATTTCACTAACCAATTTTTTTTTTTTTACAACTAATTAATGGAAATTCAAGAATTAATACCGGGTCAAATTCCAAAATTACTTTAAAATAATAGATAACTAATTTCTTACAACTTTTATATCTCTAATTACCTTTAAACAATTAAAATATAAATAATTTCAAAACAAATCTGCAGTAGAATTTACTACAGTGGCCTTTCCCTTCGAAGCTCGAAAATGAAAGTCGATGATGCGGCCGTCATCACCGAAATTATTTTCCAGCGACAGAGAGGAAAGTACAAAATTTATTTTCTCCAAAATCCTCTTTTAAAACAATTCTTCCGAATTATACTAAATATTTATATAAGAAAATATTTATAAACCAAATCATTATATTTCATAAATCCTTTGAAAGCAGAAATTTTTTCAAAATCCCGGACTTAAATTCTAAAATCTCCAATTTGATTTATTAAAATTCAACTTAGCTTTAATTCATTACAAATATTTTATTACCTAACACCCAAATATAGCAACCAAAATATATCTTTACAAAAATATTTTTATATATAGAAAATATAGTAGGCAAAATTATTTCATTCACCTATATAAAAACAATATTATGTCGGTCTGTCCTATTAAGTGTTTAGAAATCCCTATTGATGACATAGCGTCCCATGCATCAACCAGAATTTATAAATACAAAGCGGAACAAATTAACACAATATCAAAATCCTTTATTAATACTAACAAATATGCTCTCTCATATATATATACACTCAGCGACTCCCATAGGGTATTACTACCCTATTTACAAAGAGTCAAACCCCACAGAGCCAAAGTTTATCGCTAAACCAAAGCTCTGATACCAACTGTAACGTCCCGCCTTTTCGCACACTTTAAACCGACACACGTGCCAATTCAAAACATAACGGAAGGGTGGATTGTTATGGGGTAAATAAGAAAAACAGAGAAGAAATAAAAACAAAATAGAATCTCACAGCGGAAGGATAAAATATAATAATAAATATACAGTTCATAAATGGTTTACAAAACACTTGTTATTCTTTACACAATAAATATCAGAGTTACACATACCAATACAATCAATGCAGCGGAACAGTATGAGTGTGGTGCAATACTATAAATAATATAATACGGATTCTTCGTCTTCGTCCTCCAAAGCTAAAATCTTCGATCCTGAAACGCTCGGACTGACCCGAGCGAATTTGAAAAGACAAAAACACTCAAGTCAGAACTAAAGATCTTATGTGAGTTAAATTAACAGAAATAAATATGAGTGCAGTAACTCAAGAGATGCTCGGGATTTACATCTCCTAAGGATCCGTTAAACTATTTACTATGTAGTATATCGCGCTATTATAATAGTGTCTATTTATAAAATAAACTTACTTTTAAATAGCGTTAAGGCTTTACATTTTCCACCTTAACACAAATAATGCCAATAGTCTATACAGTACCGTAATACCTCCTGATCGGGAAGCTACCAGAGGGTACTCCATAGGTACGACACAAATAGAAACTCGTAGTAAAGGCTCGGTATGGTAGGTGACACGGCACAACTAGGCAATGCCAGGGTAGATATACCAATTGCTATCCAGGCTGGTGGAAACGCGTAGCCGCAGTTACCGCCCACCTCGAACTAACTCCCCCAAAATCAAAATATAGAAGTGGCCACTGAATCAATCCAAAGTCAAAGTATAATATCGAAGAGGAGGGTCCGATCAGAGGTATGACCTCATTGGCCTGAGAATCGCTCCTGTTTTAGCCACCTTATGCTAACTCACGGGAGTCGGGTCCACGTATTTACCTTACAGGAAACGCCGCCACCAACCTACTTCATTTTGGAATCTCCACTGCGTACACGGTTAGTCAAAGTGGTTTTCGGTATCAACAGAGAGTATGTCCATATCCGATCCCGGTCTCTTTGCCAGCCCATCGTCATTATAACACCGCGGTCATTTAAAAATAGCTCATACTTTAAAACCAGAATAACATTTCCATTTGAAAATTATGAATACGATATCATTTTAAAACCCAAAACAATATGATATCCTTTATCCCAAATATAAACCTTTTCAAAAATCCAAATGCTTTAAAATTTATAACGTCTGAAAGCCAAATATCCTTTCAAAGCATAATATTTCGAAATTCATAATTTAAAACCATAACTTTTAAAACTTGAATGGTTTGGATATTCAACGATATATGAATTAAAAGGTTTAACTTAAATGTTACTATGTAAAGAAAATAGTTCTCATGGCTTTACAAATACATTTCTTTATTTCAAGTCTAACCCAAAATTTGTATTATCTCTCTCAAGTTCCAAAACCACTTCAATTTATATATACATACGTATATCCATTTGGAGTATTAATATTTCAAACTAAAGTTGGATTTTATTCTTTCAACAAATCGAATGTTCTATTAATTAGTCTTGAATATTCACATAAAATCCACAAATAATAAGAACTCCAATTTCTAGTAATAAAATATATATTTTTTTCAATTCAAATTATACTAGAATATTCATTTCAATTTATCTTGGGAAAAATCCAATTATAAATATCATATCTTAAAATTTCCAAACTTAACATTTAAACATACGATATAAATTATTAAGCTCCATTTTCTTAATTTTCTTCCATTTTTAATAAAGATTTTTATACACCTTTTAATTTCAAAATTTTCAACTTCATATGTATATATATATGGAAGAAAAATATTTATACAATATAAAATTTAAGATTATTATAAACCGTATTCCATCCAAACCATAGAAATCACATTTAAATAGTTATATATATACCGCGGTGCCGGTATATAATTTTCTATCCTATGGTCAAGTGATACGGATATTTATCATTTCAATCCGCAATTTAAAAGATATAAAATTTTGCGGTTATATATCATTTCAAACCACAATCCCGAATGAAATGAAATATGCATGATAATTTGCAATTTAATGATATACAATAAACATCCATTTATCAACATCATCCATCATCCAATCGCAATTATCAATCAATATCAATCAATAACAATATTATTTTTGGTACTACATAATAGGTAATACTGCCAATTTTAATCAAATTAAATTTAACAGCTATAAATCTACAGTCTATATTCAGAAATAAATTATATAACTGTTAACGAGCAGTTCATATACAAACAAATAAATTTTAACTGTAAATTTATACGCAATAAATTAATTAAATTAACAGTTAAATTAAATAAATGCAATTCAACAGATATGAATAAAATAAACATGCCAAATACTCATAAATAAATTTCTATTCATTTCTAAAATTAATTTAAACAAACATAAAAGCTTCTAGTAGTTGTGAGTGGGTTAAAACACTCACCTTTTGAATTTAAATCGAATTTAAATTCGATTTAAACCCAAAAATTCGCCCTTCTCGGAATTCGTCCAAACCAGCGTCATCAAGTCCGGAATTAAATTACGATCCTAACAAAAGAAATTTCGTGTGAATTCGACTTCGTATGAGAAAGTTATGGCAAAAAATGATGATTGAATTCAAAATTGAAAATAAATAAAACGACGCACATTCATCACTTACAAATATATGTGCCACGTCACTCCTTCTATTCCCAGAAACGCACGCGGCCCCCTTCCAGAAACCTTAATCGAAGATCTACGACGATCTAACCGTTGAATCGACACAAAAACCATATAGATGCGATCCCCATCGTCCACTCTACAAAACCCAGAAAAGGTTTGACGATCTGACGAAGTTTGCGACGACGATGATGAATGGTCACGGACTGTTTGAATTAATTCTGGTCAAACGAATGTTCAAAACAGAAAACGAATTGCACCAGTAGATTACGTGCCTCGAGAACATTAACATATATTTTTGTGGAATTTTTCTGAAGTGTTTGCATTTTCACTGAAATTTGGATTGAGGTAGATCTAGGTTGCATTCATTTGAGGAGGAGAAGGAGATGAAGAAATGAACGTACAGCGAAAGGGAAAATAAAATGGGGCTAGGGTTTATAACAGGTTATATATAGACAAGGCTGAAAAATAATAGATGGATCGGATTGGATCTAAACATAAGTTTAAATTTAGGCATAAACATATATATAATAAAGTAGCATTAAATTTTGAAACGTGAATTGATTTAATTGGAAATAAATTACCCAAATGTTCTTATTCCATCAAATTTTATTTACTGAAGGTTGCACTTAATCTACTTTATACATCTTGCCCCTTTTGTCTTTAAATCAATAAATCTTATATAGTATATAGATTTATCATAAATTTTATCTATTCTTCCTTTTTAGGAAATGTTCTATATATTAGATTTCATTTATATGCAATAAATCATACTATCGTAGTTATATCCAATTAAATAAATAAATGTTGATTCCTACTCTTTTTATCCAACAATTGTTTACGTTTTATTCCATAAACACTTCTACACACATCCTGGATTTTGTGTAAATGGTTGTAACGTTAAATCTTGTCTACTTCCCATTTTATATTTATGGTTTCTAAAACCGATTAATATTATTCCCTAGTCCAAACACCCTTTTGCCCAATTTATATTAACATATCCTTAAATTATTGCAATTTATTATCTAACATACAACTGAATCTATTTCTAAATTTTCATAATTCATTAACACCTTACAAAAGTTTACAAATACAGGGCTTGTATCGGATAAAACTTATTTTCATTGATGAATTCAATACTTGCCTTTATTTTATTTATTTCCAACTTAATATCCAATCGCAACAATTTCCACTATTACACTTATTAATTTCAATACATAATTCAATTTTAATAAATTCAACATTATAAGTTTGATTAAATTTATTAAATTCACTTTCTTTCTATTATTCAAGGTTATTGATGTCAATTTAATGAAACTAATATTGGCTCAATATCTATACATTAAATATCTCAATTCAAAACTTAGATCTCAACTTATGAAATAGTTAAATAATAAATTCCATCTAAATCTACATCTTCCTACTATCTAAATATTTAGAAAAATTACTTACCACTTTTTATTGTAAATTTCTAAACTAGAAGATTTGTGTCATTTCTAGCCCTCTGGATATTTTATATTAACTAAAAGCAAATTTACATATAATTTCCATCGTCAATTATTTTAGTGAATAAACCTTCAAAGGTTACTGCAATTAATCCCCTAAATTGCAATAAATTCTAACAAATTTGACTCTATTTGATTACAACTCACAAATAAATCAATTATTCCCCAACTACAAAGTTACCGTTTCTTATATATATATATCACTACAGTAATACTTCCAAATGTTCATCTTTTGTTTGCATAAATTACTGTATTCAATTGAATTGTAATATTGTTAACTTACACATAAATAAAACTTAACAACTAATAGAATAAATAACTTACAAAATTTGTTGTCATAAATATATTTTATAAGTCTACACTTAATTATTATCTTATAATACGTTTTTACGTTACTATAAAATTTATACACTCTTCCGTTACCATATTAATAATTACTAAAGTAACGTTCATTCTTAATAACAACGTTATACTATTCAACATATAAAAGGACTCCATTCCCCAAATACATTCATTTATATGTATTCCCTTAAAGTTCTCCTTTATTGACTAGACACATTAATTTAGATTCATTTACATCGAATGCCCTTCTTAGCTATATACTCAATACATGTTAAATCTACATAATTTTTACCCTTTTATTCAAATTCACTTATACCATCAATAACAAAATGTTGCCCTAAATTTAGATTCAATTATATACATTAGATAAATGGGTAAACTTTTGTAATTATCCCATATATGAAAATATTTTTATGCATACATTTCCACTTACTCACTATGCATTCATTTATTAAATTACTAATTTCCTTAGTCAACTTATCCCCTATTTACTACCAAATTTCAAATTTAATTATGGCTTATCAATACATAAAATTTACAAAGGCGAAACAAATTTTATTACTATCTTAAGTCCATTTATTATTGACAACATTCATTAAATCTCCTTATCAACACTTATTGCATTGATTTATTCAGCGGTCACCTTTTATTTAGTTACTATCCATTTTACAATCCAATGTAAGTCTTCCACTATTTATTTTATATTAAATGAATTCCATTCTACTTAATCTTTTTATTGATATTCACTAATTCAACCCTTATATCAGTTTCTTATATTTAACTTTAAATCAAATTGTGACAATCTACATTATCCAAATCTATTGTCATAAAATTTTATTGTTACACTAAATTACAACTACTATACCAAATTTCTACATTTATTCTAAATTAGATTAGAAATTATATTAATTTAGCGGGTCGTTACAAGTATTGAAAATTTTGTTTCAAAGCTATGGGTTTAATATATATATTTGAAAGTACTCTGATTTTGGGAAAAAGAATATATTTTGAAATAAAATGATATCACATTGATTTGGGTTTTAAAACAGAAATGATATCGTATTTATAGGATTTTGAAACGGATATTATATTCTAGTTTTAAAGTATAAACTATTTGAAAAGACCGCGGTGTAATAATAACGTTTGGTTGTTAAAGAGACCGGGGTCGGAAGTTGTCATACTCTCTGCCAACTCCGAAACCACTTTAACAACCGTGTACGCGGTGGAGATTCCAGAATGAAGTAGGATGGTGGCGGCGTTTCCTTTGAGGTAAATACGTGGACCCGACTCCCGTGAGTTGGCATAAGGTGGCTAAAACAGGAGCGATTCTCGGGCCAATGAGGTCATTCCTTTGATCGGACGCACTCCTTCGATATTATACTTTGACTTCTGGATTGATTCGGTGGCTACTTTTGATTTTTTTATTTGGGGTGCTGTCCGAGGTGGGCGGTAGTAGCTGCTACGCGTTACCACCAGCCCGGATGCATAATTGGTATATCTACCCTGGCATTGCCTAGTTGTGTCGTGTCACCTACCCTATCGCGCCTTGTACGAGTTTGGTTTTCTCCCATAGCCCGTGTGGTATCCTCTGGTGGCTTGCCGATTAGGAGGGACTATGATATTGGATGGACTACTAGGACTATTACGTGTTAAGTGGAATACTGGGTCACTCCTTAACGCTATGTAAAAGTAAGTTTATTTTACTAATAGATACTATTATAATAGCGAAATATTACTACATAGTAAATAGTTTAACGGATCCTTAGGAGATGTAAATCCCAAGCATCTCTTAAGTTACCGCACTCACGTTAGACACTGGATAGGAGATGTCAAACCCCGTAAACATCTCTGACGCCGTTACACTCATATTTATTTCAGTTAATTTAACTTACATAAGATCTTTTAGTTCCGACTCGAGTATTTTGTCTTTTCAATTCGCTCGGGTCAGTCCGAGCGTTTCAGGATTTGAAGATTTTATTCTGGAGGATGAAGACAAAGATTTGTATTACTATTATCTGCTATATTATCCCACTGCACTATTTTATTTCGCTGTATTTTTGATAGTCTATGGTATGTATAACTCTGATATATATTTTGTAAGTATAATTGAATATTTTGGAAAACAGCTTCATGAACTGTATATTTTATTATTATATTTTATCCTTCCACTATGAGATTCTGTTTTTTTTATTTGTTTCTTGTTTTTTTCTTATTTACCCCATAACAATCCGCCCTTCCGTACGGTTTGAATTGGCACGTGTGTCGATTTAAAGCGTGCGAAAAGGCGGGACGTTACATCTGGTATCAGAGCTTTGGTTTAGCGAAAAACCTTAGCTTTGTAGGGTTTGACTCTTTACTAATAGGATAATAATACCCTATGAGAGTCGATGAGTGTATATATGAGAGTGCATACTTGTTAGTGTTATAAAAAGGTTTTAAGATTGTGTTAACCTGTTTCGTTTTGTATTTATAAATTTTGGTTGATGCATGGGACGCTATGACATCAATAGAGATTTCTAAACACTTAATAGGACAGACCGACATAATATTTGGTTTTAATATAGGTGAATGAAATAATTTTTCCTATTATATTTTCTATTTATATAAATTAAATTTTTATAAAGGTTATATTTGGTTGTCTTATATTAGTTGTTAGGTAATGAAATTTATAAATAATAGTCGAAATGAGGTTGAAAATAAAATAAATGAAGAATTTGGGAATTTGGAATTAAGTTCCGGGATTTTTGAAAATTTCTTTCGAATAATTTTAGAATATAATAGTATTGTTTATAAGTATTCTCTGATATACATATTTCAATATAAATTGAAAGAATTGTTTTAAAAAGGAATTTCGAAAAGGAAAAAATTCTGTACTACCCTTTTTGTCGCTGGAAAATAATTTCGGTGATGAGTGCACGCATCATCGACATTCGTTTTCGAGTTTCGAAGTGGGAAGACCATTGTA
This sequence comes from Allium cepa, assembly GCA_030765085.1. NCBI lineage: Eukaryota > Viridiplantae > Streptophyta > Magnoliopsida > Asparagales > Amaryllidaceae > Allium > Allium cepa. Next base: position 764,247,672 of record CM060929.1, read on the forward strand.
GTAGTTTTACTGTAGATTCGTTTTTGATAAACAAATGAAAATTTCAAATTGTTTTAAATATAATTGGATATAAATTGTAAGTATATATTTATCTATTATTTTAAAACGATTTATGAATAAAACCCAGTATTTAAATTCTTAAGTTTTCATTAATTAACAGTTTCAATTACTGTAATGAATTGGAATGTAGGTAATTAATAAATTGAAACCTCTAAAGGAAATAAGAGATTTAATGCTAAGAAATTAAAGGATCGGTTATAAATGAAACAACAAGAAAGTTGAAATTGTAACTTATAAAACAAAAGATGTGATTATTGAAAATTAGATTAAATTTAAAGAAATGAGATAAAACTTGTATAAGTTCAAATTGCATTCTTTAAACATATATACAACTTACCAAAGGATGTAAAAAGGTTGAAATGTTAATAAGAAGATGTAATAGATATTATACAAGTAATAAATTTCAGGTAATGAAAGTAATTGATGAAATTCTTAATAAATAAGAATTTGTTGTTCTAGTGGTATAAACTTAGGTATAATTGAAATTGTTTCTAATAAAATATAATAGAAAGATAAGTAATATAAATAAAAGATTATAAACTTAAGAACATGAAACTAAGTAGTGGATAAATGAATGTAATATAATAAAAGAAAAATTCATGTTATGAATAAGTGAAATGAGATTTTGGTTGGAAATGAATAAAAGTAAATGAAACCGTAAGAAAAAAAATGTAAATTAAAAAGATAAATTATTATATGAATGAAATTAATAAAAATGAAATTAATCTATTGTGTGGAATTGTTGTTTGCTTGACTTATAGCTGTTTGGGAAAAGATACTCTAAAATTGTTTGGATGAATAAATAATTTATTTAGTTTCATCTAAGACTGTTGAGTAAATGGTGTACTAAGTAGTTTATTTTCCATTCTGTGCAATTTAAAGTTGAACCCAAACAACTATTTGTTTTGTTTGATATGAATGAATGATTGATTATGTTGATTCTGTATGATGGTTGTATGTTGTGATTGCAAGTGATTGTTGGGTTTGACATTGCTTTGTTTGTTAGTGGATGAAACAAAAATAATATTTCATTTTATATAATTGTTAACCTTCTTGGATTATATAAGTGAAATTCAGGTTATGGAAGCAATTGCTACTGCTTCGGTTCCATAAAATAAGCGTTAGTTGTCCGACTAATAGGTACGTTTTCGGATTACGGTTTATAGCGTTCTCGGGTTGGGATATATATTATTTTGGTAAATGTACGTTGTATATTGTTATATTTGATATTATATTTTCTTCCGAGCCTCCCCGTTCAAAGGAGACTCTGCCGAAATTTTGTGAAAGTTTTGGACTTAGAAAATGTTTAAAAATATTTTCCAAACTTTAATGATTTAAGTACAAAAAGATTTAATGGTTGTAAATTTGTATACTTTATTTAAATTAATTAATTTTGTAAATTTAATTGTTTATAAAGTTAATGTTTTGAATAAGATATATTGATTTCTTAATTCCTCTTTTCCCTTCTTTTCCCTTTTTGGGGACGAAAAGTTTTGAGTGGGGGAGAGTGTAACCACCCTTGAATTTCAACAATTTAATTTGTCATATTAATAAGATTTTGGAATTTAATTTATAAAGAAGTATAATTGTTATAATTTGTAATGCAGTCAATGTTAAAATTAACCTATGAAATATTATATTGATTAAAATAGACTTAATTAAAAAAGGTTGAATTGAAAAAATCCTATTTATTGGAACCTTATTTATTGGTATGAAAATTTATAATAAATGAGTTATTGCAAGAAATTAAATAGAATTCTAATGAATGAAAGTAGTGAAAAGATTATACCCGGATGTAATTGTATATGAGAAATAAAGGAAAGTATTAAATTGTAACAACCCAGGATTTGCATTACCAATTAATAAATAAAAGTTAGGATTTTATTTATTTTAATGAAGCGTAAAAGGATTTGGAATAACAAAATTTATTTGAAAAAGGCTATTTTAATTAAATGGGAAATATGGGATTTTAAAATAAGGATAAAATGTTATGTTTGGAAAGTTAAATATTTTAGGAGAGATTTTAAAACGGTTTTGGGTAAGAAAAATGAGTTTTATAAACATACATGAACACTTATACTAATTTTTGGAAACATGTAAATAACCTTCTTCTTATTGGGTTACTAAACTTAACCCAATAACCCACCCTAAACCTCCTCTATAAATTATCTCAAACTCTCCTAACCTCATTCATGCATCCCTAATCAAAACCCTAATCATTTCCTAAAGCTTTCTTAACAAAAATGCCCTCTGTCTTCATCTCCTTCTAGTTTTAGCTTATGCAAGTCATTCTATGCAAAGGTAATGCAAATACCCACCTCAAATCCATTTTTATATCTTTCTAATTTCTGAAATTTATTTGGTAACACATGTTTTATGTGTTTTTTTTGATCTTATTGCCTCCTAATCATCTTTTTCTAACTTGGGTTGATGCTATAGTGGTCTTTGTTGCTTTCTAGAGAGGTATATTGATAAAAACCTCTTTCAATATGTGTTTAATCCTCTTTTGATTTCAGTAATCATTTAGTAAAACATGTTTTATTATGTAACATGTGAATCATAGCTCTTTGATCATCTTTGCTTTCATTTTGGGTGTGCACATAAGGTGTTTGTGATATTGCTTCATAAGATAATGCTAAGCTTTGGCCCTTTGTTTCCCTTAATATAGTGTAGTAATCATTATATGGTAGTTAGTGATTGATATTAGTGAAAATTTGATGCTAAAAACTTGAAAAAAACACCCAAAATCACTAAAATCAGCATTTCAAGCTGGCTGGAATGCTTCAGCCTGAAAACAGGCTGAAACAGGGGTCTGGGTGCACCAGGGCAGGCCTGGTTTGCACCCAGGCTGTTGCCCGGGCGCAGGAGGCTAGCCCGGTTGGGCTAGCCGGTAATAGGCCAGCCCTTAGTGGGCTGGCGCGCACTACCTCCCCAGCCCATGCGGGCTGGGGCTTGGGCCCACCTCCCCAGCCCGCGCGGGCTGGGGCTTGGGCCCACCTCCCCAGCCCGCGCGGGCTGGGGCTTGGGCGCACCACCCCAGCCTGCGCGGGCTGGGGCTTGGGCCCACCTTCCCAGCCCATGCGGGCTGGGGCTTACAACATCTCCCCAGCCCGCATGGCTGGGGCTTACCAATTCTCCCCAGCCATTTGGGCTGGGGGCTGGACTGAACCATCTACACCGCATGGTGCAGCCTGGTTCACAGAAACGGGCTGCACCATGCGGTGCAGCCGGCTTAAAAAAAAAAACCTTGATTCAACTCTACAGTACTTGGTGCAGCCGGGTTCCGACCCACCTGTTGCACCATTTTTGGTGCAACCGAGTCCGAGTTGCCCTATTTTGGTGTAACCGCTTCAAATTGTTTGTTTCTGCAATGAACCTTTGGGCTTCAATTGCTAATCAGAAATTGTCGAACCTTGATTCACAACCATTCAGAATATATTCCAACACGTATATTGGTTTTTAGTGATTTTCTGATTTATCGATTTCTTTGAGATTTGTCTCTAGATTTCGTACACGGGTTTTTATGAACTATTTTAAAAGGATTTTTCACTCCTAAATGGCTTTCGAAATTATTATATAATATTATTTTTAATTATTAAATTAATTACTCCATAATAGGAGAGTTTTCAAAAGCTGTTTTAAAGTGATTTCATGATCAATTATAAATCCGTTTCGCACCACTATTTTCTATAATAAAAACCTCACACTCACTTTTAGCACGTCGAGCGAAGTGGAAAGGTGCTTAAACGGTTAGGAAATCTCCGGCCTATGGAACCGTGTGTATTTTCTTTCCGGTTAATCCCCGACCTATTCGATTGATCATTTTGACCTTTGGGTCTAGTTTACCGATGATACGAGGTGGACTTTTTATTGTTTGGAGTGTGAGCTTGCTATTGGTTAGTAAACCATTTAGTGCGAACGTGGGTTATGGGACTCATTGTTAACACTTTACGGGTTCCTCTCCAAGAAGTTTGTGACACATTAGCCTTTGGGCGGCCAGTACTGGACCTTTGGGTCACCACGCCTCTGGGCAACCGTCTTTGGACACCTGCTCTATGGAGCAGTTTTTTCGGCATGTGCCTCTAGGCCTTTATCCTTCTGGGAAGGATCTCGCCGTCTCGCGCGTTCCGCATCTGTGCGAGTGATCGATCACAACTCTACAGTACTTGGCAATAACGACTCTGGTCAGTGCACGTGCTACACTTGTATTATCTGATGATTTTATATCCATTCGAGTAATGCCATTCGGTGTTGGTTCTATGGAACCATACGATGTAAGTGCGATTACCTTGTGGATTCACAGTGTCTCTGGACACTGCTTTTCAGTATTCGTTTCCATTGGCTTTTCAGTATATCCCTATTGCTCTTTGGAGCAACGATCTTTGCTTGGACATCGATTACAGACTCTGTTCACTCTTGGGATTATTGCCTATGGGCAACTTTATATAGCTTTGGCTACGCCGATGATATGAGGCGATTTTATTTATTTACCCCTTTGGTGTTGATATTTTCTTTGGAGATTTTTACTGTTTATTGATGATTAGGAATCGTCATTATATTCATGTAGTCCATAATACTCTTCTCTTTGGACAAGTACTGTTTTATTTATGTACTGCATTATTATGTTTATCTCAGTTTATTAACTGATTGTTTAGCTAGCCTGACCCGAGTGTTTTTCGCTCGGGTCAGACCGAGTTGTTTCAGGTTAGGTCTCTGGACTTAGCTTTCTGTGCTTACGCTTGGACATAATCTGCTATGCTGATAGATAGCTCTTTATGTTTGTCCACTATTTTGATACTCTGATTATTCAGTCTCTTATGTACATATTTTGACTCACATGTGTGAGCGGTGGCTTTGTACCCACCTTTTGATATTTGGATCTGTATTGATGATATATTGTGCCTATGTTCTGTGACTGTTATGTGACTGTTCTGTGATGATGATGTTATCATTTAGTATTATGTTTGTTCTGAACCTATTTTCCTTAGCCATTGTAATTTCATTATAAATATCTATTGGATACGTTGAACCACTTGAGAAAAGAAAACCACCTATTCGACGTATTCGGTAGTTAGTTATAGCTTGATTACATATGGTCGCTTCCATTATACTCTATTCTCCGTTATAGTTGACGGTACTACTCCGTAATACTCTTTACTAGAGTAGGTCTCGGAGTGGGGCGTTACAGTTTGGTATCAGAGCTAAGGTTCAGAATTAAGCATAACAAACACAGAACAGACACGTAGTACAATACGTTATAATACGATCCAAATTGAACATATCCACCTTTAGATAAGTAAGTTAGGAATATGTGTAGGAATCTATTATATTCCGTAATATTCCTTAATGAATTATCTATCTTTGAATCGTGCTTAACTAAATCTTGCCTTATCTTTCAGTATGGCTGGTAGAGGTAGGAACCTCCATTCTGCTGATGCTGGACAGTCCAACAACCCTCACCCAAAGGGCGTATACATGACCACGTGTTGAATATGCGCTTATATGTTTTTGTTTGATGATAATAAACATATATATTCATTTAAATGTATTTGGTTATGTACTATTTTGTTTTGCATAGATTAAATAAATATTTGTTGAATAAAATAAATTATACAGAATTTGAATTTGAATTCAAACAGAACAAGTTACACAGATTTTGAATTCAAACAGAAATTTTATTCAAACAAATATTTATTACAATCTTGAATAGTACAAATTCATGCTCTCACTATACATATACATTTTTGATTACATCACGATTACATCACAAATATTTTACATTGATAACCTCACTACATATCACTCACACTCGTATTTTGTCTTCAACTGCATTCCAGTTTGAATCCAGCATCTGAGAAATCTGCAAAAATATCCACTAACGCAGTAAAATTGAAAAAGAAATATTTTTGCAATATAAAATTAAATATGACTTTTGAAAATATGGTTTGCCTCAGTTATTTGGGTTGTTCGTCATCATTCGCACTTGAATTCATCACAAAGTCGTGCACATAGATATTACAGGGACAGGTAACCATAAGTGGCTGCAATACACACGTGTACATTCATACACGTGTGCACTGCCTCGCCAACTCATGTGCATGGCCAACAAGAGCAAGTGTGCAAGTGCAAAAAGAAAGTCAATGATCAAGCAAGTCCAATTCGAATTCATGATAGCAGACAACTCAAATTCCAAATGCATCAGTACATGAATACTGTAACAAATGCAAGCTCGACTATCAGTGCAATGAACACTACAACAATGACCAATGAACAAAGAACAGAGACCAGACAGGTCAAGCAACAAGGCAGATCACAAATGCATGCAAGTGTCAAATTACAGGTGCAAGTGTACATAAGAGAAGTACAAAATGACCAAACAGCAATAGTGAATGGGGCAAAGCACAAAAGTGCACAGCAACACAGTAGTAAGACTACAGCCACCGGTATACACAACAAAACAGTGTCAAAGAAAATGTCAACATAAAGTACTACAGAGATCAATGCAACTTCACAGCAATCATAACACAAGCCAGAGTGAATGCAGACAAGCACATGAATACATAAAGCTACAAGTGATGCAGCATCAATCAAAAAGTGATATGGTGAAGCACTAACTCAAGGTTACAGGGCAGTGGACAGTACAAGACTGACCAGAATACAAATGAATCAAGTCAGGCATGAAGACAATGCCAACAACAAAAACAAAAAGTCCAGTTACAACATGGTGAACAAGACACAGTGCTGAGCACATGCAAACTGCAATGAATAATGCAACAGAGACCAAGAACAAGCACAACATGTATTAGTGGATCTGCATACATGAATACCAGATGTTCAAGTGAAGTTCAGGTAAAGGTTATGGAGACCAGAGCATAGAAATGTGCAGACCCAACCAACAAACTCAAAGAGCATATGTATCAACTACAAGCAGATGCAAGCTAACCAGCAAATGAACAAAGGCAACAAGGTCAGAGTTTTAAAATGCACAAATATGCTATGCAGTGAAGCAATACACAGCAAGTGGATATAAACATCAAGCCAGAAAAACAAAGCAACTCAAGCTCGAGGCAGTGACAGTATGAAATGAAATGTAACTACAAGGCATGAAATCATAGTGAAACAGTTCAAGTGGACAGTGAAGGCAATACACAAGTCAGTGGAAAGCTACAAGGCATAGAAACTGCATAACAACTGATCAACAGTGCACAACCAACTCGAGAATTTACGCAATCAAGACCGAATGCAAACTGCAGTAGTACACTTGAACATCATGAACAAATGGAAGAAGTACATCATGATATTAAGCACACAACAGCTAGTGAAATGATCAGAGAATCAATGCCGTGTGAAGTCGAAAGAAACAGGGATAAACACTGTAAACATTGAAGCCGTGGATATGATTCAAGAAATCAAAACAGTGCAGTGATGATCAGGGCACAAAAGCAAGTATCAAAATTCTAATTCTTTGAAAAAGTCAGAAATGAAAAAGGGGAAAGTTTCTGCAGTGACAATCAAGAGAAAATCGAACGCGTAAAAATTCAAAACCGTGATTATCAAGTTAAAACATATCAGGAAAGCCGTGAGTATCACAAGTAACTAAATCAGGAAAGACGTGCGCAACTGGTAATTAAGAATTTAGGAAAGTATCAAGTTAATTCGAACGAATTCAAGAGTCTCGAATTCATATAAAAACCAATCCCAATTCACATCATCGGCTATCGAGTTCAATCAAGAGCAATCAAGTTAAAGCAAGCAATTGAACCAGCAAACGAAGAATTACATACCGCAAATTCAACGAACTCGGTCATCAGAAGAAGCAGCTGCAACAATTCACAATTTCAAAGTTAACCACAATCGAATATCAGAGAACAAGCGACGCAAGCCATCAAATCAGAGAATCGAGCATCAGAACGAAGCCCTAATTCGAGAAAGAGCCGAAGCCCTAATTCAACAAAGAGAGGCCGACATTTTTCACAAGCAAAAGAAGGGAACGGGTTGAAAGAATAGTGGGCCGGCCTAATTATTAAAAAGGGGGTTTAGCTTTTAAATTTTATAAAAGGGGTTTTTTAGTTTTTATAATTGAGCAAAAATTACGCATTCACATTCGTATTTTAATTTTTTGCTCCTGCGGTTATTTTTGAAGTTGTTTTTTTCTTTTCGTGTCAAAGAATTTGTAAATCACCACCTAGAGTTTAGGTAGTGTCAGATTGTCTATTTAGAATTAGTTCAGTGAGCAGGGAGTGCGAGTTTGCAAAGCTCTATAGGCGGGAGCAGTGTTTGCGAGTGAGCGAAACTCTATAGGCGGGAGCAGGGTGTGCGAGTCTAGTAGAGTGTTTGTGAGCGGGAGCAAAAGGGTCTGCAAGTCTAGTAGAGTTGTTGTAAGCGTGATACTGTTTAATTCTAATAGAAATCTGTGAATGCAGCAGTAGGCAGGGGTTGCCGAAGCTGGGTAAATTTTGTGTGTGATTTACTTTTCAGCATATTTATTTCTGCAGTTTATTTCTGTGTTTAAATCGAGAAAATTTGCTATAACCCTATTCACCCCCCCTCTAGGGTTAATCTAGATCCTACAAGTGGTATCAGAGCCCGGTATATATTTTATTTAACTCTAGAGTCATGAATCCGTCAAATAATGCTTTTTCTGAGGGGCAATCTATCGTTAGGCCACCCATGTTTAACGGGAATGATTATGCTTATTGGAAAGTTAGGATGAGTATTTATCTTAGTTCCGTTGATTATGATGTTTGGGATATTATTGAAACTGGCTATAAACCTCCCACTATAATCGTTGGTGGTACTGAGATTCCTAAACCTAAGGATAGATGGGATGCTAACGATAAGAGATTGAAAACAACAAATGCTAAAGCCATGAATGCTTTGATATGTGCTCTTGATAAAAATGAATTTAATAGAATTTCTCATTGTACAACAGCACAGGAAATTTGGCACACTTTGGAGGTGCACACGAAGGAACTTCTCAAGTCAAGGAGTCTCGTCTAGCCCTATTCAGCAATGAATACGAGAACTTTGTGATGGACAAAGGCAAGAACATAAAAGACATGTTTGGACGCTTTTCAACTTTGGTGTACAACGCTAGAGCACTTGGGAAGGTATTCACTGAGGTAGAGCTTGTGCGGAAGATACTACGAGTCTTACCAATGAACTTTGAGGCAAAAGTCACGGCAATCCAAGAATCGAAAGATCTGAGTAAGCTAAGCATGGAGGAGTTGATTGGAAACTTGATGACATATGAGCTTGAGCTAAAAGCAAAGGAAGAACGCAACAACTCCGAACCAAAGAAGAAGATGATTGCCTTAAAGAGCAAAGAAGAAAGTGATGAAGAAGGAGAAGATCCAATTGAAGAGCTTGCAATGGCTGTCAATAATCTTAGAAAATGGTCGAAATTCAAGCCACGCAAGAAGAAAACAAATCGTAATAGGCCAAAAGATTCTGACAATTCCGATAATGAACCAACATGTTATAACTGCAACAAGCCTGGCCACATCAAACCAAAATGTCCACTTCTCAAAAACAACAAAGGAAAGAAAAAGGCGAAGAAGGTATTTGCAGCGACTTGGGATGATGAAGAAGGAGAAGAAGCTTCGGATAGCAGCGTAGAGGAGGCTAACTTGTGTCTTATGGCGAAATCAAATTCAGATTCAAGCTCAGAGGAATCTAGTGAGGAAGGTGAGTATTCCTATAGAGATCTTGTTTTTATGTGTTCTGATCTTACTAAAGTAGTTGATGCTCTTGAATCTAAAATTGAAAAACTGAAAACTGATAGGAGAGAACTTGCCCGTAAAAATTTTAGGTTAGAAACTGAACTTGAAAATATTCAAAACCTAGAATGTAAAAGATGTAAAGTTTTAGATTCAGAATTGACAAAACTTAAAAATAACTCTGAGAATCTTGAAAAAGAAAACTTGAATCTTAAGGAAACCATCGACACTAGGAAAAAGGATTTTATAAATCGATGCACCTCACTTGTCACTGAAAATACAACACTAAAAACCAAAGTCCAAGATCTTGAGAAATCTTTGAATAACTTTTCAAGAGGCGAAAAATCTTTCAACATGCTATTGGGAAATCAAATTTTTGCTAACAACAGAAAAGGACTTGGTTTTGGGAAAACACAAGCTGGGGATAATGCAAAAGGGAAAAGTGTCTTTGATATATGTGAAATAATTGGACATCATTCTGAAAATTGTAGTCATAGGAACAAGAACACAAAATTTATACAAGTTTGGGTTCCTAAGAATTCTACAAACAAATTTCATGTCTATTGGAACAAGAATGAAAAGTCTAAACAAGTTTGGGTTCCAAAGGGTTTGTTTATTCATAATGTTACTGCCACTAACAATCATGGACCTAGAAATAGGTCACAAAAATCTTTCATCGTGTAGGTGTGGTGGCAGGCTAAGGAACGACAACGGTGTTCTCTGGATTTTGGCTGTTCCAGAAACACAACGGGCAACAAAGCAAAGTTCCTTAGCCTAGTATAAAGGTGACAGAATCACAATGGGCAATCACGTAAAATTATCGTAAAGGTAAAACAGGTGAAGGTATAATTCTGTGATAATATGCACCATATTCTGAATTAAATCATCCAAAATTGTGATAATGAGATGATGTCTTTAATTCTGACTTATTCTTAATTGATATGATTTCTTTTGACTTGTTCTTACTTTGATTTGTGTTTAAAAGAAGACCAACCATCCTTTCATCATTGAATTTAATTTGTTTAGTCAAATGATGGTATCTTATTGATCCTTGATTACTCGTGCTACACTTAGACATATTTTGACATTTTGATCACTACTTGTAAATTTGCACGATTTCAAACTCATGTGAAAAAGGATTTTAAGAAATTGTTGAAACTTCAAGAAATTGTTTTTGAAATAATTAAGATGTTGATTGACTGTTGATTACTCATGAATATAATTGTTTATCCTATGGTTTCTGAAATTAACACCATGATATTTGTTTGAGTGTGAACATGGCTTCAATTCAAAATCCAAAGAATGTCATTTAAATTGTTGCTAAAATTGGGTTTGAAATTTTTGATGCACACTTCATGTATGGTTTACCAAATCCAGTTAGTGATATTTTGGATTGAAAAAGAAATTCAGATGCAATTCATACTAGTAATCTAGTTGATAGAAAACTTACGAGTTGAACGTGATTTATTCATTTGCTGCATCGTTTTTTTTTAAAAAGAAAATATCTGCATATTTTTTCACTTGAAATAATTTTTCATTTAGCAGAACTTTTTTTCTCATATAACCCCTTCGAGAAAATAATTGTTTGACCCTTTTTTTCAGATTAGTTAATTTTATTTGATTTTAAATGACAAATTTTGACTGATCCGACTCCCTACTAATTATCAAAGAGATAAATAGTGATTGAAAAAGTGATGAGTGTTGATATTTAACATACATTACTCAAGAGAGTATATTTGGAAAATTTCTTTAGGAATTAAAACAAGAATTATAAAACTTTTTGTTGGGTAAAGATTCCATGACCATTTCTATATCTATCATTATTTCTATCGACCATGGTTTATCAAATATTCAATATAGTTTGTCGATATGTGGTACTATAATCAGGAATCGTTTGTTTTTCATGTCATATTCTTTAAATAAATAAATATCCAAAGTATTCACTCTCATTTAAAAGTCCTCACGGTTATGCATGGGTGAATTACTTGATTTTTTTTTGATTATGTGCTTCCATGCTCATTTAAAAGTCCTTACGGTTATGCATGTATGGAACGCATATCAAAATTAAATTGTTTAAATAGACAAGTTGATTCTAATCCCATTTAAAAGTCCTCACGGTCATGCGTGGTTAGAAGATACTTGATTTTTTTTTAAAATTAAATTCGAATACTACTAATCTCATTTAAAAGTCCTAACGGTTATGCATGATTAGTAGATATTCAAATTCCTGATATAAATACCACAAGATTGATTCAACTGTATGATTTTATATGAACATCATATCCATCATTTCTAAAATTGGAATATGCGCCTAACAAGGGTAGTTATGTTTTTTTGTTTGATTCTTATTGAAGTTTAATATTTATATTCAATTTGAGATTAATGTTGGATTAATATCGATCACTTTATCTCTATTTTTCTCTCACACTATTATTCTTTTGCTGATAACAAAAGGGGGAGAGAAAAGTTAAGATTTTGTCAAATAGAATCAAGCAAATGTCAAATAATTTTTCCATATGCATCTAGGCTCATTTGAATATATTTCTATTTGTATGCATATATGTAGGGGAGCATCATGTAGAGAGGAAGCATTAAAATAGGGGGAGCAATTAGAGTATATAATTGGTTAAAGTATATAATTGGTCAAATACATTTTAACACGGTCAAAATCTTAAATATATGTTTGTTATCATCAAAAGGGGGAGATTGTTGAATATGCGCTTATATGTTTTTGTTTGATGATAATAAACATATATATTCATTTAAATGTATTTGGTTATGTACTATTTTGTTTTGCATAGATTAAATAAATATTTGTTGAATAAAATAAATTATACAGAATTTGAATTTGAATTCAAACAGAACAAGTTACACAGATTTTGAATTCAAACAGAAATTTTATTCAAACAAATATTTATTACAATCTTGAATAGTACAAATTCATGCTCTCACTATACATATACATTTTTGATTACATCACGATTACATCACAAATATTTTACATTGATAACCTCACTACATATCACTCACACTCGTATTTTGTCTTCAACTGCATTCCAGTTTGAATCCAGCATCTGAGAAATCTGCAAAAATATCCACTAACGCAGTAAAATTGAAAAAGAAATATTTTTGCAATATAAAATTAAATATGACTTTTGAAAATATGGTTTGCCTCAGTTATTTGGGTTGTTCGTCATCATTCGCACTTGAATTCATCACAAAATCGTGCACATAGATATTACAGGGACAGGTAACCATAAGTGGCTGCAATACACACGTGTACATTCATACACGTGTGCACTGCCTCGCCAACTCATGTGCATGGCCAACAAGAGCAAGTGTGCAAGTGCAAAAAGAAAGTCAATGATCAAGCAAGTCCAATTCGAATTCATGATAGCAGACAACTCAAATTCCAAATGCATCAGTACATGAATACTGTAACAAATGCAAGCTCGACTATCAGTGCAATGAACACTACAACAATGACCAATGAACAAAGAACAGAGACCAGACAGGTCAAGCAACAAGGCAGATCACAAATGCATGCAAGTGTCAAATTACAGGTGCAAGTGTACATAAGAGAAGTACAAAATGACCAAACAGCAATAGTGAATGGGGCAAAGCACAAAAGTGCACAGCAACACAGTAGTAAGACTACAGCCACCGGTATACACAACAAAACAGTGTCAAAGAAAATGTCAACATAAAGTACTACAGAGATCAATGCAACTTCACAGCAATCATAACACAAGCCAGAGTGAATGCAGACAAGCACATGAATACATAAAGCTACAAGTGATGCAGCATCAATCAAAAAGTGATATGGTGAAGCACTAACTCAAGGTTACAGGGCAGTGGACAGTACAAGACTGACCAGAATACAAATGAATCAAGTCAGGCATGAAGACAATGCCAACAACAAAAACAAAAAGTCCAGTTACAACATGGTGAACAAGACACAGTGCTGAGCACATGCAAACTGCAATGAATAATGCAACAGAGACCAAGAACAAGCACAACATGTATTAGTGGATCTGCATACATGAATACCAGATGTTCAAGTGAAGTTCAGGTAAAGGTTATGGAGACCAGAGCATAGAAATGTGCAGACCCAACCAACAAACTCAAAGAGCATATGCATCAACTACAAGCAGATGCAAGCTAACCAGCAAATGAACAAAGGCAACAAGGTCAGAGTTTTAAAATGCACAAATATGCTATGCAGTGAAGCAATACACAGCAAGTGGATATAAACATCAAGCCAGAAAAACAAAGCAACTCAAGCTCGAGGCAGTGACAGTATGAAATGGAATGTAACTACAAGGCATGAAATCATAGTGAAACAGTTCAAGTGGACAGTGAAGGCAATACACAAGTCAGTGGAAAGCTACAAGGCATAGAAACTGCATAACAACTGATCAACAGTGCACAACCAACTCGAGAATTTACGCAATCAAGACCGAATGCAAACTGCAGTAGTACACTTGAACATCATGAACAAATGGAAGAAGTACATCATGATATTAAGCACACAACAGCTAGTGAAATGATCAGAGAATCAATGCCGTGTGAAGTCGAAAGAAACAGGGATAAACACTGTAAACATTGAAGCCGTGGATATGATTCAAGAAATCAAAACAGTGCAGTGATGATCAGGGCACAAAAGCAAGTATCAAAATTCTAATTCTTTGAAAAAGTCAGAAATGAAAAAGGGGAAAGTTTCTGCAGTGACAATCAAGAGAAAATCGAACGCGTAAAAATTCAAAACCGTGATTATCAAGTTAAAACATATCAGGAAAGCCGTGAGTATCACAAGTAACTAAATCAGGAAAGACGTGCGCAACTGGTAATTAAGAATTTAGGAAAGTATCAAGTTAATTCGAACGAATTCAAGAGTCTCGAATTCATATAAAAACCAATCCCAATTCACATCATCGGCTATCGAGTTCAATCAAGAGCAATCAAGTTAAAGCAAGCAATTGAACCAGCAAACGAAGAATTACATACCGCAAATTCAACGAACTCGGTCATCAGAAGAAGCAGCTGCAACAATTCACAATTTCAAAGTTAACCACAATCAAATATCAGAGAACAAGCGACGCAAGCCATCAAATCAGAGAATCGAGCATCAGAACGAAGCCCTAATTCGAGAAAGAGCCGAAGCCCTAATTCAACAAAGAGAGGCCACTCTCACTTGGGATCAGTTCCGAGAGCACTTCTTGCTCAAGTTTGTTCCCGAGTCCGAGAAGATAGCCCTTACACGCCGCTTTATTGACCTTAAGCAACGAAAGACCTCCGTTGCGAACTATTCATCATCTTTCGAGGACCTGTCTAAGTATGGCCTCGAGTTCATTAGCACTCCTTATAAGAAAAATCTCAAAATTGTAGAAGGCCTGAAGAAATATTTGAAGAAACAGCTTATGCTCCAGCTTAAACTCCCTTTTGATGAGCTAGTTGACGCAGCGCTTCACGTTGAAGTGGTGGAGCGTGAGAGAGACAGCGATGGGGATGTTGAGGGTTCCAAAAACCCCGATCAGAAGCGGGGTCCATTTCAGAAGACCAAGCCTTGGAGCAAGAAGAAGAAGACTGGCAGTTCTACTTTTTAGACTCAGACTCGTCCTCAGTCCCAGACTCCTGCTCAGTCTAGTGGGACACGTCCCCCGAGGAAATGCTTCAACTGCGGTTCTCCAGATCACTTTATTCGAGAGTGTCCCAAACCTCTCTATTGCACCTTATGCAAGAAGGAGGGACACAGGATCTCCACTTGTCCTACTGCACCTCCTAGATCTGGCAAGCTTAATGTTGCCAGGGCTCGTACATTATCAGCTAGCCTCGAGGTACGCATCCTTCCGTTCTCGAAGGTTCTATTTTATTTCATTGTAGATCTTGTAGAGTTCTCTTTGATACGGGTGCCTCTCACTCATTCGTATCAAAGGAGCTAGTAGATGCTTTATCCTTGGATGTTACTTGTTTGGTTTCTTCACTAAGGATTGTGAATCCCATGGGCGGATCCACGACCCTTAGCTTGCTTTATGAGGATATAGATATTGATCTTTGTGGATTTTCTTTGCGTACGAATCTTCACGATATGGAGTATTTGGGATTTGACATAATTCTTGGCATGGATTGGCTCGCTCAGTACGACGCCAAAATCATTTGTTCGGAGCGGATATTATTTCTTCGTCATCCTGACTCGTCCGCTCCGTTGGCTATTGCTCTTCAGGATGTTGGGATTTCTGATATTACTTTATTCTCTCTTGATTCACGGGATGAGGATTTGGACATATCTCGTATTCCTGTTGTTCGGGATTTCCCCGATATATTCGAGCCAGTATCAGGCCTGCCGCCAAAACGGGCCATTGAGTTCCGCATCGTTCTCATTCCAGGCTCCCACCCAGTTGGGCGTTCTCCAACGAGAATGTCTATTAAGGAGAATGAGGAACTCAGGAAGCAGTTATTTGAGCTTGAGGCGAAGCTGTTCATTCGGTCCAGTTCTTCGCCAGGGGGTGCTGCTGTGGTCTTCTTTAAGAAGCCCGATGGCTCTCTTAGGCTTTGCATTGACTATCGCAAGCTTAATGAGTTGACCATCCGAAATCGTTATCCATTGCCATGGATAGATGATATGTTTGATCAGTTGAGCAGTGCGAAGGTCTTTTCCCAGCTCGACCTTGCCACCAGATTTCATCAGCTCCGAGTTGCGGATGATAGCATTCCTCTTACCGCTTTCCGCACTTGTTATGGTTCTTTTGAGTGGTTGGTCATGCCACTCGGCTTGACGAACGCACCGGCTTTCTTCGTCGATCTTATGAATCGAGTATTCCAGGAATACATCGATAGATTCGTTCTGGTTTTCATCGACAATATTCTTATTTATTATAGATACGAGACAGAGCATGCTCATCATTTGCGGATCGTCTTGGATACTCTTCGTCAGCATCAGCTTAAGGCCAAGCTCTCCAAATGCCATTTTTGGGAAAGCAAGGTCAAGTTCTTGGGCCATATTGTATCATCTGAGGTTATTTCTGTCGATCCTGCCAAGATCGAAGCTATTCAGAATTGGAAGCAGCCCGAGAACGTTCATGATATTCGTAGCTTCCTTGGTCTGGCGAGTTATTACCGTCGGTTTGTCAAGGATTTCTCTCGAGTTGCACTTCCCCTTACGACGTTGACTCGTAGGGGTGTTCGCTTTATTTGGTCTGATAAGTGTGAAGCTTCCTTTCAGCGACTGAACTAACTTCTCACTCATGCTCCTATTCTTGTGGTTCCTGAGAGTAACCAGGATCTGGTTGTTTACATCGATGCTTGTGGTAGAGGGCTCGGTGCTGTGCTTATGCAGAAGGATCGGGTAGTTGCTTATGCTTCCAGGCAACTACGTCCGAATGAGGTTCGCTATCGTACTCATGATCTTGAGTTAGCAGCTATCGTCTTTGCCTTGAAGACGTGGCGTCACTTTCTATTAGGAGAACGCTTCACTCTTTACACTTATCACAAGTCTCTGAAGTATCTTTTTAGCCAGAGAGATCTCAACATGAGGCAGCAGCGATGGCTTGAGTTTCTCGCCTCATATGATTTAGATATTCAGTATACCCCTGGCAAGGGGAATCGTGTTGCAGATGCGCTCAGTCGCAAGCACTCGGCGGTAGTTTCTAAGATGATTGCCGAGTGGGATATTCTTGAGACCCTATCTTTGGGTGATATTAGAGATCAAGCTCCATCTTCTGATTCTCCGGTTCTATTATTCAGCTTGGAAGCTCGTCCTATCTTATTGGATCGCATTGCCCATGCTCAACGGCAGGATCCAGACTTATTGCATCTTATTCACCTTCTCGAGTCGGGATCCAGTGATGAGACATTGTTGGATTATTCTCTTGATTTTCGTCGGTGTCTTCGTAGGAAGAACCGTATTGTTGTACCATCTGATTTATCACTTAGGCGTGACATTATGGACGAGTGCCATCGCACTAAGTACACTATACATCCCGGTTCGAGTAAGATGTATGCCGATATGTGCCGGCTATATTATTGGGAGGGTTTGAAGAGAGATGTGGCAAGTTATGTGAGCGGTTTCATGACTTGTCAACCGATCAAGGCCGAGCATCAGCGTCCATCTGGTCTTCTTCAGCCTCTAGAGATTCCATTATGGAAATGGGATCAGATATCCATGGATTTCATTGACGGTCTGCCTCGATCGAGGTCAGGCCATACTTCTATCTGGGTTATTGTTGATCGCTTGACCAAATCGGCTCATTTCATTCCGATTAGGTCCACTCAGACTGCACCTCAGTTGGCCAAGCTCTATGTGAAGGAAGTCGTTCGACTTCATGACATTCCTAGCTCCATCGTTTGTGATCGAGACACCATTTTCACTAGTCACTTCTGGAAGTGCCTACAGTCGGCTTTGGGCTCAAAGCTGAATCTCTCGACTGCTTATCACCCTCAGACCGACGGTCAGACTGAGAGGGTAAATCGTGTTTTGGAGGATCTTTTGCGCTGTTGTATTCTGGATTTCGGAGGTAGTTGGGAGGATCACTTACCGCTTGTAGAGTTCTCCTACAACAACAGCTTTTAGTCTAGTATCGACACGGCACCTTTCGAGGCTCTCTACGGAAGGCCATCTCGCTCTCCGGCATGTTGGTTAGAATCTGGCGAGAAGCTTATGCTTGGTCCAAATTCAGTTCAGGAATCTTCTAAAAAGATTGTTCTTATCCATCAGAGAATGAAAGAAGCACAGGACCGCTAGAAATCCTACGCGGACAACCGTAGGAAGCCTCTTGAGTTCTCCATTGGTGATTTTGTCTTCATTCGGATTTCTCCCATGAAGGGGGTTGTGCGTTTCAGCTCTACAGGGAAGTTAACTCCTCGCTATGTTAGACCATTTCCTATTACGGAACGCATCGACCCTGTTGCTTATCGTGTGGCTCTATCTGCTCATTTTATTGAAATGCATGACATGTTCCATGTTTCTCAGCTTCGCAAGTGTGTACGTGATCCTGATTCTATCATTGAGCCACATGTCATGCCGATTTAGAGATCTTCCCTGATTTATCTTTGGAGCAGCAACCTCTTCGTGTGCTTCATTCGGAGGTTAGACGCCTTCGCAACAAAGAGGTTCCACTCGTGAAGATTCAATGGTCACCGAATCCTAAGGACTGCACTTGGGAAACCAGAGAATCTATCGAGCGCTCTTATCCTGGCTTTCTCCTATCTTCTTCTGCGGGTAAGAATTCTCTATTTTATCCCTATCACTTCTTTTGTGGAATTAACGTTATAGACGACAACTATCTCAAGGAATTGCGGGGACACAATTTTCTTAAGGGGGGAGTCTGTAACAACCCGGGATTTGCATTACCAATTAATAAATAAAAGTTAGGATTTTATTAATTTTAATGAAGCGTAAAAGGATTTGGAATAACAAAATTTATTTGAAAAAGGCTATTTTAATTAAATGGGAAATATAGGATTTTATAATGAGGATAAAATGTTATTTTTGGAAAGTTAAATATTTTAGGAGAGATTTTAAAATGGGTTTGGGTAAGAAAAATGAGTTTTATAAACATACATGAACACTTAGACTAATTTTTGGAAACATGTAAATAACCCTCTTCTTATTGGGTTACTAAACTTAACCCAATAACCCACCCTAAACCTCCTCTATAAATTTTCTCAAACTCTCCTAACCTCATTCATGCATACCTAATCAAAACCCTAATCATTTCCTAGAGCTTTCTTAACAAAAATGGCCTCTATCTTCATCTCCTTCTAGTTTTAGCTTATGCAAGTCATTCTATGCAAAGATAATGCAAATACCCACCTCAAACCCATTTTTATATCTTTCTAATTACTGAAATTTATTTGGTAACACATGTTTTATGTGTTTTTTGATCTTATAGCCTCCTAATCATCTTTTTCTAACTTGGGTTGATGCTATAGTGGTCTTTGTTGCTTTCTAGAGAGGTATATTGCTAAAAACCTCTTCTAATATGTGTTTAATCCTCTTTTGATTTCAGTAATCATTTAGTAACACATGTTTTATTATGTAACATGTGAATTATAGCTCTTTGATCATCTTTGCTTTCATTTTGGGTGTGCACATAAGGTGTTTGTGATATTGCTTCATATGGTAATGCTAAGCTTTGGCCCTTTGTTTCCCTTAATATAGTGTAGTAATCATTATATGCTAGTTAGTGATTAATATCAGTGAAAATTTGATGCCAAAAACTTGAAAAAAACAACCCAAAATCACTAAAATCAGCATTTCTAGCTGGCTGGAATGCTTCAGCCTGAAAACAGGCTGAAACAGGGGTCTGGGTGCACCAGGGCAGGCCTGGGTTGCACCCAGGCTGCCGCCCGGCGCAGCAGGCTAGCCCGGTTGGGCTAGCCGGTAATAGGCCAGCCTTTAGTGGGCTGGCGCGCGCTACCTCCCCAGCCCATGCAGGCTGGGGCTTGGGCCCACCTCCCCAGCCCGCGCAGGCTGGGGCTTACAACATCTCCCCAGCCCGCATGGGCTGGGGCTTGCCAATTCTCCCCAGCCCATGTGGGCTGGGGGCTGGACTGAATCAGCTGCACCGCATGGTGCAGCCTGGTTTACAGAAACGGGCTCCACCATGCGGTGCAGTCATCTTAAAAAAAACCTTGATTCAACTCTACAGTACTTGGTGCAGTCGGGTTCCGACCCACCGGTTGCACCATTTTTGGTGCAGACGAGTCTGAGTTGCCCTATTTTGGTGTAACCGCTTCAAATTGTTTGTTTCTGCAATGAACCTTTGGGCTTCAATTGCTAATCAGAAATTGTCGAATCTTGATTCACAACCATTCGGAATATTTTCCAACACGAATATTGGTTTTCAGTGATTTTCTGATTTATCGATTTCTTTGAGATTTGTCTCTAGATTTCGTACACGGGTTTTTATGAACTATTTTAAAAGGATTTTTCACTCCTAAATGGCTTTCGAAATTACTATATAATATTATTTTTAATTATTAAATTAATTACTCCATAATAGGAGAGCTTTCAAAAGCCGTTTTAAAGTGATTTCAAGATCAATTATAAATCCGTTTCGCACCATTATTTTCTATAATAAAAATCTCACACTCACTTTTAGCACGTCGAGCGAAGTGGAAAGGTGCTTAAACGGTTAGGAAATCTCCGGCCTATAGAACCGTGTGTATTTTCTTTTCGGTTAATCCCCGACCTATTCGATTGATCGTTTTGACCTTTGGGTCTAGTTTACCGATGATACGAGGTGGATTTTTTATTGTTTGGAGTGTGAGCTTGCTATTGGTTAGTAAACCGTTTAGTCCGAACGTGGGGTATTGGACTCATTGCTAACACTTTACGGGTTCCTCTCCAAGAAGTTTGTGACACATTAGCCTCTGGGCAGCCAGTACTGGACCTCTGGGTCACCACGCCTCTGGGCAACCGTCTATGGACACCTTCTCTGTGGAGTAGTTTTTTCGACATGTGCCTCTGGGCCTTTATCCTTCTGGGAAGGATCTCGCCGTCTCGCGCATTCCGCATCTGTGCAAGTGATCGATCACAACTCTACAGTACTTGGCAATAACGACTCTGGTCGGTGCACGTGATACACTTGTATTATCTGATGATTTTATATCCATTCGAGTACCGCCATTCGTTGTTGGTTCTATGGAACCATACGATGTAAGTGCGATTACCTTATGGATTCACAATGTCTCTGGACACTGCTTTTCAGTATTCGTTTCCATTGACTTTTTAGTATATCCCTATTTATCTTTGGAGCAACGATCTTTGCTTGGACATCGATTACAGACTCTGTTCACTCTTGGGATTATTGCCTATGGGCAGCTTTATATAGCTTTGGCTACGCCGATGATATGAGGCGATTTTATTTATTTAACCCTTTGGTGTTGATATTCTCTTTGGAGATTTTTACTGTTTATTGATGATTAGGAATCGTCATTATATTGATGTAGTCCATAATACTCTTCTCTTTGGAGAAGTACTGTTTTATTTATGTACCGCATTATTATGTTTATCTCAGTTTATTAACTGATTGTTTAGCTAGCCTGACCCGAGTGTTTTTCGCTCGGGTCAGACCGAGTTGTTTCAGGTTAGGTCTCTGGACTTAACTTTCTGTGCTTTCGCTTGGACATTATCTGCTATGCTGATAGATAGCTCTTTATATTTGTCCACTATTTTGATACTCTGATTATTCAGTCTCTTATGTACATATTTTGACTCACATGTGTGAGAGGTGGCTTTGTACCCACCTTTTGATATCTGGATCTGTATTGACGATATATTGTACCTATGTTCTGTGACTGTTATGTGACTGTTCTGTGATGATGATGTTATCATTTAGTATTATGTTTGTTCTGAACCTATTTTCCTTAGCCATTGTAATTTCGTTATAAATATCTATTGGATACGTCGAACCACTAGAGAAAAGAAAACCACCTATTCGACGTATTCGGTAGTTAGTTATAGCTTGATTACATATGGTCGCTCCCATTATACTCTATTCTCCATTCTAGTAGATGGTATTACTTCGTAATACTCTTTACTAGAGTGGGTCTCGGAGTGGGGCGTTACATAAATAGATTTATGTAATAAAACATTGTCAACAGTATTTGATTGCAAATTAAGGAAACGTGTTAATGAGAGTTAATATTTAATGAACTTGAATGAACGTTACAATTTAATTAAAATTCAAATATTATTGCTTAGCTATAAATAGAATATGATAAAAACAAACACAACCAATGTTAGAAACGAAATTTTAATGTTCGTTGTTGATAATAAACCTTACTTTAATGATTATTAGTATAGTAACGAAAGTGTAAATGAAAATTAAATAGAAACATAAGTTTACTTTAAGGTAGTAATTGATAAATTGGGAAGATAGTTCATAGTATGGTAATTATGAATTAATTCGCAATGTATATAGAGTAATAAGTTGGTTTAAGGATGAAATTGAGGAAAATTCATTTATTGATTTTAAAACCTTAATTAATGCATTTAATTGATAGAAGTACATTTAGGAATATAATATTTATTCAAATTAAGTGGTACATAGGCATATATTAATCTAGCGTATATGAAATTATAAATCCGGATCGATAAGTAACGAACTTATGAATGCAATTAAAAGCAAATAAGTGGCAATTAATATACGTTGCTTGTTTATTTAATATGTCAAATAAATTTTTGGTAATGGATTACAATAAATCTTAATTTAACTTTTGGTTAACGTAAATTAAAGTAACAATTGATGTAATAAAGAATGGAAAGCCTATCAAATAGGATTATTGAAAATAAATTGGTAATTTCTGAATTAGTGAAATTGGAAGTAAGGATAGTAATTATTGTAATAATTAAAATGTGAGTCAATTAGAATTTAATGAACCTTAATTTATATTAATGAGAATCTAAGGCAATAGTCACCAGATATGAAGGAAATGGCATGAATTGAAATTGTAAAACAATAAGTGATGTAATATAGGAATGAAATCAAAATAGATAAGTTTGATTGGGACTTTAATTTCAAATAACGTGTGAAATTGACCAAAATATAGCTAATGGAAATATGATAATCAATAAATAAAAGATGAAATGAGAGCATTAATGTAATGAATAGATATTAACTATGATTATAGAAAGGTTTAATAGAAAATGGAAGGATTGAAATCAGGTTTAAAGCAATGTATTGTAGGTAATTATAAATAACTGGATTTATTAAATTGAAAATAAATGAAATTAAACATCTAAATATTACGTTAACAGAGATTTAACTTAAATCCAGGAATATTAAAATAATAGATTTTGAACCCAATATTAAATCCATCTACTTAAAATTTATGGATGGAATAATCATTGATTTATTTAATTTAATAGAAATTTTGGGAATTTAATTTATAATTTTGAATATAATGAAATTGAAGATTTGACACCGCAATTGATAGATTTATCAACTTTAAATTGACATTTAAACTTGTTTAAAATTTTGTATAAATGATTAAGAATTATAAAGTGGTAAAGATTGTCAATTTCAGAATTTAAATGGGAAATTTGATTTAGTTAATTTATTTTAAATTTATTTAATTAATATCAAAATAGCCATTTTGGCCACTAACTCGGATTTCAAAGAAACAAGTTTCATCGGATCTGTAACAGTGAATTATTGTAGGATTTCAAGTTTCGTAGCGATCGGACTTGTCGTTTGATTGTACGGACTCGAAACGCCTTGAAATCGATAAATTGAAATCAATTGAAATCAATTTGAAAATATTGGTTTTAGCATAACTTCTTCATACGATGGAACTTGGACTTGAAACTTGTTCCATCACATTTAAAATATTTTAAAATGCCTATTTTGATAT
Source organism: Allium cepa (assembly GCA_030765085.1). Lineage (NCBI taxonomy): Eukaryota > Viridiplantae > Streptophyta > Magnoliopsida > Asparagales > Amaryllidaceae > Allium > Allium cepa. The sequence continues at coordinate 764,271,809 of CM060929.1, forward strand.
ATGAGTTGACCCAGCTTCGTTCTGGAGTCAGAACGGGCTTTTTGGGCCATTTCGTCGTTAGCGCGTACATCTATTTTATCTGATCCATTCTATTTCAAAACTATCTATAAATACATTGTTATAAACCACAGCCTTCATAATTCTTATTTTTCTGTACGTAAATTCATTCTATTCCTCCTCTTCCTCAATGGTAGACAAAATTCTATATTTCCACATCCAATTGCAAAATTAATCTGACGCTAAAATTTCAAACTCCTCAAAAAAATCTAAAAAAAATATATGTTGAAGCTTTTGATGTATGCATCTCAAACTAAAATTCGTTTTCCGATTTGATGCATCGTTTGTCCAGAATTTCTAAATCAATTCTCGACCGTTCATCGCGCGTCGATGAAAGTTGTCGGATCGACGAACCATTTCTGGGTTTATTAGAGGGGACCGAGGGGAGTCGATCTATGGTATTCATTCGTGGAATCAACGGCTAGATTTGAGGGAAAAATTCAGGTGGGGCTTGTAATTGGAGGCGGCGGTCGGTGCGTTGGCTCGTACTGATTGATGTCATGGGGGCACGTGGACTACGCGAGGTCGGCAGCGGTTTGGAAGGCTTACGCCTTGCCGTGGGTGGCGCGGTGATAGCTCGAAGTGGCGGCGTGTTTTCTTTGTGCTTGCGTAGGTTGTAACTAGCATTGCCTGTAGCGTGCAGTGAAGAGGAAGAAGGATGGCGTGGAGTGGAGGTGATTGTGTTCGCTTTTATATTATTTTTTTTGAAATTCAAACACAATTTTCGCTACATCTTTCTCATACGATGCCCGTTTTACGCGCGGTTTTTTTGTTAGGATCATAATGAATCCTAACATTTTGGCGCTGGTTGGACGGATTCTAAGACTGGTCAATTTTTGGGTTTAAATTGGATTTAAATTCAATTTAAATTCGAAAGGTGAGTGTTTTAACCCACTCACAACTTCTAAGATTTCTTATGTTTGTTAAATTAAGTTTTGATGTGTTTTAAAATTTATCTATGATTATTTAGCGTATTTTAATCATCCTCTCAGTTAAATTCCATTTATTTAATTAGATTGTTATTTAATTATCTATTGCATATAAACTACCATTTAAACAGTTATTTAATTTATTATTGAATATAAACTGCTATTTAACACCAGTTGTTTATTATTCGTTCTATATTAATGCTATGGATTGAATTTGATGATGATTGTGATAAATGATTGATGGTTGACATTGGATGAATGGATGTTGTATTTCATATTGTTAAAAACTGCAAGTTATTATGCATTTTCATTTCATTCGGGATTGCGGTTTGAAATGATATATAACCATAAATTTTATTTTTAAATTGCGGATTGAAATGATAAATATCTGTATCACTTGACTAAAGGATAGAAAATTTTATACATACACCGCGGTATATATATAAAAATATTTTGAAATGATTTTCTATGTTTTGTAAAGAAATATATATACGGTTTTATGAGATATTGATTTTGGATATTTGATAAAGGTTATTTTATATATAGTTAAATTCTGGGTTTTAAGCTATGTATAAAATTGTTTAAAGTACGAAGTAAGTTTAATGATAAGGTTGATTTTTTTTAAATATATTATGGATAAGATTTTACTAAAATTATATTCCAATATAGAGTTTATATTGATTTTTATAAATCAAAGTTGAGAAGATAGTTTTGAAATTGATTTGAGATTTTATTTAATTAAGAACTTATTGAAATTTAGATTTAAAAAGAATACGGTGTTATAACTAAATTCGGGTTTAAGATGATTTAAATGAATATATCTAGTCTAAATAAATTGAGGAATATTCAATTATTGAATTTGAAAGTTTTATTTAAAGGATACTGGATTTATTAAGTAAGTATTTCAAAACTAAATAATAGTAAAGTGAATTTGGCACATATATCTATGTATGTATGTATGTATGAATTAAAAATTTAGTTTTGAAATGGTGGAATATTTAAAACTTTGAAATATATGGAAATTTAAATGGTCTATTTGGGAATTCAAATCTGTATTTGGAATTGATTTGAGAAATTAAAAAGATAATTTACTTTATAAAGTAATTTATTATTAAACCATTTAAGTATTGAAAATTTTGTTTCGAAGCTATGGGTTTAAGGTATTTATATTTGAAAGTACTATGATTTTGGGAAAAAGAATATATTTTGATATAAAATGATATCATATTGATTTGGGTTTTAAAACAGAAATGATATCGTATTTATAGGATTTTGAAATGGATATTATATTCTGGTTTTAAAGTATAAATTATTTTGAAAAGACCACGGTGTTATAATAACGTTTGGTTGTTAAAGAGACCGGGATTGGAAGTTATCATACTATCTGCCAACTCCGAAAACCACTTTACCAACTGTGTACGTGGTGGAGATTCCAGAATGAAGTAGGATGGTGGCGGCGTTTCCTTTGAGGTAAATACGTGGACACGACTCCCATGAGTTGGCATAAGGTGGCTAAAACAGGAGCGATTCTCTGACCAATGAGGTCATTCCTTTGTTCGGACGCACTCCTTCGATATTATGCTTTGACTTTTGGATTGATTCGGTGGACACTTTTGATTTTTTTTATTTTGGGGGTGTTGTTCGAGGTGGGCGGTAGTAGCTGCATGCGTTGCCACCAGCCCGGATGCATAATTGGTATATCTACCCTGGAATTGCTTAGTTTTGCCGTGTCACCTAACCTATCGTGCCTTGTACGAGTTTGGTTTTCTCCCGTAGCCCATGTGGTATCCTCTGTTGGCTTCCCGATCAGGAGGGACTATGATATTGGATGGACTACTGGGACTATTACGTGTTAAGGGGAATATTGGGTAACTCCTTAACGCTATTCAAAAGTAAGTTTATTTTACTAATAGACATTATAATAATAGCGAAATATTACTACATAGTAAAAAGTTTAGCGGATCCTTAGGAGATATAAATCCCGCGCATCTCTTAAGTTACTGCACTCACGTTAGACACTGAATAGGAGGTGTCAAACCCCGTAAACATCTCCGACGCCATTACGCTCATATTTATTTCAGTAAATTTAACTTACATAAGATCTTTTAGTTCTGACTCAAGTGTTTTTTCTTTTCAATTCGCTCGGGTCAGTCCGAGCGTTTCAGGATTTGAAGATTTTATTCTGGAGGACGAAGATGAAGATTTGTATTGCTATTATCTACTACATTATCCCACTGCACCATTTTATTCCGCTGCATATTTGATATTCTATGGTATGTATAACTCTGACATATATTGTAAGTATAATTAAATATTTTGAAAGACAGCTTCATGAACTGTATATTTGATTATTATATTTTATCCTTCCGCTATGAGATTCTGTTTGTTTTTATTTCTTTCTTGTTTTTTTCTTATTTACCCCATAACAATCCGGCCTTCCGTATGGTTTGAATTGACAAGTGTGTCGATTTAAAGCGTGCGAAAAGGCAGGACGTTACAGAATCAAAGTGACATAACTTGCCTAAATCAATCAATGGCTTGGCTACACCACATACGGTTCAACCATCATCTTATATTGCTTGGTCATGACGGTTAGAGGTGTGCTAGAGGCCAGAGGCTGAGTATAAGCATGAAGAAAAAAGAAGAAACAAAAAGAGAAAAAGAAAGGAGAGGAAGAGAAGCCATGGATCTAGAGCTTGAATATAATTTTCTTTCACGCAAATGATAATGAGAAGTTTTGGAAAGTTTTTATGTGTGATAGGCAAGAGAAATTCATGGCACAAATAAAGGAATCAACGACTAAGGTAAGTAATAAAGAGGCTATGCAATAAAAGATGAGATTTTGAATGGTTTGGAACATAAAATGGCAACAAATACTTGATGTATTTAATAATAAAAATTCTTTCTTTCAAGGGATGAAATGAGAAATGGAATAAAATGAGATATGTTTGAGGAGTTTTGTACATGAATGATAAAAGGAAATACATGGCTATATAAGGAAAAAAACAGCTAAGGAGTTGTGAATACTAGGGAAACGGAAAGGCATAAGTTAAGGAGGAAGAAACGTACAATATATTTTATTTTTAAATGCAAATGGAAAAATGAGAGACGGGAAATAATTTTTTTTGTATGTAAATTTTCAACTTGATATGCAAGGCTATCAGTAGAGTAATTCATGGCTAGGAATGAGGAGGAAACTGTTAGAAGATAATAAAGGCCATGCAAATGAAAAAGGCAAGAGTTTAAACAATGAATCGTATGCCTCTTAAATTTCTCCAAGCCATTTATTTGCACACATATCTTTCTAGAAATGAAATGTGAAGTAAATGTGTACGTGAATTATGAAGTGGAGTGGATGGTAAGAAAAGATTTGAACGGCTAAAGAGGAGTAAATGATAGGAAAACAAAAAAGCTAGGAAATAAAAGGCAAGAGATAGGGAGAAAGAAACACACACACACACACACACATATATATATATATATATATTATTCTTAAATGAAATTGAAAAGAGGATATTTTGAGATGTTTGTACGTGATTAACAAGAGCAATTCATGGCTATGAATGGTGAATGGATAGGATATGTAATAAAGAGGTTAGATAAATAAAAAGGCAAGCATTAAAGAAATGTAACGCATGTCTCCTTGATTTCTTCCAAGCCTTTTATGAAAAGATATACCCACAAGTAAAATCCAAATAAATAAAGTTTAGATAAACAAAATAGAAAAATAAAATAAAATAACATAGAAAATCAATATATAGAAATGAACATAGAAAAATTGAAATTGAAATACAGAAAATAACTACGTGTAAAACGCTGAAAAGTATAACTCAGAATTTAACGAAACGAAAAGCATAACAGATATCATAAATATATTCTGCTTCAAAGAAAAAGATTAAAAATTCAAAATTCAAGTTTTTTAAAATTTTAACTGAAAATTCAAATTTTGACCAAAATATAAAATTTTCAAAAATCGTTTATTTATTGCATTTGGAAAATAAATTACAAACAAATTCCAAACTTACATTGGAAAAATTCTAAAAATTAACTTTTAAATGATTTAAAAATCAAAATTTCAAATAAAAATTTAATTAAAAATATTCACAAAATTATGGGTTGTTATATGTTCATTTTGTTTACACTTGTTTATTACCTATTTCATTTATTTAAACATTTGTCATCAATATGTATTTTATGCCTAAACCCCTCTTTATTGAATTTATTTATGATTTAAGTTTTAAACCTTGTCATTTTAATATTTGCAAATTTATTTACCCCTTTTGGTTTTTTTTCTTTTTTTTAAAGATTTGCATATAAATGTAAATTCAATTCATCACTATATGTATTTTGAAAGGAAGAACATTAAATCTATTTTTATCAATTTCCCTTATTTTTATTATTATTAACTTAAGTTAAAATATCCAAACCATTTATATTTCATAAGTTATACACACACACATATTTAAACAACATTTATTAAATTTGAAAATAATTAGTCTATTTAAAATCTATTTATACCTATATATATAAACAACACATTATTATTATATATTTTTTATTTGAAATAACAATTTTGCCAATTAAAAATTAAGTAAATTAGGAGATTATCAAATAAATACTTACCCAAATATTTATAATCAAATTTTTATTATTTTTTCAAATTTATTGAAACATCTAGATACTTTTATATTATCAGAATTTTGTCTGTACAATTGCTTAAAACGGTATTGCTATTATTTAACCTAGCTAATTATCAATTAACATATACTCCAAAATCCGGGTTATCACAGTTTTGGGTGGTCGGAGTAGTTGCCGTGGTCGTAAGCCACTCGCTGAAAGTCGCAACGTCGATCGATATTGACGGAGTTCGTGTGCACGTACACACGTATCATCGGTGTCAATCAATTATTGAAGATTGGGGGAGATGTGGTGGCTCGGGTATGGTTCGACGCTGTCTTGTGTTCGACTCGAAGGGTACAAGAACGGATGCATTGCTGGAGATTGGTTTTGGGAATTGCCTGGTTTTAAGTATAAGCAAAATAAAGTAGGTTTCCAAATTTTTATAAAGATCTAAACAAATTATTTTCAAACACGATTAAAGGTTTAAAATATATTTTTAAATGAATTAGATTCCAAGCAAGTGTTTGAGCAAGGTTTAAACAAATTTTCCATGTTTTAAATAATAAAGTAATGTCTAAACTTGTTTGATTTTAAAGTAATAATATGTTAGGACAAATTTTGAAACAAAATTCCTAAGTATTTTAAAAATGTAATAAATTTTGTAATTACTGGAATGATTAAGGGTTATTATTAATTGAGGATTTTTAATTACATAAATTAAGACTAATTAATTATTGATTTAAAAAGTAATTAATTAATGATTAAAGGTGGATAAATCAAGTGATTAACATTGATTTAAGATTAGGGATAGTCACTTATCGTAACTAATTAAAGATAATTAGTTTAATGGTAAATAATTGATTAATTTATTAATTAAAGATTATTAATTAAATGGAAAATTAAATAACTAAAGGTTAATTATTTAATAATTAAAGGTTGATTAATTATAATTAAAGGTTATTTTATTTATTATCAACGATTAATTAATAAATGACTAAAGAATAATTAATCAAAATGATTTGTAATTTATTAATGTTAATCACTAAACCAAATAGCCTATTTCGTAACACTTTTCTACTTTAAATTTGTAACAGTAATAACCGTTACAAATTTATAACAGATATTTCTATTACAAAAATTCCAAACGGTTATAACCATTACAAAATATGTAAAAAAAAATTGCAATATACCTGCTACCAACGGTTATAATCGTTAGGAATTAGATTACCAACGGTTATAACCGTTACAAAATGATAGTTCTGGTGTTGTGAATTAACCAGGATTAGTAATTCATAAGTAATTAATCTGATTTGAATTAATCAGACAATTAACTGATCTTACTTATGAATGTTTGGATTCTATAGGATGATTGAATTGTTTGATATTCCTGATATATGATGCTCTGTTATGATTTGAGCTGTGTTTAATGTAATTTATTATCTGTGACATATATCTATGATCCGTGAATGGAAGATAAACGGTATAGTTTTGTACCACTTATCAAATATATTGTTGTATTTGAATATCTACTGATTGATGATGATGCACTTCTATTGTGTAAAACCCCTGGACCACCCTTATACACACACAAATATGGATTGCACGAGGATATTAGCTAAGTCATGGATTTTTGAAATAGTTTGAAAAATTGAATCTTGAATCCAAATGGTTTTGGAAATGGCTTGGTTTTAAATTAGAAAGTTTGTGAAAAGGAATTTCAAAGATAAAAGTTATTTTTGAATAACTTGATTAAGTTTTGAAGTTTAAATAATTTGATTTAAATTTAAATTCAAGATTTGAAATTGAATTCTATGTTTGAAAACTAGGGATTAAAGATGTTATACAAGTTATATATGGGTTAAACCATTTTAAAGGTGTAGATTTAGGAATTTGAATTTAACTCAAGGCTTTAACTTTTGCGAATATAATTGGATTTATCCGAAATGAAAACTATTTGTTTTCAAATAATAGAAGCTATCATATAAGAAATGAATTTCCAATTGGTGTTAATGGAATTTCAAGTTTTCCAAGTTATGAATAAATCTTTGGAAACGGGTTTGAAAGCTATAAGTTAAATCGTTGTTTTAAAGATTGAATGAGTTAATCCTAATCGAAATGGAAATTGGTTTGAAATCCATAAATGGATCTTTGCGAAACTGGGTGAACTTTGTGGCATAAATCTTTTTATTTAAAGATTTGAAATGGTAATTGGTTTTAACCATTTGAAAGAAAAGTTTTGAGTTTTAAAGTTGTGACTTAACTGAAATCCCATATCTATATGTTTTTTAATATTGCGCTCATTATACGATTCAGCCGGGAGAGGACCTTGTGTCATATAACCCATTCCGAATAATGATACAATGTTATGGATTGCATTTGAAAACCAGTGTTGAAGACTGAGTATTTACGAGAACGATAGGATAACCTATCGATTGTCTCTACACCGAGTAGCTATAGTATAGAGATTCCCTAAGTAACGGGAAGTCCGATCGAGATTGTGGATACCCGAATTGAAAGGGCTTCTTCCTTTATTGGACGAAGTGCCTATGGTTCTGTTCAAACCTGAAAAAGACGTGTATGGTTGTATGCCTGACACTGTGCTTTGAGATATAAAACTGATCTTTATCAAATACATTTCTGTTTGGTGGTGGAGAATTTATTCTCTTAGCTTAACACCCTTCTCTGAGACGTACGAGCTCAGAGGTTATGTAGTTGATAGTTATCAGTGATACACTCCCAATTTGGTAGTGTGGCATGCTGAGTGCTGCTGTGTATCATTTGTTGATCAAAGCATGGCTTTTGTATAAAGCGTAGCTTTGTCGACGAGACTGCATCAGGACCTCACTCCCCGAAAATGGTCGAAACAGGAAAGATGCGGCAAGGTTATTAGAGTCGCTCCCTTTAGGGTGTGTCATTACTTTCTGGAAAAGGGTGCTATCATGGTATGGAGCCCAGATACTTAACCCATGTGGTCACTACAAATCTATTACTTTGTGATTGCTTTGTGGTTGAGAGGTGCCTCAGATAATGGTCGCAAATGACAGGTTGATGGCATGCTCGTGTAGTAGTTACCTAGTTATAGTGGTAACCCGGCCTTGTGTTGGTAGAGAACTGGTTAAGCTCTTGAGACATCCGTCCAGAGGCGTACCCATATGGCAGTAGGAAGTTCCTTAGCCTGACCATTTGTTGGAAAATCCAATCTTTAATACGCGCCTTGTACGGTTTTAGTTGTATAACCTGCCATTTACTTATGGTGGCGCCCCACTGTTTAGATGGTAGCTATAGTAGGTATACAATAATGGTCGTATGCTGGCTAAGATTAATATTATACTTTCGAAATGGTTTTCTACATTATGAACTAGTAATAATATCAAAGAAATTTTCTCGTGTCAAGCATATTTGACTATCATAAGGAGAAATCTCCTCCAATTCTGCGTTTGCATTGTGTGTGTGGCGAGAGGCCTTATGGTGGTTTCATTTTCTAAAAAGCATTGCGGATTTATTTTAAATTCTTTTGTTGTTTGTTTTAGAAGATAAACTGTTTTTTTTTGCTCATACCAGTCCTACGATTGACCTGGAGTTTATTGTTCCCTTCTAAACTCTGGGTGCCCATAATTTTTCCACACGGGCAGTCTAGAGTTCGGCTTTTCAGATAATCGAATAATAGGTGTAGATTCGATAGCTTTCAGCCTTAGGATTTGGCCATCGCATTTGGATTGAGTTGCTTCACTTTATCTTGATTGGGAGTTCGAGCTACTTCCGGATTGATGCTTTGGAGATGGAGTTACAGTTTTGGATTCTATCCCTCTTTCTCTCTTAAAGAACATATTGGAGATATTGTTCCGCTGCTGGTGTTATCTTTTTTTTCCGCTGCTATTGTCTTGTATCATATCTTTGATGTGTATTTATATTCATTGTATCATTTAGTTGAATCAGATATTGTATCAATGTTGTGTATTAAATGTATTATTTCATTGTTTTCTTCCACTGTGTTGTACTTAATGTGTTATAAGCTGCGGCGAACCAGATTCAACGTTTGGATCTACGGCATTTGTATACGAGTGTCGTATTCAATGCCGATTTTCGAAGGTCGAGTCAAGGTCGTTAGAATTGGTATCAAAGCTAAAGGTTGAAACTTTATCTCAGGAGTATAACACATTAGGTAACTCGTTAGAGAAAGGGTGAAGTATACCCTAGAACGAGCACATCCCTAAGATATCCGTTCGAATGCCTCAATAAATTCTCTTACTATCCAATGATAGTAAGTATGAGTGCAAGAAGAGGACGAGATAGGGGACAAGGGAGTACCACTATAAATGGTCAATACCCTACAATAGCGGAAATAATTTTCTCTATCAAACTCCTTCGATTCGATTCCAATTTTTTTTGATATCTTCGCGACAACTACAGAAAGAAATTTCGGTGTGATGGTGGCCCTACATATCATTATAGAAAATCCTTACTTCGTACCTTCATCGATTTCTTATCAGCTTTTCGATCTAAACTTTAATGAATTTGAAATTGAAAAGTTTGAACAAATTGGAAATTTTAAATTGAGTTAAATTGGTTAATAGAGTATGAAACTAAATTTGAATTGTATTAATAAAACCATATCGGTTAAAACCAAATTTGAAATTCTATTGTAATTTTTTTTGTAGATCGAAGTTCGAAGAGGGACAAGTTGGTGTAAACTTTAGGCTATTCCGACCTGAAGTCAGAATCCATATCTAGTGTTTGAGAAATGTGGTAGATTAAATCCATTTATCTATTGTCCGGGTCTCAATATATTCTACGAACGGTTAGTTATCCCTACAAACTAATTATTGCCCTTGCATATTGGTAGATCGGTGGACCCGATTATCCTGTGAAATAATTGTATGAGTTTGTTCTCATATTGCTGATATTTTGATTTAGTAAGCCAAATGCAAAATAAATACTCAGTTTGGTCTGAAAAGATATTTCTCTATCTTTCATCTTTTCTTTGTTCTCCCTTGCAAATTTCGAGGACAAATTTTTTTTAAGGGGGAATCTGTAACGATCCCGAATTTTTTATCAAATTTAAATTGATAATTAAAATAAATTTTGAATAAAATTGTAAATTAATTTGAATTTTTCAAATTTAATAAGATGTTTGTTTATTTGGGTATCGATTTTAAAATTTAATTGAGGCTTTGAAATTCTATATTTAATATCTTATAAATAAAAATTTGGATTTGAAAAATATGTCATTTTATAGAATTTGTTTTCTAATTTTAAGAGATATATGTAATATGTTTATAAAGTTATATTTTGAATTAAATACAAATGATTTTCAAAACAATTATTTAAAGCTAAATTCTATAATATACATGTGTGTGCTTATTTATTTTGAAAGTATAATAACTTGAATTTAAATTTTAAAACAAGAATGAACGAAAGCTTTAGATATGTATACATAAGAAAATGCAATAATGAGGATTCAAAATGGGATAAGTACATATAAAATATATGTGTTAGAGTATAATTTGATTTTTAAATCATATTGCTTTAATGAATATAAATATATATATATCACTAAAAGTAAACTAGTATACATACTAAAATTTTATTAATACAAAGCTTTGACATGAATGTATATTTTGAAAGTGTAAAGTTTAAAATGCATAAGAAAATATAAAAACATGTTTTATAAAATTAAAATAAGGCAAGGTCCAAAACAAAATTTATAAAATAAATTGAAGTAAGGATATAATCATAATTTGTATTGTTTTAACAAGTGTAAGTTAAGGAATGATATAAAGTAACAAGTGTTAACCATGCAAAATACAAGTGTTAGTTTGAAGAGGGCAAGGGGAAAAGGAATTATTTTCTTTTGAATTAAATTTGAAACCGTGGAAGGGGAAAAAAATAACCAAGCTGTCATTATTTTCTCTTCTCAATGACAAAATCAAAGAAAACAAACCAGCCTTCTCAATCTCTTCCTCATTTTCTCCAAATGGAAAAAACAATAATCCGCAAAACAAATTTTTACAAACCTTAAACCAAAGTCTGGAACAATGTAAAGCTTTAACATTAAAAGAAAGTCCAGATCCATGTCAAAACAAAGATCAGAGAATCTGGAAAATCAACCTGGAGAAATCAATTAGTAACCAAGATCAGAACAACTCAAGCAATCTTAAGCCTGAGATAAATCAACTCAACATCAAAGGACAAGCAATCCAGAGTTTCAACTTCAACCAGAGTTTGAAAGCTTCAGGCAATTTAAAAACTTAAATCATAAATCAGAGCAACATAAATTCAAATTCAGAATTCATCTCAACAAAACAAGTTCTAGTTGCAAATCAATTCAAAGATTTCAACATTCAAATCGAAAACCAGATTTTAGATCAGAGATCAAGTTCAAATTAAACTTTCCAGGCAAATTTCTCTGTTCCTCTCTGCTTTGCCAAACTCAGGTGAGCAAACTTGCCTTAAATCTGTCATGTGTGAATGCCTGCATTTATTTTCTTCTCTGATATATGTTATTCTGATTTGCATGTGTATATTTATGTGATGTATGTGTATATATACACATAAGAAAATCTAAGCATGCCTATATGAAAAAAGAGAGAAACCTGTCTCTGTCTTAGAAACAGGTTGACAAAGAACAAGAGAAAGAAAGAAAAATCATTTCTCAGATTACAAAAAGAATTAAGTATTGATCTTTAAAAGGAAATTCATCATGACAGTGTAATAAAAATTTTAAAAATAGTTTCAAATGTATTTATGGAATGAATATTACAAAGTTTGAAAATTACAGTGATAATTTTTTTTTACCGGAAATCCAAGTATCAGGATTTTAAATTGCAGTTATATGTTTGGATTCGCACTTCAACTTCACGAATTTTGATGACAATATCATGATTTTCAAGTAAGTATTTGAATATAATTTACGATATGAACTGATTATGCAATTTCAACAAAATCTGATGATCGTAGCGATGATAAATCTCGCGATCGAAGAGGGAGCATGTTTGTAGGTCAAGTTTCATCAAAAAAATGATCGTTGATTTATTATCCATTGTGATGATCATTCGAAGTCAAAGTAGGGTTTTTGTTGGTTTGAAATCGATGTTGGAGGTTGAGTTCGTAAGGCATTGTAAGGGATCTGGAATCAATCGCACCAGTAGCAACTGGAAGAAGGAAGATTGGCAATGCTCTGGACACAGTGGCTTAAGTTCTGGTGGCGTGGTTGGTCGACGGCGAGGTGGTTTAGCGATCTGGGTTTTGTTCCAGGTTCGGTTCAATAAGCTCGATTTTGAATTAGACTTTGTTAAAGCGTTTTGGGTGGTCGGAGTAGTTGTCGTGGTCGTTGGCAACTCACTGAAAGTCACGACGTCGATCGATACTGATCGGAGTTCGTGTGCACGTACACGCGTATCATCTGTGTCAGGCAATTATTGAAGATTGGGGGAGATGTGGTTGGCTCGGGTATGGTTCGATGCTGTCTCGTGTTCGACGCGAAGGGGACGAGAACGCATGTATTGCTGGAGAGGTTTAGGGAATTGCCTGGTTTTAAGTAAAAGCAAAATAAAGCAGGTTTCCAAATTTTTATAAAGATCTAATCAAATTGTTTTCAAACCAGATTAAAGGTTTAAAATATATTTTGAAATGAATTAGTTTCCAAGCAAGTGTTTGAGCAAGGTTTAAACAAGTTTTCCAAGTTTTAAATAATAAAGTAATGTCTAAACTTGTTTGATTTTAAAGTAACTATATGTAGGACAAATTTTGAAACGAAATTCCTAAGTATTTTAAAAATGTAATAAATTTTTTAATTACTGGAATGATTAAGGGTTATTATTAATTAAAGATTTTTAATTACATAAATTAAGACTAATTGATTATTGATTTAAGAAGTAATTAATTAATAAATAAAGGTGGATAAAATAAGTGATTAACATTGATTTATGATTAGGGATAGTCACTTATCGTAACTAATTAAAGATAATTTGTTTAATGGTAATTAATTGATTAAGGGTAAATTTATTAATTAAAGATAATTAATTAAATGGAAAACTAAATAATTAATGGTTAATTATTTAATAATTAAAGGCTGGTTAATTATAATTAAAGGTTAATTTATTTATTATCAGTGGTTAATTAATAAATGATTAAAGAATAATTAAACAAAATGATTTGTAATTTATTAATATTAATTAACCAGGATTAGTAATTCATAAGTAATTAATTTGATTTGAATTAATCAGACAGTTAACCGATCTTACTTATGAATGTGTGGATTCTGTTGGATGATTGAATTGTTTGATATCCTTGATATGTGATGCTCTGTTTTGATTTCAGCTGTGTTTAATGTAATTTATTACCTGTGATATATATCTGTGATCTGTGAATGAAAGATAAGCGTTATAGTTTATACCGCTTATCAAATATATTGCTGTATTTGAATATGTACTGATTGATGATGCTGCACTTCTATTGTGTAAAACCCCTGGACCACACTTATACACACACAAATATGGATTGCACGAGGATATTAGTTAAGTCACAGATTTTTGAAATGGTTTTAAAAATTAAATCTTGAATCCAAATGGTTTTGGAAATGGCTTGGGTTTAAAGTTGAAAGTTTTTGAAACGGAATTTCAAAGATAAAAGTTATTTTTGAATAACTTGATTAAGTTTTGAAGTTTAAATAATTTGATTTAAATTTAAATTCAAGATTTGAAATTGAATTCTATGTTTGGAAACTAAGGATTAAAGATGTTATACAAGTTATATATGGGTTAAACCATTTTAAAGGTATTGATTTGGGAATTTGAATTTAACTCAATGGCTTTAACTCGTGCGAATATAATTGGATTTATCCGAAATGAAAACTATTTGTTTTCAAATAATAAAAGCTTTCATATAGGAAATGAATTTCCAATTGGTGTTAATGGGATTTCAAGTTTAAAATGAAAATGGTTTTCCAAGTTATGAATAAATCTTTGGAAACGGGTTTGAAAGCTATAAGTCAAATCGTTGTTTTAAAGATTGAATGAGTTAATCCTAATTGAAATGGAAATTGTTTTGAAATCCGTAAATGGATCTTGTGAAGCTGGATGAACTTTGTCTGACACTGCGCTTTGAGATATAAAACCGATCTCTATCAAATACATTTCTTTTTGGTGGCGTAGAATTTATTCTCTTAGCTTAACACCCTTCTCTGAGACGTACGAGCTCAAAGGTTATGTAGTTGATAGTTATTAGTGATATACTCCCAATTTGGTAGTGTGGCATGCTGAGTGCTGCTGTGTATCATTTGTTGATAAAAGCATGGCTTTTGTATAAAGCGTTGCTTTGTGGATGAGACGGCATCAGGGCCTCACACCCCGAAAATGATCGAAATAGGAAAGATGCGGCAAGGTTATGAGGGTCGCTCCCTTTAGGGTGTGTCATTCCTTTCTGGAAAAGGGTGGCATCATGGTACGGAGCCCAGATACTTAACCCATGTGGTCACTGCAAATCTATTACATTGTGATTGCTTTGTGGTTGAGAGGCGCCTCGGATAAAGGTCGCAAACGACCGGGGGATGGCATGCTCGTGTAGTAGTTACCTAGTTACAGAGGCAACCCGGCCTTGTTTTGGCAGAGAGCTGGTTAAGCTCTCGGGACGTCCCTCCAGAGGCATACCCATGTGGCAGTAGGAATTTCCATAGCCTGACCATTTGTTGGAAAATCTAATCTTCAATACGCGCCTTGTACGGTTTTAGTTGTATAACCCGCTATTTACTTTTGGTGGCACCCCACTGTTTTGATGGTAGCTATAGTAGGCATACAATAATGATTGTATGCTGGCTAAGATTAGTATTATACTTTTGAAATGGTTTTCTACACCGTGCACTAGTAATAAAATCAAAGAAATTTTCTCGTATCAAGCATATTTGACTATCATAAGGAGAAATCTCCTCCAATTCTACATTTTCATTGTGTGTGTGGCTAGAGGCCTTATGGTAGTTTCATTTTCCAAAAAGCGTTGCAGATTTATTTTAAATTCTTTTGTTGTTTGTTTTGGAAGATAAACTATTTTGTTTGTTCATACCAGTCACACGACTGACCTGGAGTTTATTGTTTCCTTCCTAAACTCTGGGTAACCAAAATTTTTCCACACGGGCAGTCTAAAGTTGGGTTTTTCAGATAATCGAATAGTAGGTGTAGATTCGATAGCTTTCAGCCTTAGGACTTGGCAATCGCATTTGGATTGAGTTGCTTCACTTCATCTTGATTGGGAGTTCGAGCTACTTCTGGATTAGTGCTTTGGAGATGGATTTACAGTTCTAGATTCTATCTCTCTTTCTCTCTTGAAGACATATTGGAGATATTGTTCTACTGCTGGTGTTATCTTTTATTTCCACTGCTATTGTCTTGTATCATATCTCTGATGTATATTGATATTCATTGTATCATTTGGTTGTATCAGATATTGTATCAATGTTGTATATCAAATGTATTATTTCATTGTTTTCTTCCGCTGTGTTGTACTTGATGCGTTATAAGCTCCGGCGAACCAGATTCGACGTTTGGATCTGCGCATTTGGATAAGATTGTCGTATTCGGTGCCGATCTTCGAAGGTCGAGTCAGGGTCATTAGAGCCATTCTCCGATTTCGATTTGGGAGTGTGTTCCGAGGTGGGCGTACGTGGCTGCAACGTTACCACCAGCCCGTGTGCGTAATTGGTATATCTACCCTGGCATTGCCTTGTGTGCCATATCACCTACCATATCGAGCCTTGCTACGAGTTTGCTTTTCTCCTGTAGCCCATGGAGTATTTAGAGTAGTCTCCTGATCTGGAGATATGCTGATACTGGATGGACTACTAGGAGTGTTATGTGTTAAGGGCAATATTGGGTCACTCCTTAGTGCTATTTTAAAATTAGTTTATTTTATTGTAGACATTATTATAATAGCGCAATATTACTACATAGTAAATAGTTTAGCGGATCCTTAAACGATGGGCGGTCCTAGGCATCCTTTAAGTTACTGATACAATTTGTTATTGTTCACTTGAGTTTATTTACAGTTAATAAGTATTTATGTCCTGACTCGAGTGTTTTGTGTTTTGCTTTACACTCGAGTCAGACTGAGTGATTCAGCATTCAAGATTCACCTTCGGAGTTGGAGCTTTGCTTGAAGATCCAGCCATCTATTTTGCTTTCAGTATTAAGTGATTTCAGTGATGTATTCTAATTTGTACCTGATGTATCTTGTCACTCTTCTGTTGTATCTTGTTTAAACACTGATGTATCTTATATTTATATAGTAGCTTCATGACCTACTATCTCTTTTAATTCCGCTTCATTATTATTTACTCTATTTCTGTGATTTGTGATTTTTTATTTACTGTATATTATGAGATTTTCCAAATTTTATTTATAACGTGGTATTTTGAGCAATTCAAGTCCGACATGTGCGGATGCGAATGGTTGAAAATATCGGGTCGTCACAAACCCCTCATAGCCTACGCCACTCTCTTCCATTTGCAGCCTCCTCTTTCTCCGACCCTGCCCCAACTGTCACTGCCTAACCTTCAATGGCTGAGCACTCTCCAAACCATAGTCTGCCACTGCCTCATCCCGAGCGCGACAACCACCCTACAACCCACTGTAGTCCGCCTCACCATCGACATCACCACACCGGACCCTGCTTCCTTCCCACTGTCACTCGGCACGTAGCAGCATCCTTTGCACTTCTCACCTTTTCGTATATATGTGTACATATATTAGTATATATATGAAATTTTGAATGATAATAATATGTGTTATCCGGCCTTTTGGAAAAGGCTGGGATATCAAAAAATAGGTTTAAAACGATGGAAACTAGTATTAGAGATCGATTGGAAACAACGCTATGATCGATATTGTCAAAATTTGACCGAGCTCCAATCAAGATGAGATCGATTAGGAATGATGAACAAAGCTAGGAAAGGCTACTTTCAAATTTCAAGTCAATTGGCGTTCGTTTGCTCAAGACATGATCAATGCAAATTAAACAACATTCTCATTCGTATCCATCACGTTCGTATCAACTCGAGGTGGCCTTCTTCATATCCATCACATTCGTGTCAATCTGAGGTGGCCTTTTTCGTATCCATCACGTTCATATCGATCCAAGTAACTTCACTTCATATCCTTCAGGATTGGCCTTATTCGTATCCATAAAGGAAATCTTTTTCGTATTCGTCAACTCCATCATGTCCATCAGGTTTTCATTGTCCCCTTCCTATCGATTGGACGACTGTATCTCTCAAACCGATTAAGGTCGTTCACTTCATAACGATATACGCATGTTAATATATGATATGTTTCGTATCGTTCGACCAAATCATCAATACGAAACCCAACCTTCCCCATCGATGCGAAGTAGCCCACAGCTTTCTACTTCGTATCGATTGTGTGTACGTATATTTCGTATCGATCACC
Source organism: Allium cepa (assembly GCA_030765085.1). Taxonomy (NCBI): domain Eukaryota; kingdom Viridiplantae; phylum Streptophyta; class Magnoliopsida; order Asparagales; family Amaryllidaceae; genus Allium; species Allium cepa. The sequence goes on from CM060929.1 coordinate 764,289,849, forward strand.
CATATGATCGATAAGAAACTATCATTATTCATCGATACGAAGTCGACACTAGTTGATTGATATGATGTGTGCATGCCGGCATCGATACGAGAGGAATGATACAGGATGGATATGAAGAGCATGGTCAGGCAAGAGAAGCATTCAACTCAGCATTAAAAATGGATCTACCCTGGGTTTCTAAGCCACATCATCGATGCGAACTACATCGATACGAAGAGAGGAGAATGTGGAGCTTTAGATCGATACGAACATGACAGCCAACTTATAAACACAAACTTGCATCGATCATAACTCAAAATCTACAAGTCCAAATGCTACCAAATTTTCACAAGAGCTTCCATATAACATAAAGAATGTTCATCTCGACTCGATTGGATGAAATTTGATCGATACAAAATTCATTTGTATCGATCATGGACCGAGTGCAAATGTCATGGGATCGATCAAATGGGCCCACCCACGTGAGAGAAGGAGTCTTTCGAGGTCTAAGTAGGATATTTGCAGCCTACACATAAAAATAGCAGTCCCAGAGCATCAGGAAAGGGGTATCCTAGTTCTTCTATGCCGCTACTCTGCCGAAATCCATTGTAACTCGATTATTATCAACTATATTCTTATAACTAGCGAGTGATTATTAGTAAAATGTCAACTCTTCAAAGTGGACGTAGGACAGAGATAGCTGAACCACTATAGACCTCCTGTCTTTACTACGTTTATTTTGAATTTTGAGTGTTCTACCCATTTATTTCCTCTACATATTTTCTATTTGTGATTTGTAACCGTAAACAGATGCTTTCGGCAATTCGATGTTTGTGACCAATTCTAGCGCAAATGCTTTCACTAAGAGTTGAACTCAGGGATTCTAAAGCTTGGATTTCAGATTTGAAGGCTTAAAGACTTGGATTTGGAAAGCTATCTCAAGGCAATTGGTAAGAAGACAAAGGACAGAAAGGTATCAGCATGAAGGGAGTCAGGAGGCTTCCTTGTCAGGCATCGATCTTCATCACCAAGGACGAGATGAAAACGATGCTCAAGTGACAAGAGGAGATGATGCAGAACCTACTTCGACAAGTTGGACAAGGTGGAGTGCAGAATCAAGATAACGCAACTACAGGAGATGCTGGAGATAAGGATCGAGAGCACGGCGCAACCGGAGTTTAGAATGGAGCGGAACCACCCGACACAGCACCCAAAATAGGGGGCACTCAGCCCGAGCATGATCCAATCGTAGGCAGAGTACCAGGTGGAGCCGAGGAACATGGCACTGATGGAGGAATGAATGATTATGCAGGAGATCGGATTCCATGATTTCTTCGTGAACTCAGGAGGCAGATCCGATGCAACGGACGAGGACTATAGCTTGGTGACAGCGATAAATTGGCAGAGATGGTTAGGCGAGCCATGAGAGGCGGATTGGTGAATAGAATCTTGGAGGATGTGAATAGGAGTCCTTTTGCTCCCATGATCAAGCAAGCTAGGAACTGCCAAATTTCAAATAGCTGACACTCGAGATGTATGACGGGAGAACAGATCCTACTATTCACTTAACAAGGTACATGAGGCATATGGAAGTGCTGGGGGCATCGGAGGAGGTCATGGAACGATGTTTCCCTTTGTATTTGACAGATATTACAGCATTATGGTTCAGACAGCTAGAAAGTGGCTCTATTGGCACATGGACAGAGCTGATTGAAAGGTTTATAAGGCAGTTTCGGGTCCACAGAGTCCGACCCAAGAACGTGATGACTTTAACATCGATGAAACAATGGAAAAGAGAGTTGCTCGGGATGTCTTAACCAAATTCAATGCGGTAGTGGCTTCAGTGGATCGGCTTGATCCATCGATTGTTTTGATGGCGGCAGTTTCGAGAATTATAGATAATTCAAATTTCAAGATATCGTTGGAATGGTACCCACCGAGGGATCTTAGGGAGTTCTACCGTGAGGCGAAAAGGATTCTGAGGCAAGAAGATGCGCAGGCTGAGAGAGAAGGGAGAGATGCTGAAGCATATGTAGTAAGGGGAGGAGGTCCACCTTGGGAGGACCTGGTCAAAGATGATAAAGGAAAAAGGGAAATGAATGACAACGGTAGCACTTCGAAAAGGCCACTAAGGGAGTCAAAGTTTTTTTATTACACGGATCTAACTGAAACTCTAGAAAGGATTACTTGGATACTCGAGGGTGCCGCCAGTATCGAAAGTCGCAAGATGGGAACCTTCTGAATACGAGCAGGCATCAGGGAAAGTATTGCATATTCCATGAGTTGAATGGGCACAACACGAGTGACTGCATACATTTGAAGGATATCGTTGATGAGCATATAAGGATTGGTCTTCTACAACAATATGTAAGGAATCGAGCTGTGGCAGTGGAACGGGAGCGGCTACCGCCCACCATGAGCGAGGATGGCACTGGATCTAGGAATCGTCGTCCTATCATCAACTAAATAGATTTGTGGCATTAAATAAGTAATGGTGCTCGAAGTAATGCGGCTAAGTCACTTAAACATGTATGAGATTGAGGATGGTCCCTAAGCATGCTCTAAGACGATGACAAACGATATTTCTAGAGTCTATGAAATCTTATTTCTTTGTAATTTCCTACAAACTTTGGTGCTTTCTTTGGTTGCACGGACATTTGTTTAGTTTTCCCTATTTGTTCGGACTTTCAATTTGTTAACTGGATTCTGTAACAAGTGGATTTGGATTAATGTACTAAATAATACAGGTCTTGCGATTATGGGCCCACCGGAGAGATGGGGCAGTAATCGCAAATATTGAGTCCCTTCGCTGGAGAGCAATGGAATGGACTAAAATAGAATATAAAAGTCCTAGGCCGGAGAGCCGACGCCGGAGAATAAAAAAGTTCCTTGGCCAGAGAAAATAAAAGCCCTCGACCGGAGAGTCGAGGTTTGAATAAGATAATGCGACCCAGAGAGGACCTGAATTCGGATTTCGTCTTGGGATAAATGGACCCGAAGCGGTCCTGGATTTGGCAAAGGGCCCGGAGCGGTCCCAAATTTGGATGTCAACCCAGAAAGGTTATGGATTTGGTAGTTGTTCATTAGATAGATTAAAGCTCGGTTGATGGATTCAGATATCTACGGAATTGGCTAAGGATGTGGTTACAGGACTTCGAATTAGACATCGACTTGGAATAGTTGCGTACTTAGATATAGCTGTGGCACCTGATAGAATGGCTTAGTAATAGATTGGATTATAGACTTTGGATGTTGGTTTCGAAGCTATTCAAAACGAGCCTTCTTACCACAAGGCATATTTTGGGGGAAAAAAGTTATCCCTGTCTTTTGGTCATGGCCAGGATATCAACAAATAGGCTAAAATGGATGGAAACCAGTATTAGAGATTTATTGGAAACAAGACTATGAACGATATCGTCAAAATTTGACCAAGCTCCAATCAAGACGGGATCTATTAGGAATGATGAACATGGCTAGGAAAAGCTATTTTTCAAATTTCAACTCAATCGGCATTCGTATGCTTAAGATATGATCGATGCAAATTATACAACATTCTCATTCGTATCCATCACATTCGTACCGATCCGAGGTGACCTTCTTCATATCCATCATGTTCTTACCAATCCAAGGTGGCCATCTTCGTATCCATCACGTTCATATGGATCGAAGTAACTTCACTTCGTATCCATCAGGATTGGCATTGTTTGTATCCTTAAAGGAAGTATCTTTCATATCCGTCAACTCCATCATGTCCATAAGGTTTTCACTCATCTCCATCGTATCGATTGGACAACTGCATCTCTCAGACCGATTAAGGTCGTTCATTTCTTATTGATATATGAATGTTAATATATGATATATTTCATATCGAACGACCAAATCATCGATACGAAACCCAACCTTTCCCATCGACGCAACAGCTACTACTTCGTATCGATCGCGTGGATGTATATTTCGTATTGATCGCGTAGATGATCGATACGAATCTATTATTTTCTGTCAATACGAAGCCGACACCAGTTGATTGATATGAAGAGTGCACACCGACATCGATACGAGAGGAATGATAGAGGATGGATACGAAGAGCATGGTCAGGCAAGAGAAGCATTCAACTCGGCATAAAAAATTGAACTACCCTAGGTATTCGTGCCATGTCATCGATGTGAACTACGTCAATACGAAGAGAGGAGAATGCAGAGTTTTGGATCGATACGAACGCGACAGCCAACTTATAAATACAAACTTGCATCAATCATAACTCAAAATCTACAAGTCCAAATGCTACCTAATTTTCACACGAGCTTGCGTACAACCTGAAGAATGTTCATTATCGATCTCGACTCGATTGGATGATATTTTTATCGATATGAAACTTGTTCGTATCGATCATGGACCAAGTGAAAATGTCATGGGATCGCTCACGTTGGCCCACCCACGTGAGAGAAGGAGTCTTCTAAGATCTGGGCAGGAAATTTGCAGCCTACACCTATATATAGCAGTCTAAGAGCTTCAGGAAAGGGATCTTCTGGTTCTTCTATGCCGCTACTCTGCCGTACTCCATTATAACTCAATTATTATCAACTATATTCTTGTAACCAGCGACTGATTATTATTAAAATATAAACTCTTTAAAGTGGACGTAGGCCGAAGATAGCTGAACCACTATAAATCGCGTGTCTTTACTGCATTCCTTTTGAATTTTGAGTGCTCTATACATTTATTTCCTCTACATATTTGCTATCTGTAATATGTAATTGTAAACGGGTGCTTTCATCGATAATTGGGTGTTTGTGATCAATTTTGGTGCAAGTAATATGTTTGTTATTAAAAGTATCTATTAGTTGCATAGCTGTTGTAGCTTGAGCCTTACTTTGTTTCTTCTATCATGCATGACTATTCCCTCCTCTCGACTATTTCTCTACTGTAATATATATGTTATGTAATCATTTTATATAAAATATTAACTTATATACAATGTTTATAGCATAAGTCTATGTCAACTACAAGTTTATACAAGTTATATGTGACTCGTTGTTTTTTTATATAAAATATGAGTTTATATATGACTGGTTGAGTTCAAATGTAAATTATAATAAGCTGAGTTTATATTGATTTTTATAATAAGTATTGGTCTTAAATATAATGGGTATGGAAGTTATACACTAGTATATGTACTAGTTTATATGTTCTTGAGTCCAGTTTTCATATATTCATAGAAGTTTAGTTTATAGATGTTAAATTTTAATATTGATTATGAAAATATTATTTTATTTTATTTCAATATGAGTGAATATTAGATCTTTGAAATTTATATATATTTGTCTCCATCGATTATAGAATTCTAACCTAGCTTTACTTTACTCAAAGGCTTCGTATTCATCGTGCTTTGCTTTTGGTTTTACCGCTATCCAAAATTGATCACAGTAGTTGGTTGCTTTGATTTGTCGCTTATCCGTGTGCTTGCCCTGTTTTCTCTAACCTGAAAAGGTGAGAAATCATCCCCGATTAACATTCTTATATTTAGTGGATTCAATTCACATGAAATGATGATTGGAATATGTTGTTAAAGATTGAATTGTTAGTTATTTAATTTGTTAAATCTGATACGTTGTTATCTAAAATTGTTCGCCTATGATATATGAAACCTTATCCTGTTGTATATATATATATTATTTATCACAAATGATATATTCATGTTGTTGATATATTATATTTTTATCAAATTTATTCTCACTCGGCAAGTTCCCTGTTAGGTTAGAATTCCCTATGGGTTGAAACGATATATACCCAAACGATTTATAGATTGGAGGAAATCGTTATGGGTGGAAATGACAAACCCAAGCGATTTTCATTAATTTTGAAATTTTGGGATTGCCGGTTGAAATGATATATACCCTTAAATATTCAATTTGCGGATTGAAATGATAAATATCCGTATCACTTGACCATATGATAGAAAAGTTTATGTGGATACTGTTGGTCTATATTTTGAAATGATTTCCAAGGTTTGAAAGCAAATGGGTTTAAAAAATATTGATTTTTAAAATATAATATATGTATGCTATTTTATATATGTATATAGTTTAATTGTTTATAATAATATGTTTTGGAAATTTTAATTTATAAGTTAGTTTTGAAAGAAATGATTTTTGAGATTTTATTTATAATTTTTTTTAAAAAAACATGAAGAATATTTAATATAAAATAAATTTAATAATAATATAATTTAATAAATTTAATTTAATTAGTGTATAATATGTTTAAATATTTATTTAAAATTTTACATTAATTTTATTTAAAGTAAATAATGATATCAAATTGATATGGTTTTGAAACGAACACAATTTTTTGATATAAGGTATGAACTATTTGAAATAAAATGACCACGGTGTGAAAAAAACGTTTGGTTGTTAAAGAGACCAGGATCGGATATTATCATACACTCTGCCAATACCCAAAACCACTTTAACAAATGTGTACATGGTGGAGATTCTAGAACGAAGTAGGATGGTTTGGCGAGGTATTTACAGAGCCCACTCCTGTGAGTCAGCTTCATGTGGCTAAAACAGGAGCCACGCGAGCCAAGTGAGGTCATTCCTCTGATCGGGCACACTTCTTCGATACCATTCTATTACTTTGTGATTTGATTGGGTGCACCTTAGATTTGGGAATGTGTCACGAGGTGGGCGGTAGTTGCTATAACAATCCATAAATTTTAATGGTTTTATTAACGTAATTAAACAGAATTTTGTGAAATTTTAAATAATTAAATTTTGAAATAATATTTTTTTGATATTCGGAATACTTCTATATAAACATAGAAAATAGTAAATTTTCAACTCATAATACGGAAGTTTATTTTATTATGTAATTTTATTTAAATTAGTTAATATTTGATGGTAACAAAATATTTCTCAAACCTGAGTATTTTTATATAACAAATTTATAAATCATCTTCTAAGTGTGACGTCCATCAAATTTGGACACCTATTGCTTCATTTATCTTAATTTCGGCATATTAGCAGCATTTTCGGTACCAAATATTGACTTTTGATAGGATGATCGTACCACTAATATCTATATACCGTTTTGATCATCTTGTCGTGCTGATGTTCACAGTATATTCAATTGTCAATTCCGAAGTCCGGGAGACGAGGAAATCTAAGGAACGATTGTCGTATCGGTTTCGCAATTTGGCTTTTGGATTTCGCGTGACCACTCATTGCTCACCGTGTATAAACCAATAGCCATCAATCTTAAATATTTCCCCACATTTCTTATGCATGACCTTCACTCTTCCTTACATTCAATTCATACAAGTGGTTCCTCTCTCTCTCTCTCTTCCCCCTTTTTTTGGTTCGTTCTCTTCTAAAAAAATAAATAAAAACCATATCTGTTTGAGATCATTTTCCGTTCCTACCCATCCCTTCATTCCCATAACCCACGCCACCAATACACATCCACCTACTTGCCGTCGACAAACTCAAACCCCTCCTCAGCCACGCTAGCAACCGAACCAAGCTCCTCCCCATGATACTCTCCTTCGCTTCTCTCTCTTTCTCACCCCTCAGGTCGTCAACCTTATGTGCATGACAACCACCGCACCACCACCATTTGACGGCCCAAAACCCAATCGAGTGCACCGTGATAGCCTCCTCTACCATCATGGCAGCACATAAGCCTTGGCCATTGCCGTTTTCCACGCCTTCCACCTCATATCGATCATCGCCGCTGCCTACAGACCTTCACAGCCACTTGAAGCTCTACGTCCATTTAACCACCATCCGCAGCCTACCCATCATCGAGTGAGCGGTAAGGAAGTTGCATTTGTGAGATTGGTTCTTGCGTCATTTGTCTGACTTTGATGAAGCTAGAAATCTTGTCTTCTCATTTGTTGTGGTATATAAAGGTTATGTGTATATGTATTTTACAAAATTTTGTGCTATTTCCATGTTTAAAGAATATCGATGTATTTTGATATTTTTAGGTGTGTGTGTATATATATATATATATTAGGTATTTTTTATACAACTCTTGTTTATTTGAAACAGATTTGAGACTATATTTTATTATCGCTTTAAAAAATATATACATGGTTAAAAGTATCTACATATAAATTCTTTGAAATATTTACTTGAATTATGTTAATATCTTTAAGGTATAATGTTGTGATGGCTTTAAATATACATAATAAAGATGTACTTAAATTTATATTCATAACTTTTAAATAGATTTTGAATACTAGCGTACATATATACATTTAGTTGTGTGTCTGCATCATGTTTTATTTTAGTCTAGTTATACATATATTTGTTATAACTATGAATCTGCATGTTTGTTTATAGTTTGGATATATATACAATTTACATTTGTTTAAACATATTAGTCTATATATAAGAATATATGAGCTTGGTTCAAGTATATATATACATATATATGTATAAATTTATTTCATGTGATAACTCGGATTTTTGAACATCTGTAAATTCAATAGTTAACTAATTTTAAACTATTGAGATATTGATTTCATTTGATTAAACAAATGAAATTTGATAAATAAGGATATCTGGATGTATATAGATGAATTGAACTATATTAAATACTAAATTTTAGATATCTAGATAAATATTTAATTGATAATATCCTAATATAATTATTGAAGTTTGACAATAGTAATTTAATAATCGTCTTTATAATTATTAATTAGGCAAATTTTATCTTTTCAAAAATTAATATGAATGATTTTCTAATCATAATATATAATATATAGGTGTGTATATATTGAATTGAAAGTTATGTTTTTAATAATTTTCAAGAGGTATTTGAAGTTGAATTCTATATTTTTAAACACTTATAATAGTATCTATATTTATTTATTTTTAAAGTATTATAGCTTAAAGATTTAAGAAAAAAGATTTAATGAAGGATCATATTTTTTGAAAATATATGTTGAATGTATATATATAGATATTAAACATAAAAATATAAATAAATAAGTTTATATTATTTAATTGAGTTATATATACATATAAATAAAAGAAAGTGAAAAGACAAAGATATATAAATTAATTTAAATTTTTATAAAATACATAAAACCATATAAAATATGGATTTACAAATGTAAGCCTAAAATTTAGCTAATGACAAGTGTAATTAATTTACTCCATAATTTAACAAGTGTCTCAATTATATTTATTTTCTTTTATACAACGATATATATTATCATTTTTTTCTACTACACTTTTTCTTCTTTGACCAGTTCAAATAAAAGTAAAAGAAACTCATCAACAAGCAAAATCTATAACTTAAAAACCGGTAAACAAATCAAAAAGGAAATTTCTTCACAAATTCAAAATCTGAACAAAAGCAAGAATCAACTCAAAAAATGCAATACAGATCAAAAATCAAGGACAAGTGCAAGCTTCAGTTTTAAAGAATTCTCAGATCCTAAGTGTTCAGGTTTCAGTGACAAGTTTTCATAAGATCAAGTTTTCAATTTTCAAGAGCAGTAGTTTCCAACTTCCAGGCTAATGTTTCAAGCTCTGTCCTTCGAACTGTGAGTAAACTTTTTTTATTTAAAAACAGTTTATGGATCTATGATGAAATCTGTTGCATGCAGCCTATACTGTTGGCTTGAGTTTGAACATAAATGTGTGTATATGAGTATAACATTGTTTGCATATTTGCTTCTAGATATGATATTTTTGTGCTCTGTTGTTGATAACAGACTCATCATCATCAAAAAATAATTCATATCTTCCTGTAAAATCAAAATTTGACATTGATTACTGAAGAGAATTTGTTAATAACATTATATTCTTGTTTTTAAAAATAATTTCAGGTAAATTTATCTAGTTAATACTCTGTAAAATTTAAAGTTACAGAAAAAATAAGAAAATGGGAAAAATTCAAACTTGATGATTCTTGAATTCTCCAATATAATTTGATTTGTCTTCAAAAGCTAGGAATTTTAAAAGCTAAATCATAATTTTTAAGACAATATTGAGTGAATTTTTTGGGTTTGTTCAGAAAAGAGATTTTGAGTCTTTTCTGATGATCGTTGAGCTCAGAGGGGTCGGGTTTGCTACCGAGGGCAGCGTAGGAGTAGGGGAGCAAGGGAAAAATGCTTCATGGATTTTTCGATCATCGTGGTGATGGCGAATCGATGGAGTAGGGTTGCAGGACCTCTGTGTGTCATCTTTGTTCTCGAGGCTACAGCGGCATCACCAGAGCTTCGGAGATTATCGGAGTTGTGGGTAAGGGTTCAGGGTTGGTCAATGAACGCTTGGACGTGGTAACAAGTCCCTGGGGTCGGCAGCGTTAGAACGAGGTAGATTTGGTCGATTAGTTAGTTTCAGGTGAGGACGAAATTGTTCAATTTTTATTCTGGACTGCTAATTATGGATGGTCGGAATCGCCTTAGGGGAGATTCGTCAATGTGATGGAGATTGCGTCGATGGTCAGAAGCTGGTGGTCGAAGCGTACACGTGCACGCGTGTATCTCTGTTTGGTCTGGGTTGTTCGTTTGGGTTGGGAAGTGATTTGCTCAGGTTTTCTTGAAGGGTTATTCGAGTTTGACTCGGGCAAAAAGGAGTGCGAGCGTGCTTGTTTGGTTACTCGGGTTTGTCGCGAGAAATCTTGTTGTTTGCTCGGTAATGTTTAGTTCCCAGTTTTTTTTAAACCTGTTTAGTTTACAAACTAAAATGATTTTCAAATTTCAAAAAGGCAACTTAAATTGTTAAGCAAAGTTATAAACAGTTATAAATGTATAAAATGTTTTAAGATAAAAGATGATATTTTAATCAAATTTAAATTTTAAAGGTATGGGGTTTTAAAGTTTTTAAATATTGTTTTAAAAAGGGTTTTGATTTATATAAATATTACATTTAATGAAAACTTTGTAATTAATACGTAAGTGTTTTCAAAATAAAATTGTAAAAACTGAATTGTGAATAAGGTTAAAAGGTATTTAACTTTAATAAGTTAAAAGAATGATGATTTTAAATAAATCAAATTCAAGTTTTAAATTTAATCTATTTGAAAATGGAAGACAAGAGTTTAATGTAATAAATGATTTATCTTAATAGAATCATGTTTTATTAACTAAGTAATTAAAGTATAATTACTTAATTAACTAAAATGATAAATTTTGGGTAATTAAATTAAGATAAATTAATTTGTGTAATTAATTAAGTGTAATTAATTACTTAATTAATATTTTATTAATCAAGGTTAATTAATCTGGAAATAATTAAGTAATAAGTAATTAAGAGGCTAATTACTTAATGTAAAGAAGATTATTAAAAGTAATTATTTAATATAGTAATTAAAGTAATTAATTACTCGGTATAATTAATTAATTTAATATGATTAATTTTAGTTAATTAATTAAGTTTAATTAATTAAAGGTAATCATTTGATGATGCGATTAAGTAAAATTACTTAATGTAATTGATGAAGTGTAATTACGTAGTGAAGTAATTAATGAATAATTACTTGATGTAATTAATTAAAGGGAAATTACTTAATGGATAGTAAGTAAAGGATAATCACTTGAGGGAAGTAATTAAGTGGTGATTACCCAGTGTGATTAAAGGATTGATTAATGTAATTAATCATGGAGTTAATTTAATTGATATAAGCAATTAAGGGAAGTTAATTACTGATTGTGGTTAATCAAGGTTGATTAACAAATGTAATTAAGTTAAAGATTAATTATTAAATGTAATTAGAAGAATAATTAATTATTGAGGTAATTAGAGGATCACTAATTAATATAATTAATGATAGTAATTAAAGGTCTAATTGATTAATAAAGGTGATTAATTATAACATAATTAATCAATGAAGTGATTATGATACCAATCTTGCTTATGAATGATTGAATGATGTAAAAGCCATGAATTGGTTGATATCTCTTATATGAAATGCTTTGTGATATGATATGTTTGGGGGATAGAAATAATGTGGTTATCTATCAATGATGAATTGCTATGTGAAAAAATGTCAACCTGTATTTAAAGTTGAATTTTATTTAATTTAATAACTTGGGTTAAGATGACATGAGATTCGAAGAGACCGGAGCCGGGTATCAGTAAATACCTGGAACCACTTCGATTTGTAATCTACAAAATTCTATTTATATTGGATACAGGGTATTAAACATACTGAATGTAATGAATTGTGAAATATGGATATTTAACTTGAAACTGTTGTGTGATGATTGTTGACTATGAGAACTCGAAAAACGGCACGAGTTACCTTGATATTCTCATGTGTTATGGTTTGTTATTTCATATTATGTGGGTTTACTCATGCTGGTTTCCAGCCTGACCCGGGTGTTACTTTGATGTAATGCTCGAGTTAGACCGAGTATTGCAGATTTTCAGGTAAGGACGTTCTGGAGCTCATAAGGCGAACTGGATGGCAGGAACGTTGGAGTGTATTCCACTGTGTTATATTATAGTTTATCTAGGACATGTTGTTTAAACTGTCTAGTGATTGTGAAATGTTGTTACTCTGATGTATTAAAATGTTATTGACTGATTTAGCTTTCTTTGTGTAAAGAATATTATTTGATATTATATTTTATCCGCTACGAACGTGAGATGTTGGTGTTTTTGTTTCTTCTTTTCTTCTATCTCTTTTCTTCTTTTCCTAATTATCCGGAGTTTTCGGGATTGAAAATTCTAGCTCGTTACATTTGGTATCAGAGCTGAAGGTTAAGCGAGAACCTTGGGTGGGGAATACTCATTAAGGATAGGGTCAATGGTACCCTAGAATGACTTGAGTGTGTATATATATATATATATAAGAGAGCGTACTTGTAATTTTCTTATATAAAGGTTTTAAAATGGTTTCAAAAGTAAATGAATCTTGTATAAGTTTATTAAGCAATAGTTTTTCCTATTATATTAAGGAAATGGGTTGTTGCATTAATTGAATTAAAAATAATGAGAATTAAGTGGTAATAGAAATACAACCAAACTGAAATTAACTGAAGGTAAGTTTGAAATGGATTCAAACTGAAATTAAAATCTGGAATTTGGAGAAGATTTTAAGAATAAGATAATAATGGATGGGTTTTCAGATATGATAATTTTGGTTATTATCATAAATGATTATTTGTTTTAATAATGAAATATTTGTTAATGAGTAAACAAAAATGAAGTAAACTTTTAAATTGTGAAGTTTTAAAACCTAAGTCTAGAAACATTTGAATTTTTCAAAGTGTTGAAAGAAAAGAACAAATAAAATTATTCAGACTATTTTTGAATGTAATCTTATTTTAAAATAAGAAGTTGTTTGGAAATTTTAAAGAAATTTGTTTGAATTAAAAACCAAGGGTGGTTTAAAATTTAAAGTATAACTTGGTGTGTAAAGGAAATAATATGTATATCTGAGGAATATACATAATATCCAAGATGGTTTGAGATAGACTCTAAATGTTGAGTTTTAAATTTGGAATGAGATGTGATACCCAAAGTGATAAGTTTTTAAACTTAATAAGTGGAAAGATTATTAATGTGAAGTTTAAAATTTTAAATGGGAATTCAAATTTGGTAAGGTTGGCTGGATTAAGTAAATTGAATTTAACTTTGGAAAAGTTAAATAAGTTAGCAAGCAACCTGAATAGAAAATTTCAAGATGAAATTGGGATTTAACTTGAGAAGTTAAATGGTTGATTTTAAATAGGAGTTATGAGTGATCTCAAAATGGGTTTGAGATATGGAAATTGAAAATGGACACTGTTAATTGGTGTTTGGATAAATTTGGATGTTTATTTATCCTGATATCATTCCTTGTTATAAATAATTTATGAAACTGTGAATTGATTTGTTTAAATAAATGAAGAAATGGATTGTGGTAATATATCCATTATAGAGATAAATAAAATTTAACATAAATTTGAAATTAAGGATACGGAATTCCTTTGAACGTAAGATTTGAATGTTAAGAATTGAATTTGTAAATTAAAATTGTTTTGAACTCTTGCTTGAACCTTGTAATGAGTTCAAATTCAAATAGGAAGTTGATTTGGAATTGGGATCAATTCAAATTGGATTTGAATCAATTTAAATAGAAATGGAAATTTAAATTGAATTGAAATTGAGTTAATTCAAGAGGAAGTAGAAATTTAAAAGAAACTGAGGGGAAATGGAGGTTGGAAAGTTTAATAGTTTGACTTCGGACTATTTTCAAAATAAATTGTTTTAATACAAATCTATTTTTCCAAGCTATGTACTATATACAATCTTTCTTTTAAAACCCAAACTATTTTATGCTTACCTTACAATTATTTGGGAACTATTTTACAACTGTTTTATGAACTAATTACTATCTTTCAACTATTTTATAACTAATTACTATTTTACAACTATTTTGAAATTATTTATAAAAATTCTATAACTATTTGACTATTTTCCCACTATTTTACAATCACTTAACTGTTTTATAGCTATTTTACAAATTCGTAATTATTTTTCAACTACTTTTCTATTTTAAAAAATTTCAAGCTATTTTCTAAATTTAAACTGGACAGAGTTCGAACTATTTATGATTAAATATCCGTTTGTGATAAGAATTGAGATGATAATCCAAATGAGGATTTAAGCAATTGTGAGTAAGTGAATGTGAATAGAAAAGAGAATTGATTTGGTTAATAATCAATAAAGATAAATACGTAGGATGTACGTATATTATTCTATTCGCATAATGATTTGATCTAGATTCGAGCACAAAATTTCGAGATAGTACATCGATCCGAGTTGGGATTTTTCACTCGATTTTCAACGGCGAACCTGGATATGGATTGTTGATTGGTTTTGGAAATTCTCAATCATAGTTGTGATTATGCAAGGAGAATGACGGTTTCTGATCAAGATACTAGATCCAAGTCCGCACTAGGAAGTTGGGTGGACGATACTAGTTCGGTAATGAAATTGTGTGATCGAGTGAGCGATCAGATTGATATAGCATACGGATGATATGTGTACATCGTGTGGGTTTGGATGAAATTGATATTGAAATTTGTGGATAAAAACTGTAAAATGATTTGGAATGAAAAGTATATTTTGTGAGATATATGATGAATTAAAGTGGAAATTGGATTTTTCTATGGTAAAATTTTACTTTATGAAAGTAAGTAATTTGGTAAGCAACTTTATAGAGTAATCAAATTTGAATATTTGATTTAGAATAAACAAAGTTATGTATCTTTGTTATATATATGATAAACTCCCCTTGTTGGATTTTTTTGCCAAAGGAAAAGGGTTTTTAAAATATTTGACTTAAAAATGGGTTTTATACAAGTTTGAAATGATCCAAAGATTTTTCAGCTTATATATATCTATATATATAAAGGATTTTATGAGAATGATTTTGGAGGAAAGGTTTTTGGAACCTATGGATTTTGGAAAGGCTTTTGATTTTTGGGTAAAATTAATATTGGAATTTGGAAAGCTAGTTGACAATTACCGATTTTGGGATAATCGACTTTGAGAAAAGTGATTTATATGGGTTTCATACTAGGTGTATGATTTGGAATATACTATATGTGTATAGTATAAAGTGTTTTGGAAAAGGCTCTGGAGAAAAGGCACTCCCTTGAAATGAACTTCTAAAGAGTGCCACAGGGTGGTACCGACTTGAACCCTAATGGGGGTTCTAAAGTTGATCCTACGAGGAGTCCGGACAAAACTTGTTCCTGAGGATTATGTGTAGTGTGTAGCAAAAGTCGAGGGCACTGATTCCTATAGAGGTGTTTGAGTTATGCTGTGACAACAGTTTAACTCGATGTCACTGCGATCTACTGCAGACCATAGCGAAAGTCGTGTGTGCCGCTGAGAGCCAACAGTCTACGTTTGATTTTATATCGGTAGACTGCGACCTATGGTGACATAGCAAAAGTCGTGTATGCTGCTGAGAGCCAACAGTCTACGTTTGATTTTACATCGGTAGACTGCAACCTATGTGGGTGTAACAATCTGATATTTTTAGCCATTCGCATCCACACATGTCGGACTTGAATTGCTTAAAATACTACATTGTAAATAAATTTGGAGCAAATGAAATAAAATCTCACAATCACAACATAGATATCAGAATAACTCGTAGCGGAAATGTAAATTAACATAGTAGTTCATGAAGCTGCTATAACAAACTCTCAAAACATAATACATAATATCAGTCTGAAAAAATATACAATAGAAGTCTCAAATACATAGAAGTTTATAAATACCAAAGTTGAAATAGAACAACAGAAACTGAAAGGGAACAGATAAATAGACAAGCAAAACCTCCAGCGATTCCTAGCTCTAGAAAAGAAATTCAAAGCTAAGCTGTAAATGCTCAAGATGACCCGAGCGTAAAGTAAAAAACAAAACACACGAGTCAGGACATATATACTTATATATGGCAAACCAACTCAAGTGAACTGTAGTAGTAATACACAATAACTTAAAGGATGCTTGGGATCACCCATTGTGACGCCCCACCTCTATACCCACGCTAGCCAAGGACACTACGGTGTAATGCCGTCAACTAGCGTGGAGAATAAGGCTGTTGAGGAGCGACCGTTCGTGTAATTGCTTTGTGCGAGTACCGATATACCAGATAAAAATATAACATGCATTTCAAGAGGGAATCTGGCATACCAATGCAAACTCAAAGCTACTACACGGCGGCTATAATGTCTTCGGAAACAAATATAGAAATATCATAGCACAAATTAGTCACAGAAGTTCATATCTCAAAGGCGGAAACAGATATGAATATTACACATGAAAGTGTATATCAAAGTAGTGGTCAAATAAGATCCACAGTATCATAAAAGAATAGTTACAAACGCTACACAAAAGAATAAGTATACATTAATGAGTCTATATCTCAAATGTATACAACCAAAAACTACTAATCTAAGTAGTTAGCCAAAAATCAGGATAATAATCCCAGATGAGATGTCAAGCAGAAGCACATGTAACATCTCGGTCTGACCTGAGTATTATTTAGTAAGAAAATAATAAATGGATCAGTCTAACTATAAATATCAGAAAAAATGATATAGAATAAGAGATATGACAAAAACATATGATAACCATAAAGTCATACTATGATAAGTATGTAATTGCAAATCAACCAGAGATTAATCAATATCACAAGAATCTTCTCAAAGATCAAATAAATGTCATACTCTTTAGTTTTATTCACCAAGTCACAAATATTGACATCATATCGATGCCAATCATAAAAGCTGGTGGATCAAAAATTCTACAAATCATCAATATAAATCCAAAAATCACAAAAAGGAGGAGGCCTATCACAAAACGGGAGCATGAAAACTCACCAACACATGTATCACAAATAGGACGCTTTCCCATGGTCACTTACCATAAAGCCGGTTCAGCGACAAAGTACAATATCGGTACGCCCGAGGAACCTGAAACTCGAATAATTCAGAACAACGACGTAGTACCACGGTACACCCGATGATCCTGATAAGTTGGTACAACAACGTAGTACAAAGGTATGTCCGATGGACCGAACTCCATAAAAGAACATGGGTCGCTAGCCAACAAACATTAAGTCGAAACTCCAAATAATACATAGGTCGTTAGCCTATAATGGCAATGAGACGAAACTCACTAATACGTAGGTCGTTAGCCTATAAAAGGAATGAGACGAAACTCAATAATACATAGGTCGTTAGCCTATAAAAGAAATGAGATGAAACTCAATAAAACATAGGTACCGTCCCCTACGTGGACAAAGAAACATAGCATATCGCTAGTCTAAATCACAAAATGATCATCATCGATCATCAAGAAGTGCCACACTAAGCTAGTAAATATATGAGCTTAGCTTCATGTCCCATAACCACTAGCTTATCTTAAATATTTACGAACAAATTGTAGATCTCCACTAGAAAATTGTCACAAGAAATTCAATCGAACAAGTCCAAGAATTAACCGACGAAGTAAATGCAAGCGTTTACCACTTGTTTTACTAAGCCGTTTAATTAGATTTCTCGTACGAATGAAGTAAAGGTTTGTATATACTAATAGATTGGAAAACAGTTTAAGAAACGAGCTTTGTAATAAAATAGTGTTGAAATCGCTTTAATGAAAGAGTTTTGATATTTACTACTAGTATAGAAAACCTTTATATTTTTAAAGTGACAAATCACAAAAATTGATTGTAGAAACAATTAGTCACTAAAATTCACATACGAAGACATGAATTAATTCCAAAGAAATCGATATCAAATCCATCAAAATGGATGTTTCCAAAAATCGCAAAGAAAATGTCATCAAAGTCGATAATAGATGATAACAACAAAAGGGAATTAACACGAATCGATAAAAATTGGAATTCTTAAACAAAATAGGGAAAATAGAGCCCAGACAGCATATTCAAACGTCTGAAGTCAAGGATTCAGACGTTTGAATCTGGAAAAATAAATGTTTTCCTGAACACAATTCAGACGTCTGAACCCTATATTTCAGACGTATGAAATATGCATTTTTAGCCTATTTCCTTTCTGGTTGCTCATGAGCAAATTCAGACGTTTGGAATTTATA
The DNA here is from genome assembly GCA_030765085.1 of Allium cepa. Lineage (NCBI taxonomy): Eukaryota > Viridiplantae > Streptophyta > Magnoliopsida > Asparagales > Amaryllidaceae > Allium > Allium cepa. Next base: position 764,308,407 of record CM060929.1, read on the forward strand.
TTCAGACGTCTAAATATTAGGGAATAAAAATTCCCAGTATAATATTCAGAAGTCTGGAATAAGGATTCAAATGTCTGAAACTGTGGTTCTGGGCATTCCCTGAACCTCGACAAAAATGGCCAAATGAATATCGGAAGCGATCGGACGAAAAAATGACGAGTAAGGATTTACGCCACGCGACAACCCAGCCTTAACGGCTCTTCGATACGCCTCAAATATCAATGTCCAATTATCCATTATTATATTTCATAGATTTTGATTTCAAAACACCAAAAATTGGAATATACACCAAATCAATCTAAACCAAAATCAATTGCACAAAAATAAGTGTTAGAAATTCATACCTAACCATCGGAGATAATTATAGACTAAGATGTGAGATAAAAATCTCATCTTTGAACCCAAAACTATGAAGAAGAAGCTATAGAGCAATGGCAAGGACAATCACTCTTCAATTCCAACCCAACAAGATTGAATCTAGGCTAAAAAGAGAAACATTTCCTAAGTTAGGTTTAGCAATTTCTGAAATTGATAAGAAAATGAGTTGGAGAAGAAGAGGAGGAGGCTTACCAAAGCTTATTCTATAAATTTGGAGCTAAAACTTGATTTGCAAATGGAAACTAGGGCTTGGAGTTTTAATTTCCCATTTCTTTCTCCATTGTTGCTAAAGCTTGAGTATTAGGAAATAGAAATGAAGTAATGAAGAGAAGAGGGGTGAAGCTTGGGTCTAGTGGGCTGAAACAAAACCAAAGCCCTAAGTGAAAAAGTAGCAAAATTCCACTAACTCCAAACATATCAAAGTTTATACTCAAAAAGGTCGCAAACGTCATTTTGATCTCAATGGGGGTGGTCTCGAGTCCTAATTCGACTGTTTCCATAAAGTAGCCTTTCGGACACTAATCCGACTAACGATGAATTATTTTAAATAAAATATATAAATATTCAATCGTAAAATATGCGGGTTGTTAGAGACTCCCCTCCTTAAAGAAATTACGTCCTCACAATATTTAAGAAGAAAATATAAAGTAACTACCATAAAGCATATTCAACACAAAAGAAATTTGAAAATAAAATGTTCACCTCAAAGAGCATGAGAAAGTAAGTCCGGATGTGTTCGCTCGATGAATTCTCTAGATTCCCATGAGCAACCCTTAGGATTTGAGGACCATTGAACTTTCACAAGCGGGACATCTTTGTTTCGTAGACGTTTGACTTCCGAAGCAATAATTCGAATAGGATGTTGATCATAAGTTAAATTAGGCGAAACTTCAATTTCTTCCACAACACCAGGCTCAAGAATAGAATCGGAATCTCGAAGGCATATCCGTAATTGAGAAACGTGAAACACATCATGAATAGCAGAAAATAGAGCCGGTAATAAGAGGCGATAAGCTACGGGACCAATACGTTCAGTGATGGGAAATGGACCAATATATCGAGGTGCTAACTTTCTTGATTGAATGAAATGTACAACACCCTTCATAGGTGAAACATGAATAAACACAGGATCTCCCACAGAAAATTCTAATTTTCTTCTTCGGTTATCGGCATAGGATTTTTGCCTACTTTGGGCTTCTTTCATCCTATGATGAATGAGATCAATCTTTTCTGTGGAATCACGAATAAAGTCTATACCTAAAACCAGCTTCTTACCGGCCTCAAGCCAGCAAGAAGGAGATCGGCATGGCCTTCCATAGAGAGCCTCAAAAGGTGCCACACCAATAGTAAATTGGAAGCTATTATTATAGGAAATCTCAACAAGAGAAATATGATCTTCCCAACTTCCACCAAAATCAAGAACACATGGACGAAGAAGATCTTCAAGAGTTTGATTCACACGCTCAGTTTGTCCTTCGGACTGAGGATGATAAGCAGTGCTAAAATAAAGCTTCATTCCCTAATCTTTTTGAAGACTCTTCCAAAATCCACTAGTAAACAATGTATCACGATCACTAACAATAGAAGTAGGAACTCCATGTTATTTAACAATCTCTTTAATAAAGAGTTTGGCCAAAAGAGCAACGGTCCGGTTAGAACGAACATGAATAAAATGGGCGGATTTAGTAAGTCTATCAACTATCACCCATAAGCTATCATGACCCGAACGAGAACAGGGAAGGCCATCAATAAAATCCATGGAAATTTGATCCCACTTCTAAATTGGAATTTCTAAAGGTTGCAATAACCCACCGGGCCTTTGATGCTCGGCCTTGACAAGTTGGCATGTCATGCAACACCTAACAAAGTTAGCAATATCAGATTTCATTCCCTCCCAATAATAAAGTCACTTCATATCCGCGTATATTTTACTACCACCGGGATGAATGGTAAATTTAGAACGATGAGAATCTTCTAAAATGTCTTTACGAAGATCACTAATATTTGGCACGATAAGTCTACCAAATTTTCGAATACCGCCGCGAGAATCGATATCAAAGTCTCTCAAACTTTCAATACCAATTTTATCCCTACAACTTTGGCTAAGAAGAGCCAATTCGGGATCTAGCTTTTGAGCTTCAAGAATGCGGTCTAAAAGAGAAGGATGAGCCTCAAGGTACATAAAATAAGAGATGAACATAAATCGGACTCACGATCTCGAATCTCACAAGTGGATAAAATTTCGAGATCATTCCATTTGGATTTCATCATAGAAACAACCGCATGTTGCTTACGACTAAGTGCATCAGCAACACGATTTACCTTTCTGGGAGTATAAAGAATGTCAAGATCATAAGATGCAAGGAACTCGAGCCAACGTTGTTGACGCAAATTAAGTTCCTTTCGAGAAAATAAATATTTTAAAGATTTATGATCGGTGTAAAGAATAAATTTTTCTCCCAAAAGATAATGATGCCTAATTCGAATGGCGAAAACAATAGCCGCGAGCTCTAAATCATGAGTGGCATATCTAGTCTCGGCTGGCTTCAATTGCCTATAAGGATAAGCAATAACACGTTCCCTTTGCATAAGAACGGCACCCAAACCAACGCGACTAGCATCGGTATAAACAATAAAATCTTGGTTTCTCTCGGGAATCACAAGAATAGGAGCATCGGAAAGGAGTTCTTTTAATTTCTGAAAAGAAGCTTCACATTTGTCTGACCAAATGTACTTAACACCTTTCTTTGTTAAGCTAGTAAGAGGCACGACAATTTTAGAAAAGTCTTTGATAAAACGATGGTAATAACCCGCCAATCCGAGAAAACTATGGATTTCCGTCACACTCTCTGGTCTCCTCCAATTTTGAATCACTTCAACCTTTGAAGGATCCACAGAAATTCCGGATTCGAAAATAATATGACCAAGAAACTTCACACGAGATTGCCAAAAGTGGCATTTAGAAAATTTTGCTTTCAATTGATTGATCCTAAGAGTTTCCAACACAATCTGAAGATGCTTTTCATGCTCCTCCTCGGTTTTAGAATACACAAGAATATCATCAATAAAGATGAGAACAAATCGATCGAGGAAGTCTTTGAAAACTCTATTCATAAGGTCAAGGAAATAAGCCCGAGCATTCGTCAAACCAAATGGCATAACAAGCCATTCATAAGATCCATAACGAGTACGGAATGATTTCAAAGGAATGCTACCTCTGTAATACGAAGCTGATGAAAACCGGCTGCTAAGTCTAATTGTGAAAAGACTCTATCACCACTAAGTTAATCGAATAGATCATCAATCCGAGGTAAAGGATGTTTATTCTTGATAGTAAGATCATTAGCTTGCGGTAGTCAACGCAAACCCTAAGTGTACCATCGGATTTCTTCAGAAAAATAGCCGAAGCTCCCCAAGGAGAGGAACTAGAGCGAATAAATTGCTTCGTCTCCAATTCGGATAATTGTTTGCGCATCTCCTCATTTTCCTTATTGGACATTCGATAAGGAGGACAAGTGATAGCTTGAGCTCCAAGGATGAGATTAATTCTGAACTCAATTTCTTGCTTAGGTGGCAATCCTAAAAAGGGCTCAAAGATGTCAGAAAATTCACGAACAACGTGAATAAGAGAAATGACATCTTCCTCATCATCATTATCCTCATCGTGGGGATTTAAAGAATATAAAGACTCGACCAAGTTGGAATCCGAATCTTTAAGATCAATAGAAATTTACTTAACAGATTTAGGATGTCGAAGATGAATAGTCCGCTCAGGACATAGGATTTGAGCTTCTTGCGGTTAAGCCAATCCATTACCAAAATCATTCCAAAGCCTAAATAACGCATGACATGCGAATCGGCTCGGAAAGAAAAATCACACAAAATAATCTCGACATCTTTACAAAGTAAACTAATTGTTGCGGATCCACCAACCGGGTTCGCAATTCTCAAGGAAGTCATTAAAGCAACAACACTTAAAGAAAAAGTATCAACAAGTTCCTTTGATATAAAAGAACGGGACGCACCCATATCAAAAAGAACTCGAATATGTTGATCACGAAATAAAATAATGCAATCAAGGATAGAATGAGAAATAACTTGACCACGAGAAGTGTTGCTAGGGGCTTATGAAACATTTAACTTTCCCTCCTTCTTGCCTTGAAGTCTGGGACATGAAGATAAAAGATGACCCAAAATTTTGCAATAGCGACAAAAGAGAGGTTTCGGACATCTATTGGCATAATGGTCTTTAGAACCACAATTGTAGCATTGCCCACTACTAGGGGCAGAAGTGTTTGCCACCGGAGTTGCTTGCTTCCCTTTCTTATTGGGATAAGGACCTTTGAATTTAATAGGCCTTTTCTTGTTGTTGTTGAATTTTGGTTTGGCACCCACAACTTCAACTACACTTTCTTTATCTGCCTCTTCAAGTCGAAGAGCGATATCAACTTGTTGATCAAAAGAAACTTCTAACTTTAGAAGTAATGGCTTCTTGAGATTTTTGTCCAAGCCATAGACAAATCTTTGGTTCTTCTTCAATGGGGTGTTTATATATTCCACCCCGTATTTAGAAAGTGACTCGATTGATGCGACATAGTCTACCACGGAGGATTCACCTTGAACAAGGTCAATGAAACGACGAGCCAATTTCACCTTCTCAGCTTCTGGCACAAATTTTAACTTGAATCGTTCCCATAATTTCTCCCAAGTAAGATCCAATTCAATAATTTCAGAAATAAGAAGCTCATACCAATCTAATGCTCTTTATTGGAGCATACTTGAAGCCACTTGGACACGGTGAAGATCAATTAGATTCATGCGAGTAAAGATGCGATCGCATGTTTTGAGCAAAGCTTGGACTTGAATGACGCTTTCGGAACCCTTAAATGGCTTCCCACCCAAGTTGGTAGAGTCACTGCACAAATGTGCAAATCCAGACTTAGGGTGAGTAGTCCTTGGATTGGGTCCGGCAGCTTGAGCATTCTTCACGAGATCTAAAAGCTGTTGGGCAGACATAAATACTCCATCCTGGTGAGTAGCACCAGATTGACCAGCATTGGGACGGCCAGGTCTAACCATTTCTCTTCTTTAAGAAATAAAGAAAGAAGAAGAAGGTTATTCACAAAATAATTATCAAACAACCGTGATTGATAAAACAAGGCGTCACAAACAAAATGGGATAGAACGGTTCGAAGACCCGAATAAAATCCTAAGGCACGACTCCCAAGATGGACTTAGGACGATGATCCTTGTTAAATTATTCTACATTGTTCCGAAGTTTGGCTCTGATACCAAGTTGTGACGCCCCACCTTTATACACACACTAGCCAAGGACACTACGGTGTAATGTCGTCAACTAGCGCGGAGAATAAGGCTGTTGAGGAGAGACCATCCATGTGATTGCTTTGTGCGAGTACCGATATGCCAGATAAAAATATAACATGCATTTCAAGAGGGAATCCGACATACCAATGCAAACTCAAAGCTACTACACAGTGGCTATAATGTCTTCGGAAACAAATATAGAAATATCATAACACAAATCAGTCACAGAAGTTCATATCTCAAAGGCGGAAACAGATATGAATATTACACATGAAAGTGTATATCAGAGTAGTGGTCAAACAAGATCCACAATATCACAAAAGAATAGTTATAAGGGCTACACAAAAGAATAAGTATACATCAATGAGTCTATATCTTAAATGTATACAACCAAAAACTACTAATCTAAGTAGTTATCCAAAAATCAGGATAATAATCCCAAATGAGAAATCAAGCAGAAGCACTTGTAACATCTCGGTCTGATCCGAGTATTATTTAATAAGAAAATAATAAACGGATTAGTCTAACTATAAATATCAGATAAAATGATATAGAATAAGAGATATGACAAAAATGTATGATAACCATAAAGTCATACTATGATAAGTAGTAATTGAAAATCAACAAGAGATTAATCAATATCGCAAGGATCTTCTCAAAGATCAAATGAATGTCATACTCTTTAGTTTTTTTCACCAAGTCATAAATATTGACAACATATCGATGCCAATCATAAAAGTTGGTGGATCATAAATTCTAGAAATCATCAATAGAAATCCAGAAATCACAAAAAGGGGAAGGCCTATCAGAAAACGGGAGCATGCAAACTCACCAACACGTGTATCACAAACAGGACGCTCTCCCTTGGTCGCTAACCATAAAGCCGGTTCAACGACGTAGTACAATATCGGTATGCCCGAGGAACCTAAAACTCGAATAATTTGGAACAACGACGTAGTACAACGGTACGCTCGATGATCCTGATAAGATGGTACAACAAAGTAGTACAAAGGCACGTCCGATGGACCAAACTCCATAAAAGAACATGGATCGCTAGACCACAAAAATTGAGTCGGAACTCCAAATAAAACATAGGTCGTTAGCCTATAAAGGAAATGCGACGAAACTCAATAATACATAGGCCATTAGCCTATAAAAGAAATTAGGCGAAACTTAATAATACATAGGTCGTTAGCCTATAAAAGAAATGAGACGAAACTCAATAAAACATAGGTATTGTCCCCTACATGGACAAAGAAACATAGCATATCGCTAGTCTAAATCACAAAATGATCATCATCGATCATCAAGAAGTGTCAATTACACTAAGCTAGTAAATATATGAGCTTAGCTTCATGTCCCATAACCACTAGCTTAACTTAAATATTTACGAACAAATTGTAGATCTCCACTAGAAAATTGTCACAAGAAATTCAATCGAACAAGTCCAAGAATTAACCGACGAAGTATATGCAAGCGTTTCATACCACTTGTATTACTAAGTCGTTTAATTAGATTTCTCATACGAGTGAGGTAAAGGTTTGTAAATACTAATAGATTGGAAAACGGTTTAAGAAACGAGCTTTGTAATAAAATAGTGTTGAAATCGCTTTAATGAAAGAGTTTTGATATTTACTACTAGTATAGAAAACCTTTATATTTTTAAAGTGACAAATCACAAAAACATGATTGTAGAAACAATCAGTCACTAAAATTCACATAAGAAAATGTGAATTAATTCCAAAGAAATCGATATCAAGTCCATCAAAATGGATATTTCCAAAAATCCCAAAGAAAATGTCATCAAAGATGATAATAAATGATAACAACAAAGAGGAATCAACATGAATCGATAAAATTGGAATTTTAAACAAAATAGGAAAAATAGAGCCCAAACAGTAGATTCAGACGTCTGAAATCAAGGATTCAGACGTCTGAATCTAGAAAAATAAATGTTTTCCAGAACACAATTCAGACGTCTAAACCGTATATTTCAGACGTCTGAAATAGTCATTTTTTTGCCTATTTCCTTTCTGGTTGCTTACGAGCAAATTCGGACGTCTGGAATTTATATTCGGATGTCTGAATACTAGGGAATAAAAATTCCCAGTATAATATTCCAACGTCTGAAATAAGGATTCAGACGTCTGAAACTGTGGTTCTGGGCATTCCCTGAACCTCGACCAAAAATGGCTAAATGAATATCGGAAGCGACCAGACGAACAAATGTTGACTAAGGATTTACGCCACGCGACAACCCTGCCTTAACGGCTCATCGATACGCCTCAAATATCAATGTCTAATTATCCATAATAGGATTTTCATAGATTTTGATTTCAAAACACCAAAAATTGGAATATACACCAAATCAATCCAAACCAAAATCAATTGCACAAAAATAAGTGTTAGGAATTCATACCTAACAATCGAAGATAATTATAGACTATGATGTGAGATAAAAGTCTCACCTTTGAACCCAAAACTATGAAGAAGAAGCTATAGAGCAATGGCAAGGACAATCACTCTTCAATTCCAACCCAACAAGCTTGAATCTAAGCTAAAAAGAGAAACATTTCCTAAGTTAGGTTTAGGAATTTCTAAAATTGATAAGAGAATGAGTTGGAGAAGAAGAAGAGGAGGCTTACCAAAGCTTCTTCTATAACTTTGGAGCTAGAACTTAATGTGCAAATGGAAACTAGGGCTTGGAATTTTAGTTTCTCATTCCTCTCTCCATTATTGCTAAAGCTTGAGTATTAGGAAATAGAAATGAAGTAATGAAGAGAAGAGGGGTGAAGCTTGGGTCTAATGGGCTGAAACCAAACCAAAGCCCTAAGTGAAAAAGTAACAAAATTCCACTAACTCCAAACATATCAAAGTTTATACTCAAAAGGTCGCAAACATCATTTGAACTCAATGGGGGTGATCTCGAGTCCTAATTCGACTGTATGCAACAAGTAGCCTTTCGGACACTAATCTGACTAACGATGAATTATTTTAAATAAAATATTTAATTATTCAATCGTAAAATATGCTTTTTGTTACACCCATCCTCTAAGGATCCTTTAAACCATAAATTAAATACATCCCGTGGTTAAAATTTAAAATTGGTATTTTATATTTTGAAATCAAATATCATTTCAAAATTCAGTATCATTCAAAATCAATTTCAAAATATCATATTTTCCAAACCACATTCATTTTTATTTAAAATACCATTTCAACACACATTTCAAAATAATTTATATGTCAAAACAAATTACTTCATTTTAAATCATTAAAATGAAGTTATTTTACTTAATAATTAAGTCATTAAATTTCCCAAATTTAAATCTTTCAAAGTTCATTTAATCACTTAAATTTATTAAAACGATGAAAATTCAACTTTCGCAGCATTTAGAAAATGCTACGGAAAGTTATGTTTAAAAGAGTTCAATTAGCAAAAGACACCATTTAAAATGCTGTAATAGGTTTTAGATTTCAAATAATATATTAGTTAAATTCAGCAACTACAGCACTTACAAAGTGTTGTGATAGCCCTTAGTTCATTTTAGCCATTTAGTTCATTTATATCAATTACAACATATACATAATGCTGTAATATCTTTAACTTAAGAAATGATGGTGTTTACGGAATGCAGTCAATTCAAATTCCAGACTTTCACTATAATTTCATAAACAACTAAAATTTATTTAAATCCACTTTTACTTATAAAAATCATATTTTCTCACTTTAAAAACAATCATGTAAATATCCCTTAATTTATGATTTTACAAAGTGAAATTTTCACAAATAATTATCAAATCTTTAATAATTCACTTATGAAATAAATGTAAAATTTTATAACATTTCATTTACATAACATTTTAATTAAGTTTACCATTTCATAATTTTATTCAAATTCCAATTTTTTTCTTAAATTAACTTTTATTATTAAAACACTTTCACATTTTCCAAGTTAAGTCTTCAAATTTCAACTTTTAAACATTTATTTATTTAACTATTTTTAATCTATATAAAATCAATAACACTTTATAAAATCATTTTAAATTTAAATTAAAATCAAATTATTATATTTTATTACTTAACTTAAACTTTGTGTAAAAACAAAATCATAAATTCCAAAATTTACTTATAACTCAAATTCTACTTTACCATTTATTTATTTCACTTATTTAACTTGTATAAAATCACTAATATTTTATAAAAATCATTTTTTTATTAAATTTAAATCAAAATATTGGAATATTTACATTTTTATAACATTTTAAAAAATTTAGAAAAATTATTCTAACCAGGGTCTGCATATAATTTTTCTAACCTAAGTCAAATGTTATGGATAATATATCATTTCAATCCGTAATTTACAAAAGAAAAATCCGTGTTCTATCATTTCAAACCCGTAATCCCAAGTTAAATGAAATAAATAAAATAAAAATCTTTCAGGTTTATTATTGCAGCCCATAATGATTTTTCCCTATTCTAAAGTCCGTTCTGGTATATATCATTTCAACCCATAGTGATTCCATTCTACAGTGAACTTGCAGTGTGATAAACTGATATAAATAAAAAGAATAACATTATATAACACTAGCAGATGATATGACAGGTGTATAAACAGGGGTGAACATCATATAAATAATATCGCGGGCAGTTATAACATAATAATATGAACTACAGATTCGCAGGATGTTAATTTACTACTTATATAAGTACGAAATGTCTTGTGAGAAATACTCACTTCTACAAGTTGGAGATAACAGATTCGGACACACAAGCAAAGACCCGGAAAGCACGAAGGCACGACAACATGAATATGATTTGAGATTGGGAGAGCCAAAGTTAATTTCCTTGAATACATTCAAACAAAAAAAATATAAACAACATAAGTTTCAAAACAAAATAAAATCAACAATGCAAGAATATGCACAACAAATAACACCAAACTTTTTCCACTTGCATTCAAACATCTATGCTTCAGCTATAGACTGGAAAGGAACTGCAAAGAGATGGTTTTGGGTCAGGTGACGGTCATGTTGTGGTCGACCATAGTAATATAAAGGAGATGAAGGTATGTGTGTTCTTGAATTCACAAAAACAAGGCAAATACAAGAGGGATCAAGGCATAAATGCTTCGACCAAGCATGGATTTGGGCACGCCATTCTGGTGAGTGCTTGTACAGGTGTGGCATGGTCTGAACTCAGGTTTGTGGCTGGAGTGGGCGGTGTTTGATCGGCCAAGCATGATGGTGGAGTGGTGGCAACAAGTAGTGATCGGCTATGGTTGTATATGTGAAGTTTTAGTGCATTTTTAGGTGGATCTTCAACATAGGATGGCTCGGCTTAGGTGTGGCAGTGGAAAAGAGGGTATGGTGGCTAGAATAGGTGGTGGTTGAGGCGGCCAAGGTCATGGAGGTGGCAGGCCTAACACAAAGAAGATGGAGCAAGTGCAAAAATTACAACAAAACAATAAAAAGTGAAAAGGAAGAAGAAGTTTTTACTAGAATTTTTGCAATGATGGTGGCCAAATATTTTTTGTTTTGAGAAGAAAATTTTCACATGAGAAATGAATAGAGAAGTCAGCTGAAGCATGGGAGTTATGGCCGCAAAAATGAAGAGATGTTGATTGAAAATGAAAAGGCAAGAATACAAAAAGCTAAGCATATAAAAGGTCACAAAACTCATCATATTTCTATAATTCTTTTGAAATTTTAAATACCTAAAAAATATGTATAAATACAGAATAAAACACGAAAATATAGTAAATAAAAAAAAATCAATAAATATAATTAAATTAGGAAAAATTGCAAAAATTGGAAACTAGGCTTAAAAATTTGAAAATAAATGCAATAAATTTTGGAAAATTTTTATGTACCTAAAAATACTTATAAATAAAGACAAAAATACAAAAATAAAATTCATGCATAAAAATAAATAAATAAATTTTAATTAAATATAATTAATTGAAGAAAATGGCAGAAAATTGGAAACTAGGCTTTAAAATTGAAAATAAATGCACTAAGCTTTGGAAAAATTATAACATCACTTTAAAAATGTTTTAAAATAATATATATCAAACATGTCATATAACAAATATTAGAACATGATTTGGAAAAAAATATTATTTGTATAAATTAAAATAGATAATTTTATTAAATAAATCAATTTACATGCAATATTGTAAAAAGCATAACTTTCACAATATAAATCGGATTTCGACGAAACGAAAAGCAGTATTCTTGAAATTTAATATATTTTCATAATAGAAGATAATATTCAAAAATTCAAACATTTAAATTTTAAATTTAAAAGTCAAAGTTTGACCAGATTGACCAAAAATCCACTTTTCTAGAAATATCCTATTTGTTCAGGTTTGAAATTATAATTCACACAAAATCAAAATATACTTTTAAAATAACAAAATTTATTCATTTTAATAAGTATAATAAAGTTTTTAAATCATGAATTTCAATTTAAATAATTAAAATAAAAAATTAAAATAATCACAAAATACTGGGTTGTTACACTCTCCCCCACTCAAATCTTTTCGTCCTCGAAAAGAACGAACAAGGAAAATAAGGAAAAGCAAGATGGACAACAAATAGTACCTGGAATAACAATTTTGGATTAGAAGCACGAATTCTCTCCTCCGTCTCCCAGGTACAATCTCGATCATCAGTACCCCATCGTACCTCGATCAGACTAACAAATTCCCTTCTTAGCTTCTTCGTACCTCTGCGGACAATACGAAGTGGCTTGCTCTCGACAGTCAGATTAAGCTAAATATCCAAAGTATCAAGAGCAGTTTGCCGAACAAAAAGAGATGGGTCAAGAAGATACTAGAGGAGATGTGAGACATGGAATACATCATGCACTCCAGAAAGTTTCTTGGGAAAATTTAAACGATAAGCCAAAGAACCAACTCATTCCAAAATGCAGAAAGGACCCTCAAAGAAGAAGAAGGTAGGAATAGCTAGAAGGAAAAATAGGTTGGAACACAAGGATGGACCATTATTTTAAAACCATATACATTTCAATTTAAAATTTTATATTTACAACATTTTAAAATATGATAAATAGTAATTTGATTCAAATTTGATAGCTCGAAGTAAGAAATATTTAAAACATTTTTAAGTTATTTAGACAAGTAAACTAAATGATCAAAATATCCTTTATATAATATACTTTATCAAAATACTTATATTACTCGATGTCTTAACAAGTTTACTTTCGTTCCTACAGAACCTGGCCATGCGTTGATCAGGCGCAAAGCTAGAATTCTCCAAGTACTTAGTAGACTTGTTTCGAAACCCAGTGAAAATACTTGAAAAACCTTTTAAAAATAGATACGGAAAGTACAATCCAAACAAATCAACCAAACAAAATATTTGTCTAACTATGGATCGCAGATACACAATGGTTACGCCTGGATCATATCCATAGGCTTTCTCAGCCTTGTGAGTTACGCCATGATGACTAGTAGAATGCAGGATACATAATGGTTACGCCTGGATCCCCCAGGAAATAATCCGTACCCCTAGGCCATCTCAGCCAGGCAGTTTCGCTACTAATACGACCTACATAGATTGTAGGATACATAATGGTTACACCGGGATCCCCCAGGAAACAATCTGTATCCCTAGGCCATCTCAGCCAGGCAGTTGCGCTATGCAATTGCGCTCGTAAGACCATGGAGATCGCCATGGAATTCGATGGACAGTCGAGTATCATATCCAGAAAACTCAAATCTGATAGAATAATATCGATAGAATGAATCCATAGTGTGGCCACAAAGCAGATATCAAGCAGAAGGCACTTTCCATATCTTTACTTCGAAAATATGTATCATATAGTACCTTTCAAAATCACTTTCAAATATCGTACTTATATAAAGTCCATCCTATATAAGATTTCATTTTCAAATCAAGTACTTTCCAAAATCAATAATATGTCAAAGCACACTTATATAGACTTCGATTATATAGGATTTTACTTTACAAATTGAGTACCTTTCCAAAACGATAGTTTCAAATCAACTGCATACTTATACAAATCCATTTTATATAAATTCAATAACTCCCAATTCCAGTATTCAGTAAATTAATGGTCTCAATTTTAATTCGTTTCAATATCAATTCAGTTTCAAAATCATATATGATTTCACCAAATCCTTTCTTCCTAATTACATATATTTAGTTTCAAAGTTTCTTAACACAATAGATTTAGAACATAATCCAAATTTCCAAATCAACCAAATTTAAGTCAAACAAATTCATTTCCATTTCAAACATATATTCACTTTCAAAAATCATAATACTTTCAAAGTTATAAATCTTCTGAAACCAAAATACTTGAAATCGTTACACTTTGAAAATCATAACCTTTCGAAATCATACATTTGAAATCATAAAACATTCCTTTAATTTCATAATTTTATTCAATTAAACCCAAATCTAAAATATCCAATTTTAATTCAATTCAAATCATCAGTTTCAATTCAATTTAGTTTTCTAACAAAACCATTTCAAATATTATCAAATTTCAAAATAAGATTTGATCCACAAAATTAACTATTCAATCTTAAATATATTTCAAAGCTTAAATATACCATATTTCAAAACTAAATTTTATAATTTCACATATCTCAAATTTTACCTCATTATTACTTAGTTTTGAAATATTTATTTCATAAATCCATTATTTTAAATAAACTCAAATTACAAGTAAACCAAATATCCTTTCATACTAATATAAACTTCAATTATTCATTTATCAAAAATCAATTATCATTTCAAATTCACATTCTTTATCAGAATAAGGATTAAATCATTTCTAAACCATTTCAATTATCAAAATATCCAAAATGGTTACTAATTTTAAAACCATCCCTTTTAAAACCTTCAAACTATTTATTTCTGTATGGAAAATCCAATTTACCACTGGAAAGATTATTATTCTATATATATTTTATTCAAAACAATTCAAATCTATATTTCATACTAGTATGATTCAAAATAGTCTTATTTATTTCACTCAACAAACAGTTTCAAAGTTATATTAATCATATTACTTTATACATTAATCATACAAAACTAAACTTATATTCCTTATCAAATACCTTATACCTTTCAAAAAAAATTTGGCTTGACAAGTTAACCTTGATTTGGAAGTGCTCGAATCTTCAAAATAGTCGAAGAAATCATATTTTAAATCCAAGAGTTAGAAATCACCAACAATTAATAAATCAATTCCAATAGATCGGGTTATACCAAAACAATCTGAATCTCGAGGACTGAGCACTGGCTTACTTTAAATCATTTCAAATATATATATATATATATATATATATATATATATATATATATATATATATATATAGACACACACACATATACATATATCTTCGAATATCAACCATACTTCGAAATCTGAAATCACATTTGGTTTCACAAAATCACTCATATAGCAAAGCTACTAGAGTGGCCTCTCCCCAGCTCAGAAACTCGAAAATGAATGTCGATGATGCATGCATTCATCATCGAAATTATTTTCCAGCAACATAAGTGAGTTTTGGACTTTTATTTTCTTGAAACTTCTTTGAAATCTCTTCAAAATCATTGGAATTCGTTCGAATACATTTTAAACATTTCTTATTCAGAAAATATTTTTAAATCATTATTATTATATATTTTTTCAAAATCTTAAAACTGATTTCAAAACACCGGAGTTTGATTCCTCGAAATTCAAATTCAAAAACCATTCCGTTATAAATCATTTTTATATAAGTCAAATTCTAATAAATTTTAAAATTTCAAATCCTTTCAAAGCTTCAAATTTTCATTTTAAAAAAATATAAAATCCTTATCGAAAACATTTAACTTTTTTTATTCAAAATAGGGCCATCCTTATCAAAATAATAATTTCGATGTATGCACAATTTCAAAATATAACCAAACTCAAATTTTCAAAGGATGATTCAAGGTTAGATTTCAAACAAACAGAGATTTGAATTTAGTGGAACTCTAATCAAATAGAATTCTGGTTCGAAGATGAGCTCGAACTAAGATGAAATAATTTAATTACCAAATAGAAGATGAATAAGCCTTTATAAATCGCGGGCGACCTTAACCGGTTAACCGTGGCTATATGAATATATCCAATGCAGAAATCTAAGGCAAATCGATCTTCGATCGCCATAAATAGAATCCAGGTAGACCAGAAGATAGATAGCATCGTAAACCGAGGATATAGAAATCTCCGGTGAATCAATGCCAATTATAAAGGAGTTTCACCCCTTTACAAATCATTCAAAGATTTTGCGAAATCACCAATCGTTACAGAGGTCAGTGGAGTTATGGAATCCCCCAAAATCAAAAGGTTAAAAAAAGGAAGACAAGACTGGATTTCAGAACAAGTGGGAGCGTTCCAAAGATCAAGGAATCCAAATCGATAAGAATCCTAACCAAGAGATTACTACCAAGGTGGATGTAGAAGGAACAAAATTTAGAAAATTTTGATTTCAAAATAAGAAAATTTTTATACCAAAATAACCTTTGAAACTCGTTTAAAATCATTTGGAAATCATTTATACTTCAAAAATATGTTCTCTCACAAAGAAATGATTCTGAGATTGATTTCACTAATTCTAGGGTATTTCTACCCCATCTATAATGAGTTTTGCTCCGCAGGCTATGGTTTGCCTAAAACTAAAGCTCTAATACCAACTATAACAACCCGATATTTTTAGCCATTCGCATCCACACATGCCAGACTTGAATTGCTCAAAATACTGCATTGTAAATAAATTTAGAGCAAATGAAATACAATCTCACAATCACAGACATAGGAATATCAGAATAAATCGCAGCTGAAATTTAAAATACCATCGTAGTCCATGAAGCTACTATAACAAACTCTCAAAACATAATACATAATATCAGTCTGAAAAAATATACAATAGAAGTCTCAAATACATAGAAGTTTATAAATACCAGAGCTGAAATAGAACAACAAAAACTGAAAGGGAACAGATAAATAGACAAGTAGAATCTTCAGCGATTCCTAGCTCCAGAAAAGAAATCCAAAGCTAAGCTGTAAATACTCAGGCTGACCCAAGCGTAAAGTAAAACACAAAACACTCGAGTCAGGACATATATACTTAGCAAGGTAAACCAACTCAAGTGAATTGTAGTAGTAATACACAATAACTTAAAGGATGCTTGGGATCGCCCATCCTCTAAGGATCCTTTAAACCATAAATTAAATACATCCCGTGGTTAAAATTCAAAAATGGTATTTTATATTTTGAAATCAAATATCATTTCAAAATTCAATATCATTCAAAATCCATTTCAAAATATCATAATATCATATTTCCCAAACCACATTCATTTTATTTAAAATGCCTTTTCAACACACATTTCAAAATAGTTTATATTTCAAAACAAATTACTTCATTTTAAATCATTAAAATGAAGTTATTTTACTTAACGATTAAATTATTAAATTTCCAAATTTTAAATCTTTCAAAGTTCATTTCTTCACTTAAATTTATTAAAACAATGAAAATTCAACTTTCGCGCATTTAGAAAATGCTACGGAAAGTTATGTTTAAAACAATTCAATTAGCAAAAGACAGCATTTAAAATGCTGTAATAGATTTTAGATTTTAAATAATATTTTAGTTAAGTTCTGCAACTACAGCACTTATAAAGTGTTGTAATAGCCCTTAGTTCATTTTAGCCATTTAGTTCATCTATATCAATTATAGCATTTACATGCTGCTGTAATATCTTTAACTTAAGAAATGATAGTATTTCAGTAATGCAGTCAATTCAAATTCCAAACTTTCACTTTAACCTTATAAATAATTAAAATTTATTTAAATCCATTTTTACTTATAAAAATCATATTTTCTCACTTTAAAAATAATCATTTAAATATCCCTTAATTTATGATTTTACAAAGTGAAATTTTCACAAATAATTATCAAATCTTTAACAATTTACTTATAAAATAAATGTAAAATTTTATAACATTTCATTTACTTAACATTTTAATTAAGTATGCGATTTCATAATTTTATTTAAATTCCATTTTTTTCTCAACTCAACTTTTATTTTTTAAAAACTTTCGCATTTTCCAAGTTAAGTTATACCTCAAATTTAAACTTTTAAACATTTATTTATTTAATTATTTTTAATTTATAGAAAATTAATAACACTTTATAAAACCATTTTAAATTTCAACTAAAATCGAATTATCATATTTTCTTACTTAACTTAAACTTTATTTCAAAAAAATTCATAAATTCCAAAATTTACTTATATCTCAAATTCTACTTTACCATTTATTTATTTCACTTATTTAACTTGTATAAAATCACTGATAATTTATAAAAATCATTTTTTTATTAAATTTAAATCAAAATATCAAAATATTTACATTTTTATAATATTTTAAAAATGTTAGAAAAATTATATAACCACGGTCCATATATAATTTTTCTAACCTAAGTCAAATGTTACAGATAATATATCATTTCAATCCGTAATTTACAAAGGAAAAATTTGGGTTCTATCATTTCAAACCCGTAATCCCAAGTTAAATGAAATAAACAACATAAAAATCGTTCAGGCTTATCATTTCATCCCATAATGATTTTTCACTATTCTAAAGTCCATTCGGGTATATATCATTTCAACCGAGTGTGATTCTATTCTACAAGAAACTTGCAGTGTGATAAGATGATATAAATAAAAAGAATAACATTATATAAAGTAACATATGATATAATAGGTGTATAAACAGGGGTGAACATCATATAAATAATATCACAGGCAGTTATAACATAATAATATGAACTAAAGATTCACAGGATGTCAATTACCACTTATATAAGTATAAAATGTCTGGTGAGAAATACTCACTTCTACAAGCTGGAGATAACAGATTCTGTAGCGACCTGTCTTCCTATCT
Source organism: Allium cepa (assembly GCA_030765085.1). NCBI lineage: Eukaryota > Viridiplantae > Streptophyta > Magnoliopsida > Asparagales > Amaryllidaceae > Allium > Allium cepa. The sequence goes on from CM060929.1 coordinate 764,327,086, forward strand.
CCAGGAAGACGCGTCACTAATTAAGAAAGAAAGGGATAGAAGAAGAAAAGATAAGAAAGAAGAAAACAGAAACACATCAGAATCTCACAGCGGAACGAATGAAATATAATATATCACATAAAAATATTAGTATCACATTACATCATAGTGCACAACTTAAACGACACATATTAGACAGTTATAAACCTTTGTCTAATTATACAACTCAAGTACACAAGATACAGATATCGTAAAAAGACAGCGGAACCATAATATATCGACAGGTGGAAGCCTCCTGCTCCATAACTCCTCTAGAATTCTTCAAGCTAACCTGAATCCCTCGACAACTCATACATAATATGAGTTCCCAAGATTTTAATAAAACAGAAAATAAACACTCGGGTCAGACAGGGGTCGGATGTTAGTAATGGGTTAAAATTGCTTAACTTTAGAAAATCCTTTTGAAAAGAAAAGTTATCAGGTAAGACTTCCCATACATAAACATGGAAAAGTTTTTACCTTACGCTAACCAAAACATTGATAGGAAATCCAATGATATTGTAATAGTGTCTAGGGTTTTGAAGCAAATAAGAAATAGCCGAAATTGTTACATTATTAAATTCCAGCTACTAGCCACAAAAGTAGGTAATACAAACAAAACCGTAGGGTCTCATAGGAAGAATGGGTTTCCATCAATGGCAGGGATACCGGGGTAATCCCATCATAGTACGTGGCCTAGATCAAAGTACCGAGGATCACTCCCAATCCCTTGCATCACAAAGCCAGGACCACTCCTTACTGAACAGTCCCGAGTAAGATCACCCCGTGGTTGGCGCGACCAACCACCCACTAAGCCGAAATAAAGGGATATCTAGACAGGAATGACCTCACCCTGAAATGGGTGCGACCCACCTAGCCTTGCTGCACCTCCCCTGTTTTAGCCATTCTCAAGTTGATGAGGCTTGAGGCTGCGATTACCTCTATAGAACACATCTATCTTAGAATGCTCATCGTCCACCTGACGATGTTCTGAAAGCATTCAATCCATAAAAGTTCGTTCCGGGTTCGAATGAAACCGAAGGCACTATCTCGTTGCACTCATTTTGGAATCACCGTCAGAGTCGACGACCATAGCCCTTGCACACTAAATCACCATCTCGAACCTATATCACCTATCTCCATCAAACTCATTACGGAATCACCCACAGAGTTATACTGATGAATAGTTCTTACACCTCAAGTTTAACGACCCGCCGCCCTAACCCCATAATTCCACTAGCCTATCAAATGCTTCTAAAATTCTATTTCTGTTCATATCAATTTAAAACAAAATTATAGTATCTGTTCTCATCAGTTTAAATCGAATTTATCAGAGCAATTGATAGCAAATATCACCCAAAACATAGCATGCAACCAAGCATTCAATTCAAACAGATCTAAAAACTTGCATAAAGATTAATCGTGAGGAGAAACTCACCATATCTCGAATCGAATACGGCCGAGGTGGGAATGTGCACACTCGAACGAAGAATGAAGCCCCAAATTAGATCGCAAGCCCTAGTTTCCGGAGAGGAACGAAAATGAGAACTGAAGCCGCCATTCTTTTTCTTTTTATTTTCGTTTAGGTTTTTTTTTTTTTCGAATGAGTGAAAAATATGAAACGGGTAAAGTGAGATAAAGGGGAATCGGGTAAAACTAATAAGGTCAGGGGGATTTTTCCTTCTTTATTTTATGTTTTATTTTTATTTTGTTTTATTATTTTCTTCTACTTATATATATATAATTTTTCATTTTAAATTCAATTTATTTTAAACATCAAATTTTATTTTGTACACAAACACCTTGTTTTGTTTTTGTAGATATTTACTTTTGTTTGTTTTGTTTAATTTTTGTTTAAATTATGTTGTTAAATTTTTTTCTTTTACTAAGTGTATTTGTTTATTTTATTTTGTATTGATTTTAATTTTTTTATCTAAGCTAAAGAATAAATGTCATTAAAATTTAACCATTAATTTACTAATTTACAAAAATAAAAATTTTTAAATCCAAATTATCTTCTTAAGTTATTAGTTTGAATTTCAATTACAAATTCCATATTCAATCTCAACTCCGAAGTCAAATTTAAATTTTTATTCAACTCTTTATAGATTAAATTTTAAAATTTAATCACCAATTTCATTGTTATATTGGAAATTCAATTTAAATTATCATTCAAATATTTAAAATTAATTAAATATTCACAATTTAAATTGTTCAAAATTTAGGATCGTTACAATCTTCCCTCCTTAAAAGAATTTCGTCCCGAAATTACAAGTAAGGAGAAATGATTGTTGAAATTTCACTAATATTTATATTTTACACACTTTTATCAAGTTTGAAACTTATTAGAAATAAATGAATATAGGATTCATTCTATTTGTTTTATCTCACTAACTTTGTTTATTAACTCATTTGTCTATTATTTTCTACAATCAAGACACAAAAATCTTTACTAAAATTTCCAACTTACAAAAACCCAAATTTTAAATTTGAACTTCTTCATTTAAGAAATTTACATAGTATAACTTTTCCAAAGCTGTGGACTTTTCAAAACATTCCAAAAATCCTCTTCCTTAATTTATTAGGTTGGAATTTATGTCACTTTAATTTCAGATAATTGATTTTCTATTTAAAGTTTGAAAATACTTGCTAACTCGAAATTTAACAAGTCTACTGTCGTTCTTAAAGACATTAGGCATACGCTGGCCAGGCGCAAGTCTAACAATCTCCAAGTACTAAATATACTTGCTTCAATTCCCAGTGAAAATACTTTTAAAAATTCTTTTAAAAATGGATATGGAAAGCACATTCCCCCATGGATCACAGTTTACTCGGCGGTTCCGCTACTATCCCAGTAGAGTCGCTTGTAACTGTGGATATCTCATCCCTTGAATTTCGCCATGGTTGTTGCCAAAGATCGCGGTTCACACGGCGGTTACGCTACTATCCCAGTAGAATCGCTTGTGACCGTAGGCATCTCGCCCCTCGAATTACGCTTTGGTTTGTAGATTGCAGTTTACACAGCGGTTACGCCACTATCCCAGTGGAATCGCTTGTAACTGTAGGCATCACGCCCCTCAAATTACGCTACCACCCGAGTGTAACTAGATCGCGGTATACACGGTGGTTACGCCACTATCCCAGTGGAATCGCTTGTAACCGTAGGCATCTCGCCCCTCGAATTACGCTAGCACACTATACCAGTCCAAAAGGACATTCCAACTAATGGAAATACTACGTAGCTACGATTTTCAAATGGACACTCATCTCGAGTTCCAACAACCTTCACAAATGTTTAAATGGAAGGTACTTTTCCATATCCTCAATTTGGAAAACATAATATTATACATACATATATAATATTTCATTTCACATTTAGTACATATCATACTCATGTACTTACATAAGTTTTCCACAACAATTACTTTTCCAAACTAATTGGTTTTCGAATTAATCGTATTCACACATATACGTTATGAAAACCACAATATTTCATACCCATAACAAATAGAGGATTCACAAAATTTTTTCATTTCATCATCCATTTAAAATTTTCCTCTAAGCCGATTTGGAAATTTAAGGTTATCTCAAACCAAATTCACATTCATAATCCAATTTATTATCGACTTCACACTCGATTTGGATTTCACGTTACATCGTCAATCCTCAACACATAATTGATGTCTATCGATATATAACCTCTGAGCTCGTACGTCTCAGAGAAGGGTGTTAAGCTAAGAGAATAAATTCTCCGCCACCAATAGATATATATTTAATAGAGATCAATTGATATGTCGTCAATTCACAATGTTAGACATACAATCCAAATCATCCATTTAAAATTCAAAGTTCAACTTACATTGTTTTTGGGTGTCAAAGTTAAACTCAATTTAACTCAAAATTCAATCACTTTGAAAATTTTCCAAGTTGAACTAAGTGTTCAAATTTCCCACAAATAATATCTTTACAAGATATAAAATTTTTCACACTTAACCATTTGAAACAAATTCAAATATTCACTTTTCAATTTATCTTTAAAAGATAAAATCTCAAAACATTTACTTTTCACTTTATCTTGAAAAGATAAAATTTCAAACCTTTCATTTCATATTGGAAAATATTTCCATACTTATTCAATAATAAGTAATTTACAAATCCATTTATTTTCAACATTTTTGAAAATATTTGATATACTTAAACCAAAATCAAGTATATATTTCATTCTTAAAAGAAATCATTCTTTTAAACACATTTCAAAACAACTTAAAATGAATTTACTTCATTTCATAGTGTTGCTTCCCAAAAATATTCCCATTTAAGTTTTTCAACTTCAACTTAATTCATAGTTTGAATTCTGCATACATTTCAAAATATTGGTTTTAAACCAACTTCAAATTTCCAATATTAAGTTTTCCACTTAACTTATTTCCATGCCCATTCAAATTCAAATTCTTCATTGCATCAATTTAAATCTCTTATAAATTTTCATTAGATTCATATCTCTTTTTATATCTCATTTATTGTCCAAAACCATAGATATAACACCTTTAATAAGTTACAGTAATTTACTTATCAAAATAAGTCATTTGCGGATTTTATAAACATCTTTAGAAATTACATTTCTATTTATAAACTTTATTTTATAATCTCCTTTACTAATTTGATTCAATTCAATTCATATAACTTAGTTATATACCCAAAATCCATATTATAAGTTAAATACTTATAATCCATCTATTTACTAAATCGTTCTTCATAGCATTTGAAATCAATTTTCAAAAAAATTCAAAATTAAATTTCCAAGTTATAGTTCAATAATCCATTTGATTACCACATGTCCCAGGATCGAAACCTGGCTCTGATACCACTTTTTAACGACCCGCCGCCCTAACCCCATAATTCCACTAGCCTATCAAATGCTTCTAAAATTCTATTTCTGTTCATATCAATTTAAAACAAAATTATAGTATCTGTTCTCATCAGTTTAAATCGAATTTATCAGAGCAATTGATAGCAAATATCACCCAAAACATAGCATGCAACCAAGCATTCAATTCAAACAGATCTAAAAACTTGCATAAAGATTAATCGTGAGGAGAAACTCACCATATCTCGAATCGAATACGGCCGAGGTGGGAATGAGCACACTCGAACGAAGAATGAAGCCCCAAATTAGATCGCAAGCCCTAGTTTCCGGAGAGGAACGAAAATGAGAACTGAAGCCGCCATTCTTTTTCTTTTTATTTTCGTTTAGGTTTTTTTTTTTCCGAATGAGTGAAAAATATGAAACGGGTAAAGTGAGATAAAGGGGAATCGGGTAAAACTAATAAGGTCAGGGGGATTTTTCCTTCTTTATTTTATGTTTTATTTTTATTTTGTTTTATTATTTTCTTCTACTTATATATATATAATTTTTCATTTTAAATTCAATTTATTTTAAACATCAAATTTTATTTTGTACACAAACACCTTGTTTTGTTTTTGTAGATATTTACTTTTGTTTGTTTTGTTTAATTTTTGTTTAAATTATGTTGTTAAATTTTTTTCTTTTACTAAGTGTATTTGTTTATTTTATTTTGTATTGATTTTAATTTTTTTATCTAAGCTAAAGAATAAATGTCATTAAAATTTAACCATTAATTTACTAATTTACAAACATAAAAATTTTTAAATCCAAATTATCTTCTTAAGTTATTAGTTTGAATTTCAATTACAAATTCCATATTCAATCTCAACTCCGAAGTCAAATTTAAATTTTTATTCAACTCTTTATAGATTAAATTTTAAAATTTAATCACCAATTTCATTGTTATATTGGAAATTCAATTTAAATTATCATTCAAATATTTAAAATTAATTAAATATTCACAATTTAAATTGTTCAAAATTTAGGATCGTTACATCAAGTCTTCACTAAGCTCGACTTGGATTTACGACCTAATGTTTAATTTGGATCGATGTGGTTTTCGGATTACCTAAATATGGAAATCCGATCCCGGTCTCATCGAATCCAAATGCCATTTTAATGTCCAAGTTGTTTAAGGGTTTTTAAACATTTAACTTATATTCAGGATGATATAAACTGATAGATGAATAACATTATCACAACAGATAATTCATATCAAACATTCATCTCATAAAGCAGCATATCACATAACAAAAATATCCAAATCATCCAGTATCAACCAATCACCCAATATCAATCATCCAATATAAATCAATCAACCAATATCAATCAATCATCCAAAAGCAGAATTGATTAACTCTTAATCAATTGGATTACTTAAATCCTTCTTCATTTATTTATTCCAAATAAATAAATTAATCATCTCTTAATGATCTTCCTTAATTAATCTTCCTTGATTAATTATACAATAATTATATTCAAGTAATTATCCTTAACCATATTCAGTAATTAACCTTTAATTACTATCATTAATTACAATAATTAATGATCCTTCATTTGCTTCCATTAATTAACCAATTATAATTAATTACATTAAACTTTAATTAATTACAATTAATTAATCATACTTTAATTAATAATTTTTATTAATCAACCTTGATTAATTTCATTAATTAACTAATGATCCTTTTTAATTAATTAACCTTTTAATTAATTAAATAATTAATTTATAATTAATCATCTCATTAATAATAAACAGTAATTAACAACTTGTAATTACTTTATCTTAATTAATTAACTTCTTAATTAGTTATATTAATCTTTGATTAATTAATCTAAATAATTAATCTTTAATTACTTCATTAAGTAATTATTATTAAATTAAATTAATAAATGATCCTTAATTAATTACTTTATTAATTAACTACCCTTAGTAATTAATCTTAAAATTAATCACATTCATTAATTAATTAATCACATTAATTAATTAACTAAATTAACTAAGTAATTAACTCTTAATTACTTACATAGGTGATTATTATCTAATTACTTCATTAATTACCATAACAAGTAATTAATTCTATCATTAAATAATCCTTAATACTTTAATTAATTAATTACTCCATAATTAATTAAATTCAAATCAATTATATTAATCAATCCTTAGATTAATAACATCTAGTTATTAACCATTAATCACTTCCACTAATTTGTCCCCTGAGTAATTTCCCACCAATTACTTCCATTAGTAATTTCACATTCCTTAATTACATTCAATAATTAACCATTAATTACTTCATTAAGTAATTACACTTAATTAATTCATAATTAAGTGATTATTAAAAATTAAATAATCAATTAACTAATTATTTAAAATTAATTAAATTATTAATTAAGTAACTTCTTATATTTAAAGAAACTCCTTAATTAATTAGGAAAAACATTAACCTTAATTAGTCTTTTACTTATTAATAAATCATATTTAGTTAAGTGTTTTCAAGTTCATATCAAAATAAATTAACCATAAATGTCTTCATAAATAAATTATTTGAAATTAATCAAATTTGAATAACTTAAAAACAAATTATTCTATTTTAATTTCAAAATTATAACAATAACCTTATTTTGAAAATAAGGAATTTAGAAATCAAATTCTAAAATTTAAAACACTTTAAATAATTCAAACTTATTCATTTTCAATAAAGTTTAAAACTTAAGTTTTTAAACATTACTTTAAAATTTTGATCAAAACTTTAGTTCCATATTTAAATTCAAAACATTCTTCTTTAAATTAAAATTCAAAATTAATTAAGGTAGTTACTTTAAAAAAAACATCTTAAACAGTTTAAAATTTCAAAATAAATTCAATTTATACTTTCAAAAGTTTGATTAACTTTATTTCAAAACAACAAGTTTTTAACTTTGAATGTTTACTTTATAAAACATATTTTATAACTTAATACTTGATCTATATTAATTCAAACTCTAGTTTCATATGCAACTTAGTATCTACACAGTACAAACCAGAAAACGACTAAAAAAAATACTAGAGTCGTAACCCAAATCTCACGAGCCTGCCCCATAGCTACTCCCCAGCACCATCTTCTTCGAGTCGTTTCCCTGATAACGGGAGCACCCCTACAAGTGAAACTCGTCTACCCCAATTAGAAAATTTCCAGAAACAAAGTCGTGCACCACGTACACGTGCAATAACGTTGCCAGCCACCAACGTTCGTCGCGACCATCATCGACGGTCACAATAACACACACGGCCCCAAATATGAACCTAGATCCAACAATTTGAACACGAGTCAAATTTCGACCTCTAAGCTCAAAACCGCAGCTGTACTACCCCCAAAACCACCTACGGCTGACGAACCACAACGACGTCGAACTTCGCCAACCCCACCATCGAGACGCCACGACCAAGAACATCAACTCCCCCAAATGCACACGACTCCGGTCATCATCTCATGTCGCAAAAATCTCGACATCCCGAACAAAACATACAGCTTAACCCTAGAACGATCAAATTCGAACAAATCACTCATTGAAAAAAAACAAATGCATTTTTCCCAACATTTACAACCTAAAAACAAGCTTCGATCGAAAATCTAGCTTCAAACATTGAATCGATCATCGGCAATCACCAAAAACTTCCAAAACGTTCAAACCCAGAATTCACACGAAATACCCAACTAAAAATTGTGAAAGTATCATCTAAAATCATGATTTTCCATCATGATTACATGAATGTAATTCAATTTAGAATTTAAAGCAGTTGATTTTTAACAAAAATTTAAGTTTCACTGTATTTATTATTTTAAATTCTATTTATAAACTTAAACTTACAGAAACTATTTTTAAAAATTTCATCAAACAATAACAAACAACTTTCATTCACATATCGTGATCAAATAGGGTATACATTGGAAGATTTGAATTTTCCTAAGGAACAACTTCAAAAAATTTCAAACAGAGAATGAATATTTACTGTCATTTGAATTCCTGGTAATTTCACACTTACAACATACAACTTAACAATATACATGTAATAATATTCATTATCAAAACAAAATTCATTTGCACGCATCATCATTCAACCATAGATTAAATTAAAACTGTTTTTAAAACAAAATTTACTCACCTATTATTTGCAATGAACAAAAGCAGAGCAGATTTTCCCAGGCCTGAACACTTTAATCTGGAAAAAGATGCTTTGATGTTTGCTGATAATATCCTACTGCATGCTTCAATTTGTTGCTTGCTGATGAAATGAATACTTGCATGCTTCAAATTTGGTGATCTAAATGTTGAAATTGATCTTTAACTTGCTGAGTTGAACTTCATTTGATTTGAAAAAGATTTGGAGGTTGCAGCTTTTCTTTCAAATTTGATCTTCATTTGAATTTGCAGATTTGTAATTGCTGATTTACTTTTGCAGATTTTAATTAAATTCGGATTTGCTTTTTAATTCATGAAGGAAGAAAAATAATTTGAGAAGAAGAAAGAAAGTTTGGAAAATAAAAGAGAAACAAATTTCTTTATGTTTTAAATGAGTTATGTTAATAAAAATTTGAAGAAAATAAATTTTAAATGAAGACACTTGTCACTCAATTTGCTTAATTTACTTACATGTGTTGTTAGAATGACTTAAGATAGTTACACATGTTTCTTAAGTATTTTTTTATAAATTTTTATTTAATTTAAAATGTAAATATAACTTACTTATTTAATTTACTTTATACATAAATACTTGCATATGTAAATATAAATTTACCTTTTTAAAGAAAATATCCTAAAACTAATTATAATATAAATAAATTCTTATACATATAATTTTATAACCATTTTAAATTTAAGCATTGTAAAGAAAACAAAACGAAACTTTAATTAAATCCTTTTTAACTATCATACTTAAAAATAAATAATTATCTTATGTTTTGAAAACAAATTGAATTAATCTTTAAATCATCTTTTGAAAAATATAAATTCTAAAACAAAGCTTTAAATTACAATTCATTCATAAATAAATTATCAATAGATTATATTAAATTCCAAAACAATTCCAATTATAACATATACATACATATATATTACAATTTGAAAATTCATCTTTTATTTAAAACAAAAGATCTTCTATTCAAAATATATATCAAATATATATATTATAAATAGAATAAAATTGTACTAGCTTTGCGAAATAAATCTTATCAATTTTAAATTGATAGAAAGATATTGATCAACATTACCTGATTAAATATTTATTGACCATTTAAAAGATTAAATTTACCAATTTAAATTAAAATTATAAAGAAAAATTATCAAATCAATTAATTATTAATACAGATTATTAAATTGATATTTCCTAAAATTCTGGGTCGTTACGATCTTCCCCCCTTAAAAGTTCATCCCCGAAATTTAAAAAGCAAAGATAATTTAATAACCCAGCAAAGATTTTGATTTTAAATAGCAAAGCATACCTATCAACCAGTAACTAGCAACCAAAGCAATCAATCAAACAAACAAACCTAACTAATTATCCTGACACAAATCAGAATAAATCTCAAATACTATCTAAAGTTTCCCAAGTATAAATCACTGGGAGACTCGCTCTACATAAAATAAACAAACTACACCACTAAATTCCAAAGCTTCCCTCATCTCTAGATCCATCAAACTGAACAGAACATCAGACTATACTCAAGTCTAGCACAGCTTCCAAATCCAACTAAACCGTAGATTCAACATCCAACAAAGGATTATACATGTAGTCTCTCAGAGATACGTGAAATACAATGAATTCCAGCTATCCAAACTGGCAATTCAATCTTATCCTATAAAAAATACAGATAATAAATCTCAATTGCCTCAGAACTAGCCATCCAATTACTGCTCTCTTAACCAGAGAAATCTTAACAATAATGAAGTCTCCAACTTCGAATTCCAAACTCCTAATCTCATATCTGCATAACTCAACAGACAATCTTGGGCTGCCAATCTTCTTCCTGATCTGCTCAACCTATGCTGATGCTTTCAGAAACAACTAGACAAAAGCAAACCAGTTTCTGGATCCCACTCAACAGAAAAGTCTTCCAAGATCCATCGAAATCCAGAACACAAGCTCTACTTCTCAAGCAAAAGCAAACTGAACTTGCTTCCTTCCTCGCACAGCTGCTACCTCGCTTCCGCTGCACAACTCTGATTCTGAAATAGATGAGAATACTGTTGTTGAACAAAAGTACAAACTAATCCAATATATCCAGGAAAACTTGTTCATCAAATCCATAAAATCTAAGTGACCCATCTGACTCGGCCACACAACCTTATAACAAAATCCAACTCAAAACTAAATCTGACCCATCCAAATCCAAAAAAATTCTAAGCTGCTACACCAACTCTCCCTTCTCCAAGAACCTTCCTACTACCAGGCTAACTACCAGTATCGCTTCTGAAACCAAAACAATATGGAAATCAACTCCAGATGCAGACAAACTTCTGATTACCTCAGTAGCTCCTACTTCCAAATGAGAACCCTTAATCTCAAACAAAAGATTGCCTAAGAAAAATTCCAAACTAATCGCAAGTCACTTTTGTGATCCAACCTAGTTCAGATTCCAAAGAAACTGTCCTCTCTTTACCAATTAGAACAGCCTTATGCTTTTCCAAACAATGTTAACCCTCCAAGAAAACATCACCAATTGCCTGGACTGCTGAAGAAGAACCACCAAGATTTCTGAACCATCGAAGAAATGGCCACACTGCTGCTTCCAAACTCTACCTTGATGATACTGCAAAACTAGAAGACCTTCTTGTCAGCACATCGAACACTTCGAGTTGAAACTTCTGCCACATTTAACCAAAGACTTCTAATCCAAAGGCTCCTCGAAAACCAAAACCATCAACAAACCATACAATACACCTCCGAGATGGCAGACATCCTCTCAAGAAATTCAGGCTCCAAACCATACATCAACATCTCGCTCTCCTTAAGAAATGACAAATGAGACCATGCCGAAGCGAAGCAACTCATAGACCTTAGTCTCATATTCCAGAACAGCCAACATCCTTGCTAAAGATCCTGATAACTTCTAGATGGACGAAACTTCCCTGCGGTAGGTAAAGACTGCTCCTCAACTACTTCCAAAACTGCTTCAAGTTAAAATATCTTCGGAAACATCCATGGGTACTGCATCTCACCACGCAGTTATCAAGATACCATCACTTCCTTCTGCACTTCCGACAGATCCAAACTTATACTTCAAAGATAAACTCCGAATCTTTAAAAAAAAGATTTCCTTCAGGTATCAGAGAAATCCTTACTCCAAGCTACAAATCTTACTCAAGACGGTATTGGGTCTACAGTCTCGACAAAATACTTCCAACCTCAACATATGTGTAACGACCCGGAAATTTTGATCCCGAAATTTCCGGATAGTTAAGAAAAGAAGAAAAGAGAAAGAAGAAGAAAACAGAAACAAGACACAGAAACCTCACATTCGCAGCGGATCAAAAATAATAGCAGTTATACAAAGAAAACTATATCAGTTAATTTACATTTAAATACAACAGAGTTACACATATACACAAATACTGGACAAAATAATCATGTCCAGAGACTACAATATCACAGTGAAAACTCTCCATACGTCCCTGCCATCCTGCTCACCTCCTGAGCTCTAGAACGTCCTTACCTGAAAATCTGTAATACTCGGTTTGACCCAAGCATTACATCAAAGTAACACCCGGGTCAGGCTGGAAACCAGCGTGTGTAATCCCATCTAACATAGAATACAAAAGAATACAACTTATATAAACCCGGGGTATCTGGTATCAATTTATAACTTCACATGTCGTTAGACATCACTATATCACACATCAATTTCTAAGTGCCAAACTTAGATTGAATGGTCCAATACATTCAAATCATTCCAAAACAGCACATTAATTTCCACATATCAATTTTACAAAGAATCGAAGTGGCTTCGGGTATTAACTAGTACCCGACTCCGGTCTCTTCGAATCCAAATGTCATCTAAACCCAAGTTATCCAATTTAATACAATTCAACTTTAATTGTCGGATAACATCTTTACCCAGCAATTCATAATAGATTGATAATCACACTATCATCATCCATTTAACATACCATATCACAAACAATTCATATCAGAGATATCTTCTCAATTCAAGACACCCATCATCATTCAATCATTAATAAGCAAGAATTGATCACTCCAATTAATTAAATTAATTAATGATCCCCTAATTACCTTCATTAGTTAATTATTCTTAAATATCAACTAATTATTAACCTTTAACTTAATTACATTCATTAATTAATCTTGATTATTCATCAATAGATATCAATGTAATAGAACTCATCCAATTTGGACATTCAACAACCAATCATCCACAAGCATTATCAATCCATATCATTATTAATCTAATTACTTAAATTAAATTAACTCCTTAAGAATTTATCCCTTAATCTTGTTTATACAATCAATAATTGATTACTATTCTTAATTAATCACATCCTTGATTAACTTAATCAATCAATTTATCAATCCCTAATCCCAAATTAATTATCCTTTATTTATCAATTAATAATCTATAATTATTATTTAATCTCCTTTAATACAAAGTAATTAATCCTTAATTAACTGTTAACCCATCCATAATTAATAGATAATCAATCTTTAATTACATTTGATTAATCCTTAATTACCATTGATTAATCAAGAAATTACCATTTAAAAACTTCTTAATTATTCACATTATTAAATACTCTTAATCCTTTTATTAATTAACCATTAATTAAATAATTTAAACCTTTAATTGATTATATTAATTAATTCTTTAGTTAATAACTCAAATGGTTAACTCTTAATCACCTTCACTTAATTACTTTTATAAAGTAGTATCTTTTACTTAATTACTTCCAGAAATCAATTACTTAATTTCATAGCCGTTAAACTTATTTATTTAAATATGATTTAAAATCAATTCAAACACTCCATTATAATTTCTTTTAAAATCAACTACTTTGAACATTACAAGTTTTGAAAAATATTAATTTTTAGCATTCTCAAAATCTTGATTTTTATCTATAGTGAAAACAAACTTGACTTACCCTGTTTTAAAATTTCAAAACTAGATTCTTTGCCAAACTTTTTGCTTTTATTTATTTAAAACTTGGCAACACTTCTTCTACAATTATAACAGTTGCGAAATCAAGTTTCATTTGAAAACAACTTTTAAAGCAACGGTTGAATATATTGTAAACAACTTTAAATTTAGATTCTGTATATTGCTTTGTTCAAAATTGAACATCAACTCAAAGCTTGAGTAAAACACCCAAATTTCGAGTTCTTTATCGAGCAACCTGCTACCCCCTTTTGCTCGATCCACACTCACGATTGCTTCGAGTACAACTTCGGGTTCCTTTTCATCTTCCCCCACCTTACAACCTATAGCACAAACGAACCCACAATCGTGCACATGCACGTGCATAGGAACTCCGGCCGCTACCGACCGACGTCGCGACCCTCCTCTAGTCACCGACCACCTCATCGTACCTCACACGAACCCAGATAGTTAAAATGACCAACAAATAAAAAACGAGCCATACGATCAAAACTGGATCGAAACCCAAATCCAAAACCACTTCGCCGTCGACGAACGCCACCACCTGACACCCAACTGCTGTAACCCAAGACACGCCTCGAACCACCGAAGCTTTTCCCCACCATGCGGTTCATTTCCATGCATCGACGACAGCAAAAATGGCTGTGATTCCAACCCATACAAAAACTCAAACGCAACCCTAGTTCGGCTCTTCATGACCAACACGGCCCTCGATATCCACATCCACCATTTTTCCAAAGAACTCTATACTCATAGCCATCTCTGACCACAAACTCGTGCTTCAATTCAATGTCGATCAACGACAAAGAACAAAAGTTCCAATATTGATCAACACAGCATTGTACAATCAATACTAAGTTAAAAACCACAATCTATACTTTAAAATTCACGATTTGTTACCTCTATTCAGATTGTAAAATCAGAAGTTTAAATTAGCTTGATTGACTTTTATCAAGTGGTAGGATTTCCACTGTTATTTGCCATACCAGAGCTAATTGCTAAATAAAAAATTTTGAAACCATTATTAGAGTTGATATCATGTTGTTACATCAAACTTCATTCAAGGATCTAGGTTTAAATAACTTATATTAGGAGTTATGGATTTTTAAAGGGATTCAGAAAAAAAAACTGTAAAACAAGCAGAGGCCATAATCAACCATATACAGGCTTATCTCAGAGTATAGAAGAATTCAAAACAAAATTTGAATTGAAACATTCATGCAACAACATAGTTACATCATCACACAAATATGTCAGCATTCCAAAAGATTTTACTATTTGAACAACAAATTAAAACATTAGTTTTTTTTTATCATTTTTCTGAAAACTGCTGTATTTTCTTAATTTCAGAAGAGTCCCAAGCCTATTATGTTTGAACCTAATCTTACATCTTAATTTTGTATAAACAAACATATTTGTTTTGAAATCCAATACATATCTGTAATTAGTTGAAGTGATCTTAAATTTGAAGGCTAAATCCAACCTTATATCTTTAAACAGAGATGAATGAAACATAACAGTCATGCCTTCCATCTAGTTCATGTATAAATATAATTAATTCATACCATGCATTAATTATTACTTCGAACTTCACAGATTAATTTCATGCATCCCAGCTTAAATGAATTAATGGTTGGTTTGCTCACCTTATCCAGGAACAAAGGCTCGAGAAGTGGAAATATTTTTAACTCTGAAAGTTGTATTCTTGAATAATTCTGGAACTCCTGAGATGAACTTGAATCCAGTCTTGTTAGCTTGCTTTTGATCTTGAAGTTTCAATTCCCGGTTGATATCCTGAGTTGATTCTTATTTGATCAGGTAGTTTTGATTACTTATGAATTCTCTAATTTAAATCGTACACAGGCTTTGATTTTTAAACAGATCTTGTTTTTATCTCACAGATCTTTGTTTATGATTTTTTCTACTTTATTTGAATATGGAAAAGAAAATAGGTAAGGGTGGAGATATGTTTATATTTGGTTTGTTATTAAATTTATTTCTAAATTCTGAAGATAAAGGAGCTAGTACCACTTGTATTTCAAATATAGACATGCTTACACTTGTTACAATGCATATTATTATCTTTACAAATGCTAAATTGATAACAAAACTTCACATACACTTGTTATTAAAGAAAATATGATTTTAAAAGATATTTATATTATTATTCTTTTATTCAAATTTGTATATGTATGTTTTAATACATCTTTATTAAATATATTACCTTATATTACATTTATGTTTATATACATATGCACTATTAATTTATATAAAATGAAATCGTTTTTGTCTCTTCTTCTTTTAATTTTTTTTAATTTTAATTCTAAATTCATACACAAATTCAATTTAAAACCAACTCATATGTAAACACAAATTCAATTTGAAAATAATCATTCTATTAAAAATCTATTTATATACATATCCAGATATTCTTTAGCTTATCAGAATTTCATTTGTTCAATCAAAATTCGGTATTTTTATTAATTAAACCAATTATTTTATCAATTACAGATGCCCAGAAATCCAGGTTATCACATTCCTCCCCCCTTTGAATCTTTTCGTCCTCGAAAAGGAACGATTCCAGAATTTATTAAAAGGCTTATTTTTGGAAAAATTATTCTTTCAAATACTTTTAAACACTTTTAAAATTTACATAATATTACCAAAATAGTTTTTATAAAAATGCTTTTATAACTCGATGTTTCAACCAGTCCATCCTCGTTCTCACAGAAATTTGGTCATATGTTGATCAGGCATACGACTGAAAATCTATAAGTACTTAGCAGACCCGTTTTCAACACCAAGTGAAATACTTGGAAAATAATTTTAATGAAAATATAGAAAATAGTTTTTGAAAATAGAGGATATATCTTTGGTGAGAATGCTCTGGAAATCATCACCCTCATCCACGGTCACAGTTACATTCCAGGGTTACGTTGCCGTCGCAGCAAAAGTCCATGTAACTGCAGGCTCTCAGCGGCCTCTCGATTACGCCATGGATCCCATACAACAGATCACAGTTACACCCAGGGTTACGTTGCCATCGCAGCAAAAGTCCATGTAACTGCAGGCTCTCAGCGGCCTCTGATTTTCGCTGTCAAAATGAAACTTCACCACTCCAACGTAGGTCGCAGTCTACCGATGTAAAATCAAACATAGACTGTTGGCTCTCAGCGACGCACACGACTTCCACTATGTTATCACAGGTCGCAGTCTGCCGATATAAAATCAAACGCAGACTGTTGGCTCTCAGCGACACACACGACCTTCACTATGTTACCATAGATCACAGTCTACCGATATAAAATCAAACGTAGACCTTGGCTCTCAGCGACACACACGATTTTCGCTATGGTAACCTCTACTCAAGATCCCCAGGAACTAGTTTTGTCCGGACTCCTCACAGGATCAACTTTAGAACCCCCCTTGGGGCTCAAGGCAGCACCACCCGGTGGTACTCCTGAGAAGTTCATTTCTAGGGTGCGCCTTTTTCCCCAGAGCCATCATCAAAACATTTTATACTACCCATATATAGTATCTTCAAATCATACACCTAGTACGATCTCCTATAAAGCTCCTTTACACAAAATCGATTATCCCAAAATCGATAATTTTCAAACTAGGCTTTCCAAATTTAATATTGATGTTACCCAAAAATCAAAAGCCTTTCCAAATCCATAGGTTCCCAAAACCTTTTTCCCAAAATCCTCATATGATCCTTTACATATATATATATATACACACATATACATACATACAGATATATATAATTTTTAAAAACCTTGGATCATTTCAAACCTGTGTAAAACTCCTTTATACTTCAAACACCTCAAAAACCATTTTCTTCCGGCAAAAGATTCAACAAGGGGAGTTTTATCTTATATAACAAAGATATATAACTTTGTTTATTCAAAATCAAATATTCAAATTTAATTACTTTTTTCAATATAAATTTCACTCAATTTTGTACGATGCACACATATCATTCGTACGCCATACCAATCTGATCGCTCATTCGATCACACAATATCACATCCGGACTAGTATTGTCCACTCGACTTCCTAGTGCGGACACATATCTGGTTTCTTGATCAGAAACCGTTATTCTCCTTGCATTGTCATAACTATGATAGAGAACATCCAGAACCAATCAACAATCCATATCCAGGTCCGCCATCGAAAATCGAGTGAAAAATCCCACTCGGATCGATATAACTATCTCAAGATTCTGTGCTCGAATCTGGATCCAATCACTATGCGAATAGAATAACATACGTACACCCTACATATTTATCTTTATTGGTTATTAGCCAAATCAATTCTATTTCTATTCGCATTCACTTTGATTTTCATTCACTTACTCGCAATTTGTTTCAATCCATTTGGATTATCACTTCTATTCTTATCTCGATTGGGTATTCAACCAATAACAGTTTGAACTCCGACCAGTTTATTTAGAAAGTTGCTTGAAAAATTTAAAAATAGATAAATAGTTGGAAAATAATTACTAGTTTGTAAAATATGTGTAAAATTAGTTAGAAAATAGTCAAAATAATTATAGAAAATTTAGATAATGCAAAATAATAGTAAGATAGTAATTATATAAAACAGTTGGAAAAATTGTTAAACAATTTCAAAAATAATTGTAAAACAAGTATATGATAGTTTGGCTTTTAAAAGAAAGGTTGTGTATATAATGAGTAGGTTGGAAAAATAGGTTTATATTAAAACAACTTATACTAAAAATAGTCCAGAGTCAAAACTGCTCACTTCCCAATCTCCATTCTCATCAATTCAATTTAAATTTTCTCTTCCATTTAAATTGACCCAATTCCAATTTAAATAACTTCAATTTCCATTGAAATTGATTCAACCCCAATTCACGTTGAATTAACCTCAGTTTCTTTTCAAATTTAACTATGTTCAACTTTGATCTCAAATTCTTCTAATTCAGATAAATTTCAATTGAACTAGTTCCAATTTCAATTCATTTCAACTCCCGTTTGAATTAATTCCAATTCCAAACTCCATTTCCAAATCAAGTTTAATTATTCTTGATATCTTTCCAAATTGAATTCAAATTCCAATTGAATTTAAAACTATTCAACTTTAATTACAATCCCAAGTTATTTCAATCACTTTGGACTAATATCCATTGAATTGAACCCATTTCAATTCCAAATCGTTTCCAATTAATCCAATTCAAATTATCCATTCGAATCTTATACTCATACGTCTTCAATCACAATTTCAATTAATTAAAATCAAATTCAATTTTAACTAATTCAAATTTCAAATTTAAAACATCTCGAATTATATAAAGTCGAGTTAATACTTCAAATATTGATTTAGTTCCTTAAAATCAATTTACCCTTAAAGTTTTAAACAATTTAATTCACGGTTCAGATCTAACATATTATACCACAAATCAAATTAGCCTTTATTTTAAAAACGTCCATCCATTTCCAATTTTCGGATTCTCAAACCCAATTTGAGATCACTCAAACTCTCAAATATAATCAATCAACCATTTAACTTTCCAAGTTAAATCTTAATTTCATCTTCAAATTTACAAATCAAATTGATCATTCAAACTTATTTAACTTCTTCCAAGTTAAATTTAATTCAGTCAAATTTACACAATTTGAATTCCCATTCAAATTTCAAAATATTCCTCATCTATAAGTTCAAAAACTTATCACTGGAGTTTTCACATCTCATTCCAAATTTAAAACTCAATATTTAGAGTTTATTTCAAACTATCTTTGATATTATGTATATCCATACATATACATATTAATTCCTTTGCACACCAAGTTATCCATAAATTCTAAACCACATTTTGGTTTTAATTTAAAACACATCCTTTAAGAATTTTTCAACCAATTAGAAAATTAACTACTTACACAAAGTAATTATCTTTAAATTAATTACGTCATTAATTAATTCCAATTAATCACATTCGTTAATTAACTTATTTCTTAATTACCTTCATTAATTAATTGTCCTTTAAATTACTTACCTCTAGTTAAGTAATCCCCTCTTTATTTATCATTTCCATTTATTATCCACTAATTAATTTCATTAAATAAAGTTTAACTAATTACACAAATTAATTGATTATCCTTATCCTGAAACCTTTCCCAAATTCAAGATTTAATTTCAGTTTGGTTGTATTTCTATTACTTCTCAATTTAATTCAATATAATTTTAACAACCAATTTCCTAATATTTATCAGAAAGAAATATTGCTTTATATATATATCAAAATATATTTTTACATAAAATTATTTAAAATCTTTATACAAGAAAATAACAAGTACGCTCTCATATATATACACACACACACACACACACACTCAACTCATCATAGGGTACCGCTTACCCTATCCTTAATGAGTACACCCACCAGAGCCAAGGTTCTCACTTAACCTTCAGCTCTGATACCAAATGTAACGACCCGGAAATTTCAATCCCGAAATTTCCAAAGAGTTAAGAAAAGAAGAAAAGAGAAAGAAGAAGAAAACGGAAACAAGACACAGAAACCTCACATTCGTAGCAGATCAAATATAATGTCAAATAAAATAGCAGTTATACAAAGAAAACCATATCAGTTAGTTTACATTTAAATACAGCAGAGTTACACATATACATAAATACTGGACAAAACAATCATGTCCAGAGACTACAATATCACAGTTAAAACTCTCCAGAGGTCCCTGCCATCCTGCTCGCCTTCTGAGCTCCAGAACGTCCTTACCTGAAAATCTGTAATATTCGGTCTGACCCGAGCATTACATCAAAGTAACACCCGGGTCAGGCTGGAAACCAGCGTGAGTAATCCCATCTAACATAGAATACAAAAGCATACAACTTATATGAACCCGGGGTATCTTGCATCAATTTATAACTTCACATGTCGTTAGGCATCACTATATCACACATCAATTTCTAAGTGCCAAACTTAGATTAAATGGTCCAATACACTCAAATCATTCCAAAACGGCACATTAATTTCCACATATCAATTTTATAAAGAATCGAAGTGGCTTCGGGTATTAACTAATACCCGACTTCGGTCTCTTCGAATCCAATTGTCATCTAAACCTAAGTTATCCAATTTAATACAATTCAACTTTAATTGCCGGATAACACCTTTACCCAGCAACTCATAAATCAGTAGGGGTGATTACCCTGGTTCTTATAGGAGGCAACGAATGAGCACTAGAGCCTGTAATGTCCACTTCGGAAGAAACTAAAGGACGTTCAGAAGTGGTAGGTGGTATTTCTTTCTCAGAACGTTCCCCTTCCGCCATTCCGGCCCGTACCTTGGCGAGTTTCTCTTTTCCCTTGGCAAGAGCGGCGCGGGCATCATCATCAAGATAATGCTCTTCAAGAGCTGTCTCAGCGTAGCCAGCACCTTTACCACCTAGCATATCAAGTGCTGCCTCCCAGACTTCAGCTAATGTAATTTCGTATTTAGGGCCTAGAAAGGCAAGGCTGCCACGCCCCAAAATGCTATGCAGATAGAAATCAAATAATGTGGAGATAATGTCAGCTTTGGTTGTTTGATGGGCCTCTTCGGCCGCGAGTTTACCAGCAACAGCCTCGTCACGCTCCTTTTCGGCCATAGCAAGTCGAGCTTTTAGCATCTCTATCTCCAAGCTTTGAGAGCCGGCCTGTTCTCACAGCTGTAAAGTTTCAGCACGATATTCTTCTATGACCTTCTCCTGGTGTGTAAGCTTATCTTCGACTGCCCTTTGACTGGCATGCGCATCTCGTACTTGTTGCTGAAGCATGCTCTCCTTTTGAGAATTGAAAGTAGATGAAGTAGCTAATTCTTCCTTAAGCTTTTCTACTTCCGCTTCCAGCTTTTCATTATAGGAAGCAATACTTCTCATTTCGGCGACATGCTGTTCGAGAGTCTTCTGCCACTCAGCCTTATCGTTCTCCATTGTGAGCATGGCCTCGAGATTGGCTCGGTTAACCCTCTGAAGCTCGTCGACAAGTTTTTGCCAGTTCGACATTCTTTCAATATCGGTCCTGACAGAATCAAGATTTCGCAGCATAGCCGATTTGTCGAGAGGAACCAAGTCGAGATCAAATCGAACCCCTCTTAGGCACCACTGAGGAAATCGACTTTGAAGAGTGGGAGGACCTTGCCCAACTGGGTATGCGGGCCGGTTGATGATTGTTTGAATGTCGGAACGAACGGGGGCAGGAGATTGAGCAGGAACGTTTTGAGAAACTGTCGGCATTGTTTCTTCAGTAAGTTTAGCCCGCTTTCTAGAAGAATCTTCCATGTGTCCTTTACCTCTCTCATCATGGGTCTTTCTTTTTTGGGTATCATCATCTCTGTGGGGAGGGTCATGTCTTTCTTGTTCTCTTCGGTGACGTTCTTCATATGCTCGTCTCTCGTCTGCTTTCCTGATGGCCCTCTCTTCATCGGATTCTCTGTAAGAAGGGAGGTAACGCCTATAATCATACTGGCTACGCCTCCCGTAGCGCTGGAAATCATCATAGTACGAGCCGCTGCGCCCCATAGGAGAATCTGGAATAAAAATAATAAGCTTTAGAAATCTTTAAAGTACAAGAAGATAAGTGCGTAGAAGTGATGAAAAATCCTAAGTGTCGTGTAACGTGTAAACTACACGCATCGAGTTACAAACCACTCTGTGGAGTAGAGGTAGTGATAACTTGAGTAGAAGGAGTTGACATTTGTTGTAGAGAAGATGTCGCCTCGATTACAGAAGAGATAGTTTTGGAAACATCATCTTTGAAAAGTTCTTGAGAAGTCACAATTAAATCACTCAACCCCTCGAAAACATCATCACCATCATGTTTTTTGGGACTTGCTTTCTTGACTCCTTCGTTAGTAGATTTTTCGGAAGATCATGGAGGTTCTTCCTCTTCGATAACTGGGGCAAGTATAGACTTGTCAGACGGCCCCGCAACATCTTTCGGAATTGAGCATTTTACTAGTGAAGTTTCTATAGAAATTCCTCCCTGCATGTGTTCTTTAGTAGAGACCGGGGCATCAGGAATTTTCATCGGAGAATCGGGAACTTCAGTCGGAACTTCATGAAGTTGAGTAGAACGAGAAGAATGTAAAAGCTCAAATCGATGAAGGAGTTCATCTGTCAATAGAAATTTTGCGCTCCTCTCTTCAGCAGCCACAATGCTTAGCCTTTCAAAGACTGATTTATGACTGGAATCTCTAGAAGGAGGAGGAAGTGCTGTAAAAATAAGAAATGGAATCAGCATCTAGCAATACGAACCATGAAAAACTTAGAATGGAATTGAAGAAAGAAGGGAAAAATGATCTTACTTCCTATTCTCCAGTCTGCGTAAAATCCTGCGGGGCAACGAATATAGAAGAATTGACTCAAAAAACCATGTGCACTCTCCGGCAAATCCAAAATTAGTTTACGGTTCCTCGCACCTCTTACAAGTACAATCGAAGGGTGGTCCTTGTTCTTCGCAAAAGTGCATAGGTAACAGATTTCCTCAAAACTCGGAAGACGGTCAAGAGTTCTCCTGAACAGAATGCACAATCCCATCAAGATGGCATAGCCATTGGGATGTAGTTGGAAAGGAGAGATCGTCAATCGAAGAAGGATTTGTTGAAGAAATTCATTAAAGGGAGGAATTGTTCCACTTAAGCACATTTGGCGATTAATGGCAACAAAACCGGAAGGTGGTCTATCAGCGAAATCATTTGGTCCAGGGAGTAAAACTTCTGCCTCGGCAATGCCAAATTGAATGCATAATTGATTAAGCACCCGCTGTTTCAGAAGGGTAAGAGTTCTTTCCGGAGGGTTCTCTAGTGGAATAGCAACCGGGAAAGCCCCTTCGACGTGTTCTATCATCTCTTCTTGTTGAGACGTCATTCTACATGAGTAACTGGATGTTCAGGTGTGAAGGTGCACATTTCCTAAAAGTGTGAAGTGTTGTGCGAAACTAATAAAAATAACAAGCGAAATAACTGAAATTAAACTAATTGACAACTGATCGATTGTGAGATTTCAGGACTTGTTAATTTAAAACTCAAGCGCAGTGTTAATTCAAACAAAATTTTAGCTTTGCTTTAACACTTCATTTGAGTCGGTTGATTCACAGCATTTCACTCACACAGTTCATTTAAGTTGATTATTCTTTATCGACTAATCTGTCATTCGATGTGGGCGGTCAATGACAGTATATTCGTCCCATTTTTCTGCAAATGTTATGTTTAAACAGGTTGTTAGCATTAGAGATAATCTGCAAAGAAATACGACAAAATTCAAGTCCATATAGTTCAAAGTTCAAACAGTTCAATCAAAGTTGTCTCAGGATTTCACAAGTCCTAGGTCGTCCAGCGACCTAGCATAGGTCGGAGCCTTATTAGGTCGCGCTGTGCAAAAGTAAAGGATAAGGCTTTACAAATTCGTCCTAGTGTTAGCTCGGCCGCGACCTAAAGCCTATGTCGCAAGGAAGTTAGGTCGTGCAATTCTTAGCTCGAGTAACTCTTAACTCATGCAAAGTCTTAGGTCGCATGAATATTAGGTCGTTCAACGACCTAGTGTAGGTCGAAACTATTCCTTAGGTCGCAAGGGTCATTAGATCGCGAATTATCTTAAGTCGCTCAAATCCGCTAGGTCACTAACTTCCTCTCCACGCAATGCTTCACCAGACCCGATAACCCGCTATCAACTACACAGAAATCCATCATCCTCTTCGCGAAGTCCATCATCTCCACACATCACCGAATCACTTGAAAAGCGATTCAAAGAATCTCCAATCCATCGTACATTCAATACATTGTCGTGCCTACTCAAGTGGCGATCGAAAATCGATTGCAACGATTCAAAATATAGCACGATGCAAGGAATTGGGTCAAGGTCAGAAAATGGGGATTCGTAATTCAACAGTGATTATGGTGGGATGGAGATCGAATTCACTTACGTATTATGTTGGTGAATTGACAGCTAAATGGGTTGAATTTGCCTTCGAAAACTTGAGAGCTTGATAATCGCTGAATAGGAAGTTCAGAGCAGATGAAGTGAAGGAGGAACGACCTATGTCATTTATACCCCAGGGAAGTGAGATGTGAGTCGGCACACATGACCTAATTTTCTCGATAGGTCGCTCGCGACCTAACAACTCATCAGAGCTCGAGTTAAGAGAATCGAAGCACACAACCTATGACCTAGGCACGTACTTCGAGGGGCAAATGATAAATCCTCTTCATTGGAAACTGGAAAATGTAGAGCGACCTAACTAGACCAATGACCTAACTAGACCAACGACCTAAGAGACCTAGCGACCTAAAGGATAATGCAACCTAGCGACCTAAAGTCTTAATGCGACCTGGCGATCTAAAGTCTTTATGCGACCTAGTACCTTTAGTCCTTAGCGACCTAAGAGATGGAGCGGCCTAGCGACTTAACTTATCAAGTAACCTAAAAGTAGCTGCGACCTAAGGTAAGCTGCGACCTACAGAACGCTACGACCTAAGGGAAGCTGCGACCTACAGAACTCTGCGACCTAAAGGAAGCTGCGACCTATGGAACTCTGCAACCTAAAGGAAGCTGCGACCTATGAAACTCTGCGACCTAAAGGAAGCTGCGACCTATGGAACTCTGCGACCTAAAGGAAGCTGCGACCTATGGAATTCTGCGACCTATGGAACTCTCACGACCTAAGATAGGTCGCTCACGACCTAAGGACATTGCATTAGAAGAGCGCCTTTTCTATGCCGCTACTAGTAAGGTCGCTCATGACCTAGAACTTGTGTAAATCAGCATGCATGTTCTTGTGAAAGAGAGGACAGTGTATCTTAGGTCGGTCATGACCTACAACCTAGCTTAGGTCGGTCACGACCTACGACCTAACTCCAAAAAATGCCTATAAATACGACCCTAGTTCCAACTAGCAATGGACTTTTGGCTCATTCATTTCAAGCACCTTTACTCTACTGCATTCTGAACTACTTCAACACCTTCAAGGAACTTCACGAAGAAATCAAACATGTCAAACATGTGTTCAAAGATTTGGATCGGCGTTGAAGTTTAGGCTATTTGCTCTAAGTCACTTGAAACTCAAAGTGTGTTGTAATCAAAGTGTAACTGCATTGACTTGTAATCAAATCATCAATAAAGATATTCAAAGTGGACGTAGGCTATCTCTTAAGCCGAACCACTATAAAATTGCTGTTGTTTACTGTTTTCTACTACTATCTGCTTATAATCTGTTCCCGAGCTATCGGGTGGTGCTTTCACGATCTCACTTCATACACCGGGGTGTTAGCGTTCAAATTTTAGCGTTAACACCTGAAAATCTGTAATATTCGGTCTGACCCGAGCATTACATCAAAGTAACACCCGGGTCAGGCTGGAAACCAGCGTGAGTAATCCCATCTAACATAGAATACAAAAGCATACAACTTATATGAACCCGGGGTATCTTGCATCAATTTATAACTTCACATGTCGTTAGACATCACTATATCACACATCAATTTCTAAGTGCCAAACTTAGATTAAATGGTCCAATACACTCAAATCATTCCAAAACGGCACATTAATTTCCACATATCAATTTTATAAAGAATCGAAGTGGCTTCGGGTATTAACTAATACCCGACTTCGGTCTCTTCGAATCCAATTGTCATCTAAACCCAAGTTATCCAATTTAATACAATTCAACTTTAATTGCCGGATAACACCTTTACCCAGCAACTCATAATAGATTGATAATCACACTATCATCATCCATTTACCATATCATATCACAAACAATTCATATCAGAGAGTTCTTCTCAATTCAAGACATCCATCATCATTCAATCATTAATAAGCAAGAATTGATCACTCCAATTGATTAAATTAATTAATGATCCCCTAATTACCTTCATTAGTTAACTATTCTTAAATATCAACTAATTATTAACCTTTAACTTAATTACATTCATTAATTAATCTTGATTATTCATCAACTGATATCAATTTAATAGAACTCATCCAATTTGGACATTCAACAACCATTCATCCACAAGCATTATCAATCCATATCATTATTAATTTAATTACTTAAATTAAATTAACTCCTCAAGAATTTATCCCTTAATCTTGTTTATACAATCAATAATTGATTACTATTTTTAATTAATCACATCCTCGATTAACTTATTCAATCAATTTATCAATCCATAATCCCAGATTAATTATCCTTTATTTATCAATTAATAATCTGTAATTATTATTTAATCTCCTTTAATACAAAGTAACTAATCCTTAATTAACTGTTAACCCATCCATAATTAACAGATAATCAATCCTTAATTACATTTGATTAATCCTTAATTACCATTGATTAATCAAGAAATTACCATTTAAAAACTTCTTAATTTTTCACATTATTAAATACTCTTAGTCCTTTTATTAATTAACCATTAATTAAATAATTTAAACCTTTAATTGATTATATTAATTAATTCTTAGTTAATAAGTCAAATGATTAACTCTTAATCACCTCCACTTAATTACTTTATAAAGTAGTATCTTTTACTTAATTACTTCCAGAAATCAATTACTTAATTTCATAGCTGTTAAACTTATTTATTTAAATATTTTTTAACATCAATTAAAACACTCCTTTATAATTTCTTTTAAAATCAACTACTTTGAACATTACAAATTTTGAAACATATTAATTTTAAGCATTCTCAAAATCTTGATTTTTATCTATAGTGAAAACAAACTTGACTTACCCTGTTTTAAAATTTCAAAACTTGATCCTTTGCCAAACTTTTTGCTTTTATTTATTTAAAACTTGGCAACACTTCTTCTACAATTATAACAGTTGCGAAATCAAGTTTCATTTGAAAACAACTTTTAAAGCAAAGGTTGAATATATTGTAAACACCTTTAAATTTAGATTATGTATATTGCTTTGTTCAAAACTGAACATCAACTCAAAGCCTGAGTAAAACACCCAAATTCCGAGTTCTTTATCGAGCAACCTGCTACCCCCCCTTTTGCTCGATCCATGCTCACGACCGCTTCGAGTACAACTTCGGGTTCCTTCTCGTCTTCTTCCACCTTACAACCCATAGCACAAACAAACCCACAATCGTGCACATGAACATGCATAGGAACTCCGGCCGCTACCAACCGAAGTCGCGACCCTCCTCTAGTCACCGACCACCTCGTCGTACCTCACACGAACCCAGATAGTTAAAATCACCAACAAATCAAAAAAGAGCCATACGATCGAAACTGGATCGAAACCCAAATCCAAAACTACTTCGCCGTCGACGAACGCCACCACCTGACACCCAACTTGTAACAACCCGCATATTTATCGATTTTATATTTAAATATTTTATCGTTAATCGGATATTGGTCGGAAAAGCTACTTTTTGCAAATGGTCAAATTAGGACTCGAGACCACTTCCATTGAGTTCGAAATACCGTTTACAACTTTTTTAAATATAAACATTGATAGGTTTGGAGTTAGTGGAATTTCACTAACTTTTCCCGCTTTGGACTATGGGTTAATTTAGCCTATTAAGCCCAAGTTCCAACCCCCTTCTCCTCACTCTTCATAAATTCCTAACTAACTTGAAATTTGCATTAATGGTGAAGAGAATGGGAAATTAAAAATCCAAGCTCAAATTTAATTGCTAATCCAACATTCAACTCCAAATTCAAGTAGAAGACATTGGATTCAAGCTTTGGATTGCTTCTCCATTGGCTTCAAGCTTCATCTTCATCCATTTTAGTGAAAAGATGATATTTTTATCTCACACTCTTGCTTATAACTATCTTGGACTGTTGGGAATGGTTCCCTATCACTTTAACATGCACATTTGCATTTGGATTGGATTGGATTGGCGAAAAACTCCACCTTTTAGTGTTTTTGGTGAATTTCCAGCCTTAGGTCGTTCTGGACCCTTAGGTCGCTCGGGTTCATGGCTTGCGCGCGTGGAAAAGTCGCCTGGACGTTAGGTCGTAGGTTGCTTGCGAGTTAAGCCTTAAGCCGAAGGTTGTTCGCGAGTTAAGCCTTAGGTCGTTTGGCCTTTATAACGTTAGGTCGCTCGCGTGTTAAAACTTTAGGTCACTGGCCTTAAGTCGTAGGTCGTCTCTGACCTAATATTGCCTCTGCTATTTCACTAGGTCGCGCGGGCCTTAGGTCGTAGGTCGTGAGTCTCCTAGGTCGTAGGTCGCTCGGTCCTACTTCTGTCCCTAAGTCGCGTAACCCTATCACCTTTAGGTCGTTAGGCATTTATGTCGTTAGGTCGTTGCACCTATAACCCGTTATGTCGCGAATACCTTTAGGTCGTGAACCCTATTAGGTCGCAAATCTCTTTAGGTCGTCTGTCCTTTAAGCAGTTAGGTCGTTCGACCTGTGATGCCTTAGGTCATTTGACCCGTGTTACGTTAGGTCACGTAACCCCTTAGGTCGCTTGACCTTGTTTCCTGTTAGGTCGCGTGACCTTGTTTTTCTTAGGTCGTGAACCTTGTTAGGTCGTTCATCCTTAGCTCGCGTACCTTCTTAGGTCGCGCACCCCTTCAGGTCGTTAGACCTCATTTTTGTTTTAGGTCGCTGCCCCCTGGACCCCCGCGACCTGACCGGGCAGGTCGAACCCCGTAGCAGGGGCGTTGCCCCCGCACCCCCACCTTGGAGGGTTGCCACCCCCCTGGACCCCCCTCCGTAGGGGATCTTATCTGAAAAACATTCAACGGAACTTGTTGAGCTGATTTCCTTGGATTTTTATCACATCTTCGAATGTGATCTTTGTGATTGATTATTTCTACATCGCTTCTGTGATTTGTCACTTTAAAATATAAAGGTTTCAATACTAGTACTAAATATCAAAAATCTTTCAACAAAATGATTTCAACTCTATTTTTAATAACAAAGCTCTTTTCCTAACCCGTTTTCCAATCTATTAGTATATACAAACCTTTACCTCACTCGGATGAGAAATCTAATTAAACGGCTTAGTAAAACAAATGGTATGAAACGCTTGCGTTTGCTTCGCCGGTTAATTCTTGGACTTGTTCGATTGAACCTCTTGTGACAATTTTATTAGTAAAGATTTATAATATGTTCGTAAATATTTAAGTTAAGCTAGTGGTTATGGGACATGAAACTAAACTTTTATATTTACTAACTTAGTGTAATTGAAACTTCTCATTGATCATGATGATCATTTTATGATTTAGACTAACAATTGTGCGATGTCTCTTTGTTTGCAAGGTTAGACTAGACCTCATGGTGTGATTCCGACTCACACATATCTCTTTGTCCGCAAGGTTAGTCTAGACACCATTTTGTGATTCCACTCACACATACCTTTTTGTTGCGAGGTTAGGCTAGACACCATTTGTGTGATTCCACTCACATATACCTTTATGCTTTTTGGTTAGCCTAGACCTCATCTGGGTGATTCCGACTCACCTATATGGGGTAGCTCCCCATGGTCTTCGGACCGTCATGTGATAGGCCTCTTTCCCTTTTTCTGTGATTTCTGGATTTCTTGTGTTGATTTCTGGAATTTATGTCATTGACTTGTTATGAGTACAAGTTTAGGGTATGATGCCCTCTTTGGATCTTTGAGAAGATTCTTGTGATATCGATTTATCTCTTATTGATTGATCTTCTGTTGATCATCATTTGCAAACTTATAGTAGTATGTCAGTATGGATATTTTATGTTTATGCCATATCTTTTATTTTATACCATGTCATCTGATATTTATAGCTAGACTGATCCGTTTATTATTTTCTTAAATAATACTCGGGTCAGGTCGAGATGTTGCAGGTGCTTCTGCTTGACTTCTTCCCAGGATTTGCTACTCTGACTTTTGGCTAACTATTTAGATTTGCAGTTTTTTTGTTGTATACACTTGAGACATAGACTCATAGTTGTATTCTTTTGTATAGCACGTGTTGCTTTTCTTTTGTATTATTGTGGATCTTTTTGACCACTACTCTGATGTACACTTTCATGTGCTAGTTATATATTCATATCTTCTTCCGCCTCTGTGATATGGATGTCTGTGACTGATTTGTGTTATGCTTATTTCTATGTTTGTTTCCGAAGATCATTTATAGCCACCGTGTGATAAGCAATCACATTGATGGTCGCTCCTCAACGGCCTTATTCTCCGTGCTAGTTGACAACACTGCACCGTAGTGTTCTTGGCTAGCGTGGATATAGAGGTGGGGCGTCACCAAACTGCTGTAACCCAAGACACGCCTCGAACCACCGAAACTTTTCCCCACCATGCGGTTCATTTCCATGCATCGACAACAACAAAAATGGCTGTGATTCCAACCCATACAAAAAATCAAATGCAACACTAGTTCGGCTCTTCACGACCACCATGGCCCTCGATATCCACATCCACCATTTTTCCAAAGATCTCTATACTCATAGCCATCTCTGACCACAAACTCGTGCTTCAATTCAATGCTGATCAACGGCAAAGAACAAAAGTTTCAATATTGATCAACACAGCATTGTACAATCAATACTAAGTTAAAAACCACAATCTATACTTTAAAATTCACGATTTGCTACCTCTATTCAGATTGTAAAATCAGAAGTTTAAATTAGCTTGATCGACTTTTGTCAAGTGGTAGGATTTCCACTGTTAATTGCCATACCAGAGCTAATTGCTAAATAAAAATTTTTGAAACCATTATTAGAGTTGATATCATGTTGTTAACATCAAACTTCATTCAAGGATCTAGGTTTAAATAACTTATATTAGGAGTTATGGATTTTTAAAGGGATTCAAAAAAAAACTGTAAAACAAGCAGAGGCCGTAATCAACCATATACAGGCTTATCTCAGAGTATGGCAGAATTCAAAACAAAATTTGAATTGAAACATTCATGCAACAACATAGTTACATGATCACACAAATATGTCAGCATTCCAAAAGATTTTACTATTTGAACAACAAATTAAAACATTAGTTTTTTTTATCATTTTTCTGAAAACTGCTGTATTTTCTTAATTTTAGAAGAGTCCCAAGCCTATTATGTTTGAACCTAATCTTACATATTAATTTGTGTATAAACAAACATATTTGTTTTGAAATCCAATACATATCTGTAATTAGTTGAAGTGATCTTGAATTTGAAGGCAAAATCCAACCTTATATCTTTAAACGGAGATGAATGATACATAACAGTCATGCCTTCCATCTAGTTCATGTATAAATATAATTAATTCATATCATGCGTCAATTATTACATCGAACTTCACAGATTAATTTCATGCATCCCAGCTTAAATGAATTATGTTTGGTTTGCTCACCTTATCCAGAAACAGAGGCTTGAGAACTGGAAATATTTTTAACTCTGAAAGTTGTATTCTTGAATAATTCTGGAATTCCTGAGATGAACTTGAATCCAGTCCTGTTAGCTTGCTTTTGATCATGAAGTTTCAATTCTTGGTTGATATCCTGAGTTGATTCTTGTTTGATCAGGTAGTTTTGATTACTTATGAATTCTCTAATTTAAATCGTACACAAGCTTTGATTTTTAAACAGATCTTGATTTTATCTTACAGATCTTTGTTTATGGTTTTTGCTACTTTGTTTGAATATGGAAAAGAAAATAGGTAAGGGTGGAGATATGTTTATATTTGGTTTGTTATTAAATTTATTTCTAAATTCTGAAAATAGAAGAGCTAGTACCACTTGTATTTCAAATAAAGACATGCTTACACTTGTTACCACGCATATTACTATCTTTACAAATGTTAAATTGATAACAAAACTTCACATACACTTGTTATTAAAGAAAATATGATTTTAAAAGATATTTATATTATTATTCTTTTATTCAAATTTGTATATGTATGTTTTAATACATCTTTATTAAATATATTACCTTATATTACATTTATGTTTATATACATATGTACTACTAATTTATATAAAATGAAATATTTTTTTTCTCTTCTTCTTTTATTTTTTTTTAAATTTTAATTCTAAATTTGTATAAAAATTCAATTTAAAACCAACTCATATGTAAACAAAAATTCAATTTGAAAATAATTATTCTATTAAAAATCTATTTATATACATATCCAGATATTCTTTAGCTTATCAAAATTTTATTTGTTCAATCAAAATTTGGTATTTTTATTAATTAAGCCAATTATTTTATCAATTACAGATGCCCAGAAATCCCGGTTATCACAATATGACCTCTTCCATCAGTGGTAGTCATGTTACACACACACACACCCCACTATTCCATCTACCTCTAAAACTTATGTCGGAAAATCCGAACAGATAACCCAACCGATCAGGTAGATATATATATATATATATATATATATATATATATAGTTATATATAAAAGTACAAGTACGCTCTCTCATGAAAGACACCACTCCAAAGCCTAGGTATTCACTCAACCTAATGCTCTGATACCAACTGTAGCGACCCGTCTTTCTATCTCCAGGAAGACGCGTCAGTAATTAAGAAAGAAAGGGATAGAAGAAGAAAAGATAAGAAAGAAGAAAACAGAAACACATTAGAATCTCACAGCGGAACCAATGAAATATAATATATCACATAAAAATATAACATAGTATCACATTACATCAGAGTACACAACTTAAACGACACATATTAGACAGTTATAAACCTCTGTCTAACTACACAACTCAAGTACAAAAGATACAGATACCGTACAAACACAGTGGAACCATAATATATCTACACGTGGAAGCCTCTTGCTCCATGACTCCTCCAGAATTCGTCAAGCTAACCTGAATCCCTCGAGTACTCATACATAATATGAGTAACCAAGAGTTTAATAAAATATAAAATAAACACTCTGGTCAGACATGAGTCTGGTGTGAGTAAACGGGTTAAAATTGCTTAACTTTAGATAATCCTTTTGAAAAGAAAAGGTATCACATAAGACTACCCACACATAAACATGGAAAAAAATTTACCTTACGCTAACCAAAACATTTGATAGGAAATCCAGTGATATTATAATAGTGTCTAGGGTTTTCAAGTAAATAAGAAATAGCCGAAATTGTTACATTATTAAATTCCATCTAATAGCCACAAAAGTGGGTAATACAAACAAAACCGTAGGGTCTCGTAGGAAGAATGGGTTTCCATCAATAGTAGGGCTACCGGGGTACCGCCCGTCACAGTACGTGGCCTAGATCAACGTACCGAGGATGAATCCCAATCCCCTGCATCACAAAGCTAGGACCACTCCTTACTGAACAGTCCCGAGTAAGATCACCCCATGGTTGGCGCGACCAACCACCCGCTAAGCCAAAATAAAGGGACATCTAGACAGGAATGACCTCACCTTGAAATGGGTGCTACCCACCTAGCCTTGCAGCAACTCCCCTGTTTAGCCCATTCCCGGGTTGGTGAGGCTTGAGGCTACGATTACCTTTACAGAACACATCTATCTTAGAATGCTCATCGCCCACCTAACTATGTTCTGAAAGCATTCAATCCACACAAGTTCGTTCCAGGTTCGAACGAAACCGAAGGTACTATCACATTGCACTCATTTTGGAATCACCCTTAGAGTCAACGACCATAGCCACTTGCACTCTAAATCACTATCTCGAACCTGTAAGTACTATCTCCGTCAAACTCATTACGGAATCACCCACAGAGTTATACTGACGAATAGTTCTTACACCTCGAGTCTTCACTAAGCTCCACTTGGATTTACGACCTAACGTTTAATTTGGATCGGTGTGGTTTTCGAATTACTCAAATATGGAAACCCGATCCCGGTCTCATCGAATCCAAACGCCATTTTAATGTCCAAGTTGTTTAAGGGGTTTTAAACATTTAACTTATATTCAGGATGATATAAACACAGATGAATCACATAATCAAAATAGATAATTCATATCAAACATTCATCTCACAAAGCAGCTAATCACATAACAGACATATCCAAATCATCCAGTATCAACCAATCACCCAATATCAATCATCCAGTATAAATCAATCAACCAATATCAATCAATCGCCCAAAAGCATAATTGATTAACTCTTAATCAATTGGATTACTTAAATCCTTCTTCATTAATTTATTCCAAATAAATAAATTAATCATCTCTTAATGATCTTCCTTAATTAATCTTCCTTGATTAATTATACTATAATTATATTCAAGTAATTATCCTTAACCATATTCACTAATTAACCTTTAATTACTATCATTAATTATAATAATTAATGATCCTTCATTTGCTTTCATTAATTAACCAATTATAATTAATTACATTAAACCATAATTAATTACAATTAATTAATCATACTTTAATTAATCATTTCTATTAATCAACCTTGATTAATTTCATTAATTAACCAATGATCCTTATTAATTAATTAACCTTTTAATTAATTAAATAATTAATTTATAATTAACCATCTCATTAATCATAAATAGTAATTAACAACTTGTAATTACTTTATCTTGATTAATTAACTTCTTAATTAATTATATTAATCTTTGATTAATTAATCTAAATAATTAATCTTTAATTACTTCATTAAGTAATTATTATTAAATTAAATTAATAAATGATCCTTAATTAATTACTTTATTAATTAATTACATTTTTAATTAATTACCCTTAGTAATTAATCTTAAAATTAATCACATTCATTAATTAATTAATCACATTAATTAATTAACTAAATTAACTAAGTAATTAACTCTTAATTACTTACATAAGTAGTTATCTTCTAATTACTTCATTAATTACCATAACAAGTAATTAATTGTATCATTAAATAATCTTTAATACTTTAATTAATTAATTACTCCATAATTAATTAACTTCAACTCAATTATATTAATCAATCCTTAGATTAATAACATCTAGTGATTAACCATTATCACTTCCACTAGTTACTCCCCTAAGTAATTTCCCACCAATTACTTCCATTAGTAATTTCACTTTCCTTAATTACATTCAATAATTAACCATTAATTACTTCATTAAGTAATTACACTTAATTAATTCATAATTAAGTTATTATTAAATATTCAATAGTCAATTAACTAATTATTTAGAATGAATGAATGAATGAATGAATGAATTAATTAACTTCTTATATTTAAAGAAACTCCTTAGTTAATTAAGAAAAACATTAACCTTAATTAGTCTTTTACTTATTAATAAATCATATTTAGTTAAGTGTTTTCAAGTTCATATCAAAATAAATTAACCATAAATTTCTTCATAAATAAATTATTTGAAATTAATCAAATTTGAATAACATAAAAACAAATTATTCTATTTTGATTTCAAAATTATAACAATAACCTTATTTTGAAAATAAGGAATTTAGAAATTAAATTTAAAATTTAAAACACTTTAAATAATTCAAACTTATTCATTTTCAATAAAGTTTAAAATTTAAGTTTTTAAACATTACTTTAAAATTTTGCTCAAAACTTTAGTTCCATATTTAAATTCAAAACATTCTTCTTGAAATTAAAAATTCAAAATTAATTAAGGTAGTTACTTTAGAAAAAAAACATCTTAAACAGTTTAAAATTTCAAAATAAATTCAATTTATACTTTTCAAAGTTTGATTAACTTTATTTCAAAACAACAAGTTTTTAACTTTGAATGTTTACTTTATAAAACTTGTTTTATAACTTAATACTTGATCTATATCAATTCAAACTCAAGTTTCATATGCAACTTAATATCTACACAGTACAAACCAGAAAACAACTAAAAAAATACTCGAGTCGTAATCCAAATCTCACGAGCCTGCCCCGTAGCTACTTCCCAGCACCATCTTCTTCGAGTCATTTCCCTGATAACGCGAGCACCCCTTCGAGTGAAACTCGTCTACCCCAATTCAAAAATTTCCATAACCAAAGCCGTGCACCACGTACACGTGCACTAACGTCGTCGGCCACCAACGTTCGTCGCGACCATCGTCGACGGTCATAATAACACACGCGACCCCAAATACGAACCCAGATCCAACAATTCGAACACGAATCAAATTTCGACCTCTAAGATCAAAACTGCAGCTGTACTACCCCCAAAACCACCCACGGCCGACGAACCACG
Organism: Allium cepa; assembly: GCA_030765085.1. Taxonomy (NCBI): domain Eukaryota; kingdom Viridiplantae; phylum Streptophyta; class Magnoliopsida; order Asparagales; family Amaryllidaceae; genus Allium; species Allium cepa. Next base: position 764,364,259 of record CM060929.1, read on the forward strand.
ACGACATCGAACTTCGCCGACCCCACCATCGAGATGCCACGACCAAGAACATCAACTCCCCCAAATGCGCACGACTCCGGTCATCATCTCGTGTCGCAAAAATCTCGACATCCCAGATGAACAAAACAACAACTAAACCCTAGAACTATCAACTTCGAACAAATCACTCATTGAAAAAAAAAATGCATTTTCCCCCACATCTACAACCTAAAAACAATCTTCGATCGAAAATCTAGCTTCAAACATTGAATCGATCATCGGCAAACCCCAAAAGCTTCCAAAACGTTCAAACCTAGAATTCACACGAAATACCCAACTAAAAATTATGAAAGTATCATCTAAAATCATGGTTTTCCATCATGATTACATGCATGTAATTCAATTTAGAATTTAAAGCAGTTGATTTTTAACAAAAATTTAAGTTTCACTGTATTTACCATTTTAAATTCTATTTATAAACTTAAACTTACAGAAACTATTTTTAAAAATTTCATCAAACAATAACAAACAATTTTCATTCACATATCATAATCAAATAGGGTATAGATTGGAAGATTTGAATTTTCCTAAGGAACAACTTCAAAAAATTTCAAACAGAGAATGAATATTTACTGTCGTTTGAATAATTTCACACTTACAATATACAACTTAACAATATACTTGTAATGATATTCATTATCAAAACAAAATTCATTTGCATGCATCATCATTCAACCATATATTAAATTAAAACTATTTTTAAAACAAAATTTACTCACCTGCTATTTGCAATGAACAAAAGCAGAGCAGATTTTCCCAGGCCTGAACACTTTAATCTGGAAAAAGATGCTTTGATGTTTGCTGATAAAATCCTACCGCATGCTTCAAATTTGATGCTTGCTGATGAAATGAATCCTTGCATGCTTCAAATTTGGTGATCTAAATGTTGAAATCGACTTTAACTTGCTGATTTGAACTTCATTTGATTTGCAAAAGATTTTGAGGTTGCAGCCTTTCTTTCAAATTTGATCTTCATTTGAATTTGCAGATTTGTTATTGCTGACTTACTTTTGCAGATTTTAATTAAATTAAGATTTGCTTTTTAATTCATGAAGGAAGAAAAATAATTTGAGAAGAAGAAAGAAAGTTTGGAAAATGAAAGAGAAACAAATTTCTTTATGTTTTAAATGAATTATGTTGTGTTAATAAAAATTTAAAGAATAAATTTTAAATGAAGACACTTGTCACTCAGTTTGCTTAATTTACTTACATGTTTTGTTAGAATGACTTAAGATAGTTACACATGTTTCTTAAGTATTTTTTATAAATTTTTATCTAATTTAAAATGTAAATATAACTTACTTATTTAATTTAATTTATACATAAATACTTACATATGTAAATATAAATTTACCTTTTCAAAAGAAAATATCCTAAAACTAATTATCATATAAATAAATTCTTATACATACATTTTTATATTTATTTTAAATTTAAGCACTATAAATAAAACAAAAAAACTTTAATTAGATCCTTTTTAACTGTCATATTTAAAAATAAATAATTATCTTATGTTTTGAAAACAAAATGAATTAATCTTTAAATTATCTTTGAAAAATATAAACTCTATAACAAAGCTTTAAATTACAATTCATTCATACATAAATTATCAATAGATTATATTAAATTCCAAAACAATTCCAAATTATAACATATACATACATATATATTACAATTTGAAAATTCATCTTTTATTTAAAATAAAAGATCTTCTATTCACGATATATATCAAATATATATATATTATAAATAGAATAAAATTTTATTAGCTTTGCAAAATAAATCTTATCAATTTTAAATTGATAGAAAGATATTGATCAAAATTACCAGAATAAATATTTATTAACCTTTTAAAAGATTAAATTTACCAATTTAAATTAAAATTATAATGAAAAATTATAAAATTAATTAATTATTAATACAAATTATTAAATTGATATTGCCTAAAATTACGGGTCGTTACATATTCAGACACATAAGCAAAGACCCAGAAAGCACGAAGGCATGACAAAACGAATATGATTTGAGATTGGGAGAGCCAAAGTTAATTTCCTTGAATACATTCAAACAAAACAAATATAAACAACATAAGTTTCAAAACAAAATAAAATCAACAATGCAAGAATATGCACAACAAATAACACCAAAATTTTTGCACTTGCTTTCAACCACTGTGCTCAAGCTATGGACTGGAAAGGCACTGCAAAGAGATGGTTTCGGATCAGGTTATGGTCATACTGTGGTCGGCCATAGCAATCTAAAGGAGATGAAGGTATGTGTGTGCTTGAATTCACAAAAACAAGGCAAATACATGGGGGTTCCAGACATAAATGCTTCGGCCAAGCATGGATTTGGGCACAGCCATTCTGATGAGTGCATGTACAGGTGTGGCATGGTCTAAAACTCAGGTTTGTGGCTAGAGTGGGCGTTGTTTGGTCGGCCAAGTATGATGGTGGAGTAGTGGCAACAAGTAGTGATCGGCTATGGTTGTATATGTGAAGTTTTTCTGCATTTTTAGGTGGATCTTCAACATAGGATGGCTCGGCTCAGGAAATGCAATTGAAAGGAGGGTATGGTGGCTGGAATAGGTGGTGGTGGAGGTGATCAAGGTGATGGAGGTGGCAGGCCTAACAAAAAGAAGATTGAGCAAGTGCAGAAATCACAACAAAACAATAAAAAGTGAAAAGAAAGAAGCAGTTTTCACCAGAATTTTTGCAAGGATGGTTGTAACAACCCACATATTTATCGAGTTTGTATTTAAATATTTTATTTAAATATTAACTCGTTAATCGGATTTTGGTCCGAAAAGCTACTTTTTGCAAACGGTCAAATTAGGACTCGAGACCACTTCCGTTGAGTTCGAAATGTCGTTTACAACTTTTTTTAAGTATAAACATCGGTAGGTTTGGAGTTAGTGAAATTTCACTAACTTTTCCCGCTTTGGACTTTGGGTTAGTTTAGCCTATTAAGCCCAAGTTCCAACCCTCTTCTCCCCACTCTTTATAAATTTCCTAACTAATCAAGCTTTGGCATTAATGGTGGAGGGAATGGGAAATTAAAATTCCAAAACTCAAATTCAATTGCAATCCATCTTTCTACTCCAAATTCAAGAAGAAGACATTGGATTCAAGCTTCTTGTACTTAGATAGAAGAAGGATTGATACTTGCTTGCTTAAAACTTCATTTTCATTGATATTTGGTGCAAAGGTGAGATTTTTATCTCACAAATCTGGTCTATAACTCTATTGGACTGTTGGGAATGATTCCCTATCACTTTTGCATGCACATTTGCATTTGGTTTGGATTGGATTGGTGAAAAACTCCTATTTTTAGCGTTTTGGTGAATTTTCTGCACTTAGGTCGTTCTGGCCATTTTCGTGTGTTTGGAGTTAGGTCGCTCGCGACCTAACCCTTAGGTCGTAGGTCGTTTCTTGTCTTAAATTCCCCCTGCAGCGTTAGGTCGTTAGCCTCGGAATTAGGTCGTTGACCCTTAGGTCGTAGGTCGTTTCTGGCCTTAAATTCCCCCTGCAACGTTAGGTCGTTAGCCTCGGAATTAGGTCGTTGAGCCTTAGGTCGTAGGTCGTATGGACCTTAGGTCGCTAGGTCGTATGTCTTTAGGTCGCTAGGTCGTATGACCTTAGGTCGTTAGGTCGTATGGCTTTAGGTCGCTAGGTCGTATGACCTTAGGTCGTTAGGTCGTTTGGCTTTTACGCCGCTTCCACGCTAGGTCGTTCGACTCTTAGGTCGTAACATTTTGGTCGCTCGCCTCTTAAGTCGCTAGCTCGCGTGCCTTTAGGTCGCGTTTCTTTATTAGGTCGCGTGTCTTTGTTAGGTCGCTGACCTTCTTAACTCGCATGACCTAACCCCTAGGTCGTTGGGCCTCGTTTCTACTTAGGTCGCTGCTTCTTATAGGTCGCTCGGCTCCTTAATTTCTTTAGGTCGTTTGAGTGTTAGGTCGCGAACCCATTTTAGGTCGCATGACCTTTACCCTATAGGTCACTGGACCACTAGGTCGTGCCCCTTAGACCCCTAGGTCGCAACCATTAGGTCGCTCGACCCTATCCCTCTTAGGTCGTTAGACCATTTTAGGTCGCGAACCCGTAAGCGGTGGCGTTGCCCCCGCACCCCCACCTTGGGGGGTTGCCACCCCCCCTCCGTAGGGGATCTTATCCGAAAAACATTGAGCTGATTTCCTTGAATTTTATTCACATGTCCGTATGCGATTTTTGTGACTGATTGTTTCTACAATTGCTTCTGTAACAACCCGCATATTTATCGATTTTTATATTTAAATATTTTATTTAAATATTTTATCATTAATTGGATTTTGGTCCGAAGCTACCTTTTGAAAACGGTCAAATTAGGACTCGAGACCACTTCCATTGAGTTCGAAACGTCGTTTGCAATCTTCTAAGTATAAACATTGATATGTTTGGGGTTAGTGGAATTTCACCACTTTTTCACTCGAGCCTTTGGTTTGGACTTTTAGCCCATTAGGCCCAAGTTCCACCCCCCTTCTTCTTCATTGCTTCATTTCATTTCCTAACACTAAAGCTTCAACGAAAATGGTGAATGGAATGGGAAATTAAAACACCAAAGTCTTTGTTTTATTGCAACTCCAACATTCAACTCCAAATTCAAGAAGAAGACATCGGATTCAAGCTTGTGGTTGCTTCTCCATTTGCCTTCAAGCTTTGTTCTTCATTTTCATTGGGTTTTGGAGCAAAGGTGAGATTTTTATCTCACAATTCTAATCTATAACTATATTGGACTGTTGGGAATGATTCCCTATCACTTTTGCATGCACATTTGCATTTGGTTCGAATCGAATTGGCGAAAAACTCCATTTTTTAGTGTTTTTGGTGAAATTCTGCACTTAGGTCGTTCTGCCTATGCTAGGTCGTTCTCGTGGAAAAGTCTCGGCCTCAAAATAGCTCGTTTCCGACCTTAAAATGGCCTACAACGTTAGGTCGCTCGGCACTCGTAATTAGGTCGTAGGTCGTATGGCTCTTAGGTCGTAGGTCGCGGGCTTTTAGGTCGTTAGGTCGCACACTTAGGTCGTTTCTGGCTTTAAATCCCCTATACAGCCTTAGGTCGCTCGCTCTGGCTCCTTAGGTCGTAAGTCGTGGGCCTTTAGGTCGTAGGTCGTCAGGCCGTTAGGCCTTAACTCGTGTGGCCTTGGTTCTTTAAGTCGCTCGGCCTTGCCTTCCATTTTTAGGTCGCATGACCTTCTAACCCGCTAGGTCGTTGGACCTATAACCCGTTAGGTCGTTGGGCCTAGAACCCTTAGGTCGTTAGGCCGTTAACCCACTAGGTCGCATGACCTATAACCTGTTAGGTCGCTCGACCGTTTACTCCGTTAGGTCGTATGACCTTGTTCCACTAAGTCGCTCGACCCTTAGGTCGTAACACTTTAGGTCGCATGCCTTTCACACCATTAAGTCGCGAGTTTAATTAGGTCGCTCAGGACCTTAGGTCTTAGGTCGCATGGTTGTTAGGTCGCTCTGCTTTGACTCTGGCCATTTTTGCTCACTCGCAGTTAGGTTGCTCACGACTTAGGACTTAGGTCGCTCGCGAGTTAGTGGCTTAGGTCATTGGGTCATATAACCCATTAAGTCGCGCTCTTTTAGGTCGCGCCTCTTTTAGGTCGCGCCTCTTTTAAGTCGCCCTTCTCTGGACCATGTTAGGTCGCTCAACATTGACCTCGTTAGGTCGCTCAACACACCGTGTCGCTAGGTCGCTCGACTCTGGACTTCATTAGCTCGCTCAACCGTCTACCTTTATAAGTCGTAGGTCGTCTCCGACCTTAAACCACTCGGCCGCATTAGGTCGTGTACCTTTTAGGTCGCGTGTTGCACTAGGTCATATGACCTTAGGTCGTTAGGTCGTATGGCTTTAGGTAGCTAGGTCGTATGACCTTAGGTCGTTAGGTCGTTTGGCTTTTAGGCCGCTTCCACGCTAGGTCGTTTGACTCTTAGGCCGTAACACTTAGGTCGCTCGCCTCTTAAGTCGCTAGGTCGCGTGCCTTTAGGTCGCGTTTCTTTATTAGGTCGCGTGTCTTTGTTAGGTCGCTGACCTTCTTAACTCGCATGACCTAACCCCTAGGTCGTTGGGCCTCGTTTCTGCTTAGGTCGCTGCTTCTTATAGGTCGCTCGGCTCCTTAATTTCTTTAGGTCGTTTGAGTGTTAGGTCGCGAACCCATTTTAGGTCGCATGACCTTTACCCTTTAGGTCGCTGGACCACTAGGTCGTGCCCATTAGACCCCTAGGTCGCAACCATTAGGTCGCTCGACCCTATCCCTCTTAGGTCGTTAGACCTCATTTTGTCTTCACTAAGTCGTATCGTTTTGGACGGGGCGCTGCCCTGCACCCCGCCGGGGGCGCTGCCCCCGGACCCCCGCGACCTGACCGGGCAGGTCGAACCCCGTAAGCGGTGGCGTTGCCCCCGCACCCCCACCATGGGGGGTTGCCACCCCCCTGGACCCCCCCTCCGTAGGGGATCTTATCTGAAAAACATTGAGCTGGTAACCTTGGATTTTATTCGCATCTCCGTATGCGATCTTTGTGACTGATTGTTTCTACACTTGCTTATGTGTTTTGTCACTTTATAGTATAAAGGTTTCAATACTAGTAGTAAATATCAAAACTCTTTTAACAAACAATTTCAACTCTATTTTTAATAACAAAGTTCTTTTCTTAAACCGTTTTCCAATCTATTAGTATATACAAGCCTTTACCTCACTCGGATGAGAAATCTAATTAAACGACTTAGTAAAACAAGTGGTATGAAACGCTTGCGTTCACTTCGTCGGTTAATTCTTGGACTTGTTCGATTGAACCTCTTTTGACAATTTTATTAGTGAAGATTTACAGTTTGTTCGTAAATATTTAAGTTAAGCAAGTGGTTATGGGACATGAAGCTAAACTTCTATATTTACTAGCTTAGTGTAATTGACAGTTCTCGTTGATCTTGATGATCGCTTTATGAATTAGACTAGCAATTGCGCGATGTCTCTTTCATTGCAAGGTTAGACTAGACGCCACTTGTGTCATTCCATTCACACATACCTTTCTGCTTTTTGGTTGGTCTTGACCTCAATCTGTGTGATTCCACTCACACATGTGGGGTAGCTCCCCATGGTCTTCGGACCGTCATGTGATAGGCCTCTTTCCCTTTTTATGATTTCTGGATTTCTTGTGTTGATTTCTGGAATTTATCTCTTTGACTTGTCATGAGCACAAGTTTAGGGTATGATGCCCTCTTTGGATCTTTGAGAAGATTCTTGTGATATTGATTTATCTCTTATCGGTTGATCTCCTGTTGATCATTAATTGCATACTTATAGTAGTATGTCAGTATGGATATTTTATGTTTATGCCATATCTTTTATTTTATATCATGTCATCTGATATTTATAGCTAGACTGATCCGTTTATTATTTTCTTATAAATAATAGTCGGGTCAGGCCGAGATGTTACAGGTGCTACTGCTTGACTCCTCCCCCAGTGATTCACTACTCAGACTTTTGGCTACTTGTTTAGATTAGCATCTTTTGTTGTTTACACTTGAGATATAGACTCATAGTTGTATTCTTTTGTATAGCACGCGTTGCTATTCTTTTGTATTATCGTGGATCTTTTTAGACCACTACTCTGATGTACACTTTTATGTGATATATATTCATATCTCTTTCCGCCTTTGTGATATGGATATCTGTGATTGATTCGCATGTTATGCTTACTTCTATATTTGTTTCCGAAGATCATTTTATAGCCACCGTGTGATAAGAAATTACACGGATGGTCGCTCCTCAACAGCCTTATTCTCCGCGCTAGTTGACAGCACTACACCGTAGTGTTCTTGGCTAGCGTGGGTATAGAGGTGGGGCGTCACAGCTTCTGTGTTTTGTCACTTTATAATATAAAGGTTTCAATACTAGTAGTAAATATCAAAACTCTTTTAACAAACAATTTCAACTCTATTTTTAATAACAAAGCTCTTTTTTTAAACCGTTTTCCAATCTATTAGTATATACAAACCTTTACCTTACTCGGATGAGAAATTTAATTAAACGACTTAGTAAAACAAGTGGTATGAAACGCTTGTGTTCACTTCGTCGGTTAATTCTTGGACTTGTTCGATTGAACCTCTCGTGACAATTTTATTAGTGAAGATTTACAGTTTGTTCGTAAATATTTAAGTTAAGCAAGTGGTTATGGGACATGAAGTTAAACTTCTATATTTACTAGCTTAGTGTAATTGACACTTCTCATTGATCATGACGATCATTCTGATGATTTAGACTAGCAACTGTGCGATGTCTCTTGTTGCGAGGTTAGACTAGACACCACTTGTGTGATTCCACTCACAGATACCTTTTTGCTTTTTGGTTAGTCTAGACCTTAATCTGTGTGATTTCATTCACACATGTGGGGTAGCTCCCCTTGGTCTTCGGACCGTCATGTGATAGGCCTCTTTCTCTTTTCTATGATTTCTGGACTTCTTGAATTGATTTCTAGAATTTATGTCATTGACTTGTTATGAGTACAAGTTTGGGGTATTATGCCCTTTCCGAATCTTTGAGAAGATTCTTGTGATATTGATTATCTCTTATTGATTGATCTTCTGTTGATCATTATTTACATACTTATAGTGGTATGTCATTATGAATGTTTATGTTTATGCCATATCTTTTATGTTATATCATGTCATCTGATATTTATAGCTAGACTGACCCGTTTATTATTTTCTTAAATAATACTTGGGTCAGACCGAGATGTTACAGGTGCTTCTGCTTGACTTCTTCCCAGGGATTCATCACTCTGACTTTTGGCTAACTGTTTAGATTAGCATTTTTTGTTGTATACACTTGAGATACAGACTCATAGTTGTATTCTTTTGTATAGCACGTGTTGCTATTCTTTTGTATTATCGTGGATCTTTCTGACCACTACTCTGATGTACACTTTCATGTGTTAGTTATATATTCATATCTTCTTCCGCCTTTGTGATATGGATATCTGTGACTGATTTGTGATATGATTATTTCTATGTTTGTTTCTGAAGATTATTTATAGCCACCGTGTGATAGGCAATTACATGGATGGTCGCTCCTCAACAGCCTTATTCTCCGTGCTAGTTGACAGCACTACTCCGGAGTGTTCTTGGCTAGCGTGGGTATAGAGGTGGGGCATCACAATGGTGGCCGAATATTTATAGGTTTGAGAATGAAAATTTCACGTGAGAAATGAATGGAGAAGGCGGCTAAAGAACGGGAGTTATGGCATCAAAAATGAAGGGATGTTGATTGAAAATGAAAAGGCAAGAATACAAAAAGTCTAAGCATATAAAAGGTCACGAAACTCATCATATTTCTATAATTCTTTTGAAATTTTAAATACCTGAAATATATGTATAAATACAGATAAAAACACGAAAATACAGTAAATAAACAAAAAAAATATTAATTAAACATAATCAAATTAGGAAAAATAGCAAAAATTGGAAACTAGGCTTAAAAATTTGAAAATAAATGCAATAAATTTTGGAAAATTTTTATGTACCTAAAAATAATTATAAAAAAAGATAAAAACAAAAAAATAAAATAAATTCATAAAAATAAATAAATAAATTTTAATTAAATATAATTAAATGAAGAAAATAGCAGAAAAATGGAAACTAGGCTTTAAAATTGAAAATAAATACACTAAGCATTGGAAAAATTATAACATCACTTTAAAAATGTTTTAAAATAACATATATTTCGAACATGTCATATAACACATATTATAACATGATTTGACAAATAAAAATATTATATATATAAATTAAAATAGATAATTTTATTAAATAAATCAATTTACATACAATATTGTAAAAAACATAACTTTCTCTATATAAATCGGATTTCAACGAAACAAAAAGCATTATTCTTGAAATTTAATATATTTTCATAATAAAATACAAAATTAAAAAATTCAAATATTTAAATTTTAAATTTAAAGTCAAAGTTTGACCAGATTGAACAAAAATCCCCTTTTCTAGAAATATCCTATTTATTCATGTTTGAAATTATAATTCACGCAAAATCAAAATATACTTATAAAATAACAAAATTTATTCATTTTAATAAATAAAATAAAGTTTTTAAATCAGTAGTTTCAATTTTAATAATTAAAATAAACAAATAAAATAATCACAAAATATTGAGTTGTTACAGTGGGAGTGGAGAAGTTTCATTTTTGGCAGTAAAAAACTAGGGCATTGATGCCTACAGTTACATGGACTTTTGCTGTGATGGTAATGTAACCCTGGAATGTAACTGCAATCTGCCGCGGGTTCCATGGTGTAATTGAGGGGTGCGGAGTGCCTATAGTTACATGGACTTTTGCTGCGATGGCAACTTAACCCAGGATGATACTGCGATCATGGATGGGGGTGATGATTTCCAGAGCATTCTCACCAAAGATATTTCCTCTATTTTCAAAAATATTTTCTATATTTTCAATAAAATTATTTTTCAAGTATTTTCACTGGGTGTTGAAACGGGTTTACCAAGCACCTATAGATTTTCAGTCTTACGCCCGATCAACGTATGACCGAATTTCTGTGAGAATAAGGATGGACTGGTTGAAACATCGAGTTATAAAAGTATTTTTGTAAGAACTATTTTGATAATATTATATCGATTTTTAAGAACCATTTTAAAAATGATCAAAAAGTGGTTTAATTGATATTAAGTATTTTGATAAATTATGGCTTCTTCCTTTTCTAGGACGAAATGATTCAAAGGGGGGAGGAATGTGATAACCCGGTTTTTTGAACATCTATTAATTTGATAGTTATCTAATTTTAAACTACTGAGATACTGATTTCATTTGATTAAATAAATGAGATTTGATAAATAAGGATATCTGGATGTATATAGATGAATTGAACTACATTAAATACCAAATTTTAGATATCTGAATAAATATTTAATTAATAATCTCCTAATATAATTATTGTAGTTTGACAATATTAATTTAATAATCTTCTTTATAATTATTCAATTGGGCAAATTTTATCTTTTCAAAATTAATAAGAATGATTTTCTAATCATAATATATAATATATAGGTGTATATATATTGAATTGGAAGTTATGTTTTTAATAATTTTCAAGAGGTATTTGAAGTTGAATTCTATATTTTTAAACACTTAGAATAATATCTATATTTATTTATTTTTAAAGTATTATAGCTTAAAGATTTAAAAAAAGATTTAATGAAGGATCATACTTTTTCTAAATATATGTTGAATGTATATATATAGATATTAAACATAAAAATATAAATAAATAAGTTTATATTGTTTAATTGAGTTATATATATATATATATATATATAAAAGAAAGTGAAAAGATAAAGATATGTAAATAAATTTAATTTTTTATAAAATACATAAAACCATATAAAACATGGATTTACAAATGTAAGCCTAAAATTTAGCTAATGACAAGTATAATTAATTTACTCCATAATTTAACAAGTGTCTCAATTATATTTATTTTCTTTTATTCAAGGATATATATCATCATTTTTTTCTACTCCATTTTTTTTCTTGGATCAGTTCAAATAAAAGTTAAAGAAAATCATCAACAAGAAAAATCTATCTTAAAAACCAATAAACAAATCAAAAAGGAAATTTCTTCACAAATTCAAAATCTGAACAAAAGCAAGAATCAACTCAGAAAATCCAATCCTGATCAAACATCAAGGCAAAGTACAAGCTTCAATTTTAAAGAATTCTCACATCCTAAGTGTTCAGTTTTCAGCAACAAGTTTTCCAAAAAAAAATTAAGCTTTCAATTTTCAAGAGCAACAGTTTCCAACTTTCAGGCTTCTATTTCAAGCACTGTCCTTCAAAGTGTGAGTAAACTTTTTTGTATTTAAAAATAGTTTTTGGATCTATGATGAAATCTGTTGCATGTAGTTTATAATGTTTGCTTAAGTTTGAATATAAATGTGTGTTTATGAGTGTAACATTGCCTGCATATTTGTTTCTGGATATGTTATATTTGTGCCCTCTTGTTGATAACAGACTCGTCGTCATCACAAAATAATTTATATCTTCCTGTAAAATCATAATTTGACATTGATTACTGAAGAGAAATTGTTAATAACATTATATTCTTGTTTTTAAAAATAATTTCAAGTAAATGTATCTAGTTAATACTCCGTAAAATTTAAAGTTATAGAGAAAATCAGAAAATAGGAAAAATTCAAACTTGATGATTCTCGAATTCACCAATATAGTTTGATTTGTCTTCAAAAGCTAGGAATTTTAAAAGCTAAATCATAATTTTTAAGATAATATTGAGTGAGATATTTGGGTTTGTTCAGAAAAGAGATTTTGAGTCCTTTCTGATGATCGTTAAGCTCAGAGGGGTCGAGTTTGTTACCGAGGGTGGCATAGGAATAGAGGAGCAAGGGAAAAATGCTTCATGGATTTTTCAATCATCTTGGAGATGGCGAATCGATGGAGTAGGGTTTTAGGACCTATGTGTGTCGTCTTTGTTCTCGAGGCTACAATGGCATCGCCAGAGCTTCGGAGGTTATCGGAGTTGTAACGACCCGCAATTTTCGTTAATTAAATTTATCATTTTTATAAGATTTACGTAAATTTAATTTAGAAGAAATAATGATTTTATAATTAATAATGAAGCAAATGCTGAGAATGAAATGAAAACATGGGAATATAAGGCTAAGTATTTACAGTTGAAACAAAATGACGAATAAATTGAAGTGATGTAAATTGTTATCCTAGGCTAAGAGTTGCATATAAGAGAACAAAGGTAAGTAGTGAATTTAGTTAATGAATTAATAATATTAAATAGTAAATTGAATTAAATCAATGTCGGGTACAAATTGAAATATTATTTGGAATGAAAGCTTATAAATTGTAAGCATTTAATTGGCAAAGAAATCAGTGTATTAATTTAGTTGTAACTAAATGTAAATTAATGAAATTATGTAATAATTGATAAATGATGGCATTCATGAATGAAATAAGATTTGTAAGTAATAAAGGAATAATTGAAATAAACATTTACCAATGAAATAGTATATTGATTTATATAAACTTAATAAAAGAGTTGAATTGAATCAATTTATTTAGTTGAAACTAATTAATTGGTATGCAAATTATAAATGGGTTTATAGTAAGAAATTATACTACCGTGAATTGGAATTAAGATGAAATTGAAAAATTCAAGAATGTGATGCAAATATATCATATATGGTAGTGGAATAAAAAAATTATTGTTATTATAACCTAGTTGGTAAGTAACAAACTTATAACTGAATTTAAAAGAAAGTAGGTGACAATGAATATAGATTGTTCATTTATTTGATGTGTTAAATAAATTTTGGTATTCAATCGCAATAAATATAAATAGTTAATTGAAACTGTTGTAAGGTCAAAATTTATTGCATATAATAAATTGGGGGATAGATTTCATTAAAGGTAATTTATTTATTATGTTAATGTAAATTAAAATAATTAAAGGTACGTAAATGATGATTAATACCATGTTTGGAAGTTGTAATTTATTGATTTTGAATTATTTGCAATACAAATAAAGAAAATGTTACGTTATTGCTAACTGAGGGAATCATTAATTAATTGAAATGTGAAATATTAATAAGAATATTAAATAGAATGGAATTCAAATAATATAACAATAGAAATGTGAAAATTTGGGAATAGATCCAAAGTTATAAATGAGCTGTTGAAATAATACATAATAAGTGCAAGTTGAATGAATCAATGTGAGTATAGATTTAAGCAATAATTGGGAATCATATCTATGAAATGATAATGAGAATACAAGGTAATAAATGACAATTAAGGGTAATAACTAATAAACTTAATGAAATTCCAATTTTCTATAAAATAATTTAAAAGTCAAGTTTGGCTATAATTTGAACATAAGTAAATTGAATTTGTAATATGTAAATATATACCAAAATTGATTTTTGTAATAAAAGATTTTGTATGTGACAAAAAGGTAACGGTAATGTTTATGGTAGGTTGCCTATTCATTTATTTAGATTGTTAGTTGGAATTGGAAATAAGTTTGTAATAAATGTAAACGAATGATACATTTATGTGAAATATAACCAATGTAAATTTTATTTATAATATAGCAAAGGGTGGATTTATGAAGTGAAATTGTAGAATTTGAAGCTAATTAATAATGGACATAGTAAAGATGGCAATCCAATCAAATACTTAGGAATCAAATTTATTTGGAAGGTAGTCTAATTTATAAATAAATGGTAAGTAATTAGGATTTAATTAATTCTATATTAATTGAAACTGATTGTAGATTTAGTGTAGTAACGTTAAAGCTAAGGTTTTGATAATATAGATTTAAATATAGAAAGCAATATTTATCAATTTAATTTAAGTATTACAAAATAAATGAAATTTAACGTTTAAATATTACGTTAATAAAGATTTAACTGAAATTCGAGAATATTAAAATAATAGTTTTGAACCCAACATTTGAATCCATCTACTTAAATTTTTTACATGTAATAATCATTGACTATTTAAATTAATAGAAATTTTGTGAGCTTAATTTATAATTCTGAATATAATGAAATAGAAGATTTGACACTGCAACTGATAGATTTATCAACTCTAAATTGACATAAAGACTTGTTTAAAACAATTGTAAATGTTGAGAAATATAAAGGTGATAAAATTTACAAATTTTAGAATTGGAATTTAAAATTTGATTTATTCAACAAATTGTAAATTTATTTAATTAATGGAAAAATAGCCATTTTGGCCACTGACTCAGATTTTGACGAAACAAGTATCATCGGATCCGTAACGGTGAATTATAATAGTGTTTCAAGTTTCGTAGCGATCGGACTAGTCGTTTGATCATACGGACTCGAAACTCCTTGAAATTTATGCAATTGAAATCATTTGAAATCGATTTGAAAATATTGATTTTAGCATAACTTCTTTATACGACATAATTTGAACCTGAAACCTTTTCCATTGCGTTTAAAATATTTTTAAACATATGTTTTGATATATAGGTTGACCCAATTTCTATCCGAAGTAGAAACGGACTTTTCGGGCCATTTAGCGTTAAGCGCGTATACAAATCTGATCCAACTATTATTTTTCAGCCTTGTCTATATATAACCCGTTATAAACTCTAGCCACTCCTTATTTTCATTTGTCTATACGTACATCTCCTTCTCAACTCCTCATTCTAATGGCAGAAGAAAAAAAACCTAATTCCCAAATTCTAAAAATTAATTTCAATTTCAAAAAAAAAAATTTCAGATCTGCAGCCACTTTGAGTCACGCTTCGAGTTTCAGAGGCAAAAACGCTGTATCTACTTCGGGTCAGGAAGAAAATGACTCGGCTCGCTCCAGGTCGTTTTGGCAAAAACTCCAAGCACGCACCGGGGATTTGAGGTGGCGCACCGAAGTCAAACCCGAAGTCGACACAGGACCAGAATTTTTCAATTTTCAAAGTTTCATAAGTTTTGCGCACGAGCTCGGACACGCGCGGTTGATTTTGCTGGGATTGTATCCGAATTCCAGACATTTTGGCGTTGGTTTGGACGGATTTGAAGACTGTCAAATTTTTGAGTTTAAATTGAATTTAGATTCAATTTAAATTCAAAAGGTGAGCGTTTTAACCCACTCACAACTTCTAAAATTTCTTGTGGCTGTTAAATCGATTCTAGATATGATTAGAAATTTATTTATGACTGTTTGGCATGTTTTATTCATCATCTCTGTTAAATCGCATTTATTTAATTGAACTATTATTTAATTTTATTATTGCATATAAATTAACAGTTAAAATTTATTTAATTGCATATAAAATGATAGTTAAACAGTTAACTAATTTACTTTGAATATAAACTGTTAGTTAATAACTGTCATTTATTTCCTGTCATATTGTATATGCCATACATTGATGTTTGTTTAAATTGATGATGATTGAAATAAATTGATGATGTTTGAAATAAATTGGTTGATGATGGTATTGGATGAATGGATGATGTGTTCTATCTTATATAAACTGCAAGTTAACATGCATATCATTTCATTCGGGATTGCGGTTTGAAATGATATGCAACCATATTTTTAATTTTTATTTGCGGGTTGAAATGATAAATATCCGTATCACTTGACCATAGGGTAGAAAATTTTATCTAGGCACCGCGGTATATATATATATATATAATTATTTTGAAATGATTTTTTGTTTGGATATGATACGGTTTAATAAATATTGAATTTGGATATTTTATAGTTAAATTTAGAATTTAAGTTACGTATAAACCTGTTGAATATAAATAAATTGAATTGTGAAGTTTGACAATTTATATTATACGATTTAGTACAGGTTTAAGATATTTTATATATAGAGTTTAATGATTCCAATCAATTAAGATTAGAAGATAAGTTGGAAATTTATTTGGAATTGGGTTTATTTAAAACTAAACTCTGTAGGTTGATGTAAACTTATTAAGATTGGAAGTTTTAAAGGTATGATATTCATAACTGGATTCTTTATTCAAGATAAATTTAATGAATATTTCTAGTATAAATAAAGTGAAGGAAATAATTAATTGTTAGAAATTTGACTTTTATTCTATAGATTTGTTATGTGAATATATCAAACTAAATAATAGACAATAGATTTGTTGAATAAGAATTTCCAATCTTAGTTTTGAAATTCATTAAATACCCAAAGTTTGAAAATATTGAAATTGAAGTGTTTTATTCAAACTGAAAGTGAATCTAAAAGTTATGGGTTTAGACTGAATTTAAAGTGAATAAAAATTGTGAAGGTGTGGAAATTATTTATTTTTAAAGAAATTTTAAATTCAACTGTTTTATTTTATTTACTGTTGAATATCCAAACCATTTAAGTTCTGAAAGTTATGGTTTTAAAACTATGGATTTCGAAGTATTATGTTGAAAGTTAAAATTCAAATATTTGGTTTCGAGGGATTATAAATTTTAAAAGTGGCATGACTTTGGAAAAGAAATATATTTGAAATAAAATGATATCACGGGGGAGATTACGGTACTGTACAGACTATGGGAATATATAACTGTGTTAAGGTGGAAAATGTAAAGCCTTAACGCTATTTAAAAGTAAGTTTATTTTACAATTAGACACCATTGTAATAGCGAAATATACTACATAGTAAATAGTTTAACCGATCCTTAGGAGATGTAAATCCCGAGCATCTCTTGAGTTACTGCACTCATATTCATTTCTGTTAATTTAACTTACATAAGATCTTTTAGTTCTGACTCGAGTGTTTTGTCTTTTCAATTCGCTCGGGTCAGTCCGAGCGTTTCAGGATTTGAAGATATTTCTGGAGGAAGAAGATGAAGATTTCATTACTATTATTATTATATATTATATGGTTCCACTACACTGTATTCCGCTGCATTAATATTTTTGGTATGTGAACTCTGATATTTATTGTATAAAGAAGAATCAAATGTTTGTAAACAGTTTTATGAACTGTATATTTATTATTATATTTTATCCTTCTGCTGTGAGATTCTGTTTTGTTTTATTCTTTCTCGTTTTTCTTATTTACCCCATAACAATCCACCCTTCCGTATGATTTGAATTGGCACGTGTGTCGATTTAAAGCGTGTGAAAAGGCGGGGTGTTACATCTGGTATCAGAGCTTTGGTTTAGCAATAAACCTTAGCTTTGTGGGGTCTGACTCTTTATCAATAGGGTAGAAACACCCTATGGGAGTCGTTGAGTGTATATATATGAGAGAGCGTATTTGTTAGTGTTATAAAAGGGTTTTAATATTGTGTTAATCTATTCCGTTTTGTATTTATAAATTCCAGTTGATGCCTGGGACGCTGTGACATTAATAGGGATTTCTAAGCACTTAATGGGACAGACCGACACAATGCTTGTTTTAATATAGGTGAATGAAATAATTTTGCCTATTATATTTTCTATATATTAAATAAAGTTTTTTTTATAAATCAGATATATATTTGGTTGCAATATATTGGTTGTTAGGTAATAAAATTTATAAACAATAGATGAAATTAGATGGAAAATAAAATTAGAAATTTAGAACTTAAGTTCCGGTGTTTTGGAAATTCTTTAAATCGATTTTGGAATATAATAATAATACTATTAGAAGTATTTTCTGATATAAATATTCCAATATAATTTGAAAGAATTGTTTAAAAAGAAATTTTAAAAAGAAATAAGTTATGTACTCCCCTCTCTGTCGCTGGAAAATAATTTCGGTGATGAGTGCACGCATCATCGACTTTCATTTTTGAGTTTTGAAGTGGGAAGGCACTGTGGTAGTTTTACTACAGATTTATTTTGAAAACAAAAGTGAATTTTTAATTTGTTTTAAATATAATTCGGTTTATAAGTTGTAAGTATATATATTTACCTATTATTTTTAAAATAATTTGAAATTTGACCCGGTATTTAGTTCTTAAGTTTCCACAATAAATAGTTTAAATTATTCTAGTGAAATGGAATCTAAGTAATTAATAATTGAAACCCTAAATGAAATAAGAGTTTTAATGCTAGGTTATTAATGGTATTAAATGAAATTTAAAGTTGTAACCTATGAAATAAAGGATTATTATTGAATAGTAAATTTATTAAAAATAAGAGAAACTTGTATGATTTTAATTACATTCTTAAAAACATGTATATATAACTTACCAAATATTTAAAAGTTGAAATGTTTAATAAGAAAATGTAATGGAAATTATATAAGTAAAAGTATGTAATGAAGGTGTTCAATAAATCGCTTTTATTCATAAGAAGTGATGATATCAGGATAAGTTAAGTTATAATTGAAATTTTACTATTAGTAAATATAATAAAAGGTAAGTTTTACAAATAGATGATTATAAACTTAAGTAAAGAAAATGGAAATGCTAAGAAATTGAATGGGACATGAATAATATTGATAAATGAATGTAAATAAAAGAGGTCATGCTATATTAAATGAATGAATAATTATAACGAAATAAAAGGAAGTGGCATGACCTGAGTTAATGGAATTGAATAATTGTAAGTAATAAGTAAAAATAAATGAAGCAAACTATAACAATCCGTAGATTTAACTGGATTTAATAACGTTATTTTGTGGGAATTTAAACGATAAAATTTTGAAATAAAAATTTGATATTTGAAATGCATCTAGTTAAACATAGCAACTGGTAAATTTTCGTCCAAAAATACGAAAGTTTATTCCGTGCATAAATTTACTTCAATTTAATCAGTTAAAAAGCGATGAAAATAAAACTTTTTCAAAACCAAAATATTTTTACATAGAAAAATTCTAAACCATCTTCTGAGCAAGATGTCAGTTTGTCTTTTTTCAAATTTGGACATTTGGTCTCCGTCGATCTTATTTTTCTACGATTTTCTTGCATTTTTCGTAGTATAAAATTTTGAATTTTTATAATTCAATCATACCACTGATATATGTATCTCTTTTTGATCGCCTCGTTGTGTTGATCTCTATGGTATATTAAATAGTTCAATTCAGTATCCGGTATATAGTGAAATCTGCGAAACAATTATCGGTTCGGTACCCATTAGCTGATGTTTTTTTTCTGTGACCTTTTGTTTTCCATTTATTTGTAAACGCATCCACTTCCTGTCTCTACGATCTTCGCGTATATTTCTTTTAAAGAAATTAATTAATATAACGTATATTTTTGAGTTGAAATAATAGTTCATATTCTATATTCTTTGAAAACTGTTGCCTGGTTAGAATTTTGAACTCGTTTATAATTTTCCAAGCTTTCTTATATTATTACTAAAGGCTTCACCTAACCTACTGCTCTTCATCTTCCTTTCTCTATGATTCACCACCGCACCTTTTCCCATCTAATCCACCATTTCTCACGGCCATTGCCATTACCTCGCTCCCTCTTCATCCAGCATTGTCGCCTACCCCCCAGCTACCCAAACACCATCAGCCACTTCAACCGAGCAGCCTTCCTACACCAGCTCCGCCTCTCCAACTAAGGCCGACGGCCGTATGTCCCACGCGCCCACACCACCGTGAACCGCCGCATCCGAGGCCTTCCTCCTCTCTCCCCTAAACCCACAGTCGTACACCACCAAAGCAAGCCACAAACCCCAACACCACTTCGACATGCAACACCCAAACCACGGTCGGCTCCTCTGCCGCACGCAAAGACACCGTCGCCAAGACCCCTACCCCACCTCAACGCATCTCACAGCATGCCTTCACCCCATGGCCGACCAAGCTCCACCAGTGTCCGCTTTTTCCTCTAGCCGAACGCATTCCCAAGCACTGGCTTCTGCTTTCAAATCGTGTCCCTGTCCACAACCGAACCCTGTATCACACCATTTCCCTTCGTGCCTGCCTCTATGGTATGGAGGTAACAAAATATATATAGTCCATACTTGAGCTGTAGCTTTGAATCTGATTGTATCCATGTTTTGGTTTGGTTTATATTGTACTTTTATAATTTCATATGTGAGAGAGTTTTAAAATCTGAATTAGAACATATAGCCTACATAATCTGTTATATGAAAGTATCTAAGTTTATATATCTATCCCAACTTTATATTTTTTGATTTTAAAGTATGTATAGCAGTTGATAGGTATATATATAACTGCTTCGTTATATACGGTTATATTTTATGCAAGATTATGTCGTTATATATTTCAGGTTGCTGCATGTAAGTCTGTTATATATAGTATGTATAAAGAGATTTGTTAAAGGCTGTTGAGTTTTATGTATAAGTCGTCGTATATGTTCTTTTATATATATAAAAAAAAGGTTTATAAAAGTATGTTGTATATATGGTTTGGTCTTTGCGCCAGCGAACTTATAAATATACATTTTCGCATATAGTAATTTTTTTTTTGTTATTTTAGTTTTGATGTACAAGTATATATGTTGTAGTTGGTCTGGAATTGTTTTTTTTTATTATGCTCGCTTATGTACGGTTGTAAACATTGGCAGGAGAGGTTACATATTACATATATTTCTTGATAAATATAGTTGCATAGAAACTTGTTGAGCCTGTATGTGTACATATGTGGTTTTAGAACCGATCTTCTTTGTAATATAGATGATTGATATATATGTTAATAAATATGATACTTTGGAATACTACATGTATGTGATAAATTGCATAGATATTTACCGGGCATGTATAATTTACACTTAATTAATGCAGCCACCATAAAATCATTTCAGCTCTGATACCACTTGTGACGACCCGAACTCGATGTCCGATAACAACATCAAATTCGTATCGCCGGAGCTTGCAACACCCATTAGATGATAAATATCACAGCGGAAAAATAAGATGATATCACTGATACGACATGAATACAATATCTGATACATCAATATATTACAATGATAATCATTAACATCAGAGAATATACAACACAGAATACAGCGGAACATGATACAATATGAAATAAGTCTTCACAGAATCCTAAAACTGCAGCACCAAACCAAACTCCAAAGTTAAAGCTCCAAAACTCCTAGCTCGATCCATTATCCAGATTGCTCCAAGATAAACAAGTGTAGTTTTCTGGTTGTAGTTTTTCTCTTGTTTTGCTTCCTTTTAAGTTGATTGATTTTGAGTTTGTAGATGATGATAGTTGTTTACTCGAGAAAAACATGCGGTTTCTTTTCCCATTCCCCTCGAGTTTCTCCCCTACTTTCTTCCTCTCTTTATCCTTTCTTCCACTTCTCTCTCTTTTTTTTTTTGTTAAATTTTTAAATTAGCTGCAGTAACAATACCGACTCACGTTCCTCCAGACAACCCAAAACAAACCCCAACATTCTCGAGACAACTCCTCATTATTTCGAGTAACGCGTGATGCAACTCGAGAAAAACCAGAGCAAACCCACTCCAACGTCAATTCAACACAGCAACCTCCTGCTTCTAGGAAATGAACTCCGTACACGTGCACACGAGCCCAAAGCTCCTCCAGCCACCGTTTCGATCATCAACAAGTCGACGTCGTCGCCTTGAAGCCCCACAACCACCCAAACGCGTGAAAAGATCATTGAATCAAAATTTGAACTTGAAAACGAAACCTGGAAACATGTTCAGGTTCACCATCAAACCAGGAAGTCGCATCGTCCACGAAACCTCGACCACCAGAGACCAAGCGATTCCAGCCATGCACTCGTCTACGACTAAGCTACCCTCTCTCAAATCCCCATAGCACTCGATCAATCAGGGGGAGAGAACGAATCGAAATACTCAACTCGGTAAAAACTAGGGTTTAGGAACTGAAACTTGCCACCGCCGCTTCCCCAATCATCAGTGACCACTCCGAGTATTTTTCCTAGCAACGCCATGAAATCCACCACCTCCAGACAAAAATTCCGACCATCCCAATGCTCGTGGCCATCACAATATGCCCAGTATTCCAAAACAGTGCAACCCCAATATTTACTTCATTTTAAATCTAAAAATTATGATTTCGATCTTAAAAATCATGTTTTAGATTAGAGTTTCATTTTATATCCTTGAATTTCTAAATTAAGATGTTCGAATTTTTTCACTTGTTCAAAACTTTGCTCAGTAACTTGGTTTTCAGAGATGTCACCGAGTTGTTTCAACTTGAATAGATTTTTAAATTAAAGCTAATGATAAAACAATCAAATCATATTTAAATCTTGAACCCAGTTTCTGCTTAGACCGAAAAATTGGAGTTGATTTGCAAACTTGGTCTAGAAGAAACAAAAACAGTAACAAGATACAGGCATACACAAAGTATTTTTTTTTTTTTTTTTTAGACAGTGAAAGTTACTCACCTAGATCTCGAAATGGACAGAGCTGCTTTCATTATAAATTAGGCTTTTGAAATGTGCTGGAATCCTCTTCTTGAATCTCTGATTTATTGAGATGTTTGTTGTTTGACTGAATTTTGTTTTAAGTTTGTGTTGTTTGAGTTTTAAAGATATGGTTTACTCAGATATTTTTAGCTTAGATGCATGAAAAAAAAAAAAAAGAAGAAGTGGATATATAAGAAATGAAGTGGCTACAGGGTAAGATATTTTGTACAAGTGATATTATCTCGTTTGTACCATATCAAAGATATTTGTTTTCATGTTGTTTCGGCTGTACATGATATGAAGATAGTTGATGTCTTCCTTTATAAGCTTGCCTACTTACTTTTTTATATATATATATATATTTGTCTCAGTTGTACAATATGAAGATATTACTAAACACCTTCATCTCGGCTGTACAATACACATATATTCTTTCATTTCATTTGTACAAGATGAAGATATTTTCTTTAGCTTCTTTTGCAAGCTTAGTTATATCTTATATTTATTTATTTCATATTTTATATTACTTGGTTCTTTGCTTTGAATTCCAAAACTTTACAGGCAACATATTATTTGTTTCTTTTGTAAGCCTCATTGAATATTTTTGTTTTACTTTGTTCTTGCCTGCATAGTTTGTCTCAGCTGATATGATATTATGGTGGCCAAAATAATATTGTTATTTTACTTCGTTTTGTTTGTTCATACTTTTTTTTTGTTTTAATGTTTAAGTGTGCCTGGTTTGTTTTGCAAGCTATTACATCTACTTGTTCATTTTTATTTTATACTTGTTACTTTAAAATATGGATGAAGTTCTATACTAAATTTGATGTTAGAATTTATCTAATATGTTTTACTTTATATTTTGTAATTTATCTTTTATATAGCTATAAACTTATTTGAGATATTTATATTTTTTATTTAAATCTAGAGAAACTCAAATCAATATATCATTTACTTTCACAGTTTTAAAAAAAAATGAATTTAATTATCAATTTAAAATAAATTAAAATTCGGGATCGTTACAGACTTCCCCCCTTAAAAAGAATTTCGTCCCCGAAATTTGCAGGCACGAAAATGATAAAGATAGATACATCAAGATAGAGAAATATCTTTACAAATCATACTGGATATGTATTCTGCATTCAGCTTACCAAATCAGAATATCAACAATATGAGAACAACTCATACAATACTACAT
This sequence comes from Allium cepa, assembly GCA_030765085.1. Lineage (NCBI taxonomy): Eukaryota > Viridiplantae > Streptophyta > Magnoliopsida > Asparagales > Amaryllidaceae > Allium > Allium cepa. The sequence continues at coordinate 764,388,391 of CM060929.1, forward strand.
AGGATACTCGGGTCACCAAATCTACGAAATATGCAATGGCATTGGTTAGTTCGAAGGGATAACTAACCATTCGTAAAATATATCCGGACTCAAATTGTATTCACATATCTGTCTACTTTTGGGTATAATTTCAAAAAATTTAGTTTAAAAACCAAAGTATATTTATCAACCATAGCAACCAAAGCAACCAATACATCCAAACAAACAATTTTGGTCTATCCGGAGTTTGTGTCCCATATTAATATATCAAAACTTCTTCCTGGGTCTACCAGGAACAATCGAAGAATTGAAAAGAGATGCTGAACAAAAGAGATAGATTCAATCTTCTATAATTTTTTTCCAATACTAGGAATGGATTCCAAATTCAAGTCGGAATACCTTAAAATGTATACCAATTTGTCCCTCTTTGGACTTCGATCAACCCAAGAAACTACAATAGAATTTCAAATTCGGTTTAAACGATATTGTTTTATCGATTCAATTCAAATTATCCTTCATATTCTATTAATCGAGTTAACTCAATCTAAAATTTCCAAATTATTTAAATTTTCAATTTCAAATTTCCAATTCATATTCATTAAGGTTTTAAATCAAAAACTGATAAGAAATCGATGAAGATACGAAGTAAGAATTTCCTACAACGATTCGTAGGGCCGCCATCACACTGAAACTTCTTTTGGAGCTATCACGAAGCAATCAAAAGAATTTGGAAAGACGAATCAAAAAAAAAAAAAAAATCCATAGAGAAAAATTACTTCCACTATTGTAGGGCATTGACATAGTCGTATTTCCCTGTCCCCTATCTCGTTCTCTTCTTGCACTCATACTCACTATCACTGGATAGTAAAAGAATTTACTAAGGCATACGAACGGATATCTTAGGGATATACTCATTCTAGGGATACTTCACCCTATCTCTAATGAGCTACTTAATGTGTGATACTCCTGAGCTAAAGTTCAACCTTAGCTCTGATACCAAATGTAACGAAGCACGAACTCAGCGGCGACCGGTAGGCTTTGCAACCATCCCAGACCCACCGTGGCATACACCGGTATCCCAGACCTTGCTTTTACGGCCAGCCTTTCGACTGTCTCGGCTTACGCCTAACCAACCCCATTCACTAAGAGAGGACATGTAGGGGTAAGAGTCTCCCGTTCGCCACCAAACCGCGAAGCGAGAACCCCCTATCACATTCACTAAGAGAGCAAACATAAATAAAATCTTACTTAGCAAACAAAAAAATCATATCAGCCGAAAACAAAAAAACTTGTGACGACCCGAACTCGATATCCAATAAGTGGCATCAAACTCGTATCGCCGGAGCTTATAACAAACATCAAATGAATATAAAATAGCGGAACTAAAATGAATATCATGCATACATCACAGGTACAACATCATAATATCCAATAATACATCAGAGTATTTAATATATACACCACGACTCCAAATAACATCATAATGATACATCGATGATCATATATCCAAAAGTCTCATAGGAATGTAAAGGTAACAATCTCCCAAACATTAACCACCTGAGAAACCCGCTGAGCTGATGGGTTCATATGAACAAGACAGCTCAGCGGGTTTCTCAGGTGGTTAATGTTTGGGAGATTGTTACCTTTACATTCCTATGAGACTTTTGGATATATGATCATCGATGTATCATTATGATGTTGTAACATTCCTGAAATATTAGCCAAAATAATTCAATAATCAAATTGATTTTTAATTTAAACTGTGAATTTAATTGTGAATTAATTTGCGATTTCCAAAATAAACTTAAAATTTTGGATTATAAATAGAAATTTGGATTTTAAAACCACATAATTTTATACTAATAGAAATTGGAAATATTTATTTTGAAAATTTTATTTTGAATTAGATATTAATGATTTTCAAAACAATTGTTTAAAACTAAATACTATTTTATATGGGTTTATTTATTAAAAGCATAATTAGTTTAAAATTCATTTTCTTTTTTTAAAATTTGTAAAAGTAAAATAAATACATATGTTAGTATCTCAAGTTTAAAATGAGTGTTTTAAAAAAAAAATGAGTAGCATTTAAAAATTTGTTAAGATACAATATATGTATATACATACATACATAAATATTGATTAAATTCTTTTAACATTGAGCATGTACATATTACATACAAATGAATAAACAAATACATTCATTTACAAAGTATAAACAAATACATACCTTTAGATCATACATATCTATATACATACAAATGGCATCATTACTTTAATAAAATAATCAAATAAAAAAAAAATTGTTATAGAAAACTTTTTCAACTCCCCATATGCAATTATGTAGTCTCTCTCCAAATCTTTGAAAATACAGTAGAAAAGAGATTGAGCCTCACATATCTCAATATCAAAAGCATTATGGTTCAAAATAAGAACAAATACAAACCCAGGCTTCTTTACTTTCTTAGCTTAGTCCTTCTTTATCAAATCAGAGAAAAAAAATAGTTTGAAACCTTCAATCAAATTTTCACAAAATCTGGAAATGAAAAGCATGCATTTGGATCAGACAACAACCTGATCTAGAGCAATGCAAATGGAATAGAAGATCAAAGCAAGCAAAGTTCAGACAAGATCAAAAACAAAATATAAAACCTGAAAACCAGAAACAAAAGCATTTCCACTTCGAGTATCAAGTAACAAATCAAGCTGTAACTTATGTTCCTTCTCTCAGGTAAATGTTAAACTTTAAAATTTAATAGATTTGTGATTTCAAAATCAAGTTTTAACATAAAAACAAATTCAAAATAAAAACTGCAGATTTGTAAAGGGGGAGCTTTAGTTTGGCCAGTAAGCAAGATTCTCTGGGAATAAATGAAGTTAAGTAAAATTCTTTTAAAAAGATTTGGATTTTATGTTGTTAATCAGTAGTAAAATAAGGATATGATCAATAAATTTAATAAATTGCAGAAGAAATCAAGCTCAGAGGTTTTATCTATCTCTAGTTTTCAAGTTGCAGAGAGGATAAAAAGACTTCTCTGTTATATACAGTTAACTGTAAGTGAGTAGAATTAAATTTGTTGGGTTTGATGAATTAAATGAACAAATACAACAGTGGTTAAACAAAAGTTTTTATTCACGAGTTCCAGACTCCAGCCTCAGGCAAGACTAATCAAAATCAAAATAAGGAAAAATCAAAGGCCTGCAAACTCAAAACAATCTTTCCTGTCCCTGTTCTTATCTCTGCTGCAGATCAACATGTGAGCAAATCCCTTAGCCTGTTATGTTTTTTTTTCTTTCTATGCTTGTATTTGTCTTTGGAGTATGCATGGGTTATGGTTGAATGACTGTGTGGATTGTTTGAATGATTTTATATATATGAAAAAAAAAACCAAACTTGGTAATTCATAAGTTCATGTGAGTAAACTTTGTTTTCTCAATCTTTTTGATTGCTGTGTGTATGCTTGGGTGATATAGGAGAATTAAACTTGTTTGCATGCAAGATTTTTTGGTATATGATGGTAGTTGACTGTGCATGTTGATGTTTCAAAATACTATCTGCATTTCAATTTTAAAAGCAAGAAAAGAAGCCTGCATGTTAAAAACAAGTGAAAGCTCTGCATGCAAAGAACCTGGAAGCATCATTTTTTTTTAAAAAAAAAAAAAAAAGGAATTCACACCTGCATTTCTTTGAATCTGCATTCATGAAATCTTCAAAATCTGATGAATCAAGTTGAGCACTGCATTTCAATATTCATCAATTGAAGCAAGCATCATTTTTAAAAACTTGAGGCCTGCATACATCAAGTAGAAGCCTGCATGTTTTAAAAAGCAACAATCAAAGATTTAAAGCAAGAAGGGAGTCTGCATTTCATAATTTGGAACCTGCAACTACAATATGCTCTGCAATTTACAAATTCATGTGAGTAACTCTTCTTTATAAAACAGTTTTTTTTAGGTAAATTATGCATGTTTATAAATTTTAAATAAACATATATGGAAGTACTTGCAAGTTGTGACTGTAAACAAGTTGGTGGCTGTGCATGTGTGCTTTTCAAATTTCAAAACTTATGTCTTGATTTCTAAAATTTCTTTGACTTTTTTTTACTGAATTTAACTTAAATGCTTGAACAAATCAAGTTTGTTTAGAATGTGTGAGTTCTAATTGTATATAAACTACATATGATATCTGGAATCTGAAAACCAAATTACACAAAACAAATTTGACTGGAGTGATAAATTTAAAGATTTATGATGTAATGTTCCAGGTTTATTAATTCAATCAGTGAGTAAATTCAAGAATTTTAAAACTAAAATTTAAATTTACAGTGAAAAGAGAAAATACAGTTTCATGTTTACTGTATTTTACTTTTTGATCAAGATCCTTTGATCCTTGTATTTGAATTGAGTAAAATTGTTTCTGGAAGTGGTCATCTATCTTAGATCATAAGTAAATCATTGAATTGATTTACAATTCAAAATTTAGTTTGTAAATTGGAAATTACAGTAAGATCACTAGTTTACTGGGTTTGGGGTAAGTTTCTGGGTTGCAGGGAATTTTGACTCGGGTAGGTCTCGGGTAAATTGAAAAAAAACTCGGAGTAGTAGGAGAAGTGACTCGAAGTAAATCAGGGAGTTCTGTGTGTATGTGCAGGCTTAATAACAGAGCTGTTCTGTTATTTTTAAAATTTGAAGTAAAGTTTAAATTTAAATCTGGAAGCTTAGCTTAGGATTTAAACTTGAGTTTGAAAATTAAATTCAAATAGTTTGAATTCCTATTTTTGTAATAAGTTAAATGCAGAAATTCAAAGTTTGTTTGAAATATAAAAAATAAATAAAAGAGATGAATCAGGAAACCTGTTTCAGGTTTTATAAAATTTGAAATAAAGTGCAAAATACATTTGTGACTTGGAATTTTGAAACTGAATTTATGTTGAATTCAAATAAGTTGAATTATGTTCTTTTGAAATAATGTAAATTTAGAAAAAGATTTCAAAGTTTAAGTTTTTGAATTAAACAGAAACTGTTTCTGTTTTAAATGAAAAAAAAAAAGTAAATTTAAAATAAATATGGAGATTTAAACTTAGTTTTTAATTTGGAATTTTGAATATGAGTTCAGATTTGATTATCAGAGATTTGAAGGTAATTATATTTCAAATTCAAATTTGATTTTGACTCTCAAGTATAAAGGCAATGTTGTTTTGAATTTTGTATTGGAAAGGTTAAGTATTTGAAATTTAGGAATTCAAATGAATTCAAACTCTGAGTTTTTAAATCTATTTTTTTTAACTTCAGTTTTTAAATTAAAGATTTAAATTTAAATTGTTTTCAAATGGTTTGCATTTGAATTAAAGGTATAGATGATAGAAAGAATTTAAAGCTAAAATAAATTTGAAAGTTGAATTTCAAATGTTAAAGTAATTTTTAAATTGGTTTGAATTTAATTTGAATTGAAATTTAAATTCTTTTTAATCTTATTAACAAAGTATATGTTCTTGTAAACATATAAGATTAAGATTTGTATTGTTTTAGAATCTTATTTTAAATAAATTTGAATCTTTAAGTTTAAAAGAAATGTTAAATGGAATTTAATGTAAATTTAAAAACATTTTTGTGTTTAAATGCTTGATTTAATAAGAAATGTTTATCTAAAAGATAAATAAATGTTTAATGATTGGAATCATTTAATTACTAAGGTAATTTAGATAAATATTAATTATTTAATTAATTAATAATGTGGAAGTTTAATTAAAAAATTAATGATATTTAATTTGATTTGAGATTAATTAATTAAGTTTAATTAATCTATAATTAAGAACGGTTAACTAAATTTTAATTTATGATTAAGATTTATTTAATCAAGTGATTAATGATTAATTTAGATAATTAATTAAGAATAATTAATTGGGTTGAGTAATTAATGTATTTAATTACTGAATGGTTATTAATCAAGGGTGATTTATATATATGTAGGGTTTAAGTAATTAACTTGTGTAATTATCTTATAAGCTAATTACTCATTGTAATTAGAGATAGTTAATTAGGACTAATAAATGAAAGTAATCATGTAGGTAATAAATTTAAAACCACCCAGTTTATTCATCTTAATTGTAGGTGCTGATTGTTATTGAATGTTGTGTGATGGATTGATATATTTGATATGTGATGTGATGCTATGTGATACTTTGTGCTGATCTGCTATATTTGTGATGAATATGCTGTTGTATGAATATGAAACCCTTTGACCCGTAAAACGACATTTGAATTTCGATGCGACAGGGAGTCGGATTCCAGTTGGTTATCCGAAACCCACATCGAATCATATTAGTGAATTTTTATGATTGATAATTTACTTTATCTATGAATCTGTGAATATAGATAAGCGTTATGGGTTATACCGCTTATCTTTATGATTGAATCTGTGATGATGATGTTGTGCACTATTGTGTAAAACCCCTGGACCACACTTATACACACACAAATATGGGTTGCACGTGGAAATGAGTTAAGTCACAGATTTTGAAATTGTTTTAAAAATTTGAATTTTTGAATCCAAAATAGTTTTGGAATTAGAATTGAGGTTTTTGAAAAAAAATGAATTTCAAAAATAAAAGTTATGTGAATAACTTAATGGAGTTTTGAAATTTAAATAATTTGAGTTAAATTTGAATTCAATAATTGAATTGAATTCTATGATTTGGAAACTAGGGTTTTAAAAAGTTATTCAACTTATAAATGGGTTTATATGGGGTTTTTAAACCAATTTAAAAGTGATGTTTTGAAATTTAAAATTTAACCCAAGATTCCAACTTGTATAAATCGGACTTTTCTGAAACGAAAACTATTGTTTTCAAATAATAGAAGCTTTCATATAAGAAATGGATTTCCAATGTATGTTAAAAGGAATTCAAGTTTTGAAATGAAAATGGTTTTCCAAGTTATAAATAAATCTTTGGAACGTGTTTTGAAAGCTATAAATTAAATCTTTAGTTTAAAGATTTATTGAGTTAATCCAATTGGAAATGGAAGTTGTTTTGAAATCTATGAATAGATCTTTGTGAAACTAGGTGAAACTTTGTGAAATAAATCTTTTTGTTAAAGATTCAAAATGGTAATTTGTTTAACCATTGAAAGAAAAGTTTTGGATTTTATAAGTTGTGACTTAACTAAAATCCCATATCCATATGTTTTAAAATATGGCGCTCATTATTCGGTTTAGCCGGGAGAGGACCTAGTGTCATATAGCCCATTTCGAATAGTGATACGACGTTATGGATAGCAATTGAAGACCGGTGGTGAAGACCGGATATTTCCAAAAACAAAAGGATAACTCATCGATTGTCTCTGCACTGGCTGATCCCCGGTATAGAGATCTTCATATGTGATGGGAAGTCCGGACGTGATTAGGGATTATCCGGATTTGCAAGGGCTTCTTCGGAAGTGCCTTCGATTCTGTTCGAACCCGGGACAGACTTGTATGGTTGTATGTCCGACATTACACTTTGAGATGTTAACTGATTTCTATCAAATACATTTCTGCTTGGTGGCGGAGAATTTATTCTCTTAGCTTAACACCCTTCTCTGAGACGTACGAGCTCAGAGGTTATGTAGTTGATATTTATCAGTGATATTCCCAATTTGGTAATGTGGCATGCTGAGTGCTGCTGTGTGATGATCATTGGTTGATCATTTGTGATATGATCATTTGTTTGATCATTTATCTTTGTGATCATTGCTTTGGTCATCTGATTGACCCAAAGCATGGCTTTGTTGCACAAAGCGTAGCTTTGTGGACGAGACTGCATCAGGACCTCACTCCCCGGAAATGGTCGAAACAGGAAAGATGCGGCAAGGTTATGAGGGTCGCTCCCTTTAGGGTGTGTCATTCCCTTCTGGTAAAGGGTGGTATCAGGTATGGAGCCCTGGTATTTAACCTATGTGGTTGCTCCAATCTCATTTACTGTGTGGTTGTTGCTTTGAGGCGCCTCGGATAAAGGTCCCAAAGGACCGGGGGATGGCATATTCGTGTAGTAGTTACCTAGTTACAGAGGTAACCCGGCCTTGTGTTGGCAGAGATCTAACCGTAACGTTAGTTCTCGGGACGTCCCGCCAGAGGCGTACCCATGTGGCAATAGGAAGTTCCTTAGCCTGACCATTTGTTGGAAATCCATTCATCCAATACGTGCCTTGTACGGTTTTAGTTGTAGAACCTGCCATTTAACATGGCAGCTATAGTAGGCATAGTATCATGGTACCTATGCTGGCTAGGATTTATATTATACTTTCGAAAGATTTTCCACTATGCACTAGTAATAATATCAAAGGATTTTTCTCGTAGTAAGCATATTTGACTATCATAAGGAGAAATCTCCCCCATGTGTGCGTTTGCATTGTGTGTGTGCCGGGAGGCCTTATGGTAGTTTCATTTTTCAAAAAGCATTGCGGATTTCAAATTTAAATTCTGTTGTTTGTTTTAAAAGACCAATTGCTTTTGTTTGCTCATACCAGTCCCACGACTGACCTGGAGTTTATTGTTCCCTTCCTAAACTCTGGGTGCCCACTATTTTCCCACACGGGCAGTCTAGAGTTGGGGTTTTCAGATAATCAGTAGTAGGTGTAGATTCGATAGCTTTCAGCCTTAGGATTTGGCAATGACAATTGGATCGAGTTGCTTCTCTTCATCTTGATTTGGGAGTTCGAGCTATTTCTGGATTGGTGCTTTGAAGATGGAGATTACTAATACTGGAGTTCTTTCTTGAAGGCCATTTTGGAGATTTGTTCCGCTGCTGTGTTATCTTTTCTTTCCGCTGCTATTTCTTGTATCTCTGATGTATATTGATGTTCATTGTATCATTCTGTTGTATCAGATATTGTATCAAATGTTGTACATTGATATATATTATTCTTTTCTTCCGCTGTGTTATTTACTTAATGTGTTATAAGCTCCGGCGACTCGAATTTGAACGATCGAATCTGCGACATTCGAGTACAATGTGAAGTATGGATGTCGATTTTCGAACGCGAAAAATTCGAATCGTTACATTTGGTATCAGAGCTGAAGGTTAAAACTTTAGCTCAGGAGTATAACACATTAAGTAACTCATTAGAGATAGGGTGAAGTAAACCCTAGAATGAGTATATCCCTGAGATATCCGTTCGAATGCCTCAGTAAATTCTCTTACTATCCACTGATAGTGAGTATGAGTGCGAGAAGAGAACGAGATAGGGGACAGGGGAGTACCACTACAAATGGTCAATACCCTGCAACAGTGGGAATATCTTTTCTCTATAAATCTCCTTTGATTCGATTTCGAATTCTTTTGATTGCTTCGTAGCTGCTCCAGAAAGAAGTTTCGGTGTGATGATGGCCATACGTATTGTTGTAGGGAATTCTTACTTCGTATCTTCATCGGTTTCTTATCAGCTTTTCGATCTAAATTCTAATGAATTTGAAGTTGAAAATATTAAATAAATTGAAAATTTTAAATTAGTAAATTGGTTAACTAATATGAAGATTTGATCCATCTATCTATTCTCTGGGATCCGATCTATTCTACGAACGATTAGTTATCTCTTCGAACTAGTCAATGCCCTTGCATATTCGTAGACCGATGGACCCAAATATCTTGTGTAATATTATATGAGATTGTTCTCATATCTATTGTTGATATTCTTATTTGGTAAGCCAAATACAGAATTTATATCCAGTTCGATTTGGAAAGGAATTTCTCTATCTTTCATCTTTTCTTTCTCGTCCTTGCAATTTCGAGGACGAAATTTCTTAAGGAGGGGAATCTGTAACATTCCTGAAATATTAGCCAAAATAATTCAATAATCAAATTGATTTTTAATTTAAACTGTGAATTTAATTGTGAATTAATTTGCGATTTCCAAAATAAACTTAAAATTTTGGATTATAAATAGAAATTTGGATTTTAAAACCACATAATTTTATACTAATAGAAATTGGAAATATTTATTTTGAAAATTTTATTTTGAATTAGATATTAATGATTTTCAAAACAATTGTTTAAAACTAAATACTATTTTATATGGGTTTATTTATTAAAAGCATAATTAGTTTAAAATTCATTTTCTTTTTTTAAAATTTGTAAAAGTAAAATAAATACATATGTTAGTATCTCAAGTTTAAAATGAGTGTTTTAAAAAAAAAATGAGTAGCATTTAAAAATTTGTTAAGATACAATATATGTATATACATACATACATAAATATTGATTAAATTCTTTTAACATTGAGCATGTACATATTACATACAAATGAATAAACAAATACATTCATTTACAAAGTATAAACAAATACATACCTTTAGATCATACATATCTATATACATACAAATGGCATCATTACTTTAATAAAATAATCAAACAAAAAAAAAATTGTTATAGAAAACTTTTTCAACTCCCCATATGCAATTATGTAGTCTCTCTCCAAATCTTTGAAAATACAGTAGAAAAGAGATTGAGCCTCACATATCTCAATATCAAAAGCATCATGGTTCAAAATAAGAACAAATACAAACCCAGGCTTCTTTACTTTCTTAGCTTAGTCCTTCTTTATCAAATCAGAGAAAAAAAATAGTTTGAAACCTTCAATCAAATTTTCACAAAATCTGGAAATGAAAAGCATGCATTTGGATCAGACAACAACCTGATCTAGAGCAATGCAAATGGAATAGAAGATCAAAGCAAGCAAAGTTCAGACAAGATCAAAAACAAAATATAAAACCTGAAAACCAGAAACAAAAGCATTTCCACTTCGAGTATCAAGTAACAAATCAAGCTGTAACTTATGTTCCTTCTCTCAGGTAAATGTTAAACTTTAAAATTTAATAGATTTGTGATTTCAAAATCAAGTTTTAACATAAAAACAAATTCAAAATAAAAACTGCAGATTTGTAAAGGGGGAGCTTTAGTTTGGCCAGTAAGCAAGATTCTCTGGGAATAAATGAAGTTAAGTAAAATTCTTTTAAAAAGATTTGGATTTTATGTTGTTAATCAGTAGTAAAATAAGGATATGATCAATAAATTTAATAAATTGCAGAAGAAATCAAGCTCAGAGGTTTTATCTATCTCTAGTTTTCAAGTTGCAGAGAGGATAAAAAGACTTCTCTGTTATATACAGTTAACTGTAAGTGAGTAGAATTAAATTTGTTGGGTTTGATGAATTAAATGAACAAATACAACAGTGGTTAAACAAAAGTTTTTATTCACGAGTTCCAGACTCCAGCCTCAGGCAAGACTAATCAAAATCAAAATAAGGAAAAATCAAAGGCCTGCAAACTCAAAACAATCTTTCCTGTCCCTGTTCTTATCTCTGCTGCAGATCAACATGTGAGCAAATCCCTTAGCCTGTTATGTTTTTTTTTCTTTCTATGCTTGTATTTGTCTTTGGAGTATGCATGGGTTATGGTTGAATGACTGTGTGGATTGTTTGAATGATTTTATATATATGAAAAAAAAAAACCAAACTTGGTAATTCATAAGTTCATGTGAGTAAACTTTGTTTTCTCAATCTTTTTGATTGCTGTGTGTATGCTTGGGTGATATAGGAGAATTAAACTTGTTTGCATGCAAGATTTTTTGGTATATGATGGTAGTTGACTGTGCATGTTGATGTTTCAAAATACTATCTGCATTTCAATTTTAAAAGCAAGAAAAGAAGCCTGCATGTTAAAAACAAGTGAAAGCTCTGCATGCAAAGAACCTGGAAGCATCATTTTTTTTTAAAAAAAAAAAAAAAAGGAATTCACACCTGCATTTCTTTGAATCTGCATTCATGAAATCTTCAAAATCTGATGAATCAAGTTGAGCACTGCATTTCAATATTCATCAATTGAAGCAAGCATCATTTTTAAAAACTTGAGGCCTGCATACATCAAGTAGAAGCCTGCATGTTTTAAAAAGCAACAATCAAAGATTTAAAGCAAGAAGGGAGTCTGCATTTCATAATTTGGAACCTGCAACTACAATATGCTCTGCAATTTACAAATTCATGTGAGTAACTCTTCTTTATAAAACAGTTTTTTTTAGGTAAATTATGCATGTTTATAAATTTTAAATAAACATATATGGAAGTACTTGCAAGTTGTGACTGTAAACAAGTTGGTGGCTGTGCATGTGTGCTTTTCAAATTTCAAAACTTATGTCTTGATTTCTAAAATTTCTTTGACTTTTTTTTACTGAATTTAACTTAAATGCTTGAACAAATCAAGTTTGTTTAGAATGTGTGAGTTCTAATTGTATATAAACTACATATGATATCTGGAATCTGAAAACCAAATTACACAAAACAAATTTGACTGGAGTGATAAATTTAAAGATTTATGATGTAATGTTCCAGGTTTATTAATTCAATCAGTGAGTAAATTCAAGAATTTTAAAACTAAAATTTAAATTTACAGTGAAAAGAGAAAATACAGTTTCATGTTTACTGTATTTTACTTTTTGATCAAGATCCTTTGATCCTTGTATTTGAATTGAGTAAAATTGTTTCTGGAAGTGGTCATCTATCTTAGATCATAAGTAAATCATTGAATTGATTTACAATTCAAAATTTAGTTTGTAAATTGGAAATTACAGTAAGATCACTAGTTTACTGGGTTTGGGGTAAGTTTCTGGGTTGCAGGGAATTTTGACTCGGGTAGGTCTCGGGTAAATTGAAAAAAAACTCGGAGTAGTAGGAGAAGTGACTCGAAGTAAATCAGGGAGTTCTGTGTGTATGTGCAGGCTTAATAACAGAGCTGTTCTGTTATTTTTAAAATTTGAAGTAAAGTTTAAATTTAAATCTGGAAGCTTAGCTTAGGATTTAAACTTGAGTTTGAAAATTAAATTCAAATAGTTTGAATTCCTATTTTTGTAATAAGTTAAATGCAGAAATTCAAAGTTTGTTTGAAATATAAAAAATAAATAAAAGAGATGAATCAGGAAACCTGTTTCAGGTTTTATAAAATTTGAAATAAAGTGCAAAATACATTTGTGACTTGGAATTTTGAAACTGAATTTATGTTGAATTCAAATAAGTTGAATTATGTTCTTTTGAAATAATGTAAATTTAGAAAAAGATTTCAAAGTTTAAGTTTTTGAATTAAACAAAAACTGTTTCTGTTTTAAATGAAAAAAAAAAGTAAATTTAAAATTAAGATGGAGATTTAAACTTAGTTTTTAATTTGGAATTTTGAATATGAGTTCAGATTTGATTATCAGAGATTTGAAGGTAATTATATTTCAAATTCAAATTTGATTTTGACTCTCAAGTATAAAGGCAATGTTGTTTTGAATTTTGTATTGGAAAGGTTAAGTATTTGAAATTTAGGAATTCAAATGAATTCAAACTCTGAGTTTTTAAATCTATTTTTTTTAACTTCAGTTTTTAAATTAAAGATTTAAATTTAAATTGTTTTCAAATGGTTTGCATTTGAATTAAAGGTATAGATGATAGAAAGAATTTAAAGCTAAAATAAATTTGAAAGTTGAATTTCAAATGTTAAAGTAATTTTTAAATTGGTTTGAATTTAATTTGAATTGAAATTTAAATTCTTTTTAATCTTATTAACAAAGTATATGTTCTTGTAAACATATAAGATTAAGATTTGTATTGTTTTAGAATCTTATTTTAAATAAATTTGAATCTTTAAGTTTAAAAGAAATGTTAAATGGAATTTAATGTAAATTTAAAAACATTTTTGTGTTTAAATGCTTGATTTAATAAGAAATGTTTATCTAAAAGATAAATAAATGTTTAATGATTGGAATCATTTAATTACTAAGGTAATTTAGATAAATATTAATTATTTAATTAATTAATAATGTGGAAGTTTAATTAAAAAATTAATGATATTTAATTTGATTTGAGATTAATTAATTAAGTTTAATTAATCTATAATTAAGAACGGTTAACTAAATTTTAATTTATGATTAAGATTTATTTAATCAAGTGATTAATGATTAATTTAGATAATTAATTAAGAATAATTAATTGGGTTGAGTAATTAATGTATTTAATTACTGAATGGTTATTAATCAAGGGTGATTTATATATATGTAGGGTTTAAGTAATTAACTTGTGTAATTATCTTATAAGCTAATTACTCATTGTAATTAGAGATAGTTAATTAGGACTAATAAATGAAAGTAATCATGTAGGTAATAAATTTAAAACCACCCAGTTTATTCATCTTAATTGTAGATGCTGATTGTTATTGAATGTTGTGTGATGGATTGATATATTTGATATGTGATGTGATGCTATGTGATACTTTGTGCTGATCTGCTATATTTGTGATGAATATGCTGTTGTATGAATATGAAACCCTTTGACCCGTAAAACGACATTTGAATTTCGATGCGACAGGGAGTCGGATTCCAGTTGGTTATCCGAAACCCACATCGAATCATATTAGTGAATTTTTATGATTGATAATTTACTTTATCTATGAATCTGTGAATATAGATAAGCGTTATGGGTTATACCGCTTATCTTTATGATTGAATCTGTGATGATGATGTTGTGCACTATTGTGTAAAACCCCTGGACCACACTTATACACACACAAATATGGGTTGCACGTGGAAATGAGTTAAGTCACAGATTTTGAAATTGTTTTAAAAATTTGAATTTTTGAATCCAAAATAGTTTTGGAATTAGAATTGAGGTTTTTGAAAAAAAATGAATTTCAAAAATAAAAGTTATGTGAATAACTTAATGGAGTTTTGAAATTTAAATAATTTGAGTTAAATTTGAATTCAATAATTGAATTGAATTCTATGATTTGGAAACTAGGGTTTTAAAAAGTTATTCAACTTATAAATGGGTTTATATGGGGTTTTTAAACCAATTTAAAAGTGATGTTTTGAAATTTAAAATTTAACCCAAGATTCCAACTTGTATAAATCGGACTTTTCTGAAACGAAAACTATTGTTTTCAAATAATAGAAGCTTTCATATAAGAAATGGATTTCCAATGTATGTTAAAAGGAATTCAAGTTTTGAAATGAAAATGGTTTTCCAAGTTATAAATAAATCTTTGGAACGTGTTTTGAAAGCTATAAATTAAATCTTTAGTTTAAAGATTTATTGAGTTAATCCAATTGGAAATGGAAGTTGTTTTGAAATCTATGAATAGATCTTTGTGAAACTAGGTGAAACTTTGTGAAATAAATCTTTTTGTTAAAGATTCAAAATGGTAATTTGTTTAACCATTGAAAGAAAAGTTTTGGATTTTATAAGTTATGACTTAACTAAAATCCCATATCCATATGTTTTAAAATATGGCGCTCATTATTCGGTTTAGCCGGGAGAGGACCTAGTGTCATATAGCCCATTCCGAATAGTGATACGACGTTATGGATAGCAATTGAAGACCGGTGGTGAAGACCGGATATTTCCAAAAACAAAAGGATAACTCATCGATTGTCTCTGCACTGGCTGATCCCCGGTATAGAGATCTTCATATGTGATGGGAAGTCCGGACGTGATTAGGGATTATCCGGATTTGCAAGGGCTTCTTCGGAAGTGCCTTCGATTCTGTTCGAACCCGGGACAGACTTGTATGGTTGTATGTCCGACATTACACTTTGAGATGTTAACTGATTTCTATCAAATACATTTCTGCTTGGTGGCGGAGAATTTATTCTCTTAGCTTAACACCCTTCTCTGAGACGTACGAGCTCAGAGGTTATGTAGTTGATATTTATCAGTGATATTCCCAATTTGGTAATGTGGCATGCTGAGTGCTGCTGTGTGATGATCATTGGTTGATCATTTGTGATATGATCATTTGTTTGATCATTTATCTTTGTGATCATTGCTTTGGTCATCTGATTGACCCAAAGCATGGCTTTGTTGCACAAAGCGTAGCTTTGTGGACGAGACTGCATCAGGACCTCACTCCCCGGAAATGGTCGAAACAGGAAAGATGCGGCAAGGTTATGAGGGTCGCTCCCTTTAGGGTGTGTCATTCCCTTCTGGTAAAGGGTGGTATCAGGTATGGAGCCCTGGTATTTAACCTATGTGGTTGCTCCAATCTCATTTACTGTGTGGTTGTTGCTTTGAGGCGCCTCGGATAAAGGTCCCAAAGGACCGGGGGATGGCATATTCGTGTAGTAGTTACCTAGTTACAGAGGTAACCCGGCCTTGTGTTGGCAGAGATCTAACCGTAACGTTAGTTCTCGGGACGTCCCGCCAGAGGCATACCCATGTGGCAATAGGAAGTTCCTTAGCCTGACCATTTGTTGGAAATCCATTCATCCAATACGTGCCTTGTACGGTTTTAGTTGTAGAACCTGCCATTTAACATGGCAGCTATAGTAGGCATAGTATCATGGTACCTATGCTGGCTAGGATTTATATTATACTTTCGAAAGATTTTCCACTATGCACTAGTAATAATATCAAAGGATTTTTCTCGTAGTAAGCATATTTGACTATCATAAGGAGAAATCTCCCCCATGTGTGCGTTTGCATTGTGTGTGTGCCGGGAGGCCTTATGGTAGTTTCATTTTTCAAAAAGCATTGCGGATTTCAAATTTAAATTCTGTTGTTTGTTTTAAAAGACTAATTGCTTTTGTTTGCTCATACCAGTCCCACGACTGACCTGGAGTTTATTGTTCCCTTCCTAAACTCTGGGTGCCCACTATTTTCCCACACGGGCAGTCTAGAGTTGGGGTTTTCAGATAATCAGTAGTAGGTGTAGATTCGATAGCTTTCAGCCTTAGGATTTGGCAATGACAATTGCATCGAGTTGCTTCTCTTCATCTTGATTTGGGAGTTCGAGCTATTTCTGGATTGGTGCTTTGAAGATGGAGATTACTAATACTGGAGTTCTTTCTTGAAGGCCATTTTGGAGATTTGTTCCGCTGCTGTGTTATCTTTTCTTTCCGCTGCTATTTCTTGTATCTCTGATGTATATTGATGTTCATTGTATCATTCTGTTGTATCAGATATTGTATCAAATGTTGTACATTGATATATATTATTCTTTTCTTCCGCTGTGTTATTTACTTAATGTGTTATAAGCTCCGGCGACTCGAATTTGAACGATCGAATCTGCGACATTCGAGTACAATGTGAAGTATGGATGTCGATTTTCGAACGCGAAAAATTCGAATCGTTACAGATGTTATTTGGAGTCGTGGTGTATATATTAAATACTCTGATGTATTATTGGATATTATGATGTTGTACCTGTGATGTATGCATGATATTCATTTTAGTTCCGCTATTTTATATTCATTTGATGTTTGTTATAAGCTCCGGCGATACGAGTTTGATGTCACTTATTGGATATCGAGTTCGGGTCGTCACAAGGTCCATAAATTCCTGGTACATCCGAGAAAGTCCAGCTGATGGCAAATATCGCTTTTCAAACACATCTTTGAGTATAACAAATGTAACGAAACGGATTTTGCCCGTTCGAAAATCGACATCCATACCTACATCGTACTCGAATGCCGTAGATTCGACCGTTCAAATCCGAGTCGCCGGAGCTTATAACACCATTAAGTAAACAACACAGCGGAAGAATAATAAAGAATATCAATATACAACATCTGATACAACATCCTAATACAACAGATGATACAATAGATATCGATATACATCAGAAATATGATACAATAAAATAGCAGCGGAAAAGGAAATAGATAACACTAGCAGCGGAACAAATAACTCCAATATAATCTTCAAGAGAGAACTCCAACAGCAGCTCGAACCATCATCACGATACACTAAGTCGAGCAAGACTGGTGCATATCCAAAGACTGAACTAGCTCCAGATAATCCACCAAACCTAACTATCAGAAAAACCCAACTCTAGACTGCTCGTGTGGAAAATGGTGAGCACCCAGAGTTTAGGAAAGGAACAATAAACTCCGGGTCAGTCATGGGACTGGTGTGAGTAACAAAAACAGTTTATCTTTAAAATAAACAAGATTTATAAAAGAAAATCCGATATGCTTTTTAGAAAATGAAACTACCATAAGACCTCCCGCCACACACACAATGCAAACGCAGAATTGGAGGAGATTTCTTCTTATGATAGTCAAACATGCTTGATACGTAGAAAGTTCTTTGGATATTATTATTATAAGTGCACAGTGCAGAAAACATTTCGAAAGTAGAATATTAATCTTAGCCAGCATACGACCATTATCGTATGCCTACTATAGCTACCATGTTCAATAGCAGGTTACCACCACATTCCATGGCAGGTAATACAACTAAAACCGTACAGGGCGCGTATTGTTTCTTTGGATTTTCCAACAAATGGTCAGGCTAAGGAACTTCCTGCTGCCACATGGGATCGCCTCTGGCGGGACGTCCCGAGAACCTAACCGGATCTCTGCCAACACAAGGCCGGGTTACCTCTGTAACTAGGTAACTACTACTCGAGCAAGCCATTCCCCGGTCCTTTGGGACCTTTATCCGAGGCGCCTCTAAGCAACAACCACACAGTAAATGAGATTGGAGCTACCACATAGGTAAATATCTGGGCTCCATACCATGATACCACCCTTTACCAGAAGGGAATGACACACCCTAAAGGGCGCGACCCTCATAACCTTGCCGCATCTTTCCTGTTTTGACCATTTCCGGGGTGTGAGGTCCTGATGCAGTCTCGTCCACAAAGCTACGCTTTGGTACAAAGCCATGCTTTGGGTCAACAAATGATCAAAGTAATGATCACAAAGATAAATGATCAAACAAATGATCATATCACAAATGATCAAACAATGATCATCAACACACAGCAACACTCAGCATGCCACACTACCAAATTGGGAGTATATTGCTGATAACCTTCAACTACATAACCTCTGAGCTCATACGTCTCAGAGAAGGGTGTTAATGCTAAGAGAATAAATTCTCCGCCACCAACAGAAATGTATTTGAAAGAAATCTGCTTTATATCTCAAAGTGTAGTGTCAGACATACAACCATACAAGTCTGTTCCGGGTTCGAACAGAACCGAAGGCACTTCCGAAGAAGCCCTTGCGATCCGGGTATTCGCAATACCGATCGGACTTCCCATCACTTAGGGAATCTCTATACCGGAGCAACTCAGTGCAGAGACAATCGATAGGTTATCCTATCGTTTTCACAAATACCCGGTCTTCAACACCGGTCTTTAAATGCTATCCATAACGACGTATCACATATTCGGAATGGGTTATACGACACAAAGGTCCTCTCCCGGCTAAACCGAATAGTGAGCGCAACATTTAAAACATATGGATATGGGATTTCAATTAAGTCACAACTTAATAACTCAAAACTTTCTTCAAATGGTTTAAACAATTTACCATTTTCAAATCTTTTAAACAAAAGATTTAATTTACAAAGTTCACCCCATTCACAAAGATCCATTTATGGATTTCAAAATAATTTCCATTTCAATCGGATTAACTCGTTAAATCTTTAAATTAAAGATTTAACTCATAGCTTTCAAAATTTGATTAACTCTTTGAATCTTTAAATCAAAGATTCAACTTAAGCTTTCAAACCATTCCCATACTTGGAAATTCATTTTTAACTTGAAGTCCTTTTTAACACAAATTGGACGTTCATTATTTAAGTGAAAGCTTTTATCTTTTGAAAACAATTAGTTTTCATTTCAGAAAGATCCAACTAAATTTACATGAGTTAAAGCCTTTGAATTTAAATTCAAATTCCCAAATTAATACCTTTAAAATAGTTTAACCTATATAAATTGTTATAATATCTTTAGTCCCTAGTTTCCAAATCATAGAATTCAATTTCAAATATTGACTTCAAATTTAAATCAAATTATTTAAAATCCACAAATCAAAATCAAGTTATTCAAAATAATTTCATCTTTGAAATTCCGTTTCAAAAGACTTTCACTTTAAACCCAATCCATTTCCAAAACATTTGAATTTAAATATTCAACTTTAAAACTATTCATAAATCCGTGACTTAATCGATTTCCTCGTGAAATCCATATTGGTGTGTGTATAAGTGTGGTTCAGGGGTTTAACACAATAGTGCAACATTATTAAATCATCACAGATCAAATACAACAATATATTCGATAAGCAATATAAATTATAACGCTTATCTTTCATACACAGATTCACAGATATATATATATATATATCACAGATAATAAACTATATCACAGATCACAACACAAATCAGAATACAACAAAAAGCATCACATATCAGAGATATCAAACAAAACAATTATTCAGCCAAGTCCAAACATTCACAAATGAATTTATTAATCAAATAATTAATTTAAATCGGATGTATCAATTATTAATCCGGGTTAATTATCATAATTTAATTACAAATTATTTGAAATAAATTCCCTTTCACGATTTATTAGTTAACCCCTAATTATTAACTATCATTCTTAATTAATGAATCAATTTATCTTTAATTATTAAGTTAATCTTAATTAATCACATTTTTAATTAATCCTTTAAATTTATTAACAAATAATTTACTCAAATTTCAAATCATCATTTAATTAATTACATTCATTTATTATCTATTAATTACTTCTCTAAGTAATTTTATTTTCAAAATTATCAAGTGATTATTCTGAATTTATTAACTTAAGAAATTTAGATTTTTGAATAAATCAAATTAACTCAATTAATTATGCTAAATAAATCAATTCCATAATTTCTATCATTAAATTAATTTATCTAATTATGGTTAAAAATTAAATCACATAAATTAATTGTTCAGATAATCTTAGTTAATGATTTCATTAACTATTTAATTTCTTTAGTTCCCTTTTTAAAGAAAATTTCTCACATTAACCATTATTAATTATAAATCGATTTACTATACAAAATTCATTCGTTAATGAAATAGAAATTATTAACTTCATTGCTTAAAGTAAAGTTCAATCATATTTACAATTTAAGTATTATTCACAATATGTTTGAAACACTGTTCCAAATTCCCTTTTTTTAATTTCTTTTTCTTTTTTTTTTCTTTTTCTTTTTTTAGTTAAAGAACATTGTTTAAGCTAACCTTGTCAACTTTAAATGATTTTGGGCTTAACCCCTTTTTATTCACACCCGAGTGAAACAGGTTCTCGAGCCCATTTTTTTCCTTCCCGTGCCCTTTTTTTTTTTCTACTTAGGTTTTTTTTTATAAACTTTTAATCAATTTGGGCCTAACCAAATTTGAATTTAACCCGAGCATATACCCAGGTCCTTATTTTCGAGCATTTCCACTTCCCAGTATTGTTCAGTTCTTCTTCTTTCCTCTGGTTCCTTTCTTCTTCTTCTTTTACTTTTTTTTTTCAATTAAATACCTAAACTAAGTAGCCCTGTACACTCGCGTACGCAAGTTTCATTCTGATGCAAACGCAAATTTCTCGAGTATCAACTCGATCACTCGTTCCTTCTTCCTCTCTGGCACTTCGAATAAATGTGATCAGACCCTGACACGAGGTCTCCCCTGTGCACGTGTACGCCATCACGGCGATGCTCTGGCAAACCTCGCCCCTTCCGACACATCACGAATCATCTCCAAGCTCGATTGCAACATTCAACATGAAGTCAAAAATTTCAGATCAAGATCTCGTCACTCAATCGAAAAGAACTGAACAAAGCTCCAACCAAAAACCTTCTCGCCATCACGTCATCGGTCACCAGAAAAATCTATGCTTCTGGCCATGGCACGACAACACCCCAAGCCATCTTCACCCACGAGCACGTGCAGCTCGATCGTACCTAGATGATGAACTCGTCATGTCAACTGACCTGTGCAAAAGCTCAACCCAAAACCCTAGTTTGGACTCGCATTCAAAATCTACACATTAGAAAATTTCTTTGGCATTTTTCCTGGATTCGTAAAGGATTAAACTTGCTATATAACAATTTTCAGCGTTTATAATTGATTCAATAATCAGGAATTTAGAAAAGTGAAATTTTTGTTCATATATAAATTTCTCTGAGAATACTAAACTAAAAATTTAAATTTTTGTTTTAAAATTCATGTCTTCCAGTGTAGATTCAATATATATTCTTGGATTGATATTTTATAACAATTTATTTTGTCAAATATTGGTTGGAAACCTGTAGAGTAGAGTTACAAAGAGAAAATTTTCTGCATGTTTAAATAACTTTGCAAAATCTTGTTTTTAAATTTAACAACTTGTTTGTTAAGAATCAAAACTTACAAAAGATGATTTAAACAAGCATAGTTTGATACTTTGAACAAAAAAAAAAAATGAAACTTGTAACAAAATTTCAGAGAACTCAGAGCATCATTTCAAAATCATCATACTGAAGCATGAATAAAGCAGTTAATGGGTGAAGTATGAACTGTTTAGATAAAACTTAAAACTTTTCTAAAGATATGTTTACTCACATTGTTCAAAAGAAAGAAAACAGAGAGGCAAGTTCTATTTTTTTATTTTATTTTTTTCTTCCTTTTTGTATACCAGGCATATATATATGCTCTGATACTTTGCATCAATACCAACATGCAATAATGATTCCAATCACAAGCATCAAGAAATTCATCACACAATCAAAATAAATAGAGTTGAAAACTGAAAGGGGGAAAGTTTGCTCACAGTGATTAAAGAATGAACAGAGCATTCTTTTGAACCGAGCTTTGAAAACTGGCAAGCAGGAATCTTCCTTGATCCTCTTAGTTTTGAATTGAGTTTGTATTGTTGGATAACATGTATAAGTTGTCTGCATATTTAGTTGTCTGTGTATTGATATATTAACTTGCATAGTACACTAGTCGTAATTGCTCATGGGTCTGCATATGTTGTGGTGTATGTAATATTTGCATCTTTTATTTGCATATAATCTTGGTTTTAAATGTTATGAGTTCATAAGTTATTTATTTTATATGTATGTAGCTAAACATGATTTTGAAATTTTATATTTGATATTTGTCTTAAAAAAAATTAATTTTTGAAAATATATAATATACTAATAATATTGGCGTTCTATCAAATTAATTCTGATTCATTTCTCATCGGTTTCTGTTATCGGTTTTATTATTGCCGATTTTGTTTTGCTTGGATTTGCAGTTCAAATTCTGTATCCGTATCAGTGTGCATATCTGTGTCATCTTCTAGTTCATTTCTCTAGCCTCGAAAGGTGAGCAATCACTCTGATTAACGTTCTTTTATTTATTAAATTTAATTTCAATTGAAACGACAATTGAAATATGCTGCCGTTAGTTATTTACACTGTTATAGATGTTATTACCTATATCTGTTCACCTATGACCTCTGACACCATTATTTGTTAATTATCTATGCGATGATAATACAGTTTGGTTGATAATTGATTGATTGATTGTTCTTTATATTGGATGCAAATTGTAATGTATAAAGTGATAAATATTATGCAATTGAATTTGACGTAGGATAGTTTAAATTGTGAATCGACATATGTGTTGAATTTGATTAGTTAATTTAAATAATATGACCCCTTATAATTGTTAAATTAACTTGACACGTAGAATTTTATAAATTACGCTTTGAACCTTTGAAAACACATTGGATTAATTGTTGTAGTATTAAAAGTGAAATTGAAATTGAACGACAAGTGGAAAAAACCGTAATGAATAATCTTTAATCTACATGAAATGATAGTGTAGATTCTAGAAATAATTATATTAATTTGCACAAACAACAATGTGAATTAATACGATTATTTTGGGATTATTTGAATTAATTATTGGATTGTTATTATTGTTTGTTATTGCTTGTTTATTTACTTCGACACAATCCCAGTTATCACACTGAAAGTTCCCTTCATTATGCTTTGATTTTTGAATTGAAATTGGAATCGGGTTGAAATGATATATACCCAAATGAATTTGACCTAGGATAGAGAATTAAATAAAATCCGATTGGTAAATAAATTGATTTAAAAATAAAATAATGATTTTATTCGAGTAAAGAATAAGTTTTGAAATGAGGTTGGAATTTGAATTTTGAAAGAAAAATGTAAAGATTTAAATCTGAAACAAATATTAACATAGTAATTGATGAAAGAACATTGTTTGAAATTTAATTATTTAATAATTAAATTTGGAATTATTAATAAATAATTTGGAATTAGTAACAATTGAGTTTTGAAATTATTAGGTTTGAAATCATTTAATAATTAAATTTGAAATTATAATAAGTTTGGAATTATAATTAAGTTTGAAATTATAAGTTGAATTTATAATGAAGTTGAAATGATAAGATAATTAAGTTGAATTCATAATTAAGTGGAAATGATCTAATAATTATGGTTGAATTTATAATCAAGTTTGTAATTATTAAATTGTGAAATTATTAATAATTAAGATTGAAATTATTTAATAATTGAATAAGATTTAATTATTTGATAAGTGAATAAAAATTGAATTCTTTGATAAGAGAAATTGAACCTTTGAATAAGTGGATTTGAACTTCGTAATAAATGAAATTGAGTTTCTTTATTTATTAATTAACCTTTAGAAATTTAAGTAAGTTAATAAGTGAAATTAAACTTCTCAAATATATGAAATGTAACGACTCGGTATTTTCAACCATTCGCATCCATTATAAGTGCATAGGCAGACACTCATGCCGGAATTGAATTGCTCAAAATACCGTGTTGTAAATAAAATTTTGGCAAACTTCAGAATATACAGTAAATAAAAATCACAGATCACAGACACAGAGTATATAAAAATGCAGCGGAAGAAAAAGAGATAGTAGTTCATGAAGCTACTATATAAATATGAGATACATCAGAGTTAAATAAGATACAACAAAAGAGTAAATGGATACATCAGGTACAAATCAGATACATCACTGAACCACTGGATACTGAAACAAAATAGATGGCTGGATCTTCAAGGAAAGCTCCAACGCCGAAGGTGAATCTTGAATGCTAACTCAATCAATCTGACCCGAGCGTAAAGCAAAACACAAAACCCTCGAGTCAGGACATAAATACTTATAAACTGTAAATAAACTCAAGTGAACAGTAACAAAATGTATCAGTAACTTAAAGGATGCTTGGGACCGACCATCCTCTAAGGATCCGTTAAACTATTTACTATGTAGTAATATATGCTATATACGGTAGTGTCTAAACAGTAAAGTATAATCATATAGAAAATAGCGTTAAGGGGATGGTGAACCTTAACGCGGTTGGATCTTTAAAACCAAAATCGTAGTGGGCTCGATATAAGGATATGACACGGCACGCGAGGCAATGCCAGGGTAGATACACCGTTTGCACTCCCGGACCGGTGGTGACGGCAAGCCAGCAGCTTCTGCCCATCTCGAACAATAACCCCGAATCAAAAGTGGCGCCACCGAATCGAATCCCAAAAGTAATAGAATGGTTTACGATGGAGCATGCTCGATGAAAGGGTGCGACCCTTTGTGTAGCCCGGTATAGCTCATGTTTTAGTCATATATGCCAACTCACGGGAGTTGGGTCCACGTAACATACCTCGAGAACGTCGCCACCATCCTACTTCATTCTAGAATCTCCACCGCGTACACAGTTGTTAAAGTGGTTTTCGGTATTGTCTGGCTATAAGACAATATTCGATCCCGGTCTCTTTAACAACCAATCGTTATTATAACCCATGGATATTTATTTCAAATAATTTATACTTTCAAGACCAAAATATCATACTCATTTCAAAACAATATCACAATTGTATCATTTCCATTTCAAAAATAATTCAATATTATATCATTCAAATAAAACCCAAATTTTCAAATCATTGAATATTTCTTTAAATTTATTAAACTTGAAATATTCCTTTAAATTATCATAGCATTTTTGAAATGTTACCTTAAGAAATCATAGCATTTTTGGAATGTACTACTTTCCACTTTACATTGTATATAATTCAAAGTATTGATAAGCTTAAAATTTTAACATGTCAATTTATCATAGCCTTATAGTTAAATAAACTTTCTTACTGTAATATACAATTTAAACCGAAATTCTTATGTTAAGTTAAAAGCACCTTATTAACTTACATTATTACTACAATAAAGAAACCTTATTATTTTAATCATTTAAAGTATGCCATTCACATAAATTAAAACTTGATTATCAAATGTACGTTATCAACTTACATTTTATTATTACAGTAAGTAACATTTATCATTTTATTCAATTTAAAATACACCATTACATTGATTAAAATCTACGTGTCAAATGTACATTTTAAATTTTATATTCCTATTACAATAACGAACATTTATTAATTAAATCAATACCACACTACTTAAAACTTTACATGTTTGTTTCTTAATTAAAACTTTACATGTTCTTGCATTAATTAAAACTTTCATGTTCTCTCATTAATTAGGACTTTACATGTTTCTTTCATTAATTAAAAATTTATACGTTTCTTTTATTAATTAAAACTTATACCTTTCTTTCATTAATTAGGAATTTACATGTTCTTATCATTAATTAGAACACCATACGTTCTTTCATAAATTAAAACCTATACGTTTCTTTCATAAATTAAAACTTATACGTTTCTTTCATAAATTAAAACCTATACGTTTCTTTCATTAATTAAAACATATACGTTTCTTTCATAAATTAAAACCTATACGTTTCTTTCATAAATTAAAACATATACGTTTCTTTCATAAATTAAATCCTATATGTTTCTTTCATTAATTAAAACCTATACGTTTCTTTCATAAATTAAATCCTATACGTTTCTTTCATAAATTAAAACCTATACGTTACTTTCATTAATTAAAACCCATACGTTTCTTTCATAAATTATAACCTATACGTTTCTTTCATAAATTAAAACCTATATTACCATTTCACAAATCTAACTAAACTTCCAGTTTATTTAATTAATTTTAACATCTTTGGTTAAAACTCAAATTTAACATTTTCAAATCAAGTTATATTTAAAATTTCATTTTCAACAGTCATTTATTCAACCACTTAAATTTATAGAAAATGAATAATTCTTTAATAAATCACTTAAATTCAAATATAAATCAATTTATCAAACCTTTTTCCAAATAAAATTAAAGTCCATTTTATTCATGTAACTTAAATATCATTTTTTTAGTCAAAATTCCAAATTTCAAACATAAGTTATATTTCAAAATCCAGTTAATCCATTCATAAATTACATTTTAACACATAGAAAAATCATAATTTATTTATTTAAAAACCTTTAAAAATCTATTTAAATCAAATTTCATAATTTTATATTTTTAAAATACTTAAAATATTCAAAGCACTTTATAGAATAACCACGGGTCTGTATATAGTTTTCTAACCTAGGTCAAGTGATACGGATATGTATCATTTCAATCCGCAGTTCAAAAGGTAAAAATCCGGGTTCTATCATTTCAAACCCGCAATCCCAAGTTTAAATAAATAAATAAAATAACTCAGGCCTATCATTTCAGCCCATAATGATTTTTATCCTAACAGGGAAATTGTAGTGTGATCATATACAGAAATAATATAAACAATGTCAATATCACAATATACAGTCATGTATCAGATGTTAGGTGAAAATTAACAGTTTTAACATGGTAATAACACGGCATAGCATATCATATGATAATCATTAACTTGCATAAACATTTTACATTACTAAACACTTGTCATCAATCCACTTTTCATAAGTATATATGTCAGAGTGAGAAAGACTCACTTTTTTCAAAGCTAGAGACCAAAACAACATGCAAGCACGACTCCAAAGGCACGACAAGCACAATTGCACAACTTTTGATTTGAGTTGAAAGATAGCCAAGATATGATTTTGTATCAACGATGTAACGACCCAGAATTTTAAACAATTTAATTTGGAAATATTTAATTAATTTTAAATATTTGAGTGATGGTTTGGATTGAATTTTCAATATAACTTTGAATATGGCGATTAAATTTTAGAATTTAATCTATTAAGAGTTGAATAAAAATTTGAATCTTCAATTTTAAGCTGAATAAAAATATTTCAAAGGATTGTAAAATTCATATTGATAATATTGAAGATAATAGGAGCTTCAGAATTTAATTTGAAAGTGAATTGTTCAGTTTTGAAATTATATCGTTTAAATCGATATTTAAAAATAGCCGTCCGAGGGACAGTCTCGGATTTCGACGAAACCAGTTCCATTGAGTCCGTAATATTGAATTATTGCCGGATTTCAAATTTCGTATTTTTCGGAGTTGGTATGTGAGCACACGGTGAGTAAACGCGTTGCAATTGAATCGAATTCAATTTAAATTTAATTTTAAATTTAGTCAAAACGTCAACACGTTGTCATCCCTAAAGATATGCCTAAAATCACGAAAAATAATCGTGCAACGCAGAGAGACACGAAATGAGATCGTGCAGAACATACTTCGTTCCCTTTTTAAATATCGTCTCCCTCACTTTCAAAAAAAAAAAATCACAGAAGAAAAGTAAAAATAATGGCCGAAGCCTGTGAGGGAATGGAGCCGCATTCACCCCCCTTCTCAGTTTCAAAGTCCTATTCCCTCTTTCCCCCAAATCAACAAATCAAGGCCGCAGTAAATAATAATAAAAAAATATATATATATACAAAGGGCCGAAACCCTAAATTGAATAGCGCGTGCGCTAGGTCGCGGCAATGGGGCGAGGCGGCGATGGATTTGGGATCGCGAACTCGTTTTCGCGATTGGGTTCGATCGAGGGGCGATCAAAGTCGAAGGAGATGTAGTTCGTGCTCGCGTGAGGAAGGAGGGTGCGGCAGCGGTTCAGGCAACCGAAGATGGGGGTCGGCGTTGCGGGTACGATTTGGAGATTGGGAGGCGAGGTCGTGGTCGCGATGGTGGTCGGGGCTGCTGTCGTTTGAGGTCAGTGGGGCTCGATTGATACAGTGAGGTATCCATATTTTCTTTTTTTTTTCTAAATTTATTTTGATTTTTATCAATATATATATATACAGAAGTTTATAGGAAAGAAGAAAAAAAATGTTACTGTGATAGATTTTGGTTATTAGGCAGAAGCATTTAAGGTAAATAAATATATACAGTAAAAGAAAATTTGTTTACAATTCAAATTATTAGTTCAAAATGAAACCTTGGTTAATTTAAATTAATTTTAAAAGAAAATTTGTAGAAAGGAAATTTGTTTAAAATAATAATAATAATAATAATAATAATGGAAATTTATTAAGTGAAACATTTATTTAATGGAAATTTAGTTTAAATTAAACTTTTGGTTAATTAAATATAGCGAATGGAAATTAATTATGTGATTTGTCCAATGATTATATAAAATAAAGATTAGAATTTATAAAGGATTTACAAACGGATATTTGTAAATTAAAAATATGGGAATTATAAAACGAAACTATGAGTTAATTTAACTATTAAAATGAAATCACCAATGAATCAAAATTATCAAATGAAAATTTATTATTCGATTATTTCGAATATTAATAAATTGTGTAAATATTTTTACAAGGTATAAATCAAGAGAAATCGAGTCAAGAGGGAAAATGGATTGTTAATAAAAGCAAAGGTGAGAACTTCTCACTCAAAAGGAATTTTGTTGTTTATTTAAAATTTTAAATAGTTAGATTTAAAATTGTTTGACTGTGTTGATTGAATGATTGAATGATGATTGTTATATATATATTGGATGTGAATAAACCCTATACGCCGTTAGTAAGCGGAGGTTATTTATTACACACATATACCGCGATATTCCACCTTGAAGTGGAATTGGTATTATATTATATATAGCAATATATATATATTGGCATATGTATATATTGCAGTTGATTGATTTCCCGCAATTTTTTTTAGCGGATGAGACCCTATGCTCCGTTAGTAAGCGGATAATATTTATTAAATCCCATATACCGCGATATTCCGTCTTGAAACGGAATTGGTATTGTGCTAATGTCTGTGGATGCAGGGAAACAGGTTGGAGGGATCCAACTGGATTCCTCACAAATATTTATTTGATTCAGATATTGTGATATTTGATTGTTTATCATATTGATGTATGATGTTTGAAAGTCGTGATTGACTATTTGATGTGTTGCCTCATCAGATCCAATTTTGAACTTTAAAATTATCGATTTTGATTTTTAAAGGATTTCTAAAGTGATTTTTGAAAGTATACGTTTATAAAATATTTTTGGAATTGATTCATCTTAAATAAATAAACGTTATAATTTTAATGTTATAAAAATTATGATTTTTGAGAAATACAGTTAAAAGTTGATTTTTGAAGATATGAGATTAATGATTTTATAAAATAGTTTAAACTGGAATTGCTGAATTTATTATAACAATAGTTTAAAAATAGGATTTATAGAATTTGATTATTTTATAAATCAAATAATGAAATTATAAAAGAGTTTAAAAACGTTTTAAAAATAGTAATATAAATTGTTTTATATTAAAAGATTTATAAATTGATATTTATAAATTAAAAATATTAGAAGTGTAAAACGAGCTTTTCTAAGTGTTAGAAAGAATTGTGAATGAATTTCATAAATGAATGAAATTTATAGAATTATAAACAGTGAAGTTATAAATAAAATTTTATAAGCAGTAGGTTTATAAAATTTATAAGGAATGGATTTGGATAAATAAATGAATCTTAGAAGTTATAAGATTTATAGATTTGGGAAGTTTGAAGGAATGATTTTGTAAATAAATAAATTATAAGTATTTGACTTATAATATGAATTTTTAGTACATCATTGTGATATGAATTGAGATAGGTTAATAAAGGAATTTATAAAAGGAGTTGATATAAAATAAATAGAATAGAATTTATAAACGTTGTTTTATAAATTCGAAACGACTTACTTTGATAAGTAAATAGTTGTAACTTGTTAATAGAGTTATATTCACGTTTTGAATAGTGAATAATCCTTTAAAATAAAAGGAATAGAAATGATGAAATTGGTTAATAGGTATATTCACGTTTTTGAATAGTGAATAATATGTTAAAGAAATTATTTTGAATGTGATGTTTTAAATAGAATTAAAACGATCTAAAGATGTTTTAAAAGGTATTGAGATTCGAAACCATAGATTTCAACATTTATTGTTGAAATAGATGTTTTCGAGAAATAAAAGGAAATGGTGGACTATAACACTGTTGTTATAGTAAATGATTTCAAAAGGAAATATTTGGTATAGTGTTGGGATTTATATATCTATTTTAATTTCGAATCCCTATACTAGTGATTTTGGGTTGTCGTAACGATGTTTTACGCAACATTCGTCTTAACCCAAATAAATATGGTTAAGTGAATGATTTCCTTAAAGAATAAAATATATACTTAATTTCGATTAGAGTATATTAAATATATTTTTAAGCGTAGAAAATAAAAGGGCTTGTGAAATACTTATAAATAAATAAGTATCGAAATGTTTTTCCAATATTAAGTGAATATTTTGAATTTATCTTTTTGAAGATAAATTGAAAATGAATATTAGAAAATGATTTGAAATCGTATATTCACAGATATTATAGAATATAAATTCAATATGGAATTTATAAATGGAATTGGGAAAATGGGTTTTAAAAATAAATGTTGATTTATTTTTAAAGTATGGAAAATATATATATCTTGTAAAGATATTTTTGGAAAATAAATAATTTGGAAAATTATTTGGAATCTGGTGATGTTGGCATATCCATTGATAGTTCAATAACCGACTATCGATATTTACCTTTAAATAGGTATTTGTTGTTATTTGTTTGAAATTGAATGCTACACTTATTTTTTTTAAAATAAGCGCTCACTATTCGGGTTAACCGGGAAAGGACCTTGGGGTCGTATAACCCATTCCGAATATGTGATACGTCGTTATGAATTGCATTCGAAGACCGGTGTTGAAGACCGGATATTTTCGAAAACGAAAGGATTTCTTGTTGATTGTCTCTGCACTGGCTGATCCCCGGTATAGAGATCTTCATATGTGATGTGAAATCCGAACGTGATTAGAGATTATTCGGATTGCAAGGACTTCTTTGGAAGTGCCTTCGGTTCTGTTCGATCCCGGAACAGACATGTATGGATAGTATGTCTGACATTACAAATTGAGATATAAAGCCGATTTCTTTCAAATATATTTCTGTTGGTGGCGGAGAATTTATTCTCTTAGCTTAACACCCTTCTCTGAGACATACGAGCTCAGAGGTTATATAGTTGAAGTTATCAGCAATATATTCCCAATTTGGTAATGTGATATACTGAGTGTTGCTGTGAAATGATCATTGTGTTGATTATTTGTGATAGGATCATTTGTTTGATCGTATATCTTGGTGATCATTTCTATGATCATTTGTTGACCCAAAGCATGGCTTTTGTATAAAGTATGTTTTTGTGGACGAGACTGCGTCGAGCCTCACACCCCGGAATGGTCAAAACAGGAAAGAAGCAGCAAGGTTATGAGGGGTAGCGCCCTTTAGGATATGTGCATTTCCTTCTGGAAAAGGGTGGTATCATGGTATGGAGCCCAGATACTTACTCATGTTGAAACACTTTATTTATGATTGTGTGAATTGATTACGAAATCTTGGATAAAGGTCCCAAAGGACCGGGGGATGGCATATTCGGTCAGTTGTTACTCAGTTAGGGGTAACCCGGCCTTTGTTGGTAGAGATCCGGTTTGGTTCTCGGGGATGTCCATCCAGAGGCATTCTCATGTGGCAATGGGAAGTTCCTTGGCCTAACCATTCGTTGGAAATCCAAAGAAACAATACGATCTTGTACGGTTT
Source organism: Allium cepa (assembly GCA_030765085.1). Classification (NCBI taxonomy): domain Eukaryota; kingdom Viridiplantae; phylum Streptophyta; class Magnoliopsida; order Asparagales; family Amaryllidaceae; genus Allium; species Allium cepa. The sequence continues at coordinate 764,421,112 of CM060929.1, forward strand.
TAGTTGTAGAACCTGCCAACTAATATGGTAGCTATTAGTAGGCATAATATAATGGTACCTATGCTGGCTAAGATTTATATCTTTACTTTCGAAATAATTTTCTACACTATGCACTAATAATAATATCAAAAATGATTTTATTTTGCGTAGTAAGCATATTTGACTAACATAAGAAGAAATATCCTCCAAGTCTGCGTTTGCATTGTGTGTGTGGTGGGAGGTCTTATGGTAGTTACATTTTCAAAAGCATTTCGAATTGAATTTAAAAATATTCCTCTATTTTGATTTTAAAGAAAAATAAACTGTTTTGAGTTCTCACACCAGTCACATGACTGACTCGGAGTTTATTGTTTTCCTTCCTAAACTCTGGGTGCCCACCAATTTCCACACGGGCAGTTAAGAGTTAGGTATATCAGGATATTCTGGATATTCAAGAGTTGCTGGAGGCAAGATGGATGGCATGGCGTATTACTAGTATATAGTATTTCTTTTCCGCTGTTTGTTGTTGTATGATGTTGTACACTCTGATGTAATGATAATGAAATGAAATATAATGTGATGTAATAACTGATATAGTTCTTTGTTTAAAGATTATTCATTTATTATTATATGTTGTTCCGTTGCGAATTTGAGATTCTGATGTTGTTTCTGTTGTTTGTTTCCATTCTGTTTTTCTTTCTCTCTTCTTCTACCTCTTTCTTCCTTCTTAAAACCCTAAGGGTTCGTATTTTCGTTCATCTTGAGTTAATCAATGGAGATTAGTGTCTATTCAAGGAGTACGGATTTACGGGTCTTTACAAACAACCCAAAACAAAACAAAGCAGACAATACATAAACATTCAACATAAAATAACATTGAAACAATTTTGAAATACAAAGCGAAATGAGCAAGATAGATTGGACCTTGCTTCAACCGCTTCAATGCTTGGCCTAAGGGACACTTATGCTTGGCTATGATGATGCTTTGGCTCAGGTATGACATCATATAGGTCAGGTTTAACATCATATAGGCAAGGCAACAAGTGGAGATGAAGGGAATGAGGCAACAATGGTCAAAAACATTGTTTTTAGGCATGTAGGTTGCAATTTGAAGGGTTTGGCCATCATAGATGGCTCGGCCATGGTCATGGTTGGTGGAGTAGATGGTGTTGGAGGCATGGAAGAGATTTAGGAGTTTGTGGCTGCGGCTATGGAGAAGAGGCCGATCCAAACTTAGAAGAGAAACAAGGCAAAATTGCATAGAAAAGTAAGAAAAGTAGAAAGAAGAGAGGGATTTACCTAATTTTTTTTCTTCAAGGTGGAGGCCATGATTTTTAGGATTTTGGGGCTTCAAAAATTCATGAATGACAAGAGGAAGTCGGCTGCAAAGGATGGGGAAAGGAATGGCTAAGATGGATTGATGTATTAATGACAGAAGAAACTACAAAAGAAACGGATAAAACGTTTTTCCGTTTCTTAGCTCTTAACACTTTCAAATTTCTCATATATATTTATATACATCCAAATAACTGAAAATAATTAAAATCTCAGTTAAAATTCGAAAATATAACAGATAAACAAAATATTAAAAATTAAATATTAATTAGATATGATTAAATAAGAAAAATAGCACAGAAAAATGCAAACTAGACTTAAGAATTAGAAATAACTTCAATACACTTTGGAAAAATTTACTTTAATTTAAATACATGTAAAATGAATAAAATAAAGTAAAACACAGCAAATAAAAGTGATTGCATAAAATAAATAAATAAATTTTAATTATATATAATTAAAATAAGAAAATGGCTTAAAATTGTAGACTAGGCTTTAACATTAGAAATAAATCCAAATGAACTTTAGAAAATCTTCATGGACTTGTAAAATATTTATAACAAATAAAATAACAAAAAATAAAAGTGCATTCACAAAAAAAATATTATTAAATATAATTTATATGAAGAAAATGGCAGAAAATTAGAAAACGGCCTTTAAAAATAGGAAATAAATACAGTAAATTTTGGAAAAATTCTATTGTCATTTAAAAATATTTAAAAGTCAAAATATACATAATAAAACATATTATCACATATTAAAATAAAATATAACCAAGAAGAAGTAATTTATACAATTTAAAATAGTCATTGTTAAATAACCCTATATACGCACAATATTGTAAAGGGTATAACTTTCACAATTTACATTCAATTTCAACGAAACGAAAAGTGGTGTTCTTAGAATTTTATGTACTTTCATAATAAAAGAAAAAAAATTAAAATTTTAAACTTTTAAATTTTTAAGTTAAAAGTCACAGTTTGACTGTTTCGACCAAAATCAGCATTTCAGGCAAATATTCAACTTACACAAGTTTGGAATTATAACTCATATAAAATCAAGATTTATATTTAAATAATAAAATTTAATCATTCCAAATAAGTAAAATAAGTTTTTAAATCAAAAATTTATATTAAAATAATTAAAATATACAATATAATAATTACAAAATATAGGGTTGTTACATGAAATTTAATTCTTTATTAATTGAGCTTGAAATTTGTAGCAATGTCAATAAATAAGTTAAAATTGAATTTCTTTAACAAGAAATAAAAATGTGATTTATTGAAATGAATGGGATTTATTGAAATTAACGTAAGACTTGTAATTCAAAGAATTGATTTGACGAATTTAATTTATTTCAATTTGGAGTTTTGATATAATGAAGTTGAACTTTAGAAATCGATTTAATGAATTGGAAATTTAAATGAAAATTGTTTTAAATGATAAATTAGCTTAGCGAATATTGAATGAAATCTATAAACGAATTTAAATTGATTTGAATGAAAATTAAACCATTTTAAATGATGTTGGAATGAAACTTATATACGAACTTGAATCAATATTTGAATTATTAAAATAAAAGTTGAAATCGAATTATAAGATTTTGAAATGGTAATTTGGATGTTTTGAAACGTATATTTTGGAAATTGATTTTGAAGGACAAACGAAATGTTGATTTAAGAATTGAAATTGAAATTCAATTTGATTTGGTTTGAAATATATTAAATGACCAATCGGTGTAATAATTACGAAAGTTATTAAAGAGACCGGAATCGGTTATGGATATACTCTCTATCTAAACCGAAAACCACTTTAATAACTATACGCGGAGTGGTGATCCAGAATGAAGTGGTTGGAATGATGTACGTGATGACTGAAGAAAGAGAACGATAATGGATAGCCTTGACACTTGTGTCAAATTGGAAATGACTAAAATCAGGAGTCGTGCCGGGCCAAATGGGGTTAGCTACCTCGAGCGAACACACCTCTTCGTAACTACTATTCATTACTTGTGATTGATTGGTGCACCCTCGGAAATTCAGGAGTGTTGTTTCGCGGTGTTGCGATCGTTGCGGCGATGCGTTCTCACCAGTCGGATCAAGCGAACGGTAGTTTCACTACCTTGGGTATTGCCTCATGTGCCTTATCATACTTGCATCCCTATATACGCGACCACTGCGAATTTGTTTTGTGTTATATCTATGGAGTACTCCCTGATATCCCACTAGTTTACGGTGGAGTTTACAGTGCTGTATAGACTATAACGCTTATATAAAATGTGTTAAGGGGGATAACGGTAACGCCTTAACACTATTTTGATATTTTATATTACTGATAGACATTATCTATTTAGCGTAAATTACTTCATAGTAGATAGTTTAACCGATCCTTAGAGGACGGTTATTCCAACGTCCTTTGAGTTATTGTATTTAAATTGTTATTTCACTTGAGTTGGATTTATTGATATAAGAATGTTAATCCTGACTCGAGTGTTTTGTGTTTTGCTTTACGCTCGGATCAGACTGAGTGGTTCAGCTTTCGAGACTCACCTTTGGAGTTGGAGCTTCGCTTGGACATCCAGCTATCTGCCAGCTTTCAGATATTCTATTGATTCCAGTGTCATATTCTGATTCTTGTATTTGACTATTGTATTTGAGACTACTGTTGTAACTTATTTAACTCTGATGTATCTTATATATTTATATAGTAGCTTCATGAACTACTATCTCTTTTACTTCCAGTGACTATTATTACTCTGTGTGTAACGACCCAACTTCCAAACTCCAGGAAGTCGCATCGCTAATAAGAAAGAAAGGCATAGAAAAGAGAAAGAAAAGAAGAACAAGAAACAACACATCAGAATCTAAACAGCGGAACGAATAAATTATATTAATAACATAAAATATTACACAATTTACAACCACTATCAGAGTACACAGATATACAACATATACTAGACAGTTATAAACACCTGTTTAGTATTTACAACATAATGCAACTCAGAGACAACACAGAACACACAGAAGAATACTAATATCTAACGCAGAAGCCTCCTGCTCCATTGCTCCTCCAATATTCATCAAAGCTAACCTGAATCCCTTGGCTACTCGTAAAAATTTGAGTACCCAAGAGTTTATGAAAACAAAAGATAAACTCTGGGTCAGACATGGGTCTGGTGTGAGTAACAGGTTAAAGTTGCTTAACTTTCAAAAACCAAAAACCTTTTGAAAAGAAAGGTATCACGTAAGACTTCCCACACATAAACATGGAAAAGTTTTTACATTACGCTAACCAAAACATTTGATAGGAAATCCGGTGATATAGTGTCTATGGTTTTCAAGTAAATATGAAATAGCCAAAATTGTTACATCTATTAAATTCCACCTACTAGCCACGAAAGTGGGTAATACAATCAAAACCGTTGGCACTTATTGGATTTTGGATTCCATACAATGGTAGGGCTACTGGGGTACCACCCGTCACAGCACGTGGCCTAGATCAACGTACCGAGGAGTACACCCGCTCCCCTACAACACATGGCCGGACCCATTCCTTACTGAACAGTTCCGAACAAGACAACCCCGTAGTTGGTGCGCAATTCCAACTGCCCACTAAGCCTAATATAAAGGGACCTCTAGATAGGGATCAATCTTGCTCTCCAGTGGGTGCTACCCACGAAGCCTTGCTGTACCTCCCCTGTTTTAGCCATTCCAGGTTGATGAGGCTTGAGGCTGCGATTACCATTATAGGACACATTATCTTAGAATGCTCATCGTCCACCTGACGATGTTCTGAAAGCATTCAATCCATACAAGTTCGTTCCGGGTTCGAACGAAACCGAAGGCATTATCTCGTTACACTCATTTTGGAATCACCCTCAGAGTTAACGACGATAACCCTTGCACTCTGAATCTCCACCTCGAATCTATAAGTACTATTCCATCAAACTCATTACGGAATCACCCACAGAGTTTTACTGGTGTATAGCACTTACACCTCGAGTCTTTACTCTTCACATAAGATAAGATTCACGACCTATCGTTAATTTGGATCGATGTGGTTTTCGGATATCCAAATATGGAAACCCGATCCCGGTCTCATCGAAATCCAAAGCGTGTCTTTTAGGTCCAAGTTGTTTTAAAGTTTAAAACAATTCAATAACATTATCTACATACACAGATAGATAACTCATAGATTCACAGCAGATAATTATCATTATCATAACAATAGATAATCCATATTATTACTATCAAAAGATAATCCATATCATAATGCAACCAATGCATCCATATCAATCAACAATACTAATCTCGTAGTTGAGATTTTCCAAACCATTTAAGGCAACCAATAACAACCATTCATAAGCAACGATCCATAATCATATTATTTATAATTAATTCAAACTGAATTAAATTAATTACATCATCTTTAATTAATTTAAAATGAATTAAATTAATTACTTACACAATATAAATCTTGCTTACATTATCATTAATTAATTACAAATTAATTAATTGATTAACATCTAATTTATCATCTTAATTAATCAATCCTGATTAATTATACTATAATTAATTTCACAAAATTAATTACCCTAAACCAAATACAGTAATTAACCTTTAATTACTTCATTAATTAATTAACTATAATTAATTACATTTAACCTTAATTAATTACAATTAATTAATTATCCTTAATTACTTCTTATTGATTAATTAATATTAATTAATCAATCTTAATTACATCATTAATTATATTAATTAATGATTCTTAATTATATTTAATTAATTACTCTATTACTTTCAGTAATTAATCTCACTTAATCCATAATTATTAATCACCTTTGATTAATTTCAATCTGTAATTAACTACCCTTAATTACTTATCAAATTAATTATTTCTTAATTAATTTCTTTAATTAATCACTTGATTAATTATACAAAATAATTTAATCTAAATTATTTACAAAATCCAAACATCATTCATTAATTATATCCAGTAAATATCTTTAATTACTTCACTGAGTAATTTTACTTTATTAATTACATCAAGTAATTACTATCAATTCCAATGATTAAAATTAATTAAACTTAATTAATTAATTTAAACTAACCTCAATAAACTCCATTAATTACATTAAGTAATTAATGTCATAATTACTCCCATTTAAGTAATTAGACTTAAATAAATTTTAAAATTTACTATTATTAATTAATCAATTTAATTAATTATTAAAAATTAATCATATTAATTATTAAATAAACTTTAGTTAATGACCATCATTAACTATTATTTATTCTTTAATTACGTCTTAATTAACTCTAATTTAAATTAATCCAAATTATTAATTAAATAAATTAAATAAATATGTTATTCCTTAATATTCAATTTATTTAATTATATTTAATATCTTAATAATTTCTAAGATAACCCATTCCTTATATAAATATTAAAGTGTACTTAGAATATTTAAATTCTAATTTCATTTTGAATCTAAAATTCAAGATAATATTTATTAAAGCATTATCCAACTTAAATTCATTTATATTTCTTTTTAGAATAAATGTAAATAACATTTAAAAATTATATAAGATGAGTCTTAATCAATTTGCTTAATTTCATTTAAATTAAGTTAAATTACACTACCCTTTAAATTTCATATTCAAGTTAAAAATCACTTAACTTTCCTTTATAAACCCTTTTTTAATGACCTCATTCCTAAAGAAAATCAAATTAAAGTATTTGTTTGAAAACAATTTTACTCCTAATTAACAATTTAAATTTAAACTAGTTTGAAAACATTCAAATTTTAAAAACTTATTCAAAATCCCAGATTTTTAATTCAATACACTTGAAACCATTCCTTATTCAAATCATTTGTATTAAAGCTTGAATTAAACTTTTTGAATTTAACCTTGATTTTAATATCCTTTGTTTAAAAATACAAATTTGTTTTTAAAACCTGAAGATTTAAAGATCTTAAGAAAAATGAACTTAAATTTAGATTCAAACTGCTGTTTTGAATCATGATTCAAATTTCAAAATGAAATTTAAATTTACAGGTAACTGTCAGGTTTTATTACTTATTTTCAAACTGAAAACCACTTTAAATTTATAAAAAAACTTATAGGATTCAAAATCATTTGAAACTATAATACAAACTAGATTTAAACATGACTCGGATTTAAAAACTTTACTTCTATTTGAAATTCAGTGTTTAAATTTTATTTTAAAATTTAAACAGAAGAACAGGTTACTTCTAAAACCTGTACCCAAACTAAACTCCACCCTGCCCACATCTGCTTCGAGTCATCAGACTCTTTTCTTCGAGCAAAACACATGAATACCCGAGTTACACTTCGAGTACAATACACCACTATACCCAGAAAACAACAGGATAACCAAAAATTGCACGGTGTACGTGCACCGTGCCTCTGGCCATCAAACTCCTTCTCCGGTGACCTCCAACCATCAACGACCATCCCCTAAGTCCAATGCTATAATCACCTCGCACCTATTCAATTCGAACTTGAATTCGAGTTATATTTCCAAACCTGGAAACAGAAGAGAACAAAACTTCACCAAACCTGTCAAATCTTCATCCTCCACCTTCAGACCACCGGCATGCCTACGATTCCGGCTACAAGTCCATCCACCAACCTACTAACATCCCCCAAAAACTCAAACAACTCGATCACTCCTTCTTGAAGAACTGGCCAAAACAAATTATCTATCTAAAACTAGGGTTCTACCAGAAATTACATCACCGCAACCACCACGTTGAAGTTCATCGCTATCTAGCATTTTGCAAGCTTCACCTGTCACTCCTCCCTCTATTAGAAGAATCCCGACACTCTCAACCCCATAGATCACCAGAAACCACTACATTTCCCTTTTCTGTTCAACAGAAAATTGCTTCCCAAACCCCTTGATTTAAAATGCTGATTTTTAATTTAAAATTCTTGTTTTAGTCTATATATTCAAATTAAGATCCCAGATTTAAAACTAAAATGTTTCGATTTTCCTGTATTCAAAGTTTGCTTTGCTTTTTAAAATACCCAGTAAGATTTCTAATTTTATTTAACTTAAATAATACTTCAAAAACTTCTCTAGGATAAAACAATCAAGTTTTGTTTAAAACTTGAATCTTAACACGGCTTTGATCAAGAGGTATGATTTTTAATCCCAAAAACTAGAGCTTGAATTAGGAACAGAGTGGTTACAGGAATGTTTACCATACACACATCATACATGTATAAACATATAGATAATTCATACATTCACTCACATAAACATATTATAGTCACAGCATAATGTATTCAAGTATACATTCAACACATTTTATCATAAAGATTTAATCCTGCAACTTATTTATAAATTTAAACTTTAAAAACAGAATGTTACTCACCTGTTAATTAAAAGACAGAGCCTCCATTGTTTTTCATCTTGCTTAAAAAAATGCTATTGCTCCTAGATTCATAAAATTGCAGGGCTTTTAACTCGCAAATGTGCAGATTGCCTTGAATTCCAGAGACGCAGAAGCATTTATATTTGAAAAGAATATGCAATATTGCTTGCAAATGAAATGCAGGCTACAGATTTACTTGCATTTTCAAATTGAAGATGGTTTTGGGTTTTGAAGGGAATTTTACAGATTTTTTTTTTGTTTTTGAACAAATTTTGATTTGAACAAAAAAATGATTTGCATGCAAGCTTTGTTTCAGGTTTGTGGAGTGGATTGAATATGTTTCAAATTTTGGGTTTTTCCATTATTTCTTAGCTTTAGATTTGAAAAAGAAATAAAAATGAAAGAGAATTTGTTTATATGTAAAAACTGAAATTGAACTTTATTAAACAAATAAAAGAAAACCAAATTAATTGACCCTTGTCTTAAATTTTAACAACTGTCAATTTCCTTACCTTATTTGCTAACACGTGTTATATCGTGTCTTAATATTCTTACACTTGTTATTAATGTTAATAAGCTATATATTTAGTTAACTTGTATTTTAAATTAGATGTTTAATATAAGATATGTTTAGTTAATGAGTTAACATGCATTTATTTACATGTATATAGATTTTAAAATAAAGTAAATCAAACTACATCTATAAAATTAAACTTATACAAATATTTCAAAATCAAAACAAATTAAAAACATTTGTACTTTAGATTTAAAATTTTAAATTCAAGTTTCAAAATAAATTTTTGAAATCCGGTTTATTTACAAATACAACTACAAATTTTGAATTTTGAAAAAAACAGCAATTTTTATTAAAAAATATTTATTCATTGAAACAATGTATTAATATATTTTAGAAATAACAATATTTAATAACTATAAACAACTTATAAAAGAAATTATCTTCTTTATTAATAAATTATTTATTTTATCACATGATATTTAAAAGATAATCAAAATGACCTTATTGTTATTTATTTAAATTTAAACTTGAGTTAAAATATTTTAAATCATTTCAATATTTATCTTATGTATTTAAAACCTTATTTATTTATGAAATAACCTTTTAAAAGTTTAACTATTAAATAAAATCATAATTCAAAAATTTACTAAACATATATAATTTTATAGAAAACAAGATTTATTTATTAATTGAATTTAAAACAATACCTATTTACAATATATACAATATTCTATATATATTATAAACATAAACAATTTATTAGATTTAAAAAGATAAAATCTATCAATTATCTATTTATTTTATTGAACTATTAAATTAATTCAAATCTTATTACAAAGACTATTGAATCAATTTAATTTTTTTTTTCAGATTATTAAATTAATATTGCTTTCAAATTCCGGGTCATCACATTCCTTCCCCCTTAAAAGAATTTCGTCCCCGAAATTTAAAACAAAGGTAATTTAATAATCTATTTAAAGATTAAATTTTAAAACACAAGCATATACCAATGATATGCTAACAACCATAGCAATCAATTCACTCAATCAAACAAATCTAATTATCAAATCCAGAAAAATTCTGGATAGAACTTCTGCGAGTTTCCTCGGTAAAAATATCAGGATACTCGCTCTATAGATTCCAAACAATCAATACTATTAAGCTATAGAGCTCCTATTCATCTATATCTACAGAACTATACATCATATCAGACTACAGACGAGACTGACTCAACAACCAACCTCTAGAACAGCTGGTACCAAAACCAGAGATAGACCAAACACGTACTCCCTCAGAGGTACGTGAAACTCATCGAATTCTAGTTATCCAAACTGACAATTCAATCCTGAAAAACCAAACACCAATCCAACCAAAACACAGAGAAGAGATCCAAACATCACTGAGCTAGCCTCCCAGACTTATTCAAAACTTATAGTTCCTGAATAAGAGAAAACTCCAAAAATAACGAAGTCTCCAACTTCGAATTCCAAATTTCTCCGTCCCTTATTCACAAAAGTCTTCAGACAATCCTGGGCTGCAATCATCCAAACTGATCAGCTTCACCCTTGCCGATTCCTCTAGAACAATATGAACCAAAAACAACCCAACACAATGATCACCTCAAGATCAATCCAAAACCAAACACAATTCTACTTCATAACCAGCAAAAAACTACAAACTTTTCCTGATCCGGAAATGAAAATCAGAAACACTTCCAAATTGTTTCCGCTGCACAACTCTGATCCGGAGTAGATAAGAAAATGCTGACGAAGAACACAAGCACCAACTGGACATCACCTTCCAGAAATATGGTTCTACATATCCATAAAGAATACTCAGAAATTCCTCCAAAACTAAGTTGCTTCATCAAGCTCCATCTCTAGGAATCATTCTCCAACTAAACAGAACCACCGGTTCCACTCCTGGAATCCTAGTTGATAAGAAAACTCAATCTACAGATGCTGACAAATCTCTGTCTTCCCAGAAGACATCCAGAAAATCGCCAACAATCGAAGAGAACACTCAAACAATCACAAGTCACTTTTCCGATCAACCCAAATAAATTTCCAAATAAAACTGTTCTCTCTTTACCAAACAGAACAGCTTACACTGGTCTAGTCAATCCATTGAAGAAACAAATCAATCTGCTGCTTCAGAACTCCATATCCAGAAAAACTACTCGGCTAAGACCTCTCTGTCGGCTCACAGAACACTCCGAGCTGCACTGCTGACACTAATGCCAAAACTTACTAATCCAAGGCTCTTCGAGAAACTCGGACTTCAAAGCTAACCACAACATCCTGCTGACTTCATTCACAATATCGAAGCAGAATACTTCCAAAACTTGTTCCAAAGAAATCATCTTCGGAAACAATCCATAGTCACTGCATCTCGTCACGCAGTTACAACTTCCTGAGGTATCAAAATACTATCACTTGCTCCAGCTCAACCGAACAGATCCAAGCCCTACTCACCAAACTCTGCACTTCAAAGATGTCTCCGAACCTTAACAGGTTTCCTTCAGAGATCTATGAAACACTCCAACTCAAAAAAACTTATTCGAGACGGTATTAGGTCTATAGTCTCGTCAGATACACTTCCAACCTCAAACATCAGACTCCAACCAATGGTAGTATTCGTGTTACAAACACTACTACCCTATCCACCTTTATAGCCTATATTGGAAAACCCGAGCAGGTAACCCAAAAGATAGGTAGAAATAGATAAATATATATAAATATTTTTAAAATTACAAATACGCTCTCTCAAGAAATACACCACTCCAGAGCCTAAGTATTCACTCAACCTAATGCTGTGATACCACTGTAACGACCCAACTTCTAAACTCCAGGAAGTCGCATCGCTAATAAGAAAGAAAGGGATAGAAAAGAGAAAGAAGAGAAGAAGAAGAAACAACACATCAGAATCTAAACAGCGGAACGAATAAATTATATTAATAACATAAAATATTACATAGTTTACAACCACTATCATAGTACACAGATATACAACATATACTAGATAGTTATAAACACCTGTTTAGTATTTACAACATAATGCAACTCAGAGACAACACAGAACACACAGCGGAATACTAATATCTAACGCAGAAGCCTCCTGCTCCATTGCTCCTCCAATATTCGTCAAAGCTAACCTGAATCCCTTGGCTACTCGTAAAAATTTGAGTACCCAAGAGTTTATGAAAACAAAAGATAAACTCTGGGTCAGACATGGGTCTGGTGTGAGTAACAGGTTAAAGTTGCTTAACTTTCAAAAACCTTTTGAAAAGAAAGGTATCACGTAAGACTTCCCACACATAAACATGGAAAAGTTTTTACCTTACGCTAACCAAAACATTTGGTAGGAAATCCGGTGATATTATAATAGTGTCTAGGGTTTTCAAGTAAACATGAAATAGCAGAAATTGTTACATCTATTAAATTCCAGCTACTAGCCACAAAAGTGGGTAATACAATCAACACCGTTGGCACTTATTGGATTTTGGATTCCATACAATGGCAGGGATACTGGGTACTGCCCATCACAGTGCGTGGCCTAGATCAACGTACCGAGGAGTACGCCTGCTCCCCTGCAACACAAGACCGGACCCATTCCTTACTGAACAGTTCCGAACAAGACAACCCCGCAGTTGGTGCACAATTCCAACTGCCCACTAAGCCGAATATAAAGGGACCTCTAGACAAGGATCAATCTTGCTCTCCAGTGGGTGCTACCCACGAAGCCTTGTTGCACCTCCCCTGTTTTAGCCATTCCCGGTTGATGAGGCTTGAGGCAACGATTACCTTTATAGGACACATTATCTTAGAATGCTCACCATCCACCTGACGATGTTTTGAAAGCATTCAATCCATAGAAGTTCGTTCCGGGTTCGAACGAAACCGAAGGCATTATCTCGTTACACTCATTTTGGAATCACCCTCAGAGTTAACGACGATAACCCTTGCACTCTGAATCTCCATCTCGAATCTATAAGTACTATTCCGTCAAACTCATTACGGAATCACCCACAGAGTTATACTGACGTATAGCCCGTACACCTCGAGACTTCACTCTTCACATAAGATTCACGACCTATCGTTAATTTTGATCGATGTGGTTTTCGGATATCCAAATATGGAAACCCGATCCCGGTCTCATCGAAATCCAAAGCGTGTCTTTTAGTTCCAAGTTGTTTTAAAGTTTAAAACAATTCAATAACATAATCTATATACACACAGATAGATAACTCATAGATTTACAACAGATAATTATCATTATCATAACAATAGATAATCCATATTATTACTATCAAAAGATAATCCATATCATAATGCAACCAATGCATCCATATCAATCAACAATACTAATCTCGTAGTTGAGATTTTCCAAGCCATTCAAGGCAACCAATAATGTAACGACCTGATAAATTTATGATATTTTTATAAATTTAATTTATATGTTTGCTAATTTAATCCAGTATAAAATTAAAGTCTTAGGATTTTAAAAGGATGAATGTAGGAGTTAGATAGTAACTGTAATTACAGGTAGAGATTTAAAAGGTTATATGACATAGATTTGAAAATAACTGAAAGTTGTGTTGTAGTTATAAGTCTTAATTTGTTGGTTTAATGGTATTAATGTAACAATAACTGAATTGGATTACATACACACAAACATTTGAAAAATTTATTAGGTGGACTAAATTGGTTAAAGTTCATAAGTTGTGCATTTCAATTTAGTAGAAATTCTAAACGATAAACGAAGATTTAAATAAACGCTAAATTAAAACTATGTAAAATGGTGACTTAAGGCCTAGTTATAGGAATTGGAATATAATCCAAAATTTAATTAATGATAGTAACGTAGTATTAGCTAATAAATAGATTTCAATGCAGTAACCAAATGAAAGGAATAGGAATGAATATATATATTGAATAGGAATGAATATATATATTGGTTTGAAATGAAATAAAAATGTGTCACATTTAGATGGAGTAAAATTTAAGAAACCTATAAATGTGGAATCGGTAAACATTTGTAAAAAAAAAATATTGCCTAGAATAAAATTCATTTAATATAAGAATTCAAAGGTGGAAGATTTACATTTGGATTGAAAGGTATAATTAACTGAATTGGTGATTTGGGAATTTAATCCAAGGGTTACTCTAAAAATAAATACGGATAAAAAGAGGTTAAACTAAGGAGGGGCATTAATTGATTTTAAGGCTTATTTAATACGTTAATAGGCAAGACTCCGCATTCATACATTTATACAAAGCTAAATAGAAGCACAAGTGTGATATAATGTAAAGAGATGGATATCAACCTTTATTTATATGTTAATGGGATTTAATTTCTATTGTATAAAAACCGCAATTTAATGAAGATTGAAATAGCTAATTCATACGTTAGTTGATTTAGCTGGAATATGAAGATATTTAATGGAATAGTGAAATCAAATGGGAATGGGTTTCCATTGTTCATTTGAATTCACATTCATCATAAAAACTTATTTGAAAACCAAAGGAATAATAAAGGAATCAAGACTTAATTAGTAATTTGGATTTAAGACATGGCAATTTGGATTTATTGCAACATTTAATACCATAGAATTTAGTAAAGCTTATTCAAATTTTAGTTGACCATTTGTGATATAACTTTTTGAAAACAAGACTTTATTTATGAATTGAGTATTTGATTCAACGAATGGTAATTACTCATTTAAAAATGGAATTTAACGTAAATTAGTACGTTATTAAAGTTAAATGAAAGCTGTAAACATTTGACTTAGAGAACAATTGAGTGAAATCTTAACTAATGTAAACTTCATCATATTGACATCCATAACTGTGAATCATAGGAAGAAGGTAAATAAATGAACTTAACCAAACTATTTATGTTGAATATTGAAAATTTGAATAAATAAATAGTTAAGAAAATTAAGGGAATGGGAATAAAAATTTATTTATAATTTGGAATTTTAATTACGGTGAAAAGGGTTAACTGCAATTAAAAGTAAGTTGAGATGGAAATCAAGTTATTTATTTAATTTGGTTTAAGATGAGAGTGTATAAGTATAAGATTAGGTAATTTGTGAGAATAAATTTATAATTCCCGAATAATAAGAAAACGCAGAGGTTAACATTGCGAAATTTATATACTTATAAATTTTAATTCACATCCAAGCTTGCTAAATTATTTGAAATTGATTGGATTATATAAGTAATGAAATTTGGCCAATATTTAAAGTTGAAAGAAAATTTGGATTTTATGATTTATTTTAATTTATTTAATAAATATTAAAAATAGCCATTTTTGTCACGGACTCGGATTTCGACGAAACCAGTTTCATCGGATCCGTAACGGTGAATTATAATAATGTTTCAAGTTTCGTAGTGATCGGACTTGTCGTTTGATCGTACGGACTCGAAACGCCTTGAAATTTACGCATTTTGAAATCAATGTGAAATTTTTGTTTTTTGGCATAACTTCTTCATACGATCGAATTTGGTCGCGAAACTTTTTCCATTGCGTTCAGAATATTTTAAAACACCTATTTGGATATATAGTTTTAACAAATCCGACTCCGGAGGCATAGCGGGCTTTTTGGACCATGGTTTGTCACGCACGTTCGCGTATCCAGTCTAGCTACCCTACCTCTAGCCTATCTATAAATATACATCTATAAACCCTAGCTCCTTTCTTTTTCATTTGCTGTACGTTCATTTCTTCACTCTTTTCTCTTCCCCAAATGCATACATCTCAGATCCAATTCCAGATCCATCCACAGTTCAAAAATCAAAAGTCAAAACTCAAAAATTTCAGAAAATTCCAGAAAAAATATATGTTGAAGTATTCGATACGCGTAAAATACTGGTGAAATTCGTTTTTCAATTGGAGCTGTCGTTCATCCAGAATAAATTCAAACAGCCCCAAAACCGTTCATCATCGTCGCGCAAAAAGTTGTCGGATCGGAAAAACATTTCTGGGTTTTGGAGAGGGAACCGAGGGGATCGCATCTATGTATTTTGTTTGGCGTTTCGACGGTTGGATGCGGAGAATTTTTCGATTTGGGTTGTGAAGGAAGGGCGGGCTGTAGTGTTTCACGCGATTATGCTCTGTAGCCTGCGTGCGCATGAAGGCGGTGACGTGGCGAAGGATAGTGGGAGGGTGAGTTTGTGTCGTTTATTTATTTGAATTCAATCATCATTTTTCGCCATAACTTTCTCATACGAAGTCGGATTCACACGAAATTTTTTTTGTTAGGATCGTAATTTAATTCCGGACTCGATGACGCTAGTTTGGACGAATTCTGAGACGGACGAATTTTGGGTTTAAATCGGGTTTGAATTCGATTTAAATTCAAAAGGTGAGTGTTTTAACCCACTCACAATTACTAGAAGCTTTTATGTTTGTTAAATAAATTTTAGAAATGAAAAGAAATTTATTTATGAGCTTTTGGCATGTTATTTCATTCATATCTGTTGAATTGCATTTTATTAAATTTAACTCTAAATTTAATTGATTTATTGCGTATTAATTGGCTGTTAGAAATTATTGTTTGCATATGAACTGCTAGTTAACAGTTATATAAATTATCACTGAATATAAACTGTTAGATTAATAGTTGATAAATATAATTTGAGATAAAACTGCAAATTATTACCTGTTGTATATTACCAAACATATATGGTTATTGACTGATATTGATTGATGTTTGTGATTGGATGATGGATGTGTTGTTGAATGGATGTTTTATTTGGATATTATTAAACTGCAAGTTAGTATGCATTTTTCATTTTTCGGGATTGTGGTTTGAAATGATAAAACCGCAAAGTTTATTTTTAAATTGCGGATTGAAATGATAAATATCCGTATCACTTGACCATAGGATAGAAAATTATATACAGGCACCGCGGTCTATATATAACTATTTTAATGTGATTTCTATGGTTTGGATGGAATACGGTTTATAATAATCTTAAATTTTATATTGTATAAATATTTTTCTTCCGTATTTATGTACATGAAAAGTTGGAAATTTTGAAATAAAAAGGTGTATAAATTCCCTTAGTAAAATGGAAGAAAATTTAGAAAATGGAGTTGGATAAATTTATATCATATGTTTAAATGTTAAGTTTGGAAATTTAAGATATGATATTTATAATTGGATTTTTCCCAAGATAAATTGAAATGAATATTCTAATATGAATTTGAATTGGAAAAATATTCTAATATAATTGGAATCGAAAAATACATATGTTTTATTACTAGAAATTGGAGTTGTTTAAGGATTTATGTGAATATTCAAACTAAATAATAAAACATTTAATTTGTTGAAAGAATATATTCTAATTTTAGTTTTTGAATATTAATACTCCAATGGATTTATATATATGGAAATTGAAATGGTTTTGGAACTTAAGAGTGATATCTAAATTATGGTTTTAACTTTAGATAAAGAAATATTTCCATAAAGCCATATAACTTATTTCTTTACCAAGTGACAGTAAAGTTAAGCCTTTGAAATTCATATACCGTTGAATATCCAAACCATTTGAGTTTTAAAGTTATGGTTTGAAATTATGGATTTCCAAAAATATTATGCTTTGAAAATATTCGATTTTCAGATATTATGAAGTTAAAGCCTTTTTATTATTGGAAAGGAATTATATTTGGGATAAGTGGTAAAATATGGTTTTGGGTTATGGAATGATATCGTAATATTATGGTTTTGAAATGGATTATATTCTGGTTTTAAAAGTATAAACTGTTTTAAATAACCGCGGTGTTATAATAACGATGGGTTGGCAAAGAGACCGGGATCGGATATGGACATACTCTCTGTCGATACCGAAAACCACTTTGACTAACCGTGTACGCGGTGGAGATTCCAGAATGAAGTAGGTGGTGGCGACGTTTCCTGTAAGGTAAATACGTGGACCCAACTCCCGTGAGTTGGCATAAGGTGGCTAAAACAGGAGCGATTCTCAGGCCAATGAGGTCATTCCTCTGATCGGACGCTCCTCTTCGATATTATACTTTGACTTGGATTGATTCAGTGGCCACTTCTATATTTTGATTTTGGGGGAGTTAGTTCGAGGTGGGCGGCAGCTGCGCGCTGCGCGTTACCATCAGCCTGGATAGCAATTGGTATATCTACCCTGGCATTGCCTAGTTGTGCCGTGTCACCTACCCTATCGCGCCTTGTACGAGTTTGGTTTTCTCCCGTAGCCCGTGTGGTATCCTCTAGTGGCTTCCCGATCAGGAGGGACTATGATATTGGATGGACTACTGGGACTATTACGTGTTAAGGGCTATATGGGTAACCCCTTAACGCTATTAAAAAGTAAGTTTATTTTATAAATAGACACTATTATAATAGCGCAATATACTACATAGTAAATAGTTTAAACGGATCCTTAGGAGATGTAAATCCCGAGTATCTCTTGAGTTACTGCACTCATATTTATGTCTGTTTATTTAACTCACATAAGATATTCTAGTCTGACTCGAGTGTTTTTGTCTTTTCAAATTCGCTCGGGTCAGTCCGAGCATTTCAGGATAGCAGGTTTAGCTTTGGAGGACGAAGACGAAGATTCAGCATTATTTTATATATATAGTATTGCACCACACACTCTCTATATTCCGCTGCATTGTTGTATTGGTATGTGTAACTCTGATGTTCATTGTATAAGTGAAATAACTGTTTTGTAAACTGTTTTGAACTGTATATTTATTATTATATTTTATCCTTCCGCTGTGAGATTCTATTTGTTTTATTCCTTCTCTGTTATTCTTATTTACCCCATAACAATCCGCCCTTGCGTATGCTTTGAATTGGCACGTGTGTCGTTTTAAAGTGTGCGAAAAGGCGGGACGTTACAGTTGGTATCAGAGCTTTGGTTTAGCGATACACCTTGGCTTTGTGGGGTTTGACTCTTTGTTAATAGGGTAGTAATATCCTATGGGAGTCGCTGAGTGTATATATAAGAGAGAGCGTACTTGTTAGTATTAATAAAAAGATTTTAATATTGTGTTAATCTGTTCCGCTTTGTATTTATAAATTCTGGTTGATGCATGGGACGCTATGTCATCAATAGGGATTTCTAAACACTTAATAGGACAGACCGACATAATATTTGTTTTAATATAGGTGAATGAAATAATTTTGCCTATTATATTTTCTATATATAAAAATATTTTATAAAGATATATATATATATATATATATTTGGTTGCTATAGATTGGATGTTAGGCAATAAACATATTTATAATAATTGAAGCTAAGTGAAATTATAATAAACCAAATTGGAGATTTTAGAACTTAAGTCCGGGATTTTTGAAATGTGCTTTCAAAGAATTTATGAAAAGTAATGATTTGGTTTATAAGGAATTTCTTATATAAAAAGTATAATTTGGAAGTATGATAATATTGTCATATATATATTTTCCGATATGAATATTCCATTTTAAATTTCGGGAAAATTGTTTTAAAAGAAGATTTTGGAGAAATAAATTCTGTACTTTTCTCTCTGTCGCTGGAAAATAATTTCGGTGATGACGGCCGCATCATCGACTTTCATTTTCGAGTTTCGAAGGGGAAAGGCCACTGTAGTAAATTCTACTGCAGATTTATTTTGAAATTTCTAAAAATTTTCTTTTATTGTTCTAAATATAATTAGAGATATAAAAGTTGTAAGAACTTATTTATCTATTATTTTGAAATAAATTGAAATTTAACCCGGTATTTAATTCTAAATTTTTCCGTTAATTAATTGTTTAAAATTTGTTAGTGAAATAAAAGTTAAGTAATAAATGAATTGAAACCTCTAATTGAAATAAGAGAATAACTGCAAAGCTATAAAGAGGAATTTGCATACATATGAGACAATGGGTAATATGAATAAACATTAAATTTAATTAAAAGAATGGAGATTAAACTTGTATAAGTTCAATTGCAATTTCCTTAACATAAATAACTTACCCAAATATAGAAGTTGAAGTGTTAAATGAGAAACTGGAATTGAATATTTTACAAGTAGGAATTTAGGAAAAATGAAGTATTCAATAAATTACTGTTATAATAAGAATTTATTGGTTTAAACTTAAGTGATAATTGAAATTTTACCCAAATTAAAGGTGAGTATTATTAATAGGTGATTTTAACTTAAGTAAATAAAATGAAATTCTATAATAAATAAAGATTGATGTGTAGGGTTATAAACTTAAGTATGTTTTAAAATGCTACTAGTAATATAATAAAAAGTAGGTAATATAAATAAATGTCTGTAAACCCTAGATAATGAATTAATAAGATCCTTTATTTATAAAAATGGAGGTTTTAAGGTTAATAATTTAAGTGTAAGTAGAGGGTTACTGTAATTAAATATAATAAAACGTAAACATTAAATAAAGGAATGAAATTAAGGGTAAGTAGTATAAATAGATGATATAAACCTTAGTCAATAAATTGGAATACAATATAATGAATTTTGTAATAAATGGAAAATAAAACTTGTAAGAACAAAGAAATCCCTCATAAAGGAAGGGAAGAAAAATCAAACCACTGAAGTATGAAATAAATGTATAATAAGCTATTTTGGTGTTGATTTGAATTGTTTGGTTGATGTATGGTTGTTGGGTAAGGAATTTTGAAGTTGTGGGATGGAGAAATAATCTATCTTTGTTCCATCTAAGACTGTTGAGCAACGGATGCACTTGATAGTTATTCTTCATTCGTACAACTTCAGAATCTGAACCCGAACAACTAATTGTCGTTTGATTTAAATGATTGGTTGTTGTATGTGGTTGTGCTGTTTGTTAAAATGTATGGTTGTTGCATTTGATTGAGTATGAATGATTGAATCCACTTGAATAGTTCATTTAAAATAAATATTTAACCTTTTAGATTTTATTAGTAAATACAGGTGTTGGAAGCAACTGCTACTGCTGTTGGTTCCAAAATAATAAAGCGTATATTGCCCGACAATAGGTACGTTTTCGGATTACGTTTAAAGCGATATTTTATATATTTTCCCATGTTGGGATATTTTATTTTGGATATATATGTAATATATTTGTATATTTGGATATTATATTTTCTCCAGAGTCCCTCCGTACAAAGGAGACTCTGCCGAAATTTTTCGTAAATTTTGGACTTAGAATTTTGTTGAGAATATTTTTCCAACTTTAATAATTCAAGTATTAAAGGATATAATAATTATAAAACCAGTGTATTTCATTTAAGGAAATTAATCCAGTAAAATATAAGTTAATATTTGAAGTAAAATGCACTGTTATTCTTCCTCCTCCCTTCTTTCCTTTTCGGGGACGAAAAGTTTTGAGTGGGGGAGATTGTAACGACCTGATAAATTTATGATATTTTTATAAATTTAATTTATATGTTTGCTAATTTAATCCAGTATAAAATTAAAGTCTTAGGATTTTAAAAGGATGAATGTAGGAGTTAGATAGTAACTGTAATTACAGGTAGAGATTTAAAAGGTTATATGACATAGATTTGAAAATAACTGAAAGTTGTGTTGTAGTTATAAGTCTTAATTTGTTGGTTTAATGGTATTAATGTAACAATAACTGAATTGGATTACATACACACAAACATTTGAAAAATTTATTAGGTGGACTAAATTGGTTAAAGTTCATAAGTTGTGCATTTCAATTTAGTAGAAATTCTAAACGATAAACGAAGATTTAAATAAACGCTAAATTAAAACTATGTAAAATGGTGACTTAAGGCCTAGTTATAGGAATTGGAATATAATCCAAAATTTAATTAATGATAGTAACGTAGTATTAGCTAATAAATAGATTTCAATGCAGTAACCAAATGAAAGGAATAGGAATGAATATATATATTGAATAGGAATGAATATATATATTGGTTTGAAATGAAATAAAAATGTGTCACATTTAGATGGAGTAAAATTTAAGAAACCTATAAATGTGGAATCGGTAAACATTTGTAAAAAAAAAATATTGCCTAGAATAAAATTCATTTAATATAAGAATTCAAAGGTGGAAGATTTACATTTGGATTGAAAGGTATAATTAACTGAATTGGTGATTTGGGAATTTAATCCAAGGGTTACTCTAAAAATAAATACGGATAAAAAGAGGTTAAACTAAGGAGGGGCATTAATTGATTTTAAGGCTTATTTAATACGTTAATAGGCAAGACTCCGCATTCATACATTTATACAAAGCTAAATAGAAGCACAAGTGTGATATAATGTAAAGAGATGGATATCAACCTTTATTTATATGTTAATGGGATTTAATTTCTATTGTATAAAAACCGCAATTTAATGAAGATTGAAATAGCTAATTCATACGTTAGTTGATTTAGCTGGAATATGAAGATATTTAATGGAATAGTGAAATCAAATGGGAATGGGTTTCCATTGTTCATTTGAATTCACATTCATCATAAAAACTTATTTGAAAACCAAAGGAATAATAAAGGAATCAAGACTTAATTAGTAATTTGGATTTAAGACATGGCAATTTGGATTTATTGCAACATTTAATACCATAGAATTTAGTAAAGCTTATTCAAATTTTAGTTGACCATTTGTGATATAACTTTTTGAAAACAAGACTTTATTTATGAATTGAGTATTTGATTCAACGAATGGTAATTACTCATTTAAAAATGGAATTTAACGTAAATTAGTACGTTATTAAAGTTAAATGAAAGCTGTAAGCATTTGACTTAGAGAACAATTGAGTGAAATCTTAACTAATGTAAACTTCATCATATTGACATCCATAACTGTGAATCATAGGAAGAAGGTAAATAAATGAACTTAACCAAACTATTTATGTTGAATATTGAAAATTTGAATAAATAAATAGTTAAGAAAATTAAGGGAATGGGAATAAAAATTTATTTATAATTTGGAATTTTAATTACGGTGAAAAGGGTTAACTGCAATTAAAAGTAAGTTGAGATGGAAATCAAGTTATTTATTTAATTTGGTTTAAGATGAGAGTGTATAAGTATAAGATTAGGTAATTTGTGAGAATAAATTTATAATTCCCGAATAATAAGAAAACGCAGAGGTTAACATTGCGAAATTTATATACTTATAAATTTTAATTCACATCCAAGCTTGCTAAATTATTTGAAATTGATTGGATTATATAAGTAATGAAATTTGGCCAATATTTAAAGTTGAAAGAAAATTTGGATTTTATGATTTATTTTAATTTATTTAATAAATATTAAAAATAGCCATTTTTGTCACGGACTCGGATTTCGACGAAACCAGTTTCATCGGATCCGTAAAGGTGAATTATAATAATGTTTTAAGTTTCGTAGCGATCGGACTTGTCGTTTGATCGTACGGACTCGAAACGCCTTGAAATTTACGCATTTTGAAATCAATGTGAAATTTTTGTTTTTTGGCATAACTTCTTCATACGATCGAATTTGGTCGCGAAACTTTTTCCATTGCGTTCAGAATATTTTAAAACACCTATTTGGATATATAGTTTTAACAAATCCGACTCCGGAGGCATAGCGGGCTTTTTGGACCATGGTTTGTCACGCACGTTCGCGTATCCAGTCTAGCTACCCTACCTCTAGCCTATCTATAAATATACATCTATAAATCCTAGCTCCTTTCTTTTTCATTTGCTGTACGTTCATTTCTTCACTCTTTTCTCTTCCCCAAATGCATACATCTCAGATCCAATTCCAGATCCATCCACAGTTCAAAAATCAAAAGTCAAAACTCAAAAATTTCAGAAAATTCCAGAAAAAATATATGTTGAAGTATTCGATACGCGTAAAATACTGGTGAAATTCGTTTTTCAATTGGAGCTGTCGTTCATCCAGAATAAATTCAAACAGCCCCAAAACCGTTCATCATCGTCGCGCAAAAAGTTGTCGGATCGGAAAAACATTTCTGGGTTTTGGAGAGGGAACCGAGGGGATCGCATCTATGTATTTTGTTTGGCGTTTCGACGGTTGGATGCGGAGAATTTTTCGATTTGGGTTGTGAAGGAAGGGCGGGCTGTAGTGTTTCACGCGATTATGCTCTGTAGCCTGCGTGCGCATGAAGGCGGTGACGTGGCGAAGGATAGTGGGAGGGTGAGTTTGTGTCGTTTATTTATTTGAATTCAATCATCATTTTTCGCCATAACTTTCTCATACGAAGTCGGATTCACACGAAATTTTTTTTGTTAGGATCGTAATTTAATTCCGGACTCGATGACGCTGGTTTGGACGAATTCTGAGACGGGCGAATTTTGGGTTTAAATCGGGTTTGAATTCGATTTAAATTCAAAAGGTGAGTGTTTTAACCCACTCACAATTACTAGAAGCTTTTATGTTTGTTAAATAAATTTTAGAAATGAATAGAAATTTATTTATGAGCTTTTGGCATGTTATTTCATTCATATCTGTTGAATTGCATTTTATTAAATTTAACTCTAAATTTAATTGATTTATTGCGTATTAATTGGCTGTTAGAAATTATTGTTTGCATATGAACTGCTAGTTAACAGTTATATAAATTATCACTGAATATAAACTGTTAGATTAATAGTTGATAAATATAATTTGAGATAAAACTGCAAATTATTACCTGTTGTATATTACCAAACATATATGGTTATTGACTGATATTGATTGATGTTTGTGATTGGATGATGGATGTGTTGTTGAATGGATGTTTTATTTGGATATTATTAAACTGCAAGTTAGTATGCATTTTTCATTTTTCGGGATTGTGGTTTGAAATGATAAAACCGCAAAGTTTATTTTTAAATTGCGGATTGAAATGATAAATATCCGTATCACTTGACCATAGGATAGAAAATTATATACAGGCACCGCGGTCTATATATAACTATTTTAATGTGATTTCTATGGTTTGGATGGAATACGGTTTATAATAATCTTAAATTTTATATTGTATAAATATTTTTCTTCCGTATTTATGTACATGAAAAGTTGGAAATTTTGAAATAAAAAGGTGTATAAATTCCCTTAGTAAAATGGAAGAAAATTTAGAAAATGGAGTTGGATAAATTTATATCATATGTTTAAATGTTAAGTTTGGAAATTTAAGATATGATATTTATAATTGGATTTTTCCCAAGATAAATTGAAATGAATATTCTAATATGAATTTGAATTGGAAAAATATTCTAATATAATTGGAATCGAAAAATACATATGTTTTATTACTAGAAATTGGAGTTGTTTAAGGATTTATGTGAATATTCAAACTAAATAATAAAACATTTAATTTGTTGAAAGAATATATTCTAATTTTAGTTTTTGAATATTAATACTCCAATGGATTTATATATATGGAAATTGAAATGGTTTTGGAACTTAAGAGTGATATCTAAATTATGGTTTTAACTTTAGATAAAGAAATATTTCCATAAAGCCATATAACTTATTTCTTTACCAAGTGACAGTAAAGTTAAGCCTTTGAAATTCATATACCGTTGAATATCCAAACCATTTGAGTTTTAAAGTTATGGTTTGAAATTATGGATTTCCAAAAATATTATGCTTTGAAAATATTCGATTTTCAGATATTATGAAGTTAAAGCCTTTTTATTATTGGAAAGGAATTATATTTGGGATAAGTGGTAAAATATGGTTTTGGGTTTTGGAATGATATCGTAATATTATGGTTTTGAAATGGATTATATTCTGGTTTTAAAAGTATAAACTGTTTTAAATAACCGCGGTGTTATAATAACGATGGGTTGGCAAAGAGACCGGGATCGGATATGGACATACTCTCTGTCGATACCGAAAACCACTTTGACTAACCGTGTACGCGGTGGAGATTCCAGAATGAAGTAGGTGGTGGCGACGTTTCCTGTAAGGTAAATACGTGGACCCAACTCCCGTGAGTTGGCATAAGGTGGCTAAAACAGGAGCGATTCTCAGGCCAATGAGGTCATTCCTCTGATCGGACGCTCCTCTTCGATATTATACTTTGACTTGGATTGATTCAGTGGCCACTTCTATATTTTGATTTTGGGGGAGTTAGTTCGAGGTGGGCGGCAGCTGCGCGCTGCGCGTTACCATCAGCCTGGATAGCAATTGGTATATCTACCCTGGCATTGCCTAGTTGTGCCGTGTCACCTACCCTATCGCGCCTTGTACGAGTTTGGTTTTCTCCCGTAGCCCGTGTGGTATCCTCTAGTGGCTTCCCGATCAGGAGGGACTATGATATTGGATGGACTACTGGGACTATTACGTGTTAAGGGCTATATGGGTAACCCCTTAACGCTATTAAAAAGTAAGTTTATTTTATAAATAGACACTATTATAATAGCGCAATATACTACATAGTAAATAGTTTAAACGGATCCTTAGGAGATGTAAATCCCGAGCATCTCTTGAGTTACTGCACTCATATTTATGTCTGTTTATTTAACTCACATAAGATATTCTAGTCTGACTCGAGTGTTTTTGTCTTTTCAAATTCGCTCGGGTCAGTCCGAGCATTTCAGGATAGCAGGTTTAGCTTTGGAGGACGAAGACGAAGATTCAGCATTATTTTATATATATAGTATTGCACCACACACTCTCTATATTCCGCTGCATTGTTGTATTGGTATGTGTAACTCTGATGTTCATTGTATAAGTGAAATAACTGTTTTGTAAACTGTTTTGAACTGTATATTTATTATTATATTTTATCCTTCCGCTGTGAGATTCTATTTGTTTTATTCCTTCTCTGTTATTCTTATTTACCCCATAACAATCCGCCCTTGCGTATGCTTTGAATTGGCACGTGTGTCGTTTTAAAGTGTGCGAAAAGGCGGGACGTTACAAATAACAACCATTCATAAGCAATGATCCATAATCATATTATTTATAATCAATTTAAATTAAATTAAATTAATTACATCATCTTTAATTAATTTAAAATGAATTAAATTAATTACTTACACAATATAAATCTTGCTTACATTATCATTAATTAATTACAAATTAATTAATTGATTAACATCTAATTTATCATCTTAATTAATCAATCCTGATTAATTATACTATAATTAATTTCACAAAATTAATTACCCTAAACCAAATACAGTAATCAACCTTTAATTACTTCATTAATTAATTAATTATAATTAATTACATTTAACCTTAATTAATTACAATTAATTAATTATCCTTAATTACTTATTATTGATTAATTAATATTAATTAATCAATCTTAATTACATCATTAATTATATTAATTAAAGATTCTTAATTATATTTAATTAATTACTCTATTACTTTCAGTAATTAATCTCACTTAATCCATAATTATTAATCACCTTTGATTAATTTCAATCTGTAATTAACTACCCTTAATTACTTATCAAATTAATTATATCTTAATTAAATTCTTTAATTAATCACTTGATTAATTATACAAAATAATGTAATCTAAATTATTTTCAAAATCCAAACATCATTCATTAATTATATCCAGTAAATATCTTTAATTACTTCACTGAGTAATTTTACTTTATTAATTACATCAAGTAATTACTATCAATTCCAATGATTAAAATTAATTAAACTTAATTAATTAATTTAAACCAGCCTCAATAAACTCCATTAATTACATTAAGTAATTAATGTCATAATTACTTCCATTTAAGTAATTAGACTTAAATAAATTTTACAATTTATTATTATTAATTAATCAATTTAATTAATTATTAAAAATTAATCATATTAATTATTAAATAAACTTTAGTTAATGACCATCATTAACTATTATTTATTCTTTAATTACTTCTTAATTAACTCTAATTTAAATTAATCCAAATTATTAATTAAATAAATTAAATAAATATGTTATTCCTTAATTATCCAATTTATTTAATTATATTTAATATCTTAATAATTTCGAAGATAACCCATTCCTTATATAAATATTAAAGTGTACTTAGAATATTTAAATTCTAATTTCATTTTGAATCTAAAATTCAAGATAATATTTATTAAAGCATTATCCAACTTAAATTCATTTATATTTCTTTTTAGAATAAATGTAAATAACATTTAAAACTTATATAAGATGATTCTTAATCAATTTGCTTAATTTCATTTAAATTAAGTTAAATTACACTACCATTTAAATTTCAAATTCAAGTTAAAAATCACTTAACTTTACTTTATAAACCCTTTTTTAATGACCTCATTCCTAAAGAAAATCAAATTAAAGTATTGGTTTGAAAACAATTTTACTCCTAATTAACAATTTAAATTTAAACTAGTTTGAAAACATTCAAATTTTAAAAACTTATTCAAAATCCCAGATTTTTAATTCAATACACTTGAAACCATTCCTTATTCAAATCATTTGTATTAAAGCTTGAATTAAACTTTTTGAATTTAACCTTGATTTTAAAATCCTTTGTTTAAAAATACAAATTTGTTTTTAAAACCTGAAGATTTAAAGATCTTAAGAAAAATGAACTTAAATTTAGATTCAAACTGCTGTTTTGAATCATGATTCAAATTTCAAAATGAAATTTAAATTTACAGGTAACTGTCAGGTTTTATTACTTATTTTCAAACTGAAAACCACTTTAAATTTTTAAACATGACTCAGATTTAAAATCTTTACTTCCATTTGAAATTCAGTGTTTAAATTTTATTTTAAATTTAAACAGAAGAACAGGTTACTGCTAAAACCTGTACCCAAACTAAACTTCACCCTGCCCACATCTGCTTTGAGTCATCAGACTCTTTTCTTCGAGCAAAACACATGAATACCCGAGTTACACTTCGAGTACAATACACCACTATACCCATAAAACAACAGGCTAACCAAAAATTGCACGATGCACGTGCACCGTGCCTCTGGCCATCAAACTCCTTCTCCGGTGACCTCCAACCATCAACGACCATCCCCTAAGTCCAATGCTATAATCACCTCGCACCTATTCAATTCGAACTTGAATTCGAGTTAATTTCCAAACCTGGAAACAAAAGAGAACAAAACTTCACCAAACCTGTCAAATCTTCATCCTCCACCTTCAGGCCACCGGCATGCCTACGATTCCGGCTACAAGTCCATCCACCAACCTACTATCATCCCCCAAAAACTCAAACAACTCGATCACTCCTTCTTGAAGAACTGGCCAAAAAAAATTATCTATCTAAAACTAGGGTTCTACCAGAAATTACATCACCGCAACCACCATGTTGAAGTTCATCGCTATCTAGCATTTTCCAAGCTTCACTGGTCACACCTCCCTCTATCAGAAGAATCCCGACACTCTCAACCCCATAGATCACCAGAAACCACTACATTTCCCTTTTCTGTTCAACAGAAAATTGCTTCCCAAACCCCTTGATTTAAAATGCTGATTTTTGATTTAAAAATCTTGTTTTAGTCTAGGTATTCAAATTAAGATCCTAGATTTATAAACTAAAATGTTTGGATTTTCCTTTATTCAAAGTTTGCTTTGCTTTTTAAAATACCCAGTAAGATTTCTAATTTTATTTAACTTAAATAATACTTCAAAAACTTATCTTGGATAAAACAATCAAGTTTTGTTTAAAACTTGAATCTTGACACGGCTTTAATCAAGAGGTATGATTTTTAATCCCAAAAACTAGAGCTTGAATTAGGAACAGAGTGGTTACAGGAATGTTTACCATACACACATCTTACATGTATAAACATACAGATAATTACATTCACTCACATAAGCATATTATAGTCACAGCATAATGTATTCAAGTATACATTCAACACATTTTATCACAGAGATTTAATCCTGCAACTTATTTATAAATTTAAACTTTAAAAACAGAATGTTACTCACCTGTTAATTAAAAGACAGAGCCTCCATTGTTTATCATCTTGCTTAAAAAAAATGCTCTTGCTCCTGGATTCATAAAATTGCAGGTCTTTTAACTTGCAAATGTGCAGATTGCCTTGAATTCCAGAGACACAAAAGCTTTTATATTTGAAAAGAATATGCAGTATTGCTTGCATATGAAATGCAAGCTACAGATTTACTTGCATTTTCAAATTGAAGATGGTTTTGGGTTTTGAAGGGAATTTTACAGATTTTTTTGTTTTGTTTTTGAACATGGATTTGAACAAAAAAAATGATTTGCATGCAGGCTTTGTTTCAGGTTTGTGGAGTGGATTGAATATGTTTCAGATTTTTGGTTTTTCCATTGTTTCTTAGCTTTAGATTTGAAAAAGAAATAAAAATGAAAGAGAATTTGTTTATACGTTAAAACTGAAATTGAACTTTATTAAACAAATAAAAGAAAACCAAATTAATTGACACCTGTCTCAAATTTCTACAATTGTCAATTTCCTTACATTATTTGCTAACATGTGTTATATTGTGTCTTAATACTCTTACACTTGTTATTAATGTTAATAAGCTACATATTTAGTTAACTTGTATTTTAAATTAGATGTTTAATATAAGATATGTTTAGTTAATGAGTTAACATGCATTTATTTACATGTATATAGATTTTAAAATAAAATAAATCAAACTATATTTATAAAATTAAACTTATACAAATATTTCAAAATAAAAACAAATTAAAAACATTTATACTTTAGAATTAAAACTTTGAATTCAAGTTTCAAAATAAATTTTTGAAATCCGGTTTATTTACAAATACAACTACAAATTTTGAATTTTGAAAAAAACAATAATTTTTATAATTAAAAAAAATTTATTCATTGAAACAATGTATTATTATATTTTAGAATAACAATATTTAATAACTATAAACAACTTATAAAAGAAATTACCTTCTTTATTAATAAATTATTTATTTTATCACATGATATTTAAAAGATAATCAAAATGACCTTATTGTTATTTATTTAAATTTAAACTTGAGTTAATATTTTAAATCATTTCAATATTTATCTTATGTATTTAAAACCTTATTTATTTATTAAATAACCTTTTAAAAGTTTAACTATTAAATAAAATCATAATTCAAAATTTTACTAAATATATATAATTTTATAGAAAACGGGATTTATTTATTAATTGAATTTAAAACAATACCTATTTACAATATATACAATATTCTATATATATATTATAAACGTAAACAATTTATTAGATTTAAAAAGATAAAATCTATCAAATAACTATTTATTTTATTGAATTATTAAATTAATTCAAATCTTATTACAAAGATTATTAAATCAATTTAATTTTTATTTCAGATTATTAAATTGATATTGCTTTCAAATTCCGGGTCATCACACTGTGTCTGTGATAATGTGATTATTTATTTACTGTATATGTCAGTTTTGCCAATTTTAAATTAACAATTCAGTATTTTGAATTATTCAAGTCCGACATGTGCGGATGCGAATAGTCCAAAATAGCGGGTCGTTACAGTTGGTATCAGAGCTTTTGGTAGCTCTAGGGAAAACTCGACATATAAGGTAAATGTATTTACAGAATCACTTCCACTCGGGTTTCAATCTCTTCTCCTTGACTTAGTTCCTTTGAATTTTGGAACGTTCTCTGTGGTTCCAAAATTCATTCGTGTCCTTCACTATTCGTCTTCTTTCAACTATGGAGCATCCCATAACTCCACTTCGAATGATATTTATAATAAATTGGCGGTCTCGCCAATCTTCGAATTATTTGTAAATGGGTGAAACTCCTTTACAATAAGCATTGATTTACCAGAGATTTTTGTATCCTCGGTTTGAGATGCTATTTATCTCCTGATATGCCTAAATTCTATTTCTTGAGATCGAATGTCGATTTGCCTCGGAATTCTGCATCCATCTTATTCTTTAAGTCACGGTCGACCGGGTTAAGGTTGCCATTGAATTAAATAAGTTTATCCATCTCCCGGTTCGGTTAATTGAATCATCTTATCATTCCTTTCGAACTTATATTCGAATCAAAATTCTCTTTGATTTGATTTCCATAAAATTTGAATCTCTATACTTATTTTGAAATCCATTATTGTATGTCGAGCGAGGAAGGTTTTGTAAATTTATATTTAAAATGTTTTAATATATATTGTGTTGTTTGGGTTGTTGATGTTGATTTAGATTTTCGATCGATTCGTCTTATCAACGATATCGATAGAATTTCTAAAACACTTGAGCAGAGTAAACTGACACAATATTGTTTTCAAATTTAGTTAATAAAATAATATTGAATGATTTTATTATATATAAGTATATATTTTTTTGAAATTAAATGGTTAATGAGTTATTGTCCAAAATGATAATCTTTAATTTTCATTTATTGTTTTATAAATCATTGATTATTTCATAAAATAAATGAATGAATTTATAAAAATTTGGTTATAATTTGATTTGGAATTTGAAATGTATTTAAATCAAGACTTTGAGAATTTAATTTTCGATAATTTCGAGTTATGGTTTTAAAGTTTAAAATGTATATTAATTTAAAATATTTTTGAATAGAAATAGTTTGCAAGGAATTTTAACGATTAAATTTGAGCTCTTCCCATTTGTCCCTGGAAAATAATTTCGGTGATGACGGCCGCATCATCGACATTCATTTTCGAGTTTCGAAGTGGAGAGACTATTCTGTAGATTTGCTACGGTTTGTTTTGAAAATAAATCGAGTTGAATTTCTTAAAGTATGATTTGATTTGTAATATATATTGATGTATGTTTTAAAATTTGATTTGATATAATATATATTTATTTATCTTTAAAGAAATTTAAAGTTACTTGAAAATTTAATTCTTGAATTTATGATTATAGGTGATTTCAAATTATAAATTGAGGCAAAGATTTTGAATAAATATTTAACTTGAAATAACTGAATTGTAAAATTTTATTTGGATAATACTCAATTGCATTATATATAACTTACCTAAATTTTCAAAAGTTAACTATGTAATTGAATATTATACAGTAGAAAATGACATCAAAGGAATTTTTAAATAAATTTGAGTAGTTATAACAAGTGCAAATATACTTAATATATATGTGATAGGATATCAAGTGGAATTAATTAAACAATAATTTGAAATAAAGAAGAATTAAATTTGTCGAATAAAGTATGATTATAATAAATGACTATTCAAATGTATGATCTTTGAAATTGTTAATTTAAAGAAAATTGGATAATATATAATATAAATTGTATTTTAAATAAAATGTGAGTGCGTATAATAAATGTTATTCACTTCAATTTTAATTTTAAAATGTTTATGGAGATAAATAGAACAATAAGTTAATAGAATAATAAATGAGACAAATGAAATAAATTCTGTTTTGAGGGAATTAAATCAACTTAATGAAATACTTGAATTTGAAATCAATTATTAAGTATTAAGCAATTTAATTAAAATTTGTATGGTTTAAATTAATTTTTTATAATGTAACTCAAAACTGTTTTCTTTTGTTCGTTTCTATTCTCCTACTTCCTTCCTTTTCGGGGACGAAAAGTTTTGAGTGGGGGAGAGTGTAACAACCCGTAGATTTAACCGGTTTTAATAACGTTATTTTGTGGGAATTTAAATGACAAAATTTTGAAATAAAATTTGATATTTGAAATGCGTCTAGTTGAACATAGCAACTGGTAAATTTTCGTCCAAAAACACGAAAGTTTATTCCGTGCGTAAATTTACTTCAATTTAATCACTTAAAAAGCGATGAAAATAAAACTTTTTCAAAACCAAAATATTTTGACATAAAAAAATTCTAAACCATCTTCTGAGCAAGATGTCAGTTTGTCTTTTTTCAAATTTGGACATCTTTGGCCCCGTCGATCTTATTTTTCTGCGATTTTCTTGCATTTTTCGTAGTATAAAATTTTAAATTTTTATAATTCAATCGTACCAGTGATATCAGTATCCCTTTTTGATCGCCTCGTTGCGTTGATCTCTATGGTATATTAAATTGTTCAATTCGGTATCCGGTATATGGTGAAATCTACGAAACAGTTATCGGTTAGGTACCCGTTAGCTGATGTTTTTTTCTCTGTGACCTTTTGTTTTCCATTTATTTGTAAACCCATCCACTTCCTGTCTTCGATCTTTGCGTACATTGCTTTTAAAGAAATTAATTAATATATCGTATATTTTTGAGTTGAAATAACAGTTCATATTCTATATTCTTTGAAAACTGTTGCCTGGTTAGAATTTTGAACTCGTTTATACTTTTCCAAGCTTTCTTATATTATTACTAAAGGCTTCACCTAACCTACTGCTCTTCGTCTTCCTTTCTCTATGATTCACCACCGCACATTTTCCCATATAATCCATCATTTCTCACGGCCATTGCCATTACCTCGCTCCCTCTTCATCCAGCATTGTCGCCTACCCCCCAACCACCCAAACACCATCAGCCGCTTCAACCGAGCAGCCTTCCCACGCAAGCTCCGCCTCTCCAACTAAGGCCGACGGCCGTATGTCCCATGCGCCCACACCACCGTGAACCGCCGCATCCGAGGACTTCCTCCTCTCTCCCCTAAACCCGTAGCCGTACACCACCAAAGCAAGCCACAAACCCCAGCACCACTTCGACATGCAATACCCAAACCACGGTCGGCTTGTAACGCCCCACTCCGAGACCCACATTAGCAAAGAGTATTACAAGGTAATACCGTCTGCTAATACGGAGAATAGAGCTGGATAGGAGCGACCATCTATAGCCTTGTCTTAACTATCTATTGAATACGTCGATAAATGTAGCATTTTTTTTATGTGGATCGATGTAACAACCCGCATATTTATCGATTTTATATTTAAATATTTTATTTAAATATTTTATCATTCGTCGGATTTTAGTCCGAAAACCTACTTTTTGCATACGGTCGAATTAGGACTCGAGACCACCTCCATTGAGTTCAAAATGCCGTTTGCGACCTTTTTGAGTATAAGCTTCGATATGTTTGGAGAAAGTTGATTTTTACCACTTTTTCATTTAGGGCTTTGGTTTGGGCTGAGCCAATTAACCACTTACTAACTCAGTCCCAATCACCCTCTCCTCTTCATTACTTCATTCCAACTCCTCAAACTCAAGCTCCAACTGAAAATGGTGGAAAGGAAAGGGAATTAGAAACTCCAAGCCCTAGCTCCTCTTGCTAGCTCAAGTTCTTGCTCCAAAATCAAAGAGAACCCCTTGGTAAGCATCTCCTTCATCTTCTCCAACTCTTTCTCCATTCAATTTCAGAAATTTCCTAAACCTAATTTAGGGAATGTTTCTCTTTTAAGCTTAGATTCAAGCTTGTTGAGTTGGAATTGAAGAGTGCTTGTTCTTGCCATTGCTTCATAGCATCTTCTTCATTAATTTGGGTTCAAAGGTGAGATTTTTATCTCACATCTATGACTATAAGTATCTTTGGTTGTTAGGTATGAATTCCGAACAATTATTCATGTGCAATTGCTTTTGATTTGGATTAGATTTGTAAATATTCCAATTTTTGGTGTTTGAAGCCAATTCTCTAAAAATCCTAACCTTGGTGTTTGATCATGCTTTAGTAGGTGTTTCGGAGAGCCTATAAGGCTGGGTTGTAATTTGGCATAAATCCCTAGTCTTCGTCGCTCGTCCGATCGCTTCCGTTTTGGATTTTCGCCTATTTTTGGGCAAGGCTGATTTTTTGCCTACAGGGGGATTTCAGACGTCTGAACCCGATTTCAGACGTCTGGTTTCAAATTCAGACGTCTGGTTTGGAAATTTAGACGTCTGGAATTGGTCCCTGGAAAACGTAAAAAGGCAGAGAAGAAATCCAGATGTCTGGAAATCCAACCAGACGTCTGGCAGACGTCTAGTTTGAATTTTAGACGTCTGAAATGTGCAGTTTTGCCTATTTTGGCTATTTTTGAGTAAATTTCCAACTTTAATCGATTCGTGTTGTTTCCTATTTGTTGTTATCATCTATTATGACTTTGATGACCTTTCCTTTGGGAATTTTAGATATATCCACTTTGATGGATTTGATATCGATTTCTTTGGATTTTATTCACGTCTTCGAATGTGAATTTTGTAATTGGTTGTACTTACAATCTTCTTTGTGATTTGTCACTTCAAATATAAAGGTTTTCTATACTAGTAGTAAATATCAAAGCTCTTTCTTCAAATGATTTCAACTCTATTTTAATACCAAATTCGTTTATAAAACAGTTTTCCAATCTATTAGTATATACAAACCTTTACCTCACTCGTATGAGAAATCTAATTAAACGGCTTAGTAAAACAAGTGGTATGAAACGCTTGCGTTTACTTCGTCGGTTAATTCTTGGACTTGTTCGATTGAATCTCTTGTGACAATTTTCTAGTGGAGATTTACAGTTTGTTCGTAAATGTTTAAGTTAAGTAAGTGGTTATGGGACATGAGGCTAAACTTTTATATTTAGTAGCTTAGTGTAATTGACACTTCTCGTTGATCATGACGATCATCTTTGTGATTTAGACTAGCAATGTGCGATGTCTCTTTGTTTGCGAGGTTAGGCTAGACACCACTTCTGTGATTCCATTCACACATACCTTTTCGGTTAGCCTAGACACCACTTGTGTGATTCCATTCACACATACCTTTTCGGTTAGCCTAGACACCACTTGTGTGATTCTATTCACGCATACCTTTTTGGTTAGCCTAGACACCACTTGTGTGATTCCATTCACACATACCTTTTTGCTTTTTGGTTAGGCTAGACACCACTTGTGTGATTCCATTCACACATACTTTTTCGGTTAGCCTAGACACCACTTGTGTGATTCCACTCACACATACTTGTTTGTGACTTCTGGATTTCGTGTGTTGATTTCTGGAATTTATATCATTGACTTGTTATGAGTACAGGTTTAGGGTATGATGCCCTCTTTGGATCTTTGAGAAGATTCTTGTGATATTGATTAATCTTTTGTTGATTATCATTTACATGCTTATAGTAGTATGCCATTATGGATATTATGTTTATGCCATATCTTGTATGTTATATCGTGTCATCTGATATTTATAGCTAGACTGATCCGTTTATTATTTTCTTATGAAATAATACTCGGGTCAGACCGAGATGTTACAGGTGCTTCCGCTTGACTTCCTTCCGGGATTTGCTTCTCTGACTTTTGATTAACTACTTTAGTTTAGTAGTTTTTTTGTTGTACATATTTGAGATATGGACCATATGATGTATATTTACTCTTTTGTATAGCACGTGTTGCTATTCTTTTGTATTATTGTGGATCTTATTTGACCACTACTCTGATATATACTTTTATGTGTAATATTCATATCTATTTCCGCCTTTGTGATATGAATTGTCTGTGACTGATTTGTGTTATGTTTATTTCTATATTTGTTTCCGAAGACCTTTATAGCCACTGTGTAGTAGCTTTGAGTTCGTGTCGGTATGTCCGATTTCCTCTTGAGATGAAAAGTTATATTTTTATCCGGTATATCGGTACTCGCACAAAGCAATTATACAGATGGTCGCTCCTCAACAGCCTTATTCTCCATGCTAGTTGACAGCATTCACAGTAGTGTTCTTGGCTAGCGTGGGTATAGAGGTGGGGCGTCACAGCTTGGTATCAGAGCCAAACTTCGGAACAATGTAGAATAATTTAACAAGGATCATCGTCCTAAGTCCATCTTAGGAGTCGTGCTTTAGAAATTAATTCGAGTCTTCGTACCGATTCATCCTATTTTCTTTATGATTCCTTGTTTTATCTATCAAGAATTGCTTGATATTTATCTTGAGAATAACTTTTTCTTCTTCTTTATTTCTTTCTTAAAGAAGAGAAATGGTTAGGCCTGGCCGTCCCAACACCGGTCAATCTAGTGCAACTCCCCAAGATGGAGTTTTTATGACTATACAGCAACTCCTTGACCTCGTTACAAATGCTCAAGCAGCTGGAGCTAACCCAGAACCTACTCACCCAAAGTCGGGATTTGCACGCTTATGCAGCGATTACACTAATTTGGGTGGGAAGCCATTCAAAGGTTCGGAAACTATCATCGAGGTCCAGGCGTGGTTAAAATCATGCGATCGAATCTTTTCTCGCATGAACCTTATCGATCTCCACCGCGTTCAGGTGGCTTCCAGCATGCTCCAAGAGAGAGCATTGGACTGGTACGAACTCCTTGTTTCAGAAATTAATGAAGCGGATCTCACCTGGGAGCAATTTCAGGGACGCTTCGAGTTAAAGTTTGTACCAGAAGCTGGGAAAGTAGCCTTGGCTCGACGTTTTATAGACCTTGTTCAAGGTCAATCCTCTGTGACTGATTACGTCGCATCCTTCGAGTCGCTTTCCAAATATGGGGTTGAATACATCAACACCCCATTGAAGAAGAACCAAAGGTTCGTTTATGGCTTAAATAAAAATCTTAAGAAGCCACTACTCCTAAAACTAGAAGTCGCATTTGATCAACTCGTCGATATCGCTCTTCGTCTTGAAGAGACTGATAAAGAAAGTGATGTTGAAATAGTAGCTTCCAAACCCAACTTCAACAACAAAAAGAGACCCAACGAATTCCAAGGCCCTTATCCCAACAAAAAGGGTAAGCAAGCAATGCCTGCTGCAAAGGCTCCTTCTCCTAGTAGTGCGAGATGCTTCAACTGTGGATCTGGGGATCATTTTGCTAATAAGTGCTCAAAGCCCAAATCGTGTCGCTATTGTAAGAGCCCAGATCATTTCATCCATCAATGCCTCAAACGTGAAGGCAAGAGGGAGGGAAAGTTGAATGTGGCTCAAGCCCTTGGCAACATATCTCGTGGCCAAGGTATTTCTCATTCAATCTTTGATTTTGTTTGTCTTGTGAATATTCTTTTCAAGTTCTTGTTGATTTGTATCTCATTATTTTATATCAAAAGAACTTGTCGATTCTTTTTCTTTGAATATTTTGGGCTTGATGACTTCTTTGAGGATTGTGAATCCGGATGGTAGGTCCGCAACACTCAATTTGCTTTTTATTAATGTCGAAATTATTTTATGAGACTTTTCTTTCCGAGCCGATATTTTTACTAAGGCTTCGGAATTGATTTTTTTGAAAGGATCGGCTTAATCATTGTGAAGCCCATATCCTATTCTTCCGAGTGGATTATTCATCTTCGACATTTTCAATCTATTAAGCAGATTTCTATTTTTCCTTTATGATTTTGATTACAACTTGATAGCATCATTTATTTTCCTTAAGCCCACTTATAAGGAAAGTGTTATTTCTCTCATTCATGTAGTTAGAGAAATTTTTCGGTATTTTTGAGCTTGTCTTAGGATTATCACCTAAGTAATCTTTTGTGTGATACTAAGGTCTTTTCAGTTTGACTTTACCACCGGTTTTCGTTTGCTACGAGTTGCGGAAGTACCGCATTCCGCACTCGTTATGATTCTTGTGAATGACTTATTTTGTCATTTAATTTGTCCAGCTTATTTCATCCATTTTATAAATCGAATATTCTATGAATATTTCGATGAGACCATTCTTGTATTTATTGATTTTGGATGAAAATAGTAATTTAAAATTTTGCAAATCTTTTTCATAAGATTTATGTATAAGTAAAACTGGATTTTGTTCTTGAAACGAACAAAGAATATTCTTAAAACTTTTTAAGAGATTTATTTATCCTATAAAAGATGATTTTGTGATTGTATTGCCCGTTGAGTGCTTTAAGAATTTTGGTCGATGCGCTTGATCAACGTTATCGATAGGAATTTCCTAAACGCTTTGATGAGACAATCAGACACGATATATTGACTTGTAAAATGTAAATTCTTCTAAAAATATTTTTACATCGAAATAATTTTGATTTTTGAAAGCTTTAGCTTTTCGGGAAAGAAAATTATTTGAAAGAATTTCCTTTCGATACTCTTATTCTTGTGATTCCTGAAGGGGAACCAAGACTTTGCTATTTGTACCGATACTAGTCGTATTGGGTTGGATGCCGATATCTTGCCTAAGAGAACGTGCTATCACTTGTGCTTCTAAACCATTATAGCTTATCGAGACTAGATATGCCACTCATGATCTAGTGTTCGTGGCTATTGTTTTTGCTTTTGGAATTTGGCTTCATCATATTTAGATGAGAAATTTGTTCTCTACCTCGATCATAAATCTGTGAAATATTTGTGTTCTCTTTAGGAACTTCATGTTGACTCGTGTTCCTGGCATCTTATGATCTTGATATTCTTTTTATACCCGGAAGGGAAATCGTGTTGCCAATGCGTTTAGTCGTAAGCAACAAGGGGTTGTTTCTTTGTTGATGACCAAATGAAATTATCTTTTTTTTCCAAGTTCGTCGGGCGTTTGATATACTTCATTTTATTGAGTTTCATCTCATTTCTTTTATGGACTTGCGTCTGATGTTCTTTTATGGTGTTCGGTTCATTGGACGTACCGTATTTGTACTACGTCGGTGTTCCGAAATTATTCGAGCTTTGGATCATCTGGCGTATCGTTTTGTACTACGCTGTTGTCCCAAATTATTTGAGTTTCTCGTTTTTCGGGCGTACTGTTATTATACTACGTCGTAGCACCAACTCAATTTTCTGATATTCATGATGTTTTCTCACGTCTTTCTATTACGGAAATGCCTTAGGGATTCCGATTTTTATTCTTGAGCCCGGTGTTATTGAGGGGATTGAAGTTTCGCCAAATTTGACTTTTGAGCAACATTCTATTCGCGTCATTGCTTCGGAGGTTGAGCGCCTTCGATATAAAGATATTCTTTTTGATAAAAGTTCA
This sequence comes from Allium cepa, assembly GCA_030765085.1. Lineage (NCBI taxonomy): Eukaryota > Viridiplantae > Streptophyta > Magnoliopsida > Asparagales > Amaryllidaceae > Allium > Allium cepa. Next base: position 764,462,047 of record CM060929.1, read on the forward strand.
ATGGTTCTCAAATCGCTCATGTGAAATCTTGAGAATTCATCGAACGAAAACTTTCGGATTTACTCCTTCGTGCTCTTTATGATGAACTTCTTGATTCAAATTTTCTTTTGTGTTAATATGCTTCTATGGTTGTTACTTCTTATATTTCCTTCTTAATTATTGCGAGGACGCAATTTCTTTAAGGAGGGAAGTCTGTAACAACCCGCATATTTATCGATTTTATATTTAAATATTTTATTTAAATATTTTATCATTCGTCGGATTTTAGTCCGAAAACCTACTTTTTGCATACGGTCGAATTAGGACTCGAGACCACCTCCATTGAGTTCAAAATGCTGTTTGCGACCTTTTTGAGTATAAGCTTCGATATGTTTGGAGAAAGTTGATTTTTACCACTTTTTCATTTAGGGCTTTGGTTTGGGCTGAGCCAATTAACCACTTACTAACTCAGTCCCAATCCTCCTCTCCTCTTCATTACTTCATTCCAACTCCTCAAACTCAAGCTCCAACTGAAAATGGTGGAGAGGAAAGGGAATTAGAAACTCCAAGCCCTTGCTCCTCTTGCTAGCTCAAGTTCTTGCTCCAAAATCAAAGAGAACGCCTTGGTAAGCATCTCCTTCATCTTCTCCAACTCTTTCTCCATTCAATTTCAGAAATTTCCTAAACCTAATTTAGGGAATGTTTCTCTTTTAAGCTTAGATTCAAGCTTGTTGAGTTGGAATTGAAGAGTGCTTGTTCTTGCCATTGCTTCATAGCATCTTCTTCATTAATTTGGGTTCAAAGGTGAGATTTTTATCTCATATCTATGACTATAAGTATCTTTGGTTGTTAGGTATGAATTCCTAACAATTATTCATGTGCAATTGCTTTTGATTTGGATTAGATTTGTAAATATTCCAATTTTTGGTGTTTGAAGCCAATTCTCTATCATAACCTTGGTGTTTGATCATGCTTTAGTAGGTGTTTCAGAGAGCCTATAAGGCTGGGTTGTCATTTGGCATAAATCCCTAGTCTTCGTCGCTCGTCCGATTGCTTCCGTTTGGATTTTCGCCCATTTTTGGGCAAGGCTGATTTTTTGCCTAAAGGGGGATTTCAGACGTCTGAACCCAATTTCAGACGTCTGGTTTCAAATTCAGACATCTGGTTTGGAAATTCAGACGTCTGGAATTGGTCCCTGGAAAATGAAAAAAGGAAGAGAAGAAATCCAGACGTCTGGAAATCCAACCAGACGTCTGGCAGACGTCTGGTTTGAATTTCAGACGTCTAAAATGTGCAGTTTTGCCTATTTTGGCTATTTTTGAGTAAATTTCCAACTTTAATCGATTCGTGTTGTTTCCTATTTGTTGTTATCATCTATTATGACTTTGATGACCTTTCCTTTGGGAATTTTAGATATATCCACTTTGATGGATTTGATATCGATTTCTTTGGATTTTATTCACGTCTTCGAACGTGAATTTTGTAATTGGTTGTTCTTACAATCTTCTTTGTGATTTGTCACTTTAAAAATATAAGGGTTTTCTATACTAGTAGTAAATATCGAAACTCTTTCTTCAAATAATTTCAACTCTATTTTAATACCAAATTCGTTTGTGAAATAGTTTTCCAATCTATTAGTATATACAAACCTTTACCTCACTCGTATGAGAAATCTAATTGAACGGCTTAGTAAAACAAGTGGTGTGAAACGCTTGCGTTTACTTCGTCGGTTAATTCTTGGACTTGTTCGATTGAATCTCTTATGACAATTTTCTTGTGGAGATTTACAGTTTGTTCGTAAATGTTTAAGTTAAGTAAGTGTTTATGGGACATGAGGCTAAACTTTTATATTTAGTAGCTTAGTTTAATTGACACTTCTCGTTGATCATGACGATCATCTTTGTGATTTAGACTAGCAATGTGCGATGTCTCTTTGTTTGCGAGGTTAGGCTAGACACCACTTGTGTAATTCCATTCACACATACCTTTTCGGTTAGCCTAGACACCACTTGTGTGATTCCATTCACACATACCTTTTCGGTTAGCCTAGACACCACTTGTGTGATTCCATTCACACATACCTTTTGCTTTTTGGTTAGGCTAGACACCACTTGTGTGATTCCATTCACACATACTTTTTCGGTTAGCCTAGACACAACTTGTGTGATTCCATTCACACATACCTTTTTGCTTTTTGGTTAGGCTAGACACCACTTGTGTGATTCCATTCACACATACTTTTTCGTTTAGCCTAGACACCACTTGTATGATTCCACTCACACATACTTCTTTGTGATTTCTGGATTTCGTGTGTTGATTTCTGGAATTTATATCATTGACTTTTTATGAGTACAGGTTTAGGGTATGATGCCCTCTTTGGATCTTTGAGAAGATTCTTGTGATATTGATTAATCTTTTGTTGATTATCATTTACATGCTTATAGTAGTATGCCATTATGGATATTATATTTATGCCATATCTTGTATGTTATATCATGTCATCTGATATTTATAGCTAGACTGATCCGTTTATTATTTTCTTATGAAATAATACTCGGGTCGGACCGAGATGTTACAGGTGCTTCCGCTTGACTTCCTTCCGGGATTTGCTTCTCTGACTTTTGATTAACTACTTTAGTTTAGTAGTTTTTTTGTTGTACATATTTGAGATACAGACCCTATGATGTATATTTACTCTTTTGTATAGCACGTGTTGCTATTCTTTTGTATTATTGTGGATCTTATTTGACCACTACTCTTAAATACACTTTTATGTGTAATATTCATATCTATTTCCGCCTTTGTGATATGAATTGTCTGTGACTGATTGGTGTTATGTTTATTTCTATATTTGTTTCCGAAGACCTTTACATCCACTATGTAGTAGTTTTGAGTTCGTGTCGGTATGTCCGATTTCCTCTTGAGATGAAAAGTTATATTTTTATCCGGTATATCGGTGCTCGCACAAAGCAATTATACAGATGGTCGCTCCTCAACAGCCTTATTCTCCGTGCTAGTTGAAAGCATTCACAGTAGTGTTCTTGGCTAGCGTGGGTATAGAGGTGGGGCGTCACAATCGACATATCCAATAGATACTTAATACAAAACTATAATGGCTATAAGATCTAACAGAACAAAATATAATAACTCAAATGTAAACCACATCACAGAACAGTAGATCATCACATACATATACACATATACAGATACATCACAGAGTATACAAAATGATACATGTCAAGTGGTATAGCAACCACAATATACAGGCGAGTCAAAAGAATATACATATCAGAGTTACAACCAAGAGGGACTACACAAAAATGTATAACAAAAGAGGCTAGCAGAATAGTCCATGCGGAAGCAGAATAGGCTAATTCCAAAGGTACCTAACCTGAGTATAAAATACACGGGTCAGTCTAGCTAAGCAAATCGGTTAGACAAGCTAAACAATAATGAACATACAAGGTCATAAAGTACCACAAATATCTCTAAAAGAGATAACTCAATCATCTACAAAAGATGAATCATAACAAGCCTCATATCATCGGCAACTCAATAAACAAAGGATATGAATATCCCAAATCAAGCCAAAAAGGCAAATAACAAATACCAATGAAGGTAACACAAGTTTCCACAAGGTAATCGCTATGTATCAAGTGGTTCAAAAGACCTACTCCGAAAGGCGATACTCTTGGGAAATATAAATATCAATGAACAAAAGATGCACGTGCTCAGTACTGTATAAACAAGGATCCACAAGCCCGAAGGCGACAAACCCAAGTATCTCCCGAGCGGTGACGAAGGACCAACTCCAAAAGCGATACTATAGGGCAACAAACCCGAAGGCAACAAACCCTAGTATCTCTCGAGCGGTGACGAAGGACCAACTCCAATAGCGATACTATAGGGCAACAAACCCGAAGGCACAAACCCGAAGGCAACAGACCGTAGTGGCGAAGGTCCGGAGGCCCAGTACTGGACACCACTAACTGGTAATATGTGTCACAAACTCTCGGAAAGGAACCCGAAAAGTGTTAACGTGTGTCCCATACCACACGTTCTCACTAACTGGTTTACTAACCGTTAGTCAATTCGACACTCAAAGCAGTACAAAGTTTACCTCATCTCATCGTTAAACCAGACCCGAAGGTCAAAACGATCAAACGAATATATTAGGAACTAATTGGAAAGGTAAACGCACGTATTACATAGTACGTGTTTTACCCAACCGTTTAATTACCTTCCCACTTCGTTCGAAGTGCAAAAGAGTGTAATTTTACTCAGAAAATAATTTGGAACAAGTTTAGAAGTCGTTTGAAAACTCTTTGGAAATTGCCTTTGAAATTCTCCTATTATGAAGTAAATAATTTAATACTTAAAATAATACTAAATAATAGTTTCATAAGCCAATTTGTTTCAAAAACACTTTAAAATGCTTTATAAAACCCGTGTACAAAATCTAGAGAAAAATCTCAAAGAAATCGGAAAATATCAGAAAAGCCGGAAATTATCAAGTATAAAAAAACCCGATGAAAACACGCTGTGAGCCCAAGTTCGACAGCAGGTTTGGACCTGCAAACAGAGTCCAAATGATATGGAAATTAGAAGGAATGTAGTTCAACATTCCTACTTCAATCTGCAAAAAGAATCATTCGCATCCGATTTGAAACGAAGAATGTGCGTCGTTTCAAAGTCGGACCAAAACAAGGTGTAGGATCGATTTCACCCTAGAGGGGGGGTGAATAGGGTGATAGTGTAAATTATAAAACTTAATTGCAGAAGCTAATAAATTAATATTAACACAGATCACTGAATAGCAGCACAGATATCGCAGAATGTAAATAACAGAATAAAACAGAACAACACAGAATTTACCCAGCTTCGGCAAAACCCTGCCTACGTGCTGCCCCCAAGGTTTCTACTAGAAATTAGATAGTCCATCGCTTACACACGTAAACTTGTTATACCCGCTATTGACTAATCTAACTCTACGCTCAAAACCCTGACCACAACTCAACCACCGAGTTGCGAATTCCCAAACTACACACCGTAGTTTGTCCCCTAGTCACACGACTAGAAAATTAAAACCGGTTTAAAAATAAAGATAAAAATTAAAAACAATCTAAAAATAAATAAACCCTAATTTAACTAGAGCCTTATATAATTAGTAACCAACAAATAAACCAGGCCGGCCCAAAGTAGAATAAGAGTAACTTCCCCTTTATTCTTTTTTATTTCTTCGGGCGACTCCTCTTTGAAAATGGTTGCTTCGATCTCATTCGTTTCCTTGTTGAACAAAATTAGGGTTTGTGCAAAATTAAAGGCGCCGACTTCGTTGATCGTTCAGGTGGTTATTGTCGTGATTGCTTTGATGATCCTTTATTTCTTCGATTTGCACGAGGCTCCTTCTCGAGTTCACTTGACTTGGTATATGATTTCCCTTTTTGCTTTTTCTGATTGATTTGTTTTGAACTCGATTTGATTCGAGTTATTGATTTGATTCCTTGCTGGCGGTTATTGCTTAAACTCGAATTCCACCTTTTTGCCGATGATGATATAGGGTTTTATATAGGATTCGAAATCCTATTTTTGCGTTCGTATATGTTGATTTGAATTTGTCATATGACGTTCGATCTGGTATTGATGCTTGAGATTTGTTCTGACTTTGTCACTATCGTATTCTTGGTATTACTTGGTTGACACGGTGTTGATTCATTGCTTGGTCAATACGGTTTTGAATTGTGATGATCACGGCTTGATTTTAAACTTGGTCAATTACCTTTGCTACCTCGATTTTGGACTTGTTCATTATATGACTTCGACTTCGGTCATTTTTAATTTTTTTAAACTACACTTCATGATATTGATTGAACCTGTACACATGCTTGCTTCGGCTTCAGCTCGATCATTTTACTGTTGACTTATTCAACATTGAATTGGCGATTTCACTGTCACTTCGGCCTTTTGATTTTATAAACTTCGGTCTTGTATCACTGATTGACTTTTAACTTATTGCGTGAATTTCATTTCTTTATCAATAAGGCATTTTGATCGAGCTCTGTCTTCATGTAGCTTGCTATGTTGTTGGTTCACTTGAAGTTGTAGCATTCATGTTTGACGTATATGCGCTGTGTGGTCTTGAGCATTTGCACATTTTTTCACCTGCACTTGTTACTTCTGTTCACCATTGGTCTCTGTTGCATTCATGAGCTTGACACTGTAAAAGTTATTTATCATTTGATTTGACACTGCTTTGGCCCATCTTTGTGCTGTTGATGTTGTCTTAGTTGTTGCCTCTGTTTGACTTCACTGTATCACTTGTTTATATTCTTGCAGTTGCTATACTTTTGACAGAAATGCTTCACTTGATTCTGTTGTATCTGTGCATTGCCTTACTGTTGCTGTGCACTTCTGTTTGCTGTCATGTTCTTGTGCTCGAGCTTGCATACTGTTTTCATTTGTTATGTTGTTTGCAACTGTGTTTCATTTGCATAGCTGAACTTCACTGTTGCACTTGAGTTTTTGCTTCTGGCCTGCATGTAGCTATTGTTCCCAGTGTTGCTTTGTCATTGTGTACTTGATGGTCTAGTTGTGCTTAGTTCATGTGTATGCTGTACACTAAGCATTTCTTAGTTTGCATATCAACTTGTTGTAGTTGGATATCAACTTGTTGCAGTTAATGATCTGACTTGCTTGAGTTTTACTGCCATAAGTCGTGCATGTGTGTTTATTTGTGTCCACTGATGCTTCGAGTCTGCAACTTGATTGATGCTGTACATATTGCTGTTATGCAGTAATCGAGTTTCACTTGCATCTGTCTCATTTCAGTTGTGTCTGCATTTGTCACTGTTGCCTTGAATTTGATTTTCTGATGTTGTTTATTACTGCAATACTTGTTGCACTTTTGTGGTCTGCACTGCTTGTTTTAAGTCACTTCTAAATGGTGCATTGTCTTCTGGTCATTTGCACTTGCATGTTGCATGCATGAGTCTGGTTCTCGGCCTATTGCATTTGATCACTGAACTTGACTGTTTAGTTTCATGTGTACTTTTGATTTGCGCTTGAGTTGAATCCAGTTACAAAAACTCGGGTTTGACCTTGTGCTCGTGTCCTAGTGTATTGCATGTGAGTTGAACCCGGTTTTTTATTTGGGTTTGACCTGTGCTCACCTGTCCCTGTAAATCAATCAAGTGTATATATCGGCGTGCACATCCTTGTGGCATATACAGTAATACACTGTGTATGTCACAAGTTGTTCGTGTATGATGAATTCAAATATAAATGATGACGAACAACCTAAATAACTGAGGCAAAAATTATTTTCAAAAAAATATTTTATTTTATTATTGCAAAAATATTTCTTTTTCAATTTTACTGCGTTAGTGAATATTTTTGCAGATTTCTCAGATGCTGGATTCAAACTGAAATGAAGTTGAAGATAAATATGAGTGTGAGTGATATATAGTGAGGTGATGATATGTAAAATAGTGATGTAATTGAATTTGTATCAAAGTTGTATAGTGAATAGTGAGAGCTTGAATTTGTATACTATTCAAAATTGTAATAAATATTTGTTTGAATAAAATATTCGTTTGAATTCAAATTCCGTGTTATTTATTTTATTCAGCAAATATTTATTTAATCTGTGAAAAATAAAATAGCATATTATCAAATACATTTAAACGAATGTATATATGTTTATTATCATCAAACAAAAATCATATAAGCGCATATTCAACACAAGGTTTAAGACACTGAATTAGCAAGCTGCGAGTACAAGTTCTACAGTAGTTTAGAAATAGCAAACCAACCCAGATTTCTATTAAATTTTACAAAGATGTAAATCAGCACACCTACTTCAATCTGCAAAAATAATCGCTCAAATCCGATTTGAAACGAATGATTTATGCTGTCTCAAACATGGACTCAGACCATGTTTACGACAGTTCAAAAACCAAATAAATGTGCAGGCCTAAAACCCTCATGGTCTCAACTTTCAGGCATAAAACAGGGGATCAAATGTTACCATTTTGAGTTCAAAATTGGTATACAAGTAGTACGAAACTTATTCTCTCAAGAAAAAAAGAATGATGCAATTTTGATAAAATAAGAGAAAGTTATGATCTCTCAAAGTTGAACCCAGACAGTGTTTCACTGTTGAACTCTGGGCAAAAATATGGTTCAGGTCCAAGTTTGACAGCAGATTTATATAAGCTATCTATGTCAGAATGAACTGAAATTTGGTATGTCGAAAGTAGAGAACTTCATCTTTCAAACAAAAAAAGATTTTTGCAATTTGAGTAAGAAACGAAAGAGATATGATGTCTCAAACATGCACTCAAGCCATGTTTGCAACAACTCAAAACAAAATGAGCACAGGATAATTGCAGGCTGTGCATTGATTTTGCAGTGACGATTTGAACACTCAAAATACCATATTATTCAACCAAAATTTGCAGAAATGAAGTTTAACAAATAAAATTGACTTAGAAAAAGATCCTGCCGCATTTCGTTGCCGGAGATGAAAGATATGGATAGCCAAAGTTGGCACTTTAGGCCAGAAATGAAAATAGACTATACATTGAATAAACTTTTAAATATGCAGCAAATTCAAGCAATTACACAAGCATTTTAGCTAGTATTTGTGAGATATTGTTCTCACCTTGCTGATTTATCAAAATACACGGATTTAAGCAAAAAGAATGGAGCTTTGAGATGGAATCGGCTTCAAGAACCTGTAAAAACAAAAGAAAAAGCCATGCAAACCCAAAAGAAGATATTACATACAACCCAAATCTCAAAACTAGATTTTGATGAAATTATTTGTATTTTGGAGCTGATTACCTGTTGAATTCTCTTTAGATTGATTGAAACAACAATTAAATTGAAGGAATTTGAGAGTAGAAGGCTTAGGTTTGAAAAATGGTAGGGTTTGTATTATTGTTTCTATTCTTCTTTCTGGAGAAGAAGAGAAAAAGTACGTACAACAAATTGTTTCTCTTCTTTCTCATTTTCTGGTTTTAGTTGGCTAATGGGCTTTTGGACCCAAATTAGAGAAAAACCAATTAGGCTAAGTTAAAATCAACAGTTGAACAAATTAATTTGTACATATCACATATACACATAAAAATGCATTTCTCTCAAGTTTTACACAAGAAAAAAAAAGTGAAAACTTGTATACATATAAAATAGAACATTTTCTACCATATAAAAGGATAAATTTGTATTTTTAAAATATTTTATTATTAAATTCTTTTATTTAACAAAAATGCATAATTTTCACCAAATAAATGTATAAAATCATGTTTTAACTCCTAAAATTCCACAAAATTTATTTTATCACTTAGAAAAATATTTCAAACTATTTCAAAACATTATTTAAAGCAAAAACTTATTTTTAACCTAATTTCCACCTTTTATTTCAATAAACAACCTTTAAAAATCAAATACTTCCTTTAAAAATTATTAAAAGAAGTAATTGGCAATAATTAATAAAATTATTGCAATTTCTATAAATAAAAATTATTTTCCATTCATTATTAACCCAAAAAATAAAATAAAGTTTCAAACTTTATTTTCTCATTTTAATTTTCCAAAATTCATTGTTTATTCCAAATAAACAATTTAATTTCTCCAATTTTATATTAATTTACAATATTAAATTATTACTACCGTTATAATTCAATATTAACAGGTAATCTCCAAAATCAGGGTTGTTACAGACTCTCCCCCTTAACAAAATTGCGTCCACGCAATTTTTAGAGAGGAGTTTATATTCAACATAATTATTTCATCAATCAAAGGAAGATAGATAAGCTCGAGTTTAAAAATTCTCGCCCTCAACACAAGATGATAGAAAACCGAGGTAAGATTGCTCGTTTAATTCTATGTTTTTCCAAGTACAATACTTAGGGCTAGCGGACCATAGAATTTCATAAGCGGAACATTATATTTCGAAGGTGTTCAATCTTAGAAACAACTACACGATTAGAATTCGGCACAATACACAAGTCGGTGAGACTCGTGATTATGTAACACAAGATAATTAACAATCGAGATTAAATCTCGAAGGTACAACAAAATTGGGGTACTTGGAACATGTCATGAATACCCAAAACTGAACAGAAATTGATGCATGAAAGCAATGAAACTAAGGCGTTCAATAATAGTAGATGGTCCTATACAACTAGGAGCCAACTTTTCCAATATACTGAAATGTACCTAACTCTTTTGAAGGAGTAACACAAATAAGCACAATCATCAAAAGAGGATTCAACAAAAAAAAGGTGGTATTCAAGCTACCACCATAACACATGACTGCATGAATGCAAGTCATCACAAAATCACACTAAGGCAAGACACACATGAATGGATTGAAAGAAATTTTCTCAAAAATTTGTTATAAGAGTTTTCACTCAAGTCCATTTTCTTTTATACACAAAACTCAAATTTCAATACTTGAAATTTTTTAAAGTCTCTTAGTTAAATTTTCAATTCAATCATCTTTACTTTAAATCTAAAGTAAATTAAATTAGAGTTGTTCCATACTCTAATTCCAAAAATAAATATACTACAATAAGTAATTTTTTTTCAACTAAATTTAACAAATTTTAAACCATTTTACTTCATGATTTAAAAATGACACTTATTAGATCCTTCATCGATGGCTCTAAATATTCACTAATTAAATTTTCTCAAAATTTTTCTAAGTCTTTAATTTGTCGAAAATTTCGGCAGATTCTCCTTTGCATGGAAAGCCTTTTACAATTTCATAAATATGAATTATCGATATACATCGACCAAAAGGTCGGAACATAATATATATATTTAACACATAAACACATAGCAATTCATACCTTTCATTTTTAGCATTTGTGCATGCTTACTTTTATACTTACTATTTTGCTAATTAATTGTTCAAATATCTTCTTGCACCTGCACTTAGCTTACTGAAATATATTAGCATGCACTTATAAACATATGAAGCATTAAAATCATAGTTTAAAATAAAACACAACTCAAAACTTCAAAATTTTAAATTCAGGCCTGCTACAAAGACTCAGGCTTTTGACATAGTAAAATCCATAATCAAAAAATACTCATAAAATAAAAGTTATTCTACTCAGTCCAAGCTTTTCAGCGATATAAATATCTTCAAAATCGGATTTACGCTTTGAAAGTTATGCTCAATTTACTTTCAGCTTTAAACTCAGAAATTATAAAAGAGGACAGAGATGTCCATCAGTTTTCAACTCGTTTTTTGAATAACCGAACTGCAAAATTTTGAAAAATGTCATAAAGATGATTTGTAGCTTACTGAAATTACTCTCTTTTGCAAAAAGAATGGACCCATTTGGATTTGTAAATCACAAGTTATTGCTGTTTTAAAAAATCACTTTTCAATTAAAATTTTCCGACACAAGACCTTTAATTGTCAAAAAAATTTAAATCATTGTTAAATCCAAACTACATAATTTAAGATCAAAAATCTTTTCTCTAAAACATTTATTACATGATCCTTTTCTCCGAAAAGCCAAGACATCTAGAATTACACTATAATAGATACAACAAAACTTTCAAAATGGTTTACAAAGATGACTTTTTCTCAATTAACAAACAAAGTCTTTTGAAAGAAGACCCATAATTTAATTAAAATACTTACTTTCTAACATTAGTAAGAAACAATTATCTATCCAAACTAGACTTTGGAATTACGTATTGATTTTTTTTTTAAATTGCTTTCACAATTAAAAAGAAATCTTATCTTGTTGCTCTATTTATTATTATTTCTAGCTTTTCACAAAAATTTGCATTTTATAATAAATGAATCTTTTATATTCAATTTTCACTTGATCTATAAAGCTAAACATTTATTTTATTATCACTTAGAACTAGCCAAGTTTGATACTTAATTAAAACTTGTTTTCAATTGAACTTTACAAATACATAATTAACAAGTTTTTAACACTATTTAAATTCAAAACCAAACTTATTCTAATGGATTTTGCTCCTTATTAAATTTCATGCTAATTCAAAAGCACTAAATTAGCATTTTCTTAAATTTTCCCGGAGGCATGCTTTTTTTTCACTTGTTATTAATCAAATGATTAAATGTTTAAACTAATCTTCATAACTATCCTTTTACTTTTTACTAAACCTGCTTCCAATCTATATTTTAGATTTCTAAACAATTCATTTTCTTAATTTGAATACTTAAGGTACTTCCTTAATTAAAGTTATTTGCCATATAAATTACCATAAGGTAATATTTTCCAAAAATACTTTACCCAAAAGCTTACTTAAGCATTTAAAATTTTTCATGTATGTAAACTTTCACAAACATGTAATATAATCAATAATGAATAAAATTTATTTAAATGAAACCATATTCATTACCAATTTATAAAATGAAAACATCCAACTAATATATTTATAGTGAATGACATTATCAAGGACTGCAAAGTTGACCAAGATCAACATTGCCTCTCCATTGCTCTCTATGTCACACTATTTTCATAAGTCCTTGAGTATATATAAAATACTTATCTCAAATGACAATTTAAAATTTTCAAAATCTTTGCAATATCTATATATTTTTGCATTCAATATCCATACTAGTAAATATTATTTATTGACATTTCAAAAGCATGTATCACATCATCTCGCAAGCGTTTAGGAATCCCTATCGATAACGCTGATCAGACGCATCGACCAGAATTCTTAAAAACTTATTAGCCAATTGACACAAGAAATTATAAAAACTGTTTTGATTTCTTAAGAAATCTTAAACTTGGTTGTAACAATGTTTATTTTCAAAACATAAAACGTTTTGTTATTATACAATCATTCAATCAATTCATAAAATAATCAAGTTATATACATAAGTATATCTCTTATTAGAAAGATTTTCCATTCACATGGATGCTTTCTTTCTGGAAAATTCTTTAAGTAATTTTACTTCTTTAAAATGCATCCATGAAATTCTTAAAAAAATTAAATTTTTATTTCATTTTAGCCTTTGGTTAAATACCACTTATGAATTACATTTTATTTTCAAAATTTAATCTTTCTAATAATTCTTGCGGTAGCTACAACTTGAAGGCACCGCAATTTTTATCATTTGCATTGAGTAGGTTTCTAACTCTCAATTATATCACCTACTCAATATTATTTCAACAATTACTATGCTAACACACATTCATGCAATTATCAACAAAACAAGCATTTACTTAAAACAAAGCATTTAATGTGCCCAGCGACAACGGTCACACCATTTCCGCTGCGCAACTCTAATCGCTAAGGTTTAAAACACATAATTTAAAACTAAGCCATCTTAGGTCTAATTTCTACTACTTTTTTTTTAAAAAAAAATAGTGATATGTAAAACCCTTATAATGTTTTCAAACTTATTATCCATTCAAAGGAAATGAAAAGACTAAAGGCACGATCGAGGAATAAAATAGTCGAAAACTGTGTTATCACTTGTATTATACTTGGATGTACTATAATATGTGTTTATGTTCTGTGTTTATCATATTTTGTTTTGAACTTAGCTCTGATACCAAGCTGTAACGCCCCACTCCGAGACCCACATTAGCAAAGAGTATTACAAGGCAATACCGTCTGCTAATACGGAGAAAAGAGCTGGATAGGAGCGACCATCTATAGCCTTGTCTTAACTATCTATTGAATATGTCGATAAATGTAGCATTTTTTTATGTGGATCGACATATCCAATAGATACTTAATACAAAACTATAATGGCTACAAGATCTAACAGAACAAAATATAATAACTCAAATGTAAACCACATCACAGAACAGTAGATCATCACATACATATACACATATACAGATACATCACAGATTATACAAAAAGATACATGTCAATTGGTATAGCAACCACAATATACATGCGAGTCAAAAGAATATACATATCAGAGTTACAACCAAGAGGGACTACACAAAAAGGTATAACAAAAGAGGCTAGCAGAATAGTCCACGCGGAAGCAGAATAGGCTAAGTCCAAAGGTACCTAACCTGAAACACCTCGGTCTGACCCGAGTATAAATACACGGGTCAGTCTAGCTAAACAAATCAGTTAGACAAGCTAAACAATAATGAACATGCAAGGTCATAAAGTACCACAAATATCTCTAAAAGAGATAACTCAATCATCTACAAAAGATGAATCATAACAAGCCTCATATCATCGGCAACTCAATAAACAAAGGATATGAATATCCCAAATCAAGCCAAAAAGGCAAATAACAAATACCAATGAAGGTAACACATGTTTCCACAAGGTAATCGCTATGTATCGAGTGGTTCAAAAGACCTACTCCGAAAGGCGATACTCTAGGGAAATATAAATATCAATGAAACAAAAGATGCATGTGCTCAGTACTGTATAAACAAGGATCCACAAGCCCGAAGGCGACAAACCCAAGTATCTCCCGAGCGGTGACGAAGGACCAACTCCAAAAGCGATACTATAGGGCAACAAACCCGAAGGCAACAAACCCAAGTATCTCTCGAGCGGTGACGAAGGACCAACTCCAAAAGCGATACTATAGGGCAACAAACCCGAAGGCACAAACCCGAAGGCAACAAACCGTAGTGGCGAAGGTCCGGAGGCCCAGTACTGGACACCACTAACTGGTAATATGTGTCACAAACTCTCGGAAAGGAACCCGAAAAGTGTTAACGTGTGTCCCATACCACACGTTCTCACTAAATGGTTTACTAACCGTTAGTCAATTCCACACTCAAAGCAGTACAAAGTTTACCTCATCTCATCGGTAAACCAGACCCGAAGGTCAAAACGATCAAACGAATAGATTAGGAATTAATTGGAAAGGTAAACGCACGTATTCCATAGTACGTGTTTTACCCAACCATTTAATTACCTTCCCACTTCGTTTGAAGTGCAAAAGAGTGTAATTTTACTTAGAAAATAATTTGGAACAAGTTTAGAAATCGTTTGAAAACGCTTTGGAAATTGCCTTTGAAATTCTCCTATTATGAAGTAAATAATTTAATACTTAAAATAATACTAAATAATAGTTTCATAAGCCAATTTATTTGAAAAACACTTAAAAATGCTTTATAAAACCCGTATACAAAATCTAGAGCAAAATCACAAAGAAATTGGAAAATATCAGAAAAGCCGAAAATTATCAAGTATAAAAAAAACCGGTGAAAACACGCTGTGAGCCCAAGTTCGACAGCAGGTTTGGACCTGCAAACAGAGCCCAAATGATATGGAAATTAGAAGGAATGTATCTCAATATTCCTACTTCAATCTGCAAAAGGAATCATTCAAATCCGATTTGAAACGAAGAATGTGCGTCGTTTCAAAGTCGGACCAAAACAAGGTTTAAGACACTTAATTAGCAAGCTGCGAGTACAAGTTCGACAGTAGTTTAAAAATAGCAAACCAACCCAGATTTCTATTAAATTTTACAGAGATGTAAATCAGCACACCTACTTCAATCTGCAAAAAGAATCGCTCAAATCCTATTTGAAACGAATGAGTTATGCTGTCTCAAACATGGACTCGGACCATGTTTACGACAGTTTAAAAACCAAATAAATGTGCAGGCCTAAAACCCTCCTGGTCTCAACTTTCAGGCATAAAACAGGGGATCAAATGTTACCATTTTGAGTTCAAAATTGGTATACAAGTAGTACGAAACTTACTCTCAAGAAAAAAAATAATGATGCAATTTTGATAAAATAAGAGAAAGTTATGATCTCTCAAAGTTGAACCCAGACAGTGTTTCATTGTTGAACTCTGGGCAAAAACATGGTTCAGGTCCAAGTTTGACAGCAGATTGATATAAGCTATCTATGTCAGAATGAACTGAAATTTGGTATGCCGGAAGTAGAGAACTTCATCTTTCAAAACAAATTTTTTTTTGCAATTTGAGTAAGAAACGAAAGAGATATGATGTCTCAAACATGGACTCAAGCCATGTTTGCAACAACTCATCAAACAAAATGTGCACAGGATAATTGCAGGCTGTGCATTGATTTTGCAGTGACGATTTGAACACTCAAAATACCATATTATTCAACCAAAATTTGCATAAATCAAGTTTAACAAATAAAATTGACTCAGAAAAAAGATCCGGTAGCATTTCATTGCCGGAGAAGAAAGTTATGATAGCCAAAGTTGGCACATTAGGCTAGAAACGAAAATAGACTATACATTGAATAAACTTTTACATATGCAGCAAATTCAAGCAATTACACAAGCAATTTAGCTAGTATTTATGAGATATTGTTCTCACCTTGCTGATTTATCAAAATACCCGGATCTAAGCAAAAAGAATGGAGCTTTGAGATGGATTCGGCTTCAAGAATATGCAAACCCAAAAGAAAAAGCCATGCAAACCCAAAAGAAGAGATTATATACAACCCAAATCTCAAAATTAGATTTTGATGAAATTATTTGTATTTTGGAGTTGATTACCTGTTGAATTCTCTTTAGATTGATTGAAACAACAATTAAATTGAAGGAATTTGAGAGTGGAAGGCTTAGGTTTGAAAAATGGTAGGGTTTGTATTATTGTTTCTATTCTACTTTCTAGAGAAGAAGAGTAAAAGTACTACAGCAAATTGTTTCTCTTCTTTCTCATTTTCTGGTTTTAGTTGGCTAATGGGCTTTTGGACCCAAATTAGAGAAAAACCAATTAGGCTAAGTTAAAATCAACACTTGAACAAATTAATTTGTACATATCACAGATACACATAAAAATGCATTTCTCTCAAGTTTTACACAAGAAAAAGAAAGTGAAAACTTGTATACATATAAAATAGAACATTTTCTACCATATAAAAGGATAAATTTGTATTTTTAAAATATTTTATTACTAAATTCTTTTATTTAACAAAAATGCATAATTTTCACCAAATAAATGTATAAAATCATGTTTTAACTCCTAAAATTCCACAAAATTTATTTTATCACTTAGAAAAATATTTCGAACTATTTCAAAACATTATTTACAGCAAAAACTTATTTTGAACCCAATTTCCACCTTTTATTTCAATAAACAACCTTTAAAAATCAAATACTTCCTTTAAAAATTATTAAAAGAAGTAATTGGCAATAATTAATAAAATTATTGCAATTTCTATAAATAAAAATTATTTTCCATTCATTATTAACCCAAACAATAAAATAAAGTTTCAAACTTTATTTTCTCATTTTAATTTTCCAAAATTCATTGTTTATTCCAAATAAACAATTTAATTTCTCCAATTTTATATTAATTTACAATATTAAATTATTACTACCGTTATAATTCAATATTAACAGGTAATCTCCAAAATCAGGGTTGTTACACGGCTCCTCTGTCGCACGTAAAGACACCGTCGCCGAGACCCCTACCCCACCTCAACGCATCTCACAGCATGCCTTCACCCCATGGCCGGCCGAGCTCCACCAGTGTCCGCTTTTTCCTCTAACCGAACGCATGACCAAGCGCTGGCCTCTGCTTTCAACTCGCGTCCCTGTCCACAGCCGAACCCTGTATCGCACCATTTCCCTTCGTGCCTGCCTCTATGGTATGGAGGTAACAAAATATATATAGTCCATACTTGAGCTGTAGCTTTGAATCTGATTGTATCCATGTTTTGGTTTCGTTTATATTCTACTTTTATAATTTCATATATGCGAGAGTTTTAAAATCTGAATTAGAACATATAGCCTACATAATCTGTTATATGAAAGTATCTAAGTTTATATTTCTATCCCAACTTTATATTTGTTGATTTTAAAGTATGTATAGCAGTTGATAGGGGTGTGTGTGTGTGTGTGTGTGTGTGTGTGTTTATATATATATATATAACTGCTTCGTTATATACGGTTATATTTTGTGCAAGATTATGTAGTTATATATTTCAGATTGCTGCATGTAAGTCTGTTATATATAGTATGTATAAGGAGATTTGTTAAAGGCTGTTGAGTTTTATGTATGAGTTGTCGTATATGTTCTTTTATATATATAAAAAAAGGTTTATAAAAGTATGTTGTATATATGGTTTGGTCTTTGCACCAGGGAACTTATAAATATACATTTTCGCATATAGTAATTTTTTTTGCTGTTGTAGTTTTGATGTACAAGTATATATGTTGCAGTTGGTCTGGAATTGTTTTTTTATTATGCTCGCTTATGTACGGTTGTAAACATTAGCAGGAGAGGTTAAATATTACATATATTTCTTGATAAATATAGTTGCATAGAAACTTGTTGAGCCTCTATGTGTACATATGTGGTTTTAGAACCGATCTTCTTTGTAATATAGATGATTGATATATATGTTAATAAATATGATACTTTGGAATACTACTTGTATATGATAAATTGCATAGATATTTACGACGTATGTATAATTTACACATATTTAGTCTACATGCATTTTTCTTTCACTATACACATATTTTGTCTTGAATTGTGGTCTGCATATACATTCATGTAAATGGCTAACATGTATAAGTTGTCTGCATATTTAGTTGTCTGTGTATTGATATATTAACTTGCATAGTACATTAGTCGTAATTGCTCATGGGTCTGCATATGTTGTGGTGTATGTAATATTTGCATCTTTTATTTGCATATCTTGGTTTTAAATGTTATGAGTTCATAAGTTATTTATTTTATATGTATGTAGCTAAACATGATTTTGAAATTTTATATTTTATATTTGTCTTAAAAAAATTTAATTTTTTAAAATATATAATATAATAATAATATTGGCGTTCTATGAAATGAATTCTGATTCATTTCTCATCGGTTTCTGCTATCAGCTTTATTCGTCGAATTTGTGCCGATTTTGTTTTGCTTGGATTAGCAATTCAAATTCTGTATCCGTATCAGTGTGCGTATCCGTGTCATCTTCTAGTTCATTTCTATAGCGTCGAAAGGTGAGCAATCACTCATGATTAATGTTCTTTTATTTATTAAATTTGATTTCAATTGAAACGACAATTAAAATATGCTGCTGTTAGTTATTTACACTGTTATAGATGCTATTACCTATATCTGTTCACCTATGATCTCTGACACCATTATATGTTAATTATTTATGCGATGATAATACAGTTTGGTTGATAATTGATTGATTGATTGTTTTTTATATTGGATGTAAATTGTAATGTATAAAGTGATAAATATTATGCAATTGAATTTGACGTAGGATAGTTTAAAAATGTGAATCGACATATGTGTTGAATTTGATTAGTTAATTTGAATAATATGACCCCTTATAATTGTTAAGTTAACTTGACACGTATAATTTGATAAATTACGCTTTGAACCTTTGAACGCACATTGGACTAACTGTTGTAGTATTAAAAGTGAAATTGAAATTGAACGAAAAGTGGAAAAAACCGTAATGAATAATCTTTAATCTACATGAAATGATAGTGTAGATTCTAGAAATAATTATATTAATTTTCACAAACAACAATGTGAATTAATACGATTATTTCGAGATTATTTGAATTAATTATTGGATTGTTATTATTTGTTTGTTATTGCTTGTTTACTTACTTCGACACAATCCCAGTTATCACACTGCAAGTTCCCTTCATTATGCTTTGATTTTTGAATTGAAATTGGAATCCGATTGAAATGATATATACCCAAATGAATTTGATCTAGGATAGAGAATTAAATAAAATCTGATTGGTAAATAAATTGATTTAAAAATAAAATAATGATTTTATTCGAGTAAAGAATAAGTTTTGAAATGAGGTTGGAATTTGAATTTTGAAAGGAAAATGTAAAGATTGAAATCTGAAACAAATATTAACATAGTAATTGATGAAAGAACATTGTTTGAAATTTAATTATTTAATAATTAAATTTGGAATTATTAATAAATAATTTGGAATTAGTAATAATTGAGTTTTGAAATTATTCGGTTTGAAATCATTTAACAATTAAATTTGAAATTATAATTAAGTTTGGAATTGTAATTAAGTTTGAAATTATTAAGTTGAATTTATAATTAAGTTGAAATGATTAGATAATTAAGTTGAATTCATAATTAAGTGGAAATGATTTAATAATTATGGTTGAATTTATAATCAAGTTTGTAATTATTAAATTTTGAAATTATTAATAATTAAGATTGAAATTATTTAATAGTTGAATAAGATTTAAATATTTGATAATTGAATAAAAATTGAATTCTTTGATAAGAGAAATTGAACCTTTGAATAAGTGGATTTGAACTTCGTAATAAATGAATTTGAGTTTCTTTATTTATTAATTACGCTTTGGAAAATTTAAGTAAGTTAATAAGTGAAATTGAACTTCTCAAATATATGAAATTTAGTTCTTTATTAATTGAGCTTGAAATTTGTAGCAATGTCAATAAACAAGTGAAAATTGAATTTCTTTAACAAGAAATAAGAATGTGATTTATTGAAATGAATGGGATTTATTGAAATTAACGTAAGACTTGTAATTTAAAGAATTGATTTGATGAATTTAATTTATTTCAATTTGAAGTTTTGATATAACGAAGTTGAACTTAAGAAATCGATGTAATGAATTGGAAATTTAAATGAAAATTGTCTTAAATGATAAATTAGCTTAGCGAATATTGAATGAAATCGATAAATGAATTTAAATTGATTTGAATGAAAATTAAACCATTTTAAATGATTTTGGAATGAAACTTATATACGAACTTGAATCAATATTTGAATTATTAAAATAAAAGTTCAAATCGAATTATAAGATTTTGAAATGGTAATTTGAAAGTTTTGAAACGTATATTTTGGAAATTGATTTTGAAGGACAAACGAAATGTTGGTTTACGAATTGAAATTGAAATTTAATTTGATTTGGTTTGAAATATATTGTATGACCAATCGGTGTAATAATTACGAAAGTTATTAAAGAGACCGGAATCGGTTATGGATATACTCTCTATCTAACCGAAAACCACTTTAATAACTATACGCGGAGTGGTGATCCAGAGTGAAGTGGTTGGAATGATGTACGTGATGATTGAAGAAAGAGAACGATAATGGATAGCTTTGACACTTGTGTCAAATTGGAAATGACTAAAATCAAGAGCCGTGTCGGGCCAAATGGGGTTAGCTACCTCGAGCGAACACACTTCTTCGTAACTACTATTCATTACTTGTGATTGATTGGTGCACCCTCAGAAATTCAGGAGTGTTGTTTCGCGGTGTTGCGATCGTTGCTGCGATGCGTTCTCACCTGTCCGGATCAGGCGAACGGTATTTTCACTACCTTGGGTATTGCCTCATGTGCCTTGTCATACTTGTATCCCTATATACGCCACCACTGCGAATTTGTTTTGTGTTATATCTATGGAGTACTCCCTGATATCCCACAAGTTTACGGTCGAGTTTACAGTGCTGTATAGACTATAACGCTTATATAAAATGTGTTAAGGGGGATAATGGTAACGCCTTAACGCTATTTTGATATTTTATATTACTGATAGACGTTATCTATTTAGCGTATATTTGTAACAACCCGCATATTTATCGATTTTATATTTAAATATTTATTTAAATATTTTGTCGTTAATCGGATATTGTTCCGAAAAGCAACTTTTTGCAAACGGTCAAATTAGGACTCGAGACCACTTCCATTGAGTTCGAAATGCCGTTTACAACTTTTTTAAGTATAAACATTGGTAGGTTTGGAGTTAGTGGAATTTAACTTACTTCTCCCGCTTTGGACTTTGGGTTAAATTAGCCATTATAACTCAAACCCACTTCTCTCCTTCTTCTCACTCTTCATAAATTTCCTAACAACCAAGCTTTAGCATTAATGGTGAGTGGAAGGGGAAATTAATATTCCAAGCTCAAATTCTCTTGCAAATCCAACATTCAATTCCAAATTCAAAAAGAAGATATTGGATTCAAGCTTGTAATTACTTCTCCATTGCTTTCAAGCTTTTCTTCATAAATTTGGTACAAAGGTGAGATTTTTATCTCACAATTCTAGTCTATAACTATATTGGACTGTTGGGAATGATTCCCCATCACTTTAGCATGTACATTTGCATTTGGTTTGGATTGGATTGGCGAAAAAACACCAATTTTTAGTGTTTTTGGTGAAAAACTGCACTTAGGTCGTTCTGCCTATGTTAGGTCGTTCGCGTTGAAAAGTCACTCAGAGAATAGGTCGTTTCTAGCCTTAAAATCTTTCGCTGTCGTTCGCCTCGGAATTAGGTCGTTGGGTTTTAAGTCGTAGGTCGCGTGACCTTAGGTCGTTCCTCTTTAGGTCAAATGACCTTGAGTCGTTGGCATGGTTTAAGCCTTTAAGTCGTTAGGTCGCAAGGCCATGGGTCGCGCAATCCCCTTAACTCGTTCGGCCTTTGTTCCATTAGGTCGCGTACCCCGTTAAGTCGCTCGGCCTTTGTTCCATTAGGTCGTGTACCCCGTTAAGTCGCTCGGCCTTTGTTCCATTAGGTCGCATACCCCGTTAAGTCGCAAGCCCTTTTTTCCATTAGGTCGCGTAACCCCTTAAGTCGCTCGGCCTTTGTTCCATTAGGTCGCGTTACCCCTTAAGTCGCTCGGCCTTTGTTCCATTAGGTCGCGTACCCCGTTAAGTCGCTCGGCCTTTTTTCCATTAGGTCGCGTACCCCCTTAAGTCGCCCGGCCTTTGTTCCATTAGGTCGCGTACCCCCTTAAGTCGCTCGATCATATCCTCCCTTAGGTCTTCATTAGGTCGTACCGTTTTGGTCGGGGCACTGCCCCGCACCCCGCACCCCACGGGGGGCGCTACCCATGGACCCCCGCGACCTGACCGGGCAGGTCGAACCCCGTAGCAGTGGCGTTGCCCCCGCACCCCCACCTTGGGGGGTTGCCACCCCCTGGACCCCCCCTCCGTTGGGGATCTTATCTAAAAAACATTCAACGGAACTTGTTTTGTTGAGATGCTGAGTTGACAATTCTTCGAGACAAGCTATCTTGGGCTTCTCGGTCGATTGTATGGATTTTTGAATATCTATTTCGATGGATTCTTTATCGATTTCTTTGGAATTTATTCACGTCTTCGTATGTGAATTTTGATGATCGATTGTTCTACAATCATCTTTGTGATTTGTCACTTTAAAATGTACAAAGGTTTCAATACTAGTGATAAATATCAAAACTTTTTCAACAAAATGATTTCAACCCTATTTTCAATAACAAAACTCTTTTCTTAAACTGTTTTCCAATCTACTAGTATATACAAACCTTTACCTCACTCATATGAGAAATTGAATTAAATGGCTTAGTAAAACAAGTGGTATGAAACGCTTGCGTTTACTTTGTCGGTTAATTTTTGGACTTGTTCGATTGAATCTCTTATGACAATTTTCTAGTGGAGATCTACAATTTGTTCGTAAATATTTAAGTTAAGCTAGTGGTTATGGGACATGAAGCTAAGCTCATATATTTACCAGCTTATTGTAATTGACACTTCTCGTTGATCATGACGATCATTTTATGATTTAGACTAGAAATTGTGCGATGTCTCTTTGTTTGCAAGGTTAGACTAGACCTCATAGGTGTGATTCCGACTCACACATATCTCTTTGTCCGCAAGGTTAATCTAGACACCATTTGTGTGATTCCACTAACACATACCTCTTTGTTGCGAGGTTAGGCTAGACACCATTTGTGTGATTCCACTCACACATACCTTTTTGCTTTTTGGTTAGCCTGGACCTCATCTGGGTGATTCCGACTCACCCATATGGGGTAGCTCCCCATAGTCTTCGGACCGTCATGTGATAGGCCTCTTTCCCATTTTCTGTGATTTCTAGATTTCTTGTGTTGATTTCTGGAATTTATGTCATTGACTTGTTATGAGTACAAGTTTAGGGTATGATGCCCTCTTTGGATCTTTGAGAAGATTCTTGTGAAATCGATTTATCTCTTATTGATTGATCTTCTGTTGATCATCATTTGCATACTTATAGTAGTATGTCAGTATGGATATTTTATGTTTATGTTATATCTTTTATTTTATACCATGTCATCTGATATTTATAGCTAGACTGATCCGTTTATTATTTTCTTAAATAATACTCGGGTCAAACCGAGATGTTACAGGTGCTTCTGCTTGACTTCTTCCCGGGATTTGCTACTCTGACTTTTGGCTAAATATTTAGATTAGCAGTTTTTGTTGTATACACTTGAGACATAGACTCATAGTTGTATTCTTTTGTATAGCACGTGTTGCTATTCTTTTGTATTATTGTGGATCTTTTTGACCACTACTCTGATGTACACTTTCATGTGTTAGTTATATATTCATATCTTCTTCCGCATTTGTGATATGGATGTCTGTGACTGATTTTTGTTATGCTTATTTCTATGTTTGTTTCTGAAGATTATTTATAGTCACCGTGTGATAAACAATCACATGGATGGTCGCTCCTCAACAGCCTTATTCTCCGTGCTAGTTGACAGCACTACACCGTAGTGTTCTTGGCTAGCGTGGGTATAGAGGTGGGGCGTCACAATATTACTTCCTAGTAGATAGTTTAACGGATCCTTAGAGGACGGTTATTCCAACGTCCTTTGAGTTATTGTATTTAAATTATTATTTCACTTGAGTTGGATTTATTGATATAAGAATGTTAATCCTGACTCGAGTGTTTTGTGTTTTGCTTTACGCTCGGGTCAAACTGAGTGGTTCAGCTTAAGAGACTCACCTTTGGAGTTGGAGCTTCGCTTGGAGATCCAACTATCTGCCAGCTTTCAGATATTCTATTGATTCCAGTGTCATATTTTGATTCTTGTATTTGACTATTGTATTTGAGATTGTTGTTGTAACTTATTTAACTCTGATGTATCTTACATATTTATATAGTAGCTTCATGAACTACTATCTCTTTTACTTCCGATGCCTATTATTAATCTGTGTCTGTGATAATGTGATTATTTATTTACTTTATATGTCAGTTTTGCCAATTTTAAATTAACAATTCGGTATTTTGAATTATTCGTGTCCGACATGTGCGGATGCGAATAGTCCAAAACAACGGGTCGTTACACAAGCATTTAATGAGTAAATGTAAATTTAAAAGATAAATCACTGTATAAATAAAAAGAAAATCAAACAACAAAGGTATGAAAGGAAATTAATAATAAGTTAAGTTGATTGTTGTTTAGATTTGTTGTTGTTTAGTTGATGGTTGTTTGGGCAATGATACTTTAAAATTGGAATAGGATAAATGAATAATCTATTTAGTTTTATCTAAGACTGTTGAGTAAATGATGTGCTAGTAGTTTATTCTTCATTCAGTATAATTTAAAAGTTTTGAACCCGAACAACTGTTTGTTTGTTTGATTGAATGGTTGCTTTGTATTGGTTGTGTATGCTGTTTGTTGAAATTGATGGTTGTTGTATTGATTTGTTGTTAGTAATTGAAACCACTTAAATATTTCACTTTATATAAATTGTTAACCCTTTTGATTTTATAAGTGAAATGCAGGTTATGGGAGCAATTGCTACTGCTTTTGGTTCCATAAATTAAGCGTAAATTGCCCGACAAATAGGTACGTTTCGGAATACGGTTTATAGCGCTATTTTTTATATTTTCCCGTGTTGGCATATTATATTTTGGATATTATATGTGATATTTTGATATATTTGATATTATATTTTCGCCCGAGCCTCCTCGTACAAAGAGACTGCCAAAATTTTCCGTAAATTTTGGACTTAGATAATATTTTGAAAATGTTTTCCAAACTTTATTAGTTTGAGTATTAAAAAAAAATTTAACGATTATAAATTAGTATATTTTATCTAAATTAGTTTTGTAAATTTATTTGTTTATAAATTTAATATTTAATATGATATTGATTTCTTAAATCTTCTTTTCCCTTCTTTTCTTTTTTCGGGGACGAAAAGTTTTGAGTGGGGGAGAGTGTAACGACCCATCATTTTCGTTAATTAAATTTGTCATTTTTATAAGATATACGTAAATTTAATTTAGAAGAAATAAAGATTTTATAATTAATAATGAAGCAAATGGTGAGAATGAAATGAAACCATGGGAATATAAGGCTAAGTATTTACAGTTGAAACAAAATGACGAATAAATTAAAGTGATGTAAATTGTTATACTAGGCTAAGAGTTGCATATAAGAGAACAATGGTAAGTAGTGAATTTAGTTAATGAATTAATAATATTAAATAGTAAATTGAATTAAATCAATGTTCGGTACAAACTGAAATATTGTTTGGAATGAAAGCTTATAAATTGTAAGCATTTAATTTACAAATGAAATCAGTGTATTAATTTAGTTGTAACTGAATGTAAATTAATGAAATTATGTAATAATTGATAAATTATGTAATAATTGATAAATTATGGCATTTATGAATGAAATAAGACTTGTAAGTAATAAAGGAATAATTGAAATAAATATTTACCAAAGCAATAGTATATTGATTTATATAGACTTAATAAAAGAGTTGAATTGAATCAATCTATTTAGTTGAAACTAATTAATTGGTATGCAAATTATAAATGGGTTTATAGTTAGAAATTATACTACCGTGATTTAGAATTAAGATGAAATTGAAAAATTCAAGTATGTGATGCAAATATATCATATATAGCAGTGGAATAAAAAAATTAGTGTTATTATAACCTGGTTGGTAAGTAACAAACTTATAACTGAATTTAAAAGAAAATAGGTGGCAATGAATATAGATTGTTCATTTATTTGATGTATTAAATAAATTTTGGTATTCAATCGCAATAAATATAAATAATTAATTGAAAATGTTGTAAGGTCAAAATTTATTGCATATAATAAATTGGGGGATAGATTTCATTAAAGGTAATTTATTTACTATGTTAATGTAAATTAAAGTAACTAAAGGTACGTAAATGATGATTAATACCATGTTTGGAAGTCGTAATTTAGAGGATATTAAGAATTAGGAATTGATTTTGAATTATTTGCAATACAAATAAAGAAAATGTTACGTTATTGCTAACTGAGGGAATCATTAATTAATTGAAATGTGAAATATTAATAAGAATATTAAATAGAATGGAATTCAAATAATATAACAATAGAAATGTGAAAATTTGGGAATAGATCCAAAGTTATAAATAAGCTGTTGAAATAATACATAATAAGTGCAATTTGAATGAATCAATGTGAGTATAGATTTAAGCAATAATTGGGAATCATATCTATGAAATGATAACGAGAATACAAGGTAATAAATGCCAATTAAGGGTAATAACTAATAAACTTAATGAAATTCCAATTTTATATAAAATAATTTAAAAGTCAAGTTTGGCTATAATTTGAACTTAAGTAAATTGAATTTGTAATATGAAAATATATGCCAAAATTGATTTTTGTAATAAAAGATTTTGTATGTGACAAAAAGGTAACGGTAATGTTTATGGTAGGTTGCCTATTCATTTATTTAGATTGTTAGTTGGAATTGGAAATAAGTTTGTAATAAATGTAAATGAACGATACATTTATGTGAAATATAACCAATGCAAATTTTATTTATAATATAGCAAAGGGTGGATTTAAGAAGTGAAATTATAGAATTTGAAGCTAATTAATAATGGACATAGTAAAGATGGCAATCCAATCAAATACTTAGGAGTCAAATTTATTTGGAAGGTAGTCTAATTTATAAATAAATGGTAAGTAATTAGGATTTAATTAATTCTATATTAATTGAAACTGATTGTAGATTTAGTGTAGTAACGTTAAAGCTAACGTTTTGTTAATGTAGATTTAAGTATAGAAAGCAATATTAATTAATTTAATTTAAGTATTACAAAATAAATAAAATTTAACGTTTAAATATTACGTTAACAGAGATTTAACTGAAATTCGAGAATATTAACATAATAGTTTTGAACCCAACATTTGAATCCATCTACTTAAATTTTTTTAGATGGAATAATCATTGACTATTTAAATTAATAGAAATTTTGGGAGCTTAATTTATAATTTTGAATATAATGAAATAGAAGATTTGACACTGCAACTAATAGATTTATCAACTCTAAATTGACATAAAGACTTGTTTAAAACAATTGTAAATGTTGAGAAATATAAAGGTGATAAAATTTACAAATTTTAGAATTGGAATTTAAAATTTGATTTATTCAACAAATTTTAAATTTATTTAATTAATGAAAAAATAGTCATTTTGGCCACTGACTTGGATTTAGACGAAACAAGTTTCATCGAATCCGTAACGGTGAATTATAATAGTGTTTTAAGTTTCGTAGCGATCGGACATGTCGTTTGATCGTACGTACTCGAAACGCCTTGAAATTTATGCAATTGAAATCAATTGAAATCGATTTGAAAAAATTGATTTTAGCATAACTTCTTCATACGACATAATTTGAACCTGAAACCTTTTTCATTGCGTTTAAAATATTTTTTAACATATATTTTGATATATAGGTTGACCCAATTTCGTTCCGGAGTAGAAACGGGCTTTTCGGGCCATTAAGCGTTAAGCGCGTATACCAATCTGATCCATCTATTATTTTTCAGCCTTGTCTATATATAACCCGTTGTAAACCCTAGCCACTCCTTATTTTCATTTGTCTATATGTATATCTCCTTCTCAACTCCTCATTCCAATGGCAGAAAAAAAACCAAATTCTCAAATTCCAAAAATTAATTTCAATTTCAAAAAAAAAATCAGATCTGCAGCCACTTCGAGTCACGCTTCGAGTTTCAGAGGCAAAAATGCTGTATCTACTTCGGGTCAGGAAGAAAATGACTCGGGTCACTACGGGTCGTTTTGGCAAAAATTCCAAGCAAGCACCGGCGATTTGAGGCGGCGCACCGAAGTCGAACCCGAAGTCGACACAGGACCAGAATTTTCCAATTTTCAAATTTTCATAAGTTTTGCGTACGAGCTCGGATTCACGCGCGGTTGATTTTGCTGGGATTGTATCGGAATTCCAGACATTTTTGGCATTGGTTTGGATGGATTTAAAGGCTGTCAAATTTTTGGGTTTAAATTGAATTTAGATTCAATTTAAATTCAAAAGGTGAGTGCTTTAACCCACTCACAACTTCTAAATATTCTTATGGTTGTTAAGTTGATTCTAGATATGATTAGAAATTTATTTATGTTTTTTTGGCATGTTTTATTCATCATCTCTGTTAAATCGCATTTATTTAATTTAACTGTTATTTAATTTTATTATTGCATATAAATTGACAGTTAAAATTTATTTAATTGCATATAAAATGATAGTTAAACAGTTAATTAATTTATTTTGAATATAAACTGTTAGTTAATAACTGTCATTTATTTCCTTTCATATTGTATATGCTATATATTGATGTTTGTTTAAATAGATGATGATTGAAATAACTTGATCATGTTTGAAATAAATTGGTTGATGATGGATATTGGATGAATGGATGATGTGTTCTATCTTATATAAACTGCAAGTTAACATGCATATTCATTTCATTCGGGATTGCGGTTTGAAATGATATACAACCGCATTTTTATTTTTTAATTGCGGGTTGAAATAATAAATATCCGTATCAAATGAACATAGGGTAGAAAATTTTATACAGGCTCCGCGATGTGTGTGTATATATATATATATATAATTATTTTTAAATGATTTTTGGTTTGGATATGATACGGTTTAATAAATATTGAATTTGGATATTTTATAGTTAAATTTAGAATTTAAGCTACGTATAAACCTGTGAATATAAATAAATTGAATAGTGAAGTTTGACAATTTATATTATACGATTTAGTACAGGTTTAAGATATTTTATATATAGAGTTTAATGATTCCAATCAATTAAGATTAGAAGATAAGTGGGAAATTTATTTGGAATTGGGTTTATTTAAAATTAAACTCCGTAAGTTGATGTAAACTTATTAAGATTGGAAATTTTAAAGGTATGATATTTATAACTGGATTCTTTATTCAAGATAAATTTAATGAATATTTCTAGTATAAATAAAGTGAAGGAAATAATTAATTGTTAGAAATTTGAGTTTTATTTTATAGATTTGTAATGTGAATATTTAAAAATAAATAATAGGACAATAGATTTGTTGAATAAGAATTTCCAATCTTAGTTTTGAAATTCATTAAATACTCAAAGTTTGAAAATATTGAAATCGAAGTGTTTTATTCATACTGAAAGTGAATCTAAAAGTTATGGGTTTAGACTGAATTTAAAGTGAACAAAAATTGTGAAGGTGTGAAAATTATTTATTTTTAAAGAAATTTTAAATTCAACTGTTTTATTTTATATACTGTTGAATATCCAAACCATTTAAGTTTTGAAAGTTATGGTTTTAAAACTATGGATTTCAAAGTATTAAGTTGAAATTTAAAATTCAAATATTTGGTTTCGATTGATTATAAATTTTAAAAGTGGCATGACTTTGGAAAAGAAATATATTTGAAGTAAAATGATATCATATTTATTTGGGTTTTAAAAGGAAATGATATCGTATTTATGGGTTTTGAAATGGATAAATATATTCTGGTTTTGAAAGTATAATTATTTTTAAATGGCCGCGGTGTTATAATAACATTTGGTTGTTGAAGAGACCGGGATCGGAAGTTGTCATACTCTCTGCCAACTCCGAAAACCACTTTAACAACCGTGTACGCGGTGGAGATTCCAGAATGAAGTAGGTTGGTGGCGGCGTTTCCTGTAAGGTAATACGTGGACCCAACTCCCGTGAGTTGGCATAAGGTGGCTAAAACAGGAGCGATTCTCGTGCCAAGGGGGTTAGCGTCCTTTATCGGACACATCCCTTCGATAATATACTCTGACTTTGCATTGATTCGGTGGCCACCTTTATTTTTTTGATTTTGGGGGTGTTTGTTCGAGGTGGGCGGTAGCAGCGGCTATGCGTTACCATCAGTCCGGATAGCAATTAGTATATCTACCCTGGCATTGCCTAGTTGTGTCGTGTCACCTACCCTAGCGCGCCTTATACGATTTTGGTTTTGTACCATACCTATGGAGTGCCCTCTGACGACACCTAGTACGGGGGAGATTACGGTACTGTATAGACTATGGGAATATATAACTGTGTTAAGGTGGAAAATGTAAAGCCTTAACGCTATTTAAAAGTAAGTTTATTTTACAACTAGACGCTATTATAATAGCAAAATATACTACATAGTAAATAGTTTAACAGATCCTTAGGAGATGTAAATCCCGAGCATCTCTTGAGTTGCTGCACTCATATTCATTTTTGTTAATTTAACTTACATAAGATCTTTTAGTTCTGACTCGAGTGTTTTGTCTTTTCAATTCGCTCGGGTCAGTCCGAGCGTTTCAGGATTTGAAGATATTTCTGGAGGAAGAAGATGAAGATTTCATTACTATTATTATTATATATTATATGGTTCCACTACACTGTATTCCGCTGCATTAATATTATTGGTATGTCAACTCTGATATTTATTGTATAAAGAAGAATCAAATGTTTGTAAACAGTTTTATGAACTGTATATTTATTATTATATTTTATCCTTCCACTATGATATTCTGTTTTGTTTTATTCTTTCTCGTTTTTCTTATTTACCCCATAACAATCCGCCCTTCCATATGGTTTGAATTGGCACGTGTGTCGATTTAAAGCGTGTGAAAAGGCGGGATGTTACAGGAGTTGTGGATAAGGGTTCAGGGTTAGTTGATGAAAGCTTGGACGTGGTTACGAGTCGCCTGGTGGTCGGCAGCGTCAGAACGAGGTGTATTTGGTCGACCAGTTAGTTTTAGGTGTGGACGAAATTGCGCGATTTCGATTTTGGACTTCGTGCTAATTTTGGATGGTCGGAAACGCCTTAGGGGCGATTCGTCGACGTGATGGAGATGGCGTTGATGGTCAGAAGCTGGTGGTCGAAGCGTACACATGCACGCATGTATCTTTGCTTGGTCTGGGTTGTTCGTTTGGGTTAGGAAGTGATTTGCTCGGGTTTTCTCGAAGGGTTATTCGAGTGTGACTCGAGGAAAAAGCAGTGCGAGCATGCATGTTTGATTACTCGAGTTTGTCATGAGAAATCTTGATGTTTGCTCGGGAATGTTTAGTTCCCAGTTTTTTTAAAAACCTGTTTAGTTTTTAAACTAAAATGCTTTTCAGGATTTAAAAAGGCAACTTAAACTGTTAAGCAAAGTTTTAAACAGTTTTTAATGTATAAAATGTTTTAAGAAAAAAGATGATTTTTTAATCAAATTTAAATTTTAAAGGTATAGGATTTTAAAGCTTTTAAATTTTGTTTTAAAAAGGGTTTTGATTTATATAAATATTACATTTAAACAAAACTTTATAATTAATCCATAAGTGTTTTCAAAATCAAATTGTTAAAATTGAATTGTGAAGTAAGTTAAAAGAATGATGATTTTAAATAAATCAAATTCAAGTTTTAAATTTAATCTATGTTAAAATGGAAAACGAGAGTTTAATGTAATAAATGATTTATATTAATGGAATCATGTTTTATTAACCAAGCAATTAAAGTATAATTACGTAATTAACTAGAATAATTAATTTTGGGTAATTAAATTAAGATAAATTAATTTGTGTAATTAATTAAGTGTAATTAATTACTTAATTAATATTTGATTAATCAAGGTTAATCAATTAGGAAATAATTAAGTAATAAGTAATTAGGAGGTTAATTACTTAATGCAAAGAAGATTATTAAAGGTAATTACTTAATAAAGTAATTAAAGTAATTAATTGCTCAGTGTAATTAATTAAGTTAATATGATTAATATTAGTTAATTAATTAAGTTTAATTAATTAAAGGTAATCATTTGATGAACGGATTAAGTAAAATTACTTAATGTAATTGATGAAGTGTAATTACTTAGTGAAGTAATTAATGAATAATTACTTGATGTAATTAATTAAAGGGAAATTACTTAATGGATAGAAATTAAAGGATGATTACTTGAGGGAAGTAATTAAGTGGTGATTACCTAGTGTAATTAAAGGATTGATTAATGTAATTAATCAAGGAGTTAATTTAATTGGTATAAGTAATTACGGGAAGTTAATTACTGATTGTGATTAATCATGTAACGACCCACAAATCCGTACCCCTTGAGTCGACACTATTCTACAACAATCAACTCAAGTTAAAAAGAAATACGAACCATCAGAGTTAAAGAAGAAGAGGTAGAAGAAGAGAAAACCAGAAACAACAACAGCATCTAACCAACATAGTGGAATAAAATATAATATATAATAATAGATCTTTACACAAAAGAAAACTGTATCTGTTTTATACATACATCATAAGAGTACATCATCACAGTTCCACATCAATAACAAACAACCGGATACAAGCGGAATAATAACCAAATACGGAAACACGTATCGCCAACCAGCTCATCTCCTGAGCTCCACGGCATCCTTTCCGGTATTCTATAATACTCGGTCTGACCCGAGCATTAAGGTTAAATTACACCCGTGTTAGTTTGGAGTACCAGCGTGAGAAATCACATTCAAATTGATTATTAAAGTTTCAAAAATCCTTTGAAAACAAAAGCATCTCGTAAGACCACGCCACAAATAAACATGTCGGGTCTTTACCTTACGATTGCTAAAACGGTTCTATATTAAAATCCTCTGATATTATAATAGGGTCTATATATAAATACTTATTAAAATAGACGAAATTGTTACATTCATTAAATTCCAGCTACTAGCCACAGAGTGGGTAATATAAACAAAACTCGTAAAAGGCACGTAGGGAGAATGGATTTCCAACTAATGACTAGGCACTGGGGTACCATCTGTCACGGTACGTGGCCTAGATCACAGTACCGAGGATCACTCCCGACCCCCTGCAACACAAGACCCGGACTGTCCTTTACTGGATAATCCCGAGTAAGATCACCCCACGGTTGGGATCAGCAACCGCACCACTAAGCCGAAATAAAAAGGGACATCTAGACAGGGATGAACTTACCCGAAAATGGGTGCTGCCCACCAAGCCTTGTTGCATAACCCCTGATTTTCGGTCATTCCCAGTTGATGAGGCTTGAGGTTAAGCATTACCTTTTAGAACGTATATCCCTTAGAATGCCCATCGTCCACCTGACGATGTTCCGAAAGCATTCATCCATACAAGTTCGTCCTGGGTTCGAACGGAACCAAGGGCACTACTCCTACTACATCCATTTTGGAAATATCCTCAGGATTAGTAGCGACTAGCCCTTGCACTTCACTGCTCCATCTTCGACTCCAAACTGTTTTCCCTTGAAAACGTACAAACCGGATCGAAGTGGTTTTCGAGAAATAAATCTCGATCCCGGTCTCTTCAAAACGGTCAGTGCACTGTCCGATATTGATAGTCGGTTATTTATCAATCAATTAATATTCACAAACATCCAACAAACAATAAATAATTTCCCAAATTATTTATTAATCCCAAAAATATCTTCATAAGATATATTTCCGCTTTCCAAACCCTTTTGAAAACAGTTTCAAACTATATTCCTTTCTCAGAATAAATTTTCCAACTATTTTCTATTTCCACTCAAATTACCAAGTACAAAACTTTAGATTTTTAAAATAATTTAAAACGCTTTGCTTTGAAACATACTTTAAAACATTTAAGTTAAAAACTACTTCAATAACTAGTTAAAAATACATACTATATGAATATTTGAAAATAAGGTTACTTTATAAAATATAAAACTAGGTTTTCACTTTTTAAAACAAAATACTAAGTCACCTTTTAAATAATTACTACGATAATTGATTTGAAAAATATTTACTCTAGAATTTAGATACTTAGAAATAATATATTCCTAAAACATGCTTTTTAAGACAACATTAAAACATTTTATCTTATATTTAAAAATTTACTTTGAACGTACTTGGTTATCCAGAGAAATATACTTCCCTTCACATTCTTCTTTAAATTTCCAATTTCAAACACTTGAATTAATTTCGAAATTGATTTCCAATTTACTCCCTTTTATTCCAAAATCCATTAATCGGATTTTATTCCTTAATTACGATTTAAAATACTTTTAACTGAAAATACCAATTTTAGATTCCTCAAATTACTTCTTAATCCTTTTAAATAAATTTAAACTTTAAATTTTAAAATAATTCTTTATTCCTTTAAAATAATATCACTTAATT
Organism: Allium cepa; assembly: GCA_030765085.1. Classification (NCBI taxonomy): domain Eukaryota; kingdom Viridiplantae; phylum Streptophyta; class Magnoliopsida; order Asparagales; family Amaryllidaceae; genus Allium; species Allium cepa. Next base: position 764,497,199 of record CM060929.1, read on the forward strand.
TTCAATTCATTAATTTCTGTTTATTCAAAATCTTTTTTCTTTTCATACTCGAAGTTATTTATTAGTATTTTAATATCACTTCCATTTCTTTTCAATTCATTCTTAATTTATTTAAATTTTCTATAATTATTTCGCTTACAAGTTCACTTTTTTATATTTTTTTCCAAAATCCAATTTATATATTTTTGGTAGCTCATTATACTCAAATATATTCAATCAAACCATAACATTCAATATTCCAATATAATTCATCATAGAATAACAAATAATCACAACAGAGAGTATTAAATAATTTAAATAAATGTTGAGGAATCCGGTTGGATCCCTCCAACCTGTTTCCCTACATCCACAGACGTTAGCACAATATAAATATCAATTCCACTTCAAGGTGGAATATCGCAGTATATGGGACTAATATAAATCATCCGCTATTTTGCGGTGCATAGGGTCTCATCCGCTATATAATGCGGGAAATCAAACATTCCAAGATATACTATATACTACTATATATAATATAACACACCAAATCCAATCAATCAATCAATTATTTAAATTTAACCATTTAAATTAAAATTAAAATTCAGCTCAGTGAGATTAACTCACCTTTGATTTTTGTTTGGCAATCCAATTCCATCTCGACCATTTTCTCCCAATTTTGGACCTTGTATCAATATTATACGGTTTGTTAACATTTTAAATGATGGAACAATCAATTTCCTTTTTAAATAAATTTTATTTAAACTAATTTTCCTTTAGTAATTCCTTAGTAGCTAAAATAATTAAATAAGTTAATCTCCTTAATCCTTTATTTTAAAATAACTTACAAGTTTAATATGTATATTTATATATATGTTTATAAGAAATAATCTATATAGATTAAAATTTATTTTATATAAATTCCTATATAAATTTCCAGTTTACTGTACGTATTTTTTTTAACCAAATAGTTTTAAATTAACTGGCCAACCTTGGTTACAGTAATGAATAGAAATAGGAAAGAAAAACAATACCCTATTAATCGTCATGAGCTGGCCACCCTCTTGATTGCGGCCCCCAACTGCTCCGGCCGCCATCACCTCCTCCCTCGAGCATAGCAGTCTTGACTACGGCAATACACCCAGCCTTGCGAGCATACAACCCCCATCGTGATGCCAAATCTCACGCGCCCTTGATTTGACTACAACCATGACCTCGACGAATCCTTCAGCTACCCTATGCCGCAAACCCTAACTCGATTCCACTCCTGGCCGTGCGCGCGATTTGTGCGGTGCCAACCACAAGACTTCCCCGAAGTCGACCAAGTCGTGACTTCCCTGATTTGAATGCAGCGGTGCCAACCAAGTCGCGACTTCCCTGAAGTCGAACGAATCAATTTGGGAGTAATTCGATTGCTTTGATTTGAGGTTAGCTGAAAGGAGGGAGATGAGAAGTGGCGTTCGACCATTATTGATTTCTTTTGAATGAAATTATAAAGTGAAGAATGAAAATGCTCAGCAGTGTTTCGAGATTTCCAATTTCATTATATATTTTTTTGGGCTGATATAAAGTTGATGGAGGGGATGTTTGCGCGCTGTACTATACTTGCTACAGTGCTTGAGAGATGATAGAATCGCGGCTGATGGGAAAAGAAACGGCTGATAGTGAACAGATATAAAAATATATATATTTAAGTTAAATTCAAATCGTCTCGATAAACGCAACACGAAATTTGACTTTCTATCGAGGCATGTCGCTAGGCGTTCCTAGTGTTATATCCCTTTTCTGAACGCAATGGAAAAGGTTTCGAGCTCTAATTCGATTGTAGAGAGAAGATAAATTTTTGAATCGAATTAAAATATTAAATTTTCGATATAAATCTCAATGCGTTTATATATCGTATGCTCACACAACAACTCCAAACATTACGAAATTTGAAATCCGATAATAATACAATATTACAGATCCAATGGAACTGGTTTCGTTGAATCCCGAGATTATGCCTCGGAAGGCTATTTTTAAATTCAATTTAAACGATATATTTTTAAAACCGAACAAATCAATGTTAAATTTAATTTTACAACTTCTATTATCCTCAGTATTATTAATATAAATTTTATAAGCCTCCAAATTATTTTTAACCGACTTAAAACTCCAGATTCAACATTTTCCCAACTTCAAATAGTTTAATTTAATAATTTAATTATCAAATAAATAGTGATATTTGGAATTCAAGTTAAAAATCAACTTTTAAATAATTAAAATCAATTAAATATTCCAATTTCAAATGCTTAAAAATTCCGGGTTGTCACAAATCAAGGTTGATTAATAAATATAATTAAGTTAAAGATTAATTATTAAATGTAATTAGAGGAATAATTAATTATTGAAGGTAATTATAGGATCATTAATTAATGTAATTGATGATAATAATTAAAGGTTGAATTGATTAATAAAGGTGATTAATTATGAGATAATTAATCAATATAGTGATTATGAAACCAATCTTGCTTATGAATGATTTAATGATGTAAAATCCTTGAATTGGTTGTTATCTCTTATATGAAATGCTTTATGATATGATATGTTTGGGTGATAGTAATAATGCGGTCATCTATCAATGATGAATTACTGTGTAAAAAAATGTCATCATGTATTTAAAGTTAAATTGTATTTAATTTAATAACTTGGAATAAGATGACATGAGATTTGAAGAGACCGGAGCTGGGTATCAGTAAATACCTGAAACCATTACGATTTGTAATCTAAATTTTTTTTTATATTGGATACAGGGTATTAAACAGGCTGGAATGGAATGAATTGTAAAGTACGGATATTTAACTTGAAACTATTGTGTGATAATGTTGACTATGAGAACTCGAAAAGGGTACGAGTTACCTTGATAATCTCATGGGTTATGGATTGTTATTTCATATTATGTGGGTTTACTCACGCTGGTTTCCAGCCTGACCCGGGTGTTACTTTGATGTAATGCTCGGGTCAGACCTAGTATTACAGATTTTAAGGTAAGGACGTTCTGGAGCTCAGAAGGCGAGCTGGATGGTAGGAACGCATGGAGTGTATTCCGCTGTGATATATTATTGTTTATCTGGGACATGTTGTTTAAATGATCCTGTGATTGTGAAATGTTGTAACTTTGATGTATTAAAATGTGACTGACTGATTCAACTTTCTATGTGTAAAGAATATTATTTGATATTATATTTTATCCGCTGCGAATGTGAGATGTTGGTGTTTCTATTCCTTCTTTTCTTCTGTCTCTTTTCTTCTTTTCCTAACAATCTGGAGTTTTTGGGATCGAAAATTCCGGGTCATTACATTTGGTATCATAGCTGAAGGTTAAGCGAGAACGTTGGCTCTGGTGGGGAATACTCATTAGGGATAAGGTCAATGGTACCCTAGAATGAGTTGAGTTCATATATATAAGAGAGCGTACTTGTTATTTTCTTGTATAAAGGTTTTAAAATGGTTTCAAAAGTAAATGAATCCTATATAAGTTTATTAAAAATATTTTTTCCTATTATATTAAGGAAATGGGTTGTTGTATTAATTGAATTATAAATAATGAGAATTAAGCGGTAATAGAAATACAACCAAACTAAAATTAAATGAAGATAAGTTTGAAATGGATTCAAACTCAAATTAAAATCTTGAATTTGGAGAAGAGTATCAGAATAAGATAATAATGGATGGGTTTTTGGATTTGACAATTTTGGTTACTATCATAAATGATTGTTATGTTTAATAATTAAATATTTGTTAATGAGTAAACAAAAACGAAGTAAACTTTTAAATAGTGAAGTTTTAAAACCTAAGTCTAGAAATGTGTGAATTGTTTCAAAGTGTTGAAAGAAAAGAATAAATAATATTATTCAGACTATTTTTGAGTGTAATCTTATTTTAAAATAAGAAGTTGTGCAACGCCCCGCCTTTTCGCATGCTTTAAATCGACACACGTGCCAATTCAAACCATACGGAAGGGCGGATTGTTATGGGGTAAATGAGAAAAAGCAGAGAAGAAGAAAAACAAAAATAGAATCTTGCAGTGGAACGATAAAATATAATATCAAATATACAGTTCGTGAACCTGTTTTACAAAACATTTGATTTTATTTATACAATACATATCAGAGTTGCACATACCAGTGAATAATAATCAATGCAGCAGAATATAGTGTAGTGGAACAATATAATATAATATAATAATAATAATGAAATCTTCGTCTTCGTCCTCCAGAAATAAAGTCTTCAATCCTGAAATGCTCGGACTGACCCGAGCGAATTGAAAAGACAAAACACTCAAGTCAGAACTAAAAGATCTTAAGTAAGTTAAATTAACTAAAATAAAAATGAGTGTAACGGCGTCGAAGATGTTTACGTGGTTCGACATCTCCTATCCAGTGTCTAACATGAGTGCAGTAACTTAAGAGAAGCTCGGGATTCACATCTCCTACGGATTCGTTAAACTATTTACTACGTAGTAATATTTCGCTATTATAATAGTGTCTATTAGTAAAATAAACTTACTTTTAAATAGCGTTAAGGAGTGACCCAATATTCCCCTTAATACGTAATAGTCCCAGTAGTCCATCCAATATCATAGTCCCTCCTGATCGGGAAGCCACCAGAGGATACCACACGAGCTACTGGACAAAACCAAACTCGTACAAGGCGCGATAGGGTAGGTGACACGACACAACTAGGTAATGCCAGAGTAGATATACCAATTACGCATCCAGGCTGGTGATAACGCGTAGCAGCTACTACCACCCACCTCGGACAACACCCCAAAAATAAAAAACCAAAAGTGGCCACCGATTCAATGCAAAAGTCAAAGTATAATATCGGAGGAGTGCGTCCGATCAAAGGAGTGACCTCATTGGCCCGAGAATCAATCCTATTTTAGCCACCTTATGCCAGCTCACGGGAGTTGGGTCCACGTATTTACCTTAAAGGAAACGCCACCACCATCCTACTTCATTCTAGAATCTCCACCGCGTACACGGTTGTTAAAGTGGTTTTCGGAGTTGGTAGAGAGTATGACAACTTCCAATCCCGGTCTCTTCAACAACCAAATGTTATTATAACACCGCGGTCTTTTCAAAATAGTTTATACTTTTAAAACCAAAATATAATATCCATTTCAAAAACTATAAATACGATATCATTTCTATTTTGAAACCCAAAACAATATGATATCATATTTTTATTTCAAAACATATTCTTTTCCAAAATCATAGCCCTTTCAAATCTATATAACTTGAAACCCATAGCTTTGAAACATACTTCTAATACTCAAATGGTTTAAATACTAAATACTTCACATAATAAAATAGGTTTTTTTTATTTTCCACATAAATCCCAAATATCGATTTGAATCTCCAAATAAACCATTTCTAATTTAATATTTTCAAAGCTTAAAATTCAATATTTCAAAACTAAATTTTATAACTCATATATATATATATATATATATATATATATATATATATATATATATACACACACACACACCAATTTCATTTTTTCTATTATAGTTTGAAATATGTACTTAATAATCTAGTATCCCTTTAAATAAAACTCCAAATTTCAAAATTGAATATTCCTTAATTCATTTAGACTTGATATTTTACTTAAACCACCTTGACCCCGAATTTAGTTTTAAAACCATATTCTTTTAAAAATCTAAATTTCCATAAGTTCCAATGGATTTTTTTGTTAAATAAAATTCTTAATTAAATAAAATCTCATGTCAATTTCAAAACTATTTTCTCATACTTGATTTATAAAATCAATATAAACTCAATATAAAAATAATATTTAAGTATATACTTGCCATAACATAATTTAATAAAATCATCTTTATTATTAAAATTATTTATACTTTGAACAATTTATACCTAGCTTGAAGCCAAGAATTTTACTATATCAAATAACCTTTATCAAATATCTGAATCTATATTTCATAAAACCATATATATTTCTTTACAAAACCATAGAAAACATTTCAAAATAATTTTATATGCAGACCGTAGCGTATGTATATAATTTTCTACCCTATGGTCAAGTGATGCGGATATTTATCATTTCAATCCGTGATTTAAAAATGAAAATTTGCGGTTATATATAATTTCAAACCATAATTGCGAATGAAATGAAAAATGCATAATAACTTGCAGTTTATAACCATATAAAATACAGCATCCATTCATCCAATATCAACCATCAACAATTTATCACAATCATCGTCAAATTCAAACAATAGAATTAATATAGAACGGACAATAAACAACAGGTATTAAATAGCAGTTTATATTCAATAATAATTTAAATAATTGTTTAACTGGCAGTTTAAATACAATAAATAAATTAAATAGCAATTTAATTTAAATAAATGAAATTTACTAAGATGATTGTGTAACGACCCGTTAAATTCGATGATATTAAATGGGTTAATTTAATATGATTTCTAATCTAATTTAGACTGAAATAAAAGTCTTAAGATTTTATTTGAGTAAATGTAGGAATTAGATATAGAAAATTGTAATTTAATGTTAACAATTTAATATTTACATGGCAATGGATTTGAATAATGTAAATTGTCATACTTAGTTATAAGTTAAATATAAGAAACCAAAATAAATGTTGAATTATTGAATATTAATAAAAAAAATATTAACTAGAATGAGATTCATTAATATAAAATTCAACATTGGAGATTGTTACTTTTGGTTGTAAAATAGATAATGACTAAATAAAAGTGACCGTTGAATAAACCAATGCAATAAGTGTGGATAAGTAATTTTAATGAATGTTGTCAATAATAAACGTACTTAAAATGGTAATAAATTGAATATAAGAAAACAAAGGAAATTTTTGGATTAATTAATGGATTCATGAAATAAAGATCAATGTCCGGTAGGTAATTATAATATTGTTGGGAGTGAAAACTTATTAAGAACGAAACCAAGAAAGTAAATTAATTAAGGATATAAATAGAACTAAATTATATAGAATGAAGCATGCACTTATGAAATATAATATGAGTCGATGTTAATTTCACCCATAAATGTAAATTTATTGAATAGCAAGATTTTAAATCAAGTAACGGATCTGTTAAAATTTCAATTGATGATTTATACAAGTTAATGTGAAATCAATTGCAGTTAATTGACCTGATTTGTGAAGTTAGGATAAATTGAATTGTCATCTAAGATTGTTAGTTCCCTAAGATGTAACCAATGTTAATTTCATTTATAGTAATAAATGTGGATGGAATTTGTAGATATTAATGCAACAGCTACGAATCAGTGAAATTCATCCAATTGATAATAGGATAAGGACGGTGTATGAAATCAATTTCAACACTTGTCCGTTGGTGAAAACTTAAATGACATTTAACATTTGTGGGGTCTAGTAAATTTAAAATGGGTAGTCAATAAATTAATCTAATAAAGGTGATATTAATATAAATTAGGGTAAAAAAATGTTGTCCTTGTTTATTTGATAATAATTGATTAGGTAAAAGAGAGTTGGACTTAGGAAATTTTATTTATTGGACTTAAACCCTTAATTAGTAGGTGATATAGACAAGATTTCACATTTTAACCATTTGTAGAAATCTAGGATGTATGTAGAAACATCAATGTAATAGAACAGAAACAAATGATAATTAGATGATGTTGATTGTTTGGATAATAAGAATGGTGTTTGCGTAAAAAATGGTCACAAACACCTAATACCGTGAAAGCACCAGTGTATGAATATAAATCAGCGATATTCAAACACAAATCACAGATCTCAGCAAATAACCCAAATACGTTTGCACAAAAGATGGGCAAACAACTCCAAGTTGTATGATTTAGTTGATTTTATGTTGTTCGTAATGATTTAGGTGGTTTATGCAAGTACGTAAAAAGCAGGGACTGAACTGTAAAAGACACACAGATTTATAGTGGTTCGGCCAAAATGTGCCTACGTCCACTTTATATGTTATTCTCCTTTTCCAATCTGATTACGAGTACAAAGCTTGTAGTACAAGTGTATGAAAGTTGTTTGAAAGTTCCTTCCAGGTTTGAGCTCTCAAACTCCTCTCTCATTGTTGTACCCCTGCCCCTTTATTTATAGAGTGAGGCTGGGGGCGGAGGTCTTGGATGTATATAGCTGCTGGTGGGCTTGGGCTGATGCAATCTGGCCTTGCAGCATTCTGGTTCGGCAGCGTCTTGGTTCGGCGGTGAGTGGTAACATGGGTGATTCGGCAGGTAGTGGAGATAGGGGTTCGGTGGTAGGTTGGACCGGTGGTAGCGTGGAGATGGAGCTGGACCGGTGGTTGGTTCGGTAGTATGGTAGGTAGAGGAGGTTGGTTCGGCAGTAGTTAGTCCGGCAGCTGGTTCGGTATGGTTGGTTCGGTAGGTAGTGGAGACAAGGGTGATTCGGCAGTGGAATGGAGGCAGGGGTGATTCGGCAGTGGCGTGGAGAGGTGGTGGTTCGGTGAGGGTACTACCGAATGGAGCTTATAGAATGCCGAATGATCCCTTCATATTCGAGAATGCCGAATGAGCCTTCGGATCCGAGAATGCCGAATGAACCAGGGGGAGTTCGAATACCGAACGAACTCTTGCCTCGCTTCCAATCGATTTTCAATCCCGACATCCATCATTCCTTGCCAGTTTGTTGATATTCTAGTTTTGACCAAAAAATGGGATAACACTTTGCCTCCCAAAACATGCCTTGTGATAACAAGGCGTGTTTTGAATAGTTCCGAATCCAATATCCAAGGTCCATAGCCATATCGGCAGAGTAGATCATCCTTGACTGCTCCGAGTCGATATCCAATTCCAAATCCAATAACCAAAGCTTGAGCCAATTCCATATCCATCCGAACTCGACAACCGAGCCCCAAACCATCCTTATCCAATAGCCAATAACCGAATCCAGGACCTCTCTCGGTCGATATCCAAATCCATAACCTCTCCAGGCTCTTGCCAAGCGCAATCCACACCTGACGGTCGTGATCCAGTGTCCCTAGACGTTAAGCTAGCCTCCTCGTGTTCTTGTCGAGCGTAATCCACGCATGACGACCTTGGTCCAGTGTCCCTGGATGTTGAGCTAACCTCTCCGGGTTCTTGCCAAGCGCAATTCACACTTGACGATCTTGGTCCAGTGTCCTTGGACGTTGAGCTAACCTCTCCGAGTTCTTGCCAAGCGTAATCCACACTTGACGACCTTGGTCCAGTGTCCCTGGGCACTGTACAATGCCATGGCTTAAGTCCTAAGCCGAATCCTGGTCTCTCCGGACCCTTGCCGAGCATAGTCCATACTCGACGACCTGAAAATAACAATTGATAATATAGGGCCTAAGTCCTAGGCCGAATCCTGATCACTCCGGACCCTTGCCGAGCATAGTCCATACTCGACGACCTGAATGAGTCAATTTACCACGTTCGGGCAAAGCGACTCACCCCTTGCCAGGCATAATCCATACCCGACGACCGTTTATCAAAAATCAGATAAAAATCCAATCAAAATCCAATCCAAAATCCAAATCCAAATCCAAAATCCAAATCCAGAATCCAAATCCAGAATCCAAATCCGAAAATCCAAATCCAGAATCCAAATTCAAAATCCAAATCCAAAACCAGAAAACTAGAAATCCAAATCAGCATCCAAAGTTGAAAATAATCGTCCAGAGGAAAATCCAAATCAAAAGGCGAGAAAAACCAGGAGCTCAATCCAAGCTCCAAAACCGAAAACCAAAAAGAAAAGCAGTGTCCAATCCAAAAGCAAAAGATAAATTTCACAAACCATAGCATCGCAGCTTATTATCATTCAGAGCATGCCTAGGGGCCATCTCTGTCCCCGTACATGTGTAAATGACTTGGTTTCTTGCCAATAGTTTGCTACTTATTTCATATTAACCTGGTCAAGGGACGATCAACCGACCATCATTCTGGGCCTCCCACCATCGTAGCTTGAGGCAGGCGGCGGTTGCTCCTGCCTCGCTGTTGCATTCCGAGGTCCAACATATTGTGGCAGCTGTCCATTCCTCACATGCTCCTCAATTATGTCCTTTAAGTGCCTGCAGCTGTTGGTGTCGTGTCCATCCAAATCATGGAAGAGACAGTGCCTTCCCGATGTCCTTTCCCGTTCTGTTGGTTCTCTCCTAGCCGGCCTCCGGTAGTGAAGGCGATTTCGAGTATCCAGGTATATCCGCTCCAGTGTCTCGTTCAATCCTGTGTATGTGGAAAACTTTGGATCCTTCCATTGCTTCCTAGCATTTCCAGAATCACCGTCCAACTTCCTTTTTCCTTTGTCTTTATCCGAACCATTGCTGGATGGTCCTCCCACCTCAACTGCATTAACCTTTTTCAATTTTAAATCCGTACTCGCATCTTCTTGTCGAAGGAACCTTTCTGCCTCATGAAAGAATTCGTCGAGATTCCGTGGGGGATCTCGTATCAGAGATACCTTGAAATCCGAGTTCTCCCTGACTCCTGATACTGCTGCCATTAAAACCATCGATGGATCGGGCCGATCCACCGAAGCAACTGCGGCACTGAATCGAGTTAGAAAAGCTCTAAGCGATTCATCCATCCTTTGCCTTACCGATGTCAATGTCATCACGTTCTTCGGTCTCTTGACATGAACCCGAAACTGTCCCAAAAACCTTTCCACCAATTCCCTCTAAGTCCTGATAGATCCTTCTTCCAGCTGCCTGAACCACATCGCAGCTAAGTCCGTCAAGTACAAAGGGAAGCATCGGGCCATCACCTCCTCTGATGCCCCCAGCACCTCCATGTGTCTGGTGTATCTGATCAAGTGATCCATAGGGTCTTCCTTGCCATTGTATACCTCCACGCTAGGTAGCTTGAACTTAGGTGGATTCTGAGCCATCCTTATTTCCCGAGTGAACGGACTCCTGTTTACTCCTTCCAAGTCTCCGTTGGTCAAACCACCTCGCACAGTCTTCCTGATTATATCTACCAATCCACCGTTGTCTGTCGGAGGTTGCCCCCGAGGGAACTCCGGTACATACTCTTCGTGTAGCTCGTTAGTAGCAACGTTGGTTCTAGCCTGTTGAACTCCTTCCAAAGGTTCTCCTGTGTTGAATCCTGTGGGCCTGCCCCCAAGCCCTTGTTGATTGCCACCTGGCTCCGTATCCTGTCCTTCATTGGGTTCCGTAACCCTAGCTTCTTGTCCTGCATCCACAGCCGTTGTAGCTGTTCCTAAGTTCTGCATCCCTGCAGCTCTCATTTGCTCCAAGAAAGTTTGCATCATTTCCTGTTGACTTTTCAACAACCTCTCTTGCAGTGAATTTGTTATGGCTTCCATTTCATCCCGGGTTATGTAGATCAAAGCCGGTCCTTCCTCACCTCCGGAGGATGCTTGTTGACTTCCTCCTTGTTGGCTTCTCTCAGCCCTTAGCCTTCTACTGTTTTGCCTAGTCATTGTCTTCCAAATCCAAACTTCTATCCGATGTAGCGGGTGCTGGTCCTTCTTAGTGAAAGCACCAAAATGTTTGCGTAAAAAATGGTCACAAACACCCAATACCATGAAAGCACCAGCGTATGAATATAAATCAGCGATATTCAAACACAAATCACAGATCTCAGCAAATAACCCAAATACGTTTGCACAAAAGATGGGCAAACAACTCCAAGTTGTATGATTTAGTTGATTTTATGTTGTTCATAATGATTTAGGTGGTTTATGCAAATACGTAAAAAGCAGGGACTGAACTGTAAAAGACACACAGATTTATAGTGGTTCGGCCAAAATGTGCCTACGTCCACTTTATATGTTATTCTCCTTTTCCAATCCGATTACGAGTACAAAGCTTGTAGTACAAGTGTATGAAAGTTGTTTGAAAGTTCCTTCCAGGTTTGAGCTCTCAAACTCCTCTCTCATTGTTGTACCCCTGCCCCTTTATTTATAGAGTGAGGCTGGGGGCGGAGGTCTTGGATGTATATAGCTGCTGGTGGGCTTGGGCTGATGCAATCTGGCCTTGCAGCATTCTGGTTCGGCAGCGTCTTGGTTCGGCGGTGAGTGGTAACATGGGTGATTCGGCAGGTAGTGGAGATAGGGGTTCGGTGGTAGGTTGGACCGGTGGTAGCGTGGAGATGGAGCTGGACCGGTGGTTGGTTCGGTAGTATGGTAGGTAGAGGAGGTTGGTTCGGCAGTAGTTAGTCCGGCAGCTGGTTCGGTATGGTTGGTTCGGTAGGTAGTGGAGACAAGGGTGATCCGGCAGTGGAATGGAGGCAGGGGTGATTCGGCAGTGGCGTGGAGAGGTGGTGGTTCGGTGAGGGTACTACCGAATGGAGCTTATAGAATGCCGAATGATCCCTTCATATTCGAGAATGCCGAATGAGCCTTCGGATCCGAGAATGCCGAATGAACCAGGGGGAGTTTGAATACCGAACGAACTCTTGCCTCGCTTCCAATCGATTTTCAATCCCGACATCCATCATTCCTTGCCAGTTTGTTGATATTCTAGTTTTGACCAAAAAATGGGATAACAAATGGGAATAAACATTTATTTATATAATTGAATCTAATTACAATAGTATGATTTATTGCAATTAAATGAAGATCTAATATTTAAAATATTGCCCAAAAGGGAAATGTAGATGAGATCTAAAGAAAAAATCGTAAACAATCATGAACCAATGTTAGTGACATTCTTATTTTGGATAAAAGGTGAGCATATAAAAGTTGAAAAATCTAATAAATGGGTTTTTGAGAAGTTAATTTATAATTCCTTAATATAAGGAAGTGGAGAAATTAACTCTGAAATTGATAGACTTATCAACTCCTAATTTACATCTAACTTGTTAAATCGGTGAAATTGATTAAGGAATATAAAAGCGATAAAATTTGGTCAATTTTAGAAGTTAAATATAAAATTGGATTTTTATAAATTTATTTTAATTTATTTTAATTAATATAAAAATAGCCATTTTGGCCACAGACTCGGATTTCGATGAAACCAGTTTCATCGGATCCGTACCGGTAAATTATTATAGGGTTTCAAGTTTCGTATCGTTCGGACCTGTCGTTTGATCGTACGGACGCGAAACGCCTTGAAATCGATTTAATTAAAATCAATTTGAAATCAATTTGGAAATTTTGTTTTCAGCATAACTTCTTCATACGATCAAATTTGGACGTGAAACTTTTTCCATCGCGTTCAGAATATTTTAAATTACCTATTTGGATATATGGGTTTAATAAATTTCGTTCAGGGGTTAGAACGGGCTTTTTGGTCCATAGTTTGTTCCGCACGTTCATCTATTCGGTCTATCTTCTCTAATCCTACCCTACTTATAAATAGACGATTATAAACCCTAGCCTCCATCTTCTATCATTTGTCTGTACGTTCTTTTCTTCAACTCCTTCTTCTCCTCAAATGGATGCAAATGTCAGATCCAATTCTATTCAATTTCAAGTGAAAATTCAAACACCTCAGAAAATTTCCAAAAAAATATATGTTGAAGTTTTTGACGAGGGGAACTCAGATCTGAAATTAGTTTCTTGATTCGAGTTGTCGTTTGGCCTAAAATCAGAGATTTAGTTCCGGCCGTTCGTTTTATCTTTGTAATTCAACGGTAGATTCGCGATGTTACGACGATCGGAAGGCATGAAATCGAAAAGGGTGCTGAAGGGAAGAGATCCATACAGCCAAGTCGTATTACTTGTCGTTGGGTTCGCCAGAAAATTCCCTTAAAGCATGCGACAGCGCACGGCAAGGGAGGCTGCAGGAGGGGCCGCAACTTCGAGGTGGGGGCGGTTTTGCATGGAGATGGCCATGGAAGTGTCAGATCGTGGAGGAGGTTGGTGTAGTAGAGGCGAAAATTGAGGGAAGGGTTTAAGGTAGTGGCGGCTTCGCTCTGTACAAAGGCTTGGGGAGGAAATCTCGCGTGAAGAGGGGGAAGGAAATCAACGGTGACGTGGCTTTTATTTAGGGTTTGTTTTATTTTATTTTTATTTTGTTCTCAATCAAATCAAATCGCTGTAACTACTACATACGACCTCTGTTTCACACGAATTTTTTTCCGTTAGGATCGTAATTAAATTTCGGATTTGTTGACGCTGGTTTGGACTGATTTGGAGGCCGTCGAATTTTTGAGTTTAAATCGGATTTAAATTCGATTTAAATTCAAAAGGTGAGTGTTTTAACCCACTCACAACTTCTAAAAGTTTTTATGTTTGTTAAATTTATTTTAGATATGAGTAGAAATTTATTGATAACTGTTTGGCATGTTTTGTTCATCGTATTTGCTAAATCGCGTTATTTAATTTAATTGTTAATTTATTTTATTTATTGCATATTAATTGACATTTAGAATTTATTTATTTGCATAGGAACTGCTAGTAAACAGTTATAAAATTTATTACTAAATATAAACTGTTAGTTTAATAGTTGATTAAATTTATTTTTGAATATAACCGCCAGTTATTACCTGATATATATTATCAGATATATATTGATATTGAATTATTATTGGATGATGATTGTGATTTGGATGATGGATGATGTTGATGAATGGGTGTTTTATTTTATATCATTAAACTGCAAGTTATCATGCATTTTTCGTTTCAATCGGGATTGTGGTTTGAAATAATATACAACCGCAAAATTTTATTTTAAATTGCGGATTGAAATGATAAATATCCGTATCACTTGACCATAGGATAGAAAATTATATACAGGCACCGTGGTCTATATATAAATTATTTTAAAGTGATTTCTATGGTTTGGATGGGATACGGTTTATAAAAATTTGATTTTGATATTTTATAAAATATTATTCTTCGATATATATACATATGAAGTTAAAAATTTGAAAATTAAGTTGTGTATAAACCTGTTGAATAAAAATGAGAAATTGAGAAAATGGAATTTGGAAATTTATCTTATATGTTTAAGTTTGGATATTTTAAGGTATAATATTTATAACTGGATTTTCCAAGATGAATTAAAAATGAAAATTCTAGTATAAAGTAAATTTGATAAATTATTTAATTGCTAGAAATTGGAGTTTTATTTATGGAATTTATATGAATATTCAAGACTAAATAATAGAATATTAATTGTTGAAAGAAGAAAATCCAACTTTAGTTTGAAATATTAATACTCCAAATGGATATATATATATATATATATATATATATAGAAATTGAAGGGGTTTTTGGAACTTGAAGTGGTATTTAAATTATGGTTTAAACTTTAAATAAAGAAATATATTTGAAAGCCATGGAAATTATTTTTCTTCACAAAGTAACTTTAAAGTTAAACCATTTATTTTTCATTCGTTGAATATCCAAACCATTCAAGTTTTAGAAGTTATGGTTTTAAAATTTTGAATTTCTAAATATTATGCTTTGAAAGTATATTTCAAATATTTGGTTTCCAGATATTTTAAATTTTAAACCAGCATGATTTTGGAAAAGAATTATATTTGAGATAAAATGATATCATATTGTTTTGGGTTTAAATTGATATCGTATTCATAGTTTTGAAATGGAAAATTTTATTCTGGTTTTAAAGTATAAACTATTTTTAAATGACCGCGGTGTTGTAATAACGATGGGTTGGCAAAGAGACCGGGATCGGATATGGACATACTCTCTGTCGATACCGAAAACCACTTTGACTAACCGTGTACGCGGTGGAGATTCCAGAATGAAGTTGGTGGTGGCGACGTTTCCTGTAAGGTAAATACGTGGACCCGACTCCCGTGAGTTGGCATAAGGTGGCTAAAACAGGAGTGATTCTCGGGCCAATGAGGTCATACCTCTGATCGGACGCTCCTCTTTGATATTATACTTTGACTTTGGATTGATTCAGTGGCCACTTCTATTTTTGATTTTGGGGGAGTTTGTTCGAGGTGGACGGTAACTGCGGCTACGCGTTTCCACCAGCCCGGATAGCAATTGGTATATCTACCCTGGCATTGCCTAGTTGTGCCGTGTCACCTACCATACCGAGCCTTTACTATGAGTTTTTTTTGTACCATACCTATGGAGTGCCCTCTGACGACGCCCAGTACGGGGGAGATTACGGTACTGTATAGACTATGGGAATATATTCTGTGTTAAGGGCTATATGGGTAACCCCTTAACGCTATTAAAAACTAAGTTTATTTTACAATTAGACACTATTATAATAGCGCAATATACTACATAGTAAATAGTTTAACGGATCCTTAGGAGATGTAAATCCCGAGCATCTCTTGAGTTGCTGCACTCATATTTACTCCTGTTGATTTAACTCACATAAGATCTTTTAGTTCTGACTCGAGTGTTTTGTCTTTTCAAATTCGCTCGTGTCAGTCCGAGCGTTTCAGGATTTGAAGTTTAGCTCTGGAGGACGAAGACGAAGATTTGTAGTATTACTATTATTATTTATCTAGTGCACTACACACTATTCTGCTGCATTGTTATTGGTATGTGTAACTCTGATATATATTATATAAATGTTTGTAAACAGTTTTATAAACTGTATATTTTATTATTATATTTTATCCTTCCGCTGTGAGATTCTATTTTGTTTATTTCTTCTCTGTTTTTCTTATTTACCCCATAACAATCCGCCCTTCCGTATGGTTTGAATCGGCATGTGTGTCGATTTGAAGCGTGCGAAAAGGCGGGATGTTACAGTTGGTATCAAAGCTTTGGTTTAGCGATAAACCTTGGCTTTGTGGGGTTTGACTCTTTGTTAATAGGGTAGTAATACCCTATGGGAGTCGCTGAGTGTATATATATATGAGAGAGCGTATTTGTTAGTGTTATAAAAAGATTTTGATATTGTGTTAATCTGTTCCGCTTTGTATTTATAAATTCTGGTTGGTGCATGGGACGCTATGACATCAATAGGGATTTCTAAACACTTAATAGGACGGACCGACATAATATTGTTTTAATATAGGTGAATGAAATAATTTTGCCTATTTTATTTTCTATATATATAATAAAATTTTCAAATGATATCTATATTTGGTTGCAATAGATTGGTTGTTAGGAATAAAATTTATAAATAATAAGTAAAATAAGATTGAAATTTGAATCAATGAAATTTGGAAATTTTAGAACTTAAGTCCGGGATTTTTGAAAATTTGCTTTTAAAGGATTTATGAAATATAATAATTTTGTTTATAAGTATTTTCTTATATAAATATTTAGTATAATTCGGAAGAATGGTTTAAAGAAGATTTTGGAGAAAATAAATTTTGTACTTTCCTCGCTGTCGCTGGAAAATAATTTCGGTGATGGCGGCCGCATCATCGACTTTCATTTTCGAGTTTCGAAGGGGAAAGGCCACTGTAGTAAATTCTACTACAGATTTATTTTGAAATTATCTAAAATTTTAATTGTTTTAAATATAATTGAGATATAAAAGTTGTACGAAATTCTTTATCTATTATTTTTAAAAAAATATTTGAAATTTGACCCGGTATTTAATTCTTAAATTTCCATTAATTAATTGTTTAATTTATTTTAGTGAAATAAAAGGTAAGTAATTAATGAATTGAAACCTCTAATTTAGGTAAGAGAATTAATGCAAAGTTATAAAGGGAAATTTGAAATTTTGAACATATGGGACAAAAAGTAATATTGTTGAACATTAAATTTAATTAAAAGATGAGATAAAACTTGTATAAGTTCTTTTGCATTTTCTTTAACATATATAACTTACCAATATGAAAAGTTGAAATGTTAAATAAGAGATTGGAATAGAATATTATACAAGTAGGAATTTGGAAATGATGAAGTATTCAACGAATTGCTATTTTGAATAAGAATTAAATGGTATAAAACTTAAGTTATAATTTAAATTTTACTAAAATTAAAGGTAAGTACTATAATAGGTGATTTTAAACTTAAGTAGATAAAATGAAATTCTTAAATAAATAAAGATTGATGTGTAGGGTTATAAAAACTTAAGTATGATATAAATGCTACTAGTTTAATATAATGGAAGGTAGGCAATATAAATAAATGACTGCAAACCATAGTTAATGAATAAATAAAAATCCTTTACTTATAAGAATGAATGTTATAAGGTTAAGAATTTAAGTGTAATTCAAAATGATTACTATAATTAAATATAATAGAAATGTAAGCATTTAATAAATGATTGAAAGTAAGAAGTTCATTAAATGTAATACAATAGAAGAAGCTTACATGACCTAAATAAATGGAAATGGATAGTTGGAGGTAATAAGTGAAAATAAATGAAAATAAAAGATAAACTATTATATGAATGAAAAGATCAAACAGCTAATGAGTCAATTGATTGGTTGGTTTGAATTGTTATTGTTTGCTTTACGGTTGGTCGGGTAAGGAAATTTGAAGTTGTTGGATGAATAAATAATCTATTATTATTTTTTCCATCTAAGACTGTTGAGTAATGATGCACTTGATAGTTATTTTTCATTCCGTACAATTTCAGGTTTTGAACCCGAACAACTATTTGCTTGTTTGATTGAATGGTTGTTTTGCATTTTGTGTATGCCGGTTGTTGAAATTGATGATTGTGTACTGATTGTTGTTAGTAGTTGAAACCATGGAAATATTTCGCTTTAATATAAATAGTTAACCTTTTAGATTATATAAGTGAAATGCAGGTATGGAAGCAATTGCTACTGCTTTTGGTTCCATAAATTAAGCAAAATTTGCCCGACAAATAGGTACGTTTTCGGATTACCTTTTGTAGCGATTTTTTTTTGTATATTTTTTTCCCGTGTTGGGATATAATAAGTTTGGATATTATATATGATATTTCTTATATTAAATATTTTATTTTCTCCCAAACCTCTCCGTACAAAGGAGACTCTGCCAAAATTTTCCGTAAATTTTGGACTTAGAATTATGTTGAAAATGTTTTCAAACTCTAATTATTTAAGTATAAAAGGATATAATGATTATAAAACGAGTATATTTCATGTAAGGAAATTAAATTAGTAAATTACCGTATATAAGTTAATATTTGAAATAAGATGTACTGTTTTTCTTCCTTCTCCCTTCTTTTTCCTTTTCGGGGACGAAAAGTTTTGAGGAGGGAGAGTGTAACGACCCGTTAAATTCGATGATATTAAATGGGTTAATTTAATATGATTTCTAATCTAATTTAGACTGAAATAAAAGTCTTAAGATTTTATTTGAGTAAATGTAGGAATTAGATATAGAAAATTGTAATTTAATGTTAACAATTTAATATTTATATGGCAATAGATTTGAATAATGTAAATTGTCATACATAGTTATAAGTTAAATATAAGAAACCAAAATAAATGTTGAATTAGTGAATATTACTATAAAAAAAATATTAACTAGAATGAGATTCACTAATATAAAAATCAATAGTGGAGATTGTTACTTTTGGTTGTAAAATAGATAATGACTAAATAAAAGTGACCGTTGAATAAACCAATGCAATAAGTGTGGATAAGTAATTTTAATGAATGTTGTCGATAATAAACGTACTTAAAATGGTAATAAATTGAATATAAGAAAACAAAGGAAATTTGTGTATTAATTAATGGATTCATGAAATAAAGATCAATGTCCAGTAGGTAATTATAATATTGTTGGGAGTGAAAACTTATTAAGAATGAAACCAAGAAAGTAAATTAATTAAGGATATAAATAGAACTAAATTGTATAGAATGAAGCATGCACTTATGAAATATAATATGAGTCGATGTTAATTTCACCCATAAATGTAAATTTATTGAATAGCAAGATTTTAAATCAAGTAACGAATTTGTTAAAATTTCAATTGATTATTTATACAAGTTGATGTGAAATCAATTGCAGTTAATTGACCTGATTTGTGCAGTTAGGATAAATTGAATTGTCATCTAAGATTGTTAATTCCCTAAGATGTAACCAATGTTAATTTCATTTATAGTAATAAATGTGGATGGAATTTGTAGATATTAATGCAACAGCTACGAATCAGTGAAAATTCATCCAATTGATAATAGGATCAGGACGGTGTATGAAATCAATTTCAACACTTGTTCGTTGGTGAAAACTTAAATGACATTTAACGTTTGTGGGGTCTAGTAAATTTAAAATGGGTAGTCAATAAATTAATCTAATAAAAGGTGATATTAATATAAATTAGGGTAAAACAAATGTTGTCCTTGTTTATTTGATAATAATTGATTAGGTAAAAGAGAGTTGGACTTAGGAAATTTTATTTATTGGACTTAAACCCTTAATTAGTAGGTGATATAGACAAGATTTCACATTTAACCATTTATACAAATCTAGGATGTATGTGGAAACATCAATGTAATAGAACGGAAACAAATGATTATTAGATGATGTTGATTGTTTGGATAATAAGAATGGGAATAAACATTTATTTATATAATTGAATCTAATTACGATAGTATGATTTATTGCAATTAATTGAAGATCTAATATTTAAAATATTGCCTAAAAGGGAAATGTAGATGAAATCTAAAGAAAAAAACGTAAACAATCATGAACCAATGTTAGTGACATTCTTATTTTGGATAAATGGTGAGCATATAAAAGTTGAAAAATCTAATAAATGGGTTTTTGAGAAATTAATTTATAATTCCTTAATATAAGGAAGTGGAGAAATTAACTCTGAAATTGATAGACTTATCAACTCCTAATTCACATCTAACTTGTTAAATTGGTGAAATTGATTAAGGAATATAAGAGCGATAAAATTTGGTCAATTTTAGAAGTTAAATATAAAATTGGATTTTTATAAATTTATTTTAATTTATTTTAATTAATATAAATAGCCATTTTGTCCACGGACTCGGATTTCGATGAAACCAGTTTCATCGGATCCGTATCGGTAAATTATTATAGGGTTTCAAGTTTCATATCGTTCGGACCTGTCGTTTGATCGTACGGACGCGAAACGCCTTGAAATCGATTTAATTAAAATCAATTTGAAATCAATTTGGAAATTTTGATTTCAGCATAACTTCTTCATACGGTCAAATTTGGACGTGAAACTTTTTCCATCGCGTTCAGAATATTTTAAAATACCTATTTGGATATATGGGTTTAATAAATTTCGTTCAGGGGTTATAACGGGCTTTTTGGGCCATAGTTTGTTCCGCACGTTCATCTATTTGGTCTATCTTCTCTAATCCTACCGTACTTATAAATAGACGATTATAAACCCTAGCCTCCATCTTCTATCATTTGTCTGTACGTTCTTTTCTTCAACTCCTTCTTCTCCTCAAATGGATGCAAATGTCAGATCCAATTCTATTCAATTTGAAGTGAAAATTCAAACACCTCAGAAAATTTCCAAAAAAATATATGTTGAAGTTTTTGATGAGGGGAACTCAGATCTGAAATTAGTTTCTCGATTCAAGTTGTCGTTTGGCCTAAAATCAGAGATTTAGTTTCGGCCGTTCTTTTTATCTTTGTAATTCAACGGTAGATTCGCGATGTTACGACGATCGGAAGGCATGAAATCGAAGAGGGTGCTGAGAGGAAGAGATCCATACGGCCAAGTCGTATTACTTGTCATTGGGTTCGCCAGAAAATGCCCTTAAAGCATACAACAATGCACGGCAAGGGAGGCTGCAGGAGGGGCCACAACTTCGAGGTGGGGGCGGTTTTGCATGGAGATGGCCGTGGAAGTGTCAGATCATGGAGGAGGTTGGTGTATTAGAGGCGAAAATTGAGGGAAGGGTTTGAGGTAGTGGCGGCTTCGTTCTGTACAGAGGCTTGGGGAGGAAATCTCGCGTGAAGAGGGGGAAGGAAGTCAACGGTGACGTGGCTTTTATTTAGGGTTTGTTTTATTTAATTTTTATTTTGTTCTCAATCAAATCAAATCGCTGTAACTTCTACATACGACCTCTGTTTCACACGAAATTTTTTCCGTTAGGATCGTAATTAAATTTCGGATCCGTTGACGCTGGTTTGGACTGATTTGGAGGCCGTCGAATTTTTGAGTTTAAATCGGATTTAAATTCGATTTAAATTCAAAAGGTGAGTGTTTTAACCCACTCACAACTTCTAAAAGTTTTTATGTTAAGTGTTTTAACCCACTCACAACTTCTAAAAGTTTTTATATTTGTTAAATTTATTTTAGATATGAGTAGAAATTTATTTATAATTGTTTGGCATGTTTTGTTCATCATATTTGCTAAATCGCGTTATTTAATTTAACTGTTAATTTATTTTATTTATTTCATATTAATTAACATTTAGAATTTATTTATTTGCATAGGAACTACTAGTAAACAGTTATAAAATTTATTACTAAATATAAACTGTTAGTTTAATAGTTGATTAAATTTATTTTTGAATATAACCGCCAGTTATTACCTAATATATATTATCAGATATATATTGATATTGAATTATTATTGGATGATGATTGTGATTTTGATGATGGATGATGTTGATGAATGGATGTTTTATTTTATATCATTAAACTGCAAGTTATCATGCATTTTTCGTTTCATTCGGGATTGTGGTTTGAAATGATATACAACCGCAAAATTTTATTTTAAATTGCGGATTGAAATGATAAATATCCGTATCACTTGACCATAGGATAGAAAATTATATACAGGCACCGTGGTCTATATATAAATTATTTTAAAGTGATTACTATGGTTTGGATGGGATACGGTTTATAAAAATTTGATTTTGATATTTTATAAAATATTATTCTTCGATATATATACATATGAAGTTAAAAATTTGAAAATTAAGTTGTGTATAAACCTGTTGAATAAAAATGAGAAATTGAGAAAATGGAATTTGGAAATTTATCTTATATGTTTAAGTTTGGAAATTTTAAGGTATGATATTTATAACTGGATTTTCCAAGATGAATTAAAAATGAAAATTCTAGTATAAAGTAAATTTGAGAAATTATTTAATTGCTAGAAATTGGAGTTTTATTTATGGAATTTATATGAATATTCAAGACTAAATAATAGAATATTAATTGTTGAAAGAAGAAAATCCAACTTTAGTTTGAAATATTAACACTCCAAATGGATATATATATATATAGAAATTGAAGGGGTTGTTGGAACTTGAAGTGCTATTTAAATTATGGTTTAAACTTTAAATAAAGAAATATATTTGAAAGCCATGGAAATTATTTTTCTTTACAAAGTAACTTTAAAGTTAAACCATTTATTTTACATTCGTTGAATATCCAAACCATTCAAGTTTTAGAAGTTATGGCTTTAAAATTTTGAATTTCGAAATATTATGCTTTGAAAGTATATTTCAAATATTTCGTTTCTAGATATTTTAAATTTTAAACCAGCATGATTTTGGAAAAGAATTATATTTGAGATAAAATGATATCATATTGTTTTGGGTTTAAATTGATATCGTATTCATAGTTTTGAAATGGAAAATTTTATTCTTGTTTTAAAGTATAAACTATTTTTAAATGACCGCGGTGTTATAATAACGATGGGTTGGCAAAGAGACCGGGATCGGATATGGACATACTCTCTGTCGATACCGAAAACCACTTTGACTAACCGTGTACGCTGTGGAGATTCCAGAATGAAGTAGGTAGTGGCGACGTTTCCTGTAAGGTAAATACGTGGACCCGACTCCCGTGAGTTGGCATAAGGTGGCTAAAACAGGAGTGATTCTCGGGCCAATGAGGTCATACCTCTGATCGGACGCTCCTCTTCGATATTATACTTTGACTTTGGATTGATTCAGTGGCCACTTCTATTTTTGATTTTGGGGGAGTTTGTTCGAGGTGGGCGGTAACTGCGGCTACGCGTTTCCACCAGCCCGGATAGCAATTGGTATATCTACCCTGGCATTGCCTAGTTGTGCCGTGTCACCTACCATACCGAACCTTTACTACGAGTTTTGTTTTGTACCATACCTATGGAGTGCCCTCTGACGACGCCCAGTACGGGGGAGATTACGGTACTGTATAGACTATGGGAATATATTCTGTGTTAAGGTCTATATGGGTAACCCCTTAACGCTATTAAAAAGTAAGTTTATTTTACAATTAGAAATTATTATAATAGCGCAATATACTACATAGTAAATAGTTTAACGGATCCTTAGGAGATGTAAAACCTGAGCATCTCTTGAGTTACTGCACTCATATTTACTCCTGTTGATTTAACTCACATAAGATCTTTTAGTTCGTACTCGAGTGTTTTGTCTTTTCAAATTCGCTCGGGTCAGTCCAAGCGTTTTAGGATTTGAAGTTTAGCTCTGGAGGACGAAGACGAAGATTTGTAGTATTACTATTATTATTTATCTAGTGCACTACACACTGTTCCACTGCATTGTTATTGGTATGTGTAACTCTGATATGTATTATATAAATGTTTGTAAACAGTTTTATAAACTGTATATTTTATTATTATATTTTATCCTTCCGCTGTGAGATTCTATTTTGTTTATTTCTTCTCTGTTTTTCTTATTTACCCCATAACAATCCGCCCTTCCATATGGTTTGAATCAGCATGTGTATCGATTTGAAGCGTGCGAAAAGGCGGGATGTTACAGATTGATTAAAATATGCCAAACAACCATAAATAAATTTTAACTCACATCATATATCAATTTAACAAACATAAGAAATTTTAGAAGTTGTGAGTGAGTTAAAACACTCAACTTTTGAATTTAAACTCAAAAATTTGACAGTCTCCGAATTCGCCCAAAGTAGCGCCATAAAGTCCGAAATTTGAAAACAATCCTAACAAAAGAAATTGCATGTAAATCGGACAACGCATGCTAAAGTTATTCATGTTGGAATACTTGAAATTTTGAAATTAAATTAAAAAAAAGGGAAACCCTCTGACAAATCAAAAGAATCCACGTCATCTCTCACGAATGGCCTCTACAGCGTTTCGAAATGCTAGCTCAAACTGAGCCGCCACCGATCGCAATGAAACTGCCGCGTCACCAAGCCCCTGCAACTCGATCAAACATCACCACCAACCCCTACGTCTCGAACCGCCCCAGCAGAAGGTCGCGCGGTCCCTCCAGCACCCAAACCACGCTCCATCGCCACCAGTGCTCGCTCCAATTTCTGGCCAACTCACTGCAGTTCTAGACCGAACTAGCCACATGGATCAACTCCGCTCAACATGCTTTCCATCGTGGCACCCTCTAATCGCGGCAAAATTGAAGATCTACCATCAATTCGCAAAAGCACGAATGAACGGCCCGGAATATGCCCTCAATTTCAGGCCACCTTGAAAGCCAAATCGAAAAACGAATTGTAGATTTAGGTTGCATTTGTCGAGAGCTCCAATATAAAAAAAATTCGAATTTTTCTGAGGAGTTTGAATTTTCATTTGATTTTTGAATTTTCAATTGGATCTAGAGTTTGCAGCCATTGAGGAAGTGGAGCACAAAAGTTTCTGTACGTATAG
This sequence comes from Allium cepa, assembly GCA_030765085.1. NCBI lineage: Eukaryota > Viridiplantae > Streptophyta > Magnoliopsida > Asparagales > Amaryllidaceae > Allium > Allium cepa. Next base: position 764,522,593 of record CM060929.1, read on the forward strand.
AAATGAGGAATAGAGGCTGCTAGGGATTATAACTGGATATTTATAGGCAAAGTTGAAATAGGATGGATCGGATAAGATAGATGTACGCGCTAACGACAAAGTGGCCTAAAGCCCATTCTGACTTCGGAACGAAATTGGATCAACCCATATATCAAAACAGGTGTTTAAAAATATTTTAAACGTAATGGAAAAGGTTTCAGGTTCAAATTCCATCGTATGAAGAAGTTATGCTAAAAACAATATTTTCAAATTGATTTCAATTTATCGATTTTAAGGCGTTTCGAGTCCGTACGATCAAACGACCAGTCTGATCGATACGAGACTTGAAATCCTACAATAATTCACTGTTACGGATCCGATGAAACTTGTTCCGTCGAAATCCGAGTCAGTGGCCAAAATGGCTATTTTTATATTAATTAAATAAATTTAAAATAAATTAATTAAACCAAATTTCCCATTTAAATTCGGAAATTGACAACCTTTATCACCTTATAATTATTAATCATTTATACAAAATTTTAAACAAGTTTAGATGTCAATTTAAAATTGATAAATCTATCCATTGCAGTGTCAAATCTTCAATTTCATTATATTCAAAATTATGAATTAAATTCCCAAAAATTCTATTAAATTAAATAAATCAATGATTATTCCATCCATAAATTTTAAATAGGTGGATTTAATATTGGATTCAAAATCTATTATTTTAACTTTCCTAGTTTTCATTTAAATCTCCATTAACGTAATATTTAGATGTTTAATTTCATTTATTTTCAATTTAATAAATCCAGTTATTTATAATTACATACAATACATTGCTTTAAACCTGATTTCAATCCTTCCATTCTTTGTTAAACCTTTCTATAATCATAGTTAATATTTGTTTTACATTCATTAAACTAATTTTTCTCATATTATCTTTATTTCAAAAATGTAGTAATTAATTTCATTCACAATAAATCCAATGAATTATAATTTATTTCAATAAATAAACTTGATTTAACTCCAAATCCTTTTTATTTCATAAATTATTATTCAATAAAAAAGGTAACATTTGTTTACCCAATTATACATTAGTAAGTTCAAACTTTCATCTTTCCTCCGTACTAACTACCCTATTTTCATTTTATTACATTTCTACGAATATACACGCTAATTGCGTTTTACATTCTAAATAAAATTATTTACTTAGGTTCATACTTTCCATTATATCGATTACTACGCATAAATTTACAATTCCAATTATTCCATTATTACATTTATGCCTTCCGTTATTATATTAATAATCACTAAGTAACGTTTATTATCAACTATAAATATTATAACTACTTAACGGACATTGATTTTTATATATTTACAATTTATTATGTATTCTTCATCAGTTAACATAATTTTGAATTCCTTTCCCAATTTACTAATTTCAATCAATCCTAACTTTACCATATGTTTCAATAAATAGGGTGTGCGCTAATTTAGTTATTGCTTTAATTCTTATTAATATAACATTAAGGTTCCTTTACTCTAATTGATTTCAAATTTTATTATAAACGAAATAAACAGGTAACCTTACAATACACTAAGGTTTATTATTTCCAACAAATTATCATAGTTGCTGCAACGACCCGTTAAATTTGATGATATTAAATGAGTTAATTTAATATGATTTCTAATCTAATTTAGAATGAAATAAAATTCTTAAGATTTTATTTGAGTAAATGTAGGAATTAGATATAGTAACTGTAATTAAAGGTTAACAATTTAAATGTTTATATGGCAATAGATTGAAATAACGTAAATTGGAGTTTGTGGTTATAAGTTATAATTTGTTGATTAAATTGGATTGTGAAATTAATACTGGAAGATATAAATCGGAAATAGTATTTATGAAATAATAACTGAATTGAATTGCAACTATATAAATGAAAGTAAATTTTATTTAGTGAATGTCAACATTGAATAAATTTAATAAAATAAAAAGATTTAAATGCATGTTTGAATAGAATGTATGATTGATGATTAAGTGGTAAGTAATTAGCATTTAATTCTATAAAATTTGGAACTGAATCTACGTAAATAATTTTGTAGGAATAAGTTAATTAACAATTTATTTGTGCATAACCGATTTAATTGAAATAACGGAAAGGACAAGATCTTGATTTGCCTATGTATGTATATATTGATAAACTATAACTAAGTAGGAAGTTTGGTAGTAAATAGGAAATAAGATGACAAAGGCAACTAGTAAATTTATAAATGAATTCATAATAATAAGTAGTAATTAATGCATAAATATATTTGAAATTTGGGATAATTACAAAGTTTTACCCATTCATCTAATTTATTTAATTGAATCTAAATCTATGGCAACATTTTGTTATTAATGGTTGTAAGTGATTTTGAATGTAAAAGGGTAACAATTATTTAGGTTAACCATTCATTGAGTATATTAAGTTAAGAATGAAAATAGATTGAAATAAATCTAAATTTATTTATTTTGTTTTGTTAATATGTTCTAGTAATAAAAGGGAATTTATAAGAAATGAAGCCTGCACTAATGAAGTGTATTATAATTCAAATGTTATTTATACTCATAAAATGTTTATGTACTGAATAGAAAGATTTTAAATCAATAAACAAATTTATGGAGGTTCCAATTTATAATTTATAACATTTAATGAGACTCAATTACAATTAATTGATTTAAATGGTGCAGTTAGCGTAGATTTTTGTTTGTATTTATAGAGGGTTAATTTTATAAGACAAAATTTATGCTAATTCTATTTATAATAGGACCATGGGTTGTTTTAAAGTACAGGAAGCAGGATTTATAAACTTAATTAGAGTATCAAATTCAACAATTGCATTTATTGCATAATAAAAAGGAATTTAACGGTTAAATATTACGTTATTGAAATTAAAGTGGACTTTGAGGTTAATAATGTGAAATCATGAACCAATGTGAGTGGCATCTTTATTTTGGATAAAAGGTGAGAATATAAAAGTTGAAAATCTAATAAATGGGTTTTTGAAAATTTAATTTATAATTCCTAAATATAAGGAAGCGGAGAAATTAACACTGCAACTGATAGACTTATCAACTTATAATTCACATCTAAACTTGTTAAATCATTTAAATTGATTATGAAATATATAAGCGATAAAATTTGGCCAATTTTAGAATTTAAATATAAAATTGGATTTTATGATTTATTTTAATTTATTTAATGAATATAAAAATAGCCATTTTGGCCACGGACTCGAATTTCAACGAAACCAGTTTCATCGGATCCGTATCGGTGAATTATTGTAGGATTTCAAGTTTCGTATCGATCGGACCTGTCGTTTGATCGTACGGACGCGAAACGCCTTGAAATCGATTTAATTAAAATCAATTTGAAATCAATTTGGAAATTTTATTTTCAACATAATTTCTTCATACGATCAAATTTGGACATGAAACTTTTTCCAACGCGTTCAGAATATTTTAAAATACCTATTTGGATGTATAGGTTTAATAAATTTCGTTTCGAGGCCAGAACGGGCTTTTGGGCCAACTACCGTGTAGCACGTTCGTAATTCGTGCCCACCTAGCCTTCTACTATTTGTCTATATATATAATGTGTTAAACCCTAGCCTCCATCTTCTATCATTTGTTTGTACGTTCATTTTCTTCATCTCTTTCTCTTCCTCAATGGTTGCAAAACCTAGATCTACTTCAATTCAAAAATCAAATGAAAATTCAAACCCTCCAGAAAAATTCCACAAAAATATATGTCATAGTTCTCGAGATACGTAATCTGCTGGTGTGATTTGCTTTTCGATTGGAGCTATCATTCGTCCAGTAAAATTCAAACCATTTTCGGCCACTCATCATCGTCGCAACAAAACTCGCCCGATCGGAAAACTGTTTCTGGGTATTGTAGAGATAACCGAGGGGTTTGCATCAGTATAGTTTTTGGGTCGAATCAACGGTGGGATTTGCGGCAAAAATTGAAGTAGAGTTTCGGCCCTAGGCTTAGAGGCGGCGGCGGCGGCCACCATGGGCGTGCGCACGTGTCCATTGGGGGCGGCTCGTCGAGCTGAGGACGATGGAGGTGGCGCTGGGTTCAATGGAGGTCGGAGTTGGGCGAAAGGCTCGGTCAAACGCTTGGTCAAACGGGGATGTTTGGGTTTCAAACGGGAAATATTTTCTTTGGAAGCTGGCATTCAATGCGTAGGAGAGAGATAGAGGAGAGTTTAGGTTGCTGACGTGGCAATTTAATTTTCGTAAGTTTTGTTTTGATTTAATTTTGTTTTCAACCATTCAAATCCTCATAACTTCTGCATACGACCTCTGTTTCTCACGAAATTTTTTCCGTTAGGATCGTAATTTAATTTCGGATCTGTTGACGCTAGTTTGGACTGATTTGGAGGCCGTCGAATTTTTGAGTTTAAATCGGATTTAAATTCGATTTAAATTCAAAAGGTGAGTGTTTTAACCCACTCACAACTTCTAAAAGTTTTTATGTTTGTTAAATTTATTTTAGATATGAGTAGAAATTTATTTATGATTGTTTGGCATGTTTTATTCAGCATATCGGTTAATTCGCATTTATTTAATTTAACTGTCAAATTTATTTCATTTATTGCATATTTACAGTTAGAATTTATTTATTTGCATATAAACTACTAGTTAAACAGTTATAAATTTAATTGAATATAAAATGTCAGTTAATAACTGTCAATTATTTCTTGTTATATTGTATATATATTGATGGTTGTTAAACTGATGATGTTTGAAATAATTTTGATTGATGATGGGTGAATGGATGTTTTATTGTATATCATTAAACTACAAGTTATCATGCATTTTTCATTTCATTCGGGATTGTGGTTTGAAATTATATACAGCCGCAAATTTTATTTTTAAATTGCGGATTTAAATGATAAATATCCGTATCACTTGACCATAGGATAGAAAATTTTATACAGGCACCGTGGTCTATATATAAATTATTTTAAAGTGATTTCTATGGTTTGGATGGGATACGGTTTATAAAAAAATTATTTTTTGATATTTTATAAATGTTATTCTTCTATATATATACATATGAAGTTAAAAATTTTGAATTTAAGCGGTGTATAAATCTATTAAATAAAAATGGGAAAATTGAGAAATGGAATTTGATAATTCATATTATATGTTTAAGTTTGGAAAATTTTAAGGTATGATATTTATAACTGGATTTTTCCAAGATAAATTTAAAATGAATATTCTAGTATAATTCAATTGAAGAAAATATTTAATTGCTAGAAACTGGAATTTTATTTATGGATTTTTATTGTAAATATTCAAGACTAAATAATAGAACATTTAATTTGGTTGAAGGAATAAATTCCAACTTTAGTTTGAAATATTAATACTCCAAATGGATATATATATATATATAGAAATTGAAGTGGTTTTGGAACTTGAAAGTGGTATTTAAATTTTGGTTTAGACTTTAAATAAAGAAATATATATGTAAAGACATGGAAATTATTTTCTTTACAAAGTAACCTTAAAGTTAAACCATCTATTTTATATGCCGTTGAATATCCAAACCATTCAAGTTTTAGAAGTTATGGTCTTAAAAGTTTGAATTTCGAATATTATGCTTTGAAAGTATAATTCAAATATTTGGTTTCCAGATGTTATAAGTTTTAAAGCAGTATGATTTTTGGAAAAGAATTATATTTGGGCTAAAATGATATCATATTGTTTTGGGTTTTTAAAATGATATCGAAATTCCTAGTTTTGAAATGGGAAATTTTATCCTGGTTTTAAAGTATAAACTAATTTTAAATGAACGCGGTGTTATAATAACGATTGGTTGGCAAACAGACCGGGATCAGATATGGACATACTCTTTGTCGATACCGAAAACCACTTTGACTAACCATCTACGCGGTGGAGATTCCAGAATGAAGTAGGTGGTGGCAACGTTTCCTGTAAGGTAAATTCGTGGACCCGACTCCCGTGAGTTGGCATAAGGTGGCTAAAACAGGAGTGATTCTCGGGCCAATGAGGTCATACCTCTGATCGGACACTCCTCTTCGATATTATACTTTGACTTTGGATTGATTCAGTGGCCACTTTTATTTTTGATTTTGGGGGAGTTTGTTCGAGGTGGGCGGTAACTGCGGCTACGCGTTTCCACCAGCCCGGATAGCAATTGGTATATCTACCCTGGCATTGTCTAGTTGTGCCGTGTCACCTACCATACCGAGCCTTTACTACGAGTTTTGTTTTGTACCATACCTATGGAGTGCCCTCTGATGACGCCCAGTACGGGGGATATTACGGTACTGTATAGACTATTGGAATATATTCTATGTTAAGGGCTATATGGGTAACCCCTTAACGCTATTAAAAAGTAAGTTTATTTTACAATTAGACACTACTATAATAGCGCAATATACTACATAGTAGATAGTTTAACGGATCCTTAGGAGATGTAAATCTCGAGCATCTCTTGAGTTACTGCACTCATATTTATCTCAGTTAATTTATCTTACATAAGATCTTTTAGTTCTGACTAGAGTGTTTTGTCTTTTCAATTCGCTCGGGTCAGTCCGAGCGTTTCAGGATTTCAAGTTTTAGCTCCGGAGGACGAAGATGAAGATTTGTAGTATTACTAGTATCTACTATATTATTCCACTACACCATTTAATTCCGCTGCATTGATATTATTGGTATGTTAGCTCTGATATTTAATTGTATAAAGAAGAAGCAAATGTTTTGTAAACAGTTATATAAACTGTATATTTTATTATTATATTTTATCCTTCCGCTGTGCGATTCTATTTTGTTTATTTCTTCTCTGTTTTTCTTATTTACCCCATAACAATCCGCCCTTCCGTATGGTTTGAATCGGTTCGTATGTCGATTTGAAGTGTGCGAAAAGGCGGGATGTTACAGTTGCCTACATAATATTTACTCCAATATTTACACACAACTGTTACTATATTCATATGCCAAATCCTTATACAATGGTCATTTTATTTTTAATTATTATAACATTTATAACTTAAATGTTTGCCTTGGTTTTCTTACATTAATAGGGTTTTTATTTCTTACAATATCAATGTTACCATTTGTCCTATTATTTCACCCATTATTTAATTAAAGTCCCAATTAAATTTATTTATCTAGATTTCACTCTTTTATTACATCATTTATTACTTTACAAAATAAACAAACATTTAAACTCATAAAAGTAATACCCAATTTTATTATAAGTCCAATAGGTTTCCAAATCGAAGTTTATACGTATTTCAAACAACTATTATAATTACTCCCAGAACATTGGTTTTATTACATGACCATTTATTAATATTTAATTTCCTTAATTTAGGTCAATAAATTTAACAATGTGTTCTTTCATTAACTAATTCAATACCTACTTTATATTTTTATATTCAATTTACATCCAGGTATGACGCTTACACTATTTCATTTATTTTAGTTTCATTTAATCTATAACAATTTTAGCTTTAATAATCATTGTTACACTTCATCATAGTTATTATTTCATTATTCATTTAAAATTTTTATTTGTTTCACTATTATTATACATTATAAGGTTTTTATTTCTATCTAAATTTAATTAAAAATCTCATTAATTTAACCAAATTTATTTACCAAAATTTACGGGTCGTTACAAGTTGTTTGGAAATTTTAAATAAATTTGTTTGAATTAAAAACCAAGGGTGGTTTAAAATTTAAAGTATAACTTGGTGTGTAAAGGAAATAATATGTATATCTGAGGAATATACATAATATCCAAGATGGTTTGAGATAAACTCTAAATGTTGAGTTTTAAATTTGGAATGAGATGTGATACCTAAAGTGATATGTTTTTAAACTTAATAAGTGGAAAGATTATTAATGTGAAGTTTAAAATTTGAAATGGGAATTCAAATTTGGTAAGGTTGGATGGATTAAGTAAATTGAATTTAACATTGGGAAAGTTAAATAAGTTAACAAGCAACTTGAATAGCAAATTTCAAGATGAAATTGGGATTTAACTTGGGAAGTTAAATGGTTGATTTAAAATAGGAGTTGTGAGTGATCTTAAAATGGGTTTGAGATCTGGAAATTGAAAATGGATACTGTTAATTGGTGTTTGGATAAATTTGGATGTTTATTTATCCTGATATCATTCCCTTGTTATAAATAATTTATGAAACTGTGAATTGATTTGTTTAAATAAATAAATAAATGGATTGTGGTAATATATCCACCATAGAGATAAATAAAATTTAACTTAAATTTGAAATTAAGGATATGGAATTACTTTGAACTTAAGATTTGAATGTTAAGAATTGAATTTGTAAATTAAAATTGTTTTGAACTCTTACTTGAACCTTGTAATGAGTTCAAATTGAAATAGGAAGTTGATTTGGAATTGGGATGTTACGACCCGGTATTTTCAACCATTCGCATCCATTATAAGTGCATAGGTAGACCCTCATGCCGGGATTGAATTGCTCAAAATATCGCGTTGTAAATAAAATTTTGGCGAACCTCAGAATATACAGTAAATAAAAATCACAGATCACAGACACAGAGTATATAAAAATGCAGCGGAAGAAAAAGAGATAGTAGTTCATGAAGCTACTATATAAAATATAAGATACATCAGAGTTAAATAAGATACAACAGAAGAGTAACAGGATGCATCAGGTACAAATCAGATACATCACTGAACCACTGGATACTGAAACAAAATGGATGGCTGGATCTTCAAGGAAAGCTCCAACGCCGAAGGTGAATCTTGAATGCTAACTCAATCAATGTGACTCGAGCGTAAAGCAAAACACAAAACACTCGAGTCAGGACATAAATACTTATAAACTGTAAATCAACTCAAGTGAACAGTAACAAAATGCATCAGTAACTTAAAGGATGCTTGGGACCGCCCATCCTCTAAGGATCCGTTAAACTATTTACTATGTGGTAATATACGCTATATACGGTAGTGTCTAATCAGTAAAGTATAATCATATAGAAAATAGCGTTAAGGGGTTGGTGAACCTTAACGCGGTCGGATCTTTAAAACCAAAATCATAGTGGGATCGATATAAGGATATGACACGGCACGCGAGGCAATGCCAGGGTGGATACACCATTTGTACTCCCGGACCGGTGGTGACGGCAAGCCAGCAGCTTCCGCCCACCTCGAACAATACCCCCGAATCAAAGTGGCGCCACCGAATCGAATCACAACAGTAATAGAATAGTTTCCGATGGAGCATGCTCGATGAAAGGGTGCGACCCTTTGTGTAGCCCGGTATAGCTCCTGTTTTGGTCATATATGCCAACTCACGGGAGTTTGGTCCACGTAATATACCTCGAGAACGTCGCCACCATCCTACTTCATTCTGGAATCTCCACCGCGTACACAGTTGTTAAAGTGGTTTTCGGTATTGGCCGGCTATAAGAAAATATCCGATCCCGGTCTCTTTAACAACCAATCGTTATTATAACCCGTAGTTATAATTTTAAAACAATATTTTATACTTCAAAATAAAATATCTTTTTCAATCCAAATCTTTATCAAAATAAAGATTAAATCATTTCCAAAACCATTTCAATATCATCGTAAAATATCTTTCAATTCAAATATTTATTAAAATAAATATCAAGTCATTTCTAATCATTCCAATATATTAAATTTTCACACCCTTCAACACTACCTTTCAAATCATTTTAATATATCAAAATATCGTATCTTTTCAAAACTTTATTCATTTCAAAACAGTTTATATTCCAAAAATTCTTTTTTTTATCATTTCAATGAAATTGTTATGTTTAATAATTAAATTATTAAATTTTCAAAAATTTCAACTTCCAAAGTTTATTTATTCACTTAAGTTTATCAAAACCGTGAAAATTCACTTTTCGCATCATTTAGAAAACTTCTACGGAAAGTTACATTCAAAACAGTTCAATTTAACAAAAGACAACATTTTAAAATGTTGTAATAGGGTTTACTTAAATTTCAAATAAACTTAGTTAAATTCAAAAATTATAGCACTTACAAAAATTGCTATAATAACTTTTAATTCAATAGCTTTTTAGTTCATTATCATCAACTATAGTATTCACAAATGCTGTAGTATCATTTACATTGTAATTAAAAGGATTTCAAAAATGCAGTCAACTAACTTCAAATATTCAACAGAATTTTTCGACCAATTATATTTTATTTAAAACATTTTTAACTTACAAAATCATACTTTTTTTTATAAACATCATTTAATTTTTCTCAAGTTCATGATTTTATAAAGTTAAATTTCCATTCAAAAATCAAGATTTAATAATAATTCACTTATTAAAATGCAATGTTCAATTTTAAAATCCATTACATTAAATTTCAACTTAACACTTAAGTTCAAATTCTCAAATGTAACTTAGTTTTATTTTTATTTTCTTAACTAAAAGTTCACTTTTACGTCAATTTCATAAATTTCCAATTAAAATTAAATCAAAATTTCCAAAATAACTTACGTTCAAAATTTCTAACTTTTTCATTAATTCTTGTCACTTACAATTATTCAGAAAATATATAATATTTTACAAAATTCCTTTTTTTTGTTAAATTAAAAATCAAAATATTATAATAATTAAATTTCTAAAATATTTAAAAAAAATTTAGAAAAACATATTTTAACTACGGGCCTGTATATAATTTTCTACGCTAGGTAAAGTGATACGGGTAATATATCATTTCAACCCATAATTTACAAAGAAAATCCGGGTTTTATCATTTCAAACCCGCAATCCCAAGTCAAAATGAATAATTTAAAACCATTCAGGCCTATCATTTCAGCCCATAACATTTTTTTTCTAACAGGTAACTTGCAGTGTGATCATATACAGAAATAATATAAACAAGGTCAATATCACAATATACAGTCATATATGAGATGTCAGGTGAAAATTAACAGTTTTAACATGGTAATAACATGGTAATAACATGGCATAGCATATCATATGATCATCATTAACTTGCATAAACATTTTATATTACTAAACACTTGTCATCAATTCACTTTTCATAAGTATAAATGTCAGAGTGAGAAAGACTCACTTTTTCCAAAGCTAGAGACCAAAACAACATACAAGCACGACTCCAAAGGCACAAAAAGCACAATTTCACGACTTTTGATTTAAGTTGAAAGATAGCCAAGATATGATTTTGTATCAACAACCCAAAACAAAACAAACAAGACAATATATAAACATTCAACATAAAATAACATTGAAACAATTTTGAAATACAAAGCAAAATGAACAAGATAGATTGGAACTTGCTTCAACCACTTCAATGCTTGGCCTAAGGGACAGTTATGCTTGGCTATGATGACGCTTTGGCTCAGGTATGATATCATATAGGTCAGGTTTAACATCATATAGGCAAGGCAATAAGTGGAGATGAAGGTGTAGTGGTGCAACATAAAGCATATATAGGGTCAAGGTTAAATAAGTTGAGTTTTTGTGACATTCTTGGCTCGGCCATGGGCATGTGGTGGCTTGGCCATGCTTGTACAGGTCTGGACAGTAGCTGGAGCAGCGGCCAAAGGTGGTGGAGTGGCTGGTGGTGGTGGCTAAGGGGTGGCCAAAGCAAGATATGGAGGGTAGGTGATGATATGTGTGGTCTAGGCAATGTTTTAAGGAGTTTTGTGGAAGTTTTGTGGTGCTAGCTTCAATGGACGGGCACGTCTTGGTCATGGTATGATTTCCAGAGGGTGGTGGGTGATGTGGCAGAGGGTGGAGGTCAGGTCAGAGGTGGTGGAGGTGGCTATGGTGGTGGTTATGGTGGTGGTTGAAGGAGATGAGGCAAAGGTGGTCAAACTAGCATTGTTCAAGGGCATTGTTGCATTTTTTTGGAGTTTTGGAACCATGGTGGGCTCGGCCTTAGTCAAGCCCAGAGGGGTAGCTGGTGATGATCGCAGAGAAGAGGTGTAGGAGGTGGTGGCCGTGGCTATGGAGGAGAGGCCAAGCAATACACATGAGAAAACAAGGCAAAATATAAGAAAACAATGGAAAAAGACGAGCAAAAAGAAGAGGAAAAGAAGAGCCATTGCCAAACCTTTCTAGCCGTGAAAAATGAAGTAGAGAGGAACGTTTTCACGTGAAAATGAGGTAAGAAATGCACAGCTACAATAAAGAAAGGAACGGTCAAAGGAAATTAAATCTATTAATTGGAAAAGAAACGGAAGAAGAAACGTTAAAGCGGTTTTACGTTTCTTTGCTTTCAAACCTTTTAAACTTCCTATATATATTCATATACATCTTAAATAACTGAAAATACTTATAAATTTCAGTTAGAATTCGAAAATATAACAGATAAACAAAATATTAATAATTAATTATTAATTAGATATGATTAAAATAAGAAAAATGGCACAGAAAAATGAAAACTAGACTTAGGAATTAGAAATAACTTCAATACACTTTGGAAAAAATTTCTTAAATTTAAATACATGTAAAATGAATAAAATAAAGTAAAACACAGCAATAAAAGTGAATTTATAAAATAAATCAATAAATTTTAATTATATATAATTAAATTAAGAAAATGGCTTAAAATTGCAGACTAGGCTTTAAAAATTAGAAATAATTTCAAATGAACTTTAGAAAATCTTCATGGACTTGTAAAAATATTTATAACAAATAATAAAAAAATGCATTCACAAAATAAATAAAAAAATTAATTAAGTAAAATTTATATGAAGAAAATAGCAGAAAATTATAAAACAGCCTTTAAAAATTGGAAATAAATACAGTAAATTTTGGAAAAATTCTATTATCATTTAAAAAAATTTAAAAGTCAAAATATATATAATAAAACATATTATTACATATTAAAATAAAATATAACAAAGAAGAAGTAATTTATTCAATTTAAAATAGTCATTGTTAAATAACCCTATATACGCACAATATTGTAAAGGGTATAACTTTCACAATTTACATCCGATTTCAACGAAACGAAAAGTGGCGTTCTTAGAATTTTATGTACTCTCATAATAAAAGAAAAAATTAAAATTTTAAACTTTTAAAATTTTAAGTTAAAAGTCACAGTTTGACTGTTTTGATCAAAATCAGCATTTCAGGCAAATATTCAACTTACACAAGTTTGGAATTATAACTCATATAAAATCAAAATTTATATTTAAATAATAAAACTTAATCATTCCAAATAAGTAAAATAAGTTTTTAAATCAAAACTTTATATTAAAATAATTAAAATATACAATATAATAATTACAAAATACAGGGTTGTTACACTCTCCCTACTCAAAACTTTTTGTCCCCGAAAAGGAACGAGGTACGGGAAAGCCCAGAAAAAATAGAATGAGACAAGATTTAGACAAGGTAACAAGAAGATTGAGATTATGCCTAGTAACTGAAGTTATAGGTAAGTTTAACAAGGTGGAGGTGATCAAATCAAGAACATAAGCACGAAAAGATCCTTTAAAATCCGATTCACCCTTTTCCGTTTGACCGTAGGTCTGTGGATGGTAAGCACTGCTTAGATCCAGATAAGTACCCAAGATTTTCAAAGATTATAGAAAGATTTCTAAACAGACTGGTGTAAGCAATAGCCTTCCCATTCTGTAACATGATAAGAGAAATGAGGACAACCAAGAGATAGTTTGAAAAACAAAATAAGGAAATAAATTTGAAAGCATGGAAATTTCAACTTAAATAGAGAATAAATCTTTACACAAGTTAAATAAATCTTAACTACCCCAAATTTCATTATCTTATTATCCAATCATCTTAAATTAACAATTTTTTTTTAAAACCATGGGTTAGAAAAATAATCATTTATTACACTCGCAATGTACTTAATAAATTTTTATTCTTCTTTATTCAAAGTAAAAATTAGATTTATTCCTCTCAATATATTTATCACTCATGTTAAATATATCTACATTTTTTTTATAACTACTTTCTTTTATTCTTAGTTCTTTTAACATCATTTTATTGTAAGTCATTCAATTACCCTTTATTATATTTACCTCTGTTAATCATTTTATAATTAAAATTTAAGTGTATAACATTTATTATAACTACTCAAATTTTATTTATACATCTTTTTTATATTGTATATTATCCAATTACATTTTTAACTTCTGAAATTTTGGTAAGTTATATTTGAAAGCAATTGTATTATACAAATAAAATTTCCAATTCAATCATTTCATGCTTGATATTCATCCAAAATTTTGATAGATTGATTTTTTTTTAGGAATTATTCTTAAAAATAAAATTTAAGAATTAAATTTTCGATTTCTTCAAACCATTTAGAGATAAGTAATAATATATATACATATATAATATGTCAAATCAAATTTCAATCATATATATATATATATTATAAATCAAGTCATATTTTAGAAATTCAAATCAATTTAATTTCCCAAAACAAAGCTGTAGCAAGACTACAGAACAGTCTCCTAACTTCGAAACTCGAAAATGAACGTCGATGATGTCGCGATCATCACCGAAGTTATTTTCCAGCGACAAAGAGAAAAGCACTAATTTTAAACCTTTAAAAATTCTTTGAAAACAAATTCTATTCAAAATACTTTAAATAATATAACCTTTTAAAACTTTAGAACAAAGATCGAAATAATCGGGATTTAAATCCTCAAATTCTTGTTTTAAATTCATTTCATTAAGTTCCATAAATTTACTTATATATCAAATTTTATTTCATTAACCAAATTTTTTTTTAAATATATTGTGTCCGTTTGTTCTGTCAAAGTGTTTCGGAAATCTTACCGATAGCGCTGATCAGACGTATCGATCAGAAACCCAACTCAACATCAACAACTCAAACAACACAATATATAAAACATTTTAATTTTAAATACTAGTTTACAAATACACTATACATGAATAGATTTTCAAAGAAGGGTAGAGATTCAAATTTTTGATTAACACAAATCAAAGGAGATTATGATTTAAAAATAAGTTGGAAACAAGGATGACATGATTAAATAACAGAATAGGAAGATGGATAAGCTTATATAAATCACGGGCAACCTTAACTTAAAGAATAAGAACAATGTTGATTTTTCTAGGGTAAATCTACATTCTATCTCAAGAGTTAGAATTTGAAATAACAAAAGATATTAGCATCTAAACCAAGGATAGATAAGAATCTCTGGTGAATCGATGCTAACTGCAAAGGAGTTTTCCCCCTTTTCAATTAAATTTGAAATTGGCGTGATCGCCGACTCACTAGAAAGATCATTCGAAGCGGAGTTATGGAATGCTCCAGAGTCAAAAAGAAGATGAATAGTGAGGGATACGAATGGATTTTGGAACTGTAGGGAACGTTCCAAAATTCAAAGGAATCGAGTCAAAAGAAAAAGATTCAACTAGAATGAAAGTGATTCTGTAATTACATCTACTCCAGATGCTGAGTTTTGCCTAGAGCTACCAAAGCTCTGATACCAACTGTAACGACCCGGTATTTTCAACCATTCGCATCCATTATAAGTGCATAGGTAGACACTCATGCCGGGATTGAATTGCTAAAAATATCGCGTTGTAAATAAAATTTTGGCAAACCTCAGAATATACAGTAAATAAAAATCACAGATCACAGACACAGAGTATATAAAAATGCAGCGGAAGAAAAAGAGATAGTAGTTCATGAAGCTACTATATAAAATATAAGATACATCAGAGTTAAATAAGATACAACAGAAGAGTAACAGGATACATCAGGTACAAATCAGATACATCACGGAACCACTGGATACTGAAACAAAATAGGTGGCTGGATCTTCAAGGAAAGCTCCAACGCCGAAGGTGAATCTTGAATGCTAACTCAATCAATCTGACTCGAGCGTAAAGCAAAACACAAAACACTCGAGTCAGGACATAAATACTTATAAACTGTAAATCAACTCAAGTGAAAAGTAACAAAATGCATCAGTAACTTAAAGGATGCTTGGGACCGCCCATTGTGACGCCACACCTCTATACCCACGCTAGCCAAGAACACTCCGGAGAAGTGCTGTCAACTAGCACGGAGAATAAGGCTGTTGAGGAGCGACCATCCATGTAATTGCTTATCACACGGTGGCTATAAATAATCTTCAAAAACAAACATAGAAATAATCATATCACAAATCAGTCACAGATATCCATATCACAAAGGCGGAAGAAGATATGAATATATAACTAACACATGAAAGTGTACATCAGAGTAGTGGTCAATAAGATCCACGATAATACAAAAGAATAGCAACACGTGCTATACAAAAGAATACAACTATGAGTCTATATCTCAAGTGTATACAACAAAAACTGCTAATCTAAACAGTTAGCCAAAAGTCAGAGTGATGAATCCCTGGGAAGAAGTCAAGCAGAAGCACCTGTAACATCTCGGTCTGATCCGAGTATTATTTAAGAAAATAATAAATGGATCAGTCTAGCTATAAATATCAGATGACATGATATAACATAAAAGATATGGCATAAACATAAACATCCATAACGACATACCGCTATAAGTACGTAAATAATGATCAACAGAAGATCAATCAATAAGAGATAATCAATATCACAAGAATCTTCTCAAAGATTCGAAGGGGGCATCATACCCTAAACTTGTACTCATAACAAGTCAATGACATAAATTCCAGAAATCAACACGAGAAATCCAGAAATCATAAAAAGGGAAAGAGGCCTATCACATGACGGTCCGAAGACCATGGGGAGCTACCCCACATGTGTGAGTGGAATCACATAGAATGAGGTCAAGACTAACCAAAAAGAAGAAAGGTATGTGTGAATGGAATCACACAAGTGGTGTCTAGTCTAACCTTGCAATGAAAGAGACATCGCGCAATTGCTAGTCTAATTCATAAAGCGATCATCAAGATCAACGAGAAGTGTCAATTACACTAAGCTAGTAAATATAGAAGTTTAGCTTCATGTCCCATAACCACTTGCTTAACTTAAATATTTACGAACAAACTGTAAATCTTCACTAATAAAATTGTCACAAGAGGTTCAATCGAACAAGTCCAAGAATTAACCGACGAAGTGAACGCAAGCGTTTCATACCACTTGTTTTACTAAGTCGTTTAATTAGATTTCTCATCCGAGTGAGGTAAAGGCTTGTATATACTAATAGATTGGAAAACGATTTAAGAAAAGAGCTTTGTTATTAAAAATAGAGTTGAAATTGTTTGTTAAAAGAGTTTTGATATTTACTACTAGTATTGAAACCTTTATATTATAAAGTGACAAAACACATAAGCAATTGTAGAAACAATCAGTCACAAAAATCGCATACGGAGATGTGAATAAAATCCAAGGAAATCAGCTCAATGTTTTTCAGATAAGATCCCCTACGGAGGGGGGGTCCAGTGGGGGTGGCAACCCCCCAAGGTGGGGGTGCGGGGGCAACGCCACCGCTTACGGGGTTCGACCTGCCCGGTCAGGTCGTGGGGGTCCAGGGGGCAGCGCCCCCGGCGGGGTGCGGGGCAGCGCCCCGACCAAAACGGTACGACCTAGTGAAGACAAAATGAGGTCTAACGACCTAACGACTCAAGGGTCATACGACCTAACGACTCATGGGTCATACGACCTAACGACTCAAGGGTTATACGACCTAACGACTCATGGGTCATACGACCTAACGACTCAAGGGTCCAACGACCCAACGACTCAAGCAAGCCGAGCGACCTAGTGTGGAGGGGTCGAGCGACTTAAGGAATGCGAACGACCTAAGGTCTAACGACCTACGACTTAACAGAGTCGAGCGACCTAAGGTCTAACGACCTACGACTTAACAGAGTCGAGCGACCTAAGGTCTAACGACCTACGACTTAACAGAGTCGAGCGACCTAAGGTAAATGGTCCAATGACCTAACTCGAACGACTTATCTGGAGCTTAGGTCGGAGACGACCTACGAGATAAACCAGGCCGACCTAGTGGACGAGCGACCTAAAGTAAATGGTCCAACGACCTAACTCGAACGACTTATCAGGAGCTTAGGTCGGAGACGACCTACGAGATAAACCAGGGCGAGCGACTTAACGTTTGCCTAGAGATTATAGGTCGGAAACGACCTAAGACTTAAAGCTTAACTCTCGAGCGACCTACGGCTTAAGGCCTAACTCGTGAGCGACCTACGACTTAAGGCTTAACTCGTGAGCGACCTAATTCCGAAGTGCCAATTCTTCCAGAACGACCTAAAGTTAACTCGTGAACGACTCACGACCCATGGACGAACGACTTAACTCCGAACGACCTAAAAATGGCCAGAACGACCTAAGTGCAGAAAATTCACCAAAACGCTAAAAATTGGAGTTTTTCGCCAATCCAATCCAAACCAAATGCTAACATGCATGCAAAAATGATAGGGAATCATTCCCAACGGTCCAATATAGTTATATGCTAGAATTGTGAGATAAAAATCTCACCTTTGCACTAAAATTTATGAAGATGAAGCTTGAAAGCAAGGAGAAGCAATCCAAAGCTTGAATCCAATATCTTCTACTTGAATTTGGAGTTGAATGATGGAGTTGCAATTGAATTTGAGCTTGGAGTTTTAATTTCCCATTCTCTTCACCATTAATGCTAAAGCTTGAGTTAGTTAGGAAATTTATGAAGAGTGAGGAGAAGAGGGTTGGAACTTGGGCTTAATAGGCTAAAGTAACCCAAAGTCCAAAGCGGGAAAAGTTAGTGAAATTTCACTAACTCCAAACCTATCGATGTTTATACTTAAAAAGTTGTAAACGACATTTCGAACTCAATGGAAGTGGTCTCGAGTCCTAATTTGACCGTTTGCAAAAAGTAGTTTTTCGGACCAAAATCCGATTAACGATTTAATATTTAAATGTAAACTCGATAAATATGCGGGTTGTTACACCCATCTTCTAAGGATCCGTTAAACTATTTACTATGTGGTAATATACGCTATATACGGTAGTGTCTAATCAGTAAAGTATAATCATATAGAAAATAGCGTTAAGGGGATGGTGAACCTTAACGCGGTCGGATCTTTAAAACCAAAATCGTAGTGGGATCGATATAAGGATATGACACGGCACGCGAGCCAATGCCAGGGTGGATACACCGTTTGCACTCCCGGACCGGTGGTGACGGCAAGCCAACAGCTTTCGCCCACCTCGAACAATACTCCCGAATCAAAGTGGCGCCACCGAATCGAATCACAACAGTGATAGAATTGTTTCCGATGGAGCATGCTCGATGAAAGGGTGCGACCCTTTGTGTAGCCCGGTATAGCTCCTGTTTTAGTCATATATGCCAACTCACGGGAGTTGGGTCCACGTAATATACCTCGAGAACGTCGCCACCATCCTACTTCATTCTGGAATCTCTACCGCGTACATAGTTGTTAAAGTGGTTTTCGGTATTGGCCGGCTATAAGAAAATATCCGATCCCGGTCTCTTTAACAACCAATCGTTATTATAACCCGTAGTTATAACTTTAAAACAATATTTTACACTTCAAAATAAAATATCTTTTTCAATCCAAATCTTTATCAAAATAAAGATTAAATCATTCCCAAAACCATTTCAATATCATCGTAAAATATCTTTCAATTCAAATATTTATTAAAATAAATATCAAGACATTTCTAATCATTCCAATATATTAAATTTTCATACCCTTCAACACTACCTTTCAAATCATTTTAATATATCAAAATATCGTATCTTTTCAAAACTTCATTCATTTCGAAACAGTTTATATTCCAAAAATTCTTTTTTTTCATCATTTCAATGAAGTTATTATGTTTAATAGTTAAATTATTAAATTTTCAAAAATTTCAACTTTCAAAGTTTATTTATTCACTTAAGTTTATCAAAACCGTGAAAATTCACTTTTCGCATCATTTAGAATACTTCTACGGAAAGTTACATTCAAAACAGTTCAATTTAACAAAAGACAACATTTTAAAATGTTGTAATAGGGTTTACTTAAATTTCAAATAAACTTAGTTAAATTCAAAAATTATAGCACTTACAAAAATTGCTATAATAGCTTTTAATTCAATAGCTTTTTAGTTCATTATCATCAACTACAGTATTCACAAATGCTGTAATATCATTTACATTGTAATTAAAAGGATTTCAAAAATGCAGTCAATTAACTTCAAATATTCAATAAAATTTCTCAACCAATTATATTTTATTTAAAACATTTTTAACTTACAAAATCATACATTTCTTTTATAAACATCATTTAATTTTTCTCAAGTTCATGATTTTATAAAGTTAAATTTCCATTCAAAAATCAAGATTTAATAATAATCCACTAATTAAAATGCAATGTTCAATTTTAAAATCCATTACACTAAATTTCAACTTAACACTTAAGTTCAAATTCTCAAATATAACTTAGTTTTATTTTTATTTTCTTAACTAAAAGTTCACTTTTACGTCAATTTCATAAATTTCCAATTTTAGTTCTATTTCAAAATTTCAACTTACGATATGCATTCATTTCACATTTCAACTTTATTAAAAATCATTAATATGATATAAAAATCAATTTAAATTCATTTCAATTCAAATTATCATAAATTTATCATAATTTCATATTCAATTAAATTTCCAATTAAAATTAAATCAAAATTTCCAAAATATCTTACGTTCAAAATTTCTAACTTTTTCATTAATTGATGTCACTTACAATTATTCAGAAAATCAATAATTTTTACAAAAATCCTTTTTTTATTAAATTAAAAATCAAAATATTATAATAATTAAATTTCTAAAATATTTAAATTTTTTTAGAAAACATATTTTAACTACGGGCCTGTATATAATTTTCTACGCTAGGTAAAGTGAGACGGGTATTATATCATTTCAACCCATAATTTACAAAGAAAATCCGGGTTTTATCATTTCAAACCCGCAATCCCAAGTCAAAATGAATAATTTAAAACCATTCGGGCCTATCATTTCAGCCCATAACATTTTTTTTCTAACAGGTAATTTGCAGTGTGATCATATACAGAAATAATATAAACAAGGTCAATATCACAATATACAGTCATATATGAGATGTCAGGTGAAAATTAACAGTTTTAACATGGTAATAACATGGCATAGCATATCATATGATCATCATTAACTTGCATAAACATTTTATATTACTAAACACTTGTCATCAATTCACTTTTCATAAGTATAAATGTCAGAGTGAGAAAGACTCACTTTTTTCAAAGCTAGAGACCAAAACAACATACAAGCACGACTCCAAAGGCACGAAAAGCACAATTGCACGACTTTTGATTTGAGTTGAAAGATTGCCAAGATA
The DNA here is from genome assembly GCA_030765085.1 of Allium cepa. Classification (NCBI taxonomy): domain Eukaryota; kingdom Viridiplantae; phylum Streptophyta; class Magnoliopsida; order Asparagales; family Amaryllidaceae; genus Allium; species Allium cepa. The sequence goes on from CM060929.1 coordinate 764,543,953, forward strand.
TGATTTTGTATCAACGACCCAAAACAAAACAAACAAGACAATATATAAACATTCAACATAAAATAACATTGAAACAATTTTGAAATACAAAGCAAAATGAACAAGATAGATTGGACCTTGCTTCAACCACTTCAATGCTTGGCCTAAGAGACACTTATGCTTGGCTATGATGATGCTTTGGATCAGGTATGACATCATATAGGTCAGGTTTAACATCATATAGGCAAGGAAACAAGTGGAGATGAAGGTGTAGTGGTGCAACATAAAGCATATATAGGGTCAAGGTTAAATAAGTTGAGTTTTTGTGACATTCTTGGCTCGGCCATGGGCATGTAGTGGCTTGGCCATGCTTGTACAGGTCTGGACAGTAGCTGGAGCAGTGGCCAAAGGTGGTGGAGTGGCTGGTGGTGGTGGCTAAGGGGTGGCCAAAGCAAGATATGGAGGGTTGGTGATGATATGTGTGGTCTAGGCAATGTTTTAAGGAGTTTTGTGGAAGTTTTATGGTGCTAGCTTCAATGGATGGGCACGGCTTGGTCATGGTCTGATTTCCAGAGGGTGGTGGGTGATGTGGAAGAGGGTGGAGGTCAGGTCAGAGGTGGTGGAGGTGGCTATGGTGGTGGTTAAGGTGGTGGTTGAAGGAAATGAGGCAAAGGTGGTCAAACTAGCATTGTTCAAGGGCATTGTTGCATTTTTTTGGAGTTTTGGCACCATGGTGGGCTCGGCCTTGGTCAAGACCAGAGGGGTAGCTGGTGATGATGGCAGGGAAGAGGTGTAGGAGGTGGTGGCCGTGGCTATGGAGGAGAGGCCAAGCAATACACATGAGAAAACAAGGCAAAATATAAGAAAACAATGGAAAACGACGAGCAAAAAGAAGAGGAAAAGAGGAGCCATTACCAAACCTTTCTAGCCGTGAAAAATGAAGTGGAGAGGAACGTTTTCATGTGAAAATGAGGTAAGAAATGCACAGCTACAATAAAGAAAGGAACGGTCAGAGGAAATTAAATCTATTAATTGGAAAAGAAACGGAAGAAGAAACGTTAAAACGGTTTTACGTTTCTTTGCTTTCAAACCTTTTAAACTTCCTATATTTATTCATATACATCTTAAATAACTGAAAACAATTATAAATTTCAGTTAGAATTCGAAAATATAACAGATAAACAAAATATCAATAATTAATTATTAATTAGATATGATTAAAATAAGAAAAATGGCACGGAAAAATGAAAACTAGACTTAGGAATTAGAAATAACTTCAATACACTTTGGAAAAAATTTCTTAAATTTAAATACATGTAAAATAAATAAAATAAAGTAAAACACGGCAATAAAAGTGAATGTATAAAATAAATCAATAAATTTTAATTATATATAATTAAATTAAGAAAATGGCTTAAAATTGCAGACTAGGCTTTAAAAATTAGAAATAATTTCAAATGAACTTTAGAAAATCTTCATGGACTTGTAAAAATATTTATAACAAATAATAAAAAAAATGCATTCACAAAATAAATAAAAAATTAATTAAGTAAAATTTATATGAAGAAAATAGTAGAAAATTATAAAACAGCCTTTAAAAATAGGAAATAAATACAGTAAATTTTGGGAAAATTCTATTATCATTTAAAAATATTTAAAAGTCAAAATATACATAATAAAACATATTATTACATATTAAAATAAAATATAACAAAGAAGAAGTAATTTATTCAATTTAAAATAATCATCGTTAAATAACCCTATATCCGCACAATATTGTAAAGGGTATAACTTTCACAATTTACATCCGATTTCAACGAAACAAAAAGTGGCGTTCTTAGAATTTTATGTACTCTCATAATAAAAGAAAAAATTAAAATTTTAAACTTTTAAAATTTTAAGTTAAAAGTCACAGTTTGACTATTTTGACCAAAATCAGCATTTCAGGCAAATATTCAACTTACACAAGTTTGGAATTATAACTCATATAAAATCAAGATTTATATTTAAATAATAAAATTTAATAATTCCAAATAAGTAAAATAAGTTTTTAAATCAAAACTTTATATTAAAATAATTAAAATATACAATATAATAATTACAAAATACAGGGTTGTTACATGGGATCGATTCAAATTGGAATTGAATCAATTTAAATAGAAATGGAAATTTAAATTGAATTGAAATTGAGTCAATTCAAGAGGAACTGGAATTTAAATGAAATTGATGGGAAATGGAGATTGGAAAGTTGAATGTTTGACACTGGACTATTTTCAAAATAAATTGTTTTAATACAAATCAATTTTTCCAAGCTATTTACTATATACAATCTTTCTTTTGAAAGCCCAAACTATTTTATACTTTACAATTATTTTGGAATTATTTAACTATTTTACAACTGTTTTATAAACTAATTACTATCTTTCTACTATTATACTAATTACTATTTTACGACTATTTTGAAATTATTTAAAAAAATTCTATAACTATTTTACTATTTTCCCACTATTTTTCAATTACTTAACTGTTTTACAGCGATTTTACAAATTCATAATTATTTTTCAACTACTTATCTATTTTAAAATATTTTAAGCTATTTTCTAAATCTAAACTGGACAGAGTTCGAACTGTTTATGATTAAATATCCATTTGAGATAAGAATTGAGATGATAATCCAAATGAGGATTTAAGCAATTGTGAGTAAGTGAACGTGAATAGAAAAGAGAATTGATTTGGTTAATAATCAATAAAGATAAATATGTAGGATGTACATATATTATTCTATTCGCATAATGATTTGATCCAGATTTGAGCACAGAATTTCAAGATAGTACATCGATCTGAGTTCGGATTTTTCACTCGATTTTCGACGGCGAACCTGGATATGGATTGTTGATTGGTTCTGGAAATTCTCTATCATAGTTGTGACTATGCAAGGAGAATGACGGTTTCTGATCAAGAAACCAGATCTGAGTCCGCACTAGGAAGTCGGGTGGACGATATGTAACGTCCTGCCTTTTTGTACGTTTTAAGTCGACGATAAACCACACATGTCAGACTCAAACCATATAGAAGGGCGGATTGTTATGGGGTAAATAAGAAAAAGAAGGAAGAAATAAAAAAACAGAATCTTGCAGCAGAACGATAAAATATAACAATCAAATATACAGTTCACGAAGCTGTTTTACAAAATATTCGATTATACTTACACAATACATATCAGAGTTACACATACCATAGAATAATAATTAATGTAGTAGAAACAGTATGAACGTGGTGGAATACTGTAATAAATGTAGCAATATAAATCTTCGTCTTCGTCCTCCAGAGCTCAAGTCTTCGAATCCTGAAATGCTCAGGCTAACCTGAGCGAATTGAAAAGACAAAATACTCGAGTCAGAACTAAAAGATCTTATGTAAGTTGAATCAAAAGAAATAAATATGAGTGCAGTAACTTAAGAGATGCTCGAGATTCACATCTCCTAAGGATCCGTTAAACTATTTACTATGCAGTAATATTTCGCTATTATAATAATGTCTATTTGTAAAATAAACTTACTTTTAAAAAGCGTTGAGGAGTTACCCAATCTCCCCCTTAACACAATAATAGGCCTAGTAGTCCACCCAATATCATGGCCCCTCCTGACCGGGAAGCTACCAGAGTATACCACACAGGCTACGGGAGAAAACCAAACTCGTATAAGGCGCGCTATGGTAGGTGACACGGCACAACTAGGCAATGCCATGGTAGATATACCAATTACGCTTCCAAACAAGTGGTAGCGCGTAGCAGCTACTACCGCCCACCTCGAACAACACCCCCAAAACAAAATCGAAAAGTGGCCACCGAATAAATCCAAAAGTCAGAGTATTATATCAAAGGGATGTGTCCGATAAATGGTGCTACCTTCTCAGCCCGTCAATCGCTCCTATTTTATCCACCTTATGCCAACTCACGGGAGTCGGGTCTATGTATTTACCTCAAAGGAAACGCCGCCACCATCCTACTTCATTCCGGAACCTCCACCGCGTACACGGTTGTTAAAGTGGTTTTCGGAGTTGGCAAAGAGTATGACAACTTCCGATCCTAGTTTCTTTTACAACCAAACATTATTATAACACCGCGGTCTTTTCAAAATAGTTTATACTTTTAAAACCAAAATTTAATATCCATTTCAAACCCATATAAATACAATATCATTTTCGTTTCAAAAACCAAATCAATATGATATCGTTTTAAAGTCATAGTATTTCAAAGTTATAAAATTTTGAAAACCAAAGACTTAAACTATAACACTTCCAAAACGCAATACTTTGAAATATATATCTTTGAAACATAACTTCCCGTACTTTAATGGCACAAATATTAAATTGCATTATATAATAAAATAACTTCTTAAATTTCACAAATCAATTCCAAAACAACCCGAATTTCTAAATTTTAAATTTAATATATTTCAAAGCTTAAATATTCCATATTTCAAAACTAAATTTTATAATTCACATATATACCAATTTCACTTTTACTATTATTTAGTTTTGAAATATTTGCTTACAAAATCCAATAAACTTCAAATTTCAATAACTGAATATTCCTCAATTTACTAACTTAAATCACCTTAAACCCGGATTAAGTTATAAAACCATATTCTTTTAAAATTTCAATTTCAATAGTTCCAAATGGATTCTTATTAAATATAACTCTTAATTAAATAAAATCTCAAATCAATTTCAAAAATATCTTCTCAACCTTGATTTATAAAATAAATATAACTCTATATTAAAATATAATTTAAGTAAATACTTATCCATATTATATTTTAATAAAATCAACTTTATTATTAGACTTATTTTGTAACGAACCGCTATTTTGTACCTTTCGCATCCGCACATGTCGGGCTTGAATAATTCAAAATACCAAATTTTTAATTTATATTTGGCAAAACTCAGCATATACAGTATATAAATTGTGACGCCCCACCTCAATACCCACGCTAGCCAAGAACACTACGGAGTAATGCTGTCAACTAGCGCGGAGATTAAGGCTGTTGAGGAGCGACCATCCATGTAACTTCTTTGTGTGAGCACCGATATGTGAGATAGTATAGCATGCATTTCATTTAAGGAGGAAGTCCGACATACCGATACAAACTCAAAGCTATCACACGGTGGCTATAAATAAATCTTCGGAAACAAATATAGAAATAAACATAACACAATCAGTCACAGACATCCATATCACAAAGGCGGAAAAAGATATGAATATATAACTAACACATGAATGTGTACATTAGAGTAGTGGTCATGAAAGGACCACATACACAAAAGAATAACAACATGTGCTATACAAAAAAGTACATCTATGAGCCTATATCTCGAGTGTAAACGACAAAAACTGCTACTCTAAATGGTCAGCCAAAAGTCAGAGTAGTAAATCCCTTGGGGTGAAGTCAAACAGAAGCACTTGTAACATCTCGGTCTGACCCGAGTATTATTTATAAGAAAATAATAAACGGATCAGTCTAGCTATAAATATCAGGTAACATGATATACAACAATAGATATGGCAAGAACATATAGTAACCATAAAGACATACTATGATAAGCATGTAAATGAAGATCATCAAGAGATCAAACAATATCAAAAGAATCTTCTATAAGATCCAAATTCACCTAAAAAAAAGGTAATGACACACAAATCCACCAAAACATAAAAACTGGAAAATCATAACATTGAAAGTCATGAAAATAGGTGAAGCACAAATTCCAGAAGACTACGCAAGAAATCCAGAAATCACAATATAGGAGCATGAAAACTCACAAAATGGGAGCATGAAAACTCACCTACACGTACAACACAAAGCGAGACGCTATCTCATGGTAGCAAGGCATTAATTTTGACACACGAATGGCCCGAAGACCGTGGGGCGCTACCCCACATATGTGATGGCGAAACATCACACAAATGCGATGGCGAAACATCAGACAAATGCGATGGCGAAACATCACAAGAGCGGGATCTAGTCTCCCTCGCAGACAAAGAGACATCGCACAGTTGCTAGTCTAAAGCACAAAAATGATCGTCATGTCATCAAGTAGTGTCAATCACACCAAGCCTGTAAATATATGAGTTTAGCTTCATGTCCCATAACCACTTGCTTAACTTAAATTTTTACGAACAAGCCGTAGATCTTCACTAGAAGATTGTCACGAAAGGTTTTAAGGAAAAGGTTTGTATATACTAGTAGATTGGAAAACGGTTTAAGGAAAGAGCTATGTAGTAAAATAGAGTTAAAATTGTTTTGATGAAAGAGTTTTGATATTTAGTACTAGTATTAAAACCTTCATATTTCTAAAGTTGTTATCCCGCCTTTTTAGCAAGGCCGTGATACCATAAAATTGACCGAGAAGCCCAAGATAGTTTTTCTCGAAGAATGGTCAACTCAGCATCTCAACAAAGCAAGTTCTGTTGAATGTTTTTCAGATAAGATCCCCTACAGAGTGGAGTCCGGGGGGTGGCAACCCCCTAAGGTGGGGGTGCGGGGGAAACACCCCCACTACGGGGTTCGACCTGCCCGGTCAGGTCGCGGGGGTACAGGGGGCAGCGCCCCGTCCAAAACGGTATGACCTAGTGAAGACCTAAGGAAGGATAGGATCGGTCGACCTAATGGGTGCGACCTAGGGGTCTAATGGGTCAAGCGACCTAGTGGTTGAGACCAAGTGGTGTTCGCGAGTTAGCAGAAGCGAGCGACCTAACAGAGGCGAGCGACTTAAGGGGTCATGCGACCTAACTGGAGCAACCTTGTGGTCATGCGACCTAACTGAAATTGCCAAGCGACCTAACAGCCCAGGCAAGGTCGAGCGACCTAATGACCTAATGGAGCAAGAGACCTAACGGAAGTGAGGTCGAGCGACTTAAAGTGGTAAGCATGCAGCCTAGGTGGACGCGACCTAATGGTCATGCGACCTAGAGGGATGAGCGACTTAAGCGAGCGACCTAGTCATTTGAGGCTGAACGACCTATTTAACCCGCGACCTAACACCTCTAACACGCGAGCGACCTAAGGGTTTAACACGCGAGCAACCTAAGGATTTTAACACGCGAGCGACCTATCGGTTTTAACACGCGAGCGACCTATCGGTTTTAACACGCGAGCGACCTATCAACCCCAGGCCTAACGACCTAACTCCGAACGAGCCAAATATGCAGGCAGATCAACCTATAGGCGAACGACCTAGAGGCAATGACCTAACTCCGAACGAGCTAAGACCAAAACGAGCCAAATGAAGGTGAGACTTTTCCTAGGCGAACGACCTAAAGGTCCAGAACTACCAAACTGCAGCTTTTCGCCTAAAACACAAAAAATGGAGTTTTTCACCAATCCAATCCAAACAAAATGCAAATGTACATGCTAAAGTGATAGGAATTCATTCCCAACAATCCAAGATAGTTATAGACAAGAATGTGAGATAAAAATCTCACCTTTTCACCAAATTATGAAGGTAAAGCTTGAAGGTGAATGGAGAAGCAACTACAAGCTTGAATCCAATGCTTTTCCTTGAATTTGGAGTTGAATGATTGAGTTGGAGTTGAAACCTAGGTTTGGAGTTTCTAATTTCCCTTTCCACTCACCATTAATGTAAATTTTGTGTTTGGTAGGAATTTATGAAGAGTGAGGAGAAGGAGAGAAGTTGGTTTGAGTTATAATGGCTAATCTAACCCAAAGTCCAAAGCGGGAAAAGTAAGTGAAATTCCACTAACTCCAAACTATCAATGTTTATACTTAAAAAGTTGTAAACGGCATTTCGAACTCAATGGAAGTGGTCTCGAGTCCTAATTTGACCGTTTGCAAAAAGTTGCTTTTCGGACCAATATCCGATTAACGACAAAATATTTAAATAAAATATTTAAATATAAAATCGATAAATATGCGGGTTGTTACATAAATAATCATAGATCACAGACACGGAGTAATATAACAATATGCAGCGGAAACAAAATGAATAGTAGTTCATGAAGCTACTATATATATAACAGAGTTAAATAAGTTACAATAGAAGTCTCGAGTACAATAGTCAAATACAATATCAGAATACATCACTGGAATCAACTGAATATCTGAAAGCTAGATATATAGATGAATCTCCAAGCGAAGCTCCAACTCCAAAGGTGAGTCTCGAATACTGGTACACCCAGTCTGACTCGAGCGTAAAGCAAAACACAAAACACTCGAGTCAGGATTGACATTCTTATATCAGTAAATCCAACTCAAGTGAAATAAGAACTGAAATACAAGTAACCCAAAGGATGTTTGGGATACCCATCCTCTAAGGGTCGTTTAAGCATTTATATGAACGCTAAGTAGATAATGCCTATCAGTAATATAAAGTATCAAAATAGTGTTAAGGCATTACCATTATCACCCTTAACACATTTTATATAAGCATCATAGTCTATACAGCACTGTAAACTCCACCATAAACCAGAGGGATATCAAAGAGTACTCCATAGATATAACACACAAAAAATCGTAGTGGTCGCGTATAGGGATACGAGTATGACAAGGCACATGAGGCAATACCCAAGGTAGTGAAACTACCGTTTGCCAGATCTGGACTTGTGAGAACGCATCGTCGCAATGATTGCAGCACCGCGAAACAACACTCCCAAAATTCGAGGGTGCACACCAATCAATAACAACTAATGAGTAGTTTACGAAGAAATGTGTTCGCTCGAGTTGGCTTACCCCATTTGGCCTAGCATGGCTCCTGTTTTATTCATTTCCAATTTGACACAAGTGTCAAGGCTATCTATTATCGTTCTCTTTCTTTAGTCATCACATACATCATTCCAACCACTTCATCCTGGATCACACTCCGCGTATAGTTATTAAAGTGGTTTTCGGTTTAGACGGAGAGTATGTCTATAACCGATTCTGGTTTCTTTAATAACCTTCGTAGTTATCACACCGATTGGTCATTTAATATATTTCAAAACCAAATCAAATTCAATTTAAATTTGAATTTGTAAATCAACATTTCATTTGACTTTCTAAATCAATTTCCATAATTTACGTTCAAACTTCCAAATTCATAATTTTAGAACTTTATAACTCAATTCCAATTTTTATTTAATCAGTTCAAATATTTATTTAAATTCGTACACAAGTCTCATTTCGTAATCATTTAAATAAATTTAACTTAACATTAAAATCAATTTAAATTCATTGACCGACTTCATTCAATATTCGTTAAGTTAATTTATCATTCAAAAATAATTTCTATTAAATTTCCAATTCATTAAATCAAATTTAAGTTTTCCCATATCATATCAAACTTCCAATTTTAACTAAATTAAATTCGTCAAATCAAATTCTTTAAAATTTCAAATCTTATATTAATTTCAATAAATCACATTTTATTTCCTGTTGAAGAAATTCGATTCCACTTATTTACTTATTTAATTTAAATAAATTTCCAAAATTAATTATTACAGAACTCAATTTCATTTTTAAAGAAGTTCAATTTCACTTATCAAAGAATTCAATTTTATTTAATTATTAAATAATTCAATCTCATTAAATTATTAAATAATTTTAAAAAATAATTATTAAATAATTTCAAAACTTAATTATTAAATAATTTCAAAACTTAATTCAACCATTTCTTAAATTAAACAACGTTCTTTCATCAAGTACTATGTTAATATTTTGTTGCAAATTATTAGATATTGACATTTCCTTTCAAAAAAATACAAATTCCAACTTCATTTCAAAACCTTATTATTTATTTAAATAAAATCTTTATTTTATTTTTAAATCAAATTATTGACCAATTAGGTTTTTATTTAATTCTCTATCCTAAGTCAAAGTTTAATTTGTGTATTCATCATTTCAACCCGATTCCATTTCAATTCAAAAATCAAAGCATAGCAAAGGGAACTTGCAGTGTGATAAATGGGATGGTGTCAAAGTAAATAAACAACCAAAAGGAAACATCAATAACAATCCAATAATTTATTTAAATGATCCCGAAATAATCGTATTAATTCACATTGTTGTTTGTGCAAAGTAATATAATTATTTCTAGAATCTACACTATCATTTCATGTAGATTAAAGATTATTACACTATTATTTTATGCGATTCTACACTTGACATTCGTTATTCGATTTCATACTATAACAATTTATACAACATAAATTTAAATGGTTCAAGGTGTAATTAACAATATTTCTACATGTCAATTAATTAAAGGTTTAAAAAGGGGACATATTATACAAATTTTATCTAATCAAATTCAACACATATGTCAATTTCAAATCGTTAACTCGTCAATTTCAATTGTAAATCATTTATCACTTCATACATTAACAATTTAACGTCATATACCAACAACAAACAATCAATCATTTATCTACCAAACTGGATCGTCGTATAAATAACAGATAATGGCGTCAGATGTCACATGTGAACTGATATAGGTAATAACATATATATATGCACTGTAAATAACTAACAACCGCATATTTCAAATTTTCGTTCCAATTGAAATCAAATTTAATAAATAAAAGAACATTAATCGTAAGTGATTGCTCACCTTTCGAGGCTAGAGAGGACAGACAATGAAGTTGAGTGACAAAACCCAGGCACGAATCCAAAACAAACAACGTTGGCACGAATTCGACGGTCAAAGATGATAAGTTGGTAATCAAGAATCAAAATCAGTTTGATATATATAGAGAAATGTTTGTTATTTTATTAAAATCAATTTTTAATTTAAAACAAATACTAAAATGTCATATATATTAAAAATCATCATTTTAAATTAGAACACCTATACAAAATCAAATATATATATATATATATAATATACCCATTATATAAAACTGTTCTTAAAATATAGCATAACATCTATTACTAAAATATGATAAAATCTGTATAGAGTAACATACATAACTAGCACTTATACAACCGCAACAATTGTCGAAATTATATAAAATACTTTATTCTTTCTTATATAACATATACATAACCGGGAAATAAGTATGACTCGAATAACTTAAAACATACGCATGTATTCTATATTATAAACAAGCCTAGGGACTCGCGTATATGTAATAACAGACATATAACGTACTCGCATATATATACTTTAATATACTTACAGTAATATTTAGAACTAAATTATGTAGACATATGTTACAGACTCTATAAATACAGATGAAGTATATACAAAATCAACTCTTTGTAAACTAACATATTTATTTAAAGTACACATACTATGAACACATATATATACCTTGTTTACAACTGTATGCATAGACCAAAATGAGGCAGCAGCAAGTGGTGCACACATATATGCAGCCATATATTCTCAAACATATACACTATCATCTTTGTTTAAACACAATTGTATTTATACAACTGTAAAGATATATGCGTAATTTTACATATAATATATCTTTTATATAAACAAACCTAAAATCAGTATTTTATAAAACAAATATATCCAGACAGGTTATATATTCATAAACTAATATAATTTATAGATACATACAAAATATACAAATAACATTTAATACTCAAGCTAAACTGTAAGAGGGAGTATAATGAAAGAAGTCAAACATTAGTTATAATATATTTATATAAACCAAACGTATCATATATTTATACAAACAGTATATATCATATACTAACAGTATGTAAATACATATGCATATTTTTTTAAAATCTCTATACATACGCAACACAATATTTTTCATTTTATTCCTTTCTAAATACATATAACGTAACCTTATATAATTTCCATTACAAACTAGTATAAAAAATACCTTACAGCATTTTCGGGACAAAGCAAGTAGCATATATATATATATATATATATATATATATATATATATATATATATATATATATATATGAAAGAAGGAGAGATGCGGCTACTGGAGTCAATGGCTGAGGAGACCTCGGCTTTGAAACCCGGACAGTGGGCGCGAGAGGCTAAGAAGAGGAATTGGGTCTTGGGTTTCGGTTGAGTCATGGGCTACTGGAGGTTTGCGGAGTAATGGCGGATGATGTGAAAGCACGGCGATGGCTGGAGTGCTGATGGTTGTGGGGCGTTTTGGGTTGGCGCTTGGTGTGCGCCGGAGATGAAGGCATGAACGAAGCAAGGTAGAAGATTTGCGGTGGAGGGTTATAGCATCGACATGTGGGAGAGATGTGATCGGTGATTGGGCTGAGGTTGTCGATGGGTCGCTGGCGGGCCGGAAGGAAAGAAACCGGGCGAAGGATATGGCGTTAGTCGGATGGGGCGTAGGTCGCTCGGGCGGAAGTCGAGGAGAGGAAGACTGAACGAGAGAAAAGTTAGATCTGGTTTAAAAAAAAATCAAACTGAGAGAATGCAAAAGGCAGAGAAAAAGAACAGTGAATAATAAATGACAACGGCTCCCTAGATTCAACTGAAAATAATTAAGGCAATTTATTATTTCTACACGTTATACGTTTCAAATTTGAAAAGCAAAGGAAGGTTAAAAGTCACAAATTTTTGGTATGGTACGATGCATAGTTTATCCGTTTCCGTCACGTATCGGAACTCACAATACAGAAATAAATATACCGTAGAGATCAGCACGACGAGATGATTAAAACGGCATAGCGATATCAATGGTATGGTTGAATTATAAAAATTCGAATCTTCTACAAGCGGAAAATACAAAAAAAACGTAGGAAAAATAAGATCGACAGAGCTAAAGAAGTCCGAATTTGGAAAAACGAAAAATGACGTCTCGCTCAGAAGATGATTTACAATTTTTCTACATAAAAATATTCATTTTTCGAAAACGCTTTATTATCATCAAATATTAACTGATGTAAATTAAAATAGAATTACACAATAAAATAAACTTTCATATTTTCAGATTAAAATTTACAGTTTGCTATGTTTAATTATACGCATTTCAAATATTAAATTTTTATTTCCAAATTTTATTTTTAAAATTTAACTAAATTTCAATTAATTAAATAAGCAAACCACTAAAATTTACGGGCCGTTACACTCTCCCCCACTCAAAACTTTTCATCCCCGAAAAGGAAAGAGGTGGGAGAATTGAACAACCAGAAGAAAAATATATCAAAAAACAAAATAAAATAATTAATTTAAAACCATATAAATTTCGATTTAAACAGATTAATTTCAATAATTGGTTTAAATTCAAGGTATTTTCATTTAGTTGATTTAATTTCTATTTATTAATATTTGATACAAAATGTAACAACTCGCATATTTATCCATTTTATATTTAAATATTTTATTTAAATATTTTGTCGTTAATCGGATATTGGTCCGAAAAGTTACTTTTTGCAAACGGTCAAATTAGGACTCAAGACCACTTCCATTGAGTTCTAAATGCCGTTTACAACTTTTTTAAATATAAACATTGATAGGTTTTGAGTTAGTGGAATTTCACTTACTTTTCCCGCTTTGGACTTTGGGTTAGATTAGCCATTATAACTCAAACCCACTTCTCTCTTTCTCCTCACTCTTCATAAATTTTCTAACAACCAAGATTTAGCATTAATGGTGAGTGGAATGAGAAATTAAAATTCCAAGCTCAAATTCTCTTGCAAATCCAACATTCAATTCCAAATTCAAGAAGAAGACATTGGATTCAAGCTTGTGATTACTTCTCTATTGCTTTCAAGCTTTTCTTCATAAATTTGGTAAAAAGGTGAGATTTTTATCTCACAATTCTAGTCTATAACTATATTGGACTGTTGGGAATGATTCCCCGTCACTTTAGCACGTACATTTGCATTTGGTTTGGATTGGATTGGCGAAAAACTTCAACTTTTAGTGATTTTGGTGAAAACCTGCATTTAGGTCGCACTGCCTCGGAATTAGGTCGTTCTGGTGGAAAATTCGCCTCGGAGTTAGGTTGCAAGGTCGTAAGTCGTAGGTCGCTCACCTTTAGGTCGTGCCCCTTTAGGTCGTTCGGCTTTGCCTACCTCGTTAGGTCGCGTGACCTTAGGTCGTTCCCCTTTAGGTCGTATGACCTTAAGTTGTTCACATGGGTTAGGCCTTTAAACCATTAGGTCGCTCGAATGAGTTAGGTCGTTGGACGTTACGTCGTTTACCCTTTAGGTCGCGTGTTTCACTAGGTCGCGTGAACCCTTATGTCGTTGGACCTTATTCCCTTTTAGGTCGGCAACCACTAGGTCGTTTGCCTTGCTTAACTCGCGAACACCGTTAGGTCGCAAACCTTTAGGTCGCATGACCCCTATCTTCCTTAGGTCGCTGGACCTTGTTTCCTTGGGTTGCTAGACCGTTAACCCGTTAGGTCGCGCATCATCCTAACTCGCTCGGCCTTGCCTTCGTTAAGTCGTGAGACATGTTAGGTCGCGCATCACCTTAACTCGCTCGACCTTGTTTAGGTCATTTGGTCGCGAACACCTCTAGGTCGCTCGACCCCTTATACTCGTAGGTCGCTCGATCCTATCTTCCCCTTAGGTCTTCACTAGGTCGTACCGTTATGGACGGGGCGCTGCCCCGCACTCCGCCAGGGGCGCTGCCCCCTGGACCCCCGCGACCTGACCGGGCAGGTCGAACCCCGTAGCGGGCGCGTTGCCCCCGGACCCCCTTCCGTAGGGGATCTTATCTGAAAAACATTCAATAGAACTTGCTTTGTTGAGATGCTGAGTTGACCATTCTTCGAGACAAACTATCTTTGGCTTCTCGGTGGATTTTATGGTATCGCGGCCTTGCTAAAAAGGCGGGATAACAACTTTAGAAATATGAAGGTTTCAATACTAGTAGTAAATATCAAAACTCTTTTAACAAAATGATTTCAACTCTATTTTCAATAACAAATCTCTTTTCTTAAACCGTTTTCCAATCTACTAGTATGTACAAACCTTTACCTCACTTGGATGAGAAATCTAATTAAACAGGTTAGTAAAACAAATGGTATGAAATGCTTGCGTTCACTTCGTCGGTTAATTCTTGGACTTGTTCGAATGAACCTCTTGTGACAATTTTCTATTGAAGATTTACAGTTTGTTCGTAAATATTTAAGTTAAGAAAGTGGTTATGGGACACGAAAATAAACTTTTATATTTACTAGCTTAGTGTAATTGACACTTCTCGCTGATCATGACGATCATTTTATGATTTAGACTAGCAATTGTGCGATGTCTCTTTGTTTGCAAGGTTAGACTAGACCTCATGGGTGTGATTCCGACTCACACATATCTCTTTGTCCGCAAGGTTAGTCTAGACATCATTTATGTGATTCCACTCACACATACCTTTTTGTTGCGAGGTTAGGCTAGACACCATTTGTGTGATTCCACTCACACATACCTTTTTTCTTTTTGGTTAGCCTAGACCTCATCTGGGTGATTCCGACTAACCCATATGGGGTAGCTCCCCATGGTCTTCGGACCGTCATGTGATAGGCCTCTTTCTCTTTTTCTGTGATTTCTATATTTCTTGTGTTGATTTCTGGAATTTATGTAATTGACTTGTTATGAGTACAAGTTTAGGGTATGATTCCCTCTTTGGATTTTGAGAACATTCTTATGATATCGATTTATCTCTTATTGATTGATCTTCTGTTGTTTATCATTTGCATACTTCTAGTAGTATGTCAGTATGGATATTTTTTATTTATGCCATATCTTTTATTTTATACCATGTCATCGGATACTTATAGCTAGACTGATCCGTTTATTATTTTCTTAAATAATACTCGGGTCAGGCCGAGATGTTACAGGTGCTTCTGCTTGACTTCTTACCGGGATTTGCTACTCTGACTTTTGGCTAACTATTTAGATTAGCAGTTTTTGTTGTACACACTTGAGATATAGACTCAAAGTTGTATTCTTTTGTATAGCACGTGTTGCTATTCTTTTGTATTATTGTGGATCTTTTTGACCACTGCTCTGATGTACACTTCTTATTGTATTATTGTGGATCTTTTTGACCACAGGTGCTTCTTTTGTATTCTTTTGTATTATTGTGGACTGCTATGAACTTCTTATTTCTGAAGTTAACGAAGCAGACCTTACCTGGGAGCAATTCCGGACACGCTTCGAGTCAAAAAAGCTTTGGCTCGACGCTTTATAGACCTTGCTCAAGGTGAGTCCTCTATGACTAATTATGTCACAGCCTTTGAGTCGCTTTCCAAATATGGGGTTGAAAACATCAACACCCCATTGAAGAAGAACCAGAGGTTCGTTTATGGCTTAAACAAAAGCCTCAAGAAGCCATTGCTTCCAAAGTTAGAAGTTCCTTTCGACCAACTTATAGATATCGCTTTTCGTTTGGAAGAGGCTGATAAAGATAGTGATGTTGAAGTAGTAGCTTCCAAACCCAACTTCAACAACAAAAAGAGGCCCAGTAAATTCAAAGGCGCTTATCCCAATAAAAAGGGTAAGTATGCAACCCCTGCGGCAATCACTCCTTCTCCTAGTGGTGCGAGATGCTTCAACTGTGGATCTGGGGGTCATTTTGCGAATAAGTGCTCTAAGCCTAAATCTTGTCGCTATTATAAGAGCCCGGATCATTACATACATCAATGCCTCAAACGTGAAGGCAAGAAGGAGGGAAAGTTAAGCATGGCTCAAGCCCCTAGCAACACATCTCGTGGCCAAGGTATTTCTCATTCCATTCTTGATGGTATTATTTTATTTCATGATCAACCTATTCGAGTTCTCTTTGATACGGGTGCATCCTATTCTTTTATATCAAAGGAACTTGTCGACACTTTCTCTTTAAATGTTGATGCTTTAATGACTTCCTTAAGAATTGTGAATCCTGTTGGTGGATCCGCAACTCTTAGTTTGCTTTGTAAAAATGTGGAGATTATTTTATGTGATTTTCCATTCCTAGCCGATTTGCATGTTATGCGTTACCTAGGCTTTGGAATAATATTGGGAATGGATTGGATTAATTGTTATGAAGCTCATATCCTATATCCTGAGCGGACTATTTATCTCTGACATCCGCAATCTGTAAATCAGATTTCTATTACTCTTAAAGATTCGGATTCTGCGTTGACTGTATCTTTATATTCTTTAAATCCTCATGATAATGATGATGATGAGGAAGATGTCATTTCTCGAATTCACGTCGTTTGTGAATTTTCCGACATATTTGAGCCCGTTTTAGGTTTACCACCTAAACGAGCAATTGAGTTCGGGATTAATCTTACCCATGAAGGTCAACCTATTACTCGTCGTCCTTATCGCATGTCTAATAAGGAAAATGAGGAGATGCGCAAACAATTATCTGAATTGGAGACGAAGCAATTTATTCGCTCTAGCTCCTCTCCTTGGGGAGCTTCAGCTATTTTCGTGAAGAAATCCGACGGTACGCTTAGGCTTTGCGTTGACTATCGCTAGCTTAACGATCTGGCTATTAAAAATAAATATCCTTTACCTCGGATTGACGATCTATTTGAGCAGCTTAGCAGAGCTAGGGTCTTTTCACAGTTGGACTTGGCTACCGGTTTTCATCAGCTTCGTATTGCTGAGGATAGTATTCCTTTGACATCATTCCGTACTCGATATAGACCTTTTAAATGGCTTGTTATGCCATTTGGGTTAACGAATGCTCCATCTTATTTCGTTGACCTCATGAATCGAGTTTTCAAAGATTTCCTCGATCGGTTTGTTCTCATCTTCATTGATGATATCCTTGTGTATTCTAAAACCGAGGAGGAGCATGAGAAGCATCTTCGGATTGTATTGGAAACTCTTAGGAGTAATCAATTAAAGGCGAAATTTTCTAAATGCCACTTTTGTCAATCTCGTGTGAAGTTTCTCGGTCATATTATTTCCGAATCCGGAATTTCTATGGATCCTTCAAAGATTGAAGCGATTCAAGATTGGAAGAGACCGGAGAGTGTGACTGAGATTCGTAGTTTTCTCGGATTGGCGGGTTATTACCGTCGTTTCATTAAAGACTTTTCTAAGATTGTCGTGCCTCTTACTGGCTTGACTAAGAAGGGAGTTAAATACATTTGGTCGGACAAATGTGAAGTCTCTTTTTAGAAATTGAAAGAACTCCTTTCCGATGCTCCTATTCTTGTTATTCCCGAAGGGAATCAACATTTTGTTGTTTATACTGATGCTAGTCACGTTGGTTTGGGTGCCGTTCTTATGCAAAAAGAACGTGTTATTGCTTATGCTTCTTGGCAATTGAAGCCGGTCGAGATTAGATATGCCACACATGATTTAGAACTCGCGGCTATTGTTTTCGCCCTTCGAATTTGGTGTCATTATCTATTGGGAGAGAAATTTATTCTTTACACAGACCATAAGACTTTGAAATATTTATTTTCTCAAAAGGAACTTAATTTACATCAACAATGTTGGCTCGAGTTCCTTGCTCTTTATGATCTTGATATCCTTTATACCCTCGGTAAGGGTAATCGTGTCACCGATGCTCTTAGCCGTAAGCAACAAGAAGTTGTTTCTATGATGATATCCGAATGGAACGATCTCGAGATCTTATCCACATATGAGATTCGAGAGCGCGTATCCGATTTATGCTCATCATTTGTTTTATGTAGCCTTGAGGCTCATCCTTCTCTCTTAGACAGCATTCTTCAATCTCAAAGGCTAGATCCTGAAATGGTTCTTCTTGGCCAAAATATTAAGGATAGAATTGATATTGAAGGTTTGAAAGACTTTGATATTGATTCTCGTGGCGGTATTCGGAAATTTGGTAGACTTATCGTACCAAATACTGGAAATCTTCATAAAGATATTTTAGAAGATTCCCATCGTTCTAAATTTACCATTCATCCCGGTAGCAGTAAAATGTACGCTGATATGAAGCGACTTTATTATTATGAGGGAATGAAATCCGACATCGCTAACTTTATTAAGTGTTACATGACATGCCGACTTGTTAAGGCCGAACACCAAAGGCCTGGTGGGTTATTGCAACCTTTAGAAATTACAATGTGGAAGTGGGACCAAATTTCCATGGATTTTATTGACGGCCTTCCCCATTCTCGTTCGGGTCATGATATCTTATGCGTGATATTTGATAGACTTACTAAATTTGCCCATTTTATTCCCGTTCGGTCTAACCGAACCGTTCCTCTTTTAGCCAAACTTTTTATCAAAGAAATTGTTAAATTCCATGGAGTTCCTATTTCTATTGTTAGCGATCGTGACCCATTGTTTACTAGTGGATTTTGGAAGAGTCTTCAAAAAGCTTTGGGAACGAAGCTTAATTTTAGCACCGCTTATCACCCCCAGTCCGATGGACAAACCGAGCGCGTGAATCAAACTCTTGAAGATCTTCATCGAGCTTGTGTGCTCGATTTTGGTGAAAGTTGGGAAGATCATATTTCACTTGTTGAATTTTCCTATAATAATAGCTTCCAATCTAGTATTGTTATGGCACCTTTCGAGGCACTCTATGGAAGGCCATGCCGATCTCCTTCTTGTTGGCTTGAGGCTGGTAAGAAGCTGGTTTTAGGTCTAGACTTTATTCGTGATTCCACAGAGAAGATTGAACTTATTCGACATAGGATGAAAGAAGCCCAGAGTAGACAAAAATCCTATGCCGATAATCGAAGAAGGAAATTAGAATTTCCTGTTGGAGATCTTGTTTTTATTCGTGTTTCACCTATGAAAGGTGTTGTGAGTTTTAGTAGGTCGGGAACGTTAGCGCCTCGATACATTGGGCCATTTCCTATCACTGAACGTATTGGTTCCATGGTTTATCGCCTTTCATTACCGGCTTATTTTTCTGCCATGCATGACGTGTTTCACGTTTCTCAATTACGGAAATGCCTTCGAGATTCCGATTCTATTCTTGAGCCTGGTATTGTGGAAGAAATTGAAGTTTCGCCAAATTTAACTTATGAGCAGCAACCAATTAGAATTATTGCTTTGGGGGTCAAGCGACTTCGAAATAAAGATGTTCCGCTTGTGAAGGTTCAATGGTCCTCAAATCCAAAGGATTGCTCTTGGGAATCCGTAGAATTCATCGAGCGAACACATCCGGACTTGCTTACTCCTTCTCTTTGAGGTGAACTTCCTATTTCAAATTTCTTTTGTGTTAATATGATTTTTTGGTTGTTACTTGTTATTTCCATCTTATATATTGCGAGGACGCAATTTCTTTAAGGAGGGGAGTCTGTAACAACCCGCATATTTATCGATTATATTTAAATATTATATTTAAATATTTTGTCGTTAATCGGATATTGGTCCAAAAAGATACTTTTTGCAAACGTCAAATTAGGACTCGAGGCCACTTCCATTGAGTTCGTAATGCCGTTTACTAATTTTTTAAGTACAAACATTGATAGGTTTGGAGTTAGTGGAATTTCACTTACTTTTCCCGCTTTGGACTTTGGGTTAGATTAGCCATTATAACTCAAACCCACTTCTCTCTTTCTCCTCACTCTTCATAAATTTCCTAACAACCAAGCTTTAGCATTAATGGTGAGTGTAATGAGAAATTAAAATTCCAATCTCAAATTCTCTTGCAAATCCAACATTCAGTTCCAAATTCAAGAAGAAGACATTGGATACAAGCTTGTGATTACTTCTCCATTGCTTTCAAGCTTTTCTTCATAAATTTGGTGAAAAGGTGAGATTTTTATCTCACAATTCTAGTCTATAACTATATTGGACTGTTGGGAATGATTCCCCATCACTTTAGCATGTACATTTGCATTTGGTTTGGATTGGATTGGCGAAAAACTCCAACTTTTAGTGATTTTGGTGAAAACCTGCATTTAGGTCGCACTGCCTCGGAATTAGGTCGTTTTGGTGGAAAATTCGCCTCGGAGTTAGGTCGCAAGGTCAAAAGTCGTAGGTCGCTCACCTTTAGGTCGTGCCCCTTTTTGTCGCTCGGCCTTGCCTACCTCGTTAGGTCGCGTGACCTTAGGTCGTTCCCCTTTAGGTCGTATGACCTTAAGTTGTTCACATGGGTTAGGCCTTTAAACCATTAGGTCGCTCGAATGAGTTAGGTCGTTGGACGTTAGGTCGTTTACCATTTAGGACGCGTGTTCCACTAGGTCGCATGAACCCTTAGGTCGTTGGACCTTATTCCCTTTTAGGTCGGCAACCACTAGGTCGCTTGCCTTGCTTAACTCGCGAGCACCGTTAGGTCGCAAGCCTTTAGGTCGCATGTCCCCTATCTTCCTTAGGTCGCTGGACCTTGTTTCCTTGGGTCGTTAGACCATTAACCCGTTAGGTCGCGCATCACCCTAACTCGCTCGACCTTCCCTTCGTTAAGTCGCGATACATGTTAGGTCACGCATCACCTTAACTCGCTCGACCTGGTTTAGGTCATTAGGTCGCGAACACCTCTAGGTCGCTCGACCCCTTATACTCGTAGGTCGCTCGATCCTATCTTCCCCTTAGGTCTTCACTAGGTTGTACCGTTTTAGACGGGGCGCTGACCCGCACTCCGCCTGGGTCGCTGCCCCCTGGACCGCCGTGACCTGACAGGGCAGGTCGAACCCCGTAGCGGGGGCGTTGCCCCCACACCCCCACCTTGTTGGGTTGCCACCCCCATGGATCCCCCTCCGTAGGGGATCTTATCTAAAAAACATTCAACATAACTTGCTTTGTTGAGATGCTGAGTAGACCATTATTCGAGACAAACTGTCTTTGGCTTCTCGGTCGATTTTATGGTATCGCGGCCTTGCTAAAAAGGCGGGATAACAACTTTAGAAATTTGAAGGTTTCAATACTAGTAGTAAATATCAAAACTCTTTCAACAAAATGATTTTAACTCTATTTTCAATAACAAAGCTCTTTTCTTAAACCGTTTTCCAATTTACTAGTATATACAAACCTCTACCTCACTTGGATGAGAAATCTAATTAAACGGGTTAGTAAAACAAGTGGTATGAAACGCTTGCGTTCACTTCGTCGGTTAATTCTTGGACTTGTTCGAATGAACCTCTTGTGACAATTTTCTAGTGAAGATTTACAATTTGTTCGTAAATATTTAAGTTAAGCTAGTGGTTATGGGATACGAAAATAAACTTTTATATTTACTAGCTTAGTGTAATTGACACTTCTCGTTGATCATGACGATCATTTTATGATTTAGACTAGCAATTGTGCGATGTCTCTTTGTTTGCAAGGTTAGACTAGACCTCATGGGTGTGATTCCGACTCACACATATCTCTTTGTCCGCAAGGTTAGTCTAGACACCATTTATGTGATTCCACTCACACATACCTTTTTGTTGCGAGGTTAGGCTAGACACCATTTGTGTGATTCCACTCACACATACCTTTTTGCTTTTTGGTTAGCCTAGACCTCATCTGGGTGATTCCGATTCACCCATATGGGGTAGCTCCCCATGGTCTTCGGACCGTCATGTGATAGGCCTCTTTCCCTTTTTCTGTGATTTTTGGATTTCCTGTGTTGATTTCTGGAATTTATGTCATTGACTTGTTATGAGTACAAGTTTAGGGTATGATGCCCTCTTTGGATCTTTGAGAAGATTCTTATGATATCGATTTATCTCTTATTGATTGATCTTCTGTTGATCAACATTTGCATACTTCTAGTAGTATGTCAGTATGGATATTTTATGTTTATGCCATATCTTTTATTTTATACCATGTCATCGGATATTTGTAGCTAGACTGATCCATTTATTATTTTCTTAAATAATAATCGGGTCAGACCGAGATGTTACAGGTGCTTCTGCTTGACTTCTTACCGGGATTTGCTACTCTGACTTTTGGCTAACTATTTAGATTAGCAGTTTTTGTTGTATACACTTGAGATATACACTCATAGCTGTATTCTTTTGTATAGCACGTGTTGCTATTCATTTGTATTATTGTGGATCTTTTTGACCACTGCTCTGATGTACACTTTCATATGTTAATTATATATTCATATCTTCTTCCGCCTTTGTGATATGGATGTCTGTGACTCATTTGTGTTATGCTTATTTCTATGTTTGTTTTCGAAGATTATTTATAGCCACCGTGTGATAAGCAATCACGTGGATGGTCGCTCTTCAACAGCCTTATTCTCCGTGCTAGTTGACAGCATTACACCGTAGTGTTCTTGGCTAGCGTGGGTATAGAGGTGGGGCGTCACAGCTTGGTATCACAGCCTAACTTCGGGACAATGTAGAATAACTTAACAAGGATCATTGTCCTAAGTCCACCTTAGGAGTTATGTCTTAGGATTAATTCAAGTCGTCGTACGGATTCAACCTATATCCTTTATGATTCGTTGTTTTATCTAGCAAGATTGCTTGATATTCATTAGTGAATAATCTTCTTCTTTCTCTTTTTTCTTTCTTAAGGAAGGGAAATGGTTAGACCGTGTCATCCCACAGCTGGACCATCTAGTGCTCCAACCCAAGATGGAGTTTTTATGACTACCCAGCAACTTCTTGACCTTGTCACGAATGCTCAAGCAGGTGGTTCTAATCCGGAACCTACTCACCCTAAATCTGGGTTTGCACGTTTGTGCAATGATTACACCAACCTGGGTGAGAAGCCATTCAAAGGTTCTGAAACAATTATCGAGGTCCAGGCTCGGTTGAGGACCTGCGATCGAATCTTCATTCGCATGAATCTCGTCGATCTTCACCGTGTTCAGGTGGCTTCCAGTATGCTCCAAGAGAGAGCATTGGACTGGTATGAACTTCTTATTTCTGAAGTCAACGAAGCGGACCTTACCTGGGAGCAATTTCGGACACGCTTCGAGTTAAAATTTGTACCAGAAGCAGAGAAGGTAACTCTAGCTCGACGCTTTATAGACCTTGCTCAAGGTGAGTCCTCTGTGACTGATTATGTCGCAGCCTTTGAGTCGCTTTCCAAATATGGGGTTGAATACATCAACACCCCATTGAAGAAGAACCAGAGGTTCATTTATGGCTTAAACAAAAGCCTCAAGAAGCCATTGCTTCCAAAGTTAGAAGTTCCTTTCGACCAACTTATAGATATCGCTTTTCGTTTGGAAGTGGCTGATAAAGATGGTGATGTTGAAGTAGTAGCTTCCAAACCCAACTTCAACAACAAAAAGAGGCCCAGTAAATTCAAAGGCCCTTATCCCAATAAAAAGGGTAAGCATGCAACCCCTTCGGCAGTAACTACTTCTCCTAGTGGTGCGAGATGCTTCAACTATGGATCTAGGGGTCATTTTGCGAATAAGTGCTCTAAGCCTAAATCTTGTCGCTATTGTAAGAGAATGGAGAATTACATACATCAATGCCTCAAACGTGAAGGCAAGAAGGAAGGAAAGTTAAACGTTGCTCAAGCCCCTGGCAACATATCTCGTGGCCAAGGTATTTCTCATTCCATTCTTGATGGTATTATTTTATTTCATGATCAACCTATTAGAGTTCTCTTTGATACGGGTGCATCCCATTCTTTTATATCAAAGGAACTTGTCGACACTTTCTCTTTAAATGTTGATGCTTTAATAACTTCCTTGAGAATTGCAAATCCTGTTGGTGGATCCGCAACTCTTAGTTTGCTTTGTAAAAATGTGGAGATTATTTTATTTGATTTTCCATTCCTAGCCGATTTGCATGTTATGCGTTACCTAGGCTTTGGAATGATTATGGGAATGGATTGGATTAATTGTTATGAAGCTCATATCCTATGTCCTGAGCGGACTATTTATCTCTGACATCCGCAATCGGTAAATCGGATTTCTATTATTCTTAAAGATTCGGATTCTGCGTTGACTGCATCTTTATATTCTTTAAATCCTCATGATAATGATGATGATGATGATGATGATGATGAGGAAGATGTCATTTCTCGAATTCACGTCGTCTGTGAATTTTCTGACATATTTTAGCCCGTTTTAGGTTTACCACCTAAACGAGCAATTGATTTCAGAATTAATCTTACCCCTGAATGTCAACCTATTACCCGTCCTCCTTATCGCATGTCTAATAAGGAAAATGAGGAGATGCGCAAACAATTATCTGAATTGAAGACGAAGCAATTTATTCGCTCTAGCTCCTCGCCTTGGGGAGCTTCGGCTATTTTCGTGAAGAAATTCGATGGTACGCTTAGGCTTTGCGTTGACTATCGCAAGCTTAACGATCTGACTATTAAAAATAAATATCCTTTACCTCGGATTGATGATCTGTTTGATCAGCTTAGCGGAGCTAGGGTCTTTTCACAGTTGGACTTGGCTACCGGTTTTCATCAACTTCGTATTGTTGAGGATAGTATTCCTTTGACATCATTCTGTACTCGATATGGATCTTATGAATGGCTTGTTATGCCATTTGGGTTAAAGAATGCTCCAGCTTATTTCGTTGACCTCATGAATCGAGTTTTCAAAGATTCCTCGATCGATTTGTTCTCATCTTTATTGATGATATCCTTGTGTATTCTAAAACCGAGGAGGAGCATGAGAAGCATCTTCGGATTGTATTTGAAACTCTTAGGAGTAATCAATTAAATGCGAAATTTTCTAAATGCCACTTTTGGCAACCTTGTGTGAAGTTTCTCGGTCATATTATTTCCGAATCCGGAATTTCCGTGGATCCTTCAAAGATTGAAGCGATTCAAGATTGGAAGTGACCGGAGAGTGTGACTAAGATTCGTAGTTTTCTTGGATTGGCGGTTATTACCGTCGTTTCATTAAAGACTTTTCTAAGATTGTCGTGCCTCTTACTGGCTTGACTAAGAATGGAGTTAAATACATTTGGCCGGACAAATGTGAAGCCTCTTTTCAGAAATTGAAAGAACTTCTTTCTGATGCTCCTATTCTTGTTATTCCCGAAGGGAATCAACATTTTGTTGTTTATATTGATGCTAGTCACGTTGGTTTGGGTGCCGTTCTTATGCAAAAAGAACGTGTTATTGCTTATGCTTCTACGCAATTGAAGCCGGCCGAGATTAGATATGCCACACATGATTTAGAACTCGTGGTTATTGTTTTCGCCCTTCGAATTTGGCGTCATTATCTATTGGGAGAGAAATTTATTCTTTACACGGACCATAAGTCTTTGAAATATTTATTTTCTCAAAAGGAACTTAATTTACGTCAACAACGTTGGCTCGAGTTCCTTGCTCCTTATGATCTTGATATTCTTTATACCCCCGGTAAGGGTAATCGTGTCGCCGATGCTCTTAGCCATAAGCAACAAACAGTTGTTTCTATGATGATGTTCGAATGGAACGATCTCGAGATCTTATCCACTTGTGAGATTCGAGAACGCGTATCCGATTTATGCTCATCGTTTGTTTTATGTAGCCTTGAGGCTCATCCTTCTCTCTTAGACCGCATTCTTGAAGCTCAAAGGCTAGATCCTGAACTGGTTCTTCTTGGCCAAAATATTAAGGATAGAATTGATATTGAAGGTTTGAAAGACTTTGATATTGATTCTCGTGGCGGCATTCGAAAATTTGGTAGACTTATCGTACCAAATATTGGAAATCTTCATAAAGATATTTTAGAAGATTCTCATCGTTCTAAATTTACCATTATCCCGGTAGGAGTAAAATGTACGCTGATATGAAGCGACTTTATTATTGGGAGGGAATGAAATCCGACATCGCTAACTTTATTAAGTGTTGCATGACATGCCAACTTGTTAAGGCCGAACATCAAAGGCCTGGTGGGTTATTGCAACCTTTAGAAATTACAATGTGGGAGTGGAACCAAATTTCCATGGATTTTATTGATGGCCTTCCCCGTTCTCGTTCGGGTTATGATAGCTTATGGGTGATTTTTGATAGACTTACTAAATCTGTCCATTTTATTCCCGTTCGGTCTAACCGAACCGTTCCTCTTTTGGCCAAACTTTTTATCAAAGAAATTGTTAAATTGCATGGATTTCCTACTTCTATTATTAGCGATCGTGATCCATTGTTTACTAGTGGATTTTGGGAAAGTCTTCAAAAAGCTTTGGGAACGAAGCTTAATTTTAGCACCGCTTATCACCCCCAATCCGATGGACAAACCAAGCGTGTGAATCAAACTCTTGAAGATCTTCTTCGAGCTTGTGTGCTCGATTTTGGTGGAAGTTGGGAAGATCATATTTCACATGTTGAATTTTTCTATAATAATAGCTTCCAATCTAGTATTGGTATGGCACCTTTCGAGGCACTCTATGGAAGGCCATGCCGATCTCCTTCTTGTTGGCTTGAGGCTAGTGAGAAGCTGGTTTTAGGTCTAGACTTTATTCGTGATTCCACAGAGAAGATTGAACTTCTTCGACATAGGATGAAAGAAGCCCAGAGTAGACAAAAATCCTATGCCGATAATCGAGAAGGAAATTAGAATTTTCTGTTGGAGATCTTGTTTTTATTCATGTTTCACCTATGAAAGGTGTTGTACGTTTCAATCGGTCGGGAAAGTTAGCGCCTCGATATATTGGGCTATTTCCTATCACTGAACGTATTGGTTCCATGGCTTATCGCCTTTATTACCGGCTCAGTTTTCTGCCATGCATGACGTGTTTCACGTTTCTCAATTACGAAAGTGCCTTCGAGATTTCGATTCTCTTCTTGAGCCTGGTATTGTGCAAGAAATTGAAGTTTCGCCAAATTTAACTTGTGAGCAGCAACCTATTCGAATTATTGCTTCGTAGGTCAAGCGATTCGAAATAAAGATGCTCCGCTTGTGAAGGTTCAATGGTCCTCAAATCCTAAGGATTGCTCTTGGGAATCCAGAGAATTCATCGAGTGAACACATCCGGACTTGCTTACTCCCGCTCTTTAAGGTGAACTTCCTATTTCAAATTTCTTTTGCGTTAATATGCTTTTATGGTTGTTACTTGTTTATTTAATATGCTTCCTATTTCAAATTTCTTTTGCGTTAATATGCTTTTATGAGAAATAAGGAGGGGAGTCTGTAACAACCCGCATATTTATCGATTATATTTAAATATTATATTTAAATATTTTGTCGTTAATCGAATATTGGTCCGAAAAGATACTTTTTGCAAACGGTCAAATTAGGACTCGAGACCACTTCCATTGAGTTCGAAATGCCATTTACAACTTTTTTAAGTATAAACATTGATAGGTTTGGAGTTAGTGGAATTTCACTTACTTTTCCCGCTTTGGACTTTGGGTTAGATTAGCCATTATAACTCAAACCCACTTTTCTCTTTCTCCTCACTCTTCATAAATTTCCTAACAAACAAGCTTTAGCATTAATGGTGAGTGTAATGAGAAATTAAAATTCCAAGCTCAAATTCTCTTGCAAATCCAACATTCAGTTCCAAATTCAAGAAGAAGACATTGGATTCGAGCTTGTGATTACTTCTCCATTGCTTTTAAGATTTTCTTCATAAATTTGGTGAAAAGGTGAGATTTTTATCTCACAATTCTAGTCTATAACTATATTGAACTGTTGGGAATGATTCCTCATCACTTTAGCATGTACATTTGCATTTGGTTTGGATTGGATTGGCGAAAAACTCCAACTTTTAGTGATTTTGATGAAAACCTGCATTTAGGTCGCACTGCCTCGGAATTAGGTGATTCCGGTGGAAAATTCACCTCGGAGTTAGGTCACAAGGTCGTAAGTCGTAGGTTGCTCACCTTTAGATCGTACCCCTTTAGGTCGCTCGGCCTTGCCTACCTCGTTAGGTCGCATGACCTTAGGTCGTTCCCCTTTAGGTCGTATGACCTTAAGTTGTTCACATGGGTTAGGCCTTTAAACCATTAGGTCGTTCAAATGAGTTAGGTCGTTGGACGTTAGGCCGTTTACCCTTTAGGTCGCGTGTTCCACTAGGTCGCGTGAACCCTTAGGTCGTTGGATCTTATTCCCTTTTAGGTCGGCAACCACTAGGTCGTTTGCCTTGCTTAACTCGCGAACACTGTTAGGTCGCAAGCCTTTAGGTCGCATGACCACTATCTTCCTTAGGTCGCTGGACCTTGTTTCCTTGGGTCGTTAGACCGTTAACCCGTTAGGTCGCGCATCACCCTAACTCGCTCGGTCTTGCCTTCGTTAAGTCGCGAGACATGTTAGGTCGCGCATCACCTTAACTCGCTCGACCTTGTTTAGGTCGTTAGGTCACGAACACCTCTAGGTCGCTCGACCCCTTATACTCGTTGGTCGCTCGATCCTATCTACACCTTAGGTCTTCACTAGGTCGTACCGTTTTGGACGGGGCGCTGCCCCGCACTCCGCCTGGGGCGCTGCCCCCTGGACCCCCGCGACCTGACCGGGCAGGTCGAAGCCCGTAGCGGGGGCGTTGCCCTCGCACCCCCACCTTAGGGGGTTGCCACCCCCTGGACCCCCCTCCATAGGGGATCTTATCTGAAAAACATTCAACATAACTTGCTTTGTTGAGATGCTGAGTTGACCATTCTTTGAGACAAACTATCTTTGGCTTCTCGGTCGATTTTATGGTATCGCGGCCTTGCTAAAAAGGCGGGATAACAACTTTAGAAATATGAAGGTTTCAATACTAGTAGTAAATATCAAAACTCTTCAAAATGATTTCAACTCTATTTTCAATAACAAAGCTCTTTTCTTAAACCGTTTTCCAATCTACTAGTATATACAAACCTTTACCTCACTCGGATGAGAAATCTAATTAAACGGGTTAGTAAAACAAGTGGTATGAAACGCTTGCGTTCACTTCGTCGGTTAATTCTTGGACTTGTTCGAATGAACCTCTTGTGACAATTTTCTAGTGAAGATTTACCGTTTGTTCGTAAATATTTAAGTGAAGAAAGTTGTTATGGGACACGAAAATAAACTTTTATATTTACTAGCTTAGTGTAATTGACACTTCTCGTTGATCATGAGGATCATTTTATGATTTAGACTAGCAATTGTGCGATGTCTCTTTTTTTGCAAGGTTAGACTAGACCTCATGGGTGTGATTCCGACTCACACATATCTCTTTGTACGAAGGTTAGTCTAGACACCATTTATGTGATTCCACTCACACATACCTTTTTGTTGTGAGGTTAGGCTAGACACCATTTGTGTGATTCCTCTCACACATACCTTTTTGCTTTTTGGTTAGCCTAGACCTCATCTGGGTGATTCCGACTCACCCATATGGGGTAGCTCCCCATGGTCTTCGGACCGTCATGTGATAGGCCTCTTTCCCTTTTTCTGTGATTTCTGGATTTCTTGTGTTGATTTCTGGAATTTATGTCATTGACTTGTTATGAGTACAAGTTTAGGGTACGATGCCCTCTTTGGAACTTTGAGAAGATTCTTATGATATCGATTTATCTCTTATTGATTGATCTTCTATTGATCATCATTTGCATACTTCTAGTAGTATGTCAGTATGGATATTATGTGTTTATGCCATATCTTTTATTTTATACCATGTCATCGGATATTTATAGCTAGACTGATCCGTTTATTATTTTCTTAAATAATACTCGGGTCAGACCGAGATGTTACAGGTGCTTCTGCTTGACTTCTTACCGGGATTTGCTACTTTGACTTTTGACTAACTATTTAGATTAGCAGTTTTTGTTGTATACACTTGAGATATAGACTCACAGTTGTATTCTTTTGTATAGCATGTGTTGCTATTCTTTTGTATTATTGTGAATCTTTTTGACCACTGCTCTGATGTACACTTTCATGTGTTAGTTATATATTCATATCTTCTTCAGCCTTTGTGATATGGATGTATGTGACTGATTTGTGTTATGCTTATTTCTATGTTTGTTTTCGAAGATTATTTATAGCCACCGTGTGATAAGCAATCACATGGATGGTCGCTCCTCAACAGCCTTATTCTCCGTGCTAGTTGACAGCATTACACCATAGTGTTCTTGGCTAGCGTGGGTATAGAGGTGGGGCGTCACACAAAATATTTCTTCCAAACAAAATTTTATTTAATTTATCCTATTTACTATTCATCCAACTTATTATTCTATTTATCTCTACTAACACTTTATAATTAAAAGTCAAGTGTACAACACTTATTACAACCACTCAATTTTTATTTATAAAATTATTAATCATCATTCTACATTGTAAATTATTCAATTACATTTTCAACTTCTGAATGATTTAGGTAAGTTATATATTTTGGAATGCAATTGAGTATTATATAAGTAAAATATTTCCTTACTAAATTATTTCAAAATTTAAATATTTATTCAAAATTTTGGTATCATTTTGAAATTAAAATCACTTTTAACATAAATTTAAGAATTAAATTTTCGATTAACTTCAAATCATTTTATAGATAAATATACATGTATTGTATATATCAAATCAAATTAAATCTTAAAATAATATACCTATATATATATATATATATATATATATATATATATATATCCAGTCATACCAAAGAAATTCAAATCAAATTAATTTCTAAAACAAAATGTAGCAAAGCTACTGAATGATCTCTTTAATTCGAAACTCGAAAATGAATGTCGATGAAGCGGCCGCCATCACCAAAATTATTTTCTAGCTACAAAAGTGGAGAGAACTGATTTAATCATTTAAAATTCTTTGGAAACAATTCCTACTTGAAAATAATATATTTACATTTCTAAAACTTTTAAACCAAAGTTTGAAATTACTGGAAATTGAATTCTCAAACTCTTGATTTAAATACATTTCAAATTCCAAATCAAATTATAGCCAAGTTTATAAATTCATTTATTTATTATTTCCGACAACAAATTCATTATCAATTTAATTTCAGAAAAATTTATAATTATATAAAAGATAATTATATAAAACTATTTTACTTGCCAAATTTGAAAATAATATTGTGTCAGTTTGCCCTGCGCGAGTGTTTTGGAGATCCTATCGATAGCGCTAATCAGACGAATCGATCGAAAACCCAAATCAACATCAACAGCTCAAACAACACAATATATATATATATATATAAAACATTTTAATATTAATTTACATATACACTTCCTCGCTCGACGATACAAGAATAGACTTCAAAACAAGTATAGAGATTTAAATTTTTGATGGACTGGAATCAAAGAAAATTTTGATTCGAAGATATATTCGAAACAAAAATAAGATGATTAAATAACAAAATGGGAAGATGGATAAGTTTATTAAATCGCGGCAACCCTAACCGGGTCGACCGTGACTTCAAGAATAAGATCGATGTAGAATTCTGAGGTAAATCGACATTCGATCTCAAGAGATAGAATTCTGGTATAGCAAGGTATAGATAGCATCGTAAACCGAGGATACAAAAATCTCCATTAAACCAATACCTATTGTAAAGGAGTTTCACCCCTTTACAAATCATTCGAAGTTTGGCGAGACCGTTGATTCATTATAAGGGTCATTCGAAGTGGAGTTATGGGATGCTCCAGAATTGAAAGAAGACGAATAGTGAGGGACACGAATGAATTATGGAACCGCAGGGAACGTTCCAAAATTCAAAGGAATTGAGTCAAGAAGGACGAGATTTAAACTTAGATGGAAGTGATTCCGTGAATACATTTACCATATATACTAAGTTTTGCCTAGAGCTACCAAAGCACTGATACCAACTGTAACGACCCGCTATTTTTGACCATTCGCATCCGCACATATCGGACTTGAATAATTCAAAATACCGAATTGTTAATTTATATTTGGCAAAACTCAGCATAAACAGTAGATAAATAATACAAATCACAGACATAGAGTAATATAACAATATGCAGCGGAAACAAAATGAATAGTAGTTCATGAAGCTATTATATATAGAACAGAGTGAAATAAGTTACAACAGAAGTCTCGAGTACAATAGTCAAACACAATATTAGAATACATCATTGGAATCAACTGAATATCTGAAAGCTGGATATATAGATGGATCTCCAAGCGAAGCTCCAACTCCAAAAGTGAGTCTCGAACACTGGTACACTCTGTCTGACCCGAGCGTAAAGCAAAACACAAAACACTCGAGTCAGGATTAACATTCTTATATCAGTAAATCCAACTCAAGAGAAATAAGAATTGAAATACAAGTAACTCAAAGGATGTTTGGGATGCCCATCCTCTAAGGGTCCGTTAAACATTTATATGTACGCTAAGTAGATAACGCCTATCAGTAATATAAAGTATCAAAATAGTGTTAAGTAGTTACCATTATCCCCCTTAACACATTTTATATAAGCATCATAGTCTATCTCCACCGTAAACTAGCGGGATATCAGGGAGTACTCCATAGATATAACACAAAACAAATCGTAGTGGTCGCGTATAGGGATACGAGTATGACGAGGCACATGAGGCAATACCCAAGGTAGTGAAAC
The DNA here is from genome assembly GCA_030765085.1 of Allium cepa. NCBI lineage: Eukaryota > Viridiplantae > Streptophyta > Magnoliopsida > Asparagales > Amaryllidaceae > Allium > Allium cepa. The sequence continues at coordinate 764,577,132 of CM060929.1, forward strand.
TACCCTTTTCCTAATCCGGACTGGTGAGAACGCATCGCCGCAATGATCGCAACACCGTAAAACAACACTCCCAAAATTCGAGGGTGCACACCAATCAATAACAAGTAATGAGTAGCTTACGAAGAAGTGTGTTCGCTCGAGGTGGCTAATCCCACTTGGCCTGCACGGCTCCTGTTTTAGTCATTTCCAATTTGACACAAGTGTCAAGGCTATCAATTATCGTTCTCTTTCTTCAGTCATCACGTACATCATTCCAACCACTTCATTTTGGATCACACTCTGTGTATAGTTATTAAAGTGGTTTTTGGTTTAGACAGAGAGTATGTCCATAACCGATTCTGGTTTCTTTAATTACTTTCGTAATTATCACACCGATTGGTCGTTTAATATATTTAAAACCAAATCAAATTCAATTTAAACTAGACTTTGTAAACCAACATTTCATTTGTCTTTCTAAATCAATTTCCATAATTTACGTTCAAACTTCCAAATTCATAATTTCAAAACTTTATAAATTCAATTTCAATTTTTATTTAATCAATTCAAATATTTATTTAAATTCGTATATAAGTTTCATTCCGTAATCATTTAAATAAATTTAATTTAACATTCAAATCAATTTAAATTCATTGATGGACTTCATTCAATATTCGTTAAGTTAATTTATCATTCAAAAACAATTTCTATTAAATTTACAATTCATTAAATCAAATTTAAGTTTTCTCATATAATATCAAACTTCCAAATTTAACTAAATTAAATTCGTCAAATCAAATACTTTAAAATTTCAAGTCTTATATTAATTTCAATAAATCACATTTTATTTCTTGTTGAAGAAATTCGATTCCACTTATTTACTTTTTTAATTTAAACAAATTTCCAAACTTAATTATTACAAAACTCAATTTCACTTATTAAAGAAGTTCAATTTCACTTATTAAAGAATTCAATTTTATTTAATTATTAAATAATTCAATCTCATTAAATTATTAAATAATTTCAAAACTTAATTCAATAATTTCTTAAATTAAACAACGTTCTTTCATCAACTACTATGTTAATATTTTGTTTCAAATTATTAGATACTAACATTTCCTTTCAAAAAAAATTCAAATTCCAACTTCATTTCAAAATCTAATTATTTATTCAAATAAAATCTTTATTTTGTTTTCAAATCAAATCATTGACCAATCTGGTTTTTATTTAATTCTCTATCCTAAGTCAAAGTTTAATTTGGGTATTTATCATTTGAACCCGATTCCATTTCAATTCAAAATCAAAGCATAACAAAGGGAACTTGCAGTGTGATAACTTGGATGGTGTCTAAGTAAATAAACAAGCAATAGAAAATATCAATAACAATGCAATAATTTATTTAAAAAATCCCGAAATAATCGTATTAATTCACATTGTTGTTTGTGCAAATTAATATAATTATTTCTAGAATCTACACTATCATTTCATGTAGATTAAAGATTATTATGCTATTTTTTATGCGGTTCTACATTGACATTCATTATTCGATTTCATACTATAACAATTTTTACAACATAAATTTAAATGGTTCAAGGTGTAATTAACAATATTTCTACGTGTCAAGTAATTAAACGTTTAAAAGGGGACATATTATACAAATTTTATCCAATCAAATTCAACACATATATCAATTTCAAATTGTTAACTCCTACATCAATTTCAATTTTAAATTATTTATCACTTCATACATTAATAATTTAACGTCCCATATCAACATCAAAAATTCAATCATTTATCAACCAAATTGGATTATCATCGTATAAATAACAGATAATGGTGTCAGATGTCACAGGTGAACTGATATAGGTAATAACACACACACACACACACACACACACACACACACATATATATACAGTGTAAATAACTAACAGCCACATATTTCAATTGTCGTTTCAATTGAAATCAAGTTTAATAAATAAAAGAACATTAACCGTAAGTGATTGCTCACCTTCGAGGCTAGAAAGGATAGACAATGAAGTTGAGTTACGAAACCAGGGAACGAATCCAAAACAAACAACGTTGGCACGAATTCGACGGTCAAAGCTGATAAATTGGAAATCAAGGATCAAAATCAGTTTCATATATATGCAGATATATTTGTTATTTTATTAAAATCAATGTTTAATTTAAAACAAATACTAAATTATCGTATATATTAAAAATCATCTTTTTAAATTAGAACAGCCATACAAAATCAAATTTATATACATACATAATATGTACCCATTATATAAAACCGTTCTCAAAATATAGCATAACTTCTATGACTAAAATATGATTAGATCTGTATAGAGTAACATACATAACTAGAATTTATACAACTGCAACAATTGTCGAAATTATATCAAATACTTTATTCTTTCTTATATAACGTATACACAACCAGGAAATAAGTATGACTCAAATAACTTAAAACATACGCATATATTCTATATTATAAACAAGCCTAGGGACTTGCGTATATGTAATAACAGACATATAACATACTCGCATATATATATATATATATATATATATATATATATATATATATATATATATATATATATATATATATATATATATTATGTACTTTAACATACTTACAGTAACATTTATAACTAAATTATGTAGACATATGTTAGAGACTTATAGATATAGATGAAGTATATACAAAATCAACTCATTGTAAACTAACATATTTCTTTAAAATACACATACTATGAACACATATATACACCTTGTTTACAACTTTATGCATAGACAAAAATGAGGCAGCAGCCAGTGGTGCACGCATATATGCAGCCATATATTCTCAAACATGTACACTATCATCTTTGTTTAAACACAACTGTATTTATTCAACTGTAAAGATATATGCATAATTTTACATATAATATATCTTGCATATAAAGAAATCTAAAATCAGTACTTTATATAACAAATATATCCAGATAGATTATACATTCATAGACTAATATAACTTATACCGTACATATAAAATATACAAATAACATTTAATACTCAAGCTAAACTTTAAGAGGGAGTATAATAAAAGAAGTCAAACATTAGTTATAATATATTTATATAAACCAAACGTATCATATATTTATACAAACAATATATATCATATACTAACAGTATGTAAATAACATATGCAGATTTTTTTAAAATCTCAATATAAATGCAACACAATATTTTTCATTTTATTCCTTTCTAAATACATATAACGTGACCATATATAATTTCCATTGCAAACTAGTATAAAACAATACTTTACAGCATTTTCAAGACAAAGCAAGCAGCATACATATATGAAAGAAGGAGAGATGCGGCTACCGGAGTCAATGGCCGAGGAGACCTCGGTTGCGAAACCCGGACGGTGGGCGCGAGAGGCTAAGAAGAGGAATTGGGTCTTGGGTTTCTGCGACAACCCAAAATTTCTAACAATTTAAATTGGAATATTTAATTGATTTTAAATATTTGAAAGGTTAATTTTAACTTGAATTTCAAATATCATGATTTACGTGATAATTAAATTATTGAATTATATAATTTGATATTGGGTAAAATGTTGAATCTGGAATTTCAAGCCTATTAAAAATAATTTGAAGGCTTATAAAATTTATAACGATGATACTGAAGATAATAGAATGCTTGAAATTTAATTTAAAGGTGATTTGTTCAGTTTTGAAATTATATCGCTTAAATTGAATTCAAAAATAGCCTTCCGAGGCACAGTCTCGGAATTAGGCGAAACCAGTTTCATTTGATCCGTAATAGTTAGTTATTATCAGATTTCATTTTTCGTAGCAATCGGAGTTGTCGTTTGACCCTGGCAGTACAAAACGCTTAGAACTATTTTAATCGATTTAATTTAGAATTGATCGTTTATTTCCGTAACTCACGCATACAATGGAATTAGCCTCCAAAACACGAGATATTTTTAATACTTAATTATATTATATCAGTGTACTCAGGAAGCCATTACTAATTCTATTATACGTTCCCATCACCCTCTCTATTCTAAGGGCAGAAATCGATCTCTTCTATAAAAAATGGAAACAAAAATGGCCAAACAAATCAACCTCGTTTGAAGAATTTTTTTATTCTGCAATCAAAATCAAACCCAGCTTTCTTCATTCTCTTCAGGTAAATAGCGACTCGACATAAATAAAAAAAGGGAAAAGAAGAAGAGCTGCGCTCAAATTCGAAGCCGATTTTAATGCAAGCTCGGAGGTGGCTATGAGTTACGATCGAGTGACTCCTGTTCGAGGCAGAGGCGCGCTCGCGCAAAGTCAAATCGAGGTCACTGTGTGCTAGGGCATCAGAGACAATGATTTTGGGAAAAGTTGAGGTCGCCTTGCTTTCCATGCCGTGAAAACGAGGATGCTTCTGGCGATTAGGTACATCTTTTGCAAATTTAAAATTTAAGTATAAATGTAAATATATTCAACTTGAAAATAAGGGTGACTCAATGTTTGTTTTTTTCTTCAGTAAGTGCATAAGTTTTCGAAAAATATAAGAGTTCATATAAATTTAGTTTTTAAAACTTATATAGAATATTTTTCATGCGGTTTGAAAATTTATTAATTTATTATTCCAATTAACAGTAAATTCTAAATAAAATAAAATAAATATGCATGTTTTGAACTTACTGTTAATTGAGGATAATGCATTATGGTGATGAATTTGTTAATTAACACATTTAATTATTTAAGACACTAAGCAATTTAGCAATTTATTAAAGGAAAGTTCAAATTTAAATTTATTGAATTGAAAATAAATTGTTTGGTTAATTTAAATATTAATAAATTGTATGATGCTTATTCAAGGTTTAAAATCATGGAAGCCAGTTTGGGAGCGTTTCCAAGCGATAGAATTTAAGGTGAGTAAATCTCACTCTGTTTGATTTTTATTTAGATTTAAATGGTTAAATTTAAATAATTGGTTGATTGATTGAGTTGATTGAATGTGTGTTGATGATCTGGTGACTTTGGTTTTTTTGATTCTCGAGTTAATTGTTGTTTGACTCGAATCATTTGAGTTTTAAATGGGTTTAAACTTAAATCATAAATAAGAGAATGGTTCACTTTAAAGTTAATAAGGGTTTAATGATTGGTGATTCATTAAATAGGTAGGATAATTTAAATGGATAATTAATTAATTAAATTAATTAATTATTTGGGCTAATTAATTAAGTTTAAATTAATTTAGAATGATCATTGGGTGGTTTAATAAGTAATTACTTAATTAAATTACTTTGTGTATTTAATCAAGTGATGAATTAAGATAATTAATTAAGGAGAATTAATTTGTTTAATGAAGGAAATAATTTTAGGTGGAAATAAATCAAGTATGATAAATACTGTGGTTTATTTCATGTAATTAATTTAGATTAGAAGAAAAAATTAAAATATAAATTGGAAATCATTAATTTATATAATTTACGATGTAACTAAAGATTATTAATTATGATTAAATTAATCAATAATAAGTGACTTATGAGAAGTTAATTAATATAAGTAGTCAAGGATTAATGTAATTAATTATAGTTAATTAATTTATAAAGTAATTAAGATTGCTTATTGATTTTTGGTTAAGAATAATTAATATCGTGAAATTAATTAAAGATAATTACTAGAATGAAATTGAAAATAATTAATCCAGGGCGATTAAACAAGATGAATAATGAAGGTTGACTAATTAATTGATTTGTAATTAATTAATGTTAAATGAAGGAATCTAAGTGGTTGAGGTTAGAAATTCAATTTGAATCAATTAAATTAATTTGGAAGTGATCAAATTTGCTTATGGATGATAAAATGGTATTGGATGCTTTGAATGAGTTGATATTTCTGATATGAAATGTTGTGTATTTCATTTGAATAGCTTGAGTTAGGATGACATGAGACTCGAAGAAACCGGGTCAGGTATTCGTAAATACCCGAAACCGCTTCGAAATTCTTATAAATTGTTATGAGAAATTGATAGGTTGGAATGAATGGATTTAAATGAATCGGATTATTTAATCTAAATTTCGGCACTTAGAAAACTTACAAGTTATGTCTATAACAAATTGTGACTTTGTAAATTGATTTGAGTTACCCGGGTTTTATAAGTTGTATGCTTTGTATTCCATGTTGGATGGGTTTACTCACGCTGGTTTCCAGCCAGACTCGTGTGTTACTTTGGTGTAATGCTCGGGTCAGACCGAATATTAAAGATTTTCAGGTAGGGACGTTCTGGAGCTTAGGAGTCGAGCTGGATGGCAGGGACGTGTAGAGTATTTCCGCTGTATTATAATATTGTAAATCTGAGACATGTTGATTTGTATATGTCTAGTGTTGAATATATGTGTAACTCTGATGTATTCAAATGTAATCGACAGATATAGTATTCTTCTGTAAACTGTTGTTGTTTATTATTATATATTATCCGCAGCGAATCTGAGATGTTTGGTGTTTCTGTTCTTCTTCTTTTATCTCTTTCTTCTTTTTCATAACTATCTGGAATTTTCAGGTTCGAAAATTTTGGGTCATTACATTGGGTATCAGAGCTAAAAGGTTAAGCGAGAACCTGGGCTCTGGTGGGGATTACTCATTAAATAGAGTCCGAAGTACTCTAGAATGAGGTTGAGTGTGTGTGTGTCTATATATATATATATATATATACACACACACACACACATATATATATATATGAGAGCATATTTGTTATTTTCTTACATAAAGATTTTAAATGATTTTATATAAAATATATTTTGATATATAAAGCAATATTTCCTTCTAATAAATATTTAGACGATTGGTTGTTAAATTATTGGAATTAAATTAAGAAGTAATATAAAATACAACGAAATGAAATTTTGAATTGGAATTAAGTTATATGGTAGCAGCAATACAACTAAATTAAAATTAAATTGATTGAAATGAAATTCTAGAATTTGAGCTCAGAAATTTAATTGTTTAAAAACTTTAAATGAAGGTAAAATTGAAATGGATTCAAACTGAAATTTAATCTTGAATTTAAAGAAGTAAGAATAATACAAAAAGGAATTGGTATCTAGATATGATTACCTTGAGTGTTATCATAATTAGATATTGTGTTTAACAATGACATATTTGTTATTAGGTAAGCAAAATGAAATACATTTATAAGATGAGTATAACTTCTAAATTAAAGTGGGTTTTAAAATTGTGAAGTTTTAAAACATTAGTCTAGAAAAAAATAAATTGTTTCAAAGAGTTAAAGAAATAACAAATAATATAATTCAGATTATTTTGAATATAGTCTTATTTTTAAAACAAGAAATGTTTGGAAGATTTTTTTTAGGGATTTGTTTGAAATCAAAACCAAGGGTGGTTTAAAATTTAAAAGTAGCCTAGTGTGTAAAGGAAATAAATATGAAATTAACTCTAAGATTGAGTTTTGAATTTTCTTTGGAATGTGGTATGATGTGAAACCCAAAGTAAAGAAAATTTTAAACTTAAGTGGAAAGGTTATTAATTTGAAGGTTTAAAATTTGAATGGGAATTGGGATTAAATTCAAGCAGGAATTGAAAAGATTTGAAATTGAAGCTGATTTAATTGGAAATTAGTCCAATTTATTTGAATAATTTGGAACTGTAAATAAAGTTGAATAAGTAAGAATCAAATGGAATTTGATTTGAAGTTGGAAAGAAATTGAGAATTAATTCAACTTAAATTGGGAATAAATAAAGTCCAACGGAAATTGGAGTTATTTAAATTGGAATTGAGTCAATCAAATGAAAGTGGAAATTTAAATTGAATTGTTGGGAAAGTGAACGGTTTTGACTCTGGACTATTTTCAATATAAATTGTTTTAATATAAACTTATTCTTCCAAGATATTAAATATATACAGTCTTTCTTTTTAAAGCTAACTTAGTTTATATTTGTTTTACCATTATTTTTGGAGCTATTTAACCATTTTTCAACTGTTTTCTAAACTATTGACTATTTTTCAACTATTTTACAAATTAATTACTATTTTACAACTATTTTGCAATTATCTAAATTTCTTAAACTATTTAGCTATTTCTCAACTATTTTAAAATTACGTAACTATTTTATAGCTATTTTGTAAACTATTCATTATTTTTCAACTACTTATCTATTTTTAAACTTTTCACGCTATTTTCTAGATATAAACTGATCGGGGTTCAAACTATTATTGATTAAATACCCAATTGAGATAGTGACTGAACATGTGATCCAAATGAGAATTAAGGCAATTGTAAATAAGTGAATGGGAATAAAAGGAAATGTGAAAAGAAAGGAAATTGATTTAGTTAATGATTAATGAAAATAAATACGTAGGATATACGTATATTATTCTATTCGCATAGTGATTTGATCCAGATTCGAGCATAGAATTTCGAGATAGTTATATCGATCCGAGTGGGATTTTTCACTCGATTTTCGACGCGAACCTGGATATGGATTGTTGATTGGTTCTGGATATTCTCTATCATAGTTATAGCTATGCAAGGAGAATGATGGTTTCTAATCAAGAAACTTGATCTGTGTCCGCACTAGGAAGTCGGGTGGACGATACTAGTTCGGAAGTGAAATTGTGTGATCGAGTGAGCAATCAGATTGGTATAGCATACGGATGATAAGTGTACATCGTACGTATTTGAGTGAAATTGATAATAAAAAAAGAAATCAAATTGGAATATTTGATTTTGAATAAACAAAGTTATATATCTTTGTTATATAAGATAAATCTTCCCTTGTTGAATCTATAGCCAGAAGAAAATGGTTTTTGAAAGTACTTGAAGTATAAAAAGGGTTTTATACAAGTTTGAAATGATCCAAAGTTTTAAAATTTATATATAATTTTGAATATATATATGTAAAGGATCTTATGAGGATTTTGAAAAAAGGTTTTGGGAATCTTTGGATTTGGAAAGGCTTTTGATTTTTGGGTAAAATAAATATTGAAATTTGAAAAGCCTAGTTTGAGAATTATCGATTTTGGGATAATCGATTTTGTGTAAAGGAGCTTTGTATGAGATCATACTAGGTGTATGATCTGAAAGATACTATATGTGTATAGTATAAAGTGTTTTGATGATGGCTCTGGGAAAAAAGGCGCTCCCTTAAAATGAACTTCTCAGAAGTGCCACCAGGTGGTGCTTCCTTGAGCCCCAAGGGGGGGTACTAAAGTTGATCCTGTGAGGAGTCCGGACAAAACTAGTTCCTGAAGATTATGAGTAGAGTATACCATAGCGAAAGTCGTGTACACTGCTGAGAGCCAACAGTCCGCGTTTGATTTTATATCGGTAGACTGCGACCTATGGTAACATAGCGAAAGTCGTGTGTGCTGTTGAAAGCCAACGGTCTGCGTTTGATTTTACATCGGTAGACTGCGACCTATGTGGAAGTGCAGAAGTTTCATTTTGACAGCGACAATCGTGTGTGTCGTTGAGAGCCAACAGTTACATGGATTTTTTCCGTGACTGTAACGTAACCATGGAATGTAACTGCGATCTGTTGTGGGTTCCATAGCGTAATCGAGGGGCGCAGAGTGCCTATAGTTACATGGACTTTTGCTGCGATGGCAACGTAATCCAGGATGTAACTGCCACCATGGATGGGAGTGATGATTTCCAGAGCATTCTCACCAAAGATATTTCCTCTATTTTTAAAAACTGTTTTCTATATTTTCAATAAAATTATTTTCCATGTTTTTTCACTGGATGTTGAGAACGGGTTTATCAAGTACTTACAGATTTTCAGTCCTACGCCTGATCAACGTATGACTGAATTTCTGTGAAAACGAGGATGGACTGGTTGAGGCATCGAGTTATAAGAAGTATTTTTATAAAAAGCTATTTTAATATTATGATGTGAATTTAAAATAATTTCTATATTTTTAAAATAAAAGTGATGGAATGTTTGGAAAATGAAAGAAAATCCAAACTGGAAATATGCAAAAAAAACTGAACTTAGGAAAATTTAATGAAGTGATTTTTGTAATAAAATCGAATATTGATTTAAAAATTGAAAGTAAGCTAATTAGCTAAATAATTGTTTGATTGAGTATGTTAATAAAATTTAACTTGGGTAAATAAATGGATTGTAAATTAATAATGGAGTTTGGAAATGAATTCGAATTGTAAATAGAATTCGACTTGGATTTGATAATGAATTAAATAAGTGGAGATGCTATAAAAATAGAAATAAAAATAGAATTGGATCAAATAGTGATGGTTTGAATTAAAAATAAAATTCAAGTGTGATATGAATTATATTTAACGAAAGTTGCAAGTAAGATAGATATAACAGAAGTGTTGTCGTATGAAATTTATTTATAATAGACATGGTTTGAATTGCAAACAAAACACCGATAGGTAGGATAAATTGAAAATGGCCTTGTAATTAGTTAGATGAGTCGTGAATGAATTGAATTTGGGAATTTAATTTATAATGACTAATTAAATGAATTTGTAGATTGAAATGAGATTTGATTGAAATAAAATCAAGTTAAGGTGAAAAAGAAAATTTATTTGCAAATGATGTGAGCTTAAGTTATGAAGTTGAAATAATTTGAAGAAAGTAAACTAACTTAAGTTTAAAATAAATAGAAGTTTGGCTTCAAGCAAAAGTCAAAGATTATAAAAGTCTGGGTTAAATTAATTTGGAAATGGTTATTAATTTATAAGTTTGAATGTGCCAAGCTTAATAAATTGTTTTGAATGAATCCAGTGCGGAGATGAAATGAAATGCAATGTATGGTTGGTAAATAAATTAGAAATGAAATGGAATTAAATATAAAATGAGTTGAAATCAATTTGAAGTAGTTATAAACTAAAATAGATACTCTATTAAGCGAGTATCGCCGAATTTACGTATAAATAGTTGTCGTTTGACGTAAACAAAAGTAATTAAAAATCTATGAATTTATAGGGATTAAATAAATTGGTGTTAGAATTAATTGAAGTGAATATGAGCTTGTTTGGATTAAAAATCAATTGAATGTAAGAAATTCAGTTGCAAACCATTAAAATTGAATGAAATGGCTTATGAATTGGTTGAAACCAGTTGAATTAGCTTTAAAGTTATATAAATCGCTTATGGAAAGCGTTTGGTGCTTGTTGTTTGTGTAATGCTTGTGTTTAGCTGTTGAAAATAAGAGAAATGCTAATAGATTTTATATATATGAACTTTCATATTTAAATTGAGTGAGTACAGGTACATAAAGGCCGTTTGGCTGGATTTGGTTGCACTAATTGCTAAAATAAATAAGCCGCTTGCTTAAAATGCTAAATAAAGGTATGCCTACGCAATAAAAAGAGGAAATATGAACTTTTTTTGCTTTTCCGACCGGGTGGGTCAATGTATATATATTTATATCGCTTATCAAATTGCAAAAGCTCCTCCGTACAAAGGAGACTCTACCAAAAAATTTCGAAAATTTTGGAAGTTAGAAAATTTTTGGGAAAATTTTTTGTAACAACAAAACGATTTAAATACGAAACTAAAATAAATTAATGGATGAAACTAATTTAAATATTGATATGCATCAGTTATAAATGGAAGGAAAAAAAATTTAAAATTCAGAAATTGAAAATAAATTAAATTCATATGAAAATGGGAAAAACTAATTTGAATAGAAATAGATATGAAAAACTTATATATAAGAAAATGTATGAAAATATTTGAAAAGGGTATGATTGGATATTATTGCTAGGAAAGTTATGTAGGTATTATAAAGAGAAAAAGAAAATTGGATTTGATATCAGAAGATAAATCTGAATTGCCCGACTAAAAGGTATGTATTTAAATTTCTGTAAGAAATTGGATTTGGTTTTTGATCTAGCCACTTGTCTTTTGTTTTCTTTTGGAATTCGGGAGCCCGTAGAGGCATTTTGTAGTTGTACCGAGCTAGCCGCGCAAAGGAGACGTTGGTAAAAAATTTCGGAAATTTAGAGAGTTAGGAAAATTTTGAGAAAATTTTGATAATTCAAAATTGGTTTTAAATTGAAATTTGAATGATTGAGCAAAAAGGGTATTTTTTTGAAAACTGTGGGAGAGTTTGTGAAGTTAATAAGTACAATAATAGGTCTTTTATAAAAAGATATCTTCTGGCAAGTTGATATAACTATTTGGTTTTGGAAGAAGTAAACGGGTATAGTACCATTCTTCCTAACTAGTAATTTCGCCGATGAAATTCTTTTAAGGGGGAATGTGACGACCCGGAATTTCTAACAATTTAAATTGAAATATTTAATTGATTTTAAATATTTGAAAGGTTAATTTTAACTTGAATTTCAAATATAAATAATTATGTGATAATTAAATTATTGAATTATATAATTTGAAATTGGGTATTATTAAAAGTAATTTGAAGGCTTATAAAATTTATAACGATGATACTGAAGATAATAGAATGGTTGAAATTTAATTTAAAGGTGATTTGTTCAGTTTTGAAATTATATCGTTTAAATTGAATTTAAAAATAGCCTTCCGAGGCACGGTCTCGGAATTAGGCGAAACTAGTTTCATTGGATCCGTAATAGTTAGTTATTATCGGATTTCAATTTTCGTAGCAATCAGAGTTGTCGTTTGACCCTGGCAGCTCAAAACGCTTAGAACTATTTTAATTGATTTAATTTAGAATTGATCGTTTATTTCCGTAACTCATGCATACAATGGAATTAGCCTCCGAAACACGTTCCACTGTGTTCAGAATACGGGTAAAACCTTATAAACGTTTGTCGACATGTCTGATTCAGGATTTGGATTTCGAGTTATGCAACACGAGATATTTTTAATATTTAATTATATTATATCAGCGTAATCAGGAAGCCATTACAAATTCTATTATTCGTTCCCGTCCCCCTCTCTATTCTAAGGGCATAAATCGATCACTTTTAAAAAAATGGAAACAAAAATGGCCGAACAAATCAACCTCGTTTGAAGAATTTTTTTTTATTTTGCAATCAAAATCGAACCCAGCCCTCTTCATTCTCTTCAGGTAAATCACGACTCGATATAAATAAAAAAAGGGGAAAAGAAGAAGAGCCACGCTCGAATTCGAAGTCGATTTTAACGCAAGCTCGGAGGTGGCTGTGAGTTGCCATCGAATGACTCCTGTTCGAGGCAGAGGCGCGCTCGCGCAAAGTCAAATCGAGGTCACTGTGTGCTAGGGCATCAGAGACAATGATTTTGGGAAAAGTTGAGGTCGCCTTGCTTTCCATGCCGTGAAAACGAGGATGCTTCTGGCGATTAGGTACATCTTTTGCAAATTTAAAATTTAAGTATAAATGTAAATATATTCAACTTGAAAATAAGGGTGACTCAATGTTTGTTTTTTTAGTAAGTATATAAGTTTTTGGAAAATATAAGAGTTCATATAAATTCAGTTTTTAAAACTTATATAGAATATTTTTCATGCAGTTCGAAAATTTATTAATTTATTATTCCAATTAACAACAAAGTTTTTATAAATAAAATAAAATAAATATGCATGTTTTGAACTTACTGTTAATTGAGGATAATGCATTATGGTGATGAATTTGTTAATTAACACATTTAATTATTTCAGTCACTAAGCAATTTAGCAATTTATTAAAGGAAAGTTCAAATTTAAATTTAATGAATGGAAAATAAATTGTTTGGTTAATTTAAATATTAATAAATTGTATGATGCTTATTCAAGTTTTAAAATCCTGGAAGCCAGTTTGGGATAGTTTCCAAACGACAGAATTTAAGGTGAGTAAATCTCACTCTGCTTGATTTTTATTTAGATTTAAATGGTTAAATTTAAATAATTGGTTGATTGATTGAGTTGACTGAATATGTGCTGATGATCTAGTGACTTTGGTTTTGTTTGATTCTCGGTTTAATTGTTGTTTGACTCGAATCATTTGAGTTTTAAATGGGTTTAAACTTAAATCATAAATAAGAGAATGGTTCATTTTAAAGTTAATAAGGGTTTAATGATTGGTGATTCATTAAATAGGCAGGATAATTTAAATGGATAATTAATTAATTAAATTAATTAAAGATTTGGGCTAATTAATTAAGTTTAAATTAATTTAGAATGATCATTGGGTGGTTTAATAAGTAATTACATAATTAAATTACTTTGTGTATTTAATCAAGAGATGAATTAAGATAATTAATTAAGGAGAATTAATTTATTTAATGAAGTAAATAAAAAGGGAGATAATTTCAGGTGGAAATAAATCAAGTATGATTAATACTATGGTTTAGTTCATGTAATTAATTTAAATTAGAAGAAAAAATTAAAATACAAATTGGAAATCATTAATTTATATAATTTACGATGTAACTAAAGATTGATTAATTAAGACTAAGTTACTCAATAATAAGTGACTTAGGAGAAGTTAATTAATATAAGTAATCAAGGATTAATGTAATTAATCATAGTTAATTAATTTATAAAGTAATTAAGATTACTTATTGATTTTTGGTTAAGAATAATTAATATCATGAAATTAATTAAAGATAATTACTTGAATGAAATTTAAAAATAATTAATCCAGGGTGATTAATCAAGATGAATAATGGAGGTTGACTAATAAATTGATTTGGAATTAATTAATGTTAAATGTAGGAATCTAAGTGGTTGAGGTTAGAAATTCAATTTGAATCAACTGAATTAATTTGGAAGTGGTCAAATTTTCTTATGGATGATAGAATGGTATTGGATGCTTTGAATGAGTTGATACTTTTGATATGAAATGTTGTGTATTTCATTTGAATAACTTGAGTTAGGATGACATGAGACATGAATAAATCGGGGTCGGGTATTAGAAAATACCCGAAACCACTTCGAATTTCTTATAAATTATTATGAGAAATTGATAGGTTGGAATGAATGGATTTAAATGAATCAGATTATTTAATCTAAATTTTGGCACTTAGAAAACTTGTTTTGAAAATAAGTTATGTCTATAACAAATTGTGACTTTGTAAATTGATTTGAGTTACCCGGGTTCTATAAGTTGTATGCTTTGTATTCCATGTTGGATAGGTTTACTCACGCTTGTTTCCAGCCTGACCCAGGTGTTACTTTGGTGTAATGCTTGGTCCGCGTGCGTATTACAGATTTTCAGGTAGGGACGTTCTGGAGCTCAGGAGTCGAGCTGGATGGCAGGGACGTGTAGAGTATTTCCGTCGTATTATAATATTGTAAATCTGAGACACGTTGATTTGTATATGTCAAGTGTTGAATATATGTGTAACTCTGATGTATTCAAATGTAATCGACAGATACAGTATTCTTCTGTAACTGTTGTTGTTTATTATTATATTTTATCCACTGCGAATGTGAGATGTTTGGTGTTTCTGTTCTTCTTCTTCTATCTCTTTCTTCTTTTTCATAACTATTTGGAATTTTCGGATTCAAAAATTTCGGGTCGTTGCTTTGGTATCAGAGCTAAAGGTTAAGCGAGAACCTTGGCTCTGGTGGGGATTACTCATTAAATAGAGTACGAAGTACCCTAGAATGAATTGAGCGTATATATATGTATATGAGAGCGTATTTGTTATTTTCTTATATAAAGATTTTAAATGATTTCATATAAAGATTTTAAATGATTTTGTATCAAAATATATTTTGATATATAAAGCAATATTTCCTTCTAATAAATATTAAGACGATTGGTTGTTAAATTATTGGAATTACGTTAAGAAGTAAAATAAAATACAACCAATCGAAATTTTGAAATGGAATTAAATTAAATTGTAACAGCCCAAATTTTTAACAAGTATTTTTCACTTGTATTTTTAAAACTTTGGGGTTTATTATATAAAAATCTAAATTTTAAATTGATTTAGAACATTGCCCAAAAAAAATTTAGAATAAAAAAATATGATCTCTGAAATTTTGACGTTGGTTAAAGGATTAACTTTAATTGGAAAATTGGTTTATTTTGTTGAAAATGGTAAATAACTTAATTTTAAGCAAAATCATGTTTTAATTAAGAAATAAAATTTGAAAAAAATCCGTTTAATTACGCGTTTAAAAGACGCTTATTTGATGGGATAAATAACGTGCTTTTAAGTAACGTATAAAATTTATATCCGTTATTTTCGTTATATTTTGGGCATAAATTTTTGGGTCTGTTGTATGCATTCTAAATATATTCACTTTCCTTTTGCTCTACTGATTTAATAGAAGCGTTATTCACAAATTCCATAACCGTTCACATTTTAATTCTTGCCCTGGTTCCCTAAAAATCAACGCAAGTTTCATTTCGAAACGCGTTTCTTTTTTTAAACCATTTAAATGGGGTATGAAATCTTTGATTTAGCAATAGCCTTCCAAATTCAATCATTCAAGATATAAAATTTAATTTCTTTCCTTCTCCTCAATCAACGCATTTACTTCCAAAATTTTTTAAAAACGTGTGCAAATGTTGCCAAGTATTCCTGGCTATTTCTTTGTATAAATCAACGCAATCATGCAAATTAATTTAAATTTTATTTCCTTCCTATATTCATTCACCTTAAATCATGCATCCCTGATTTTATAAACCCGTTCACAATCAGTTTCATTTGCATTGCAACATTACCATTATTTCTTCTCGCGTGTTCATCACGTAATGGATACTCTTTCTCTTCTTCTTTTATTTTCTTTACTTTCATACTTTGTTTCCTTCCATCGGCAAATATACTTTGTGATCGGTTGCTCCACTCCCACACAAATGCTCGGCCCGCACACTACCCTCTCCACCACCTCGGCACTACCCACCTCTAGTACAACTCCCTCTCCTTACATCACCTCTAGCCGAGTTTGCTTTGATGTTTTTCCCCTGAGAGAAAAACCAATGCATGCGTTGCAGAGCCTGTGTGCTGCTCCACCATCAAGTGCGGTCACCCTTAGCCGAAACTCCTTCTAGTGCAACGCTGTCACGCTTCGCCTCACCTCCAATCTCTGATGGCTGAACCATGCTCTTGCCGATCCTGATGATAGAATTCTTCGTAGAAACCCATACCAGTGTGCACTGAGCAGTGTTTTCAACACATAATCTTGCACGCATGCGTGCGTATCAGGTAGTACCTCTTTTGCTTTGGCCAGCGGAGAAAAAAAAAATGAAAAAGAAAGAAGTGTGCATGCGAAGTGGTTAGAATAGCCATATGTACAATATATATAACGGCCTATAAGGGAAGTGCATCACTTTTGCATTGTTGTAAAATACAAATATATAGTGTGCGTATATACATTCATACGTATAAAAATTTGGCAGGCCAAGCTTTCGTTTTGTTTTGGTTGAGTCGGGTAATGGAGTGATTGACCAAATTGAAGCCAAGTGTCCTTTTATTTTAATCTCATTCCCGGGTGATTTATATAAATTTTGCGCATAATTTGTTTTATTTATTTTGTTTCAAGATCGAAACCAGTTTGGCTCCTCTTCCAATATTTGATCATGCTGTCTATACGTTGTTTCTGGTGTGGATACCATAGTTTTCAATCAAAATCTTCAGCTTCGTAAAGTGAGTATTCTCACCAGACAAAATGTGCTTATATATGTGTAAATTAGTAACATGTGTAATTGTAGAATGATTTTTATTTCATTTTTATTCGACTATGATATAAATTGATGATGTTAAAAATCCTGTTATTTAACCTACACATCATCAGTTATATTATATCCTGTTTTATTTCTGCTGTTACACTATCTATTTATTTACTGTTTATCACACTTCCAATTCCCTGTAAAATAGAATCGTTTCGGGCTGAAATGATAGGCCTGAATGATATTTATTTATTTAGTTAGTTACTTATTTAACTTGGGATTACGGGTTTGAAATGATAGAACCCGGTTTTCTTTGTAAATTACGGATTGAAAAGATATATATCCGTATCACTTGATCTAGGTTACAAAATACTATACAGACCCGTGGTTATATATATATATATATATATATATATATTGGAAATATTAAATATTTTAATATGATTCTTTGTTTAAGATTGGATTAAAATGATTTTTATATGTATAGTGATATTATACTAGTTAAATATGTGAATAAATGTTAGGAATTTAAAAGTATATATTTATCTTGAAAATTTTGATTTGTAAAAACAAATGGAATTTAAGTTAAGAAATAAAATATGAAATTGGCGTAGCTTGAATATAAAGCAAATTAATAAAGGTTAAGTTTTCTATGAATAAAATAGGTAAATTAGTGGAAAGATAAGGAAGTTGAAATATAACTTGATTTAGAAATGGGAGGTTAGTTTTGAATTAAAGGTAAGTTAAGAAATTAAATGGGAAATATAATTTATTTTTATTTTTTGAAATGGTAATTAACTTAATTGTTAAGCAAATTCATAGGAAGTCTAGCACTTCATTTTTTTAAGTAGAAGAAGTTAGATATATACTTGAAGAATTTACTTTATAAAAATCATAAATTATTGAGTAATTTAAATGACTATTAAAGGTGGAAATTATGATTTTTATAAGTTAAATTTATTTAAATAAAGGTTTAAATTTTTGCTGAAAGTATATTGAAGTCTAAAAATTTAATTTAGTCCAATCTATTACCGCACTTTGCAAGTGTTGTAGTTAATACAAATGGACTAAGGCTAAACCTTTGGGATTTTTGTATTTGATTTTGGAAGAATAACAACTTCACTTTTAATAGTTTTAAAAAAGGGAAGTATTTGATTTAAACATAAACTATTTTGGATTCTTTATAACCACGGGTAATAACAACGCTAGTTGTTAAAGAGACCAGGATCGGATATGAGCATACTCTCTGTCGATACCAAAACCACTTTGGAAACCATATACGCGGTGGAAATTCGAGAATGAAGTAGGATGGTGATGACGTTTCCTTTGAGGTAAACACGTTGACCCGACTCCCGTCAGTTGGCATAAGGTGGCTAAAACAGGAGCGATTCTCGGATTAATGAGGTAGCACCTTTGATCGAACGCACTTATTCGTATGCCATTCTATTACTTTGTGATTGTTTGGTGTGCACCTTTGATATTGGGAGTGTTGTTCGAGGTGGACGGTAGTAGCAGCTACGTGTTTCCACCAGTCCGAATGCGTAATTGGTATATCTACCCTGGCATTGCCTAGTTGTGCCGTGTCACCTACCATAGCGAGCCATATATGATTTTGGTTTCGTACCGTACCTATGGAGTGCCCTCTGACGATGCCCATTCCGGGGGAGATTACGGTACTGCATAGACTATGGGAATATTTTTTGTGTTAAGATGGAAAATGTAAAGTCTTAATGCTATTTAAAAGTAAGTTCATTTTACTAACAGACACTATTATAATAGCGAAGTATGACTGCATAGTAAATAGTTTAACGAATCCTTAGAGGATGGGCGGTCCCAAGCATCCTTTAAGTTACTAGCTTTATATTACAGTTCACTTGAATTAGCTTACGCTGTATAAGTATGTACATCCTGACTCTAGTGTTTGTGTTTATTTCTTACGCTCGGGTCAGCCTGAGTTTCAGTACAGATTTCACCTCCATAGCTAGGATTTCAGGAGATCATCTCTTTTCAAGATGTCGTCAAGTTTTGTTCAGTTTATTTTAGCCTTTGTAATCAACACAATTTAGTATTGAGAATTTCTGTGGAGATTTCGAACTATATTTGGTTTAAGACTATGTACTTTATATTTATTTTGAGACTATTGATAGTGGCCTCATGAACCACTAAGTTATGTTTAAATTCCGCTACGAGTATTCTGATTCCTGTGTCTATGATTTTGTGATTTGATTTCATTTGCACCAAATTTTATTTACAATCTATTGTTTTGAACTATTCAAGTTTGGCGAGTTTAAATCTATTGTCGAATAATGAATGGTACAAAATAGTGGGTCGTTACAGTAAATGGATGCCCGAAGCGCGTAAGTCTCAGCTGTATCGAGACTTTATGGATTTGAAGCAGGGCAATATGTCCTTTACTGAGTATGAGAGGAAATTTAATGAGCTATCGTAGTATGGTCTTAATCTGATAGACACCCCGCTGAAGAAAAGCGAGAAGTTTATTGCTGGTGCATGCCCCAAGTACTACGATCGCCTTATTACCCACGTGCGTGGGACGTTCACCGCTCTGATGGACATGGCTATCAGGTATATGAACCCTACCTCTAGGGCCCCTCCAGCTGCCCAGTCTGCACCATCTCAGTATTTTGAAAATTCTAAGAAAAGGAAGTCCAACTTCTACCGTCATAAGAAGAATAGGACTCAGGGGCTAGGATCATCATCTTCTGCATCCCAGAGGCAGCCGGCTGACTTTTCTACCATCACTTGCCATAGAACCCACCAGAAGGGCCATTACGCAAATCGATGTCCTACTTTGGGTGCTGCTATTCCACCTCCTTCTTAGTTGGTTAGACGAGACCCTTGCCACATCTGCCTTCAGCCGGGACACTTCAAGATGGACTGCCCTACTCAGAAGAAGGGCATGGCATCAAGGATTTTTGCAGTGACTTCTGCATCCTCCCCAGCCCCGTAGTCTGCACTTGCACCCGCTCCTAGAGATTCTCAAGGTATAGTTCGGGATTCCTTTACTTTATTTAAATCACCTGTTCGTGTTTTATTCGATACCGGAGCTTCACACAGCTTTATTTCTTTGGATCTTTGTAATAAATTCGAGCATCGTCTTTTGCCCGAATTTGATTTGGTGCCTTTGTGTGTTTTGAATCCCATAAGTGGCCCTGCAAATCTTAGTAGGATTTGTAAGCAAGTGAGGCTTATATATCTCAATCACCGTTTTAATTGTGATTTCTATGTTTTTGGGTTTGACGCTTTCGATCTTCTGCTTGGGGGTGATTGGTTAGATAGGCGTGATGCATGAATCTCTTGTAGTTCTCGAACTGTTGCCCTTAAAGACGACTTTGGAAATCCATTAGAGATCCATTGTAGTTTGCCTCAGGAGTTCGCTGGTAGCTTCATTTATTCTCTCGATACTTTCCATGGTGATATTGAGTCCACTCCTGTGGTTAGACTATTTCCCGACGTATTTGGTGAAGTCACTTCTCTACCTCCGAAGCAGGAAATTGACTTCCGGATTGATCTCATTCCTGGAGCACGACCTAAAGTGCTTCCACCTAGAAGAATGGAACCCTAAGAGTGGATCGAATTAAGGAATCAAATTCAAGACTTGTCCTCTAAAGGTCTGATCAAACCTAGCTTTTCGAAATGGGGAGCAGTTGCAGTTTTCGTCACCAAATCAGATGGTTCCCTCCGAATGTGTGTTGATTATAGGGAACTGAACAAGCTCACTATGAAAAACAGATGTCCTATGCCCCACATCAATGATATGTTCGATCAGCTCTATGGAGCGACTGTTTTCTCTCGGCTTGATTTAGCCATAGGTTTCCACCAGCTTAGAGTTGCTGAGGAGAGCATTCCCAAAACTGCTTTCCGTGCTGAGAAAGGCTTCTTTGAATGGCTAGTTATGCCTTTTGGTTTGACTGACGCCCCTACCTTTTTCATCGACTTGATGAATCGTGTCTTTCGCGATGTGCTCCATAAATTTGTTCTAGTTTTTATTGATGGTATCCTTGTGTTCTCCAAGTCTGAGGAAGAGCATAAATCCCACTTGAGCTTTGTGTTGGGGACCCTTAGGAGTCATCAATTAAAAGACAAATTCTCGAAATGCCATTTCTGGGAAGAGGAAGTCCGATTCCTCGGACATATTGTCTCTAGTGAAGGAGTTTCTGTTAATCCAGTCAAGATCGTTGCGATCAATGATTAGGAAGAATGTAAGACTCCAACTGATATTCGTAGTTTTCTGGGCCTTTCCAGTTACTATTGGAGGTTCATTGAGAACTTTGCTCAAATTTTGCACCACTCACGGTTCTAACACGAAAGAATGCTAAGTTCATATGGAGCGATAAGTGTAAAGCGACATTCGAAGAGTTAAAGAATAAACTTACCTCCGCACCAACTGTTCCGAATGGAAATGAGAGATTAACGGTATTCACCGATGCTTGTCGAGAGGGTTTGGGAGCAGTATTAATGCAAAACGGGAAGGAAATTGCATATGCTGGTCCTCAGTTGAAGACCCATGAGGTTAATTATGCTTCTCATGACTTGGAATTGCTGGCTGTTGTCTTTGCTTTGATGCTTTGGAGAAACCATCTTTTGGGTGCTAAATTTGACCTCTTCACCGATCATCGGTCTTTGAAATATATCTTCACCCGGATGGATTTGTATCAGAGACAAGTTCGGTGGCTCAAGTTTCTTGCTTCTTATGATCTCGACATCAACTATACTCCTGGGAAAGCAAACATGGTGGTGGATGCGTTGATTAGGAGAAATCTTTGTTGTGCCAGCTTATTGTTTCTTCTCCTCTCGTGGATCGTATCAAGGCTAAGCAGGATGAGGATAGGATCATCGGATTGATTAAGGAGAATGTTTGCAGAATGGTTGGTGGTAGTAGTCTAGCTGGTTGGGGAGCTCAGATTGATGATAGTGGAATTTTAAGGATTAATAATTGAATTTGTGTCTCGAATGTTGGTGGTTTAAGACAGGAGTTACTTCGGGAACATCATCAATCCAGACTTTCCATTCATCCTGGTGTAGCGAAGATGTATCAGGATTTGAAGAAACTTTATTGGTGGAGGGGTATGAAGCGCGATGTCTCTATCTTTGTTAGTAGGTGTGCGACTTGTCAGCAAGTCAAGGCGGATCATCAAAAGACACCGGGTTTGTTGCAGCCTCTGGAGATTCCTGATTGGAAGTGGGAGCAAGTTTATATGGATTTTATCGATGGTTTACTGAGACCTAGAAGGGGAAATGAGAGCATATAGGTTATTGTGGATAGACTGACCAAGGCCGCTCATTTTATTCCGGTCAAGTCTACCCGTACGGCTTCGAGCTTATCTGAGATTTATATGAGGGAGATCATTCGCCTCCATGGCGTTCCCCTTAGCATTGTTTGTAATCGAGACCCTATCTTCACGAGCCAGTTTTGGAAAGCTTTCCAAGAATCCTTGGGTACTCGTCTGAATCTGAGCACTGCTTACAACCCACAGACTGACGGTCAAATGGAAAGGGCGAATCAGATTAAGGACATGTCGACATTCTGTCTTCGGGCTTGCATTTTGGATTATGGGGGATCTTGGGAATATCATATCCATCTTGTGGAATTCACCTATAACAATAGTTATCAGGTATAAATTCCAATCCTTTGTTCTTATCTTATCTTAATCCCCTATCTGTCTCATTCTATCTTTTTCAGGCTATTCTTAAAATGTCCCCTTTTGCTGCTCTTTATGGGCGACCCTGTAGATCTCCATCCTGCTGGATTGAATCTGGTAATCGCTTAGTTCTTGGGCCCGATATGAATTTCGAAGCTTCAGAGAAAGGCGAAGAAATTAAGAGAAGGTTAAGGATTGCTCAGGATAGGCAGAAGAAGTACGCTGATCGTCGTAGAAGAAGCTTAGAGTTCGCAGAAGGTGATTTGGTTTTTCTTAAGGTTTCTCCTTTAAGAAGTGTGGTTCGGTTTGGGTATAGAGGGAAGCTTGCTCTTAGGTTCATCGGTCCATTCCGCATCTTGGAAAGGATTAGGTCTCTTGCTTATCGACTGGATTTGCCCGAGAAATTCGCTGGAATACACAATGTATTCCATGTATCCCACCTTCGTCGTTGTTTGCATGATCCATCTCTTATTATCCAGCCTTCGGCTCTTGATAGTTTGGACATCAAGCCTGACCTAACTATTGAAAGAAAACCGCTTCGTATCGTCGATCGAGGTACGAAACAGCTAAGAAGAAAATCTATTCGCCTGGTCAAAGTGCAATGGAGCACCGATGAACGGTATTGCACCTGGAAGACGGAGGAGGGCGTTCGTATTTCGAATCCGGAAATATTCGTTTAAGGTATTTTGCTCTTTTATGTTATCTTCCCTTGTTTTCCTTCCTTCATTCCTTTTTAAGGACGAAAAGTTCTGAGTGGGGGAGAGTGTAACAACCCAAATTTTTAACAAGTATTTTTCACTTGTATTTATAAAACTTTGGGGTTTATTATATAAAAACCTAAATTTTAAATTGATTTAGAGAATTGCCCAAATTTTTTTTTTTAAATTAAAAAATATGATCTCTGAAATTTTGACGTTGGTTAAAGGATTAACTTTAATTGGAAAATTGGTTTATTTTGTTGAAAATGGTAAATAACTTAATTTTAAGCAAAATCATGTTTTAATTAAGAAATAAAATTTGAAAAAAAACCGTCTAATTACGCATTTAAAAGACGCGTTATTTGATGGGATAAATAACGTGCGTATAAGTAACGTATAAAATTTATATCCTTTATTTTCATTATATTTTGGGCATAAATTTTTGCGTCTGTTGTATGCATTCTAAATATAATCACTTCCCTTTTGCTCTACTGATTTAATAGAAGCGTTATTCATAAATTCCATAACCGTTCACATTTTAATTCTTGCCATGGTTCCCTAAAAATCAACGCAAGTTTCATTTCGAAACACGTTTCTTTTTTTCTAAACCATTTAAATGGGGTATGAAATCTTTGATTTAGCAATAGCCTTCCAAATTCAATCATTCAAGATATACAATTTTATTTCTTTCCTTCACCTCAATCAGCGCATTTACTTCCAAATTTTTTTAAAAACGTGTACAAATGTTGCCAAGTATTCCTGGCCATTTCTTTGTATAAATTAATACAACCGTGCAAATTAATTTAAATTTTATTTCCTTCCTATATACATTCACCTTAAATCACACATACCTGATTTTATAAATTGGTACACAATCAGTTTCATTTGCATTGCAACATTCCCGTCATTTCTTCTCGCGTGTTCATCAGGTAATGGCTACTGTTTCTCTACTTCTTTTATTTTCTTTACTTTCATACTTTGTTTCCTTCCATCGACAAATATACTTTGTGATCGGTTGCTGCACTACCCACGCAAATGCTCGGCCGGCACCCTACCCTCTCCACCACCTCGGCAATACCCGCCTCCAGTACAAACTCCCTTTCCTTACATCACCTCTGGCCGAGTTTGCTTTGATGTTTTTCGCCTGAGAGAAAAACCAATGCATGCATTGCAGAGCCTGTGTGTTGTTCCTCCATCAACTGCGGTCACCCTTAGCCGAAACTCCTTCCAATGCAACGCTGTCATGCTTCGCCTCACCTCCAATCTCTGATGACCGAACCATGCTCTTGCCGATCCTGATGGTAGAATTCTTCGTAGAAACCCATATCAGTGTGCACTGAGCAGTGTTTTCAACACACAATCTTGCACGCACGAACGCATATCAGGTAGTACCTCTTTTGCTCTGGCCAGGGGAGAAAAAAAAATGAAAGAAAGAAAGAAGAGTGCATGCGAAGTGGTTAGAATGGCCACTGTACAAGTTATATCACGGTCTATAGGGGAAGTGCATCACTTTTGCATTGTTGAAAAATATAAATATATAGTGTGCGTACATACATTCATATATTTATATAAATTTGGAAGGCCGAGCTTTCGTTTTTTTTTTGGTTGAGTCGGGTAGTGGAGTGATCGAGCAAATTGGATCCAAGTGTCCTTTTATTTTAATATCGTTCCCACGTGATTTATTTAAATTTTGCGCATAATTTATTTTATTTATTTTGTTTCAAAATCGAAACCAGTTTGGCTCCTCTTCCAATATTTGATCGTGTTGTCTACACGTTGTTTCTGGTGTGGGTACCATAGTTTTGAATCAAAATCTTCAGCGTCGTAAAGTGAATATTCTCACCTGACAAAACGTGCTTATATATCTGTAAATTAATAACAAGTGTAATTCTAGAATGATTTTTATTTTATTTTTATTTGACTGTGATATAAATTGATGATGATAAAAATCCTGTTATTTAACCTACACATCATCAGTTATATTATGTACTGTTTTATTTCTGCTGTTACACTATCTATTTATTTACTGTTTATCACACTGTCAGTTCCCTGTAAAGTAGAATCGTTTTGGGCTGAAATGATAGGCATGAACAATATTTATTTATTCAGTTATTTATTTAACTTAGGATTGCGGGTTTGAAATGATAGAACCGAGTCTTCTATGTAAATTACGGATTGAAATGATATATCATCCGTATCACTTGACCTAGGTTAGAAAATACTATACATACCCGTGGTTATATATATATATATATATATATATATATTGGAAATATTAAATATTTTAATATGATTCTTTGTTTAAGATTGGATTATAAAGGATTTTTATATATATTGTGATATTATACTAGTTAAATATGTGAATAAATGTTAGGAATTTAAAAGTATAAAATTATCTTGAAAATTTGGATTTGTAAAAACAAATGGAATTTAAGTTAAGAAATAAAATATGAAATTGGTATAACTTGAATATAAAGCAAATTAATAAAGGTTAAGTTATCTATGAATAAAATAGGTAAATTAGTGGAAAGATATGGAAGTTGACATATAACTTGATTTAGAAATGGGAGGTTGGTTTTGAATTAAAGGTAAGTTAAGAAATTAAATGGGAAATATAATTTATTTTTATTTTTGAAATAGTAATTAACTTAATTGTTAAGCAAATTCATAGGAAATCTAGCACTTGATTTTTTTAAGTAAAAGAAGTTAGATATATATTTGAAGAATTTACTTTATAAAAATTATAAATTGTTGAGTAATTTAAATGACTATTAAAGGTGGAAATTATGGTTTTTATAAGTTAAATTTATTTAAATAAAGGTTTAAAGTTTTGCTGAAAGTATATTGAAGTCCAAAAATTTAATTTAGTCCAATCTATTACCGCACTTTGCAAGTGCTGTAGTTAATACAAATGGACTAAGGCTAAACCTTTGTGATTTTTGTATTTGATTTTGGAAGAATAACAACTTCACTTTTAATAGTTTTAAAAAAGGGAAGTATTTGATTTAAACATAAACTATTTTGGATTCTTTATAACCACGGGTAATATTAACGCTGGTTGTTAAAGAGACCAGGATCGGATATGGGCATACTCTCTGTCGATACCAAAACCACTTTGGAAACCATAAACGCGGTGGAAATTCCAGAATGAAGTAGGATGGTGGTGACGTTTCCTTTGAGGTCAACACGTTGACCTGACTCCCGTGAGTTGGCATAAGGTGGCTAAAACAGGAGCGATTCTCGGATTAATGAGGTAGCACCTTTGATTGAACGCACTTCTTCGTATGCCATTCTATTACTTTGTGATTGCTTGGTGCGCACCTTTGATATTGGGAGTGTTGTTCGAGGTGGACGGTAGTAGCAGCTACGCGTTTCCACCAGTCCGGATGCGAAATTGGTATATCTACCCTGGCATTGCCTAGTTGTGCCGTGTCACCTACCATAGCGAGCCATACACGATTTTGGTTTCGTACCATACCTATGGAGTGCCCTCTGACGATGCCCGTTCCCGAGGAGATTACGGTACTGTATAGACTGTGGGAATATTTTTTGTGTTAAGATGGAAAATGTAAAGTCTTAATGCTATTTAAAAGTAAGTTTATTTTACTAACAGACACTATTATAATAGCGAAGTATTACTACATAGTAAATAGTTTAACGGATCCTTAGAGGATGGATGGTCCCAAGCATCCTTTAAGTTACTAGCTTTATATTACGGTTCACTTGAATTAGCTTACGCTGTATAAGTATGTACGTCCTGACTCGAGTGTTTGTGTTTATTTCTTACGCTCGGGTCAGCCTGAGTTTCAGTTCAGATTTCACCTCCAGAGCTAGGATTTCAGGAGATCATCTCTTTTCAAGATGTCGTCAAGTTTTGTTCAGTTTATTTTAGCCTTTGTAATCAACACAATTTAGTATTGAGAATTTCTGTGGAAATTTCGAACTATATTTGGTTTAAGACTACGTACTTTATATTTATTTTGAGACTATTTATAGTGGCCTCATGAACCACTAAGTTATGTTTAAATTCTGCTACGAGTATTCTAATTCCCGTGTCAATGATTTTGTGATTTGATTTCATTTGCACCAAATTTTATTTACAATCTATTGTTTTGGACTATTCAAGTTTGGCAAGTTTAAATTTATTGTTGAATATTGAATGGTACAAAATAGTGGGTCGTTACAGTAAATGGATGCCCGAAGCGCGGTGGTCTCAGCTGTATCGAGACTTTATGGATTTGAAGCAGGGCGATATGTCCTTTACTGAGTATGAGAGGAAATTTAATGAGCTATCGCAGTATGGTCTTAATCTGATAGACACCCCGCTAAAGAAAAGCGAGAAGTTTATTGCTAGTGCATGCCCCGAGTACTACGATCGTCTTATTACCCACGTGCATGAGACGTTCACCGCTCTGATGGACATGGCTATCAGGTATGAGAACCCTACCTCCGGGGCCCCTCCAGCTGCCCAGTCTGCACCATCTCAGTCTTTTGAAAGTTTTAAGAAAAGGAAGTTCAACTTCTCCTGTCATAAGAAGAATAGGACTCAGGAGCTAGGATCATCATCTTCTGCATCCCAGAGACCGCCGGTTGACTTATCTACCATCACTTGCCATAGATCCCACCAGAAGGGCCATTACGCAAATCGATGTCCTACTTTGGGTGCTGCTATTCCACCTCCTTCTCAGTTGGTTAGACGAGACCCCTGCCACATCTACCTTCAACCGAGACACTTCAAGAAGGACTGCCCTACTCAGAAGAAGGGCACGACATCAGGGATTTTTGCGGTGACTTCTGCATCCTCCCCAGCCCCGTAGTCTGAACCCGCTCCTAGCGATTCTCAAGGTACAGTTCGGGATTCCTTTACTTTATTTAAATCACCTGTTCGTGTTTTATTCGATACCGAAGCTTCACACAGCTTTATTTCTTTGGATCTTTGTAATATACTCGAGCTTCGTCTTTTGCCCGAATTTGATTCGGTGCCTTTGTGTGTTTTGAATCCCATCAGTGGCCCTGCAAATCTTAGTAGGATTTGTAAGAAAATGAGGCTTATTTATCTCAATCACCGTTTTAATGGCGATTTCTATGTTTTTGGGTTTGACGCTTTCGATCTTCTTCTTGGGGGAGATTGGTCAGATAGGCTGATGCACGAATCTCTTGTAGTTCTCGAACTGTTGCCCTTAAAGACGACTTTGGAAATCCAATAGAGATCCATTATAGTTTGCCTTAGGAGTTCGCTGGTAGCTTCATTTATTCTCTCGATACTTTCCATGGTGATATTGAGTCCACCCCTGTGGTTAGACTATTTCCCGACGTATTTGGTGAAGTCACTTCTCTACCTCCGAAGCAGGAAATTGACTTCCGGATCGATCTCATTCCTGGAGCACGACCTATAGTTCTTCCACCCGGAAGAATGGAACCCTAAGAGAGGATCGAATTAAGGAATCAAATCAAGACTTGTCCTCTAAAGGTCCGATAAAATCTAGCTTCTTGGATGGGGAGCATTTGTAGTTTTCGTCACCAAATCGGATGGTTCCCTCCGAATGTGTGTTGATTATAGGGAGATGAACAAGCTCACTACGAAAAACAGATGTCCTATGCCCCGCATCAATGATATGTTCGATCAGATCTGTGGAGCGACTGTTTTCTCTCGGCTTGATTTAGCCATAGGTTTCCATCAGCTTAGAGTTGCTGAGGAGAGCATTCCCAAAACTACTTTTCGTGTTGAGAACGGCTTCTTTGAATGGCTAGTTATGCCTTTTGGTTTGACTGACACCCCTGCCTTTTTCGTCGACTTGATGAATTGTGTCTTTCGCGATGTGCTCCATAAATTTGTTCTAGTTTTTATTGATGGTATCCTTGTGTTCTCCAAGTCTGAGGAAGAGCATAAATCCCACTTGAGCTTTGTGTTGGGGACCCTTAGGAGTCATCAATTAAAAGACAAATTCTCGAAATGCCATTTCTGGGAAGAGGAAGTCCGATTCCTCGAACATATTGTCTCTAGTGAAGGAGTTTCTGTTAATCCAGTCATGATCGTTGCGATCAATGATTGGAAAGAACGTAAGACTCCAACTGATAATCGTAGTTTTCTGGGCCTTGCCGGTTACTATCGGATATTCATTGAGAACTTTGCTCAAATTTTGCACCACTCACGGCTCTAACACGAAAGAATGCTAAGTTCGTATGGAGCGATAGGTGTAAAGCGGCATTCCAAGAGTTAAAGAATAAACTTACCTCCACACCAGTGCTTACTGTTCCGAATGGAAATGAGAGATTAAAGGTATTCACCGATGCTTGTCGAGAGGGTTTGGGAGCAGTATTAATGCAAAATGGGAAGGTAATTGCATATGCTAGTCGTCAGTTGAAGACCCTTGAGGCTAATTATGCGGCTTATGACTTGGAATTGCTGGCTATTGTCTTTTCTTTGACGCTTTAGAGACACCATCTTTTGGGTGCTAAATTTGACCTCTTTACCGATCATCAGTCTTTGAAATATATCTTCACCCGGATGGATTTGAATCAGAGACAAGTTCGGTGGCTCGAGTTTCTTGCTTCTTATGATCTCGACATCAACTATACTCCTGGGAAAGAAAACATGGTGGCGGATGCATTGATTAGGAAGAAATCTTTGTTGTGCCAACTTATTGTTTCTTCTCCTTTCGTGGATCGTATCAAGGCTAAGCAGGATGAGGATAGGATCATTAGATTGATTAAGGAGAATGTTTGCAGAATGGTTGGTGGTACAAAATAGTGGGTCGTTACATTAATGGTAACAACAATACAATTAAAATAAAATTAAATTGATTGAAATGAAATTCTAGAATTTGAGCACAGAAATTAAATTTTTTAAAAACTTTAAATAAAGGTAAATTTGAAATGGATTCAAACTGAAATTTAATCTTGAATTTGTAGAAGTAAGAATAATATAAAAAGGAATTGGTATCTAGATATGATTACCTTGAGTATTATCATAATTAGTTATTGTGTTTAATAATGACATATTTGTTATTAGGTAAGCCAAATGAAGTACATTTATAAGATGAGTATAACTTCTAAATTAAAGTGGGTTTTAAAATTGTGAAGTTTTAAAACCTAAGTTTAGAAATAAATCAATTGTTTCAAAGAGCTAAAGAAATAACAAATAATATAATTCAGACTATTTTGAATATAGACTTATTTTTAAAACAAGAAATGTTTAGAAGATTTTTTTAGGGATTTGTTTGAAATTAAAACCAAGGGTGGTTTAAAATTTAAAAGTAGCCTGTTGTGTAAAGGAAATAAATATGAAATTAACTCTAAGATCGATTTTTGAATTTTCTTTGGAATGTGGTATGATGTGAAACCCAAAGTAAAGCAAATTTTAAACTTAAGTGGAAAGGAAGGTTATTAATTTGAAGGTTTAAAATTTGAATGGGAATTGGGATTAAATTCAAGCAGGAATTGAAATGATTTGAAATTGAAGCGGATTCAATTTGAAATTAGACCAATTTATTTGAATAATTTGGAACTGTAAATAAAGTTGAATAAGTAAGAATCAAATGGATTTTGATTTGAAATTGGAAAGAAATTGAGAATTAATTCAACTTGAATTGGGAATAAATCAAGGCCAATGGATATTGGAGTTATTTAAATTGGAATGAGTCAATTAAACAAAAGTGGAAATTTAAATTGAATTGTTGGGAAAGTGAACGGTTTTGACTTTGGACTATTTTCAATATTAATTGTTTTAATATAAACTTATTCTTCCAAGCTATTAAATATGTAGAGTCTTTCTTTCTAAAGCTAACTTAGTTTATATTTGTTTTACCATTATTTTTGGAGCTATTTAACCATTTTTCAACTGTTTTCTAAACTATTGACTATTTTTCAACTATTTTACAAATTAATTACTATTTTACAACTATTTTGCAATTTTCTAAATTTCTGAAACTATTTAGCTATTTCTCAACTATTTTACAATTACGTAACTATTTTACAGCTATTTTGTAAACTAATAATTATTTTTCAACACTTATCTATTTTTAAAATTTTCACGCTATTTTCTAAATATAAACTGATCGAGGTTCAAACTGTTATTGATTAAATACCCAATTGAGATAGGGATTGAAGATATGATCCAAATGAGAATTGAGGAAATTGTAAATAAGTGAATGGGAATTAAAGGAAATGTGAATAGAAAGGAAATTGATTTAGTTAATGATCAATGAAAATAAATATGTAGGATGTACGTATATTATTCTATTAGCATAGTTATTTGATCTAGATTCGAGCAAAGAATTTCGAGATAGTTATATTGATCCGAGTGGGATTTTTCACTCGATTTTCGACAGCGAACCTGGATATGGATTGTTGATTGGTTCTGGATATTTTCTATCATAGTTATAGCTATGTAATTAGTTAGATGAGTCGTGAATGAATTGAATTTGGGAATTTAATTTATAATGACTAATTAAATGAATTTGTAGATTGAAATGAGATTTGATCGAAATAAAATCAAGTTAAGGTGAAAAACGAAATTTATTTGCAAATGATGTGAGCTTAAGTTATGAAGTTGAAATAATTTGAAGAAAGTAATTAACTTAAGTTTAAAATTAATAGAAGTTCGGCTTCGAGCAAAAGTGAAAGATTATTAAAGTATGGGTTAAATTAATTTGGAAATGGTTATTAATTTATAAGTTTGAATGTGCTAAGCTTAATAAATTGTTTTGAATAAATCCAATGTGGAGATGAAATGAAATGCAATGTATGTTGGCAAATAAATTAGAAATGAAATGGAATTAAATATAAAATGAGTTGAAATCAATTTGAAGTAGTTATAAGCTAAAATAGATACTCTATTAAGCAAGCATCGCCGAATTTACATATAAATAGTTGTCTTTGAAGTAAACAAAAGTAATTAAAAATCTATGAATTGATAGGGATTAAATAAATTGGTTTTAGAATAAATTGAAGTGAATATGAGCTTGTTTGGATTAAAAATCAACTGAATATGGGAAATTGAGTTGCAAACCATTAAAATTGAATGAAATGGCTTATGAATTGGTTGAAAGTAGTTGAATTAGCTTTAAAGTTATATAAATCACTTATGGAAAGCGTTTGGTTCTTGTTGTTTATGTAATGCTTGTGTTTAGCTATTGAAAATAAGAGAAATGCTAATAGATTTTATATATATGGCACTTACATATTTACATTGAGTGAGTACAGGTACCTGAAGACCGTTTGGCTGGATTTGGTTGAACTAATTGCTAAAATAAATAAGCCAATTGCTTAAAATGCTAAATAAAGGTACGCCTACGCAATAAAAATAGGAAATATGAACTGTTTTTGCTTTTTTCGACCGGGTGGGTCGATGTATATATATTTATATCTTTTATCAAATTGCAAAAGCTTCTCTGTACAAAGGAGACTCTGCCAAAAAAATTCGAAAATTTTGGGAGTTAGAAAATTTTTAGGAATAATTTTTGTAACAACAAAACGATTTAAATACGAAACTAAAATAAATTAATGGATGAAACTAATTAAAATCTTGATATGAATCAGTTATAAACGGAAGAAAAAAATTTAATATTCAGAAATTGAAAATAAATTTAATTCATATGAAAAAGGGAAAAACTAATTTGAATAGAAATAGATATTGAAACTTCTATAAGGAAATGTATGAAAAGATTTGAAAAGGGTATGATTGGATATTATTGCTATGAAAGTTATGCAGGTATTATAAAGAGGAAAAGAAAATTGGATTTGATATCAGAAGATAAATTTGAATTGCCCGACTAAAAGGTATGTATTTAAATTCTGTAAGAAATTGGATTAGGTTTTTGATCTAGCCACTTGGCTTTTGTTTTCTTTTGGAATTTAGGAGCCCGTAGAGGCATTTTGTAGTTGTACCGAGCTAGTCGTGCAAAGGAGATGCTGGCAAAAAAATTCGAAAATTTAGAGAGTAAGGAAAATTTTGATAATTCAAAATCGGTTTTAAATTGAAATTTGAATGATTGAGCAAAAAGCGTATTGTTTGAAAACTACGGGAGAGTTTGTGAAGTTAATAAGTATAATAATAGGTCTTTTATAAAAAGATATCTTATGGCAAGTTGATATAACTATTTGGTTTTGGAAGAAGTAAACGGGTATAGTACCATTCTTCCTAACTAGTAATTTCGGGGACGAAATTCTTTTAAGGGGGGTGGAATGTGACGATCCGGAATTTCTAACAATTTAAATTGGAATATTTAATTGATTTTAAATATTTGCAAGGTTAATTTTAACTTGAATTTCAAATATCAATATTTATGTGATAATTAAATTATTGAATTATATAATTTTAAATTGGGTAAAATGTTGAATCTGGAATTTTAAGCCTATTAAAAATAATTTGAAGGCTTATTAAATTTATAACAATGATATTGAAGATAATAGAATGGTTGGAATTTAATTTAAAGGTGATTTGTTCAGTTTTGAAATTATATCGTTTAAATTGAATTTAAAAATAGCCTTCCGAGGCACAGTATCGGAATTAGGCGAAACCAATTTCATTGGATCCGTAATAGTTAGTTACTATCGGATTTCAATTTTCGTAGCAATGAGAATTGTCGTTTGACCCTGGCAGCTCGAAATGCTTAGAACTATTTTAATCGATTTATTTTAGAATTGATCGTTTATTTCCGTAACTCGTGCATACGATGGAATTAGCCTCCGAAACACGTTCCATGTGTTCGGAATGCAGGTAAAACCTTATAAACGTCTGTCGGCATGTCTGATTCAGGGTTCAGGATTTCGCGTTATGCAACACGAGATACTTTTAATATTTAATTATATTATACCATCGTACTCAGGAAGCCATTACTAATTCTATTGTACATTCCCGTCCCCCTCTCTATTCTAAGAGCAGAAATCGAACTTTTATAAAAAAAATGGAAACAAAAATAGCCGAACAAATCAACCTCGTTCGAAGAATTTTTTTTTATTCTGCAATCAAAATCGAACCCAACCTTCTTCATTCTCTTCAGGTAAATCGCGGCTAGATATAAATAAAATGAAGGGAAAAGAAGAAGAGCCATTGTGGCGACCCGGAATTTTTAACAATTTAAAATGAAATAATTAATTTATTTTAAAATATTTAAAAGTTAATTTTAACTTGAATTCAAGATAGCAATATTTACTTGATAATTAAATCATTGAATTATACAGTTCGAATATTGAATATAATAATTGAAATTGGGTAAAATGTTGAATCTGGAGTTTTAAGCCTGTTCAAAATAATTTGAAGGCTTATAAAATTTAAAATAATGATACAGAAGATAAAAGAATGGTTGAAATTAAATTTAATGGTGATTTTTTTAGTTTTAATAATATATCGTTTAAATCGATAATTAAAAATAGCCTTCCGAGGCACAGTCTCGGAATTCAACGAAACCAGTTTCATTGGATCCGTAATAGTTATTTATTATCGGATTTCAATTTTCGTAGCAATCAGAGTTGTCGTTTGACCCTGATAGCTCAAAACACTTAGAAACTATTTTAATCCATTTAATTTAAAATTGATCGTTTACTTCCGTAACTCGTGCATATGATCGAATTAGCCTCTGAAACACGCTCCATTATGTTCGAAATGCGGGTATAACCTTATAAATGTCTGTTGGCATGTCTGATTCGGGGTTCAGATTTCACGATGCAACATGAGATATTTTTCAATATTTAATTATATAATATCAAAGCATACTCTGGAAGCCATTTCCAAACCCCTATTTTATCTTGGTCTTCCTCTATAATTTACAAATAGAAATCGAACTAAAAAAATTGGCCGAAGCCAACGCTGCCTAATTTCCCAAATCCTTTCGTTCTCGGTTTAAGGAAAAAATCAATGGCGGACGCGAATCGCGTAAAGGGGAAGAGAGCGCGGAGGGTCGCGATTGTGCAGGTGGAAAATTCGAGATGAACGACGTAGCTACTTTTATCGATTATGGCGATTATGATCATCGATTGATCGTGGGTTGTGAAAGGAAGTTGTAGGAAATGGGACGAGCCACCTTCACTCAAAATTTGGTGGCACGACTTTGGATATGGCAGTCACAATATTGACGTGAATGGAAAATGGAGTTTTGTGGTTTTTGGGTTCGTGTGGGATCCACATGGAAGCGAAGTGGATGGGATCGATGCTGGAAGGCGTGGCGTTTGGTAGTCTCAGCCTGGGTTCGTTTCTTTTAGGTTTGCAATTAACTTGATTTTTACGTACACGGATTAAAATTATACATGTAAAATTAAAAAAAATATGTTTATTGGTTAGTCGAATTTATAAATGGGCATTAAATCGTTCGATTTTGTAAAAATATTAATATATCGCATAACTGTTTATACAAGGTTAAAATCTAAAAGGAAATAAGTCAAGGTCGGATTTGGATTTGCAAAATCAAAGGTGAGTAAATCTCAATCTGCTTGATTTTTTTTATTTAGATTTAAATAGTTAAATTGAATTAATTGGTTGAATGATTGAGTTGATTGAATGTGTGCTAATGATATTGTGACCTTGATTTTGGTTGGTTCTAGAGTTAATTGTTGTTTGACTCGAAGCATTTGGGTTTTAAATGGTTTTAAACTTAAATCATAAATAATAAAATGGTTCTGTTAAAAATCAGTAAGGGATTAATGATTGGTGATTCAATAAATAGGTAGGATAATCTAAATGGATAATTAATTAATTAAATTTATTAATGATCTGGGCTCATTAATTGAGTTTAAATTAATTTAGAATGACCATTGAATGGTTTAATAAGTAATTACTTATTGTAATTAATAAAATTACTTTGTGTAATTAATCAAGAGATAAATTAAGATAATTAATTATGGAGAATCAATTTATTTAATAAAGTAAATAAAAGGTAAATAATTTCAGATTGAAATAAATCAAGTATGATTAATACCGAGGTTTAATTCATGTAATTAATTTAGATTAAAAAATTACAATTCAATTGGAAATCATAAACTTATATAATTTAGGATGTAATTAAGATTGGAAAATTAAAATTGATTAATCCATAATAAGTGACTTATGAAAATAATAATTAATATAAGTAATTAAAGATTAATGTAATTAATAAAGTTAATTAATTTATGAAGTAATTAAGATTACTCATTGATTTTGGTGAAGAATAATTAATATTGTGTAATTAAACAAAGATAATTACTTGAATGTAATTGAAAAATAAATAATGCAGGGTGATTAATTAAGATGAATTATGAAGGGTTGACTAATTAATTGATTTGGAATTAATTAATGGTAAAGGAAGGAATCTAAGAGATTGAGGTTAGAAATTCAATATTATCAATTGAAATTATTTGGATGTGATTAAGCTTTTCTTATGGATGATTGAATGGTATTGGATGCTTTGAATGAGTTGATATTTCTGATATGAAATGCTGTGTATTTCATTTGGATAACTTGGGTTAGGATGACTTGAGACTCGAAGAGACCGGGTTCGGGTATTAGGAAATACCCGAAACCACTTCGATTTTTTATAGGTTGATATGTGAAATCTATATGCTGGAGCAAAGTGATTTACAGGAATCGGACCATTTAAATCTAAGCCTTGGTACCTAGGAAATGGATGTGTGGAATAAATGATCTCTATAACTAATTGTGGCTCTGTGAATTGAATCGAATTACCCCAGGTTTTATATAATTTGTATGTTCTATATTCCATGTTAGATGGGTTTACTCACACTGGTTTCTAGCCTGACCCGGGTGTTACTTTGGTGTAATGCTCGGGTCAGACCAAGTATTACAAATTTTCAGGTAAGGATGTTCTGGAGCTCAGGAGGCGAGCTGGACGACAGGAACGTGTAAAGTATTTCCGCTGTATTATATTATTGTAATTCTTTGACATGTTGATTTGTATATGTCCAGTGTTTGAATATATGTGTAACTCTGGTGTATTTAAATGTAATCGATAGATATAGTATTCTTCAGTAAACTGTTATTATTTATTATTATATTTTATCCGCTGCGAATGTGAGTTGGTGCTTCTGATCTTCTTATTCTTCTTTCTCTTTCTTCTTTTTCATAACTATCTCGAATTTTCGGGTTCGAAAATTTCGGGTCTTCACACTTGGTATCAGAGCTGAAAGTTTAAGCGAGAACCTTGGCTCTGGTGGGAGTTACTCATTAAATAGAGTCCATAGTACTCTAGAATGGGTAGAGTATATATATGAGCGCGTACTTGTTATTTTCTTATATAAAGGTTTTAAATGAGTTTATATAAAAGTATATTTTGATATATAAAGAAATATTTCATTCAAATAAATGTTAAAGTGACTGGTTGTTAAATTATTGAAATTATGTTAAGAAGTAATATAATACAACCAAATTGAAATCTTGAATTGGTGTTAAATTAAGTAAAAACGGAAATACAACAAAATTAAAATATATTTAATTGAAAATGAAATTCTAAAATTAGAATTCAGAAACTAAATTGTTTAAAAACTTTAAATAAAGGCAAGTTTGAAATGGATTCAAACTAAAATTTAATCTTGAATTTATAGAAGTAAGAATAATATAAAAAGAAATTGTTATCCAGGTATGATAACCTTGGGCATTATCATAAATAGTTATTGTGTTTAATAATGATATATTAGTTATTAAGTAAGCCAAATGAAGTAAATTTATAAGATGGGTATAACTTCTAAATTAAAGTAGGTTTAAAAATTTGTGAAGTTTTAAAACCTAAGACTAGAAACAATCAATTGCTTCAAAGAGTTAAAGAAAATAACAAATAATATAATTCAGATTATTTTGAATATAGTCTTATTGAGAAACAAGAAATGTTTGGAAGATTTTTAAGGGATTTGTTTTGAAATTAAAACCAAGGGTGGTTTAAAATTTTAAAGGTAGCCTGGTGTGTAGAGGAAATAAATATGAAATAAACTCTAAGGTTGAGTTCTGAATTTTCCTTGGAATGTGATGTGAAACCCAAAGTGAAGAAGTTTTAAACTTAGGTGGATAGGTTATTAATCGAAAGATAAATTTGAAATTGGAATTGAATTCATTCAAATTGAATCAGATTTAAATTAATTGGATTTGTTGTCGAAGATGGATAAGATTAAAAATTTAAATGGAAAATTTGAATTGGATTAAATTGAAAAGGTTTGAATTTGAAATGGGTTCAATTGATAATAGTCCAAATTTAGTTGAATAATTGCGAACTGAAAATAAAGTTGAATAAGTTAGAATCAAATGGAATTTGATTTGAAGTTGGAAAGAAATTGAGGATTAATTCAACTTGAATTGGGAATAAAATCAAGTCCAATGGAAATTGGAGTTATTTGAATTGGAATCGGATCAATTTAAATGGAGATTTAAATTGAATAGCAGGGTAAGTGAACGTTTGACTCTAGACTAATTTCAACATAAATTGTTTTAATATAAATTTATTTTTTTTCAAGTTATTTATTATTTATACAACATTTCTTATTAAACCCAAAACTATCTTATACTTATTTTATAACTACTTTCGAAGTATTTAACTATTTTGTAACTATTTTAGAAACTAATTACTATTTTTCAACTATTTCACAACTAATTTTTATTTTACAACTATTTTGCAATTATTTAAAATTCCTGAAACTATTCAACTATTTTCCGACTATTTTATAATTAGTTAACTGTTTTATAGTCATTTTGCAAACTAATAATTATTTTCAACTACTTATCTATTTTTAAAATTTTCAAGCTATTTTCTAAAAATAAACTGGTAGGAGTTTAAACTGGTATTGATTAAATACCCAACTGAGATAAGGATTGAAGTGATAATTCAATGGAATTGAGGCAATTGTAAATAATTGAATGAAAATTTAGGAAATGTGAATAGGAAAGGAAATTTATTTGGATGATAATCAATGAAAAAAATACGTAGGATGTACGTATATTATTCTATTCGCATAGTGATTTGATCCAGATTCGAGCATAGAATTTCGAGATAGTTTATTGATCCGAGTTGAGATTTTTCGCTCGATTTTTGACGGCGAACCTGGATATAGATTATTGATTGGTTCTAGATATTCTCTATCATAGTTATGGTATGCAAGGAGAATGACGGTTTCTAATCAAGAAACCAGATCTGTGTCCGCACTAGGAAGTCGGGTGGACGATACTGGTTCGGAAGTGAAATTGTGTGATCGAGCGAGCGATTAGATTGGTATAGCATACGGATGATATGTGTACATCGTACAGATTTGAATGAAATTGATATTGAAAAGAGTAATCAAATTGGAATATTTGATTTTGAATAAACAAAGCTATATGTCGTTGTTATATAAGATAAATCTTCCCTTGTTAAATCTATTGCCAGAAGAAAAGGATTTTGAAAGTGTTTGAAGTATAAAAGGAGTTTTACACAAGATTGAAATGATGCAAAGTTTTAAAGGTTACATATATCTGAATATATGTATATATATATATAAAGGATCTTATGAGGATTTTGGAAAAAGGTTTTGGGAACCTTTGGATTTGGAAAGGCTTTTGATTTTTGGGTAAAATAAATATTGAATTTGGAAAGCCTAGTTTGAGAATTATCGATTTTGGGATAATCGATTTTGTGTAAAGGAGCTTTATATGAGATCATACTAGGTGTATGATTTGAAAGATAATATATGTGTATAGTATAAAGTGTTTTGATGATGGATTCGGGGGAAAAAGCGCTCCCTTGAAATGAACTTCTCAGGAGTGCCACTGGGTGGTGCTGCTAAGAGCCCCAAGGGGGGGTGTTCTAAAGTTGATCCTATGAGGAGTCGGGACAAAACTAGTTCCTGAGGATTATGAATAGTGTGTGCCATAGCGAAAGTCGTGTGTGCGATTAAGAGCTAATAGTCTACGTTTGATTTTATATCGGTAGACTGCGACCTATGGTAACATAGCGAAAGCCGTGTGTACTGCTGAGAGCCAACAGTCTAGGTTTGATTTTACATCGGTAGACTGCGACCTATGTAGAAGTGGAGAAGTTTCATTTTGATAGCGTAAATAGTTTGTGCTGCTAAGAGCCAACAGTTACATGGACTTTTGCTGTGAATGGAAACGTAACCCTGGAATGTAACTGTGATCTGTCGTGGTTCCATGGCGTAATCGAGAGGCCGCGGAGAGCCTATAGTTAAATGGACTTTTGCTGCGATGGCAACGTAACCCAGGATGTAACTGCGACCATGGATGGGAGTGATGATTTCTGGAGCATTCTCACCAAAGATATTTACTCTATTTTCAAAAAATCTTTTCTACATTTTCAATAAAATTATTTTCCAAGTATTTTCACTAGATGTTGAAAACGGGTTTACCAAGTACTTAAAGATTTTCAGTCCTACGCCTGATCAACGTATGACTGAATTTCTGTGAGAATAAGGATGGACTGGTTGAGACATCGAGTTATAAGAAGTATTTTAATTAAAGGTTATTTTAATAGTATGAGGTGGATTTAAAAGCATTTCTAAAATTTTAAAATATAAGTGTTGGAATTTTTGGAAAATAAAAGGAAAAAAATCCAAACTGGAATTATAAAATAAAATTTGAACTCAGGAAATTTCATCAAGTGATTTTTGTAATAAAATCGAATATTGGTTTAAAAATTGGAAGTAAGCTAATTGGCTAAATAAATTATTAGATGGAGTATATTAACAAAATTTAACTTGGTTAAATAAAATGGGTTGTAAGTTATTCATGGAGTTTGGAAATGAATTCGAATTGTGAATAGAATTCGACTTGGATTTGATAATGAATCAAATAAGATGAGATGTTATAAAAATAAAAATAAAATAGAGTTGGATCAAAATAGTGATGGCTTGAATTACAAATAAAGTTCAAGTGTGATATGAATAATATTTAACGAAATTTGCAAGTAAATTAGATATAATGGAAATGTTGTCGAATGAAATGAAAATGAATTGTACTAAACAGGGTTTGAAATGCAAACAAAACCCAGATAAGTAGAAACAAATTGAGAATGACTTTGTATTAATAAAATAAATTCGAAAATGAGTTAAGCAGGTGAATTAAAAATTTGAATATGGCATGGATAAATGGGTTAATCAAATAATAATAAATGGATGAAGTCTGCTTGAATAAAAATTAAATCAAAGTTTTAGTTGGTATTGGATTATTAGAATGGAAGGTTATTAAATAAAAGGTTTGGGTTAAATTTATTTTTGGGAAATGGATATTAATTTAAGCATTGAATGTTGACAAGCTCAATGAAAAAGTTTTAAAATGAAACCAATGCGGAGATGAATGAAATGCATTGTTTGGTTGGTGAATAAATTGGAAATAAAATGGAATTAAATATTGAATGAGTAGAAAATTAATGTAAAGTAGTTATAAACTGAAATAGATACTCTATTAAGCGATTATCCTCGAATTTGCATAAAAACAGTTGCCGTTGTTGTAAACAAAGGTAATTAGAATTATATTGGTTGAGAGAAGTTAAAAAAATTGATTTTGAATCATTTGAAATGAATATGAGCTTGTTTGGATTAAAAATAAATTTAATGTATGCGATTGAGTTATAAACCAATGAAAATTAAATGAAATGGCTTATGAATTGGTTAAAAGCAATTGATTTAGCTTGAAGGTTATGTAAATCGCTTATGGAAAGCGTTTGGTGTATGTTGTTTATGAAATGCATGTGTTTAGCTATTGAAAATAAGTGAAATGCTAATAGATTTTATATATATGGCAGTTACATATTTAGATTGAGTAAGTACAGGTATCTGAAAGCCGTTTGGCTGGATTTGGTTGCACTAATTGCTAAAATAAATAAGCCGCTTGCTTAAAATTCAAAATAAAGGTACGCCTACGCAATAAAAATAGGAAATATGAACTGTTTTTTCTTTTTATGACCGGGTGGGTCGATGTATATATATTTATATCTCTTGTCAAATTGCAAAAGCTCCTCCGTACAAAGGAGACTCTGCCAAAAAATTTCGAAAATTTTGGGAGTTAGAAAATTTTTGAACATTTGTGAAAATTTTTGTTAATGACAAAACGATTTTAAATATAAAACTGAAATAAATTAGTGGATGAAACTAATTTAAAATAATAATATGAATCAGTTATAAATGAAAGATAAAATTTAATACTCGGAAGTGAAGATAAATTGAATTCATATGAATACATGGAAAACTAATTTGAATAGAAGTAGATATGAAAACTTCTGTAAGAAAATGTATAAAATGATTGTAAAAGGTTACGATTGGATATTGCTGCTAAGTGGGATATGCAGGTATTATAAAAGGAAGGGAAAATTGATTATGATTTCAGGAGATAAATTGGATTGCCTGACTAAAAGGTATGTATTTAAATTTCTTTATGAGATTGGATTGGGTTTTTGATCTAGCCACTTGGCTTTTGTTTTCTTTTAGAATTTGGGAGCCCGTAGAGGCCTTTTGTAGTAGTACCGAGCTAGCCGCGCAAAGGAGACGCTGGTAAAAATTTTCGAAAATTTGGAGAATTAGAAAATTTTGACAATTCAAAAGTTGGTGATAGAGGGTCTCTAATAAAAGATAGTTGATAGGATATTGATAAAACTATTGGTTTTTGGGAAAAGGTAAACGGGTTTTGAACCATTCTTCCTAACTAGTAATTTCGGGGATGAAATTCTTTTAAGGGGAGAGGAATGTGACGACCCGGAATTTTTAACAATTTAAAATGAAATAATTAATTGATTTTAAAAAGTTTAAAAGTTAATTTTAACTTGAATTCAAGATAGCAATATTTACTTGATAATTAAATCATCGAATTATATAGTTTAAATATTGAATTTAATAATTAAAATTAGGTAAAATGTTGAATCTGGAGTTTTAAGCCTGTTCAAAATAATTTGAAGGCTTATAAAATTTAAAATGATCATACTGAAGATAATAGAATGGTTGAAATTAAATTTAATGGTGATTTGTTTAATTTTAACAATATATCGTTTAAATCGATAATTAAAAATAGCCTTCCGAGGCACAATCTCGGAATTCGACGAAACCAGTTCCATTGGATCCGTAATAGTTAGTTATTATCGGATTCCAATTTTCGTAACAATCGGAATTGTCGTTTGACATTGACAGCTCAAAATGCTTAGAAACTATTTTAATCGATTTAATTTGAAATTGATCTTTTACTTCCGTAACTCGTGCATATGATCGAATTAGCCTCCAAAACACGCTCTATTGTGTTCAGAATGTGGGTATAACCTTATAAATGTCTGTCGGCATGTCTGATTCGGGGTTCGGATTTCACGATGCAACATGAGATATTTTTCAATATTTAATTATAGAATATCAAAGCTACTTTGGAAGCCATTTCCAAACCCCTATTTTATCTCCGTCTTCCTCTATAATTTGCAAACAGAAATCGAACTAAAAAAAATTTGGTCGAAGCCCACCCTTCCTAATTTCTTAAATCCTTTCGTCCTCGGTTTTAAAAAAATATCAATGGCGGATGCGAATCGCGCAAAGGTGAAGAGAGCGCGGAGGGTCGCGAGTGTGCAGGTGGAAAATTGAAGATGAACGACGAAGCTTTTTTTTATCGATTATGGTGATTATGATCATCGATTGATCATGGGTTGTGAAGGGAAGTTGTAGGGCATGGGACGAGCCACCTTCACTCAAAATTTGGTGGCACGACATTGGATGTGGCAGTCACAATCTTGACGTGAACGGAAAATGGAGTCTTGTGGTTTTTGGGTTCGTGTAGGATCCACATGACAGCGAAGTAGATGGGATCGATGCTGGAAGGCGTGGCGTTCTGTAACGTCCCGCTTTTTCGCACACTTTAAATCGACACACGTGCCAATTCAAACCATACGGAAGGGCGGATTGTTATGGGGTAAATAAGAAAAAACAGAGAAGAAAAAAAAACTAAACAGAATCTCACAACGGAAGGATAAAATAT
Source organism: Allium cepa (assembly GCA_030765085.1). Classification (NCBI taxonomy): domain Eukaryota; kingdom Viridiplantae; phylum Streptophyta; class Magnoliopsida; order Asparagales; family Amaryllidaceae; genus Allium; species Allium cepa. Next base: position 764,621,937 of record CM060929.1, read on the forward strand.
AATAATCAAATATACAATTATAAATCTGTTTACAAAACCATTTATATAATACATATCAGAGTTACACATACCAATAACAATGCAGTGGAACAGTGTGTAGTGCACTATTATAAATAATAATAATATAAATCTTCGTCTTCGTCCTCTAGAGCTAAATCTTCCAATCCTGAAACGCTCGGACTGACCCGAGCGAATTTGAAAAGACAAAAACACTCGAGTCAGAGCTAAAAGATCTTATGTGAGTTAAATTAACAGAAATAAACATGAGTGCAGTAACTCAAGAGATGCTCGGGATTTACATCTTCTAAGGATCCGTTAAACTATTTACTATGTAGTATATTGCGCTATTAAAATAGTGTGTAATTGTAAAATAAACTTACTTTTAAATAGCGTTAAGGCTTTACATTTTCCACCTTAACACATTTATATATTCACATAGTCTATACAGTACCGTAATCTCCCCCGTACTGGGCGTCGTCAGAGGGCACTCCATAGGTATGGTACAAAACCAAAATCGTATATGGCGCGCTAGGGTAGGTGACACGGCACAACCAGGCAATGCCAGGGTAGATATACCAATTGCTATCCAGGCTGATGGAAATGCACAGCCGCAGCTACCGCCCACCTCGAACAAACTCCCCCAAAAATCAAAGTAAAAGTGGCCACTGAAACAATCCAAAGTCAAAGTATAATATCGAAGAGGAGTGTCCGATCAGAGGAATGACCTCATTGGCCCGAGAATCGCTCCTGTTTTAGCCACCGTATGTGTGACGCCCCACCTCTATACCCACGCTAGCCAAGAACACTACTGTGGATGCTGTCAACTAGCACGGAGAATAAGGCTGTTGAGGAGCGACCATCCGTATAATTGCTTTGTGCGAGTAACGATATGCCGGATAAAAATATAACTTTTCATCTCAAGAGGAAATCCGACATACCGACACAAACTCAAAGCTACTACACAGTGGCTATAATATCTTCAGAAACAAATATAGAAATAAACATAACATAAATCAGTCACAGGACAATTCATATCACAAAGGCGGAAATAGATATGAATATTACACATGGAAGTGTATATCAGAGTAGTGGTCTAAAAAGATCCACAATATCTCAAAAGAATAGTTACATGAGCTACACAAAAGAATAGGTATACATTATGGAGTCTATATCTCAAATGTATACAACAAAAACTACTAATCTAAGTAGTTAACCAAAAGCAAGAGAAATCAATCCCAAGAGAGAAGTCAAGCAGAAGCACCTGTAACATCTCGGTCTGACCCGAGTATTATTTAATAAGAAAATAATAAACGGATCAGTCTAACTATAGATATCAGATGAAACGATATAGAATCAGAGTTATGACTAAACACATAATAATCACAAGGCCAAGCTGTGATATATAAGTAGTTGATAATCAACAAGAGATTAATCAATATCACAAAATCTACACAAGAATCCAAGAAGTGTCATACTCTTTATTTCGTTCATCAAACAACAAATATTGACGATAATATCAATGCCAATCGCAAAAGTCAATGACGCACAAATTCCAGAAGACTACACAAGAAATCCAGAAATCACAAAAGTCAATGACACACAAATTCACCAATGCACAAATGTCGATAAGACTTATCAATGGAAATCACGAAAAATTGGTGAAACACAAATTCTAGAAATCTACACAAGAAATCCAGAAATCACAAAAAAAGGGTGGGGGAGGCCTATCACAAACGGTAGCATAAAGCTCACCAAAACGTGTATCACAAACGGAACGTTAATTCCATGGTCGCTAACCATCACAAATTGAGCCGAAGCTCCACAAACGGCCCGAAGACCATGGGTTGCTACCCCATCACAAATTGAGTCGAAACTCCACAAAACGGGGTTTAGTCTCCCTCGCAGACAAAGAGACATCGCACATTGCTAGTCTAAATCACAAAGATGATCGTCATGATCAACGAGAAGTGTCGATTACACTAAGCTAGTAAATATATGAGTTTAGCTTCATGTCCCATAACCACTTGCTTAACTTAAATATTTACGAACAAACTGTAAATCTCCACTAGAAAGGTTCAATCGAAGGTCAATAAGATTCATGCGAGAAAAGATGCGATCGCATGATTTGAGCCAAGCTTGAATTTCTATAACACTCTCGGACCCCTTGAATGGCCCTCCACCCAAATCGGTATAGTCTCGGCACAAGCGTGCAAAACCGGATCTAGGATGAGTAGGCTCCTGATTGGGACCCGCTGTTTGAGCGTTCTTCACAAGATCTAAAAGCTGCTGGGCAGACATAAAAACTCCATCCTGGGGAGTAGCGCTAGATTGACCGGCGCTGGGGCGGCCTGGTCTAACCTTTTCTCTTCTTTAAGAAAGAAAGAAAGAAGAGGAAAAAGTTATTCTCAAAATAAATATCAAGCAATATTGATAGATAAAACAAGGAATCATAAAAGAAAATAGGATAGGACGGTACGAAGACCCGAATAAAATCCTAAAGCACGACTCCTAAGATGGACTTAGGACGATGATCCTTGTTATAATATTCCATATTGTTTCGAAGTTTGGCACTGATACCAAGCTGTGACGCCCCACCTCTATACCCACGCTAGCCAAGAACACTACTGTGAATGCTGTCAACTAGCACGGAGAATAAAGCTGTTGAGGAGCGACCATCTGTATAATTGCTTTGTGCGAGTACCGATATGCCGGATAAAAATATAACTTTTCATCTCAAGAAGAAATCCGACATACCGACACAAACTCAAAGCTACTACACAGTGGCTATAATATCTTCGGAAACAAATATAGAAATAAACATAACATAAATCAGTCACAGGACAATTCATATCACAAAGGCGGAAATAGATATGAATATTACACATGGAAGTGTATATCAGAGTAGTGGTCTAAAAAGATCCACAATATCACAAAAGAATAGTTACATGAGCTACACAAAAGAATAAGTATACATTATGGAGTCTATATCTCAAATGTATACAACAAAAACTACTAATCTAAGTAGTTAACCAAAAGCAAGAGAAATCAATCCCAAGAGAGAAGTCAAGCAGAAGCACCTGTAACATCTCGGTCTGACCCGAGTATTATTTAATAAGAAAATAATAAACGGATCAGTCTAACTGTAGATATCACATAAAACGATATAGAATCAGAGTTATGACTAAACACATAATAATCACAAGGCCAAGCTGTGATATATAAGTAGTTGATAATCAACAAGAGATTAATCAATATCACAAAATCTACACAAGAATCCAAGAAGTGTCATACTCTTTATTTCGTTCATCAAACCACAAATATTGACGATAATATCAATGTTAATCGCAAAAGTCAATGACGCACAAATTCCAGAAGACTACACAAGAAATCCAGAAATCACAAAAGTCAATGACACACAAATTCACCAATGCACAAATATCGATAAGACTTATCAATTGAAATCACGAAAAATTGGTGAAACACAAATTCTAGAAATCTACACAAGAAATCCAGAAATCACAAAAAAAGGGGGGGGGAGGCCTATCACAAACGGGAGCATAAAGCTCACCAACACATGTATCACAAACGGAACGCTAATTCCATGGTCGCTAACCATCACAAATTGAGCCGAAGCTCCACAAACGGCCCGAAGACCATGGGTTGCTACCCCATCACAAATTGAGTCGAAACTCCACAAAACGGGGTTTAGTCTCCCTCGCAGACAAAGAGACATCGCACATTGCTAGTCTAAATCACAAAAATGATCGTCATGATCAGTGAGAAGTGTCGATTACACTAAGCTAGTAAATATATGATTTTAGCTTCATGTCCCATAACCACTTGCTTAGCTTAAATATTTACGAACAAACTGTAAATCTCCACTAGAAAATTGTCACAAGAGGTTCAATCGAACAAGTCCAAGAATTAACCGACAAAGTAAACGCAAGCGTTTCATACCACTTGTTTTACTAAGCCATTTAATTAGATTTCTCATAAGAGTGAGGTAAAGGTTTGTATATACTAATAGATTGGAAAACGTTTTTATAAACGAATTTGGTATTAAAATAGTATTGAAATCGTTTGAGGAAAGAGTTTTGATATTTACTACTTGTATAGAAAACCTTTATATTTTTAAAGTGACAAATCACGAAGAAGATTGTAAGAACAATCAATCACAAAAATTCACATACGAAGACGTGAATAAAATCCAACGAAATTGATAAAGGATCCATCGAAATGGATATTCAAAAAGCTCTAAAAAGAGTCATCAAAGTCATAATAGATGATAACAACAAATATGATTATCACGAATCGATTTAAATTGGAATTTCAATCCAAAAAGGCAAATTGGACTCAAACAGCAGGTTCAGTCGACTGAACAGAGTTTTCAGTCGACTGACCCTGTACCTGGAAATTTTCCAGGTTCAGGAAACTTTCTGTTTCCAGGTTCAGTCGACTGTGCAGAGTTTTTCAGTCGACTGAATCATGCTTGGAAACTTTCGGGTTCCAGGTTCAGTCGACTGAACAGAGTTTTCAGTCGACTGAATCATGTCTGGGTTGTTTTTCAGCCTTATTCAAATGAAGAGCAAACTCTTCCAAAATGCAACCGGACGAACATTGGCTCTAAGGGTTTATGCCAATCGGCGACCCGGCCCTATATGCTCCTCGATGCATCACCAAAAGCATGATCAAACATCCATAAAAGGATTTTCACACAAATTTGACTTAAAAACCCAAAAATTGGAGTATTCACAAAACCAATCCAAATCAAGAGCAAATGCACATGAAGAAGTGTTAGGAATTCATACCCAACAACCAAAGATAATTATAGTCATAGATGTGAGATAAAAATCTCACCTTTGAACTAAATTTATGAAGATGAAGCTTGAAAGCAAAAAAGGGAATCAACCACTCTTCAAAACCAACTCTAGAAGCTTGAATCTAGGCTCAAAAACAAGAACATTCCCAAAATTAGGTTTAGGAATTTCTGAAATTGGTAAGAGAATAAGTTGGAGAAGAAGAAGAGAAGCTTACCAATGGGTTCTTCTTGAGTTTGGAGCTAGGAATTTGATTTGCAAGGGAAGTTAGGGCTTGGAGTTTTAATTTCCTCTTCCACCCTCCATTAACATAAAAGCTTGAGTATTAGGAAAATAGAAGAGAAGTGAATGAAGAGGAGAGTGTTGGAACTGAGTTAAGTGGTTAATTGGCTCAGCCCAACCAAAGCCCTAAGCGGGAAAAAGTGGCAAAAATCAACTTTCTCCAAACATATCGAAGCTTATACTCAAAAAGGTCGCAAACGTCATTTTGAACTCGATGGAAGTGGTCTCGAGTCCCAATTCGACAGTTTGCATAAAGTAGTTTTTCGGACCAAAATCCGATGAACGGTGAAATATTTAAATAAAATATTTAAATATATAATCGATAAATATGCAGGTTGTTACAGACTCCCCTCCTTAAAGAAATTGCGTCCACGCAATAATTAAGAAGGAAATATAAGAAGTAACAACCATAGAAGCATATTAACACAAAAGAAAATTTGAATTAAGAAGTTCACCTTAAAGAGCACGAAGGAGTAAATCCGAAAGTTTTCGTTTGATGAATTCTCAAGATTTCACATGAGCAATCCTTAGGATTTGAGAACCATTGAACTTCTATCAAAAAGACTATCTTTATATCGAAGGCGCTCAACCTCCAAAGCAATGATGCGAATGGACTGGTGCTCAAAAGTCAAATTTGGTGAAACTTCAATCCCTCAATAATGCCGGGCTCAAGAATAAAAACCGAAAACATAAAAGCATTTCCATAGTTAAAAGACGTGGAAAACGTCAAGAATAGCAGAAAGTTGAGCCGGTGCAACGGCGTAGTACAATCACGGTACGACCGAGAAACTAGAAATTCAAATAATTTGGAACACCGACGTAGTACAAAGACGGTACGTCCAGTGAACCAAAAAGCCAAGTCATTGATGTAGTGCAAACGGTACATCCAATGAAGCAAACAGCAAAGACATCGATGTAGTACAAACGATACATCCAATGAATCAAAAGCAAAGACATCGATGTAGTACAAACGGTACATCCGATGAATCGAAAGCAAAGACATCGATGTAGTACAAACGGTACATCCAATGTATCCAAAAAGCAAAGACATCGATGTAGTACAAACGGTACATCCGATGAATCGAAAGCAAAGACATCGATGTAGTACAAACGGTACATCCAATGTATCCAAAAAGCAAAGACATCGATGTACTACAAACGGTACATCCGATGAATCAAAAGCAAAGTCATCGATGTAGTACAAACGGTACATCCGATGAATCAAAAGCAAAGACATCGATGTAGTACAAACGGTACATCCGATGAATCAAAGACACTGATGTAGTACAAACGGTACATCCAATGTATCCAAAAAGCAAAGGCATCGATGTAGTACAAACGGTACATCCGATGAATCGAAAGCAGAGACATCGATGTAGTACAAACGGTACATCCAATGTATCCAAAAAGCAAAGACATCGATGTAGTACAAACGGTACATCCGATGAATCAAAAGCAAAGACATCGATGTAGTACAAACGGTATATCCGATGAATCAAAGACACTGATGTAGTACAAACGGTACATCCAATGTATCCAAAAAGCAAAGACATCGATGTAGTACAAACGGTACATCAGATGAATCGAAAGCAAAGACATCGATGTAGTACAAACGGTACATCCAATGAATCAAAGCCCGAATGATTTCGGAACACCGACGTAGTACAAAAACGGTACGTCCAATGAACCGAACACAATAAAAGAACATCGGACGCAAGTTCATAAAAGAAATGAGATGAAACTCAATAAAACGAAGTACATCAAAACGCTCGATGAACTTGATAAAAAGATAATTTCATTCGGTCATCAACAAAGAAACAACCCCTTGTTGCTTACGACTAAACGCATTGGCAATACGATTTCCCCTTCGGGAATAAAAAGAATATCAAGATCATAGGAAGCTAGGAACTCGAGTCAACATGCAGTTCCTTAAGAGAACATAAATATTCCAAAGATTTATGATCGAGGTAGAGAACAAATTTCTCATCCAAATATGATGATGCCAAATTCCAAAAGCAAAAACAATAGCCGAGAGCACTAGATCATAAGTGGCATATCTAGTCTCGATAAACTATAATGATTTAGAAGCACAAGTGATAGCACGTTCTCTATGGAAAGAGAATGGCATCCAAACCAATACGACTAGTATCGGGACAAATAGCAAAGTCTTGGTTCCCCTTCAGGAATCACAAGAAAGAATAAGAGTATCGAAAAGAAAGAACTTCTTTTAAATAATTCTCTCCCCCGAAAAGTTAGAACTTTCAAAAATCAAAATTTTTTCGATGTAAAAATATTTCTAGAAGAATTTACATTTTACAAGTCAATATATCGTGTCTGATTGTCACATCTAAGCGTTTAGGAAATTCCTATCGATAACGTCGATCAAGCGCATCGACCAAAATTCTTAAAGCACTCAACGGGCAATACAATCACAAAATTATCTTTTATAGGATAAATAAATCTATTAAAAAGTTTTAAGAATATTCTTTGTTCGTTTCAAGAACAAAATCCAGTTTTACTTATAAATAAATCTTATGAAAAAGATTTGCAAAATTTTAAATTACTATTTTCATCCAAAATCAATAAATACAAGAATGGTATCATCGAAATATTCATAGAATATTCGATTTATAAAATGGATGAAATAAGCTGGTTGAATGACAAAATAAGTCATTCATAAGAATCATAACGAGTGCGGAATGTGGTACTTCCGCAAGTCATAGCAAACGAAAACCGGTGGTAAAGTCAAACTAAAAAGACCTTAGTATCACACAAAAGATTACTTAGGTGATAATCCTAAGACAAGCTCAAAAATACCAGAAAATTTCTCTAACTACATGAATGAGAGAAATAACACTTTCCTTATAAGTGGGCTTAAGGAATAAAATGGTTCCACCAAATTGGAATCAAAATCACAAAGGAAAAATAGAAATCTGCTTAACAGATTGAAAATGTCGAGGATGAATAGCCCACTCGGAAAAATAGGATATGGGCTTCACAATTTAGGCCAATCCTTACAGAAAAAGTCAATTCCGTACAAAAGTAAATTCCGAAGCCAAAGTAAATATCGGCTCGGAAAGAAAAGTCACATAAAACAATCTCGACATCTAAACAAAAGCAACTTGAGTGTTGCGGATCTACCATCCGGATTCACAATCCTCAAAGAAGTAGTCAAGCCCAAAATATTCAAAGAAAAAGAATCGACAAGTTCTTTTGATATAAAAATAATGAGATGAAACTCATATAAAAAAGAACTCGAACAAGAAGATCACAAAATAAATGTAATCAAGGATTAAATGAGACATACCTTGACCAAGAGAAGAGTTGCTAGGAACTTGCAGCCTTCCTTCTCTCTTGCTTGGAAGCTTAGGACACGAAGATAAAAGATGGCCCGAAACTTTGCAATAGCGACAAAAGAGGGGCTTTGGGCACTCCCTTGCATAATGGTCCATGGAACCACAATTGTAGCAATGACCACGACTAGAGGTAGGAGTCTTTGCTACCGGAATTTGTTGCTTCCCTTTCTTATTAGAATTGGGGCCCTAGAACTTAATTGGCCTCTTCGAGTTATTGTTGAAGTTTTGTTGGGCACGCACAACTTCAACATCACCTTCATTATCGGCCTCTTCAAGACGAAGAGCGATATCAATAAGCTGATCAAATGAAACCTCAAGTTTCAGAAGTAATGGCTTTTTAAGATTCTTATTCAAGCCATAGACAAATCTCTGATTTTTCTTCAATGGGGTATTGATGTATTCAACCCCATATTTGAAAAGCAACTCGAAGGTTGCGACGTAATCAGTCACAGAGGATTGACCTTGAACAAGGTCTATAAAACGCCGTGCTAAAGTTACTTTTTCAGCCTCCGGCACAAACTTTAGTTCGAATCGTTCCCGGAATCGTTCCCAAGTAAGATCTGGTTCAACGATTTCAGAAATTAAAATCTCATACCAATCTAACGCTCTTCCTTGGAGCATGCTAGAAGCCACTTGGACTCGATGAAGGTCAATAAGATTCATGCGAGAAAAGATGTGATCGCATGATTTGAGCCAAGCTTGAATTTCTATAACACTCTCGGACCCCTTGAATGGCCCTCCACCCAAATCGGTATAGTCTCGGCACAAGCGTGCAAAACCGGATCTAGGATGAGTAGGCTCCTGATTGGGACCCGCTGTTTGAGCGTTCTTGACAAGATCTAAAAGCTGCTGGGCAGACATAAAAACTCCATCCTGGGGAGTAGCGCTAGATTGACCGGCGCTGGGGCGGCCTAGTCTAACCTTTTCTCTTCTTTAAGAAAGAAAGAAAGAAGAGGAAAAAGTTATTCTCAAAATAAATATCAAGCAATCTTGATAGATAAAACAAGGAATCATAAAAGAAAATAGGATAGGACGGTACGAAGACCCGAATAAAATGCTAAAGCACGACTCCTAAGATGGACTTAGGACGATGATCCTTGTTATAATATTCCATATTGTTTCGAAGTTTGGCACTGATACCAAGCTGTGACGCCCCACCTCTATACCCACGCTAGCCAAGAACACTACTGTGAATGCTGTCAACTAGCACGGAGAATAAGGCTGTTGAGGAGCGACCATCTGTATAATTGCTTTGTGCGAGTACCGATATGCCGGATAAAATATAACTTTTCATCTCAAGAAGAAATCCGACATACCGACACAAACTCAAAGCTACTACACAGTGGCTATAATATCTTCGGAAACAAATATAGAAATAAACATAACATAAATCAGTCACAGGACAATTCATATCACAAAGGCGGAAATAGATATGAATATTACACATGGAAGTGTATATCAGAGTAGTGGTCTAAAAAGATCCACAATATCACAAAAGAATAGTTACATGAGCTACACAAAAGAATAAGTATACATTATGGAGTCTATATCTCAAATGTATACAACAAAAACTACTAATCTAAGTAGTTAACCAAAAGCAAGAGAAATCAATCCCAAGAGAGAAGTCAAGCAGAAGCACCTGTAACATCTCGGTCTGACCCGAGTATTATTTAATAAGAAAATAATAAACGGATCAGTCTAACTGTAGATATCACATAAAACGATATAGAATCAGAGTTATGACTAAACACATAATAATCACAAGGCCAAGCTGTGATATATAAGTAGTTGATAATCAACAAGAGATTAATCAATATCACAAAATCTACACAAGAATCCAAGAAGTGTCATACTCTTTATTTCGTTCATCAAACCACAAATATTGACGATAATATCAATGTCAATCGCAAAAGTCAATGACGCACAAATTCCAGAAGACTACACAAGAAATCCAGAAATCACAAAAGTCAATGACACACAAATTCACCAATGCACAAATATCGATAAGACTTATCAATTGAAATCACGAAAAATTGGTGAAACACAAATTCTAGAAATCTACACAAGAAATCCAGAAATCACAAAAAAAGGGGGGGGGGGAGGCCTATCACAAACGGGAGCATAAAGCTCACCAACACATGTATCACAAACGGAACGCTAATTCCATGGTCGCTAACCATCACAAATTGAGCCGAAGCTCCACAAACGGCCCGAAGACCATGGGTTGCTACCCCATCACAAATTGAGTCGAAACTCCACAAAACGGGGTTTAGTCTCCCTCGCAGACAAAGAGACATCGCACATTGCTAGTCTAAATCACAAAAATGATCGTCATGATCAGTGAGAAGTGTCGATTACACTAAGCTAGTAAATATATGATTTTAGCTTCATGTCCCATAACCACTTGCTTAGCTTAAATATTTACGAACAAACTGTAAATCTCCACTAGAAAATTGTCACAAGAGGTTCAATCGAACAAGTCCAAGAATTAACCGACAAAGTAAACGCAAGCGTTTCATACCACTTGTTTTACTAAGCCATTTAATTAGATTTCTCATAAGAGTGAGGTAAAGGTTTGTATATACTAATAGATTGGAAAACGTTTTTATAAACGAATTTGGTATTAAAATAGTATTGAAATCGTTTGAGGAAAGAGTTTTGATATTTACTACTTGTATAGAAAACCTTTATATTTTTAAAGTGACAAATCACGAAGAAGATTGTAAGAACAATCAATCACAAAAATTCACATACGAAGACGTGAATAAAATCCAACGAAATTGATAAAGGATCCATCGAAATGGATATTCAAAAATCTCTAAAAAGAGTCATCAAAGTCATAATAGATGATAACAACAAATATGATTATCACGAATCGATTTAAATTGGAATTTCAATCCAAAAAGGCAAATTGGACTCAAACAGCAGGTTCAGTCGACTGAACAGAGTTTTCAGTCGACTGACCCTGTACCTGGAAATTTTCCAGGTTCAGGAAACTTTCTGTTTCCAGGTTCAGTCGACTGTGCAGAGTTTTTCAGTCGACTGAATCATGCTTGGAAACTTTCGGGTTCCAGGTTCAGTCGACTGAACAGAGTTTTCAGTCGACTGAATCATGTCTGGGTTGTTTTTCAGCCTTATTCAAATGAAGAACAAACTCTTCCAAAATGCAACCGGACGAACATTGGCTCTAAGGGTTTATGCCAATCGGCGACCCGGCCCTATATGCTCCTTGATGCATCACCAAAAGCATGATCAAACATCCATAAAAGGATTTTCACACAAATTTGACTTAAAAACCCAAAAATTGGAGTATTCACAAAACCAATCCAAATCAAGAGCAAATGCACATGAAGAAGTGTTAGGAATTCATACCCAACAACCAAAGATAATTATAGTCATAGATGTGAGATAAAAATCTCACCTTTGAACTAAATTTATGAAGATGAAGCTTGAAAGCAAAAAAGGGAATCAACCACTCTTCAAAACCAACTCTAGAAGCTTGAATCTAGGCTCAAAAACAAGAACATTCCCAAAATTAGGTTTAGGAATTTCTGAAATTGGTAAGAGAATAAGTTGGAGAAGAAGAAGAGAAGCTTACCAATGGGTTCTTCTTGAGTTTGGAGCTAGGAATTTGATTTGCAAGGGAAGTTAGGGCTTGGAGTTTTAATTTCCTCTTCCACCTTCCATTAACATAAAAGCTTGAGTATTAGGAAAATAGAAGAGAAGTGAATGAAGAGGAGAGTGTTGGAACTGAGTTAAGTGGTTAATTGGCTCAGCCCAACCAAAGCCCTAAGCGGGAAAAAGTGGCAAAAATCAACTTTCTCCAAACATATCGAAGCTTATACTCAAAAAGGTCGCAAACGTCATTTTGAACTCGATGGAAGTGGTCTCGAGTCCCAATTCGACAGTTTGCATAAAGTAGGTTTTCGGACCAAAATCCGATGAACGGTGAAATATTTAAATAAAATATTTAAATATATAATCGATAAATATGCGGATTGTTACATTATGCCAACTCACGGGAGTCGGGTCCACGTATTTACCTTGCAGGAAACGCCGCGACCAACCTACTTCATTCTGGAATCTCCACCGCGTACACGGTTGTTAAAGTGGTTTTCGGAGTTGGCAGAGAGTATGACAACATCCGATCCCGGTCTCTTCAACAACCAAACGTTATTATAACACCGCGGTCATTTAAAATAATTATACTTTAAAACCAGAAAAAATCCATTTTAAACCCATATAAATACGATATCGTTTATATTTTTAAAACCCCAAATCAATACAATGTCATTTAGACCCAAAATCATATAATGTCATTTTATTTTCCAATATATATTCTTTTCCAAAATCATATGGTTTCCAAAGTGAAATATTTAGAAATCACAACTCTTGTATATAATAATCCCAAATCATACTACCTTGAAAATCTTAACTTCGAAACAAATTTCCATCTCTTAAATGGTTAAATATTAAATTACTTTATAAAACACAATAGCTTCTTTAGATTTCACAAATCAATTTCAAATATCGATTTAAACTTTCAAATACCATTTCAATTCTTATGTTTCAAAGCTTTAAATATTTCACCATTTCAAAACAAACTCATTTGACAATCCCATATATATTAAATTCAGTTACTTCTTATTTAGACTTGAAATGTTTACTTAATGAATTCAATATAATTTAAGTAAAACCTTTAACTTCACATAACTGGATAATCTTTCAATTTATTAAACTTGATATATTCATTTAAATCACTCTACACAAAAAATCAAGTTATAAAAATCATACCCTTTAAAAATTAATAACTTTTTTATTTAATTCCAAATTTTACTCAATATTCATCTTCCGACCTTATTCTCATTTAAGTCAATAAAACTCCAGAACTTAAATTTTAAATAAATGCTTAATTGTATTTGATCTTAAAAATCAAACTTTATTTTATACTTCAAAACAATTTATACAAAGCTTAAAACCGAAAATTACTATATATAAAAACCTTTATTAATAACCAAATCAAAAACCCATAAACCATATATATATAGCTTTGCAAAAACTATAGAAAAACATTTCAAAAATAATTTTATATATTTACCGCCGTGCCTATATATAATTTTCTATCCTATGGTCAAGTGATACGGATGTTTATCATTTCAATCCGTAATTTAAAATAAAATAAATAAAATAAAATGCGGTTATATATCATTTCAAACAGCAATCCCGAATTAATGAAATGCATAGCAACTTGCAATTAATAAAATTAATCATCCATTCATCCATCAAATCATACATCCATTTGTCACAGTCATCATCCAATTTCAAACAATCATCAATACATAATAGGTGATAAATAATGGTATCAATTATCAGTTTATACTCAAAATAAATTTAATAACTGTTAATTGGCAGTTTATATGCAAAAATAAACGTAAATTTAACTGGCAGTTAATATGAAATAAAAATTTAACATAACTATGACTGGCAGTTAATATGCAATTAAATAAATTCTAACTGTCAAATTTATATTCAATAAAAGAAATTAACAGTTATATTAAATGAATGCCATTTATCAGAGATAATGAATAAAACATGCCAAACAGTCATAAATAAATTTCTACTCATATCTAAAATTTATTTAACAAACACAAGAAATTTTAGAAATTGTGAGTGGGTTAAAACACTCACCTTTTGAATTTAAATCGAATTTAAATTCGATTTAAACCCAAAAATTTCACAGTCTCCAAATCTGTCCAAACCAGCGCCAACAGACCGGAATTTAATTTCGATCCTAATAAAAAAAATCTCGCGTGAATACGAGGTCGTATGAGAAAGTTATTCAATTTTAATGAGTTGAAACAAAAATTAAATAAAACAAAATTAAACAACAACCTAATTAAAGCTTGCCACGTCATAAAGCTTCTTCTCAACTCACGTATGCTCGTCCAGGGAATGAACCCATTTCAACGCACGCCCTCCCCATCTTTGACCGTGCCTTTAGACCGCCCCAGGCCACCAGATGGTGACGCGCCTCCATCTTTACGACTTCCCTAGCCGAGCTCTCCAATACCCAGAAACCAATTTGCAAATAGTCGCTCCAAATCAAAACGCCCAAATTGACTTAGGTTTCGAATTTCCTGATTTTGACCGCGATATGCCGCTGACTCGAGTATCGATTTCGAAAACAGAGACTGCGCGTAGATTCGTATGGATGAAATCTACAACATATATTTTTTTTGGAATTTTTCTGAGATGTTTGAATTTTCATTTGAAATTTGAATAGAAATAGATCTAGGTTTGCATCCATTTGAGGAGGAGAAGGAGTTGAAGAAAAGAACGTACAAACAAATGATAGAAGATGGAGGCTAGGGTTTTTGATCGTCTATTTATAGATAGATCGCAAAAGAATAGGTGTGCACGAATTTTAACGTGCAAACGGAAGTGGTCCCAAAAGATAAATAATATTAATTACACACGTTACGGATTTAGGAAATAAATAAATTCCTTATCATTTACATTTTAATTTAAACGTATTTACAAATGTAAATCTAGACGTTTCGTTTACGTTTCAAAATATATCCATAATTTTATTAATTTCCAAATTGATCTAAACAAATTTAGATGTAAATTAAAAGCTGATAAGTCTATCCATTGCAGTGTTAATTTCTCCACTTCCTTATATTTAGAAATTATAAATTAAGTTTTCAAAAACCTATTTTTTGATTTTCAACTTTTATATACTCATCTTTTACCAGTAATAAGGAAGCATTAACATTTGTTCATGGTTTCCCCTTATTATCCTCAAATTCCATTTTAATTTTCAATAATTACAATTGTTGAATGTTGATACTTTAATTAAATTTATACATCTTGCTTTCTATAATCTATATCAACAAATGGTCCAATTATAAATAGAATTAGCATTAACTTCATCTTATAGGATTAACTATTCCAATTACAAAACAAATCTACGCTAACTGCACGATTTAAGTCAATTAATTGTAATTGAGTCTACATTAAATGTTATAAATTATAAATTGGAACCTCAATAAATTCGCTTATTGATTTAAAATCTTTCTATTCAGTAAATAGACATTTTATGGGTATAAATAACATTTGAATTATAACACATGTCATTAGTGCATGCTTCATTTCTTATAAACTCCCCTTTATTAACTAGAACACATTAACCAAAACAAAATAATTAATTTAGATTTATTTCGATCGATTGCTATTCTTAACTTAACATACTCAAAATGGTTAACCTAAATAATTGCAACCCTTTTACATTCAAATTCACTTACAACCATCATTACAACAATGTTGCCATAGATTTAGATTTAATTAAATAAATTAGATAATTGGGTAAAGTTTTGTAATTATCATTAATGCCAAATATATATGCATTATTTACTACTTATTATTATGAATTCATTTATAAATTTACTAGTTGCCTTTGTCTTCTTATATCATATTTACTACCAAACTTTCTACTTAGTTATAGTATATAAATATATAAATGCCTAGGCAAATCAAGTTCTTGTCCTTTCTGTTATTCCAATTTAAATCGGGTATGTGCAAATAAATTGTTTATTAACTTATTCTTACAAAATTATTTGCATACATTCAGTTACGCCTAATTTAATGCATTGATTTTTCATTTATAAATTAAAGGTTTTCCTTTAAAAGCTTTCTTTACTAAACCATACAGGACATTGATCTAATTCAATTTACTATCTAATAATATTAATTCATTTAAATAAATTCACAACTTACCCTTGTTTCCCTATATTCTCTTCTTATCCTAGTATAACCATTTACATTACTTTAAATTTATTCGTCATTTTATATCAACCGATAATACTTCAATTTAATTAATAAATACTGCTCCTATACTTAAATCTATATTAACAAATCGTTAGATTTGGATCGATAGAAATCGGTTTACCAAAGCTTACGTGCACATTATGTAAATAAACAACTATATAAATTTGCCACCTATTAGCTCTAAATTTTATTCTTAAGTTTGTTACCTATCAATTTATATTATACTTCCATCTATAATGCAAATCCAAATCTCCTCTAACTGCATAAATTAGGGCAATTTATTGCAATTGATTTCCCATTAAACTTTATAAATTAACAAATTGAAACCTAAATAAAAAAGTTTATTTATTTAATAATCTTGTTGTTTAATTGAATTAACCATTCACGGATATAATTTACATTGTTCTCCAATTATTACCTAAATACATCACCCAACGTTAAATCTATATTCAATACAATTTGTTACCAAAATTAATTTAACGAAAACAATTACGCCCTTAAAATTTCTCTTCATTCATAATTGCTAATTGTTATTCAATTAAACCAATTCATTTGATTTCCCTATTATGCATCAATTATAAACTCATCATCTTAAAAGGTGATGTCTACATTTTATACTATAAATTTACCCTTTTATATTCCAATATCAATGAATGCTCACATACAAATTTAGATCTTAACTCCAATTAATTATTCCATTTAATCCATTGATTTACTAACTTTAATTATGGAAATTTGATTGTCTAACATACAATTTGAACCTATTTCCAATTTTTCATCATTAATTAACCCTTACAATAGTTTACAAATAAAAGGGATTGTATTAAATAAATTATTTATTGTCCTGCATTTCTTTATTTCACCCATCTACATTCAATACCCATAATCAATATTTTATTTCATTGTTAAATCCAATACTTGCATTTCTTTACTTATTCTAACTTATGTCCAATGCAACAATTTCCACTATTTCTATTAGTTACAATATATAGTTAAATTTGTAAATTCTAATTTCCCTTGGTACATCAAATTTCACATACTCTTTCATATAAATAACTAAGATTTTTATTCCATTCTAAATTTAAATTAAAAATCCTATTAATTATATTCATTTTAAACATCGAATTTACACGGGTCGTTACACGTTCGGTGGCCTCAGCCTGGGTTCGTTTCTTTTAAGTATGCAATTAACTTGATTTTTACATACACAGATTAAAATTATATAAGTAAAATTTAAAAAAATATAATCTGTTTATTGGTTAGTTGAATTTATAAATGGGAATTAAATTGTTCGATTTTGTAACAATATTAATAAATCGTATAACTGTTTATATAAGGTTAAAATTTGAAAGGAAACAAGTCGAGGTTGGATTTGGATTTGCAAAATCAAAGGTGAGTAAATCTCACTCGGCTTGATTTTTTTATTTAGATTTAAATAGTTAAATTTAATTAATTGGTTGACTGATTGAGTTGATTGAATGTGTGCTAATGATCTGGTAACCTTGGTTTTGGTTGGTTCTCGAGTTAATTGTTGTTTGACTCGAAGCATTTGGGTTTTAAATGGTTTTAAACTTAAACCATAAATAAGAAAATGGTTCAGTTAAAAAATCAATGAGGGATTAATGATTGGTGATTCAATAAATAGGTAGGATAATCTAAATGGATAATTAATTAATTCAATTTATTAATGATTTGGGCTCATTAACTGTGTTTAAATTAATTTAGAATGATCATTGGGTGGTTTAATAAGTAATTACTTAATGTAATTAATAAAATTACTTTGTGTAATTAATCAAGAGATAAATTAAGATAATTGATTAAGGAGAATCAATTTATTTAATAAAGTAAATAAATGGTAAATAATTTCAGATTGAAATAAATCAAGTATGATTAATACCGAGGTTTAATTCATGTAATTAATTTAGATTAAAAAAATTTTTACAATACAAATGGAAATCATAAACTTATATAATTTAGGATGTATTTAAGATTGGAAAATTAAAATTGATTAATCCATAATAAGTGACTTATTAAAATAATAATTAATGTAACTAATTAAAGATTAATGTAATTAATAAAGTTAATTAATTTATGAAGTAATTAAGATTACTCATTGATTTTGGTAAAGAATAATTAATATTGTGTAATTAAACAAAGATAATTATTTGAATGTAATTGAAAAATAATTAATCCAGAGTGATTAATTAAGATGAATTATGAAAGGTTGACTAATTAATTTGGAATTAATTAATGGTAAAGGAAGGAATCTAAGAGATTGAGGTTAGAAATTCAATAGAATCAATTGAATTAATTTGGATGTGATTGAGCTTTTCTTGTGGATGATTGAATGGTATTGGATGCTTTGAATGAGTTGATATTTCCGATATGAAATGTTGTGTATTTCATTTGGATAACTTGGGTTAGGATGACTTAAGACTCGAACAGACCGGGTTCAGGTATTAGGAAATACCTGAAACCACTTCAAATTTTTATAGATTGATATGTGAAATCTATATGCTGGTGTAAAGTGATTTACAGGAATCAGACTATTTAAATTAAGCCTTGGTACCTAGGAAATGGATGCGTGGAATAAATGATCTCTACAACTAATTGTGGCTTTGTGAATTGAATCGAATTACCCCGGGCTTTATATAAGTTGTATGTTCTATATTCCATGTTAGATGGGTTTACTCACGCTGGTTTCCAGCCTGACCTGGGTGTTACTTTGGTGTAATGCTCGGGTCAGACCGAGTATTATAGATTTTCAAGTAAGGACGTTCTGGAGCTCAGGAGGCGAGCTGGATGACAGGAACGTATATAGTATTTCCGCTGTATTATATTATTGTAATTCTGTGACATGTTGATTTGTATATGTCCAGTGTTAGAATATATGTGTAACTCTGATGTATTTAAATGTAATCGACGGATATAGTATTCTTCTGTAAACTATTATTATTTATTATTAAATTTTATCCATTGCGAATGTGATATGTTGTTTCTGATCTTCTTCTTCTTCATTTTCTATCTCTTTCTTCTTTTCATAACTATCTGGAATTTTCGGTTTTGAAAATTCTAGGTCGTTATAGTCGCGCTCGAATTCGAAGTCGATTTTAACGCAAGCTCGGAGGTGCCTGTGAGTTGCGATCGAGTGACTCCTGTTCGAGGCAGAGGAGCGCTCGCGCGAAGTCAAATCGAGGTCGCGGTGTGCTAGGGCATCAGAGACAATGATTTTGGGTAAAGTTAAGGTCGCCTTGCTTTCCAGGTCGTGCAAACGAGGATGCTTCTGGCGATTAGGTATATCTTTTGCAAATTTAAAATTTAAGTATAAATGTAAATATATTCAACTTGAAAATAAGGGTGACTCAATGTTTGTTTTTTCAGTAAGTATATAAGTTTTGGTAAATATAAGAGTTCATATAAATTTAGTTTAAAACTTATATAGAACATTTTTCATGCAGTTCAAAATTTTATTAATTTATTATTCCAATTAACACTAAAGTTTTTATAAACAAAATAAAGTAAATATGCATGTTTTGAACTTACTGTTAATTGAGGATAATGCATTATGGTGATGAATTTTTTAATTAACACATTTAATTTTTTCAGTCACTAAGCAATTTAGCAATTTATTAAAGGAAAGTTCAAATTTAAATTTACTGAATGGAAAATAAATTGTTTGGTTAATTTAAATATTAATAAATTGTATAATGCTTATTCAAGGTTTAAAATCACGGAAGCCAGTTTGGGAGGGTTTCCAAACGACAGAATTTAAGGTGAGTAAATCTCACTCTGTTTGATTTTTATTTAGATTTAAATGGTTAAATTTGAATAATTGGTTGGTTGATTGAGTTGATTGAATGTGTGCTGATGATCTAGTGACTTTGGTTTTGTTTGATTCTCGAGTTAATTGTTGTTTGACTCGAATCAATTGAGTTTTAAATGGGTTTAAGATTAAATCATAAATAAGATAATGGTTCATTTTAAAGTTAATAAGGGTTTAATGATGGGTGATTCATTAAATAGGTAGGATAATTTAAATCGATAATTAATTAATTAATTAATTAAAGATTAAGGCTAATTAATTAAGTTTAAATTAATTTAGAATGATCATTGGATGGTTTAATAAGTAATTACCTAATTAAATTACTTTGTGTATTTAATCAGGAGATGCATTAAGATAATTAATTAAGGAGAATTAATTTATTTAATGAAGTAAATAAAAAGGGAGATAACTTCATGTGGAAATAAATCAAGTATGATTAATACTGTGGTTTAATTCATGTAATTAATTTAGATTAGAACAAAAAATTAAAATATAAGTTGGAAATCGTTAATTTATATAATTTACAATGTAACTAAAGTTTGATTAATTAAGATTAAATTAATCAATAATAAGTGACTTATGAGAAGCTAATTAATATAAGTAATCAAGGATTAATGTAATTAATTATAGTTAATTAATTTATAAAGTAATTAAGATAACTTATTGATTTTTGATTAATAATAAATAATACGTGAAATTAATTAAAGATAATTACTTGAATGAAATTGAAAAATAATTAATCCAGGGTGATTAATCAGGACGAATAATGAAGGCTGACTAATTAATTGATTTGGAATTAATTAATGTTAAATGAAGGAATCTAAGTGGTTGAGGTTAGAAATTCAATTTGAATCAATTGAATTAATTTGTAAGTGATCAAATTTGCTTATGGATGATAGAATGGTATTGGATGCTTTGAATGAGTTGATGTTTCTGATATGAAATGTTGTGTATTTCATTTGAATAACTTGAGTTAGGATGACATGAGACTCGAAGAAACTGGGGTCAGGTATTAGAAAATACCCGAAACCACTTCGAATTTCTTATAAATTGTTATGAGAAATTGATAGGTTGGAATGAATAGACTTAAAAGAATCGGATTATTTAATCTAAATTTTGGCACTTAGAAAACTTATTTTGAAAATAAGTCATGTCTATAACAATTTGTGACTTTGTAAATTGATTTGAGGTACCCGGGTTCTATAAGTTGTTTGCTTTGTATTCCATGTTGGACGGTTTTACTCGCACTGGTTTCCGGCCAGACCCGGGTGTTACTTTGGTGTAATGCTCGGGTCAGACCGAGTATAACAGATTTTCAGGTAGGGACGTTCTAGAGCTCAGGAGTCGAGCTGGATGGCAGGGACGTGTAGAGTATTTTCGCTTTATTATAATATTGTAAATCTGAGACATGTTGATTTGTATATGTCCAGTGTTGAATATATGTGTAACTCTGAGGTATCAATTGTAATCGACAGATATAGTATTCTTCTGTAAACTATTGTTGTTTATTATTATATTTTATCCGCTGCGAATGTGAGATGTTTGGTGTTTTTGTTCTTCTTCTTCTCTCTTTTCTTCTTTTTCATAACTATCTGGAATTTTCGGGTTCGAAAATTTCGGGTCGTTACAGTTTCGATTGAGCCTTGGGCTACTGGAGGTTTGCGGAGTAATGGCGGATGATGTGGAAGCACGGTGATGGCGGAAAATGCAGGAAAAACGTAGGAAAAATAAGATCAACGGAACTAAAGAAGTCCGAATTTGGAAAAATGAAAAATGACTTCTCGTTCAGAAGATGATTTAAAATTTTTCTAAATAAAATTATCCAGTTTTCGAAAACGCTTTATTATCATCAAATATTAACTTATGTAAATTAAAATAGAATTAAACAATAAAATAAACTTTCATATTTTCAGATGTAAATTTACAATTTTCTATGTTTAATTATATGCATTTCAAATATTAAATTTTATTTCCAAATTTTATTTTTTAAAATTTCACTAAATTTCAATCAATATTTCAAAACTAAATTTTATAATTCATATATATACCAATTTCACTTTTACTATTATTTAGTTTTGAAATATTTGCTTACAAAATCCAATAAAACTTCAAATTTCAATAACTGAATATTCCTCAATTTATTCACTTAAATCACCTTAAACCCGGATTAAGTTATAAAACCGTATTCTTTTAAAATCTTAATTCCAATAGTTCCAAATCGATTCTTATTAAATATAACTCTTAATTAAATAAAATCTCAAATCAATTTCAAAACTATCTTCTCAACCTTGATTTATAAAATCAATATAACTCTATGTTAAAATATAATTTAAGTAAATACTTATCCATATTATATTTTAATAAAATCAACTTTATTATTAGACTTATTTTATACTTTAAACAATTTTTATTCATAGCTTAAACCAATAATTTAACTAGACCGCGGTGTCTGTATATAATTTTCTATCCTATGGTCAAGTGATACGGATATGTATCATTTCAATCCGTAATTTAAAATAAAAATTACGGTTATATCATTTCAAACCGCAACCCTGAATGAATTAAATAAATCCATAGCGAACTGGCAGATTATCTGATATAAAATAAAACATCCATTCATCCATCATCCAAGTCACACATCCATCACAATCATAATCCAAAACCATCAATCAATATCAATATATAACTGAAAATATATAGTAGATACATAACAGGCATTTATATTCAATAATAGATTAAATCACGATTAAATTTTAAATAAATGCAGTTAACTGAGATGATGATTAAAAATATACGAAACTATCATAATTTAATTCAAAATCACAACATAAATTATATTTAACAAACATAAGAAATTTTAGAAGTTGTGAGTGGGTTAAAACACTCACATTTTGAATTTAAATTGAATTCAAATCCAATATAAACCCAAAAATTTAACTGTCTCATAATCTGTCAAAACTAGCGCCAAAATCTCTAGAATTCCAATACGATCCCACAGGAACAAACCTCGCCCGAATCCGAGCTCGTATGAAAAAGTTATACGTGTTAGAAGCTTTACGATTACAAATTAAATTAAATTTAAGAAATAAATTAATAATTAACCTTAACACGTCATCATCTCCTACCTCCTAAAGACAAACACGCAACAACACCAAAGAATACGAACTTTGCGTTCGACTGTAGATCGCGCCGCCACACGAGCAAACGCCGACGCCGCGCTGCCAATATCGACGACGCGCGCCACCATATACCACCCACTCGATCGCCGAAACTTGCGACCACCCCCAGATTGAACGTCGATCATCCCCTAGACGTGATTTAGGGAACCCACCGCCCAAAAAGTTAAACCCTATTCGAATTGTCGCCTCCGATCTAGCCGTCGTCTCGCGAAACCAATAACGCTGATGTGCAGCGCACGGTTCTCTATACGCGATGGTAACTTCAATTTTGTGATTCATCGAGGTTGGTTGTTGCGCGTTGAACGGCCGAGGTTTTTTCCTCGAATTCCGTCCACACAAAAATCCAGATTGAAAAATGAATAGCAGAATAGACCTGCGCTCTTCGAGATCTTCGAATCCATATAAAATTTGATATTATTTGGAAAGTTTGAATTTTTTCTTTGGGTTCGATTTTTGAATTGCAATTGGATCTAGAATTGTCTGCCATTGAAATGAGAAGGTGAAGAGGGATTGAACGTATAGTAAATTTAAATGAGGAACAATTAGGGTTTATAATAGGGGATTTATAGACAAAGTTGAAGGTAGAATAGAAGGACCAGATTGATAAACGCGTTGAACGATAAAATGGTCCGAAAAGCCCGTTTCGACTCCGGAATGAAATTGGGTCAACCCATATAGCAAAATAGATGTTCTAAAATAATTTAAATGCGATGGAACAGATTTCAAGTCCAAATTCCAACGTATGAAGAAGTTATTCCAAAATCAAGTTATTTCAAATTGATTTCAATTAAATTTATTTCAAGTCGTTTTCGAGTCCGTACGATCAAACGACAAGTCCAATCGCTACGAAACTTGAAATCCTATAATAGTTCACCATTACGTATCCGATGAAACTGGTTTCGTCAAAATCTGAGTCAGTGGCCAAAATGGCCATTTTTACATTAATTAAATAAATTAAAAATAAATTAATCAAATCACTTTTCAATTTCAACTCTATAATTAACAAATTTCATCAATTTTAACTTTCTTAATCATTTACACTAACTTAACCAAATTCAAATGTCAATTTTGAGTTGATTACTTTATCAAATTTCAGTGTTAAATTTTCAATTTCATTATGTTCACAAATTAAAATTAAAATTCTCAATAATCCCACTGAATTTACTTTTCATTCTTATTATCAATTCATTATTATCCAACGGATGAAATTTACATTGGTTTATAGTTTATTACATTATTATCCTCAAATTTCGTCTGAATCTCAATTAACGCAATAATTAAATATTAAATTTCATTAAATTGCAATTACTCCAATTGTTATTGTAGTTCAAATCCCAATAAATTTATAAATCTTGATTTCCACTCTTCTTATCCAACCAATTGCTTTAATTAATTGAGATTGCACTAATCAAGTCAATTGCTACAATTTCTTTCAAATTAAATTCTATGAACTAAACAAATAGGTAATTTATAACATTTATAACCATTAAACTTTAATTAACTTTAAGTTTATTACTTTCAAACAAATATTATAACTACTTGTGGAACTAATTTGATTCAATTACCATTTTAAAATTTAAATTCATTAATAAATTCAATACTTACATTTGTTTTCATTATTCAATTTATAGTGAAGTATAACGTCTATATTATTTCCATTGATTTAAATTAAATTCCCATCTTTATACTCTGCCTACTATTGCTCTATAAACTAGTTACTATTGTTTACCTTTCATTTACTTGTCATATTCCCCTTCCCATTATTGTAACCTTTATTTATATTTATTAAAATTCAATTTCAATTCCGATTGAATCAACAAATTCAACATGCAACTTATAATAATTGTTTACAAGCCAAGGTTACGCTTAAATTTATTATACTTCAACCAATTGTCATATTATGAATGGAAGCAACACTAATTTCAAATATTATCTTAATTTACATTAACAAAACGTTAAATTTAGATTTATTGCGATTGATTACAAAAATTTATTTAACACATTAAATAAATGAACAACCTATATTCATTGTCACCTATTTGCTTTTAATTGCATTTATAAGTTTCTTACTTATCAACCCAGGTTATAAATTTGCATACCAATTAATTAGTTTCAAATAAATAGATTGATTCAATTCAACTCTTTTATTATGTCTATATTAATCAATAAAATATTTCATTGGTTAATTCAAATCTTACTTTTAATTACTTATTTTCCATTTTATACCCAGTGCAACAATTTACACTATTACATTATTATTGTAATTTCACTTCAATTGTCAATAATTAGTTTTAATAACCATTAGTACACTTATTCTTAACATTTCCCTCATTATAAATTATAAATTTTTTATTTATTTTTAACTTTAATTACAAAATCTTATTAAAATGACAAATTTAATAATCGAAATTTATGGGTCGTTACACTCTCCCCCACTCAAAACTTTTCGTCACCGAAAAGGAAAAGAAGGGAAGGAAAGAATCAAATAAACAATATATCTTATTCAAAAATATTAACTTTATAACAAACAAACTTACAAAATTAATTATTTTAAATAAAATATACCAGTTTTATAACTATCAATTCTTTTTATACTCAAATTTAATAAAGTTTTAAAAACACCTTTCAAAATTTTCTAAGTCCAAAATTTATGGAAATTTCAACGGAGTCTCCTTTGTACGGAGAGACTTGAGAGAAAATATAATATCAAATATAATAATATATCACATATAGTTTCCAAAATAATATATCCCAACACGGGAAAAACAATATAATAGCGCTATAAAACCGTAATCCGAATATGTACCTATTTGTCGGGAAACTAACGTGTAATTATGAAACCAAAAGCAGTAGCAATTGCTTCCATAACCTGAATTTCACTTATATAATCTAAAAAGAGTTAATAATTATATAAAATGATATATTTAAAATTGTTTCAATCAATAACAAACAAATCAATACAAACAACAATCATTTGCAATGAGGCATACAACCATCACATAGAATCATCACAAATCAATCATTCATTCATATCCAACACAAAAAATAGTTGTTCGGGTTCAAAAACTTACAGAATGAAAAATAACTACTAAGTGCATCATTTACTCAACAGTCTTAGACGGAACTAAATAGATTATTCATTCAACTAAACATATTTAAAGCATCCTTGCCCAAACAACCATAAACCAAACAAACAACACTTCCAAACAATATATCAATTTTATTCTTATTCATTTCATTCATATAATAATTTATCTTTTTAACTTACATTTTTTCCTTCTCTTACAGTTTCATTTACCTTTATTCATTTCTAACATAATCTCATTTCACTTATTTATATCATGAAATTTTCCTTTTATTATTTTACCTTCATTTATTCACTGCTTAATTCCATTTACTTAAGTTTATAATCTTTTTTTTTACTACTTATCTTTCTATTATATTTAATTATAGTAACTTTTCAATTATAACTTAATTTTATAACAACGACAGCATCCGATTCTTATTTATTAAAGAATTTCATTAATTACTTTCATTACCTCAAGTTTATTACTTGTATAATATCTATTACATTTTCTTATTAACATTTCAGCTTTTTATATCTTTTGGTAAGTTATAAATATATGCCTTTAAGAATATAATTGAAAGTTACACAAGTTTATTTTATTTCTCTTAATTAACTTGATGCTTAATAATAATATCCTTTGTCTTATAGGTTCCAAATTTCAAATTTCTTTTAATCCCATTTACAACTTAGCATTAAATCACTTATTTTAATTAAAGGTTCCAATTTATAAATTAGTTACAACCTATTTCCTACAATAATTGAAACTATTGATTAACGGAAACTTAAGAACTAAATACCGGGTTAGATTTCAAATCATTTTAAAATAACGGATAAATATATACTTACAATTTATATATCCAATTATAATTAAAACAATTTAAAAATTTATATTTGGTTTATCCAAACAAATCTGCAGCAAACTACTACAGTGGCCTTCCCACTTTGAAACTCGAAAATGAATGTCGATAATGCGTGCACTCATCAACGAAATTATTTTCCACTGACAGAGACAGGAGTACATAGCTTATTTCTTTCCAAAATTTCTTTAAAACAATTCTTTCAAATTCCATTGAAATATTTATATCAGAAAATACTTCTAAAAATATTATTATTATATTCCAAAACCATTTGAAAGAAATCTTCAAAACGTTGGGACTTAAGTTCTAAATTTCCAATTTCCATTTATATTATTCTAAATCTCATCTCTACTATTATTTATGAATTTTATTACCTAACAACCAATATATTGCAACCAAATATATATATATATATATATATATATATATATATATATATATATATCTTAATTTAAAAAAAAATATTTTATATATAGAAAATATAATAGGCAAAATTATTTCATTCACCTATATTAGAAACAAATATTATGTCGGTCTGTCCTATGAAGCATTTAGAAATCCCTATTGATGTCATAGCGTCCCATGCACCAACCAGAATTTATAAATACAAAACGAAACAGATTAACACAATACTAAAACCTTTTTATAACACTAACAAATACGCTCACTCATACGTATACACTCAACGACTCATCATAGGGTTTTACTACCCCATTATTAAAGAGTCAGACCCCATAAAGCTAAAGTTTATCGCTAAACCAAAGCTCTGATACCAGATGTAACGTCCCGCATTTTTGTACGTTTTAAGTCAACGATAAACCACACACGTCGGACTCAAACCACACAGAAGGGCGGATTTTTATGGGGTAAATAAGAAAAAGAAGGAAGAAATAAAACAAAACAGAATCTTGTAGCAGAACGATAAAATATAATAATCAAATATACAGTTCATGAAGGTGTTTTACAAAATATTCGATTATACTTATACAATACATATCAGAGTTACACATACCAGAGAATAATAATTAGTGCGGCGTAAATAGTATGAATGTGGTGGAATACTATAACAAATAATAATAATATAAATCTTCGTCTTCGTCCTCCAAAGCTAAAGTCTTCGAATCCTGAAATGCTCTGGCTGATCCGAGAGAATTGAAAAGACAAAACACTCGAGTCAGAACTAAAAGATCTTATGTAAGTTAAATCAAAAGAAATAAATATAAGTGCAGTAACTTAAGAGATGCTCGGGATTCACATCTCCTAAGGATCCGTTAAACTATTTACTATGTAGTAATATTTCGCTATTATAATAATGTCTATTTGTAAAATAAACTTACTTTTAAATAGCATTAAGGGAGTTACCCAATCTTCCCCTTAACACAATAATAGTCTTAGTAGTCCATCCAATATCATGCTCCCTCCTGATCGGGAATCCACCAGAGGATACCACCCGGGCTACGGGAGAAAACCAATCTTGTACAAGGCACGCTATGCTAGGTGACACGGCACAACTTGGCAATGCCGGGGTAGATATACCTATTATGCTTTCAGACCGGTGGTAGCGCGTAGCAGCTACTACCGCCCACCTCGAACAACATCCCCAAAACAAAAATCAAAAGTGGCCACTGAATAAATCCAAAAGTCGGAGTATAATATCGAAGGGATGTGTCCGATAAAAGGTGCTACCTTCTTAGCCCGTCAATCGCTCCTCTTTTAACCGCCTTATGCCAACTCACGGGATTCGGGTCCACGTATTTACCTCAAAGGAAACGCCGCCACCAGCCTACTTCATTCTGGAACCTCTACCGCGTACACGGTTGTTAAAGTGGTTTTCGAAGTTGGCAGAGAGTATGACAACTTCGATCCCGGTCTCTTTAACAACCAAACGTTATTATAACACCGCGGTCTTTTCCAAATAGTTTATACTTTTAAAATAAGAATTTAATATCCATTTCAATTCCATATAAATACGATTTCATTTTCGTTTTAAAGACCAAATCAATATGATATCATTTTAAAATCATAGAATTTCAAAGTTATAAAATTTCGAAAACCAAACCTTAAACTATAACACTTCGAAAACGTAATACTTTGAAATTTATAACTTTGAAACATAACTTCCTGTACTTTAATGGTTCAAATATTAAATTACTTTATATAATAAAATAACTTCTTAAATTTCACAAATCAATTCCAAAACAACCCGAATTTAAAAATTTTAAAAATTTAATATATTTCAAAGCTTAAATATTCAATATTTCAAAACTAAATTTTATAATTCATATATATACCAATTTCACTTTTACTATTATTTAGTTTTGAAATATTTGCTTACAAAATCCAATAAAACTTCAAATTTGAATAACTGAATATTCCTTAATTTATTCACTTAAATCACCTTAAACTCGGATTAAGTCATAAAACCTTATTCTTTTAAAATCTCAATTTCAATGGTTCCAAATGGATTCTTATTAAATATAACTCTTAATTAAATAAAATCTCAAACAAATTTCAAAACTATCTTCTCAACCTTGATTTATAAAATCAATATAACTCTATATTAAAATATAATTTAAGTAAATACATATCCATATTATATTTTAATAAAATCAACTTCATTATTAGACTTATTTTATGCTTTAAATAATTTTTATTCATAGCTTAAACCAATAATTTAACTATATATAAAAGAACATTTATAAAATATCCAAATCAATATCTCATAAAATCATATATTTCTTTACAAAACCGTAAAAATCATTTCAAAATATTTTCATACATAGACCGCGGTGTCTGTATATAATTTTCTATCCTATGGTCAAGTGATACGGACATGTATCATTTCAATCCATAATTTAAAATAAAAATTACTGTTATATCATTTCAAACCATAATCCCGAATGAAATAAAATAAATTCATAACGAACTGGTAGGTTATAATGATATAAAATAAAACATCCATTCATCCATCATCCAAGTCACACATCCATCACGATCATCATCCAAAAACATCAATCAATATTAATATATAACTGAAAATATATAACAGGTATTTCAGGCAGTTATATTCAATAATAGATTAAATCACGATTAAATTTTAAAGAAATGCAGTTAAATGAGATGATGATTAAAAGTACGAAATAGTCATAATTTAATTCAAAATCACAACGTAAATTAAATTTAACAAACATAAGAAATTTTAGAAGTTGTGAGTGGGTTAAATCACTCACATTTTGAATTTAAATTAAATTCAAATGCAATTTAAACCCAAAAATTTAATAGTCTCAGAATCCGTCCAAACCAGCGTCAAAATCTCCAAAATTCCAATATGATCCCATAGGAACAAACCTCGCCGGAATCCGTGCTCGTATGAAAAGTTATACATGTTATAAGCTTTACGATTACAAATTAAATTAAATTTAAGAAATCAATTAATAATTAACCTTTACACATCATCATCTCCTACCGCCTACAGACAAACATGCAACAACACCAAAGAATACGAACTTTGTGTTCGACTGTAGATCGTGCCGCCACACGAGCAAACGTCGACGCCACGCTGCCAATATCGACGCCACGCGCCACCATATACCACCCATTCGATCGCCGAAACTCACGACCACCCCCAGATTGATCGTTGATCATCCCCTATATGTGATTTAGGGCAGCCGCCGCCAAAAAAGTTAAACCCTATTCGAATTGTCGCCTTCGATCTAGCCTTCATCTTGCGAAACCAATAACGCTGATGCGCAGCGCGCGGTTCTCTCTACGCGACGGTAACTTCAATTTTGCGATCCATCAAGGTTGGTTGTTGCGCGACGACCGACGACCGAGATTTGTTCCTCGAATTCCGGCCACAGAAAAATCTAGACTAAAAAAGGATAGTAGAATAGACCTATGCTCTTCGAGATCTTCGAATCCATATAAAATTTGATATTGTTTGGAGAGTTTGAATTTTTGCTTTGGGTTCGATTTTTGAATTGCAATTGGATCTAGAATTGTCTGCCATTGAAATGAGGAGGTGAAGAGGGATTGTACGTACAGACAATTTACGATGAGGAACAATTAGGCTTTATAACATGGTATTTATAGACAAAGCTGAAGGTGGAATAGAAGAACCAGTTAGATAAACGCGTTGAACGATAAAATGTCCCGAAAAGCCCGTTTCGACTCCGAATGAAATTGGGTCAACCCATATATCAAAATAGATGTTTTAAAATAATTTAAATGCAGTGGAACAGGTTTCAAGTCCAAATTCCATCGTATGAAGAAGTTATGCCAAAATCAAGTTATTTCAAATTGATTTCAATTAAATTTATTTCAAGGCGTTTTCGAGTCCGTACGATCAAAAGGCAAGTCCGGTCGCTACGAAACTTGAAATCCTACAATAATTCACCGTTACGAATCCGATGAAACTGGTTTCGTAGAAATCCGAGTCAATTGCCAAAATGGTTATTTTTACATTAATTAAATAAATTAAAAATAAATTAATTAAATCACTTTTCAATTTCAACTCTATAATTAACAAATTTCATCAATTTTAACTTTCTTAATCATTTACACTAATTTAACCAAATTCAAATTTCAATTTAGAGTTGATCACTTTATCAAATTTCAGTGTTAGATTTTCAATTTCAATATATTCACAAATTAAAATTAAAATTCTCAATAGTCCCATTGAATTTACTTTTCATTCTTATTATTCAATTCATTGCTATCCAACGGATGAAATTTACATTGGTTTATGCTTTATTACATTATTATCCTCAAATTTCATCTAAATCTCAATTAACGCAATAATTAAATATTAAATTTCATTAAATTGCAATTACTCCAATTATTATTATAGTTCAAATCCCAATAAATTTATAAATCTTGATTTCCATTCTTCTTATTCAACTAATTGCTTTAATTAATTGGGATTGCACTAATCAAGTCAATAACTACAGTTGCTTTCAAATTAAATTATATGAACTAAACAAATAGGTGATTTATAACAATTGTAACCATTAAACTTTAATTAACTTTAAGTTTATTACTTTCAAACAAATATTATAATTATTTACAGAACATTGATTTTATTCAATTACCATTTTAAAATTTAAATTCATTAATAAATTCAATTCTTACATTTGTTTTCATTATTCAATTTGTAGCTAAGTATAACGTCTACATTATTTCCATTGATTTAAATTAAAATCCCATCTTTATACTATGCCTATTATTTCTCTGTAAACTAGTTACTATTGTTTACCTTTCATTTACTTGTCATATTCTCCTTCCTATTATTGTAACCTTTATTTATATTCATTAAAATTTAATTTCAATTCCAATTGAATCAATACATTCAACATGCAACTCATAATAATTGTTTACAAGCCAAAGTTACGCTAAAATTTCTTATACTTTAACCAATTGTCATATTATGAATGGAATTAACATTAATTTCAAATATTTTCTTAATTTACATTAACAAACGTTAAATTTAGATTTATTGCGATCGATTATCAAAATTTATTTAACACATTACATAAATGAACAACCTATATTCATTGTCACCTATTTGCTTTTAATTGCATTTATAAGTTTGTTACTTATCAACCCAGGTTATAAATTTGCATACCAATTAATTACTTTCAAATAAATGGATTGATTCAATTCAACTCTTTTATTAAGTCTATATTAATCAATAAATTATTTCATTGGTTAATTCAAATCTAACTTTTAATTACTTATTTTATGTAACGACCCTGAAATTCGGACCCAGTTTAAAATTTTTAAATCGTTATGTAATGTAGAAGTTTAAATTTTCACAAACAATTTCCGTTGCCAACCAAACTCCACATTTGGAATACGTCTAGATAGACATAGGCGTACGCCAAATTTCGTCGGAAAATATTGAAATAAATTACGCCCGTCGCATTTACATATCACTTCAAATCTTGTGCATAAAATTCCTATCGTCTAAATTCAAATATTATCTCGGTGTTGCATAAGAAAAATATTCTGAACCCGGCGGCGTTTTCCGTTTCGTCAAATTTCGCTTTTAATTGCTAGTAAAATATGCACTTGGGCAAACAGTAAATAAAGATTATCTCTCCGCAAACAATATCAAACCATAAATATTTTCATACCGTTGTGACCGTCTCGTCGCGGTGATCAAAACGATATATTTGTTTGCGTCAATCGGAGTTCGGCACGGAGAACTATAATTGTTTAACGGATTACAACCGGTACGCTTCGCAGCATAAAACGGTACCCACTCCCTCCAACGTTCAGAATTTTAATAGCCTTGGACTGTTCATTTACGTTGGAAAGCCAATAGCCAGTTCGGTTACCAAGAAAATAAATGTGTGGCTCTTGGTTGCTTGGAAAATTCAATATATACTGGTTTGGTTCGTTCTTCATTCGTTGCAAGTTTTGATCTCTCTGGTACGTGCTTACTTTTACCTCTGCTGCAAATCCTTCTTCCTCCTCTTATTTTTTTTTTTTTCAAACTTCATGCGTGCATGTTTTTTTCTCCCCCTCATCAGCCCGCCACGCCCACACGCCAACAACACCCCTTCCGCCTCCAGCCCGCCCAGAACCCATCAGACCCGGCCACCCCCTCCACCTCCTGCGCCTCCACCCAGACCCACGACCCAGGCGCGCCGCATCACCAACCCACACACGCGGCCATTGCCCACCTCCAGACCCACACGCCACCAGTCTTCAAACTCCTCTCCGCCGTCCCCTGACCCGCAACCACCCCAGATCCACGCACCACCGCCCCATGCAGTCCCACTTATCACCATTCCTTCCCCATCCACCCTCTGCCCAGCCCACTGCCACCGCAACACCTCACAGCAAAGACCCCCTCACCGCCTCCACCCACAGGTCGCACGACACCCACGGCCCCACCAGCCAAACACCCACTACTCCGCGATCCTGGCGATGCCACTTTGACTCAGATCCGTTGCCGCTCGTATGCTTTAAGATAGGCAGTGAAAGAAAAAAAAAAAAAACAAAGGAAAAAAAAAACAGAGAGAGAAAGGAGGAGGAAGCAAAGTGTTGTACAGTTGCTTTCGAATTATAGTTCAAGTTCCTGTTCATATTTGGCATTTCGCTTGCTGTGCACATATATATCCAGTTATATATCCATCAGTGCTCACTATTGTTTGCTGTGTTTTGTTCCAGCAACTGCGGATCCGGGATCTCAGTCTTAGGCTTCATCCGACTTGTCTGAATTTACCTAGTTTCGTTGTTTGGTATGGTCTATATATATATATAATTGATATATATTGCAATAAACAAATTTTGATTAATTATTTATTGATTGCAGTTTGTGTCGTTTTGCATCGTGCTTGTTCGTGCCTTTTATCTAGTCATCTTTGTGCTTCGTCGTCTTCTCTAACCACGCAAGGTGAATATTTTATTCACGACTCAATCTATTATGCAATGATAAATAAGTGATAAATTGTTGTCATTATAAATTTGGATGTTGAATCATTGATTGTTAAAAATTGTTGAATTAAACTGTAAATAGTATATATAAGTTAAAATTTAATATTGTTAGAATTTAAAATTCTAAATTGACGCCATGTATTGTTTAAAGGTTTAAATGTGAATAATTGTGATAAATGTTGATTTATGGTTAATAGTTGTGACACTAAATTTGCTATGTAATTTGGTCGTTAATATAAGCGATAGGTAATATGAAGTTGAATTTGGTAGGATAGTTAAACAATTTAAATGTATTAAATATATTGAATTTTGACCCTTAAACGTTAACTAAATCGACGCCTAGAATAGAGTTAACCTCATTTGAACTATTGAATGTATGTAGACACTAAGTGACATCAAAATGGAATAATCTTTAATTCGCATGAAATGATAGTGCGGATTCTAGGAATAATTGTATTAATTTGCATTAACTACAAAGGTAAGTTAATACGGTTATTTCGGGATTATTTAATAAATTGTTAAATTGTCATGTTTGATTGATATTGCTTGTTTATTTACTTTGACACCATCCCAGTTATCACACTGCAAGTTCCCTTTGCTATGCTTTGTTTTATATTGAGTAAGATTGGGTTGAAATGATAAATACCCCATTTAAACAATTTGGCTTAGGATAGAAAATAAAATAAGAAACCCGATTGGTCAACAAAACCGCTTTCGAAATTGAAATATAATTTAATTTAAGAGATGAACCTAACAATTTGGTTGGAAATTTAATAACGAACTTAGGGATTTAAGTTGGAATAAAATTAACGAATTTAAATTGAAGCGGATTAATAACTTACCAAATTGGATAAAATGAATTGAAATTTTAAGTGAAATAAGATTTAGAAGCAAGTAAGTTTTGGAATTTGATAATTTAAAGATTTAAAGACTGTTAGCTCTAATTTTAAACTCAGGCTTTAAGGTAATAAATTGATCCTGTTATACGAAATTTTGACTTACTAATTTAATGAATTTAAATTAGGGATAATTTGAATTTAAGGGATTTTAAATATTAACGAATTTACCAAATCAGGATTTTGTATATGAAAATGAACTCCTTTGATTTGAAATTTAATTGAATCGGTAAATAATCCAATGAAGTTTGAAAGGGGATTTAGTTAATAAAGTGGATTTAATCAAATATATGATAACAGTGGATATAAACATAAAGTGACATGAATTGAACTTGAGTTAGTATTTTAACTAAGTTTACCATTAAATTGAATCCATTGGTTTTGAACTAAATTTAATAAGCGACTTTTAGACCTTAAATCAAACTTGATTACTGAATTTTAAACCGTCGACTCAAATGTTTGAGCGAGAAATGTCATTTGGAAATATGTTTTAATATCTAAAATAAATTGAATCGTGAAATGTCAAATTTTGAAAGTCAAATTTGCACCTTGACTTTTGGACTTTGATTTGTTTAAACGTTAATTTAATCGACCATCGGGTAATAAATACGTAGTTATTAAAGAGACCGGGATCGGATATGGACATATTCTCTGTCGATACCGAAACCACTTTAATAACTATTATACGCGGAGTGTTGATCCAGAATGAAGTGGATGGTTTGGTGAACACGTTGACTGAAGAAAGAGAACGATATTGGATGACCCCTGACATGACTAAAACAGGAGCCGCGCCGGGCCATTGAGGATCGCCACCTCTAGCGGACACGCTTCTTCGATACCATATCTATTACTTTTGTGATTCGATTTGGGTGCACCCTTTGATTTGGGAGTGTTGTTTCGCGGTGTTGAGATAGTAGCTACTATGCTCAACATCAGTCCGGATCACGCAACTACTAGTATCCTAGTTGGTATTGCCTCATGTACCTTGTCATACTGATTATCCTATTCGCGACCACTACGTTTTGATTTGTACCTTGAGTATATGGATTTCCCTCTGGTGACTTCCGGTTTTGGGGAAACTACGGTCTTGTATATGCTTTTGGGAATATAAAATGTGTTAAGGGGAATTATGGTAACGCCTTAACGCTATTTTAATATTCTATTTTATTGATTAGACATTACCTACATACCGTATTCTACTATATATATATAGATAATTTATCGGATCCTTAGAGATGTTATTTTATTCATCTTTGAGTTATGGACTTTATTTCTTGCACTTGGTTATCCTGTATAAGATTTTGAGTCCTGACTCGAGTGTTTCTTTTATATATGCTCGGGTCAGCCTGAAGCTATCCAGTTTGCTGATCAAGGTTGGTTGAAGATGTTGAAGACTTAGCATTTATCTTTATCAGTCTATTTCTATTCCAGTATTGTTGTTCTTGTCTGTTGGACATTTATGTATTTCCTTTCAGTCACTTTATGTTTAGACATTGTTGTATATCATATAGTAGCTTCATGAACTGCTATTACGACGATGTATTTTCCGCTGCATTATTCTGTGACTGTTCTGTGTCTGTGATGTTGTATTGATTCTCATTTACATTTATGTATATATAATCCCATAATGATTCGTGTTTTGTATTATTTAAGTTGACATGTATGGATTATTGTCAATTTAAATGGTCCAAATATACGGGTTGTTACAGTTGGTATCAGAGCTTTGGTTTCCCTAAAAACCTTAGTTTGGGATTATATAAACTCATTAGATATAGGGTAGCAATACCCTAGAATGAGGAGAATCAATTCAATATACATATCCTTCCAAATTCAAACTTCTTAATTGATTCGTTGATTAGACTTTCCATAAGGTTCTATGATTTTCTATCCTTGGTTCTAAAAAAAAAAAAAAAAAAAAAAAATATTTTGGTATTTCAGGATGAGTGCCAGAAGAAACAACAGGGGAGGAAGGGGAAATGGTCCTGCCCAGGCTGCACCTGCCGCCCCAGCTCCAGTCAAATTCACCACTCTTAGTAAGGAGTATACACAACTTGGTGGTGTTAAGTTCTCTGGATCCGAGAATATTATTGAAGCTCAACAATGGCCCAAAAGCTTAGAGATGATATTTTCTGGATTGGAGATCACTGATGCTCAGAAGCGTCAGCTTGCTGCTTGGCAACTTCGGGATGCCGCACGAGACTGGTGGGAATCTGTTACCTCTCGTATCGAGGAGAACACCATCACTTGGGCCCAGTTTAGGTATAAATTTATTTGGATTTCATAGTCTAAATTCTTCTTTCAATCCTTGGAATGTTATTTATCTAGTCTATCTTTTGATTAGGGATACTTTCTCGGAACAATGGATGCCAGCTGCCGGGAAAACCCAACTTTATAGAACTTTTATGGACCTTAAGCAAGGCGGTATGACTTTTTCTGAGTACGAGAGAAAATTCAACGAGCTCTCCAAGTTTGGCCCGGGATTGATTGATACACCACTTCTGAAGAACGAGAAATTCATTTTGGGAGCTAGACCAGAGTATTATGACTTGCTTACTGGCCACATTCACTGCACTTTCACAGAGCTTGTTGACTATGCTCTTCGATATGAGGCGAAGCCTAAGGGACCCACTGCCAAGGCCACTCCTACTCAATCCTCTTCGAGCCAGCTCGGAAAGAGGAAGATGAACTTTGATCAACAAAAGAAAGCTTGGCAAAAGACTACAGGATTGGGATATGCCCAGAAAAGCCCAATCGACCTTGCTAATATCACTTGCTTCAAATGCGATAAGAAGGGTCATTATGCAAATAGCTGTCCATCCACCGGAGCTGCTATTCCACCACCTCCTCAGATGAGAAATGATTTATGCCATGTCTGCCTCCAGCCAGGTCACTTCAAAAGAGATTGCCCATTGAGGAAGAAAGGCACACCATCAGGAGTATATGCTGTCACCACTCCTGCACCACCTCCACCACCTGCTCAGGATGACCAAGGTACCTTACGAAGTACTTTTTCATTTCATAATTTACCTGTTCGGGTATTATTCGATACTGGTGCTTCTCATAGCTTCATATCTATTGATCTTTGTAATAAGCTCAAATTAGAACCTACTCTTACTACTACTTCCTTATGTGTCTCCAACCCTATTGGAGGACTTGCCAACCTCAGTAGAATTTGTAAAGGGGTTGTGCTCTTGTATGGAAGATATCGATTCACTTGGGATTTCTATGTGCTTGGCTTCGTAGCATTTGACATTTTGTTGGGTGCTGATTGGTTAAGAAATTTCGATGCTGTTATTTCTTGCAAAGCTCGATCTGTTTCTCTAGTCAATGACAAGGGTCTACCGCTTGTCATCGAATGCAAATCACCTCAGAAATATGCGGGAAGCTTCATATTCTCTCTTGATGCTCACCCGGATGACCTTAGTACTACTCCTATTGTTCAGAAATTTCCCGATGTATTTGGAGAGGTCGACTCTCTACCGCCAAAGCGAGAGATTGATTTCCGTATTGACCTTATTCCCGGAGCTACTCCCGTAGTTCTCCCTCACAGAAGGATGGCTCCTAAAGAAAAAGCTGAACTTAAAACCCAAATTGATGATCTATTTGCTAAGGGTTTGATCAGGAGAAGTTGTTCTGAATGGGGCGCCGCAGTCGTATTTGTCACCAAGTCTGATGGATCTCTTCGCATGTGTGTTGATTACCGGGAATTAAACAAACGCACTCTCAAGAACCGCTATCCGATACCTCGCATCAATGATTTATTCGATCATCTCCATGGAGCTAAAGTTTTCTCACAGCTTGATCTAGCCACTGGGTTCCACCAACTCAGAGTAGCAGAAGATAGTATTCATAAGACAGCTTTCCGTACCGAAAATGGATTCTATGAATGGTTGGTTATGCCATTTGGTTTGACCAACGCACCTGCTTATTTCGTTGACTTAATGAATAGAGTCTTCCGTGATGTCCTTAACAAGTTTGTTCTTGTCTTCATTGATGATATTCTCGTCTTCTCCAAGGATGAGAAAGAGCATGAAACACATCTTGCTTATGTTCTGGGAACTCTCCGAAACCATCAGCTAAAAGCCAAGTTTTCGAAATGCCACTTCTGGAGAGACGAAGTACGATTCCTTGGCCATATTGTTTCTGAAAATGGGATTTCGGTCGATCCAGCTAAGATCGCCGTAATCAATGTAAGTTCTATCTTATTCGTTATTTCTATTCGATCCATCTTATTCCTTTCTAATTTGAAAATTTTATCTACAGGATTGGGAGACTCCCAAAACTCCTACTGATATCCGTAGCTTCTTGGGCCTAGCCGGTTATTATCGCAGATTCATTGAGCGCTTTGCCCGGATTTCTGCCCCACTTACTGCTTTAACTCGGAAGGATGTCAAGTTTATTTGGAGTGAGAAGTGTGAATCAGCTTTTAATGAGTTAAAACGTAAGTTAACTTCAGCCCCAGTTCTCGCGGTAATTGACGGGAGTGAAGGATTAACTGTCTATACTGATGCTTGTCGAGAAGGTTTAGGCGCTGTCCTTATGCAAAATGGAAAGGTTATTGCTTATGCGGGCCGTCAGTTGAAAACTCATGAAGTAAACTATGCGACCCATGATTTAGAGCTTCTAGCAGTTGTATTCGCTTTGAAACTATGGAGGCACCATCTTTTGGGGACAAAATTTGAATTATTCACAGATCATAAGTCCTTGCGGTATATTTTCTCTCAGAAGGACTTGAACCAGAGACAAGTCCGATGGCTTGAATTCTTAGCTGCATATGATCTCGACATCAATTATACTCCTGGAAAGGCAAATGTTGTAGCTGATGCTTTGAGCCGTAGCAAAGCATTGTCATGTTGTAACCTTGTAGAAAGCATGCTCTTTCAGCTTACTATCTCCCCATCTCTGATGGATCGCATCAAAGCTAAGCAATTCGAAGACACCTTGCTCTATCGCATGAAGGAATTAGTTCTTGGTAGAGTTGGAAATGCTGACAGTAAAGTGGGAGCACAGATAGATAGTAATGGAGTTCTAAAGATTGACAACCGTATTTGTGTTCCTAACGTTGATGGATTGAGACAAGAAGTGCTTAGAGA
This sequence comes from Allium cepa, assembly GCA_030765085.1. Taxonomy (NCBI): domain Eukaryota; kingdom Viridiplantae; phylum Streptophyta; class Magnoliopsida; order Asparagales; family Amaryllidaceae; genus Allium; species Allium cepa. The sequence continues at coordinate 764,662,577 of CM060929.1, forward strand.
GAACCATCAGTCATCACTTTCATTTCATCCTGGTGTCACCAAGATGTATCGAAATATGAAGCGTTTATATTGGTGGAGTGGGATGAAGAGAGATATTTCCATATATGTCAGTAGATGCACCACTTGCCAGCAAGTCAAGGCCGATCACCTGAAGACGGCGGGATTACTTCAACCCCTAGAGATTCCGTGTTGGAAATGGGACCAAATTTCTATGGACTTCGTTGACGGATTACCAAGGACTAGAAAAGGGAACGAGAGTATATGGGTGATTGTTGATAGGTTGACAAAATCTGCTCACTTTATTCCTGTAAAGACCACTCGTACTGCTTCGAGTTTGGCCGAGATTTATATGAGAGAGATTGTCAGACTTCATGGAGTTCCATCTAGTATTGTATGCGATAGAGATCCTTTATTCACTAGTAAATTCTGGAAGGCATTTCAGGACGTCTTAGGCACTAAACTGAATCTGAGCACGGCCTATCATCCTCAAACAGATGGCCAAACTGAGAGGGTAAATCAGATTTTGGAAGATCTACTCCGAGCTTGCATCATTGATTTCGGTGGATCTTGGGAAGACCACCTTCATTTGGTTGAATTCACTTATAATAACAGCTATCAGGTAATCCAAAATTTTCAATTTGAATAAGTAAAATTTGAATTGAAATATAACTATCTTTATAATCAGGCGAGTATTGATATGGCACCGTTCGAAGCTTTATATGGACGGCCATGCAAATCGCCAGCTTGTTGGATTGAGCCTGGTGACCGATTAGTTCTTGGCCCAGAGATGATTATGGAAGCATCCGAGAAGGTCAATGAGATCAGAAGGAAGATGAAGACCGCACAGGATAGGCAGAAGAGCTATGCCGATAGGCGTAGAAGAGAGTTAAAATTCCAGGTTGGAGATGAGGTATTTCTTAAAGTATCACCTTTAAAAAATGTTATTCGATTTGGTCGTAGAGGGAAGCTCGCTCCTAGATTTGTTGGACCATTCCCTATCACTGAGAGGATTGGTACACTAGCCTACAGAGTTGCGCTGCCGGAGAAGTTTGAGGGCGTGCACAACGTATTCCATGTTTCACATCTCCGGAAGGTTGTACACGATCCATCCATGACAATTCCTATTGCTCAGTTAGATGAGGTTGATATTGAGCCGGATTTGACTATAGAGAGGAGACCGCTTCGTATTGTTGATAGGGATACGAAGCAGCTTAGGAGGAAGACTGTTAGCCTAGTTAAAGTCCAATGGAGTCCCGATGATCGTGATTGTACTTGGGAAACCGAGGAGAGTATCCGAGATTCAAATCCAGAGTTGTTTGTTGAAGGTAAATTTCATTCTATGTTCTTTACTTATTCGATAATTTATTCTATATCCATCGTATCTCTTTATCTGTTCTTCCACTCTTTTACTCTGTTCCTTTTCGAGGACGAAAAGCTTTGAGTGGGGGAGAATGTAACGACCCTGAAATTCGGACCCAGTTTAAAATTTTTAAATCGTTATGTAATGTAGAAGTTTAAATTTTCACAAACAATTTCCGTTGCCAACCAAACTCCACATTTGGAATACGTCTAGATAGACATAGGCGTACGCCAAATTTCGTCGGAAAATATTGAAATAAATTACGCCCGTCGCATTTACATATCACTTCAAATCTTGTGCATAAAATTCCTATCGTCTAAATTCAAATATTATCTCGGTGTTGCATAAGAAAAATATTCTGAACCCGGCGGCGTTTTCCGTTTCGTCAAATTTCGCTTTTAATTGCTAGTAAAATATGCACTTGGGCAAACAGTAAATAAAGATTATCTCTCCGCAAACAATATCAAACCATAAATATTTTCATACCGTTGTGACCGTCTCGTCGCGGTGATCAAAACGATATATTTGTTTGCGTCAATCGGAGTTCGGCACGGAGAACTATAATTGTTTAACGGATTACAACCGGTACGCTTCGCAGCATAAAACGGTACCCACTCCCTCCAACGTTCAGAATTTTAATAGCCTTGGACTGTTCATTTACGTTGGAAAGCCAATAGCCAGTTCGGTTACCAAGAAAATAAATGTGTGGCTCTTGGTTGCTTGGAAAATTCAATATATACTGGTTTGGTTCGTTCTTCATTCGTTGCAAGTTTTGATCTCTCTGGTACGTGCTTACTTTTACCTCTGCTGCAAATCCTTCTTCCTCCTCTTATTTTTTTTTTTTTCAAACTTCATGCGTGCATGTTTTTTTCTCCCCCTCATCAGCCCGCCACGCCCACACGCCAACAACACCCCTTCCGCCTCCAGCCCGCCCAGAACCCATCAGACCCGGCCACCCCCTCCACCTCCTGCGCCTCCACCCAGACCCACGACCCAGGCGCGCCGCATCACCAACCCACACACGCGGCCATTGCCCACCTCCAGACCCACACGCCACCAGTCTTCAAACTCCTCTCCGCCGTCCCCTGACCCGCAACCACCCCAGATCCACGCACCACCGCCCCATGCAGTCCCACTTATCACCATTCCTTCCCCATCCACCCTCTGCCCAGCCCACTGCCACCGCAACACCTCACAGCAAAGACCCCCTCACCGCCTCCACCCACAGGTCGCACGACACCCACGGCCCCACCAGCCAAACACCCACTACTCCGCGATCCTGGCGATGCCACTTTGACTCAGATCCGTTGCCGCTCGTATGCTTTAAGATAGGCAGTGAAAGAAAAAAAAAAACAAAGGAAAAAAAAAAACAGAGAGAGAAAGGAGGAGGAAGCAAAGTGTTGTACAGTTGCTTTCGAATTATAGTTCAAGTTCCTGTTCATATTTGGCATTTCGCTTGCTGTGCACATATATATCCAGTTATATATCCATCAGTGCTCACTATTGTTTGCTGTGTTTTGTTCCAGCAACTGCGGATCCGGGATCTCAGTCTTAGGCTTCATCCGACTTGTCTGAATTTACCTAGTTTCGTTGTTTGGTATGGTCTATATATATATATAATTGATATATATTGCAATAAACAAATTTTGATTAATTATTTATTGATTGCAGTTTGTGTCGTTTTGCATCGTGCTTGTTCGTGCCTTTTATCTAGTCATCTTTGTGCTTCGTCGTCTTCTCTAACCACGCAAGGTGAATATTTTATTCACGACTCAATCTATTATGCAATGATAAATAAGTGATAAATTGTTGTCATTATAAATTTGGATGTTGAATCATTGATTGTTAAAAATTGTTGAATTAAACTGTAAATAGTATATATAAGTTAAAATTTAATATTGTTAGAATTTAAAATTCTAAATTGACGCCATGTATTGTTTAAAGGTTTAAATGTGAATAATTGTGATAAATGTTGATTTATGGTTAATAGTTGTGACACTAAATTTGCTATGTAATTTGGTCGTTAATATAAGCGATAGGTAATATGAAGTTGAATTTGGTAGGATAGTTAAACAATTTAAATGTATTAAATATATTGAATTTTGACCCTTAAACGTTAACTAAATCGACGCCTAGAATAGAGTTAACCTCATTTGAACTATTGAATGTATGTAGACACTAAGTGACATCAAAATGGAATAATCTTTAATTCGCATGAAATGATAGTGCGGATTCTAGGAATAATTGTATTAATTTGCATTAACTACAAAGGTAAGTTAATACGGTTATTTCGGGATTATTTAATAAATTGTTAAATTGTCATGTTTGATTGATATTGCTTGTTTATTTACTTTGACACCATCCCAGTTATCACACTGCAAGTTCCCTTTGCTATGCTTTGTTTTATATTGAGTAAGATTGGGTTGAAATGATAAATACCCCATTTAAACAATTTGGCTTAGGATAGAAAATAAAATAAGAAACCCGATTGGTCAACAAAACCGCTTTCGAAATTGAAATATAATTTAATTTAAGAGATGAACCTAACAATTTGGTTGGAAATTTAATAACGAACTTAGGGATTTAAGTTGGAATAAAATTAACGAATTTAAATTGAAGCGGATTAATAACTTACCAAATTGGATAAAATGAATTGAAATTTTAAGTGAAATAAGATTTAGAAGCAAGTAAGTTTTGGAATTTGATAATTTAAAGATTTAAAGACTGTTAGCTCTAATTTTAAACTCAGGCTTTAAGGTAATAAATTGATCCTGTTATACGAAATTTTGACTTACTAATTTAATGAATTTAAATTAGGGATAATTTGAATTTAAGGGATTTTAAATATTAACGAATTTACCAAATCAGGATTTTGTATATGAAAATGAACTCCTTTGATTTGAAATTTAATTGAATCGGTAAATAATCCAATGAAGTTTGAAAGGGGATTTAGTTAATAAAGTGGATTTAATCAAATATATGATAAAAGTGGATATAAACATAAAGTGACATGAATTGAACTTGAGTTAGTATTTTAACTAAGTTTACCATTAAATTGAATCCATTGGTTTTGAACTAAATTTAATAAGCGACTTTTAGACCTTAAATCAAACTTGATTACTGAATTTTAAACCGTCGACTCAAATGTTTGAGCGAGAAATGTCATTTGGAAATATGTTTTAATATCTAAAATAAATTGAATCGTGAAATGTCAAATTTTGAAAGTCAAATTTGCACCTTGACTTTTGGACTTTGATTTGTTTAAACGTTAATTTAATCGACCATCGGGTAATAAATACGTAGTTATTAAAGAGACCGGGATCGGATATGGACATATTCTCTGTCGATACCGAAACCACTTTAATAACTATTATACGCGGAGTGTTGATCCAGAATGAAGTGGATGGTTTGGTGAACACGTTGACTGAAGAAAGAGAACGATATTGGATGACCCCTGACATGACTAAAACAGGAGCCGCGCCGGGCCATTGAGGATCGCCACCTCTAGCGGACACGCTTCTTCGATACCATATCTATTACTTTTGTGATTCGATTTGGGTGCACCCTTTGATTTGGGAGTGTTGTTTCGCGGTGTTGAGATAGTAGCTACTATGCTCAACATCAGTCCGGATCACGCAACTACTAGTATCCTAGTTGGTATTGCCTCATGTACCTTGTCATACTGATTATCCTATTCGCGACCACTACGTTTTGATTTGTACCTTGAGTATATGGATTTCCCTCTGGTGACTTCCGGTTTTGGGGAAACTACGGTCTTGTATATGCTTTTGGGAATATAAAATGTGTTAAGGGGAATTATGGTAACGCCTTAACGCTATTTTAATATTCTATTTTATTGATTAGACATTACCTACATACCGTATTCTACTATATATATATAGATAATTTATCGGATCCTTAGAGATGTTATTTTATTCATCTTTGAGTTATGGACTTTATTTCTTGCACTTGGTTATCCTGTATAAGATTTTGAGTCCTGACTCGAGTGTTTCTTTTATATATGCTCGGGTCAGCCTGAAGCTATCCAGTTTGCTGATCAAGGTTGGTTGAAGATGTTGAAGACTTAGCATTTATCTTTATCAGTCTATTTCTATTCCAGTATTGTTGTTCTTGTCTGTTGGACATTTATGTATTTCCTTTCAGTCACTTTATGTTTAGACATTGTTGTATATCATATAGTAGCTTCATGAACTGCTATTACGACGATGTATTTTCCGCTGCATTATTCTGTGACTGTTCTGTGTCTGTGATGTTGTATTGATTCTCATTTACATTTATGTATATATAATCCCATAATGATTCGTGTTTTGTATTATTTAAGTTGACATGTATGGATTATTGTCAATTTAAATGGTCCAAATATACGGGTTGTTACATTTTCCATTTTATACCCAAGTGCGACAATATGCACTATTACATTATTATTGTGATTTCACTTCAATTGTCAATAATTAGTTTTAATATCCATTGCTACACTTAATTCTTAAAATTTTCCTCATTATAAATTACAAATTTTTTATTTCTTTTCAACTTTAATTAAGAAATCTTATTAAAATGACAAATTTAATTATCGAAATTTACGGGTCATTATACGATACTAGTTCGGAAATGGAATTGTGTGATCGAGTGAGCGATCAGATTGATATTGCGTACGGATGATATGTGTACATCATACGGGTTTGGATGAAATTAATACTGAATTTTTTTGATAAAAACTGTAAAATGATTTTGGAATGAAAAGTGTATTTTGTGAGATATATGATGAAGTAAAGTGGAAATTGGATATTTCTATGGTAAAAGTTTACTTTATGAAAGTAAGTAATTTGGTTAGTGACTTTATAGAGTAACCAAATTTGAGTATTTTATTTGGAATAAACAAATTTATGTATCTTTGTTATATATATGATAAACTCCCCTTGTTGGATTTTTTTGCCAGAGGAAAAGGGTTTTGAAAATATTTGAAGTAAAAAGGGGTTTTATACAAGTTTGAAATGATCCAAAGATTTTTCAAGGTTATATATATATATATATATATATATATATATAAAGGATCTTGTGAGAATGATTTTGGAGGAAAGGTTTTTGGAACCTATGGATTTTGGAAAGGCTTTTGATTTTTGGGTAAAATCAATATTGGAATTTGGAAAGCATAGCTGAGAATTATCGATTTTGGGATAATCGATCTTAAGAAAAGAGATTTATATGGGATTCATACTAGGTGTATGATTTGGAAGGTACTATATGTGTATAGTATAAAGTGATTTAAAAATGGCACAAGAGAAAAAGGCGCTCCCTTGAAATGAACTTCTCAGGAGTGCCACAGGGTGGTACTACCTTGAACCCTAAGGGGGGTTCTAAAGTTGATCTTGTGAGGTATCCGGACAAAACTAGTTCCTGAGGATTATGTGTAGTGTGTAGCGAAAGTCGATGGCGCTTGTGAGGCCCCACCTCTATACCCACGCCAACCAAGAACATTACGGTGTAATGCTGTCAACTAGCACGGAGAATAAGGCTGTTGAGGAGCGACCCTCCGTGTAATTGCTTTGTGCAAGCATCGATAAGTCAGATAGTATAACACGCATTTCTTTTAAAGAGGAAATCTGACATACCGACACAAACTCAAAACTACGACACAGTGGCTATAATATCTTCGGAAACAAATATAGAAATAAACATAACATAAATCAGTCACGGATAATTCATATCACAAAGGAGGAAATAGATATGAATATATATAACACATAATAGTGTTCATCAGAGTAGTGGTCTAACAAGATCCACAATATCACAAAAGGATAGATACAAGTGCTAGAAAAAAGAATATGTATACATCAAGGAGTCTATATCTCAAATTGTACACAACCAAAAACTACAAGCTATGTAGTTAACCAAAAGATCAGATGATGGTCCAATAAGGAGTCAAGAAGAAGCACTTGTAACATCTCAGTCTGACCCGAGTATTATTTAATAAGAAAATAATAAACGGATCAGTCTAGCTATAAATATCAGATGAAATGATATAGAATAAGAGATATAATAAAAGGACGTATGATAACCAAAAATGTCATACTACGACAAGTATACATTAGAAAATCCACAAAAGTCATACAATATCTCAAGAATCTCATAGCATCAAAAGAATGTCATATTCTTTATTTAATTCACCAAACCACAATAAATGACATCCATATCAATGCCAAATGAAAAAAGGTGGTGAAACATAAATTCCAGAATTCAACATATAGAAATCCAAAAATCACAAGAAAAGGTTGGCCAAGACATTGATGTAGTGCAAACGGTACATCCAATGAATCAAAAAGCAAAGATATTGATGTAGTGCAAACGGTACATCCAATGAATCAAAAGCAAAGACATTGATGTAGTGCAAACGGTACATCCAATGAATCAAAAGTAAAGACATTGCTGTATTGAAAACGGTACATCCAATGAATCAAAAGCAAAGACATTGATGTAGTGCAAACGGTACATCCAATGAATCAAAAGCAAAGACATTGATGTAGTGCAAATGGTACATCCAATGAATCAAAAGCAAAGACATTGAAAGTACATGGGATGCCATCCCACAAAGAAATGAGACGAAGCTCAATGAATTGAGGTACGGACCTCCACATGGACAAAGAGACATCGCACATTGCTAGTCTAAACCATAAAATGATCATCATCGATCATCAAGAAGTGTCAATCACACAAAGTTAGTAAAGAGATGAGTTTAACTTCATGTCCCATAACCACTTGCTTCACTTAAATATTTACGAACAAACTGTAGATCTACACTAGAAAATTGTCACAAGAGATTCAATCGAACAAGTCCAAGAATTAACCAACGAAGTAAACACAAGCGTTTCATACCACTCGTTTTACTAAGCCGTTTAATTAGATTTCTCATACGAATGAGGAAAAGGTTTGTATATACTAATAGATTGGAAAACGGTTTTAATAAATGAGCTTTGTACTGAAATAGTGTTGAAATCGTTTTGATGAAAGAGTTTTGATATTTACTACTAGTATAGAAACCTTTATATTTTAAAGTGACAAATCATAGAAGTGATTGTAGGAACAATCAATCATAAAAATTCACATTCGAAGACGTGAATAAAATCCAAAGAAACCGATAAAGAATCCATCGAAATAGATATTCAAAAATCCATAAAATCGACCGAGAAGCCCAAGATAGTTTGTCTCGAAGAATGGTCAATTCATCATCTCAACAAAGCAAGTTCCGTTGAATGTTTTTCATATAAGATCCCCTACGGAGGGGGGGTCCAGGGGGGTGGCAACCCCCCAAGGTGGGGGTGCGGGGGCAACGCCCCCGCTACGGGGTTCGACCTCAATAATAAATGATAATAACAAATAATAAATTATAATAACAAAACGGTACGACCTAGTGAAGACCTAAGAGAGGATAGGATCGAGCGACCTCGATAATAAATGATAACAACAAATAGGATTATCACGAATCGCTTTAAATTTGGAAACTACGCAAAATAAGCGAAATAGGCGAAACAGCAACAGGTCGGTCGACCGACTACACAGCTCGGTCGACCGGACCCTATTCTGGAAAAATCCTCGGGAAGCAGGTCGGTCGACTGAGCTATGTAGTTGGTCGACCGGACCTGAGACAGGGAAGTGCTATGCACTTTTAGTAGCAGGTCGGTCGACCGACCCAGTGGTTCGGTCGGTCGAACCTGTATTCTTGCACTTCCTGCCCTATGTCAAACGAGGTGCAAACTCCCTCAATTTGCAAACGGTCGAGCAATGACCCTAAGGGTTTACGCCAATCGACTACCCGGCCATAGAAGCTCTTCGGTTCATTACCAAAACATGGTCAAAACATCAAAGCTATGATTTTTAAAGAGTTGAACCCAAAACACCAAAAATTTGAATATTCACCAAATCAATCCAAACCAAAAGCAATTGCACAAGAATAAGTGTTAGGAATTCATACCTAATAATCGAAGATAAATATAGACTAAGATGTGAGATAAAAATCTCACCTTTGAACCCAAATCAATGAAGGAGAAGTTTTTAAAACAAGCTAAGATCAATTCCTCTTCAATAACAACTCAAGAAGCTTCAATCTAACCTTACAAGTAAAATATTTCCTATGTTAGGTTTAGGAATTTCTGAAATGGAATGGAGAAAGAGTTGGAGAAGATGAAGAGGATGCTTACCAATGGGTTATCTCAGAATTTGGAGCTAGATCTTGGATTTTGCAAATGAACTAGGGCTTAGGAATTTCCATTTCCAATCTCTTCCATCATTTTTACTTTAGCCTGAAATGTTAGAAATGTGAAATGAAGTAATGAAGAGTTGGAGTGGAGCTAGAGTCTTAAGGTGGAACATTGGGCTGTGTAACAACCCGCATATTTATCGATTTTATATTTAAATATTTTATTTAAAATATTTTATCGATACTCGGAGTTTAGTCCGAAAAGCTACTTTTTTCATACGGCCGAATTTGGACTCGGGACCACTCCCATTGAGTTCAAAATGCCGTTTGCGACCTTTTTGAGTATAAGCTTCGATATGTTTGGAGAAAGTTGATTTTTGCTACTTTTCACTTTGGGTTTGGTTTTGGGCCCAGCCCTATGTTTAACTTATGCCCAAATCTGAGCCACTTCTCCCCATTCTCCCTCACTTCTTTCTCTTTTCAGTTTTGAAGTATTAATGGTGGGAGAGATTGGAAATTAAAACTCCAAACCCTAGTTCCTCTTGCAACTTCAAATTCCTAGCTCCAAATTCAAGAGAAACCATTGGTAAGCTTCTTCTTCTTCTTCTCCAACTTATTCTCTTACCAATTTCATAAATTCCTAAACCTAATTTTGGGAATGTTCTTGTTTTGAGCTTAGATTCAAGCTCATTTGGGTTGTGTTGAAGAGAGGTTGATTCTCCATTTGCTTTCAAGCTTCTTCTTGTTTGATTTTGTGAAAAGGTGAGATTTTTATCTCACATCTATGCTTATATTTATCTTCAATTGTTAGGTATGAATTCCTAACACTTATTCGTGTGCATTTGCTTTTGGTTTGGATTGATTTGGTGAATATTCCAATTTTTAGTGTTTTGGGTTCAATTCCTTAAAAATCATAGCTTTGATCTTTGATCATGTTTTTGGAGATGCATCGAAGAGCTTATAGGGCCGGGTAGTCGATTGGCATAATCCCTTAGCGCCGTTGCTCGAGAGAATGCAATTTGGTCAAGATTGAACCTCATTTGTAATAGGCAGGGAAGAGGTTGGAAACAGGTCCGGCCGACCGAGCTCTATAGCCGGTCGACCGACCTGCTTCCAAATGCGCTATGCACTTCTTTGTTTCTGGTTCGGCCGACCGACCCCCCTGGCTCGGTCGACCGACCTGATGCCCGAGAAGTTTTTTAAAACAAGGTCCGGTCGACCGAGCTCTGTAGCCGGCCGACCGACCTGATGTTATTTTGCGTATTTCGCCTATTTTGTGTGGTTTCCAACTTTAATCATTCGTGTTGTTTCCTATGTCTTGTTATCATTTGTTATGACTTTGATGACTCCTTTTTAGGGATTTTTGAGTATCCATTTTGAGGGATTCTTTATCGGTTTCGTTGGATTTTTATTCACATCTTCGGATGTGAATTTTAGTGATTGATTGTTCCTACAATCTTCTTTGTGTTTTGTCACTTTAAAAATATAAAGGTTTTCTATACTAGTAGTAAATATCAAAACTCTTTCCTCAAACGATTTCAATACTATTTTAATACCAAACTCGTTTATAAAACCGTTTTTTAATCTATTAGTATATACAAACCTTTACCTCACTCGTATGAGAAATCTAATTAAACGACTTAGTAAAACAAGTGGTATGAAACGCTTGCGTTCAATTGAAACTCTTGTGACAATTTTCTAGTGGAGATCTATAATTTGTTCGTAAATATTTAAGTTAAGCAAGTGGTTATGGGACATGAAGCTAAACTCATATATTTACTAGCTTAGTGTAATTGACACTTCTCGTTGATTATGACGATCATTTTTGTGATTTAGACTAGCAATGTGCGATGTCTCTTTGTCTTCGAGGGAGACTAAACCCCGTTTTGTGGAGTTTCGACTCAAATTGGTGGGGTAGCAACCCACGGTCTTTGGACCATCCGTGTGTCAGGTCTTCGGACCATTCGTGTGTCAAATTAATGGCTAGCTACCATGAGATAGCTTCTCGTTCGTGTGTTACAGTTGTTGGTGAGTTTTCATGCTCCCGTTCATGTGATAGGCCTCCCCCCTATTTTGTGTGATTTCTGGTTTTCGTGTGTCGAATTCTGGAATTTCCTTCTTCACCTATTTTTGTGATTTCTATTGATATGATTTATCAATTTTTGTGCATAGGCGAATTCGTGTGTCATTTACTGGATTTCTTGAGATGATTTCTAGAATTTGTGCTTCACCAATTTTCGTGATTTCCATTGATAAGTTTTATCAATATTTGTGCATTGGTGAATTTGTGTGTCATTGACTTTTGTGATTGACATTGATATAATCGTCAATATTTATGGTTTGGTGAATGAAATAAGGAGTATGACATTTCCTTTGATTCTTGTGTAGATTGGTGATATTGATTAATCTCTTGTTGATTTTCAATTACTTATAAATATCACAGCTTGGCATTGTGATTATTATGCGTTTAGTTATATCTCTTATTCTATATCGTTTCATCTGATATTTAAAGTTAGACTGATCCGTTTATTATTTTCTTATTAAATAGTACTCGGGTCAGACCGAGATGTTACAGGTGCTTCTGCTTGACTTCTCCCCAGGGATTCATTACTCTGACTTTTGGCAAACTACTTAGATTGGTAGTTTATTTTGTTGTATACACCTGAGATATAGACTCATTGTTGTATTCTTTTGTATAGCACGTGTTGCTATTCTTTTGTATATTTGTGGATTCTTTTGACCACTACTCTGATATACACTTTCATGTGTTAATTATATATTCATGTCTTCTTCCGCCTTTGTGATATGAATTATCTGTGACTGATTTATGTTAAGTTTATTTCTGTATTTGTTTCCGAAGATATTATAGCCACTGTGTAGTAGCTTTGAGTTTGTGTCGGTATGTCGGATTTCCTCTTGATAAAGTATTGCATGTTATACTATCTGACATATCGATGCTCGCACAAAGCAATTACACGGATGGTCGCTCCTCAACAGCCATATTCTCTGTGCTAGTTGACAGCATTCTCCGTAATGTTCTTGGCTAGCGTGGGTATAGAGGTGGGGCGTCACAGCTTGGTATCAGAGCCAAACTTCGGAACAATATGGAATATTATAACAAGGATCATCGTCCTAAGTCCATCTTAGGAGTCGTGCTTTAGGATTTAATTCGAGTCTTCGTACCGATTCATCCTATTTTCCTTATGATTCCTTGTTTATCTATCAAGATTGCTTGATATTCTATTTGGTGAATAATCTTCTTCTTGTTCTTCTTTCTTTCTAAAGGAAGAGAAATGTCTAGACCAGGCCGTCCCAGAGCTGGACCATCTGGTGTTCCACCCCAAGATGGAGTTTTTATGACTGCTCAATAGCTTCTTGATTTAGTGACAAATGCTCAAGCAGCTGGAGCTAACCCGGAACCTACTCACCCAAAGTCGGGATTTGCACGCTTGTGCAGCGATTACACTAATTTGGGTGGGGATCCATTCAAAGGTTCCGAAACTATTATTGAAGTACAGGCTTGGCTAACGTCATGCGATCGAATCTTTTCTCGCATGAATCTTATTGACCTTCACCGAGTTCAGGTGGCCTCTAGTATGCTCCGAGAAAGAGCGTTGGACTGGTACGAACTTCTTATTTCTGAGATTAATGAGGCGGATCTCACCTGGGAAAAATTCCGGGAACGCTTCGAGTTGAAATTTGTACCGGAAGCTGAGAATGACATTGGCTCGACGATTTATAGACCTTGTTCAAGGTGAGTCCTCCGTGACTGATTACGTCGCCTCCTTCGAGTCGCTTTCCAAATATGGGGTTGAATACATCAATACCCCTTTAAAGAAGAACCAGAGGTTCGTCTATGGCTTAAACAAAAAAATCTCAAGAAGCTATTACTTCTAAAATTAGAAGTTTCTTTCGACCAACTCGTTGATATCGCTCTTCGTCTTGAAGAGGCGGATAGGGAGAATGATGTTGAAGTGGTCGGTTCCAAACCAAACTTCAACGACAAGAAGAGGCCAAACAAATTCAAAGGCCCCTATCCTAATAAGAAAGGGAAGCAAGCAACCTCTGTGGCAAAGACTTCTTCCTTTGATCGTGGGGAATGCTATAATTGTGGTTCGAAGGACCATTATGCGAACAAGTGCCCAAAGTCTCTCTCTTGTCGCTACTGCAAAGTTCCCGGTCATGTTATATCTTCATGCCCCAAGCTTCAGGGCAGGAAGGAGGGAAAGTTAAATATTGCTCAAGCCCCTGGCAACACATCTCGTGGCCAAGGTATTTCTCATTCTATTCTGGATGGAATTATTTTATTTCGTGATCATCCTATTCGAGTTCTTTTTGATACGGGTGCGTCCCATTCTTTTATATCAAAAGAACTTGTTGATACTTTTTCTTTGGATGTTTTGTGTTTAATGACTTCTTTGAGAATTGCGAATCCAGTTGGTGGATCCGCAACAATCAGTTTATTGTGTAAAAATGTCGAGATTATTTTGTGTGATTTTCCTTTCCTAGCCGATTTGCATGTCATGCGTTACTTAGGCTTTGGAATGATTTTGGGAATGGATTGGCTTAATCGTTATGAAGCTCAAATCCTATGTCCTGAGCGGACTATTCATCTTCGACATCCTCAATCTGTTAAGCAGATTTCCATTAATATTAAAGATTCAGATTCCAGCTTGGTTGCATCTTTGTATTCTTTAAATCCTCGTGATGACGATGATGATGACGAGGGTGATATTATTTCTCTTATTCACGTCGTTTGTAAATTTTCCGACTTGTTCGAGCCCGTTTTAGGATTACCACCTAAGCGAGCAATTGAGTTCAGAATTAATCTTATTCCTGGAGCCCAACCTATCACTCGTCCTCCGTATCATATGTCCAATAAAGAAAACGAGGAGATGCGTAAACAATTATCTGAATTGGAGACGAAGCAATTTATTCGCTCTAGTTCCTCGCCTTGGAGAGCTTCGGCTATTTTCGTGAAGAAATCCGATGGAACACTTAGGCTTTGCGTTGACTACCGCAAGCTTAATGATCTTACTATCAAAAATAAATATCCTTTACCTCGGATTGATGATCTATTCGATCAACTTAGTGGTGCTAGAGTCTTTTCACAATTAGACTTAGCTACTGGATTTCATCAGCTTCGTATTGCAGAGGATAGTATTCCTTTGACATCGTTCCGTACTCGTTATGGATCTTATGAATGGCTTGTTATGCCATTTGGTCTAACGAATGCTCCGGCTTATTTCGTTGACCTTATGAATAGAGTTTTCAAAGACTTTCTCGACCGGTTTGTTCTCATCTTTATCGATGATATTCTTGTGTATTCTAAAACCGAGGAGGAGCATGAGAAGCATCTTCGGATTGTGTTGGAAACTCTTAGGAGTAATCGTTTGAAAGCAAAATTTTCTAAATGCCACTTTTGGCAATCTCGTGTGAAGTTTCTCGGTCATACTATTTCCGAATCCGGAATTTCCGTGGATCCTTCAAAGATTGAAGCGATTCAAGATTGGAAGAGACCGGAGAGTGTGACAGAGATTCGTAGTTTTCTCGGACTGGCGGGCTAATACCGTCGTTTTATTAAAGACTTTTCTAAGATTGTCGTGCCTCTCACTAGCTTGACTAAGAAAGGTGTTAAATACATTTGGTCGGACAAATGTGAAGCTTCTTTTCAGAAATTAAAAGAACTCCTTTCTCATGCTCCTATTCTTGTTATTCCCGAGGGGAATCAAGATTTCGTTGTTTATACCGATGCTAGTCGCGTTGGTTTGGGTGCCGTTCTTATGCAAAAAGAACGTGTTATTGCTTATGCTTCTAGGCAATTGAAGCCAGCTGAGACTAGATATGCCAGTCATGACTTATAGCTCGCGGCTATTGTTTTCGCCCTTCGTATTTGGCGTCATTATCTTTTAGGAGAGAAATTTGTTCTTTGTACCGATCATAAGTCCTTGAAGTATTTATTCTCTCAAAAGGAACTTAATTCGCGTCAACAACGTTGGCTCGAGTTCCTTGCTCCTTATGATCTTGATATTCTTTATACACCCGGTAAGGGTAATCGTGTCGCCGATGCTCTTAGCCGAAAACAACAAGCTATTGTTTCTATGATGATATCCGAATGGAACGATCTCGAGATCTTATCCACTTGTGAGATTCGAGACCGCGTATCCGATTTACGCTCATCATCTGTTTTATGTAGCCTCGAGGCTCATCCTTCTCTTATGGACCGCATTCTTGAAGCTCAAAGGCTAGATCCCGAATTGGCTCTTCTTGGCCAAAATATTAAGGATAAAATTGATATTGAAGGTTTGAAAGACTTTGATATCGATTCTCGTGGCGGCATTCGGAGATTTGGTAGACTTATCGTACCAAATATTAGTGATCTTCGTAAAGATATTTTAGAAGATTCTCATCGTTCTAAATTTACCATTCATCCCGGTAGTAGTAAAATATACGCGGATATGAAGCGACTTTATTATTGGGAGGGAATGAAAATTGACATCGCTAACTTCGTTAAGCGTTGCATGACTTGCCAACTCGTTAAGGCCGAGCATCAAAGGCCCGGTGGATTATTGCAACCTTTAGAAATTCCAATTTGGAAGTGGGACAATATTTCCATGGATTTTATAGATGGCCTTCCGCGTTCTCGTTCGGGTCATGATAGCTTATGGGTGATTGTTGATAGGCTTACTAAATCTTCCCATTTTATTCCCGTTCGGTCTAACCGAACCGTTCCTCTTTTGGCCAAGCTCTTTATCAAAGAAATTGTTAAATTGCATGGAGTTCCTACTTCTATTGTTAGTGATCGTGATCCATTGTTTACTAGTGGATTTTGGAAGAGTCTTCAAAAAGCTTTGGGAACGAAGCTCAATTTTAGCACCGCTTATCATCCTCAGTCCGATGGACAAACTGAGCGTGTGAATCAAACTCTCGAAGATCTTCTTCGTGCATGTGTGCTTGATTTTGGGGGAAGTTGGGAAGATCATATTTCACTTGTTGAATTTTCCTATAATAATAGCTTCCAATCTAGTATTGGTATGGCACCTTTCGAGGCACTCTATGGAAGGCCATGCTGATCTCCTTCTTGTTGGCTTAAGACCGGTGAGAAGCTGGTTTTAGGTCCAGATTTTATTCGTGATTCCACAGAAAAGATAGACCTTATTCGTCATAGGATGAAAAAAGCCCAAAGTAGGCAAAAATCCTATGCCGATAACCGAAGAAGGAAGTTAGAATTTTCTGTGGGAGATCTTGTGTTCATTCGTGTTTCACCTATGAAAGGTGTTGTACGTTTCAGTCGATCGGGAAAGTTAGCGCCTCGATATATTGGGCCATTTCCTATCACCGAACGTATTGGTTCCATGGCTTATCGCCTTTTATTACCGGCTCAATTTTCTGCTATTCATGACGTATTTCACGTTTCTCAATTACGGAAGTGGCTTCGAGATTCCGATTCTGTTCTTGAGCCCGGTGTTGTGGAAGAGATTGAAGTTTCGCCTAATTTAACTTATGAGCAACATCCTATTCGTATCATTGCTTCGGAGGTCAAACGACTTCGAAATAAAGATGTTCCGCTTGTTAAAGTTCAATGGTCTTCAAATCCTAAGGATTGTTCTTGGGAATCTAGAGAGTTCATCGAGCGAACACATCCGGACTTACTTTCCCGTGCTCTTTAAGGTGAACTTCTTATGTCAAACTTCTTTTGTGTTGTATATGCTTTTATGGTTGTTACTATATATCTTCTTCTTAAATATTGCGAGGACGCAATTTCTTTAAGGAGGGGAGTCTGTAACAACCCGCATATTTATCGATTTTATATTTAAATATTTTATATAAAATATTTTATCGATACTCGGAGTTTAGTCCGAAAAGCTACTTTTTTCATACGGCCGAATTTGGATTCGGGACCACTCCCATTGAGTTCAAAATGTCATTTGCGACCTTTTTGAGTTTAAGCTTCGATATGTTTGGAGAAAGTTGATTTTTGCTACTTTTCACTTTGGGTTTGGTTTTGGGCTCAGCCCTATGTTTAACTTATGCCCAAATCTAAGCCAATTCTCCCCATTCTCCCTCACTTCTTTCTCTTTTCAGTTTTGAAGTATTAATGGTGGGAGAGATTGGAAATTAAAACTCCAAACCCTAGTTCCTCTTGCAACTTCAAATTCCTAGCTCCAAATTCAAGAGAAACCGTTGGTAAGCTTCTTCTTCTTCTTCTCCAACTTATTCTCTTACCAATTTCATAAATTCCTAAACCTAATTTTGGGAATGTTCTTGTTTTGATCTTAGATTCAAGCTCATTTGGGTTGTGTTGAAGAGAGGTTTATTCTCCATTTTCTTTCAAGCTTCTTCTTGTTTGATTTTGTGAAAAGGTGAGATTTTTATCTCAAATCTATGCTTATATTTATCTTCGATTGTTAGGTATGAATTCCTAACACTTATTCATGTGCGTTTGCTTTTGGTTTGGATTGATTTGGTGAATATTCCAATTTTTAGTGTTTTGGGTTCAATTCCTTAAAAATCATAGCTTTGATCTTTGATCACGTTTTTGGAGATGCATCGAAGAGCTTATAGGGCCGGGTAGTCGATTGGCATAATCCCTTAGCGCCGTTGCTCGAGAGAATGCAATTTGGTCAAGATTGAACCTCATTTGTAATAGGCAGGGAAGAGGTTGGAAACAGGTCCGGCCGACCGAGCTCTATAGCCGGTCGACCGACCTGCTTCCAAATGCGCTATGCACTTCTTTGTTTCTGGTTCGGCCGACCGACCCCCCTGGCTCGGTCGACCGACCTGATGCCCGAGAAGTTTTTTAAAACAAGGTCCGGTCGACCGAGCTCTGTAGCCGGCCGACCGACCTGATGTTATTTTGCGTATTTCGCCTATTTTGTGTGGTTTCCAACTTTAATCATTCGTGTTGTTTCCTATGTCTTGTTATCATTTGTTATGACTTTGATGACTCCTTTTTAGGGATTTTTGAGTATCCATTTTGAGGGATTCTTTATCGGTTTCGTTGGATTTTTATTCACATCTTCGGATGTGAATTTTAGTGATTGATTGTTCCTACAATCTTCTTTGTGTTTTGTCACTTTAAAAATATAAAGGTTTTCTATACTAGTAGTAAATATCAAAACTCTTTCCTCAAACGATTTCAATACTATTTTAATACCAAACTCGTTTATAAAACCGTTTTCCAATCTATTAGTATATACAAACCTTTACCTAACTCGTATGAGAAATCTAATTAAACGACTTAGTAAAACAAGTGGTATGAAACGCTTGCGTTCACTTCGTTGGTTAATTCTTGGACTTGTCCGATTGAAACTCTTGTGACAATTTTCTAGTGGAGATCTACAATTTGTTCGTAAATATTTAAGTTAAGCAAGTGGTTATCGGACATGAAGCTAAACTCATATATTTACTAGCTTAGTGTAATTGACGCTTCTCATTGATCATGACGATCATTTTTGTGATTTAGACTAGCAATGTGCGATGTCTCTTTGTCTTCGAGGGAGACTAAACCCCGTTTTGTGGAGTTTCGACTCAAATTGGTGGGGTAGCAACCCACGGTCTTTGGACCATTCGTGTGTCAGGTCTTCGGAACATTCGTGTGTCAAATTAATGGCTAGCTACCATGAGATAGCCTCTCGTTCGTGTGTTACAGTTGTTAGTGAGTTTTCATGCTCCCGTTCGTGTGATAGGCCTCCCCCCTATTTTGTGTGATTTCTGGTTTTCGTGTGTCGAATTCTGGAATTTCCTTCTTCACCTATTTTTGTGATTTCTATTGATATGATTTATCAATTTTTGTGCATAGGAGAATTTGTGTGTCATTTACTGGATTTCTTGTGATGATTTCTAGAATTTGTTCTTCACCAATTTTCGTGATTTCCATTGATAAGTTTTATCAATATTTGTGCATTGGTGAATTTGTGTGTCATTGACTTTTGTGATTGGCATTGATATAATCGTCAATATTTATGGTTTGGTGAACGAAATAAAGAGTGTGACATTTCCTTTGATTCTTGTGTAGATTGGTGATATTGATTAATCTCTTGTTGATTTTCAATTACTTATAAATATCACAGCTTGACATTGTGATTATTATGCGTTTAGTCATATCTCTTATTCTATATCGTTTCATCTGATATTTATAGTTAGACTGATCCGTTTATTATTTTCTTATTAAATAATACTCGGGTCAGACCGATATGTTACATGTGCTTCTGCTTGACTTCTCCCCAGGGATTCATTACTCTGACTTTTGGCAAACTACTTAGATTAGTAGTTTATTTTGTTGTATACACCTGAGATATAGACTCATTGTTGTATTCTTTTGTATAGCACGTGTTGCTATTCTTTTGTATATTTGTGGATTCTTTTGACCACTACTCTGATATACACTTTCATGTGTTAATTATATATTCATGTCTTCTTCCGCCTTTGTGATATGAATTATCTGTGACTGATTTATGTTATGTTTATTTCTGTATTTGTTTCCGAAGATATTATAGCCACTGTGTAGTAGCTTTGAGTTTGTGTCGGTATGTCGGATTTCCTCTTGATAAAGTATTGCATGTTATACTATCTGACATATCGATGCTCGCACAAAGCAATTACACGGATTGTCGCTCCTCAAGAGCCTTATTCTTTGTGCTAGTTGACAGCATTCTCCGTAATGTTCTTGGCTAGCGTGGGTATAGAGGTGGGGCGTCACAGGCTGAAACCCAAACTCAAACCCAAAGTGAAAAAGTAGCAAAACTTTACTAACTCCAAACATATCGAAGTTTACACTCAAAAAGGTCGCAAACGGCGTTTTGAACTCAATAGGAGGGGTCTCGAGTCCCAATTCGACTGTTTGCTAAAAGTAGGTTTTTGGACAAAAATCCGACAAACGATGAAATATTTAAATAAAATATTTAAATATACAATTGATAAATATGCGGGTTGTTACAGCGCTGATGCCTATAGAGGCATTTGAGTTATGCTGTGACGACAGTTTAACTCGATGTCATTACGATCTACTATAGATCATAGCGAAAGTCGTGTGTGCCGATGAGATCCTACAGTCTACGTTTGATTTTATATCAGTAGACTGCGACCTATAGTGACATAGCGAAAGTCTTGTGTGTCGTTGATAGCCAACAGTCTACGTTTGATTTTACATCGGTAGACTGCAACCTATGTGGGAGTTGAGAAGTTTCATTTTTGGCAGCGGAAATCGAGCGTGTTGATGCCTACAGTTACATGGACTTTTGATGTGATGGAAACGTAACCCTGGAATGTAACTGCAATCTGCTGCGGGTTCCATGGTGTAATCTGTAACGATCCGTAAAAATTTAATAATTTTAATTGATTTTATTTACGTATTTAATGGAATTTTTGGTGAAATTTTAAATAATAATATTTTGAAATAAAAATTTAATATTTCGATTACGTATAATTAAATATAGCAAATGGTAAATTTTCAATTAATTTTGTGAAAGTTTATTTATTATGTAATTTTATTAAAATCAAATCAGTTATTAATTGTTGATAATAAAATATTTTCCAAACCTGAATATTTTACATAGAAAAATTAAAAATCTTATTCTGAGTGAGACGTCATCTTTCGTTTTTCAAAATTTGGACTTCTATAGCTCCATCGATCTTATTTTCTAATTTTTAGTCGCATTTTTTCCGCTAGCAGAAAATTCGAATTTTTATAATCAAGTCATAACATTGATATTTGTATACCGTTCTGATCGTCTCGTCATACTGATCTCTACGGTATATTCGTTTCTGTGTTTTGAGGTATGTCACAAATATGATTAACTATCATCATATCGGCACCTTTAATTTTGACCGTTGAGTTTCCTTTGGTTTCAAATATTGAAGCGTGTTGCACGTGCTATTATTAATTGCTTTGAATTTCGCAGCTACTATCAGTGCATCGTTTCAATTTATTATATGGTCCGTTACTCTGCCATTTCAAAATTTGAACCTGCAGCTGGTGGCATTAAAAGGTTGCCTTAATTATCCACTGAATTATCGTGACCATCCCGCTACTCTATATTTAATTCTGTAGGTTTTATCTTTGCTTAAATTTCTCTGTCCATTCCTTTTTCCATTTTAATATCCTTGCCTTTCCAAACTCATTACGTACTGTCCAAACAAACAAAAATTTATTGCTTTAATTATTCAGCTCAATCTGAGGGACCGTAACTATTCAAATCACTTTATATTTATGGTATATGTTTCTTATCTTTATTTGGCAACGGTTCTTTTTTTTTCCATAAATACTTTGCTGAATCAATGGACAACCGTTCCTATTACAAATTTCTTTTGATCTGATCTGTGGCGTACGTTACTTTGAAATAAAGTTTTAGATATCACAGCGTCTGTCACTTCCATTTTACATTTTGAATCATTTATTTACCAATTCCTTTTCTGTACTTACACGTTATCAAATAAATAAAGTATATATTTATAATCAAGCTTTCATCATCCCAGATCCAATTCATGTTGTAGAAAACTTTTGCTTCCTCCTCCCCTATTTCAACCCGAAGGACGTGCAAACCATCTTTCTTCCCTGATGCCATCTCCAACCTTTTGTGTAACGACCTAGGATTTTAAGTAATTAAAATTTGAATATTTAATTAATTTTAAATATTAACGAGTGAAATTTATAAGTCGAATAAATTTTATTTTGAATAATTGGATTTAATTGAATAATTAAATCGATAATTTAATATGTGAAATTATGGAAATAATTGAAAATTGGGTTAAATATGATTGAAAATGATTTGGGAAATTTTATTTTATCATATTGAAGTTAGAAAGATGTTTTAGAACTTTGAAAATCGAATTAAAAGTTTATTTGTGAAAATTGAATATTTTAATATTTAATCGACTAGTGAAAATAGCCAATTTTTGAACAGTCTCAGAATTGAACGAAATTAGTTCCATTGGATCCGTAATAGTTTGTTATTACCGGATTTCAATTTTTGTAGCAATCGGAGTTATCGTTTGATCGTGGCAGCTCGAAACGCATCGAAATTATTTTAATTTTAATTCGGCGAGTTAAAATAGCCATTTTTCAAAAAGTCTCGGATTTCGACGAAACTAGTTTCATCGGATCCGTAATGTGATATTATTGTAAGGTTTCAAATTTCGTGTCAATTGGACTTACCGTTTGTCCGGTACAAATTAAAACGCCTAGAAAATCGTTTAAATCGGTTTAATTTAAATTGAACGTTTATTGCCATAACTCGCATAGATGTCCGAATTAGCTTTCGAAACTTGTTCCATTGTGTCCGGAACGCGGGGTAAACCCTAGAAACGCTGGTTACGGCGCGTGAATCGGAGTTCGGAATATCCGGAATGAATAGTGTTTCGTTCGTTTTCTATAAATAGACCCTCCTCTCTTTAGAAATAAAAAAAAATATATATAAACCTAACCCTAGCCGCCGCCAGTAACAGAACCGAAGGCCAGAAAATTCGCATGCTTCTCCCCTTGATCTCTTCAAATCCACAAACATTTAGAGGAAACTTTCAACTACAAAGTTGGAGAGCTCAACGAGCACTACGAGTTCAACGGTGGAGATGTGATTTGGAGCGACGTGGTGGGAGTCACGGGGCCGCGTTTGGGGCCGGTTCATGCACGAAATATGAGAGGTTGGAGGGACCGAGCTCTATGATGTTGGGGGCGAAGGTGGCCCTTGGTCGTGGCTAAGAAATGGTGTATCCTGATCGAGCTGGAACGTGGAGATGAAGTCGTGAAAATTGCATGTAGGGTGGTGGCTATGGGTATGTCGGCCTGGGAATTACGTGAGTGGGGAAGAAGCAAATGGAGGGCCGAGATTTGCAGTCAAGGGATCCTACGGCCCAGATTAGAGTTAGGTTTTAAAATATAAATATATGTTGTAATTATTAAGTTTAAATTCGTGTAAACTTGTTAAATGCATAACTTTTTCATACGAGGTCGAAAACGCGCGAAACCAGTTGCGTTGGGATCGTATGGACGAGCACTACGCTATGGAATTGGATTGGAGTCGTTTGGAGTTAGTGAAAATTTTGGGTAAAATTAAACGTCCGTTTAATTTTATTCGAAATAATTCGCTAAAACGAAATTGAAATCAAGGTGAGAACTTCTCACTCAATCGAATCAGTTTCGATTTTTATTTTAAATAGTTAGATTTAAAATATTTGAATGCATGTTTGAATGATGATTGTTATCTATTGATTGTTAAAATAGACATTATGCGCCGTTAGTAAGCGGATGTTATTTATTAAAAACATATACTGCGAATATTTCATAAACAGTGAAATTGGTATTATATATATTAGCAATATATATATATATATATATATATATATATATATATTGGCATATGTATATATTGCAGTTGTTGATTTCCCGCATTTTTTAGCGGATGAGACCCTATTGCGCCGTCTATTAAGCGGATAATATTTTAAATCCCATATACCGCGATAATTCCGTACTGGAGCGGAATTGGTATTGTGCTAATGTTTGTGGATGCAGGAAAACAGGTTGGAGGGATCCAACTGGATTCCTCAATAGTTTTTATTTGATTTCAGATATTTTGATATTTGATGGATTATCATATCGATATATGATATCGTTGTTGTCGTGACTGGTTATTTGGTATGTAGCATCATTGGACCAAATTTTGGAATTTTAAAAAGGGATTTCAAAGTGATTTTTGAAAGTATACGTTTATAAAATAATTTTCGGAATTTATCCATTTTAAATAAATAAACGTATAATTTTTAATGTTATAAAAATTATGATTTTTGAGAAATATAGTTAAAGGTTGATTTTTGAGAATATGAGGCTAATGATTTTATAAAATAGTTTAATCGGGATTTTTGAAATTATTATAAAGAGTTGAAAATATAGGATTTATAAAACAATTATTTTATGAATCAAAATGATGAAATTATAAAGGAGATTAAAGATGTTTTAAAAGAATAATATAAATTGATTTATATAAAAAGATTTATAAATTGATAATTTATAAATGAAAATATTTGAATTATAAAACGAGTTTTATAAGTGTTTGAATGAAGTGAAAATGGATTGCATAAGTGAATGGAATTTATAAAATTATAAATGGTGAAGTTATAAGTGAATTTATAAATAATAAGATTTATAAATTTCGTGAAGTTATTAAAGAATGGTTTTGGATAAATAATTGAATCTTATAAGTTATAAGATTTATAATTATGAAGTTCAAAGGAACGATTTTTGCAAACGAATAAATTATAAGCATTTAACTTATAATATGAACTTTTGGTTTATAATCGAGTTATAAAGTAAATAGGTTAATAAAGGAGATTTATAAAAAGGAAATAGTTATAAAATAAATAGAAATGGAATTTATAAACGTTGTTTTATAAATTCGCAAATGACTTATTTTGATAAGTAAATTGTTGAAACCTATTAATGGGGTTATATTCACGTTTTTGACTGTGAATCATCCTTTAAAATAAAATGAATAAAAGGATGAAATTTGTTAACGTAGTATATTCACGTTTTTGAATAGTGAATAATATGTTAAAGAAATTGCTTTAAATGTGATGTTTTAAATTGAATTAAAACGATCTAACGATGTTTTAAATGTGTTGAGATTCGAAACCATAGATTTCAACATTCATTGCTGAAATAGACGTTTTCGAGAAATAGAAGGAAATGGTGGACTATAACACTGTTGTTATAGTAAATGATTTCCGAAAGGAAATGTTTTGTATAGTATTGGGATTTATATATCTATTTTAATTTCGAATCCCTATACTAGTGATTTTGGGTTGTCGTAACGATGTTTTACGCAACATTCGTTTTGGCCAAAATAAATATGTTTAAGAGAATGATTTCCTTAAAGAATGAAATATATACTTAATCTCGATTTAAGTATATTGAATATTTTCCAAGTGTTGAAAATAGATGGATTTGAGAATTACTTAATAAGTAAGTATGGAAATGTTTTCCAAATATAAAGTGAATATTTTGAGAATTTATCTTTTTGAAGATAAATTGAAATGAATAATTGAAGTTGTATATTCATAGATATTGTGAAATATAAATTCACTATGGAATTTACAAAAGGAAGTGAAATTTGTTTAAAAATAAATATTGATTTATTTTTGAAGTGTGAAAATTATATATCTAGTAAAGATATTTTTGGGAAATAAAGAATTTGGAAAATTATTTGGAATCTGGTGATGTCGTGCATATCCATTGATAGTTCAATAACCGACTATCAATATTTACCTTTGAAAGGTATTTGTTGTGATTTGTTGAATTTGAATGCACACTTATTTTTAAATTATTGCGCTCGTTATTCGGATAACCCATTCTGAATAGTGATACGACGTAATGGATAACATTGAAGATCGGTGTTGAAGACCCGGTATATGCGAGAGTGATAGGATGACCTGTCGATTGACTCTGCACCGAGTTGCTCCGGTATAGAGTTCTCCATATGTGATGGGGAATCCGATCAGGATTGTGGATATCCGGATTGCAAGGACTTCTTTGTAAGTGCCTTCGGTTCTGTTCGAGCCCGGAACAGACTTGTATGGATTGTGTGTCTGACATTACAAATTGAGATATAAAGCCGATTTCTTTCAAATATATTTCTGTTGGTGGCGGAGAATTTATTCTTTTAGCTTAACACCCTTCTCTGAGACGTACGAGCTCAGAGGTTATGTAGTTGAAGGTTATCTGCAATATATTCCCAATTTGGTAATGTGACATGCTGAGTGTTGCTGTGAAATGATCATTGTGTTGATTATTTGTGATAGGATCATTTATTTGATCGTCTATCTTGGTGATCATTTCTATGATCATTTGTTGACCCAAACATGGCTTTTGTATAAAGTATGTTTTTGTGGACGTGACTTCGTCGAGCCTCACACCCCGGAATGGTCAAAACAGGAAAGATGCGGCAAGGTTATGAGGGGTAGCTCCCTTTAGGGTATGTGCATTTCCTTCTGGAAAAGGGTGGTATCATGGTATGGAGCCCAGATACTTACTCATGTTGAAAACACTTTATGATTGTGTGAATTGATTGCGAGCGCTCGGTTAAAGGTCCCAAAGGACCGGGGGATGACATACTCGTGTAGTAGTTACCTAGTGACAAAGGTAACCCGGCCTTGTGTTGGCAGAGAGCTGGTTAAGTTCTCAGGACGTCCATCCAGAGGCATTTCCATGTGGAAATGGGAAGTTCCTTGGCCTGATCATTCGTTGGAAATCCAAATAAACAATATGAGACTTGTATGGTTTTAGTTGTATAACCTGCCATGGAATGTGGCGGTAACCTGCTATTGAACATGGTAGCTATAGTAGGCATAAGTGCGGAATGTCTATGCTGGCTAAGATTTATATTCTACTTTCGAAATGAATTTTTTCCTACACTATGCACTAGTAATAATATCAAATGTTCTTTTTAATACGTATCAAGCATCTTTGACTATCATAAGGAGAAATCTCCTCCGATTCTGTGTTTGCATTGTGTGTGTGTGCGGGAGGCCTTATGGTAGTCCCATTTTTAAAAGCATTGCGAATTGACTTTAAAAATATTCCTCTATTTTGTTTCAAAGACAAATAAACTGTTTTGAGTTCTCACACCAGTCACATGACTGACTCGGAGTTTATTGTTTTCCTTCCTAAACTCTGGGTGCCCACCAATTTCCACACGGGCAGTCGAGAGTTAGGTTTATCAGGATATTCTGGATATTCTGGAGTTGCTGGAGGCAAGCTGGATGGCATGGCGTATTATTAGTATATAGTATTTCTTTTCCGCTGTTTGATGTTGTTTGTTGTTGTTGTACACTCTGATGTAATGATGATATGATGTAATGTATAAAATGTAATAACTGATATAGTTCTTTGTTTAAAGATTATTCATTTATTTATTATATGTTGTTCCGCTGCGAATTGTGAGATTCTGTTATTGTTCTGTTGTTTTCTATTCCGTTCTATTTTCTATTTTCCTTTCTTCCCTATTTTCTATCTTTTTCTATCTCCTTCTGTCTCTTTCTTTTTCTTAAAACCCTAACATTTTGAGTTTCCGGCCTTCGATTTCTCTGCAGTCGATAAAGTGAGTATCGATGTTGAATTTTCGAAAGTCGAAAATTTTCGGGACGTTACATTTTGTTCCTCCTCCTCTTCTTCTAGTGCAGCAGGTGAGTAATATACAAGTTAGAACTATATTTTTTTTTTTACTGTTTACAATTAATACAAGGCATATCTATATGAAAGTATTATATAATTTTCTATGTTCAAAGATATATTTTCTTTGTATGTATTAAACTGATTTTTGTTTGTATATATATATTTCATATGGGACAGAATATATATGTGCATGTTTTGTATTATAATAGTATATAAGTTGATATTATATGTTGTTTTAAGTATTATATAGATTACTGTATTTCATTTGCAGTAATATATATAGGGATAAATTACTGTTTATTTGAGATTCAATTATTTGTATCCTACTTACTTACAAATTTCAATAGTATACGTATGATTTTATATTATTCATTTATGCATAAGTTTACAACTGTGTATACGTGTAGTTATATACTTTAGCCATAATTTTTTTAAGTATATATACATTGGTTTATAGTGATTTATAGTACTGATTCTTATAAAAAAAATACGTACGTGGTTTACAAAGTCTTGGGATTTTACAATTCTGTTACATATGTTATATTGTTTTATATAAAATAATAAAACTATTATGTTAGCATTTGTAGCTTTCTTTGTCTTGGGATTTATAGTAATATATATAGTAATATATAAACAAAAATTTATTGCTTTAATTATTCAGGTCAATCTGAGGGACCATTACTATTCAAATCACTTTATATTTATGGTATACGTTTCTTATCTTTATTTGGCAATGGTTTTTTTTCAACTGTTTACAATTAATACAAGGCATATCTATATGAAAGTATTATATAATTTTCTATGTTTAAAGACATATTTTCTTTGTGTGTTTTAAACTGATTTTTGTCTGTATAAATATATTTCATATGGGATAGAGAATATATATGTACATGTTTTGTATTATAATAGTATATAAGTTGATATTATATGTTGTTTTAAGTATTACATAGATTACTGTATTTCATTTGCAGTAATATATATATAGGGATAAAGTACTGTTTATTTGAGATTCAATTGTTTATATCGAACAAATTTTAATAGTATACGTATGATTTTATATTATTCGTTTATGCATAAGTTTACAACTATGTATACATGTAATTATATACTTTAGCCATAAATTTTCTAAGTACATATGCATTGGTTTGTAGTGATTTATAGTATTGTTTCTTATAAAATATTTACGTATGCGGTTTACAAAGTCTTTGGATTTAACATTCTGTTACATATGTTATATTGTTTTATATAAAATAATAAAACTGTTATGTTAGCGTTTGTAGCTTTCTTTATTACAGTAATATATAAAGTTATTTTGAGAAGTGGTCTCATCATTTTTCTTTAAACTTGTATATGTTTATGTATATTTCAATATAAAAGTTACAACATTTACTTCAGATTTTATTATATTTGATTTTAATACATGTGTTTAATACAAAGCAATGATTTTTCTTACGTACGTACTTTGTTTCGATATTTGACTTAAAAAGAAGTATTAACTTAATAATAAAATAATAATGTTATATTTTCAATTTAAGTCAATCTGATTTGGATTTGTTCTCGTAAATTTCTGTTGTCCGCTTTATCCATCGAATCCGTGCCCATCTAGTGTTGCTTTGAAATTCGTTGCTCGTTTTCTTGTCAGATTTCTCTAGCCTCGATAGGTGAGCAATCACTCATGATTAACGTTCTTTTATTCATTAAATTTGATTTCAATTGAAACGACGATTGAAATATGCTGCTATAGTTATATAATTTGTTATATTTATGCCATTATCTGTAATTGTTCACCTGTGGGATATGACACCATATCCTATTGTTTATATTTTATTATTGAAGATATCTGCCTGTTATTATTTTATTATCTGCTATCACTCTGCAAGTTCCATGTTAGTTTAGTATTTCACTGTGGGTTGAAATGATACATACCCGAACAGATTTTACAATAGGAGAAAATCATTATGGTTGAAATGATAAATCCAAACGATTTTCATTTAACTAAATTTGGGATTACGGGTTGAAATGTTATCCACCTATATATATTTAGTGTACGGATTGAAATGATAAATATCCGTAGCACTTGACTATATGATAGAAAATATATACAGACACTGTTGGTCCATATGAATATTTTGGAAATAATTTCTATGATTTTTGGAAAGAAATATATGGTTAAATAAATATTGATTCCTAAGATTTTATACAAATGGAAAATTTATATATAGATTTAGTAGTAATATTTGATATAAATTAGATGGATTTAATACATATATATGGTTAAGTAATTTTGTAAATCTATATTTCAATAGATTTTCTTGTAATAAATTGAATAACTAAGGTTAGGAAGATAAATTTGGGTTTATTGGAAATGGTATTTAAATAAGTATTTTATTTAATTAAATCAATTTGGAATTATTGAATGGGAAATTTAAAAGGTATGATTTTATAACTGGATTTTTGATTTAAGTGATTCAATTAATATTTCACGTTAACTAAATTAAAGGAAATATTTAGTAAAATGTAATTTAAGATTACTTAAATGACATTGAATCTGATGAGGGAATATTTCAAGACTAAATAATAATAGGGTTAAATCGAGATCTATATGAAACGGTCAATTGAACTTTGAAATGTAGAATATTAGAGCTTTGAACTATACTGCAGTTTAATTGGTTTATTTGTGATTCAGATCTGTATTTGATATCAATATAATTTGAATTTATTATTTAGAAAACTGAATTGAATAAGAATTTAGTTTGAAACATTTAATATTTAAAGTTTTGAAATATATTGAAATGTAAAAGGGTATTTTGTGATTTCAAATCCGGATTTGAGATCGATAAAATGTGAAATGGTTATTTAGGAATTGAGTTGAATTCTTATTGATAAATTGGGATTGGACTAAATTTGAATTTTGAATTCGAGTAGATTTAAATCGTAACTTTGAAATGATAAAATTTGAAATAAATATATTTGAAATGAAATGATGTTTGGTTTTGAGTTATAAATAAATTTGAAATGACCATGGCGTTATAGTGTATATTTCTACATTGTAGATAGCTCCACGGATCCATAGAGGATGGTTATCCCAAACATCCTTTAAGTTACTTGTATTTCAGTTGATATTTCACTTGGGTTGGATTTACAGATATAAGAATGTTAATCCTGACTCGAGTGTTTTGTGTTTTTCTTTACGCTCGGGTCAGACTGAGTAATACAGCATTAGAGACTCACCTTTGGAGTTTGGAGCTTCATTTGGAGATCCAACTATCGATTCATCTTTTAGTTTTTCCAGTTGATTGGTTTAGAGGAGTCATCCGTTCGTACTGAAGACTTCACAGCATCTGGGATATTCTGATGTATTTTATTCTAAACTCTGATGTATATAGTAGCTTCATGAACTACTATTCTTTATCTATTCCGCTGCATTTTTATTATTCGTGTCTGTGATCTGTGATTATTTATTTACTGTTTATACTGAGTTCGCCAAATTTAAATTAACAATTCGGTATTTTGAGCAATTCAAGTCAGACATGTGTGTCTTCCATTGCACTTGGAGGGTGCAGCATGATAGGGGGTTCTCGATTCCTAGTTTGGTAGCGAACGGTTGACTCTTACACCTACATGTCCTCGTGGGGGTTGGTTGTGCAGTCGAGAGGGTGGCCGTAAAGGCAGAACACAGGTACCAATGTATGCTACGGTGGGCGTTACCCCACTGGCGCGGCCCGTTATAGTTGGTATCTGAGCTTTGGCTCTAGGAAAAACATAGCATATATGGTAAATTTATTTACAGAATCACTTTCGTTCGAGTTGAATCTCTTCCTTTTGACTCGATTTCCTTTGAACTTTGGAACGTTCCCTATGGTTCAAAAATTCATTCTTGTCTCTCTCTATTTATATTCTTTTGATTCTAGAGTATCCAATGACTCCAATGAATGATTTGTAAAGGGGGTGAAACTCTTTTACAATTGGCATTGATTCACCGAAGATTTATGTATCCATCGGTTTAGATGCTACTATCTCTTGTTATTCCGAATTATATCTCTGGCGATCGAATGTCGAATTGCCTCAAAATTCTGCACTAATCTGATTTTGGAATCACGGTTGACTAGTAAAGGTCGCCCGAGATTTATAAAAGTATATCCATCTTCTATTTTGTAATTCAATTATCTCATCTTCGATCGAGTCTATCTTCGAATCAGGATTCTATTGATTGGATTTCCTCTAAATTAAATCTCTATCTTTGTTTAAAATCCATTCTTGAATCATCCTTTGAAAATCGGGTTTTGTTTGTATTTTAAAATTGCTTTATATGCTGAAATTTTTATTTGGGTAACTATGATTTTATTCTATATATAAAAGAGAAAATGTTTTCGATAAGGATTATATACCTTTAAAAAAAACAAGAATTTGAAGTTTCGAAAAGATTTGAAATTTTGAAAATATTATAAGAAATTTATTTATACAAAAATGATTTATAACCGAAAGGTTTTGAATTTGAAATTTGAGAGATTGGACTCTGGTATTTTTGAAAATTGGGTTAAGATTTACAAATATATAATAATAAGATTTGAAAGTATTTTCTTAATAAGAAATGTTTCAAATAACTTCAAACGAGTTCCAAGGAATTTGAAAAAAAATTCAAAGAAGTTTTTAAGAAAATAGAAGTCCAAAACTTACTTATGTCACTGGAAAATAATTTCGGTGATGAGTGCACGCATCATCGACATTGATTTTCGAGTTTCAGAGTGGGGAGAGGCCACTTTAATAGCTTGCTATGCGAGTGACTTTGTGAAACCAATTTTGATTTCAAATTCCGAAGTATCATTCGATTTCACCGACTATTTTGAAGGTTCGAGCACTTCCAAATCAAGATTTAAAATTTTAAAACTAAGAAATTTCGAAGAGTATAAAATATTTGATAAAGAATATAAGTTTAGTTTTGTATGTTTAAAGTATGAAGAGTATGACTTAAGTAAATTTGAAACTTTTGTTGAATAAATAATTTGAAAAAGGAAAATTGGATTTTTCATATAGAAATAAATAGTTTAAAGGTTTTAAAGGGATAATTATAAATTTAGAAACCATTTTGAGTATAAATGATTTTGAGAAGAATATTTGGTTTTGAAATTAGAATGGAATTAAAACCAGTACTTATATGGTGATTTTTGAAAATGAATTTGTTTAACCGAAATTTTGTTGATTTGGAAATTTGGATTTATTTTCTAAACCTATCGTTTAAGAAACTTTGAAACTGAATATATTTAATTTGGAAGAAAATTTGGTGAAATCATATATGATCTTGAAACTGAAATGTTATTGAAACGAGAAAAAATTTGAGAATCTTGATTTACTAAATATTTGATTTGGGAGTTATAGAACTTATATAAAACTGATTTGTATAGTATGAAATTGATTTGAAACCTATTGATTTGAAAGGTACTCAATTTGGAAATAGAAATTTTATATAATCGAAGTCTATAAGTGCGATTTGATATGCTATTGTATTGGAAAGTATTCGATTTGGAAAAGAAATCCTATATATAATGGACTTTATATAAGCATGATATTTGAATGTATTTGGAAAGGTACTATATTATATACATTTTTTCGAAGTAAAGATATGGAAAGCACCTTCTGCTTGATATCCGCTTTGTGGCCACATTGTGGATTCATTCTATCGATATTATTCTCTCTGATTTTTGGTTTTTCGAATGTGATACTCGAGTATTCCCACCGTGGCATAACCCATGGTTATTCTTCTCTCGCGACTGCATAGCGCGACTGCTTGGCTGAGTCTGGCCTAGGGGTACGGATTGTTTCCTGGGGGATCCAGGCGTAACCATTGTGGATCCTGCAATCTGTGTATGTCGCGATTAGTAGCGAAACTGCCTGGCTGAGATGGCCTATGGGTACGGATTATTTCCTGGGGGACCCAGGCGTAACCATTGTGTATCCTGCACCCTACTAGTCATCATGGCGTAACTCACAGGGCTGAGAAAGCTTACGGATACGGATTGTTTCCTAGTGGATCCAGGCGTAACCATTGTGTATCTGCGAACCATAGTTGGACAAAGGTTTTGGTTTGGTTGTTTTGTTTGGATTGTACTTTCCATATCTGTTTTTAAAAGGTTTTTCAAATATTTTCACTGGGTGTTAAAACAGTTCTACCAAGTACTTGAAGAATTCTAGCTTTGCACCTGATCAACGCATGGCCAGAGTCTGCAAGAACGAGGATAAACTTGTTGAAACATCGAATTATAGAAGTATTTTCGAAAGGAAAATTGGTTTCGACATAAAAGTTTTTTTTTTTTTTTGAAAAGGTATTTTATTATAAAAGTATTTATAATAAAGAAATTCTGTATTAACATTCGAAATTGAAATTCTTATGGTTCTAGATTAATTATTCGTGCCCGATACTATTCCTTGAATCTACCTTATCTGCCCAGCTTTAGTTATTCACCTTGATTCTGTTTTCCGAATCTACCTTCTTTCCTTGTTGGATATATCATTTAAAATATTGTTTAATTATATACTACCTGGTTTAATAGAAAATTTTAGTGTTATAAATGTTTTAGAAGTTATTTATTTAAAATAAAACATGCTTAAAGTAAATGATTAGTGATAATATTAGAAAAGTATTTTGAGATAAAATTGGTAAAATTATAAATTGTGGATTTAACGTTTTCAAATAACATCCTTGTAAATATAACTAATGATGGGAATAATTGTTTCTAAATAGTTTTCATATATTTATAAAGCTGTTATTTAAACATATAAATGTTAGTTATAAGGTGTGACGCCCCACCTCTATACCCACGCTTGCAAAGAGTATTAATAGATAATACCGTCTGCTAACACGGAGAATAAGGCTGTTTAGGAGCGACCATCTATAGCCTTGCTTTAATTATCTATTGAATACATCGACAATTGCCTTACCAAGCAGATCGACATATCCAATGAATACTTAAAACAAAACCATAGGTGGCTAGAGGATCTATCAGAACAGAATATAACAACTCAAATGCAATATACATCACAGAACAGTAAACCATCTTATACACATACAGTGATACATAGCAGAGTATACAAAATAATACATGTCAAGTGGTATAGCAAACCACAATATACAAACGAGTTCACAAGAATACATATCAGAGTTACAACAAAATAGGACTACACAAAAAGCTATGATAAAAAGAAGCTAGCGGAGTAGTCCATGCGGAAGCAAAATAGGCTAAGTCCAAAGGCACCTAACCTGAAACATCTCGGTCTGACCCGAGTAATTAATACACGGGTCAGTCTAACTAAACAAATCAGTTAGATAAACTGAACAATAATAAACCTGCAAAGTTACAAAGCATAACAAATATCTCTAAAAGAGAAAACACAATCATCTAACAAAAGATGAACATATCAAGACAAGCCTCATATCATTGGCAGCATAGATAAACAAAGGATACAAATATCCCAAAGCAAGCCAAAAAGACAAATAACAAATACCCATAAGGTATACAAGTTCCACAAGGTAATCGTTATACATCATGCGGCTCAAAAAGACCAAAACCGATGGGCGATACCAAGGGAATATAATATCAATGAAACATATGATTCCTCGAGCTCAGTACTGTATAAACAAGGATCCATGAGCCCAAAGACTCCAAACCCAATATCACCCATGCAGCTAATAACGACCAACATAGAAAGCGATACTATAGGGTGACAAACCTGAAGGCACAAACCCAATATCACCCATGCGGCTCATAAAGACCAACATCGGAAGCGATACTATAGGGCGACAAGCCGTAGTGGTGAAGGTCGAAGACCCAGTACTGGACACCACTAACTAGCGGAATGTGTCACAACTCTAAAAAAGGAATCCGAAAAGTGTTAACGTGCGTACCATAACCACTCGTTCGCACTAAACGGTTTCTATCCGTCAGTCACTTTCACACTCAAAACAGTACAAAGTTTACCTCATATCATCGATAAACCAAACCCGAAGGTCAAAACGAACAATTGAATAGGTCGGGGATTAATCGGAAAGATAAACGCACAGATTCATGGTCCGTGTTTTGCCCAACCATTTAATCACCCTTCCACTTCGTTCGAAGTGCGA
The DNA here is from genome assembly GCA_030765085.1 of Allium cepa. Lineage (NCBI taxonomy): Eukaryota > Viridiplantae > Streptophyta > Magnoliopsida > Asparagales > Amaryllidaceae > Allium > Allium cepa. The sequence continues at coordinate 764,698,428 of CM060929.1, forward strand.
AATTGTGCGTGTGTTAAAATAGAATTTATAAATTGGAGAAACGAGCTTTTAATATGATTAGAAAGATTATTTTATAAAAACCCGTGGATGAGGTCAAAAATAAGTTATCAAAGTCAAAGAGGCAATAACAACCATTAAGAACCAACATGAATCGATAAAATCCGTAAAACCAATCAAAACGAGCATAAATAGGAAAAACAGGGAAACAGGAGCAGGTCAGTCGACCGAAATCCCTGTTCAGTCGACTGAAAATTGCCCAGAAAAATTTCGGGCTTCAGCTCAGTCGACTGAACAGAGAATCCAGTCGACTGAACTCAATTTCCTGCATTTCCTACTTATAAAAAATGAAGTGCAAACTCTCCCAACTTTCATCCGGATGAGCACGGACGCTAGGGGTTTACGCCTAGCGGCTACCCGGCCCTAAGCACTTCGATTAATCACCAAAACATGATCAAAACATCAAAGTTAGGATCTCTAAAGAATTGAACCCAAAACACTAAAAATTTGGGTATTCACTAATTCAATCCAAATTAAAAGCAAGTGCATGTGAACAAGTGCTAGGAATTCATACCCAACATCAATGAAATCAAGAGAAGTAGATGTGAGTTCAAAACTCACCTTCTAATTCAAAAACAAAGAAGAAGGAGTTCAATTTGCAAGGAGAAGACCAACAAATCTCCACTTCAACTCTACTAGCTTCAATCTAAGAATAATACAATTATTTTCCTAAATTAGGTTTAGGAAATTTCTGAGGTTGAAGAGAGAAAGAGATAGAGAAGATGAAGGGGAGCTTACCAATGGCTTCTCTATGATTTTGGAGCAAGAATTTGGAGTTTACAAATGGAATTAGGGCTTGCAATTTCTATTTCCTCTTCCCTTCCACCATTTCAGTTTTTGCTTGAGAAATGAAATGAAATGCAGATGAATGAAGAGAAGGGGTTGGGTTAGGGTATTAGTTAAACTAGTGGGCTGAACCCAAACCCAAAACCCAATAGAAAAAAAGGGTCAAAATTTCACAAACTCCAACATATCAATGATTATACTCAAAAAGATCGCAAACGCCATTTTGGAACCAATGGAGGTAGTTTTGAGTTCCAATTCGGCCATTTGCAGAAAGTAGATTTTCGGACCAAAAATCCGACTAACAACGTTATATTTAAATTAAACATTTAAATATCAAATCGTTAAATATGCGGGTTGTTACAGATCTCCCCTCCTTACAGAATTGCGTCCCCACAATTCCTAGAGACGATATTTGTAACTACTACATACATATAATCAATCAAAAGAAAAGGAAATAAGCTCGAGATGAAAAGACATACTCACTGTTTCAAAGCAAAGAAAGAAAACCCGGATAAGATCACTCGACAAACTCTCTGGTTTCCCAAGTACAGTCATTGGGATTAGCGGACCATTGAACTTTAACGAGCGGCACGTCCTTATTCCGAAGGTGTCGCACCTCCGTGTCAAGCACGCGAATAGGTTGTTGTACAATAGATAAGTCCGGTGAGACCTCAAGCTCTTTCAAATCGGGAGAAGCAATAACAACATCCGACTCGCGAAGACACTTCCGAAGTTGCGCGACGTGAAACACGTCATGAATGCCAGATAAATGAGCAGGAAGTGAAACTCCATAAGCCACAAGGGGTAATACGTTCAGTAATAGAAAATGGTCCTATGTAACGAGGAGCCAATTTCCCAGTCATACTGAAGCGCATAACCCCATTCAAAGGTGAAACACGAACAAAAACAAGATCACCGATCGAGAACTCGAGAGGCTTCCTACGGTTGTCCGCGTAGGATTTCTGGCGACTCTGTGCCTCTTTCATTCTCAATCGAATAAGATCAATCTTCTAGGAAGAATCACGAACAAAATCTGGACCAAGAATAAGCTTCTCCCCAGATTCCAACCAACAAGAAGGTGATCGACATGGCCTTCCATATAAGGCTTCGAAAGGAGCCATACCAATACTAGACTGAAAACTATTATTGTTGGAGAACTCTACAAGAGGTAGGTGATTCTCCCAACTACCACAAACATGTCAACACAAAAGAATAACAGAATGAGAAGTTCACCATAAGGAGCACGAGAGGATAAGTCCGAACTTGCTTGCTTAGAGAATTCTATGGATTCCTAAGCTCAAAATAATTTGGAACACCGACGTGGTACAAACAACACGTCAAATGAACCAAAGCTCAACAAAATAAAGTACAACAAAACGTCCGATGAACTTGGTAAAAAGACCATTCCATTCGGACATCAACAAAGAAACAATCACTTGCTGCTTACAACTAAATGCATTGGCAACACGATCCACTTTTTGGGAATTAAAATATCAAGATCATAAGATGCTAGGAACTCGAACCAACATTAAGTTCCCTATGAGAAAATAAACATTTCGAAATTATGATTGGTAAGGAGAGCAAAATCCTTCACCCAAAAGTAATGATGCCAAATACAGAAAGCGAAAACAATAGCCGCGAGCACTAGATCATAGGTGGCATATCTAGTCTCGGTAAGATTTAATGGTTTAGAAACATAAGTGATAGCGCGTTCTCTTTTGTAAGGAAACGACATCCAAACCAATACGATTAGCTTTGGAACAAAAGATAAAGTCTTGGTTCCCTTCGGGAATCCCAAGAATGAGAGTATCGAAAAAAAAGTTCTCTCAAATAATATTCTTCCCCGAAAAACTAAAACTTTCAAAATCACAATTATCTTTATGTAATTATTTTTCTAGAAAAATTTGCTTATTTCAAATCAATTTATCGTGTCAAATTGTCTCATCAAAGTGTTTAGGAGATTCCTATCGAAAACGTTGATCAAGCGCATCGACCAGAATTCTAAAGCACTCAATGGGCAATACAATCACAAAACCATCTTCTATATGATAAACATGTTTCTAAGAACTTTTGAAAATTCTCTTTGTTCGTTTTAAAAATAAAAATCCAATTTATACTTATAAATAACTCTTATGAAAAAGATTTGCAAAAATTTTAGATTGCTAATTCCATCCAAAATTAACAAATACAAAAATGGAATCATCGAGATATTCGTAGAATACTCGATTCATAAAATGAATGAAATGAGCTGGACAAACTTAATGACACAACAAATCATTCACAAGAATTACAACGAGTGCGGAGAGCGGTAAGTGGAATGCTAACTTCCGCAACTCGTAGTCAAATGAAAACCGGTGGTAAAATCGAGCTAAAAACACCTTAACACTAAAACAAAAGATTGCTTGGGTGATAATCCTAAGACAAGACCAGAAATACCAGAAAACTCTCAAACTACAAGAATGAGAGAAACAACACTTTCCTCATCATGAGGGCTTGAAGAATAAAATGATGAGATCAAATTGGAATCAAAATCACAAAGAAAATAGAAATCTGTTTAACAGATTGAAAATGTTGAGGATGAATAGTCCACTCGGGATATAGGATATGACTTCATAATAATTAAGTCAATCCTTTAAAAAATTATCAATTCCGAAGCCTAAGTAACGCATAACATGCAAATTGGCTCGGAAAGAAAAATCACATAAAATAATCTCGACATTAATACAAGCAAATTGAGCATTGCGGATCCACCAATTCGGATTCGCAATTTTCAAAGAAGTAACCATACAAGAAACATCTAAAGATAAATCATCGAAGAGCTTCTTCGATATGGAAAAAAAATGCGAAGCCCCCGTATCGAAGAGAACTCGAATACAATAGTCAAGAAATAAAACAGAACCTTCCCAAACAGATGGAGATGTACCTTTTCTCCGAGAAGAACCTCTAGAAGCATCTGTTATCTTTAGCTTGCCAGATAGAGGGTTATTTAGAACAATAGGACAAGTGAAAATACGATGGTCTTCCTTCTTGCAATAGTGGCAGAAGAGAGGCATAGGGCAAGCTCGAATCATATGATCAGGGGAACCACAATTGAAACACTTCCGAGTGGAAGGTGTTCCAGCAGACTGAGACTGAGAATTAGATTCAACGGGCTTTTTCTTCTTGGAAGGGAAAAATTCCCGCTTATCCAATGGAAACCTCTTCTTGTTAGGGTTCTTGCGAATCTCAACACCATCCCCACAATCACACTCCTTCTCGAAGGCTTCGAGGTGAAGTACCGAATCAACCAACTCCTCAAAAGAAAGCTTAAGTTGGAGCATTAAAGACTTCTTAAGACATTTCTTAAGACCAGATACAAACTTCAGATTCTTCCTATACAAGGTGGTAATGAATTCAAGTCCATACTTAGTTAAGGCCTCGAATGATGCAACATACTCAAAAACGGAAGACTCCCCTTGCTTCAACTTGTAACGTCCTGCCTTTTCGCACACTTTAAAACGACACACGTGCCAATTCAAAGCATACGCAAGGGCGGATCGTTATGGGGTAAATAAGAAAACAGAGAAGAAATAAAACAAAAACAAAATCTCACAGCGGAAGGATAAAATATAATAACAAATATACAGTTCATAAACAGTTTACAAAAGCTTGATTCTTCTTTTACAATAAATATCAGAGTTACACATACCAATACAAGCAATGCAGCGGAATAGAAAGAGTGTGGTGTAATACTATATATAAAATAATACTGATTCTTCGTCTTCGTCCTCCAAAGCTAAAATCTGCTATCCTGAAACGCTCGGACTGACCCGAGCGAATTTGAAAAGACAAAAACACCCGAGTCAGACTAGAATATCTTATGTGAGTTAAATAAACAGAAATAAATATGAGTACAGTAACTCAAGAGATGTTCGGGATTTACATCTCCTAAGGATCCGTTAAACTATTTACTATGTAGTATATTGCGCTATTATAATAGTGTCTATTTATAAAATAAACTTACTTTTTAATAGCGTTAAGGGGTTACCCATATAGCCCTTAACACGTAATAGTCCCAGTAGTCCATCCAATATCATAGTCCCTCCTGATCGGGAAGCCACTAGAGGATACCACACGGGCTACGGGAGAAAACCAAACTCGTACAAGGCGCGATAGGGTAGGTGACACGGCACAACTAGGCAATGCCAGGGTAGATATACCAATTACGCTTCCGGGCCGATGGTAACGCGAAGCCGCAGCAACCGCCCACCTCGAAACAACTCCCCAAATCAAAAAAATAGAAGTGGCCACTGAATCAATCCAAAGTCATAGTATAATATCGAAGAGGAGTGTCCGATCAGAGGAATGACCTCATTAACCCGTCGATCGCTCCTGTTTTAGCCACCTTATGCCAACTCACGGGAGTCGGGTCCACGTATTTACCTTACAGGAATCGTCGCCACCAACCTACTTCATTCTGGAATCTCCACCGCGTACACGGTTAGTCAAAGTGGTTTTCGGTATCGACAGAGAGTATGTCCATATCCGATCCCGGTCTCTTTGCCAACCCATCGTTATTATAACACCGCGGTTATTTAAAAATAGTTTATACTTTTAAACCAGAATATAACCCATTTCAAAACCATAATATTACGATATCATTCCAAAACCCAAAACCATATTTTACCACTTATCCCAAATATAATTCCTTTCCAATAATAAAAGGCTTTAACTTCATAATATCTGAAAATCGAATATTTTCAAAGCATAATATTTTTGGAAATCCATAATTTCAAACCCTAACTTTTAAAACTCAAATGGTTTGGATATTCAACGGTATATGAATTTCAAAGGCTTAACTTTACTGTCACTTTGTAAAGAAATAAGTTATATGGCTTTATGGAAATATTTCTTTATCTAAAGTTAAAACCATAATTTAGATATCACTCTTAAGTTCCAAAACCATTTCAATTTCCATATATATAAATCCATTGGAGTATTAATATTCAAAAACTAAAATTGGAATATATTCTTTCAACAAATTAAATGTTTTATTATTTAGTTTGAATATTCACATAAATCCTTAAACAACTCCAATTTCTAGTAATAAAACATATGTATTTTTCGATTCCAATTATATTAGAATATTTTTCCAATTCAAATTCATATTAGAATATTCATTTCAATTTTTCTTGGGAAAAATCCAATTATAAATATCATATCTTAAATTTCCAAACTTAACATTTAAACATATGATATAAATTTATCCAACTCCATTTTCTAAATTTTCTTCCATTTTACTAAGGGAATTTATACACCTTTTTATTTCAAAATTTCCAACTTTTCATGTACATAAATACGGAAGAAAAATATTTATACAGTATAAAATTTAAGATTATTATAAACCGTATTCCATCCAAACCATAGAAATCACATTAAAATAGTTATATATAGACCACGGTGCCTGTATATAATTTTCTATCCTATGGTCAAGTGATACGGATATTTATCATTTCAATCCGCAATTTAAAAATAAAACTTTGCGGTTTTATCATTTCAAACCACAATCCCGAAAAATGAAATATGCATGATAAATTTGCAATTTTAATGATATGCAATAAACATTCATTCATCAACAACATCCATCATCCAATCGCAACCATCAACCAATTTCAATCAATAACAGTATATATCTATGAACATATACAACAGGTAATAACTGTCAGTTTTTTCCAAATTAAATTTATCAACTATTTATCTAACAGTTTACTCAATAATAATTTACATAACTGTTAACTAGCAGTTCTTATGCAAACAATAATTTCTAACAGCCAATTAATATGCAATCAATCAATTTAAATTAACAGCTAAATTCAAAAATGCAATTCAACAGATATGGATGAAATAACATGCCCAAAAGCTCATAAATAAATTTCTATTCATTTCTAAAATTTATTTAACAAACATAAAAGCTTCTAGTAATCGTGAGTGGGTTAAAACACTCACCTTTTGAATTTAAATCGAATTCAAATCCGATTTAAACCCAAAAATTCGCCCGTCTCAGAATTCGTCCAAACCAGCGTCATCGAGTCCGGAATTAAATTACGATCCTAACAAAAGAAATTTCGTGTGAATTGGATGTCGTATGAGAAAGTTACTCGATTAAACGCTTGGAAAATTTTTAATTTAATTTAAAACAAGAAAACAAAACTCTACTCACCCCTTTACACGTCACCCCATTCTCTTTCTCCCACTCGTTCGGCTACAGTAGTGCCGAAACCCCCCCTGCAACGCACGAAGCCCAGCCGCCACTACCGAACCCTACTCGAAATTTTCGCCGCCTCCTCCCTCATCGCCGTCCAGATCGAGCAACGCCGGCCCCGTGCCCACGTCAAGCCGAGCCTATGGGCTCCACGCGCACGCCCAAAGGCTCCCCAATCGAACCGCCTCCGTCACGCCTTCATCGCCAATTCCAACAAATCCAAGCACCTCTGACATGGAGTAGCCGTATGGATTGAAAGCACTCGGCCTCCTCTACGCGATGGTGCCCCCCGATCGTCACCAAAACGAAGATCCGCCGTTGAAATCAACGTCTACTAACGGATGGCCGAAACTGTTTTGAATTTTACTGGGCAAACGATAGCTCCAAACGAAAAACGGATCACACCAGTAGATTACGAACACTGAGAACTATGACATATATTTTTTTGAGAATTTTCTGAGGTGTTTGAATTTTCACTGAATTTTAGATTGAAGCAGATCCAGATTTGCAACCATTGAAGAGAAAGAGGAGATGAAGAAATATGTACGTATATCCAACTGACAATAGGAAGGAGGCTAGGGTTTATCATGGTATATTTATAGTTAGGGTTAGGTTAGAGCGTATAGGCTAGAAGCGTGAACGTACGCAACAAACTATGGCCCAAAAGCCCGCTATGCCTCCGGAACCGAATCTATTAAATCTATATATCCAGATAGGTATTTAAAAATATTCTGAACGCGATGGAAAAAGTCTCACGTCCAAATTTGATCGTATGAAGAAGTTATGCTAAAAACAAGATTTCCAAATTGATTTCAAATTGATTTTAATAAAATTGATTTCAAGGCGTTTCGCGTCCGTACGATCAAATGACAAGTCCGATCGATACGAAATTTGAAATCCTATAATAATTCACCGATACGGATCCGATGAAACTGGTTTCGTCGAAATCCGAGTCCGTGACAAAAATGGCTATTTTTAATATTTATTGAATAAATTAAATAAATTATAAATCCAGTTTTTATGTTTCAACTTCTAATATTGGCCAAATTTTGTGACTTATATAATTCAGACAATCCCAAATGGTTTACCAAGCCTGGATGTGAATTAAAATCTATCGGTATATAAATTTGCAGCTAAATATCTGCACTTCCTTATTATTTAGAGATTATAAATTTTATTCTAAACCCAATTATTAAATCTTATACCTTTATACTCACATCTTAAACCAAATTAAATAAATAACTTGATTTCCATCTCAACTTACTTTTAATTGCAGTTAACCCTTTTCACCGTAATTAAAATTCCAAATTATAAATAAATTTTTATTCCCATTCCCTTAATTTTCTTAACTATTTATTTATTCAAATTTTCAATATTCAACATAAATAGTTTGGTTAAGTTCATTTATTTACCTTCTTCCTATGATTCACAGTTATGGATGTCAATATGATGAAGTTTACATTAGTTAAGATTTCACTCAATTGTTCTCTAAGTCAAATGTTTACAGCTTTCATTTAACTTTAATAACGTACAAATTTACGTTAAATTCCATTTTTAAATGAAGTAATTACCATTCGTTGAATCAAATACTCAATTCATAAATAAAGTCTTGTTTTCAAAAAGTTATATCACAAATGGTCAACTAAAATTTGAATAAGCTTTACTAAATTCTATGGTATTAAATGTTGCAATAAATCCAAATTGCCATGTCTTAAATCCAAATTACTAATTAAGTCTTGATTCCTTTATTATTCCTTTGGTTTTCAACTAAGTTTTTATGATGAATGTGAATTCAAATGAACAATGGAAACCCATTCCCATTTGATTTCACTATTCCATTAAATATCTTCATATTCCAGCTAAATCAACTAACGTATGAATTAGCTATTTCAATCTTCATTAAATTGCGGTTTTTATACAATAGAAATTAAATCCCATTAACATATAAATAAAGGTTGATATCCATCTATTTACATTATATCACACTTGTGCTTCTATTTAGCTTTGTATAAATGTATGAATGCGGAGTCTTGCCTATTAACGTATTAAATAAGCCTTAAAATCAATTAATGCCCCTCCTTAGTTTAACCTCTTTTTATCCGTATTTATTTTTTAGAGTAACCCTTGGATTAAATTCCCAAATCACCAATTCAATTAATTATACCTTTCAATCCAAATGTAAATCTTCCACCTTTGAATTCTTATATTAAATGAATTTTATTCTAGGCAATAATTTTTTACAAATGTTTACTGATTCCACATTTATAGGTTTCTTAAATTTTACTCCATCTAAATGTGACACATTTTTATTTCATTCAAACCAATATATATATTCATTCCTATTCAATATATATATTCATTCCTATTCCTTTCATTTGGTTACTGCATTGAAATCTATTTATTAGCTAATACTACGTTACTATCATTAATTAAATTTTGGATTATATTCCAATTCCTATAACTAGGCCTTAAGTCACCATTTTACATAGTTTTAATTTAGCGTTTATTTAAATCTTCGTTTATCGTTTAGAATTTCTACTAAATTGAAATGCACAACTTATGAACTTTAACCAATTTAGTCCACCTAATAAATTTTTCAAATGTTTGTGTGTATGTAATCCAATTCAGTTATTGTTACATTAATACCATTAAACCAACAAATTAAGACTTATAACTACAACACAACTTTCAGTTATTTTCAAATCTATGTCATATAACCTTTTAAATCTCTACCTGTAATTACAGTTTCTATCTAACTCCTACATTCATCCTTTTAAAATCCTAAGACTTTAATTTTATACTGGATTAAATTAGCAACATATAAATTAAATTTATAAAAAAAAAAATCATAAATTTATCAGGTCGTTACAATCTCCCCCACTCAAAACTTTTCGTCCCCGAAAAGGAAAGAAGGGAGGAGGAAGAATAAACAGTACTTTTTATTTCAATTTTTAATTTATAAACAATATTTTCCTGGATTAATCCTCCTAAATGAAATATTCCTGTTTTAAAATCATTATATCCTTTAATACTTGAGTTATTAAAGTTGGAAAAATATTTTAACAAAATTCTAAGTCCAAAATTTTCGAAAATTTTTGGCAGAGTCTCCTTTGTACGGAGGGACTCTGGAGAAAATATAATATCCAAATATACAAGTATATTACATATATAATCAAAATATTATATCCCAACACGGGAAAAATATATAAAATATCGCTTTAAACGTAATCCGAAAACGTACCTATTGTCGGGCAATATACGCTTTATTATTTTGGAACCAACAGCAGTAGCAGTTGCTTCCAACACCTGTACTTACTAATAAAATCTAAAAGGTTAAATATTTATTTTAAATGAACTATTCAAGTGGATTCAATCATTCATACTCAATCAAATGCAACAACCATACATTTTAACAAACAGCACAACCACATACAACAACCCATCATTTAAATCAAACGACAATTAGTTGTTCGGGTTCAGATTCTGAAGTTGTACGAATGAAGAATAACTATCAAGTGCATCCGTTGCTCAACAGCCTAAGATGGAACAAAGATAGATTATTTGTAAATCTAACAACTCCATAATTCCTTACCCAACAACATACATCAACCAACAATTCAACCCAACACCAAAATAGCTGATCATACATTCATTTCATAATTCAGTGTTTTGATTTTCTTCCCTTTATTTATGGAGGAATTCCTTTATTTCTTACAAGTTTTATTTTCCAATTATCACCAAATTCATTATATTTGTATTTCCTTTTTATTACTTAAGTTTTCTTTTTATCACTTAAGTTTATAAAATAAATTCTCATTAATAACAACAAATATTTTGAATCTCTTCACCTGTAAGATTTCTTTTAAACTTTAAATCTACTAACATTCATTCTTATAAGTGGAAGTTTTTATTTATCTATTAGCTATGGATTTCAGTCATTTCAATTTTTCCTACTTTCTATTATATTAGAATAGGGGAGATCAAAACATACTTAAGTAGACAATCTTACAACATGTCACCTATTAATAATACTTAACTTTATTTCAATAGAATTTTGATTATCACTTAAGTTTTATACCATTTAATTCTTATTTATAACGGTAATTTATCGAATACTTCATTATTTCTAAAATTCCTACTTGTAAAATATTCAATTCTAGTTTCTTATTTAACATTTCAACTTTTATATACGGTAAGTTATCTATGTTAAAGAAATTGCAATTGAACTTATACAAGTTTAATTCTCAATTCTTTTAATTAAATTTAATGTTTATTCATATTACCCTTTATCTCATATGTATGCAAATTCCTCTTTATAGCTTTGCAGTTATTCTCTTATTTCAATTATAGGTTTCAATTCATTCATTACTTAACTTTTATTTCACTAACAAATTTTAAACAATTAATTAACGGAAAAATTTAGAATTAAATACCGGGTTAAATTTCAATTTGTTTCAAAATAATAGGTAAATAAGTTCTTACATCTCAATATCTCTAATTATAGTTAGAGCAATAAAAGAAAAAAAAATTTTAAAAAAAATTTTAAAAAAAATTTCAAAATAAATCTGCAGTAGAATTTACTACAGTGGCCTTTCCCTTCGAACTCGAAAAATGAAAGTCGATGATGCGGCCGTCATCACCGAATTAATTTTCCAGCGACAGAGAGGAAAGTACAGAATTTAAATTTTTCCAAAATCTCCTTTAAAACAATTCTTCCAATTTATACGAAATATTTATATAAGAAAATACTTATAAACCAAATCAATAAATTTCACAAATTCTTTGAAAGCAGATTTGGAAAAATCCCGGACTTAAGTTCTAAAATCTCCAATTTGATTTATCATAATTTCAACTTAGCTTCAGTTATTATAGATATTTTTATTTTCTAACACCCAATCTATAGCAACCAAATATATATATATCTTTATAAAACTATTTTTATATATAGAAAATATAATAGGCAAAATTATTTCATTCACCTATATTAAAAACAAATATTATGTCGGTCTGTCCTATTAAGTGTTTAGAAATCCCTATTGATGACATAGCGTCCCATGCATCAACCAGAATTTATAAATACAAAGCGGAACAGATTAACACAATATAAAAATCTTTTTATAACACTAACAAGTACGCTCTCTCATATATATACGCCCAGTGACTCCCATAGGATATTACTACCCTATTAACAAAGAGTCAAACCCCACAAAGCCAAGGTTTATCGCTAAACCAAAGCTCTGATACCAACTGTAACGTCCTGCCTTTTCGCACACTTTAAAACGACACACGTGCCAATTCAAAGCATACGCAAGGGCGGATCGTTATGGGGTAAATAAGAAAACAGAGAAGAAATAAAACAAAAACAAAATCTCACAGCGGAAGGATAAAATATAATAACAAATATACAGTTCATAAACAGTTTACAAAAGCTTGATTCTTCTTTTACAATAAATATCAGAGTTACACATACCAATACAAGCAATGCAGCGGAATAGAAAGAGTGTGGTGTAATACTATATATAAAATAATACTGATTCTTCGTCTTCGTCCTCCAAAGCTAAAATCTGCTATCCTGAAACGCTCGGACTGACCCGAGCGAATTTGAAAAGACAAAAACACCCGAGTCAGACTAGAATATCTTATGTGAGTTAAATAAACAGAAATAAATATGAGTACAGTAACTCAAGAGATGTTCGGGATTTACATCTCCTAAGGATCCGTTAAACTATTTACTATGTAGTATATTGCGCTATTATAATAGTGTCTATTTATAAAATAAACTTACTTTTTAATAGCGTTAAGGGGTTACCCATATAGCCCTTAACACGTAATAGTCCCAGTAGTCCATCCAATATCATAGTCCCTCCTGATCGGGAAGCCACTAGAGGATACCACACGGGCTACGGGAGAAAACCAAACTCGTACAAGGCGCGATAGGGTAGGTGACACGGCACAACTAGGCAATGCCAGGGTAGATATACCAATTACGCTTCCGGGCCGATGGTAACGCGAAGCCGCAGCAACCGCCCACCTCGAAACAACTCCCCAAATCAAAAAAATAGAAGTGGCCACTGAATCAATCCAAAGTCATAGTATAATATCGAAGAGGAGTGTCCGATCAGAGGAATGACCTCATTAACCCGTCGATCGCTCCTGTTTTAGCCACCTTATGCCAACTCACGGGAGTCGGGTCCACGTATTTACCTTACAGGAATCGTCGCCACCAACCTACTTCATTCTGGAATCTCCACCGCGTACACGGTTAGTCAAAGTGGTTTTCGGTATCGACAGAGAGTATGTCCATATCCGATCCCGGTCTCTTTGCCAACCCATCGTTATTATAACACCGCGGTTATTTAAAAATAGTTTATACTTTTAAACCAGAATATAACCCATTTCAAAACCATAATATTACGATATCATTCCAAAACCCAAAACCATATTTTACCACTTATCCCAAATATAATTCCTTTCCAATAATAAAAGGCTTTAACTTCATAATATCTGAAAATCGAATATTTTCAAAGCATAATATTTTTGGAAATCCATAATTTCAAACCCTAACTTTTAAAACTCAAATGGTTTGGATATTCAACGGTATATGAATTTCAAAGGCTTAACTTTACTGTCACTTTGTAAAGAAATAAGTTATATGGCTTTATGGAAATATTTCTTTATCTAAAGTTAAAACCATAATTTAGATATCACTCTTAAGTTCCAAAACCATTTCAATTTCCATATATATAAATCCATTGGAGTATTAATATTCAAAAACTAAAATTGGAATATATTCTTTCAACAAATTAAATGTTTTATTATTTAGTTTGAATATTCACATAAATCCTTAAACAACTCCAATTTCTAGTAATAAAACATATGTATTTTTCGATTCCAATTATATTAGAATATTTTTCCAATTCAAATTCATATTAGAATATTCATTTCAATTTTTCTTGGGAAAAATCCAATTATAAATATCATATCTTAAATTTCCAAACTTAACATTTAAACATATGATATAAATTTATCCAACTCCATTTTCTAAATTTTCTTCCATTTTACTAAGGGAATTTATACACCTTTTTATTTCAAAATTTCCAACTTTTCATGTACATAAATACGGAAGAAAAATATTTATACAGTATAAAATTTAAGATTATTATAAACCGTATTCCATCCAAACCATAGAAATCACATTAAAATAGTTATATATAGACCACGGTGCCTGTATATAATTTTCTATCCTATGGTCAAGTGATACGGATATTTATCATTTCAATCCGCAATTTAAAAATAAAACTTTGCGGTTTTATCATTTCAAACCACAATCCCGAAAAATGAAATATGCATGATAAATTTGCAATTTTAATGATATGCAATAAACATTCATTCATCAACAACATCCATCATCCAATCGCAACCATCAACCAATTTCAATCAATAACAGTATATATCTATGAACATATACAACAGGTAATAACTGTCAGTTTTTTCCAAATTAAATTTATCAACTATTTATCTAACAGTTTACTCAATAATAATTTACATAACTGTTAACTAGCAGTTCTTATGCAAACAATAATTTCTAACAGCCAATTAATATGCAATCAATCAATTTAAATTAACAGCTAAATTCAAAAATGCAATTCAACAGATATGGATGAAATAACATGCCCAAAAGCTCATAAATAAATTTCTATTCATTTCTAAAATTTATTTAACAAACATAAAAGCTTCTAGTAATCGTGAGTGGGTTAAAACACTCACCTTTTGAATTTAAATCGAATTCAAATCCGATTTAAACCCAAAAATTCGCCCGTCTCAGAATTCGTCCAAACCAGCGTCATCGAGTCCGGAATTAAATTACGATCCTAACAAAAGAAATTTCGTGTGAATTGGATGTCGTATGAGAAAGTTACTCGATTAAACGCTTGGAAAATTTTTAATTTAATTTAAAACAAGAAAACAAAACTCTACTCACCCCTTTACACGTCACCCCATTCTCTTTCTCCCACTCGTTCGGCTACAGTAGTGCCGAAACCCCCCCTGCAACGCACGAAGCCCAGCCGCCACTACCGAACCCTACTCGAAATTTTCGCCGCCTCCTCCCTCATCGCCGTCCAGATCGAGCAACGCCGGCCCCGTGCCCACGTCAAGCCGAGCCTATGGGCTCCACGCGCACGCCCAAAGGCTCCCCAATCGAACCGCCTCCGTCACGCCTTCATCGCCAATTCCAACAAATCCAAGCACCTCTGACATGGAGTAGCCGTATGGATTGAAAGCACTCGGCCTCCTCTACGCGATGGTGCCCCCCGATCGTCACCAAAACGAAGATCCGCCGTTGAAATCAACGTCTACTAACGGATGGCCGAAACTGTTTTGAATTTTACTGGGCAAACGATAGCTCCAAACGAAAAACGGATCACACCAGTAGATTACGAACACTGAGAACTATGACATATATTTTTTTGAGAATTTTCTGAGGTGTTTGAATTTTCACTGAATTTTAGATTGAAGCAGATCCAGATTTGCAACCATTGAAGAGAAAGAGGAGATGAAGAAATATGTACGTATATCCAACTGACAATAGGAAGGAGGCTAGGGTTTATCATGGTATATTTATAGTTAGGGTTAGGTTAGAGCGTATAGGCTAGAAGCGTGAACGTACGCAACAAACTATGGCCCAAAAGCCCGCTATGCCTCCGGAACCGAATCTATTAAATCTATATATCCAGATAGGTATTTAAAAATATTCTGAACGCGATGGAAAAAGTCTCACGTCCAAATTTGATCGTATGAAGAAGTTATGCTAAAAACAAGATTTCCAAATTGATTTCAAATTGATTTTAATAAAATTGATTTCAAGGCGTTTCGCGTCCGTACGATCAAATGACAAGTCCGATCGATACGAAATTTGAAATCCTATAATAATTCACCGATACGGATCCGATGAAACTGGTTTCGTCGAAATCCGAGTCCGTGACAAAAATGGCTATTTTTAATATTTATTGAATAAATTAAATAAATTATAAATCCAGTTTTTATGTTTCAACTTCTAATATTGGCCAAATTTTGTGACTTATATAATTCAGACAATCCCAAATGGTTTACCAAGCCTGGATGTGAATTAAAATCTATCGGTATATAAATTTGCAGCTAAATATCTGCACTTCCTTATTATTTAGAGATTATAAATTTTATTCTAAACCCAATTATTAAATCTTATACCTTTATACTCACATCTTAAACCAAATTAAATAAATAACTTGATTTCCATCTCAACTTACTTTTAATTGCAGTTAACCCTTTTCACCGTAATTAAAATTCCAAATTATAAATAAATTTTTATTCCCATTCCCTTAATTTTCTTAACTATTTATTTATTCAAATTTTCAATATTCAACATAAATAGTTTGGTTAAGTTCATTTATTTACCTTCTTCCTATGATTCACAGTTATGGATGTCAATATGATGAAGTTTACATTAGTTAAGATTTCACTCAATTGTTCTCTAAGTCAAATGTTTACAGCTTTCATTTAACTTTAATAACGTACAAATTTACGTTAAATTCCATTTTTAAATGAAGTAATTACCATTCGTTGAATCAAATACTCAATTCATAAATAAAGTCTTGTTTTCAAAAAGTTATATCACAAATGGTCAACTAAAATTTGAATAAGCTTTACTAAATTCTATGGTATTAAATGTTGCAATAAATCCAAATTGCCATGTCTTAAATCCAAATTACTAATTAAGTCTTGATTCCTTTATTATTCCTTTGGTTTTCAACTAAGTTTTTATGATGAATGTGAATTCAAATGAACAATGGAAACCCATTCCCATTTGATTTCACTATTCCATTAAATATCTTCATATTCCAGCTAAATCAACTAACGTATGAATTAGCTATTTCAATCTTCATTAAATTGCGGTTTTTATACAATAGAAATTAAATCCCATTAACATATAAATAAAGGTTGATATCCATCTATTTACATTATATCACACTTGTGCTTCTATTTAGCTTTGTATAAATGTATGAATGCGGAGTCTTGCCTATTAACGTATTAAATAAGCCTTAAAATCAATTAATGCCCCTCCTTAGTTTAACCTCTTTTTATCCGTATTTATTTTTTAGAGTAACCCTTGGATTAAATTCCCAAATCACCAATTCAATTAATTATACCTTTCAATCCAAATGTAAATCTTCCACCTTTGAATTCTTATATTAAATGAATTTTATTCTAGGCAATAATTTTTTACAAATGTTTACTGATTCCACATTTATAGGTTTCTTAAATTTTACTCCATCTAAATGTGACACATTTTTATTTCATTCAAACCAATATATATATTCATTCCTATTCAATATATATATTCATTCCTATTCCTTTCATTTGGTTACTGCATTGAAATCTATTTATTAGCTAATACTACGTTACTATCATTAATTAAATTTTGGATTATATTCCAATTCCTATAACTAGGCCTTAAGTCACCATTTTACATAGTTTTAATTTAGCGTTTATTTAAATCTTCGTTTATCGTTTAGAATTTCTACTAAATTGAAATGCACAACTTATGAACTTTAACCAATTTAGTCCACCTAATAAATTTTTCAAATGTTTGTGTGTATGTAATCCAATTCAGTTATTGTTACATTAATACCATTAAACCAACAAATTAAGACTTATAACTACAACACAACTTTCAGTTATTTTCAAATCTATGTCATATAACCTTTTAAATCTCTACCTGTAATTACAGTTTCTATCTAACTCCTACATTCATCCTTTTAAAATCCTAAGACTTTAATTTTATACTGGATTAAATTAGCAACATATAAATTAAATTTATAAAAAAAAAAATCATAAATTTATCAGGTCGTTACACAACTCAAGGAAGCGACGGGTCAATAAAACTTTCTCAGATTCAGGAACGAACTTGAGTTCAAATCGTTCCCGAAACTGAGTCCAAGAAAGAGCAGACTCATCAAATTCAGCTAAAAGAAGCTCGTACCAGTCAAGGGCACGCTTTTGCAATAAACTAGAAGTTACAAGAACCCTATCATGATCAGAAAGATCCATGCGAGAGAGAACATGCTCGTACATGCGAACCCAAGCTTGGACCTCAAGAACAATCTCGGAGCCTTTAAATGGCTTCCCTCCAAGATGAGAAAAATCACTGCACAAACGTGCGAAGGTGGACTTGCATGGAGGAGATGTTCGAGTAGGAGCTGGAGGCTGTGTGCTCCTATGCCACTCTAAAAACTGATTGGCAGACATATAAACGCCGTCCGGATGTGAGCCACTGGATTGCCCAACATCCGAGCATCGCCCTCCATCTGTTCCAGCCATAAGCTGAAAGTTAAGATAAGGTAAAGATTATTCGCAAGGTAGGTAATTCAATATTGAATACTACGGAATTTAAATGCATTCCTAGGCATATTCTCAAATCCTATCTAACCCTTGATGGTAGAAGGAATAGAGAGACACGATGATTCAAAGATTTGTACCACTTATCACACTCTGATGTATCGTAATATGTGCTCTATTCTGTGTTTATCATATTTTGTTCTGAACCTCGCTCTGATACCAAGCTGTGATGCCCCACCTCTATACCCACGCTTGTAAAGAATATTAATAGATAATACCGTCTGCTAACACGGAGAATAAGGCTGTTTAGGAGCGACCAACTGTAGCCTTGCTTTAATTATCTATTGAATACATCGACAATTGCCTTACCAAGCAGATCGACATATCCAATGAATACTTAAAACAAAACCATAGGTGGCTAGAGGATCTATCAGAACAGAATATAACAACTCAAATGCAATATACATCACAGACTAGTAAACCATCATATACACATACAGTGATACATAGTAGAGTATACAAAATAATACATGTCAAGTGGTATAGAAAACCACAATATACAAACGAGTTCATAAGAATACATATCAGAGTTACAACAAAATAGGACTACACAAAAAGCTATGACAAAAAGAAGCTAGCGGAGTAGTCCATGCGGAAGCAAAATAGGCTAAGTCCAAAGGCACCAAACCTGAAACATCTCGGTCTGACCCGAGTAATTAATACACGGGTCAGTCTAACTAAACAAATCAGTTAGATAAACTGAACAACAATAAACCTGCAAAGTTACAAAGCATAACAAATATCTCTAAAAGAGATAACACAATCATCTAACAAAACATGAACATATCAAGACAAGCCTCGTATCATTGGCAACATAGATAAACAAAGGATACAAATATCCCAAAGCAAGCCAAAAAGACAAATAACAAATACCCATAAGGTATACAAGTTCCACAAGGTAATCGTTATACATCATGCGGCTCAAAAAGACCAACACCGATGGGCGATACCAAGGGAATATAATATCAATGAAACATATGATTGCTCGAGCTCAGTACTGTATAAACAAGGATCCATGAGCCCAAAGACTCCAAACCCAATATCACCCACGCAGCTCATAACGACCAACATAGAAAGCGATACTATAGGGTGACAAACCCGAAGGCACAAACCCAATATCACCCATGCGGCTCATAAAGACCAACATCGGAAGCGATACTATAGGGCGACAAGCCGTAGTGGTGAAGGTCGAAGACCCAGTACTGGACACCACTAACTGGCGGAATGTGTCACAACTCTCAAAAAGGAATCCGAAAAGTGTTAACGTGCATCCCATAACCACTCGTTCGCACTAAACGGTTTACTATCCGTCAGTCACTTTCACACTCAAAGCAGTACAAAGTTGACCTCATATCAACGATAAACCGAACCCGAAGGTCAAAACGATCAATTGAATAGGTCAGGGATTAATCGGAAAGATAAACGCACAGATTCATGGTCCGTGTTTTGCCCAACGATTTAATCACCCTTCCACTTCGCTCGAAGTGCGAAATTGTGCGTGTGTTTAAATAGAATTTATAAATTGGAGAAACGAGCTTTTAATATGATTAGAAAGATTATTTTATAAAAACCCTTGGATGAGGTCAAAAATAAGTTATCAAAGTCAAAGAGGCAATAACAACCACTAAGAACCAACATGAATCGATAAAATTCGGAAAAACAATCAAAACGGGCATAAATAGGCAAAACAGGGAAACAGGAGCAGGTCAGCCGACTGAAATCCCTGTTCAGTCGACTGAAAATTGTCTAGAAAAATTTTGGGCTTCAGCTCGGTCGACTGAACAGATAATCCAGTCGACTGAACCCAATTTCCTGCATTTCCTACTTATAACAAATGAAGTGAAACTCTCCCAACTTTCAACCGGACGAGCACGGACGCTAGGGGTTTACGCCTAGCGGCTACCCGGCCCTATAAGAACTTCGATTCATCATCAAAACATGATCAAAACATCAAAGTTGGGATCTCTAAAGAATTGAACCCAAAACACTAAAAATTTGGGTATTCACTAATTCAATCCAAACTAAAAGCAAGTGCATTGAACAAGTGCTAGGAATTCATACCCAACATCAATGAAATCAAGAGAAGTAGATGTGAGTTCAAAACTCACCTTCTAATTCAAAAACAAAGAAGAAGGAGTTCAATCTAAGAATAATACAAGTATTTTCCTAAATTAGGTTTAGGAAATTTCTGAGATTGAAGAGAGAAAGAGATAGAGAAGATGAAGAGGAGCTTACCAATGGCTTCTCTATGATTTTGGAGCAAGAATTTGGAGTCTACAATTGGAATTAGGGCTTGCAATTTATATTTCCTCTTCCCTTCCACCATTTCAGTTTTTGCTTGAGAAATGAAATGAAATGGAGATGAATGAAGAGAAGGGGTTGGGTTAGGGTATTAGTTAAACTAGTGGGCTGAACCCAAACCCAAAACCCAATAGAAGAAAGGGTCAAAATTTCACAAACTCCAAACATATCAAAGATTATACTCAAAAAGATCGCAAACGCCATTTTGGAACCAAAGGAGGTAGTTTCGAGTTCCAATTCGGCCATTTGCAGAAAGTAGCTTTTCGGACCGAAAATCCGACTAACGACGTTATATTTAAATTAAACATTTAAATATCAAATCGTTAAATATGCGGGTTGTTACATATGGGATGCAGGAAATTTTACAAATGGGTTTTGAAAAGTTTTAAAGTATTAAAGATAATTGAACTGCAAATGAAATTTTCAAATAAATATTTCAAATAAAATTTATATAGTTTTAAAATTTATTGTCTATCTTGTCTTTCAATCTACTTTTATTTCTGGCTGTTCAATTCTCCTACCTCCTTCCTTTTCGGGGACGAAAAGTTTTGAGCAGGGGAGAGTTTAACGACCCATAAAAGTTTAATAATTTTAATTGATTTTATTTACATATTTAATGGAATTTTTGGTGAAATTTTAATAATAATATTTTGAAATAAAAATTTAATATTTGGATTACGTATAATTAAATATGGTAAATGGTAAATTTTCAATTAATTTTGTGAAAGTTTATTTATTATGTAATTTTATTAAAATCAAATCAGTTAATAATTGTTGATAATAAAATATTTTCCAAACCTTAATATTTTTACATAGAAAAATTATAAATCTTATTCTGAGTGTGATGTCATCTTTCGTTTTTCAAAATTTGGACTTCTCTAGCTCCGTCGATCTTATTTTCTAATTTTTAGCTGCATTTTTTCCGCTAGCAGAAACTTCGAATTTTTATAATGAAGTCGTACCACTGATATTTGTATGCCGTTCTGATCGTCTCGTCGTACTGATCTATGCGGTACATTCGTTTCTGTGTTTTGAGGTATGTGACAAATATGATTAACTGTCGTCATATCAGCACCTTTAATTTTGACCGTTGACTTTCCTTTGGTTTCAAATATTGAAGCGTGCTGCGCACGCTATTATTAATTGCTTTGAATTTCGCAGCTATTATCAATCCATCGTTTCAATTTATTATATGGTCCGTTACTCTGCCTTTTCAAAATTTCAACGTGCAGCTGGTGGCATTAAAAAGTTGCCTTAATTATCCACTGAATTATCGTGACCATCCCACTACTCTATATTTAATTCTGTACGTTTTATCTTTGCTTAAATTTCTCTTTCCATTCCTTTTTCCATTTTAATATCCTTGCCTTTCCAAACTCATTACGTACTGTCCAAACAAACAAAAATTTATTGCTTTAATTATTCAGCTCAATCTGAGGGACCGTTACTATTCAAATCACTTTATATTTATGGTATACGTTTCTTATCTTTATTTGCAAACGGTTCTTTTTTTTGCCTTAATTACTTTGCTGAATCAATGGACAACTGTTCCTATTAAAATTTTCTTTTGATCGGATCCGTGGCGTACATTACTTTGAAATAAAGTTTTAGATATCATAGCATCTGTCACTTCCATTTTCCACTTTGGATCATTTATTTACCTATTCCTTTTCTGTACTTACACGTTATCAAAAAATAAAGTATATATTTATAATCAAGCTTTCATCATCCCAGATCCAATTCATGTTGTAGAAAACTTTTGCATCCTCTTCCCCTGTTTCAACCCGAAGGACATGCAAACCATCCTTCTTCCCTGATGCCAACTCCAACCATTTTTTCCTCCTCCTCTTCTTCTAGTGCAGCAGGTGAGTAGTATATAAGTTAGAACTATGTATATATATATATTTACTGTTTATAGTTAATACAAGGCATATCTATATGAAAGTATTATATAATTTTCTATGTTCAAAGATATATTTTCTTTGTATGTTTTAAACTGATTTTTGTTTGTATATATATTTCATATGGGACAGAATATATATGTACATGTTTTGTATTATAATAGTATATAAGTTGATATTATATGTTGTTTTAAGCATTATATAGATTACTGTATTTCATTTGCAGTAATATATATAGGGATAAAGTACTGTTTATTTGAGATTCAATTGTTTATATCCTACTTACTTACTAATTTTAATAGTATACGTATGATTTTATATTATTCATTTATGCATAAGTTTACAACTGTGTATATGTGTAATTATATACTTTAGCCATAAAATTTCTAAGTATATATACATTGGTTTGTAGTGATTTATAGTACTGATTCTTATAAAATATATACGTACGTGGTTTACAAAGTCTTGGGATTTAACAATTCTGTTACATATGTTATATTGTTTTATATAAAATAATAAAACTGCTATGTTAGCGTTTGTAGCTTTCTTTGTCTTGGGATTTACAGTAATATATATAGTAATATATCAACAAAAATTTATTGCCTTAATTATTCAAGTCAATCTAAGGGACCGTTACTATTCAAATCACTTTATATTTATGGTATACGTTTCTTATCTTTATTTGGCAACGGTTTTTTTTTTTCAACTGTTTATAATTAATACAAGGCATATCTATATGAAAGTATTATATAATTTTCTATGTTCAAAGATATATTTTCTTTGTATGTTTTAAACTGATTTTTGTTTGTATATATATATTTCTTGTGGGAGAGAGAATATATATGTACATGTTTTGTATTATAATAGTATATAAGTTGATATTATATGTTGTTTTAAGTATTATATAGATTACTATATTTCATTTACAGTAATATATATTAGCATAAAGTACTGTTTATTTGAGATTCAATTGTTTATATCCTACTTACGTACAAATTTTAATAGTATACGTATGATTTTATATTATTCGTTTATGCATAAGTTTACAACTGTGTATACGTGTAATTATATACTTTAGCCATAAAATTTCTAAGTATATATACATTGGTTTATAGTGATTTATAGTATTGATTCTTATAAAATATATACGTACGTGGTTTACAAAGTCTTGGGATTTAACAGTTCTGTTACGTATGTTATATTGTTTTACATAAAATAATAAAACTGTTATGTTAGCGTTTGTAGCTTTCTTTGTTACAGTAATATATAAAGTTATTTTGAAAAGTGGTCTCATCATTTTTCTTTAAACTTGTATATGTTTATGTATATTTCAATATAAAAGTTACAGCATTTATTTCAAATTTTATTATATTTGATTTTAATACATGTGTTTAATACAAAGCAATGATTTTTGTTACATACGTAATTTGTTTTGATATTTGACTTAAAAAGAAGTATTAATTTAATAATAAAATAATAATGTTATATTTTCAATTTAAGTCAATCTGATTTGGATTTGTTCTCGTAAATTTCTGTTGTCCGCTCTATCCATCGAATTCGTGCCTATCTAGTATTGCTTTGAAATTCGTTGCTCGGTTTCTTGTCAGATTTCTCTAGCCTCGAAAGGTGAGAAATCACTCACGATTAACGTTCTTTTATTCATTCAATTGAAACGACGGTTGAAATATGCTGCTGTAGTTATATAATTTGTTATATTTATGCCACTATCTGTAATTGTTCACCTGTGGGATATGACACCATATCCTATTGTTTATATTTTATTATTGATGATATCTGCCTGTCATTATTTTATTATTTGCTATCGCTCTGCAAGTTCCATGTTAGTTTAGTATTTCACTATGGGTTGAAATGATACATATTCGAACGGACTTTACAATAGGAGAAATTCGTTATAGGTTAAAATGATAAATCCAAGCGATTTTCATTTAACTGAATTTGGGATTACGGGTTGAAATGATATCCACCTGTATATATTTAGTGTACGGATTGAAATGATAAATATCCGTAGCAGTTGACTATATGATAGGAAATATATACAGACACCGTTGGTCCATATGAATATTTCGAAAATAATTTCTATGATTTTTGGAAAGAAATATATGGTTAAATAAATATTGATTCTTAAGATTTTACTTAATGGAAATTTTATATATTGATTTAGTAGTTATATTTTATATAAATTAGATGGATTTAATACATATATATGGTTAAGTATTTTTGTAAATCTATATTTCAATAGATTTTCTTGTAATAAATTGAATATGTAAGGTTGGGAAGATAAATTTGGGTTTATTGGAAATGGTATTTAAATAAGGATTTTATTTAATTAAATCAATTTGGAATTATTGAATGGGAAATTTAAAAGGTATGATTTTATAACTGGATTTTTGATTTAAGTGATTCAATGAATATTTCACGTTAAATAAATTAAAGGAAATATTTAGTAAAATGTAATTTAAGATTACTTAAATGACATTGAATATGATGAGGGAATATTTCAAGACTAAATAATAATGGGGTTAAATTGAGATCTATATGAAACGGTTAATTTAACTTTGAAATGTAGAATATCAAAGCTTTGAACTATACTGGAATTTAATTGGTTTATTTGTGATTCAGATTTGTATTTAAAATCAATATAATTTGAATTTACTATTTAGAAAACTGAATTGAATAAGAATTTAGTTTGAAACATTTAATATTTAAAGTTTTGAAATATATTGAAATGTAAAATGGTATTCTGTGATTTCAAATTCGGATTTGAGATCGATAAAATATGAAATGGTTATTTAGGAATTGAGTTGAATTCTTATTGATAAATTTGGATTGGACTAAATTTGAATTTTGAATTTGAGTAGATTTAAATCGTAACTTTGAAATGGTAAAATTGGAAATAAATATATTTAAAATGACATAATGTTTGGTTTTGAAGTATAAATAAATTTGAAATGACCATGGTGTTATAGTGTATATTTCTACATTGCAGATAGCTCTACGGATCTTTAGAGGATGGTTATCCCAAACATCCTTTAAGTTACTTGTATTTCAGTTGATATTTCACTTGAGTGGGATTTATAGATATAAGAATGTTAATCCTGACTCGAGTGTTTTGTGTTTTGCTTTACGCTCGGGTCAGACTGTGTAATACAGCATTAGAGACTCACCTTTGGAGTTTGGAGCTTCATTTGGAGATCCAACTATCGATTCAGCTTGCAGTTTTTCCAGTTGATTGGTTCAAAGGAGTCATCGATTCGTACTAAAGACTTCACTGCATCTGGGATATTCTGATGTATTTTATTCTAAACTCTGATGTATATAGTAGCTTCATGAACTACTATTCTTTATCTATTCCGCTGCATTTTTATTACTCTGTGTCTGTGGTCTGTGATTATTTAGTTATTGTTTATGCTGAGTTTGCCAAATTTAAATTAATAATTCGATATTTTGTGCAATTCAAGTCAGACATGTATGGTTTTATTGTTGATTTGAATGGTCCAAAATAGCAGGTCGTTACATAATCGAGGGGCGCGGAGTGCCTACAGTTACATGGACTTTTACTGCGATGACAACGTAACCCAGGATGTAACTGCGACCATGGATGGGGGTGATGATTTCCAGAGTATTCTCACGAAAGATATTTCCTCTATTTTCAAAAATATTTTATATATTTTCAGTAAAATTATTTTCGAAGTATTTTCACTGGGTATTGAAAACGGGTTTGCCAAGTACTTATAGATTTTCAGTCTTATGCCTGATCAACGTATGACCGAATTTCTGAGAGAACAAGGATGGACTGGTTAAAACATCGAGTTATAAAAGTATTTTTATAAAAACTATTTTGGTAATATTATATAGATTTTTAAGAAGTATTTTAAAAATGATCAAAAAGTGATTTAACTGACATTAAGTATTAATAAATTCTGGATTCGTTCCTTTTCGAGGACGAAAAGATTCAAAGGGGGAGGAATGTGATAAACCGGATTTTTGAATATCTGTTAATTTGATAGCTAACTAATTTTAAACTATTGAGATACTGATTTCATTTGATCAAAAAAAAGAAATTTGATAAATAAGGATATCTGGATGTATATAGATGAATTGAACTATATTAAATACTAAATTTTAGATATCTGAATAAATATTTAATTGATAATCTCCTAATATAATTATTGAAGTCTGATAATATTAATTTAATAATCTTCTTTATAATTATTTAATTGGGCAAATTTTATCTTTTCTAAATTAATAAGAATGATTTTCTAATCATAATATATAACATATAGGTGTATATATATTGAATTGGAAGTTACGTTTTTAATAATTTTCAAGAGGTATTTGAAGTTGAATTCTATATTTTTTAACACTTAGAATAGTATATATATTTATTTATTTTTAAAGTATTATAGCTTAAAGATTTAAAAAAAGATTTAATGAAGGATCATAATTTTTCTAAATATATGTTGAATGTATATATATAGATATTAAACATAAAGATATAACTAAATAAGTTATATTGTTTAATTGAGTTATATATAAATATAAATAAAAGAAAGTGAAAAGATAAAGATATATAAATAAATTTAAATTTTTATAAAATTCATAAAACCATATAAAACATGTATTTACAAATGTAAGCCTAAAATTTAGCAAATGAGAAGGGTAATTAATTTACTCCACAATTTAACAAGTGTCTCAATTATATTTATTTTCTTTTATTCAAGGATATATATCATCATTTTTTTCTACTCCATTTTTTCTACTTCGATCAGTAAAAGTTAAGGAAACTCATCAACAAGCAAAATCTGTAACTTAAAAACCAATAAATAAACCAAAAAGGAAATTTCTTCACAAATTCAAAATCTAAACAAATGCAAGAATCAACTCAGAAAATCCAATCCAGATCAAGCATCAAGGAAAAGTGCAAGGTTCAGTTTTAAAGAATTCTCAGATCCTAAATGTTTAGGTTTCAGTAACAAATTTTCATTAAAAAAAAATCAAGTTTTCAATTTTCAAGATTTTTAAGATAATATTGAGTGAGATATTTGGGTTTGTTCTGAAAAGAGATTTTGAGTCTTTTCTGATGATCGTTGAGCTCAGAGGTGTTGGGTTTGCAACCAAGGGTGGCGTAGGAGTAGAGGAGCAAGGGAAAATAGTTCATGTATTTTTCGATCATCGGTGTGATGGTGAATCGATGGAGTAGGGTTTTAGGACCTGTGTGTGTCGTCTTTGTTCTCGAGGCTACAACGACATCGCCAGAGCTTCAGAGTTTATCGGAGTTGTAGGTAAGGGTTCAAGGTTGGTTGATGAACACTTGAACGTGTTTACAAGTCGCCTAGTGGTCGACAGCGTCAGAACGAGGTGGATTTGGTTAATTAGTTAGTTTCAGATGAGGACGAAATTGCTCGATTATCATTCTGGACTTCGTGCTAATTTTGGATGACCGGAATCGCCTTAGGGGAGATTCGTCGGCGTGATGGAGATGGTGGTCGAAGCGTACACGTGCATGCATGTATCTCTATTTGGTCTGGGTTATTTGTTTGGGTGGGGAAGTGATTTGCTCGGGTTTTTTCGAAGGGTTATTCGAGTGACTAGGAGAAAAAGGAGTGCGGGCGTGCTTGTTTAATTACATGGGTTTGACACGAGAAATCTTGTTTTTGCTCGAGAATGAATAGTTCCCAGTTTTTTTTAAAACCTGTTTAGTTTTTAAACTAAAATGATTTTCAAATTTTAAAAAGGCAACTTAAATTGTTAAGAAAAGTTTTTGTAACGTCCCGCCTTTTCGCACACTTCAAATCGACACACATGTCGATTCAAACCTTACGGAAGGGCGGATTGTTATGGGGTAAATAAGAAAAACAGAGAAGAAATAAAAAAAATAGAATCTCACAACGAAAGGATAAAATATAAAAATAAATATACAGTTTATAAAACTGTTTACAAAACATTTGATTCTTCTTTATACAATTAAATATCAGAGTTCACATACCAATAATATCAATGCAGCGGAATACAGTGTAGTGGAATAAAATAGATAATAGTAATACAAATCTTCGTCTTCGTACTCCCGAGCTAAATCTCCAAATCCTGAAATGCTCGGACTAACCCGAGAGAATTTGAAAAGACAAAAACACTCGAGTCAGGACTAAAAGGTCTTATGTGAGTTAAATTAACAGAATAAATATGAGAACGGTAACTCAAAAGATGCTCGGGATTTACATCTCCTAAGGATCCGTTAAAATATTTACTGTGTAGTATATTGCGCTATTATAATAGTGTATAATTGTAAAATAAACTTACTTTTAAATAGCGTTAAGGCTTTACATTTTCCACCTTAACATAGTTATATATTCCCACAGTCTATACAGTATCATAATCTTCCCTGTACTGGGCGTCGTCAGAGGGCACTCCATAGGTATGGTACACAACCAAAATCGTATAAGGCGTGCTAGAGTAGGTGACATGGCACAACTAGGCAATGTCAGGGTAGATATACCAATTACGCATCCGGGCTGATGGTAACGCATAGCCGCAGCTACCGCCCACCTCGAACAAACACCCCCAAAATCAAAGAAATCGATAGTGGCCACCGAATCAATCCAAAGTCAGAGTATAGTATCGAAGGAGTGCGTTCGATCAGAGGAATAACCTCATTGGCCCGAGAATCGCTCCTGTTTTAGCCACCTTATGCCAACTCATGGGAGTTGGGTCCACGTATTTACCTTACAGGAAATGCCGCCACCAACCTACTTCATTCTGGAATCTCCACCGCGTACACGGTCGTTAAAGTTGTTTTCGGAGTTGGCAGAGAGTATGACAACTTCCGATCCCGGTCTCTTTAGCAAACAAACGTTATTATAACACCGCGGTCATTTAAAATAATTTAAACTTTAAAACCAGAATAAAGTATCCATTTTAAACCCATATAAATACGATATCATTTATATTTTTAACACCCCAAATCAATACGATATCATTTAGACCCAAAAATCATATAATGTCATTTTATTTTCCAATATATATATTCTTTTCCAATATCATAGGGTTTCAAAGTAAAATATTTAGAAATCAAAACTCTTGAATATGATATTTTCAAATCATACTATCTTGAAAATCATAACTTCGACCCAAATTTCCATCTCTTAAATGGTTAAATATTAAATTTCTTTATAAAACACAATAGCTTCTTTAGATTTCACAAATCAATTTCCAAATATTGATTTAAACTTCCAAATACCATTTCAATTCTTAAGTTTGAAAGCTTTAAATATCTCACCATTTCAAAACAAACTCATTTGACAATCCCATATATATTAAATTCAATTACTTATTATTTAGACTTGAAATATTTACTTAATGAATTCAATATAATTTAAGAAAAACCTTTAACTTCACATAACTGGAAAATCTTTCAATTTATTATATATTCATTTAAATCAACCTGATATTCATTTAGATCACTCTACACAGACATCAAGTTATAAAATCACATCCTTTAAAAATTCTAACTTTTTATTTAATTCCAATTCAACTTAATATTCATCTTCCAACCTTATTCTCATTTAGTCAATGAAACTCCAGAAATTAAATTTTAAATAAATGCTTAATCATATTTGATCTTAAAATCAAACTTTATTTTAAGCTTCCAATCAGATTTATACAAAGCTTAAAACCGGAAATTACTATATATATAATAACCTTTATCAATAACCAAATCAATATCCCATAAACCATATATATATAACTTTACAAAAACCATAGAAAATCATTTAAATATATATATATATATATATATATATATATATATATATATATCGCGGTGCCTGTATAAAATTTTCTACCCTATGGTCAAGTGATACGGATGTTTATCATTTCAATCCGCAATTTAAAATAAAAATGCGGTTGTATATCATTTCAAACCGCTATCCCGAATGAATGAAATGCACGATAACTCGCAGTTTATACAATAAAAAGTACATCATCACTTCATCCAAATATCAATCATCAACCATTTATTACAATCATCATCCACTTTAACAACATCAATATAGAGCATATAAATTATAGCAGGTAATAAATGACAGTTATTTACTAACCATTTATATTCAATAATAAATTTATTAACTGCTTAACTATCAGTTTGTATACAAATAAATAAATTTTACTGTCAATTTATATGCAATAATAAAATCAATGAACAGTTATATTAAATAAATGCGATTTAACAGAGATAAGGAATTAAACATGCCAAATAGTCACAAATAAATTTCTACTCATATCAAAAATCAATTTAACCAACATAAGAAAGTTTAGAAGTTGTGAGTGGGTTAAAACACTCACCCTTTGAATTTAAATCGAATTTAAATCCGATTTAAACCCAAAAATTCGACGGTCTCCAAATCTGTCCAAACCAGTGTCAAAACATCTGGAATTTAATTACGATCGTAACAAAAAAAATTCGTGTGAAATGGAGTTCGTAAGTGGAAGATATTTGATTTAAACCGATTGAAATCAAAATAAATATAAAAAATATGTAACAACCCTGTATTTTGTAATTATTTTATTGTATATTTTAATTATTTTTAATGTAAGGTTTTGATTTAAAAACTTATTTTACTTATTTGAAATTATTAAATTTATTATTTAAATATAATCTTGATTTTTATATGAGTTATAATTCCAAACTTGTGTAAGTTGAATATTTGCCTAAAATGCTGATTTTGGTCAAAATAGTCAAACTGTGACTTTAAATTTTAAAAGTTTAAAAATTTATTTTTTTCTTTTATTATGAAAGTACATAAAATTGTAAGAACACCACTTTTCGTTTCGTTGAATTTGGATGTAAATTGTGGAAGTTATACCCTTTACAATACTGTCCGTATATAGGGTTATTTACAATGACTATTTTAAATAGTATAAATTACTTCTTCTTTGTTATATTTTATTTTAATATGTGATAATATGTTATGATATGTATATTTTGACTTTTAAGTATTTTTAAAATGATAATATAATTTTTCTAAAGTTCATTTGAATTTATTTCTAATTTTAAAAGCCCAGTCTACAATTTTAAGCCATTTTCTTAATTTAATTATATATAATTAAAATTTATTTATTTTTTTTATGCACTCAATTTTATTTGCTGTGTTTTACTTTATTTTATTCATTTTACATGTATTTAAATTAAAGTAAATTTTTCCAAAGTGTATTGAAGTTATTTCTAATTCTTAAGTCAAGTTTTCACTTTCTGTGCTATTTTTCTTACTTTAATCATATCTAATTAATATTTAATTATTATATTTTGTTTATCTGTCATATTTTCGAATTCTAACTGAAATTTATAAGCGTTTTCAGTTATTTAAGATGTATATGAATATATATATATATAGGAAGTTTAAAAGGTTTGAAAGCAAAGAAACGTAAAACCGTTTTAACGTTTCTTCTTCCGTTTCTTTTCCAATTAATAGATTTAATTTCCTTTGACCGTCCTTTCTTTTTTGTAGCTGTGCATTTCTTACCTCATTTTCACGTGAAAACATTCCTCTCCATTTCATTTTTCACGGCTAGAAAGGTTTGGTAATGGCTCCTCTTTTCCTCTTCTTTTTGCTCTTCTTTTTCCATTGTTTTCTTATATTTTGCCTTGTTTTCTCATGTGTATTGCTTGGCCTCTCCTCCATAGCCACGGCCACCACCTCCTACACCTCTTCCCTTCCATCATCACCAGCTACCCCTCTGGTCTTGACCAAGGCCGAGCCCACCATGGTTCCAAAACTCCAAAAAAATGCAACAATGCCCTTGAACAATGCTAGTTTGACCACCTTTGCCTCATCTCCTTCAACCACCACCTTAACCACCACCATAGCCACCTCCACCACCTCTAGCCTGACCTCCACCCTCTGCCACATCACCCAACACCCTCTAGAAATCAGACCACGACCAAGCCGTGCCCATCCATTGAAGCTAGCACTGCAAAACTTCCACAAAACTCCTTAAAACATTGCCTAAACCACACATATCATCACCTACCCTCCATATCTTGCTTTGGCCACTCCTTAGCCACCACCACCAGCCACTCCACCATCTTTGGCCGCCGCTCCAGCTACTGTCCAGACCTGTACAAGCATGGCCAAGCCACCACATGCCCATGGCCGATCCAAGAATGTCATAAACACTCAACTTATTTAACCTTGACCCTATATATGCTTTATGTTGCACCACTACACCTTCATCTCCACTTGTTGCCTTTCCTATATGATGTTAAACCTGACCTATATGATGTCATACCTGAGCCAAAGCATCATCATAGCCAAGCATAAGTGCCCTTTAGGCCAAGCATTGAAGTGGTTGAAGCAAGGTCCAATCTATCTTGTTCATTTTGCTTTGTATTTCAAAATTGTTTCAATGTTATTTTATGTTGAATGTTTATATATTGTCTTGTTTGTTTTATTTTGGGTTATTACAAAATCATATCTTTGCTATCTTTCAACTCAAATCAAAAGTCGTACAATTGTGCTTGTTGTGCCTTTGGAGCCGTGCTTGTATGTTGTTTTGGTCTCTAGCTTTGAAAAATGTGAGTCTTTCTCACTCTGACATTTATACTTATGGAAAGTGAATTGATGACAAGTATTTAATAATAAAAATGTTATGCAAGTTAATGAGAATCATGTGATATGTTATGCCATGTTATTACCATGTTAAAACTGTTAATTTTCACCTGACATATGATATATGACTGTATATTACGATATTGACATTGTTTATATTATTTCTGTATATGATCACACTACAAGTTCCCTGTTAGAATAAAATCATTACGGACTGAAATGATAGGCCTGTATGGTTTTTTTATTTTTCATTTTGACTTGGGATTGCGGGTTTGAAATGATAGAACCCGGATTTTTCTTTTTAAACTGCGGATTGAAATGATACATATCCGTATCACTTGACCTAGGTTAGAAAACTATATACAGACCCGTGGTTATTCTATAAAGTGTTTTGAATATTTTTAAGTATTTTTAAAATATAAATTTATGAAATTTGATTCAAATGGATTGTGAAATGTTTTAAATAAATAAATTGTGATTTTTCTATGTGTTAAAAATGTAATTTATGAATGGTTAAAATTTGATTTGTGAAATATTCCCTGAGTTTGGAATGTGGAATTTTGGTTAAATGATGTTTAAGCTATATAAATAAAATGGACTTTAATTATATTTGGAAATTGGTAAATATGATTTTTGATTTAAATCTTAATTTAGATGATTTATTAAAGTATTATCGAACTTTTCTATGAATTTAAGTGGTTGAATAAATGACTGTTGAAAGGTGAAATTTTAAGATATAACTTGATTGGAAAAGGTGAATTTGGTTTTAATTAAAGGTTTAAGTTAATTAAATAAAAATAGGAAATTTGGTTAAATTTTTTTCAAATGAAAATAAAATATAAGTGTTAAGTTTATTCGTCGAAATGTGAAGAATTGGAAACTTTTACACTGGAATTTATTTGGTAAATTGTTGAAATTGGACTTAGTTATATGAAATTTATTGTATAAAAATAATATGTCAAATGATATGTTAATAAACATTTAAATGTTAAAAATGAATTTTTCTAAAATGTTTATTTGTTTTGAATTAAAGTTATTTAATTACTGGAAATACAACAAAACCTAGAATTTACTCTTAATGGCATTCAGAAATGCTGTGGTTTCTGAATTGAACTAAAACTGTGAAAAATGAGCTATTACATCAAGTCTGAAATGCTGTAGTTGCTGTAGCTGAACTTATAGGCTAATATTGAACTCAGTTCTCTTATAGCATTCTCTGGAAATGCCATAGTGGTCTGCAATCTTTGCTGAAATCAAATAAAACCTTTGTTTTGAAATCTGAACTACCGCAGCACTTCTGAAATGCTGTCTTTTCTGTTTTGAACTATAATTCAACTAAAAAATGAGTTTAAACAGCAGTTTTAAATGCTGTCTTTGCTGAATCAAAGTGTTTTCAAGTATAACTTGTAATAGCTTTTTCTATATGCTGTGAAATGCTGAAATTGTAATAATTATGGTTTTTGACTTAGCAAACGAACTCAGAATGGTTTGGAACTTTGAAAATTGAATACTAGACTTGAAAGTATAATAATTACACTTTTAAAATGATTTTTAATTGAATTAAATCGTTGAAATATAAATCATTTAAAGAGTGGGTTGAATCGAAATGAATGAATATTATCATTGAATTTAAAGGATTTTAAAGATATGATATTTTGATATATTAAATGATTGAAATGTGGTTTCAAAAAGATATGATATTTTGATATATTAAATGATTGAAATGTGGTTTTGAAAACATATGATATTTTGATATATTAACATGGTTTGAAAATGGAGTTTTGAAAGATATGACATTTTGATATTAAAATGTTTTCATAATAAAAATGGCTAGAAATGACTTGATATTTACTTTGATAAATATTTGAATTGAAAGATATGGTATGATGATATAATTGAAATGGTTTGGAAATGATTTAATCTTTATTTTTGATAAAGATTTGGGTTGGAATGATATTTTATTTTGAAGTATAAAATATGTTTTAAAGTTATAACTACGGGTTATAATAACGATTGGTTGCTAAAGTGATCGGGATCGGATATTGTCTTATAGCCGGACAATACCAAAAACCACTTTAACAACTGTGTACGCGGAGGAGATTCCAGAATGAAGTAGGATGGTGGCGACGTTCTCGAGGTATATTACGTGGACCCAACTCCCGTGAGTTGGCATATATGACTAAAACAGGAGCTATACCGGGCTACACAAAGCGTCACACCCTTTCATCGAGCATGCTCCATCGGAAACTATTCTATTATTGTTGTGATTCGATTCGGTGGCGCCACTTTGATTCGGGAGTATTGTTCGAGGTGGGCGGAACCTGCTGGCTTGCCGTCACCACCGGTCCGGGAGTGCAAACGGTGTATCCACCCTGGCATTGCCTCGCGTGCCGTATCATATCCTTATATCGAGCCCACTACGATTTTGGTTTTAAAGATGCGACCGCGTTAAGGTTCACCATCCCCTTAACGCTATTTTCTATATGATTATACTTTACTGATTAGACACTACCATATATAGCGTATATTACTACATAGTAAATATTTTAACGGATCCTTAGAGGATGGGCGGTTTCACGCATCCTTTAAGTTACTGATGCATTTTGTTACTGTTCACTTGAGTTGATTTACAGTTTATAAGTATTTATGTCCTGACTCGAGGGTTTTGTGTTTTACTTTACGCTCGGGTTAGATTGATTGAGTTAGCATTCAAGATTCACCTTCGGCGTTGGAGCTTTCCTTGAAGATCCAGCCATCTATTTTGTTTCAATATCCAGTGGTTCAGTGATGTATCTGATTTGTACCTGATGTATCCTATTACTCTGCTGTTGTATCTTATTTAACTCTGATGTATCTCATATTTATATAGTAGCTTCATGAACTACTATCTCTTTTTCTTCCGCTGCATTTTTATATAATCTGTGTCTGTGATCTGTGATTTTTATTTACTGTATATTTTGAGATTTGCCAAATTTTTATTTACAACGCGGTATTTTGAGCAATCCAATTCGGGCATGAGTGTCTACCTATACACTTATAATGGATGCGAATGGTTGAAAATACCTGGTTGTTATAGTTGGTATCAGAGCTTTTGTAGCTCTAGGCAAAACTCTGCATATGGAGTGAATGTATTTACAGAATCACTTTCATTCTTGTTTGAGTCTCTCCCTTTTGACTCGATTCCTTTGAATTTTGGAACATTCCCTATAGTTCCAAAATCCATTCGTATCCCCCACTATTTATCTTCTTTTGACTCTGGAGCATTCCATAACTCCGTTTCGAATGATCTTTTTAGTGAGTCGGCGGTCACGCCAATTTCAAATTAAATTGAAAAAAGAAGGGGGAAAACTCCTTTGCAGTTAGCATCGATTCACCAGAGATTCTTATCTATCCTTGGTTTAGATGCTAATATCTTTTGTTATTTCAAACTCTAACTCTTGAGATCGAATGTAGATTTACCCAAGAAAAATCAACATTGATCTTATTCTTTAAGTCACGGTTGACCCGGTTAAAGTTGCCCGTGATTTATATAAGCTTATCCATCTTCCTATTCTGTTATTTAATCATGTCATCCTTGTTTCCAACTTATTTTTAAATCATAATCTCCTTTGATTTGTGTTAATAAAAAATTTGAATCTCTATCCTTCTTTGAAAATCTATTCATGTATAGTGTATTTGTAAACTAGTATTTAAAATTGAAATGTTTTATATATTGTGTTGTTTGAGTTGTTGATGTTGAGTTGGGTTTCTGATTGATACGTCTGATCAGCGATATCGATAAGATTTCCAAAACACTTTGACAGAACAAACGGACACAATATATTTTAAAAAAAAAATTGGTTAATGAAATAAATTTTGATATATAAGCAAATTTATGGAACTTAATGAAATGATTTAAATTGATAATTTGAAATGATAATACTTGATTTATCATTTATTGTTCTACAAATAGATCTATAAATATTTGTTTATAAATTTATTTGGGAACTGAAATGAATTTAAAACAAGAATTTGAGGATTTAAAATTCCGATTATTTCGAACTTTGGTTTAAAGTTTTAAAAGGTTATATTATTTAAAGTATTTTGAATAGAATTTGTTTTCAAAGAATTTGAAAGGTTTAAAATTAGTGCTCTTCTCTTTGTCGTTGGAAAATAACTTCGGTGATGATCGCGACATCATCGACGTTCATTTTCGAGTTTCGAAGTTAAGAGACTGTTCTGTAGTCTTGCTACAGCTTTGTTTTGGGAAATTAAATTGATTTGAATTTCTAAAATATGACTTGATTTATAATATATATATATATATATATATATATATATATTG
The DNA here is from genome assembly GCA_030765085.1 of Allium cepa. NCBI lineage: Eukaryota > Viridiplantae > Streptophyta > Magnoliopsida > Asparagales > Amaryllidaceae > Allium > Allium cepa. The sequence continues at coordinate 764,736,096 of CM060929.1, forward strand.
TTAACGATAAGAATGGTTTTAACGCTAACACCCGGTGTATCTCGTGATGAAGTGAAAGCACCACTCGTTTATACGGGAAACAAAGTAAAAAGAAAAGTCGCAGAAAAGTAAAAGAGACAGAGATTTTTATAGTGGTTCGGCTTCTAGTAAGCCTACATCCACTTTACATTCTTCATTATCTTCTTTGTACATACTTTTACAAGATTACAACACTTTTACAGCATGATCTCTCGATTACAACACGATCTTACAATTACAACATGAACGGAGAAAGAAGTTAGAGCGTTGATGGTGAATTGCTCTTCGAATCTCTCTTAGATGAAGTATATCTCTTGATGAAGAATCTTTGGTGGTTGAGGTGCTCGGAGAGTCCAGAAATCAGTAGAGTGTAGGCGCCTTCAAATCCAGAAAAGTCCCTTCCTAGTTGGAGTTAGCGGAGTATTTATAGGAGAGCTCGGAGTTAGGTTGGCTGGGTTTAGGTCGTGAGCGACCTAAGGTAGGTCGTAGGTCGTGTAGGAGATTTGGAGTTTGGTCGGCTGGGTTTAGGTCGTGAGCGACCTAAGGTAGGTCCTAGGTCGTGTGGGAGATTTGGAGTTAGGTCGGCTGGGTTTAGGTAGTGTGCGACCTAAGGTAGGTCGTAGGTCGTGTGTTGCCGAGTTACGACCTAAGAGGATGGGTTGGCAAGTGGCTTATCATGCTGAGGTACCAGGAGCGACTTACGGTTTAGGTCGTGAGCGACCTATGGGTTAAGGAAGGAAGGTAATGATTTATGGAGTTGGCAGTAGGTCGTTAGCGACCTAATCATTAAGAGGGGCACGAGCTAAAGGAGTGGCGACCTAACTGAATAGTCGCTAGGTCGTTATGAGCTACCTTAAGTCGTGGACTCTTTAAGTCGTCCCACTTTTAGGTCGTCCCACTTTTAGGTCGCGGTATCTTTTAAGTCGCTGCACCCTTAGGTCGCGACTTCCTGTGAGTTGTTAAGTCGTTTAGTTTTAGGTCGCTGGACCACTTTATGCCTTAAGTCGCGGAGCTGCTTGAGTCGGTCATGCTTTAGGTCCTAAGGTCTTCGTGGTGGCTTAGGTCGCGAACTCCTTCAAGCAGTTAGGTCGCTGGAAGCTTTAGCCCGTTGGAGACTCCATGCTCTAAGTCGCATACCGTTTTGGACGGGGCGCTGCCCCGCACCCTGCCGGGGGCGCTGCCCCCTCGACCCCTGTGACCTGACCGGTCAGGTCGAACACCGTAGCGGTGGTGTTGCCCCCGCACCCCCACCTTGGGGGGTTGGCACCCCCCCTGGACCCCCCCTCCATAGGGGATCTTAGATGAAAAATCATTCAACAGAACTTGCTTTGTCGAGATGTTGAATTGACCGATCTTTGAGACGAGCTATCTTGCTTTTCTCGGTCGATCTTTTGATATCACGGCCTTGCTGAAAAAGGCGGGATAACACTTGCCCCCCAAAACATGCCTTGCGGTAGGAAGGTGTGTTTTATAATGTCACAATTCAGACGTTCATATCCTGTGGGTAACCTGTAAAAGAACTAACAGTTTTATGTGGCCCCAAATAACGACCGTTCGGGATCGATTTATTTGGAACGAAGCGCGGCCGTTCATGGTCCAGCGCTTTACTTCGAATGATGACCATTTGTGATCGAATCATTTGAGGTGAAGTGCGGCCCTACGCGGTCAAGCGTCTAAATCCATGTGACGATCGTCCAGGATCGGGTCACTTGCGATGAAATGTGATCATTCATGGTCAAGCGCTTTACTTCGAATGGTGACCATTTGGGGTCAAACCATTCGTGGTAAAGTGCGGCCCTGTGCAATCAAAATGATAACCGTTCATGGTCAAGCGCTCTACTTCAAATGACGACCATTCGGGGGTCGAGCCACTTGTAGTAAAGTGCGGCCCTAAGCGATCAAGTGATAAAGCGCGGCCGCTCGCGGTCAAGCGCTTAACTTCAAATGACGATCGTCCGGGATCGAGCCATTTGAGGTGAAGCACGGTCGTCCGTGGTCAAGCACTCAACTTTACATGATGGTCGGGATCGAGCCAAGTGAGCCGAAATGCAACCGTTCACAGTCAAGAGCTTTACTTCAAATGACGACCATTCAGGGTCGGGCAATTTGAGGTGAAAGTGCGACTGTTGGCGGTAGGAAGCGTGGCCGTTCATGGTCAAGCGCTTAACTTCAAATGACGACCATTCGGGATCAAGTCATTTGAGGTCAAGTGCGGACCTGCGCGGTCAAGCACTTAAATCTATGCGACGATCGCTTAGGATCGAGTTATGAATTGAAGTGCGGCCGACCACAGTCAAGCGACTGTTGGCGGTCAAGCATTTTAATCCATGAGTTTTTGACTGTTCAAATTCTGGTGCCTGTTCATAGGACTTAATCATTAAGACTGTTCGAAGTCGGGTGCCTGTTCGTAGGGCTTGATGATGCCTGTTTGTAGGGCTTACACATTTTGAAATCATGAAAAATCAAATATTCAACTGAAAATTTGTCAATTAGAAATGCCTGGAAAAGTCAAATCCAAACATTCAAAGCAAATCGTGAAAGCAATGTGGAATCAAATCCAAATATCGGAAGCTAATCATGAAAGCACAGTGGAATTAAATCCAAACATCAGAGTCAAAACATGAAAGCAAAGTAGAGTCAAACTCAAACATCAGAAGCAAAACATGAAGGCCATGTAGAGTAAAACTCAATCATCAGAAAAAAATCAAGAAAGCAACGTCAAGCCTAGTCCAAAAACAGAAGGCAAAGTAATCAATCATTAGAAGTAAAATACAAAAGTAAAGTAGTCAATCATTAGCAGTAAAATTCAAAAGCAAAGGATTGACGTCCGGGTGCAAACATCTACATCAGTATGATTTATAGTTGTATCAGAGCATGCCTGGGGATCGATCATGGTCCCATACATGTGTGAACAACTTAATTGTGTTGATGTAGATTTTTCCACTCATTCGTCAAACCTCAATTATTCGATGATAGGTCGACGGTTTGATCCTGGGGCGTCCCTAGTTGGTGCAGGTGGTCGTTCTTGTTCCGCCGTTGCAGTCTTCTTTTTCACATATTGTGAGAGCAAACCATCCCGGATGTGTCCCTCAATTTCATCTTTCAAGTGCCTGCAGTCATTCGTGCTATGACCATTTAGCTCATGGAACAAATAGTACTTGTCTGACTTTTTCTCGCTATTGGTCGGATCTCTCTTAATTGGCTTTCGATAAGGAATCTGTCCCTTGGTCTCTTGGTAAATCCGTTCCAGAGTCTCATTTAACTCCGTGTATGAGGTGAATCTTGATCCCTTTTGCTGCCGTGCTGATTTATCGTTATTATCTTCAGCTTTTCGTTTACCTTTGTTAGTGTCTACACCTTTCTCAAAAGGATTCCCACCTCTGACTGCAAAAACATCGATTCCTTCTCCTTCCTCCGTTTCAGCCTTTGCGTCCTCTAATCGCAAGAACCCTTCGGCCTCATGGAAAAATTCTCCTAAATCCATAAGAGGATCTTTGGTCAATGAATTCTTGAACTCTGTGCCGTTAGCTATGCCTGACACGGCTGCCATTAGGACCATGGATGGATCTGGCCGATCCACCGATGCCGCAGCTGCATTGAATCGCATTAAAAAGCTTCTCAAAGATTCTCCAGTTCTTTGTTCTAGTGTTGTCAAACTCATGACATTCTTAGGCCTCGAGATGTGGACCCTGAATTGTCTCATAAATTTTTCAATCAAATCATTCCAAGTCTTGATCGATCCATTCTCCAGTTGTCTGAACCATAATGATGCAATATCCGTCAAATATAATGGAAAACACCGGGCCATCACTTCCTCTGGTGCCCCCAGCACTTCCATATGCCTCATATATTTTGTCAAATGAACTGTAGGGTCAGTCCTTCCATTATACATATCCAATGATGGTAGCTTAAAGTATGGTGGGTTCTTAGCTCGCCTGATTGATGTGGTAAAAGGACTCCTATTCACGTCCTCCAAGTCCTTGTTTACCAAACCACCTCTCATAGCCTTTTTGACCATTTCCACCAATCTATCATTGTCGCCAAGTGATTGTCCTCGTCCAATACTCTCGTCTTGCCCCCCGAGTTCATGAGGGGATGGTGGAATCTGTTCCTCCGGTTGTGCATCTGCTCCTCTTTGACTTTGTGCTCCAAGTTGCCCAATTTGATGGAACAAATTCTGGATCAAGTCCTCTTGCCTTTTCATCATTGCCTCCATCTCCTCTCTCGTAATGAAGGCTGAAGTGTGGCTTGCCCTCGAAGAAGCCTCTTGACTTCCTTCGTGATGACTATCCTCCGGTCTTTTCAATCTACTGGATCGCCTCACCATAATTCTTCAAATTTCTCAATCTCTCGGATTCAAGCCTTGATTAGCTGAATTCCTGAGTTCAATTCTCAGTGAAAGCACCAAAATGTTAACGATAAGAATGGTTTTAACGCTAACACCCGGTGTATCTCGTGATGAAGTGAAAGCACCACCCGTTTATAGGGAAACAAAGGAAAAAGAAAAGTCGTAGAAAAGTAAAAGAGACAGAGATTTTTATAGTGGTTCGGCTTCTAGTAAGCCTACATCCACTTTACATTCTTCATTATCTTCTTTGTACATACTTTTACAAGATTACAACACTTTTACAGCATGATCTCTCGATTACAACACGATCTTACAATTACAACATGAACGGAGAAAGAAGTTAGAGCGTTGATGGTGAATTGCTCTTCGAATCTCTCTTAGATGAAGTAGATCTCTTGATGAAGAATCTTCGATGGTTGAGGTGCTCGGAGAGTCCATAAATCAGTAGAGTGTAGGCGCCTTCAAATCCAGAAAAGTCCCTTCCTAGTTGGAGTAAGCGGAGTATTTATAGGAGAGCTCGGAGTTAGGTTGGCTGGGTTTAGGTCGTGAGCGACCTAAGGTAGGTCGTAGGTCGTGTAGGAGATTTGGAGTTAGGTCGGCTGGGTTTAGGTCGTGAGCGACCTAAGGTAGGTCGTAGGTCGTGTGGGAGATTTGGAGTTAGGTCGGCTGGGTTTAGGTAGTGAGCGACCTAAGGTAGGTCGTAGGTCGTGTGTTGCCGAGTTACGACCTAAGAGGATGGGTTGGCAAGTGGCTTATCATGCTGAGGTACCAGGAGCGACTTACGCTTTAGGTCGTGAGCGACCTATGGGTTAAGGAAGGAAGGTAATGATTTATGGAGTTGGCAGTAGGTCGTTAGCGACCTAATCATTAAGAGGGGCACGAGCTAAAGGAGTGTCGACCTAACTGAATAGTCGCTAGGTCGTTATGAGCTACCTTAAGTCGTGGACTCTTTAAGTCGTCCCACTTTTAGGTCGTCCCACTTTTAGGTCGCGGTATCTTTTAAGTCGCTGCACCCTTAGGTCGCGACTTCCTGTGAGTTGTTAAGTCGTTTAGTTTTAGGTCGCTGGACCACTTTATGCCTTAAGTCGCGGAGCTGCTTGAGTCGGTCATGCTTTAGGTCGCGAGGTCTTCGTGGTGGCTTAGGTCGCGAACTCCTTCAAGCAGTTAGGTCGCTGGAAGCTTTAGCCCGTTGGAGACTCCATGCTCTAAGTCGCATACCGTTTTGGACGGGGCGTTGCCCCGCACCCTGCCGGGGGCGCTGCCCCCTGGACCCCTGCGACCTGACCGGTCAGGTCGAACACCGTAGCGGTGGTGTTGCCCCCGCACCCCCACCTTGGGGGGTTGGCACCCCCCTGGACCCCCCCTCCGTAGGGGATCTTAGATGAAAAATCATTCAACAGAACTTGCTTTGACGAGATGTTGAATTGACCGATCTTTGAGACGAGCTATCTTGCTTTTCTCGGTCGATCTTTTGATATCACGGCCTTGCTGAAAAAGGCGGGATAACATATATATATATGATTGAAATGTGATTTGACATATTATATATGTATATATATTATTTCTTATCTCTATATGGTCTGAAGAAATCGGAAATTTAATTCTTAAATTCTATTTTTAAAGAATAATTTCAATTATAAAAAGAAAAAGAAAATTTTCGAATAAATGATTTAAGCTTGAAATGATTGAATTGGAAATTTTATTTGTATAATACAATTGCATTCAAATATAAATTACCAAAATTTCAGAAGTTAAAAATGTAATTGGATAATATACGATAAAAAAAGATTTTATAAATAAAATCTGAGTGGTCATAATAAATGTTATACACTTAAATTTTAATGATTAACAGGGGTAAATGTAATAAAGGGTAATTGAATAACTTACAATAAATTAATTTTAAAAGAACTAAGAATAAAAGAAAGTAGTTATAATAAGTGTAAGTATGTTTAACATGAGTGATAAATATATTGAGAGGAATAAATTTAATTTTGATTAGGAATAAAGAAGAATAAAATTTATTAAGTACATTGTGAGTGTAATAAATGATTATTTTTCAAACCCATGGTTTTAAAAAATGGTTAATTTTAGATGATTGGATAATAAGATAATGAAATTTGAGATAGTTAAGATTTATTTAACTTGTGTAAAGAGTTATTCTCTGTTTAAGTTGAAATCTCCATGCTTTCAAATTCATTTCCTTATTTTGTTTTTCAAACTATCTTTTGATTGTCCTTATCATCCTTATCTTGCTATAGACCGACATAGGGATCTTTCTATAATCTTTTTGTTAAAAATCTTTCTATAATCTTTGATAGACCTTTGGTAATCATTTTGAATCCACCTTTTTTCGTGCTTGTGTTCTTGGTTCTGGAGGATCTTGGAAAGATCACCTCCACCTTGTTAAACTTACCTATAACAACAGTTATCAGGTATAACTTCAATCTTCTTGTCATCTTATCTTAATCCTATTTCACTCTATCTTTTCTGTGCCCTTCCATACCTCATTCCTTTTCGGGGACGAAAAGTTTTGAGTGGGGGAGAGTGTAACAATCCTGTATTTTGTAATTATTTTATTGTATATTTTAATTATTTTTAATGTAAGATTTTGATTTAAAAACTTATTTTACTTATTTGAAATTATTAAATTTATTATTTAAATATAAACTTGATTTTTATATGAGTTACAATTCCAAACTTGTGTAAGTTGAATATTTGTCTGAAATGCTGATTTTGGTCAAAATAGTCAAACTGTGACTTTTAACTTAAAATGTTAACAGTTTAAAAATTTAATTTTTTTTCTTTTATTATGAAAGTACATAAAATTATAAGAACACCACTTTTCGTTTCGTTGAATTTGGATGTAAATTGTGGAAGTTATACCCTTTACAATATTGTGCGTATATAGGGTTATTTACAATGACTATTTTAAATTGTATAAATTACTTCTTCTTTGTTATATTTTATTTTAATATGTGATAATATGTTATATTGTGTATATTTTGACTTTTAAGTATTTTTAAAATGATAATATAATTTTTCTAAAGTTCATTTGAATTTATTTCTAATTTTAAAAGCCTAGTCTACAATTTTAAGCCATTTTCTTAATTTAATTATATATAATTAAAATTTATTTATTTATTTTATGCAATCACTTTTATTTGCTGTGTTTTACTTTATTTTATTCATTTTACATGTATTTAAATTAAAGTAAATTTTTCCAAAGTGTATTGAAGTTATTTCTAATTCTTAAGTCAAGTTTTCACTTTCTGTGCTATTTTTCTTATTTTAATCGTATCTAATTAATATTTAATTATTAATATTTTGTTTATCTGTTATATTTTCGAATTCTAACTGAAATTTATAAGTGTTTTCAGTTATTTAAGATGTATATGAATATATATATAGGAAGTTTAAAAGGTTTGAAAGCAAAGAAACGTAAAACCATTTTAACGTTTCTTCTTCCGTTTCTTTTCCAATTAATAGATTTAATTTCCTTTGACCGTCCTTTCTTTTTTGTAGCTGTGCATTTCTTACCTCATTTTCACGTGAAAACATTCCTCTCCACTTCAATTTTCACGGCTAGAAAGGTTTGGTAATGGCTCCTCTTTTCCTCTTCTTTTTGCTCTTCTTTTTCCATTGTTTTCTTATATTTTGCCTTGTTTTCTCATGTGTATTGCTTGGCCTCTCCTCCATAGCCACGGCCAACACCTCCTACACCTCTTCCCTTCCATCATCACTAGCTACCCCTCTGGTCTTGACCAAGGCTGAGCCCACCATGGTGCCAAAACTCCAAAAAATGCAACAATGCCCTTGAACAATGCTAGTTTGACCACCTTTGCCTCATCTCCTTCAACCACCACCTTAACCACCACCATAGCCACCTGCACCACCTCTGACCTGACCTCCACCCTCAGCCACATTACCCAACTCCCTCTGGAAATCAGACCATGACCAAGCCATGCCCATCCATTGAAGCTAGCACCACAAAACTTCCACAAAACTCCTTAAAACATTGCCTAGACCACACATATCATCACCTACCCTCCATATCTTGCTTTGGCCACTCCTTAGCCACCACCACCAGCCACTCCACCATCTTTGGCCACCGCTCCAGCTAATGTCCAGACCTGTACAAGCATGGCCAAGCCACCACATGCCCATGGCTGATCCAAGAATGTCACAAAAACTCAACTTATTTAACCTTGACCCTATATATGCTTTATGTTGCACCACTACACCTTCATCTCAACTTGTTGCCTTGCCTATATGATGTTAAACCTGACCTATATGATTTCATACCTGAGCCAAAGCATCATCATAGCCAAGCATAAGTGTCCCTTAGGCCAAGCATTGAAGTGGTTGAAGCAAGGTCCAATCTATCTTGTTCATTTTGCTTTGTATTTCAAAATTGTTTCAATGTTATTTTATGTTGAATGTTTATATATTGTCTTGTTTGTTTTGTTTTGGGTTATTACAAAATCATATCTTGGCTATCTTTCAACTCAAATCAAAAGTCGTGCAATTGTGCTTGTCGTGCCTTTGGAGTCGTGCTTGTATGTTGTTTTGGTCTCTAGCTTTGAAAAATGTGAGTCTTTCTCACTCTGACATTTATACTTATGGAAAGTGAATTGATGACTAGTATTTAATAATAAAAATGTTATGAAAGTTAATGAGAATCATATGATATGTTATGCCATGTTATTACCATGTTAAAACTGTTAATTTTCACCTGACATCTGATATATGACTGTATATTACGATATTGACATTGTTTATATTATTTCTGTATATGATCACACTGCAAGTTCCCTGTTAGAATAAAATCATTACGGACTGAAATGATAGGCCTGAATGGTTTTTTTTATTTTTCATTTTGACTTGGGATTGCGGGTTTGAAATGATAGAACCCTGATTTTTCTTTTTAAACTGCGGATTGAAATGATACATATCCGTATCACTTGACCTAGGTTAGAAAACTATATACAGACCCGTGGTTATTCTATAAAGTGTTTTGAATATTTTTAAGTATTTTTAAAATATAAATTTATGAAATTTGATTCAAATGGATTGTGAAATGTTTTAAATAAATAAATTTTGATTTTTCTATGTGTTAAAAATGTAATTTATGAATGGTTAAAATTTGATTTGTGAAATATGCCCTAAGTTTGGAATGTGGAATTTTGGTTAAATGATGTTTAAGCTATATAAATAAAATGGACTTTAATTATATTTGGAAATTGGTAAATATGATTTTTGATTTAAATCTCAATTTAGATGATTTATTAAAGTATTATCGAACTTTTCTATGAATTTAAGTGGTTGAATAAATGACTGTTGAAAGGTGAAATTTTAAGATATAACTTGATTGGAAAAGGTGAATTTGGTTTTAATTAAAGGTTTAAGTTAATTAAATAAAAATAGGAAATTTGGTTAAATTTTTGTCAAATGAAAATAAAATATAAGTGTTAAGTTTATTTGTCGAAATGTGAAGAATTGGAAACTTTTACACTTGAATTTATTTGGTAAATTATTGAAATTGGACTTAGTTATATGAAATTTATTGTATAAAAATAATATGTCAAATGATATGTTAATGAACATTTAAATGTTAAAAATGAATTTTTCTAAAATGTTTATTTGTTTTGAATTAAAGTTATTTAATTACTAGAAATACAACAAAACCTAGAATTTACTCTTAATGGCATTCAAAAATGCTGTGGTTTCTGAATTGAACTAAACCTGTGAAAAATGAGCTATTACAGCAGGTCTGAAATGCTGTAGTTGCTGTAGTTGAACTTATAGGCTAATATTGAACTCAGGTCTCTTATAGCATTCTCTGGAAATGCAATAGTGGTCTGCAATCTTTGCTGAAATCAAATAAAACCTTTGTTTTGAAATCTGAACTACCGCAGCACTTCTGAAATGCTGTCTTTTCTGTTTTGAACTATAATTCAACTAAAAACTGAGTTTAAACAGCAGTTTTAAATGCTGTCTTTGCTGAATCAAAGTGTTTTCAAATATAACTTGTAATAGCTTTTTCTATATGCTGTGAAATGCTGAAATTGTAATAATTATGGTTTTTGACTTAGCAAACGAACTCAGGATGGTTTGGAACTTTGAAAATTGAATACTGGACTTGAAAGTATAATAATTACACTTTTAAAATGATTTTTAATTGAATTACATCGTTGAAATATAAATCATTTAAAGAGTGGGTTGAATCGAAATGAATGAATGTTATCTTTGAATTTAAAGGATTTTCAAGATACGATATTTTGATATATTAAATGATTGAAATGTGGTTTCAAAAAGATACGATATTTTGATATATTAAATGTTTGAAATGTGGTTTTGAAAACATATGATATTTTGATATATTAAGATGGTTTGAAAATGGAGTTTTGAAAGATATGACATTTTGATATTAAAATGTTTTGATAATAAAAATGGCTAGAAATGACTTGATATTTACTTTGATAAATATTTGAATTGAAAGATATGGTATGATGATATATTTGAAATGGTTTGGAAATGATTTAATCTTTATTTTTGATAAAGATTTGGGTTGGAATGATATTTTATTTTGAAGTATAAAATATGTTTTAAAGTTATAACTACGGGTTATAATAACGATTGGTTGTTAAAGAGACCGGGATCGGATATTGTCTTATAGCCGGACAATACCAAAAACCACTTTAACAACTGTGTACGCGGAGGAGATTCCAGAATGAAGTAAGATGGTGGCGATGTTCTCGAGGTATATTACGTGGACCCAACTCCCGTGTGTTGGCACATATGACTAAAACAGGAGCTATACCGGGTACACAAAGGGTCACACCCTTTCATCGAGCATGCTCCATCGGAAACTATTCTATTATTGTTGTGATTCGATTCGGTGGTACCACTTTGATTCGGGGGTATTGTTCGAGGTGGGCGGAAGCTGCTGGCTTGCCGTCACCACCGGTCCGGGAGTGCAAACGGTGTATCCACCCTGGCATTGCCTCGCGTGTCGTGTCATATCCTTATATCGAGCCCACTACGATTTTGGTTTTAAAGATCCGACCGCGTTAAGGTTCACCATCCCCTTAACGCTATTTTCTATATGATTATACTTTACTGATTAGACACTACCGTATATAGCGTATATTACTACATAGTAAATAGTTTAACGGATCCTTAGAGGATGGGCGGTCCCAAGCATCCTTTAAGTTACTGATGCATTTTGTTACTGTTCACTTGAGTTGATTTACAGTTTATAAGTATTTATGTCCTGACTCGAGGGTTTTGTGTTTTGCTTTACGCTCGGGTCAGATTGATTGAGTTAGCATTCAAGATTCACCTTCGGCGTTGGAACTTTCCTTGAAGATCTAGCCATCTATTTTGTTTCAGTATCCAGTGGTTTAGTGATGTATCTGATTTGTACCTGATGTATCCTGTTACTCTTCTGTTGTATCTTATTTAACTCTGATGTATCTCATATTTATATAGTAGCTTCATGAACTACTATCTCTTTTTCTTCCGCTGCATTTTTATATACTCTGTGTCTGTGATCTGTGATTTTTATTTACTGTATATTCTGAGATTTGCCAAATTTTTATTTACAACGCGGTTTTTGAGCAATCCAATTCCGGCATGAGTGTCTACCTATACACTTATAATGGATGCGAATGGTTGAAAATACCTGGTTGTTACAAAATAAATAAACACTCACTCTCCCCAATCCTCCACGTCACCCTCTTACTTCGGCTACAAGAAACGAAACTCTATACGCAGAACCCATCTCGATCGTCACAAGCAAACCACGGCCGCCCCCTTCATCACGCAACCGTCGCCTTCTTGGCCACGTCCACCGCACTCATGCGTGTCGCCGACCTCGCGACCCCCATGTGACATCACCTGAACCACGATCGCCCCCAAAAACACGTCGGCCGCCATATAACCCAAACCCTAATTCAATTTCCATGCAACATCCAACCATCAATCGACAAAATGAACGACCCCGTTGCACTGCACTTGTCTCCCTCCACGCGAATGTACCTCTGATTCGGCGATCCGACGAAGATCATCAAACGACAATGAACGACCAGAACTGTTTCAAATTTTTTCTGGGTAAATGGTGCATCGAATGGAAAAACGAACAACACCAGAAGATTTTGTTCATTGAGGGCTTCAACATATAATTTTTCCGGAATTTTCTAGGGACCTTAAATTTTTGACTTTTAATTTGGATTGAAACTGGATCTAGGGTTTGCAGCCATTGGAAAGGAGGAGTTGAGGGAAATGAACGCATAAAGGAATGAAGTAGGTGGAGGCTAGGGTTTAGAATTGAGTTTATATAGGTAGGTTAGAGATTTGAATTGGTGGATCAGGTAGGATAGGTATACGTGCTTCCGCTATCATGGCCCAAAAAGCCGTTCTGACCCCGGAACGAAATTTCTTAAGTCCATATATCCAAATAGGTATTTTAAAATTGTAACGCTTCGATTTTTCGTTGCCGAAAAACCGAATAGTTATGGGTTTTAAAAAGATTTTAAGAAAAGAAAAGAGTAGAAAAGAAGAGATTAGGGAGGAGAGAAGACAGAAGATAGAAAATTTTAAAAATAGAAAGAAAAAGAGAATAGAGAATAGAGAAGAGGAAAGAAAAATAGAAAATGGAACGGAACAGAAAACAACAGAACAACATCAGAATCTCACAATTCGCAGCGGAACAACATACAATAATAAATGAATAATCTTTAAACAAATACTATATCAGTTATTACATTTTATACATTACATTTCACTACATCATATCATCAGAGTATACAACAACAACAACAAATAGTGCAGCGGAAAAAAAGAAATACTATATAAGTAATACGCCATGCCATCCAGCTTGCCTCCAGCAACTCCAGAATATCCAGAATATCCTGATAAACCTTACTCTTGACTGCCCGTGTGGAAATTGGTGGGCACCCAGAGTTTAGGAAGGAAAACAATAAACTCCAAGTCAGTCATGTGACTGGTGTGAGAACTCAAAACAGTTTATTTACTTTAAAATCAAAATAAAGGAATATTTTTAAATTCAATTCGCAATGCTTTTAAAAATGAGACTACCATAAGGCCTCCCGCACACACACACAATGCAAACGCAGAATCGGAGGAGATTTCTCCTTATGATAGTCAAAGATGCTTGATACGCATTTAAAATAACATTTGATATTATTACTAGTGCATAGTGTAGGAAAAATTCATTTCGAAAGTAGAATATAAATCTTAGCCAACATACGACCATTATCGTATGCCTACTATAGCTACTATCCAAACAGTGGTGACCACCATAAGTGAATAGCAGGTTCTACAACTAATACCGTACAAGTTTCGTATTGGGAATTGGATTTCCAACAAATGGTCAGGCCAAGGAACTTCCCATTGCCACATGAGAATGCCTCTGGAAAGACATCCCCGAGAACCAAACCGGAACTCTGCCAACACAAGGCCGGGTTACCCCTAACTGGGTAACTACTGACACGAGCACGCCATTCCCCGATCGTAAACGACCTTTCTCACGGGATCCCGATAGCCAACAACCACAAAGTAATAAATTCGTAGTAACCACATAGGTTAAATATCTGGGCTCCATACCATGATACCACCTCTATCCAGAAGGAAATGTACATACCCTAAAGGGTGCTACCCCTCATAACCTTGCCGCATCTTTCCTGTTTTGACCATTTCCGGGGTGTGAGGTTCGACGAAGTCACGTCCACAAAAACATACTTTATACAAAAGCCATGCTTTGGGTCAACAAATGATCAACACAATGATCACCAAGATAGACGATCAAATAAACGATCCTATCACAATAATCAACACAATGATCATTTCAGCATCACTCAGCATATCACATTACCAAATTGGGAATATATCGCTGATAACTTCAACTATATAACCTTTGAGCTCGTACGTCTCAGAGAAGGGTGTCAAGCTAAAAGAATAAATTCTCCGCCACCAACAGAAATATATTTGAAAGAAATCGGCTTTATATCTCAACTTGTAATGTCAGACACACAATCCATACAAGTTTGTTCCGGGATCGAACAAAACCGAAGGCACTTACAAAGAAGTCCTTGCAATCCGGATATTCACAATCCTGATCGGATTCACCATCACATATGGAGAACTCTATACTGGAGCAACTCGGTGCAGAGTAAATCGACAGGTCATCCTATCGCTCTCGCAAATACCGGGTCTTCAACACCGATCTTTAATGCAATTATAACGACGTATCACATATTCGGGATGGGTTATACGACCCCATGGTCCTTTCCCGGTTAACCCGAATAGTGAGCGCTTATTCAAAAATAAGTGTAGCATTCACATTCAAATAAATCATATCAATTACCCATTCAAAGGGAAATATTGATAGCCGGTTATTGAACTATCAATAGATATGCACACATCACCAGATTCCAAATAATTTTCCAAATTATTTATTTTCCAAAAATATCTTTACAAGAGATATTATTTCATACTTCAAAAATAAATCAATATTTATTTTTAGACAAATCCCACTTCCTTTATAAATTCCTTAGTGAATTTATAATTCCAAAATATCAATGAATATTCGGTTTCAATTATTCATTTCAATATTTCTTTTCAATTTATCTTCAAAAAGATAAATTCTCAAAATATTCACTTTATATTGGAAAACATTTCCATACTTATTTATTCATAAGTAATTCACAAATTTTATTTATTTTCAACCCTTGGAAAATATTCAATGTACTTAAATCGAAATTTAGTATATATTTCATTCTTTAAGGAAATCATTCTCTTAAACATATTTATTTGGGCCAAAAACGAATGTTGCGTAAAACATCGTTACAACAACCCAAAATCACTAGTATAGGGATTCGAAATTAGAATAGATATATAAATCCCAATACTATACAAAACATTTCCTTTCGGAAATCATTTACTATAACAACAGTGTTATAGTCCACCATTTCCTTTTATTTCTCGAAAACGTTTATTTCAACAATTAATGTTGAAATCTATGGTTTCGAATCTCAACACATTTTAAAACATTGTTCGATCGTTTTAATTCTATTTAAAACATCCAAATCCAAAACAATTTCTTTAACATATTATTCACTATTCAAAAACGTGAATATTCTACGTTAACAAATTTCATTAATTCTATGCCTTTTATTTCAAAGGATTATTCACAGTCAAAAAGGTGAATATAACTCCATTAATAAGTTTCAACAATTAACTTATCAAAATAAGTTGTTTGCGAATTTATAAACAACGTTTATAAATTCCATTTCTATTTATTTTATAAAAACTTCCTTTTTATAAATTCTTTTATTAACCTATTCCAGTTTATAACTCAATTATAAACTAAAAGTTCATATTATAAGTCAAATACTTATAAAACGATTATTTTATAAATTCGTTCTTTTTAACTTCCCAAATTATAAATCTTATAACTTATAAGATTCATTCATTTATCCAAAATCATTATTTTTATAACTTAATAAATTTTATAAACCTACTGCTTATAAAATTCCATTTATAACTTCACCGTATAAAATTCTATAAATTCCATTCAATTATGAAATTCATTTTCACTTCATTCAAACACTTATAAAAACTCGTTTTATAATGTCTATATTTCAATTTATAAATCTCTTAATATAAATCAATTTATATTATTCTTTAAAAACGTCTTTAATCTCCTTTAAAAACTTCATTCTTTTGATTCATAAAATAATTAAATTTTATAAATCCTATATTTAAACTGGTCATAATAAATTCAAAAATTCCGATTTAACTATTTTATAAAATCATTAGCATCATATTCTCAAAAATCAGTTTTTAACTATATTTCTCAAAAATCATAATTTTTATAACATTAAAAATTATAACGTTTAATTATTTAAAATGGATCAATTCTAAAAATAAAGTATATTTTCAAAAATCACTTTAAAATCATTTTAAAATTCCAAAACTTGGTCCAATGATGCTACACACCAAATAGTCAATCACGACAACAACGATATCATATATCAATATGAAAATCCATCAAATATCAAAATATCTGAAATCAAATAAATACTGTTGAGGAATCCAGTTGGATCCCTCCAACCTGTTTTCCTGCATCCAAAAACATTAGCACAATACCAATTTCGCTCCAGTACGAAATTATCGCGGTACATGTTCTTATTAAATATTATCCGCTTAATAACGGCGTAATAGGGTCTCATCCGCTAAACAAATGCGGGGAATCAACAACTGCAATATATACATATGCCAATATATATATATTGATATTATTTATAATACCAATTTCACTGTTTATGAAATATTCGCGGTATATGTTTTTAATAAATAACATCCGCTTACTAACGGCGTATAATGTCTATTTTAACAATCAATAGATATCAATCAACATTCAAACATGCATTCAAATATTTTAAATCTAACTATTTAAAATAAAATCGAAACTGATTCGATTGAGGGAGAAGTTCTCACCTTGATTTTAATTTCCGTTTTAGCGATTTATTTCGAATAAAATTAAACGGACGTTTAATTTTACCCGAAATTCTCACTAACTCCAAACGACTCCAAACCAAATCCATCGCGTAGTGCTCGTCCATACGATTCCAACGCAACTGAGTTTGCATTTTTTCGACCTCGTATGAAAAAGATATGAATATTTAAAGTTTACTCGATTTATTTATAACTAATAACAACATTTCAATTATAATTTTATAACCTAAATCAATATCTGCCGTCCATCCTTTCCTAGAACGATCTGGGCCGCGTGTTGCTTCTCCCCCATCTCCTTCTTCGTACGCGTGAAACCCCCCATAGCCGAACCCATTACGTCCATTTAGGGTTAAACATTGCAACCCCAAAACTCGACAAAACCCCATCACCTCCACGCCATTCGAACCCCCTCAGCCACCTCCACACTCGCCCAGAACCATGAAGAACTCGGTCGCCCTATACACACGCAAATCGAGAATGAACGCGCGGCCTTTGAATGCAATTTGCCGTCAATCCGTGCAACGAAACACGATCATAACCGTTGAATATAAGGATCTCACGTAGCTCTACAACTTTGTAGTTGGAGATTTCTTGAATGGGTTTGTGGATTGAAAGATAATTGAAGAAAAGAGACTGCAATTTTCGGCCATCCATTTCAGTTGCTGGCAGCTATGGTTTGTTTTTTTCTTTTTTCTTTTTTTTTAAATGGGGGGGCTATTTATAAGAGAACGAACGACACTATTCATCCCGGAAATTCCGAACTCCGATTTACGCGCCGTAACCAGCGTTTCTAGGGTTTACCCCGCGTTTCGGACACAATGGAACAGGTGTCGGAAGCTAATTCGGAAGTATGTGCGAGTTATGGCTGTAAACGCTCAATTTAAATTAAACCGATTTAAGTCGATTTCTAGGCGTTTTAATTCGTAACGGACAAACGGTAAATCCAATTGACTTGAAATTTGAAACCTTACAATAATATCACATTACGGATCCGATGAAACTGGTTTCGTCGAAATCCGAGACTTTTTGAAAAATGGCTATTTTCACTCGCCAAATTTAAATTAAAAATAAATCGATGCGTTTCGAGCTGCCACGATCAAACGATAGCTCCGATTGACACGAAAATTGAAATCCGGTAATAACTAACTATTACGGATCCAATGAAACTAGTTTCGTTCAATTCTGAGACTGTTCAAAAATTGACTATTTTCACTAGTCGATTTAAATATTAAAATATTCAATTTTCACAAATTAACTTTTAATTCGATTTTAAAAGTTCTAAAATATCTTTCTAACTTCAACATGATAAAATAAAATTTTACAAATCATTTTCAATCATATCTAACCCAATTTTCAATTATTTCCATAATTTAACATATTAAATTATCGATTTAATAATCCAATTAAATCCAATAATTCAAATAAAAATTTATTTGACTTATAAATTCACTTATAAATATTTAAAATAAATTAAATATTCAAATTTTAATTTCTAAAAATTCTGGGTCGTTACAATCTTCCCCACTTAAAAGAATTTCGTCCTCGAAATTACAAGTAAGAAAAGTTACAGAAGATATTAATTTTCCAAGATTCATAGTTAAACTTCTTACAATAACTTACTAAGTTTTCAAATCATACTTAGTTATCTTTTCAAAAACAACTACTATTGTTTAACTTTCAATTCCAAAATCAAAGTTAAAGTTTTCAAAATTTTCCAATTTTCTCAAAAATTTTCTAACGCCTTAAATTTTCGGAAAAATTCGCCATAGCCTCCTTTGCGCGGCTCGATCCAAAAAAAAAAATGACAGTATATATATCACAAATATACATCTCATCAAGTAATGAGGCATCCCGCAGGGAAAAAAGTGTAAAAGTACGATATTTAATCCGAGATATGTACCTTATATTTTATTAGCGAGCATATACGGCTAATATAGCGCAAAAGCGAGCTTCAAATGCGAAGCAAACGCGATCCGCACCTACTAATCACTCAACAAACAACATGAGAATCATGCATATATGAAAATAATCTCAATATACAACATATAGCAACATAACAACTATATATGTCACATAGCAAATGCAACTAAACAACAAATGCAAACATCAACCAACTATAATCCATTACTAATAAATATTCATTCATATTCTCATTAATATTCAATGAATTGGTTTTCAATTTAATCACATTTGATTTATTAACATTGGATGTTTTTACTAACATTCATTTTTCAATTAGTTAACATTTACTAATTAAATCCAATTCACATTCAATTCTATTCAAATTTATTTACTTCTAATTTGAATTCAATCACATAGCTTTAAATTTCACTAATTCACTTTCATTAATACTTAATGAATTATATACAATCAACTAACAACCATATATCAACCAATGTATATTAAATACAACCAAATTCCTTTGCTTATCAATTGGTTTAATTAATTGATTTTCATTCAATTATTCAACTTCCAATAACATTAGATTTTAATGAATTAACACTTATATTCATTATTTCATATCAACTTAATTCACATTTAATTGATTAATATTCAATCCATTCATTCAATTTATAAAGTTGAATTTCATTTATCTTTGAATTCACTTTCATTTACAACTCATATTCATATATATATTCATATAGTTTCACTTCTTATATATATAAGTTTATTTCACAATTGCAATCACTTTAATTATAATTCAATTCTTATAATTCTTTTTGCTTATACAATTATTCTTTTATTTAGATTATTCAAACAACTAAACAATCAACTTATATACACTTTTATAATTCTGAAAAATTATTTCTTTACACATAAAATATAATCAAGGTAAAATTATTTCATTTACCCAATTTAAAACCAATATTATGTCGATTTATCTTGTTTAAGAGTTTAGAAACCCCTATCTACGATAGTTAGCTAGACTAGATCGACGGGAATCTATAAACAATCAACCGATAAGTCAACACAATATAAAACAATTTTTATTCACTAACAAATATGCTCTCATAGCTATTATTACACTCAAACTCATTCTAGAGTACTACTGACTCTATCTCTAATGAATAATACCCAACAGAACCATGGTTGTCGCTTAACCATAAGCTCTGATACCAAATGTAACGTTTCCGATTTTTCGTTGCCGAAAAACCGAATAGTTATGGGTTTAAGAAAGAAGAAAGAAAGAAAAGAAAAAGATAGAAAATTTAGATAGGGAAAAGAAAAAGAGAATAGAGAACATAGAATAGAGAAGAGGAAAGAAAAATAGAAAATGGAACGGAACAGAAAACAACAGAACAACATCAGAATCTCACAATTCGCAGCGGAACAACATATAATAATAAATGAATAATCTTTAAACAAATACTATATCAGTTATTACATTTTATACATTACATTTCACTACATCATATCATCAGAGTATACAACAACAACAACAAATAGTGCAGCGGAAAAAAAGAAATACTATATAAGTAATACGCCATGCCATCCAGCTTGCCTCCAGCAACTCCAGAATATCCAGAATATCCTGATAAACCTTACTCTTGACTGCCCGTGTGGAAATTGGTGGGCACCCAGAGTTTAGGAAGGAAAACAATAAACTCCAAGTCAGTCATGTGACTGGCGTGAGAACTCAAAACAGTTTATTTACTTTAAAATCAAAATAAAGGAATATTTTTAAATTCAATTCGCAATGCTTTTAAAAATGAGACTATCATAAGGCCTCCCGCACACACACACAATGCAAACGCAGAATCGGAGCAGATTCTCCTTATGATAGTCAAAGATGCTTGATACGCATTTAAAATAACATTTGATATTATTACTAGTGCATAGTGTAGGAAAAATTCATTTCGAAAGTAGAATATAAATCTTAGCCAACATACGACCATTATCGTATGCCTACTATAGCTACTATCCAAACAGTGGTGACCACCATAAGTGAATAGCAGGTTCTACAACTAATACCGTACAAGTTTCGTATTGGGAATTGGATTTCCAACAAATGGTCAGGCCAAGGAACTTCCCATTGCCACATGAGAATGCCTCTGGAAAGACATCCCCGAGAACCAAACCGGAACTCTGCCAACACAAGGCCGGGTTACCCCTAACTGGGTAACTACTGACACGAGCACGCCATTCCCCGATCGTAAACGACCTTTCTCACGGGATCCCGATAGCCAACAACCACAAAGTAATAAATTCGTAGTAACCACATAGGTTAAATATCTGGGCTCCATACCATGATACCACCTCTATCCAGAAGGAAATGTACATACCCTAAAGGGTGCTACCCCTCATAACCTTGCCGCATCTTTCCTGTTTTGACCATTTCCGGGGTGTGAGGTTCGACGAAGTCACGTCCACAAAAACATACTTTATACAAAAGTCATGCTTTGGGTCAACAAATGATCAACACAATGATCACCAAGATAGACGATCAAATAAACGATCCTATCACAATAATCAACACAATGATCATTTCAGCATCACTCAGCATATCACATTACCAAATTGGGAATATATCGCTGATAACTTCAACTATATAACCTTTGAGCTCGTACGTCTCAGAGAAGGGTGTCAAGCTAAAAGAATAAATTCTCCGCCACCAACAGAAATATATTTGAAAGAAATCGGCTTTATATCTCAACTTGTAATGTCAGACACACAATCCATACAAGTTTGTTCCGGGATCGAACAAAACCGAAGGCACTTACAAAGAAGTCCTTGCAATCCGGATATTCACAATCCTGATCGGATTCACCATCACATATGGAGAACTCTATACCGGAGCAACTCGGTGCAGAGTAAATCGACAGGTCATCCTATCGCTCTCGCAAATACCGGGTCTTCAACACCGATCTTTAATGCAATTATAACGACGTATCACATATTCGGGATGGGTTATACGACCCCATGGTCCTTTCCCGGTTAACCCGAATAGTGAGCGCTTATTCAAAAATAAGTGTAGCATTCACATTCAAATAAATCATATCAATTACCCATTCAAAGGGAAATATTGATAGCCGGTTATTGAACTATCAATAGATATGCACACATCACCAGATTCCAAATAATTTTCCAAATTATTTATTTTCCAAAAATATCTTTACAAGAGATATTATTTCATACTTCAAAAATAAATCAATATTTATTTTTAGACAAATCCCACTTCCTTTATAAATTCCTTAGTGAATTTATAATTCCAAAATATCAATGAATATTCGGTTTCAATTATTCATTTCAATATTTCTTTTCAATTTATCTTCAAAAAGATAAATTCTCAAAATATTCACTTTATATTGGAAAACATTTCCATACTTATTTATTCATAAGTAATTCACAAATTTTATTTATTTTCAACCCTTGGAAAATATTCAATGTACTTAAATCGAAATTTAGTATATATTTCATTCTTTAAGGAAATCATTCTCTTAAACATATTTATTTGGGCCAAAAACGAATGTTGCGTAAAACATCGTTACAACAACCCAAAATCACTAGTATAGGGATTCGAAATTAGAATAGATATATAAATCCCAATACTATACAAAACATTTCCTTTCGGAAATCATTTACTATAACAACAGTGTTATAGTCCACCATTTCCTTTTATTTCTCGAAAACGTTTATTTCAACAATTAATGTTGAAATCTATGGTTTCGAATCTCAACACATTTTAAAACATTGTTCGATCGTTTTAATTCTATTTAAAACATCCAAATCCAAAACAATTTCTTTAACATATTATTCACTATTCAAAAACGTGAATATTCTACGTTAACAAATTTCATCAATTCTATGCCTTTTATTTCAAAGGATTATTCACAGTCAAAAAGGTGAATATAACTCCATTAATAAGTTTCAACAATTAACTTATCAAAATAAGTTGTTTGCGAATTTATAAACAACGTTTATAAATTCCATTTCTATTTATTTTATAAAAACTTCCTTTTTATAAATTCTTTTATTAACCTATTCCAGTTTATAACTCAATTATAAACTAAAAGTTCATATTATAAGTCAAATACTTATAAAACGATTATTTTATAAATTCGTTCTTTTTAACTTCCCAAATTATAAATCTTATAACTTATAAGATTCATTCATTTATCCAAAATCATTATTTTTATAACTTAATAAATTTTATAAACCTACTGCTTATAAAATTCCATTTATAACTTCACCGTATAAAATTCTATAAATTCCATTCAATTATGAAATTCATTTTCACTTCATTCAAACACTTATAAAAACTCGTTTTATAATGTCTATATTTCAATTTATAAATCTCTTAATATAAATCAATTTATATTATTCTTTAAAAACGTCTTTAATCTCCTTTAAAAACTTCATTCTTTTGATTCATAAAATAATTAAATTTTATAAATCCTATATTTAAACTGGTCATAATAAATTCAAAAATTCCGATTTAACTATTTTATAAAATCATTAGCATCATATTCTCAAAAATAAGTTTTTAACTATATTTCTCAAAAATCATAATTTTTATAACATTAAAAATTATAACGTTTAATTATTTAAAATGGATCAATTCTAAAAATAAAGTATATTTTCAAAAATCACTTTAAAATCATTTTAAAATTCCAAAACTTGGTCCAATGATGCTACACACCAAATAGTCAATCACGACAACAACGATATCATATATCAATATGAAAATCCATCAAATATCAAAATATCTGAAATCAAATAAATACTGTTGAGGAATCCAGTTGGATCCCTCCAACCTGTTTTCCTGCATCCAAAAACATCAGCACAATACCAATTTCGCTCCAGTACGAAATTATCGCGGTACATGTTCTTATTAAATATTATCCGCTTAATAACGGCGTAATAGGGTCTCATCCGCTAAACAAATGCGGGGAATCAACAACTGCAATTTATACATATGCCAATATATATATATTGATATTATTTATAATACCAATTTCACTGTTTATGAAATATTCGCGGTATATGTTTTTAATAAATAACATCCGCTTACTAACGGCGTATAATGTCTATTTTAACAATCAATAGATATCAATCAACATTCAAACATGCATTCAAATATTTTAAATCTAACTATTTAAAATAAAATCGAAACTGATTCGATTGAGCGAGAAGTTCTCACCTTGATTTTAATTTCCGTTTTAGCGATTTATTTCGAATAAAATTAAACGGACGTTTAATTTTACCCAAAATTCTCACTAACTCCAAACGACTCCAAACCAACTCCATCGCGTAGTGCTCGTCCATACGATTCCAACGCAACTGAGTTTGCATTTTTTCGACCTTGTATGAAAAAGATATGAATATTTAAAGTTTGCTCGATTTATTTATAACTAATAACAACATTTCAATTATAATTTTATAACCTAAATCAATATCTGCCGTCCATCCTTTCCTAGAACGATCTGGGCCGCGTGTTGCTTCTCCCCCATCTCCTTCTTCGTACGCGTGAACCCCCCCATAGCCGAACCCATTACGTCCATTTAGGGTTAAACATTGCAACCCCAAAACTCGACAAAACCCCATCACTTCCACGCCATTCGAACCCCCTCAGCCACCTCCACACTCGCCCAGAACCATGAAGAACTCGGTCGCCCTATACACACGCAAATCGAGAATGAACGCGCGGCCTTTGAATGCAATTTGCCGTCAATCCGTGCAACGAAACACGATCATAACCGTTGAATATAAGGATCTCACGTAGCTCTACAACTTTGTAGTTGGAGATTTCTTGAATGGGTTTGTGGATTGAAAGATAATTGAAGAAAAGAGACTACAATTTTCGGCCATCCATTTCATTTGCTGGCGGCTAGGGTTTGTTTTTTTCTTTTTATTTTTTTTTAAATGGGGGGGCTATTTATAAGAGAACGAACGACACTATTCATCCCGGAAATTCCGAACTCCGATTTACGCACCGTAACCAGCGTTTCTAGGGTTTACCCCGCGTTCCGGACACAATGGAACATGTTTCGGAAGCTAATTCGGAAGTATGTGCAAGTTATGGCTGTAAACGCTCAATTTAAATTAAACCGATTTAAGTCGATTTCTAGGCGTTTTAATTCGTAACAGACAAACGGTAAATCCAATTGACTTGAAATTTGAAACCTTACAATAATATCACATTACGGATCCGATGAAACTTGTTTCGTCGAAATCCGAGACTTTTTGAAAAATGGCTATTTTCACTCGCCAAATTTAAATTAAAAATAAATCGATGCGTTTCGAGCTGCCATGATCAAACGATAGCTCCGATTGACACGAAAATTGAAATCCGGTAATAACTAACTATTACGGATCCAATGAAACTAGTTTCGTTCAATTCTGAGACTGTTCCAAAATTGACTATTTTCACTAGTCGATTTAAATATTAAAATATTCAATTTTCACAAATTAACTTTTAATTCGATTTTAAAAGTTCTAAAATATCTTTCTAACTTCAACATGATAAAATAAAATTTTACAAATCATTTTCAATCATATATAACCCAATTTTCAATTATTTCCATAATTTAACATATTAAATTATCGATTTAATAATCCAATTAAATCCAATAATTCAAATAAAAATTTATTTGACTTATAAATTCACTTATAAATATTTAAAATAAATTAAATATTCAAATTTTAATTTCTAAAAATTCTGGGTCGTTACAAAAATATTCTGAACACGATGGAAAAAGTTTCACGTCCAAATATGATCGTATGAAGAAGTTATGCTGAAAACATTATTTTCAAATTGATTTCAATTAAATTGATTTCAAGGCGTTTCGCGTTCGTACGATCAAACGACAAGTCCGTTCGCTACAAAACTTGAAACCCTACAATAATTCACAGTTACGGATCCGATGAAACTAGTTTCGTCGAAATCCGAGTCCGTGACCAAAATAGCTAATTTTTATATTAATTAAATAAAATAAGAATTAGTAAATAAATCCAAATTTTATATTTCAGTTTCAGAATTGGAAAATTTTATCACTTATGATTCCTCAATCATTTACAATGATTTTAAACAAATTTAAAAATGTAATTTTAGATGATTCATTTATAAATTTCAATATTTGTTCTCAATATCATTAAATTCAAAATTAAAATTTACTTTCTAATAATTCTATTAAATTAATGAATTTATGATTATTCCATTCATATTTCAACTTGGACGGTTTACCATTGGATTTAAGATTGCTACATAAATATTTCCCAATTTTGAACTTAATTTTTTAATTAACGTAATAATTAGAATTTTGATTCCATTTATTTCAATAAGCCCAACTATTATAAATTAACAAATTAACTCACTATGAAAATTCACATTCTAAAATTTATAATCTTTATCACCTTGATTCACTTATAACATTTAAAATTCCTTAAACAAATTCATATCTCAAATCTTAAATGTAAATTATTTTACCAATTATAGTACTTATTTCAATTCCTTAAAATAGTCTTTTTATTACGCTTGAATCCAATTTATTTAAATAAGTCTCCAACTAAACGGATTAGATTCAATTCCAACCTTTTACTTATGCTTAAGTTTAGGTTATAATCAATTTATAACATGATTACTTCCATAGTTATTTACATTACATCTTCCCGTATTTATTTCACGATTAATCATAATTATTTAAAGTAACGCTTATAATAAATGTGACCCTAGAATTACTCACATTTAAACAAACGTTATTTCGTTTTCCATTAGTGCAACATTCATTTATTTTATTATCACTTACTTCAAATTCTAATGCTATGAACCAATAAACAGTCAATTTATGATATATGTTACAAATTTTTGAATAAATCACTATTCATTATCATTTACTTTAATTTAGCATTAATTACCTTGCATTAACATTGTTACTAAAAATCCCTATCCAATTTCAATTAATATTCAAATGAATACATTTACTCTTTTCTGTTATGCTATATATTATAATGAAACTTTTATTAATTTCAACAACATTGTAATTACTAAATACCTACATTGATTTGTATATGTTTTCCATTATTATCGTTCATTAGAATTCTATTCAACTTTCCATTTCTGGCAATAACTCATATACCATACTTTTCACATAAATAAACAAGGTTTCAATAGATAGGATTTATTCAATTCACTCCCTTTAAATTAAATCTATTACAATCAATGTAACATTTCATAAATTTCCAATTGACCCAATTATTTCATTTATACTAAGTCGTATTATTTAAAGAAATTTACCAAATTTAAATGTCCATTCAAGTTTATAGATCATTACTTGCATTAACAAAATTTCTTAATTTATTCCAATTACTGTTTAACAATGTTTTATTACATTAAATTAATAAAATATTTCCTTTAAATTTCTCATATTCAATTTTATATACAGGTAAAATCTTTTCACTACTTAAATTCATTTGAATTAGGTTCGAATTACTGTAAGTAGGTTTTAATTTATTTTATTTTTCTACTAAATTCAATTACAAACTTATTAATTTAACCAAATTAAAACCATGAAATTTACGGGTCGTTACACTCTCCCCCACTCAAAACTTTTCGTCCCCGAAAAGGAAAAGAAGGGAAAAGAAAAAACAAGAAATCAATATACCTTATTCAAACATTAATCTTTATAAACAATTAAATTTATAAAATTAATTAATTTAGATAAAATATCTCAATTTATAACCATTAAATCTTTTTATACTTAAATTATTAAAGTTTGGAAAACATTTAAAAATATTTCTAAGTTCAAAATTTAGGAAAATTTTAGAAGAGTCTCCTTTGTACGGAGAGGCTCGGGAGAAAATATAATATTAAATAACAACTAATTACATATATTATCCAAAATATTATATCCCAACCCGGGAAAATATGTAAATTAGCGCTATAAACCGTAATCCGAAGCGTACCTATTTGTCGGGCAATTTACGCTTAATTTAAGGAACCAAAAGCAGTAGCAATTGATTCCATAACCTGCATTTCACTTATAAAATCTAAAGGGTTAACAATTTATATAAAGTGAAATATTTAAGTGGTTCCAAATCACTAACACCAAATCAATACACCAACCATCAAATTCAACAACAACATACTCAACGAATACAACCAACCGTACAATCGAACAAACAAAGAGTTGTTCAGGTTCGAACCTTTAAATTGTACTGAATGAAGAATAAACCATCAAGTGCATCATTTACTCAACAGTCTTAGATTAAACAAAATGGATTATTCATCCATCCCAACAAAATTTAAAGTATCCTTACCCAAAACAACTAAAATCCAAACAAACAACAACCAATTTGAACAACAAATTTTGTTTGTCCTTATTAATTTCATTCATAAATTTGTTATTAAATTTCTCTTTTTATTCATACCACATAAAATTTTCTTTTATAATTTACTTTTATTTCTAACAAACTTTTAAAATAATAATTATTCATTCATTTATTGCATGCCTTCATTTACTTACATTTGTTTATCAATAATATTCACGTCCCATTTAATTTCTTAGTAATTTCACTTTATTTACTTAAGTTAATATTCTTCTATTTGAATTACTTACCTTTAATTATATTCACTTATAGTAAAATTTCACTTATAGCTTAAGTTTATAACATTAAATTCTCATTTATAATAGCAAATTCATTGAATACTTCATTATTTCAAATTTCTACTTGTATAATATTCTATTACAATCTCCTATTAAACATTTGAACTTTTAATATTTGGTAAGTTATCTATGTTTTTAAAGAATGTACTTGAAAGTTATACAAGTTTTCTCGTTACCTATGATTAATTTAACGTTCAATAATAATATTCTTTATTTCGTAGGTTATAAATTTCAAATTTTATTAATACCATTTATAACCTATCATTAAATCTCTTATTTCCTTTAGAGGTTTTAATTTATTAATTACCTACGTTTCAATTCACTACAATAATCGAAACAATTAACTAATGGAAATCTAAGAATTTCACACCGGGTTAAATTTCAAATTATTTTATATAATAGATAAATATATTCTTACAACTTATATATCTCTAATTATATTTAAAAAAATTCAAAATGTATATATTTTTTCCAAAAATGAATCTACAGTAAAACTACTACAATGGCCTTTCCCTTTCGAAACTCGAAAATGAAATTCGATGATGCGGCCGCCATCACCGAATTTGTTTTCCAGCGACAGAAAGTAAAGTACAAAACTTATTTTCTCCAAAATCATTTTTAAACAATTCTTTCAAGTTATATTGAAAAGCTTATATCATAAAATACTTCTAAAATATTATTATTATATTCCAAATCATTCGAAAGAAGTTTTCAAAAAACCCCGAAACTTAAGTTCTAAAATTTCCAATTTAATTTATTTTATTTTTCAATCTTATTTCTATTATTATTTATACACTCTGTTGCCTAACAATCAATCTGTTGCAGCCAAATATAGATATCAACTGAAAATTTTATTTTATATATAGAAAATATAATAGGCAAAATTATTTCATTCACCTATATAAAACAAATATTATGTCGGTCTGTCCTATTAAATGTTTAGAAATCCCTATTGATGTCACAGCGTCCCAAGAATCAACCAGAATTTATAAATACAAAACGGAACAGATTAACACAATATTAAAACCCTTTTTTTTATAACACTAACAAATACGCTCTTTCATATATATACACTCATCGACTCCCATAGGGTATTACTACCCTATTGACAAAGAGTCAAACCCCACAAAGCTAAGGTTTATCGCTAAACCAAAGCTCTGATGTAACAACCCGGGATTTTTGTAACAATAAATTATCCGAATGACGATTTTACTTGGTTGCTAAATGCTTTTGACATTTAACCAATCGAAATTCTTTTAAAAATTTAATTAATGTTGTTGGGCTTTAAAAATTAATTTTAGCCCATATTTTGTTTGATGCCGTGTTAAATCCAATACCCGATCCTCTTTTTATTTCATTGGAAAACCCTAAACCTAAAAATCAAAAAGCACACGAACGAGCTAAAATATGGCGGCTTCATCTCTCTCATTCGCTCCTCAACAGAATTAAGGCTTTGCGATTTTTGGAGATGCGCCTTTGTTGATCATTGATAAAAAATTCTTGTGTTGCTCAATCAATTCTTCGTTGCTCACGGCTGCTTCATTTTACGTCAAGTCTAAGGTGAGTGATTTCTTTTCACTCACATCTAATTTGAATTGTTGAATTCATTTGCTTATTTTGTTTTCGTGGTCTTCGGCTTCGTCTTGATTTTATCGGTGTTGATTTTGAAATGTTCAAACTCCTTGGCTGTTACGGCTTGACTTTCTTTGTAACTTCGGTCTTGACGCTTCAATTCTTCTGGAAATTTGTGTTGTTTTGCTTTAATTTCGTGACAACTTCGGTTTTGAATTCAAATTGGAAATCTGTAAAAAAAATCTTGTGACATGATGTTTGATTGTTTGTAATTGCCGTAGTGTTACAGTCTTCGACTTGCTTTATACATTCACTGTATATTAATAAATGTTGTTCATTGTATTCACGATTGAAGTTATAACCTTGCATTTACCTGTAACCTAGTTGCATCGGGTATACGTTGCCTTATACGTTGCCTTAGTTCGGTACTGTTGTTTGAATTAGGCTGTGGTGCATTGACTCGAGTTGAGCCTTGTTCATGTCAATGATTACATTGCTGCATTTGTATCCACTGCTTCTGGTCGAGTTTACACTGTCCAGTTTCATGTTGCAAGTGTACATTTTGATTTTGTCGAGACTTATTACTATACAGGTGCACTGTTTGGGTCATGTGAAGTTGTAGCCTTAGTACATCGTTCATGACATTAACTTGCATTAGCTTGTTTCACAACCACATACATGCAGTTAGGTGTGCACGCCTGTGACCATTCATGTAGCTGCATTGGGTAGTACTTCACTATATTCATGTAGCCTGTTTCACTTGTACACCTTATTCATTTCACTTTACTATTTGCTTGGTACCCCTGTCTTTGTTGACTGTTGCACTGATACATCTTGGTACATCCCACTATTGTATTCATATGTACATCACTTGTTACCTCCTTTATTGCCTGTTCTTCGAGGCATGTAGTTCATGTGTACTCTAGTTTATCACTTGCTGTTGATGGTGAGGCTTTGCATTGATTTCTGGTATTCACACTTCGTGTTTTAGCCGAGTCTGGTTCGGTCTCGACCTGAGCTGACCATTGAAGTATTGCATTGTATTGTATCATGTCTGGTGCACTTCTTCATATGTACACTTGATTACCTATGATGTTTGTCACTGTTGCATCAATTTTGGTTGTCTGCAGTTCTATGTTGTCACCTCTGTTTTCTTTTGGTTCTTGTGCAGTTTGTAATGTACATTCATTTGTGCACAATTGTGATTGCATATAAGTTTGGTCCTTATTAAGTCATATCATTGTCGTTGCTTTGCACTCGAGTCTTGCGGCACACATATATATGCACGCTGTGTATCTACGTATCCACAGGGTTACCACAGCTATGACTTTTGATTCTTCGATCACCTTCTTTGACTCTGCATTTTGAAGTTTTCTTGCTTCATTTTGATAATTGCAGTTTCATTACTGCCACTGTAACTTGAACTGGTCGTGCACATGTTGTGTCCATTCTGGTGCATGATATTTGAGTTTCCCTATCATATTGTATGCACTGCTTCCTCGTGTGTATTGTTTTGTTGCTTTCCTGAACCATGTTTTTTGTATACATGGTTTTAGTTGATTGTGAGCTGCATCCCTTGAGTACTTGTCTGGTTCATGCCTTGATCACTTTCTAGTTTGGAACATGAACTGTTTTGTTCATGTGGTGGCCGCAGTTTCATTTTTGTTGTTGTTGCAGTTGTGTTGAGTCACTGACTTGACCTCTGCATTTCGTAAGTGACTTAGCTTTGTAGTTATGATTTGTTTCTCTGACATGTTCTTGTGTTTGTGCATGTCACTATTCAGTTTTGATTGCACCTGAGTTTCATATTGATTTTGGAATTGCACCTGTGTTGAATCCGGTATTTCGGGTTTGACATTGTGCCGTTGTGTACATCATCACTGTAGTGGCAAGGCAGTGCATGCAAGCATGAACTGCAGCCACACGGTATTGAGCTTTAGTGTACATCATCACTGTAGTGGCAGGACAGTGCACGCAAGCGTGAACTGCAGCCACACAGTATTGCTTTTATTGATATTCTATTTTTTTTTTAATTTACTGATCTTTTGCATATTCCATATGCTGTAGTGGCGAGGCAGTGCACGTGTGCGTGTACTGCAGCCCTACTCGAGTTAACATTTTAATTGATAATTCAATATGATTTGAATTGTATTTTGATTGTTTTAATTTGATGATTTTGTTGTTAATTGCCGATTAGACAATTTCGATGTTTTCCAAATTATCTTCATTGATATTCTTATTACTTATCTTTGATGATGATTTGAATCTGCTGATTTGTTGTTTAAACACTGTTACGTGTTATATTTACCGTTATCCGATCTCCTTGCTAAAGGATCGGATAGACGAGAATTATTGTGACTGTCGTCTATTCATTATTTAATTATTATTGCTTCTGTGCACTAATAACTGAGTTTGAATTAGACTGACCCATGTATTATTTTCTTTTGAATTTAATACTCGGGTCAGACCGAATATTTACAGGTTGTTGATATCTTACTTTGGGTTACTGCTTGAGCTATGAAGTCATGTAACGACCCGTAAATTTCGAAGATTTAATTTATTTAATAGAATTTTGTAATAAAAATTTAGTAGAAATAATAAAACGTGATAAATATATATTGAACGCTAATTTAACAATGGTAATTTAAGCCTTTGTTTGTAATATGGATAAATTTTTCAATAAAAATTGGTGTAAGTAATGTACCTGAATATAATGGGAAGATAGAGAATATAGGTAAGGCATTTAATTAGTTAAGTGCAAATTTATGGGTAGAATAACAATTCGTATACATTACCTAATTAATCTGTCAATTAATTTGTTAAAAAAATCAAAACCTTTTAATTTGGTAAATAATTTGATGCGTATTGATAAGCGTTACTTTAACGATTAATTTTAAAGTGATGGGAAGAAAATAAGTAAAGTTATGCAGTAATAAATAAATAAAAATATCGCAATAAATAGGAAACTGACATAACATTTATTTATATGAACGTTACTTATTGATTTGAAAGTAACGGAAGTGTGAACGTAGAATAAAATAAGCGTAGATTTATGTTAGGTAATTATTGAGAATATGGGGAATAAGTTGAAATAATATTAATTAAAAATTTATGTGTAAAACATGTTATGTAAGATATATTGATTCCATTTAATAAATTGAGGATTAATATTATCGAAGAGGATTAAATATGGTCTCAATGTAAATTTAGACATGTTTTGAAATAAAGACTAATTCCATTTAGAAGATGACAATGGGTGCAATATTTTGATTTGTAAGCAATAGTCACAGGTTACATGTTTAATTGGTTGATAGAATTTGAATTGAAATAAATGTTAATACACTAAATAAAGGTTACATTAATATGATAGGTAATACAATGTCTAGAAGTTTAATATAGAGTGTGTTAAGACGTAGAAATGGAAATTAGGAAGCAATTGGAATTAAATGAAATTTTAGGTGTATTTATGAGAAATTTACGTACAATTAAAGAGGCAAATGAAATAAATACCAACCAATTTTAGTGAATAACGAGATCTAAATCTAAATAAATAAATTCCTTGAAATTTAAGTTTTAATTTTTGATAAATTTGATTTGTACTTTAATATTGAAAATTTTGGGATTATTCAAAAATAAATTAATGTAGGAAGTTGTTAAAGGATTCTGAATTTACCAAGTGGTCCAAACTGACAAAATTTGCAAATAATTAAAGTTGGATTGTAAATCTGATTCAATTAACCTATCATTAATTTATTTGCTTGGAATATAAAAAGTTATGATAGGGATAATTGAAATTAAGGGTAGTTTAATTTGTATGTTATTTGGGATTAAGGTAAGATGGGTGGATATTAGGAGTTATATACATTGATCATTCAATTTATTTGGATAACATTTTAATAAATGTAATTAAATGTACATTTACGTGAAATATAATACCATGCTTAATAGATTGCTAAGTTGTATATATTAAAGGGAATTTTATTAATTGTTTTTAAAAAACCTTAATTAATATGGTTGATAAATTTAGTATAAGAAAAACCAATGAAATTCTTGGGAATAATGTAGGTTAATATGAGTTAGTAGTTAGGGTAGTGACTAAAATTGGTAATACATTGCAATTAATGTTAATAGTGTTGACATAAGATAATAAATTTAAATGTTAATGCAATACCAATTTATGTATTTAAGGTGATTGCGAAATTGGAATTTGATAAATGCCGTAACTAACTCAGGGCAAATAGATTTTATGGAATCAATAAAAGATAGGTAAATTTAATGATTGTTTGGTGGTAGTTTAAGCATGAATGGGAATAAATCGGGCAATAGTGAGAATTATTAATTATTACCCATCAATTTATTTAGAATCTAAATCAAATGCAACATTCGTTGTTATTTGTAGCTTATAGGTGGAAATAACATAAACTTTATTCAAATTAATGATAATTAGTTAGATTAAAAGAATGGAAGGCAGGATATATGAATTCATTTGGATTTAGAACATGATAATTTGAATTTATTGAATTTATTGGAAACTGAATAGAACATTTTATGTAATTGAAATTAAAGTTGGAATTCGAAGATGTTTTAGGAATTCCCATCTATGGGATACCAATAGATAGGATAATTAAATGAAAGGTCAACTAAAAGATTTCTGCAAAGTTAATTTATAATTTGTAGATAAAATAAAATTGAAGTTTTACGCTGAAGTTAATAATGTACTCAGCATTTAAGAAACATCTTAAATTGTCTATATTTGAATAAAAAAATGAAGTAATAAATAATAATTATTAATAAAATCCAAAATTTGGTAACCCGTTTTCAAATTAATGATAATTAGTATTGGTATAGGCTATTTATTTAAGTAACAGTGCGATGCCAAAAAAAATGGATTGGAAGTAATTGCGAAATATAAATAAAATATTTTAGTAGGGAATTCAAATGTATATATACATAGATATGTGGATTTTTATAGTATGAGAACTTAGTCAGTTTACAATAGTTAAATCTATTGAGAATAAATAAAAATCAAAGATAATTATTACGGTAATTTAGAAATTTAGTTGAAAATGGAAACTTATCTATGAATTTGGAATTTAATGAAATTGTGAATTTACATTGAAACTTATAAATGAAGCATCTAAATTTACATTTGTAAATACGTTTAAAATTCAATGTAAATGTCTGAGGAAGAAATTAATTTATTTACTAATCCGTAACGTATCCAATTAATATAAAATATTCTGGTGGGCCAACAACCGTTTTGCGCGTTTATGATTCGTGCCCACCTATCCTATTTCACTTTGTCTATTTATAGGCTGTGTAAACCCGAGCCTCCATCTATCTTCATTTTTCTCTGTGTGTTCTTTTCTTCAACTTCTTCTCTTCCAATGGCTGCAAAATTTCTAGATCCAATTACAGTCCAAAATAAAAAAATAAAAAAAAATAAAAATAAAAAATATTTCAAACTGCTCTAAAAATTCCAGAAAAATTATATGTCATAATTCTCGAAGAGCGTAATCTGTTGGTACTGTCCATTTTTTTTTGATTGGTGCTGTAGCGTGCTCGAATTTGAGAAGAAGGACGTGGCCTGTGACGTGGCATTGTGATGGGGTATATTTGTTTATTTTGTTTTATTTAATTTTTGTTTCAATCGAAATTTTCGAACAACTTTCTCATACTTAGTCCGATTCACGCGAGATTTTTTTTGCTAGGATCGTAATTAAATTCCAGATCTGTTGGCACAGGTTTGGACCAATTCGGAGACCGTCGAATTTTTGAGTTTAAATTGAATTTAAATTCGATTTAAATTCAAAAGGTGAGTGTTTTAACCCACTCACAATTTCTAAAACTTCTTATTTGTGTTAAATTAATTTTAGATATGAGTAGAAATTTGTTTATGACTGTTTGGTATGTTTTATTCATTATCTCTGTTAAATTGCATTTATTTAATGTAACTGTTAATTTATTTTATTTATTGCATATAAATTTGACAGTTAGAATTTATTTATTTGCATATTAACTGCCAGTCGTAGTTATGTTAAAATTTTATTTCATATCAACTGACAGTTAAATTTGAATTTATTTTTGCATATAAAGTGCTAGTAACAGTTATAAATTTATTATTGAATATAAACTGTTAGTTAATACCTGTTATTTATTACCTGTATAATTTATATGCTCTATATCGATGATTGTTTAAATTGGATGATGATTGCAAATAATGGTTGATGATTGATATTTGGATGAATGGATGCTATATTGTATATTGTATAAACTGCAAGTTATCATGCATTTCATTCATTCGGGAGTGCGGTTTGAAATGATATACAACCGCATTTTTATTTTAAATTGCGGATTGAAATGATAAACATCCGTATCATTTGACCATAGGGTAGAAAATTTTATACAGGCACCTCGGTATATATATAAAAAAAAAATTTGAAATGTTTTTCTGTGGGTTTTGCAAAGCTATATATATATGGTTTATGGGTTTTTGATTTGGGTATTAATAAAGGTTATTTATATATAGTAATTTCCGGTTTTAAGCTTTGTATAAATTGTTTTAAAGTATAAAATAAAGTTTGATTTTTAAGATCAAATACGATTAAGCATTTATTTAAAATTTAAGTTCTGGAGTTTTATTGACTTAAATGAGAATAAGGTCGGAAGATGAATATTGAGTAAAATTTGGAATTAAATAAAAAGGTTATTAAATTTTAAAGGGTATGATTTTTATAACTTGATTTTTGTGTAGAGTGATTTAAGTGAATATATCAAGTTTAATAAATTGAAAGATTATCCAGTTATGTGAAGTTAAAGGTTTTACTTAAATTTATTGAATTCGTTAAGTAAACATTTCAAGTCTAAATAAGAAGTAATTGAATTTGATACATATGGATTTGTCAAATGAGTTGTTTTTTTTTGAAATGGTGAAATATTTAAAGCTTTGAAACATAAGAATTAAAAATGGTATTTGGAAGTTTAAATCGATATTTGGAATTGATTTGTGAAATGTAAAGAAGCTATTTGTTTTATAAAAGAAATTTAATATTTAACCATTTGAGAGATGGAAATTTGTTTCAAAGTTATGATTTTCAAGGTAGTATAATTTGGAAATATTATATTCCAGAGTTTTTAATTCTAAATATTTTACTTTGAAAACCCTATGAGTTTGGAAAGAATATATATTGGAAAATAAAATGACATTATGTTGGTTTGGGCCTAAATGATATCGTATTGGTTTGGGGTTTTAAAAATATAAACGATATCGTATTTATATGGGTTTAAAATGGATATTTTATTCTGGTTTTAAAGTATAATTAATTTAAATGACCGTGGTGATATAATAACGTTTGGTTGTTGAAGAGACCGGGATTGGAAGTTGTCATACTCTCTGCCAACTCCGAAAACCACTTTAACAACCGTGTACGCGGTGGAGATTCCAGAATGAAGTAGGTTGGTGGAGGCGTTTCCTTCAAGGTAAATACGTGGACCCGACTCCCGTGAGTTGGCATAAGGTGGCTAAAACAGGAGCGATTCTCGGGCCAATGAGGTCATTCCTCTGATCGGACACTCCTCTTCGATATTATACTTTGACTTTGGATTGATTCAGTGGCCACTTTTACTTTGATTTTTCGGGGAGTTTGTTCGAGGTGGGCGGTAGCTTCGGCTACGCGTTTCCATCAGCCCGGATAGCAACTGGTATATCTACCCAGGCATTGCCTAGTTGTGTCGTGTCACCTACCCTAGCGCGCCTTATACGATTTTGGTTTTGTACCATACCTATGGAGTGCCCTCTGACGACGCCCCGTACGGGGGAGATTACGGTACTGTATAGACTATGGGAATATATAACTGTGTTAAGGTGGAAAATGTAAAGCCTTAACGCTATTTAAAAGTAAGTTTATTTTACAAATAGACACTATTATAATAGCGCAATATACTATATAGTAAATAGTTTAACGGATCCTTAGGAGATGTAAATCCCGAGCATCTCTTGAGTTACTGCACTCATATCTATTTCTGTTAATTTAACTTACATAAGATCTTTTAGTTCTGACTCGAGTGTTTTGTTTTTTCAATTCGCTCGGTCTGTCCGAGCGTTTCAGGATTTGAAGATTTAGCTCTGGAGGGCGAAGACGAAGATGTATATTACTATTATTTACGCTAGTACACTACACACTGTTCCGCTGCATTGTTATTGGTATGTGTAACTCTGATATGTATTATATAAATGTTTTGTAAACAGATTTATAAACTATATATTTTATTGTTATATTTTATCCTTCCGCTGCGAGATTCTGTTTTCTTTTATTTCTTTCTCGTTTTTCTTATTTACCCCATAAGACTCCGCCCTTCCGTATGGTTTGAATCGGCATGTGTATCTGTTTAAATCGTGCGAAAAGGTTGGACGTTACAGTTGGTATCAGAGCTTTGGTTTAGTGATAAACCTTAGCTTTGTGGGGTTTGACTCTTTACTAATAAGGTAGTAATACCCTATGGGAGTCGCTGAGTGTATATATATGAGAGATCGTATTTGTTAGTGTTATAAAAAGGTTTTATATTGTGTTAATCTGTTCCGTTTCGTATTTATAAATTCCGGTTGGTGCATGGGACGCTATGACATCAATAGGGATTTCTAAACACTTAATAGGACAGACCGACATAATATTTGTTTTAATATAGGTGAATGAAAAAAAAATTCCAATTATATTTTTATATATAAAATAAAAAATTTCAATTGATATTTATATTTGGCTGCAATAGATTGATTGTTAGGCAATAAAGTGTAAATAATAATAGAAATAAGATTGAAAAATAAGATGAATGAAATTTGGAAATTTAGAACTTAAGTCCGGGGTTTTTCTTTTGAATGATTTTGAAATATATTAATAATTTTGTTTATAAGTATTTTCTGATATAAATATTTAACATAATTCGGAAGAATCGTTTTAAAGAAGATTTTTGAGAAAATAAGTTTTGTACTTTCCTCTCTGTCGCTGGAAAATAATTTCGGTGATGGCGGCCGCATCATCGACTTTCATTTTTGAGTTTCGAAGGGGAAAGGCCACTGTAGTAGTTCTACTGCAGATTCATTTTCGAAAAAGATATAAATTTTTAATTGTTTTAAATAAAATTAGAGGTATATAAGTTAGAAGAATATATTTATCTAATATTTCAAAATAATTTGAAATTTAACCCGGTATTTAATTCTTAAATTTCCATTAGCTAATTGTTTAAATTATTGTAGTGAAATAAAAGGTAAGTGATTAATAAATTGAAACCTCTTATTTAGGTAAGAGATTTAATGCAAAGTTATAAAGGGAAATTTAAAATTTGTAACGTATGAGATAAAGAGTAATATTGTTGAACATTAAATTTAATTAAAAGATGAGATAAAACTTGTATAAGGTCATTTGCATTTTCTTTAACATATATAACTTACCAAATATAAAAAGTTGAAATGTTTAATAAGAAATGTAGTAGAAATTTATACAAGTAATAGTAGGTAATGAAGCATTCAATGAATTTGCTGTATTCAATAACTTAAGATATAATTGAAATTTTACCAAGTAAATATAAATAAAGGTAAGCATGATAGATAGATGATTATAAAACTTAAGGAATTAAAGTAAATAAATAAGGACATGCTATTATAAATGAATGAATAATTATAACAAAATATAAGGAACCAGCATGACCCGAGTTAATGGAATTGAATAATTGTAAGTAATAAGTAAAAATGAATGAGCAAACCTTTGATAAGTAAATGTGAATGAGAAAAAAATGACTATATAAACAAAAGGGAAATCAAACAACTAAAGCATGAAATTTATAATAAGTTAGTTTGGTTGCTGGTTTGAATTGTTATTGTTTGATTTATGGTTGGTTAGGTAAGGAAAGTTGAAGTTGTTGGATGAATAAATAATCTATTTTGTTCCATCTAAGACTGTTGAGTAAATGATGCACTTGATAGTTATTTTTCATTCCGTACAATTTCAAGTTTGAACCCAAACAATTATTTGATTGCGTGATTGTATGGTTCTTTTGTAATTGTATGTATGTTGTTCGAGGAAATTGATGGTTATTGTATTAATTTGGATGATTAGTGATTGGAACTACTTAGATATTTAAATTTTGGACTTAGAAATATTTTGAAATGTTCTCCAAACTCTAATAAATTTAAGTATAAAAAGATAATGTTGTAAATTTGTATATTTTAAGAAAAGTAACAGATATTGTAAATTTAATTGTTTATAAGGTAATGTTTTGAATAAGATATGTAGATTCTAAATCCTTCTTTTTCCTTCTTTTTCCTTTTCGAGGACGAAAAGTTTTGAGTGGGGGAGAGTGTAACGACCCGTAAATTTCGACGATTTAATTTATTTAATAGAATTTTGTAATAAAAATTTAGTAGAAATAATAAAAGGTGATAAATATATATTGAACGCTAATTTAACAATGGTAATTTAAGCCTTTGTTTGTAATATAGATAAATTTTTCAATAAAAATTGGTGTAAGTATTGTACCTGAATATAATGGGAAGATAGAGAATATAGGTAAGGCATTTAATTAGTTAAGTGTTAATTTATGGGTATAATAACAATTCGTATATATTACCTAATTAATCTGTCAATTAATTTGTTAAAAAAATCAAAACCTTTTAATTTGGTAAATAATTTGATGCGTATTGATAAGCGTTACTTTAACGATTAATTTTAAAGTGATGGGAAGAAAATAAGTAAAGTTATGCAGTAATAAATAAATAAAAATATCGCAATAAATAGGAAACTAACATAACATTTATTTATATGAACGTTACTTATTGATTTGAGGGTAACAGAAGTGTGAACGTAGAATAAAATAAGCGTAGATTTATGTTAGGTAATTATTGAGAATATGGGGAATAAGTTGAAATAATATTAATTAAAAATTTATGCGTAAAACTTGTTATGTAAGATATATTGATTCCATTTAATAAATTGAGGATTAATATTATCGAAGAGGATTAAATATGGTCTCAATGTAAATTTAGATAAGTTTTGAAATAAAGACTAATTCCATTCACAAGATGACAATGGGTGCAATATCTTGATTTGTAAGCAATAGTCATAGGTTACATGTTTAATTGGTTGATAGAATTTGAATTGAAATAAATGTTAATAAACTAAATAAAGGTTACATTAATATGATAGGTAATACAATGTCTAGAAGTTTAATATAGAGTGTGTTAAGACGTAGAAATGGAAATTAGGAAGCAATTGGAATTAAATGAAATTTTAGGTGTATTTATGAGAAATTTACGTACAATTAAAGAGGCAAATGAAATAAATACCAACCAATTTTAGTGAATAACGGGATCTAAACCTAAATAAATAAATTCCTTGAAATTTAAGTTTTAATTTTTGATAAATTGGATTTGTACTTTAATATTGAAAATTTTGGGATTATTCAAAAATAAATTAATGTAGGAAGTTGTTAAAGGATTCTGAATTTATCAAGTGGTCCAAACTGACAAAAATTGCAAATAATTAAAGTTGGATTGTAAATCTAATTCAATTAACCTATCATTAATTTATTTGTTTGGAATATAAAAAGTTATGATAGGGTTAATTGAAATTAAGGGTAGTTTAATTTGTATGTTATTTGGGATTAAGGCAAGATGGGTGGATATTAGGAGTTATATACTTAGATCATTCAATTTATTTGGATAACATTGTAATAAATGTAATTAAATGTTCATTTATGTGAAATATAATACCATGCTTAATAGATTGCTAAGTTGTATATATTAAAGGGAATTTTATTAAATGTTTTTAAAAAACCTTAATTAATATGGTTGATAAATTTAGTATAAGAAAAACCAATGAAATTCTTGGGAATAATGTAGGTTAATATGAGTTGGTAGTTAGGGTAGTGACTAAAATTTGTAATACATTGCAATTAATGTTAACAGCGTTGACATAAGCTAATAAATTTAAATGTTAATGCAATACCAATTTATGTATTTAAGGTGATTACGAAATTGGAATTTGATAAATGAAGTAACTAACTCAGGGCAAATAGATTTTATGGAACCAATAAAAGATAGGTAAATTTAATGATTGTTTGGTGGTAGTTTAAGCATGAATGGGAATAAATCGGGCAATAGTGAGAATTATTAATTATTACCCATCAATTCATTTAGAATCTAAATCAAATGCAACATTCGTTGTTATTTAGCTTATAGGTGGAAATAACGTAAACTTTATTCAAATTAATGATAATTAGTTAGATTAAAAGAATGGAAGGCAGGATATATGAATTCATTTGGATTTAGAACATGATAATTTGAATTTATTGAATTTATTGGAAACTGAATAGAACATTTTATGTGATTGAAATTAAAGTTGGAATTCGGAGATGTTTTAGGAATTCCCATCTATGGGATACCAATAGATAGGATAATTAAATGAAAGGTCAACTAAAGGATTTCTGCAAAGTTAATTTATAATTTGTAGATAAAATAAAATTGAAGTTTTACGCTGAAGTTAATAATGTACTCAGCATTTAAGAAACATCTTAAATTGTCTGAATTTGAATAAAAAAATAAAGTAATAAATAATAATTATTAATAAAATCCAAAATTTGGTAACCCGTTTTCAAATTAATGATAATTAGTGTTGGTATAGGCTATTTATTTAAGCAACAGTGCGATGCCAAAAAAATGGATTGGAAGTAATTGCGAAATATAAATAAAATATTTTAGTAGGGAATTCAAATGTATATATACATAGAAATGTGGATTTTTATAGTATGAAAACTTAGTCAATTTACAATAGTTAAATCTATTGAGAATGAATAAAAATCTAAGATAATTATTACGGTAACTTAGAAATTTAGTTGAAAATGGAAACTTATCTATGAATTTGGAATTTAATGAAATTGTGAATTTATATTGAAACTTATAAATGAAGCATCTAAATTTACATTTGTAAATACGTTTAAAATTCAATGTAAATGTCTGAGGAAGAAATTAATTTATTTACTAATCCGTAACGTATCCAATTAATATAAAATATTCTGGTGGGCCAACTACCGTTTTGAGCGTTTATGATTCGTGCCCACCTATCCTATTTCGCTTTGTCTATTTATAGGCTGTGTAAACCCTAGCCTCCATCTATCTTCCTTTTTCTCTGTGTGTTCTTTTCTTCAACTTCTTCTCTTCCAATGGCTGCAAAATTTCTAGATCCAATTACCGGCGAAAAAAATAAAAAATAAAAAAAAAATATATATAAAACTCCTCTAAAAATTCCAGAAAATTTTTATGTCATAATTCTCGAAGAGCGTAATCTGTTGGTACTGTCCGTTTTTTTATTGGTGCTGTAGCGTGCTCGAATTTGAGAAGAAGGACGTGGCCTGTGACCTGGCATGGTGATGGGGTATATTTGTTTATTTTGTTTTATTTAATTTTTGTTTCAATCGAAATTTTCGAATAACTTTCTCATACGTAGTCCGATTCACGCGAGATTTTTTTGTTAGGATCGTAATTAAATTCCATATCTGTTGACACAGGTTTGGACCAATTCGGAGACCGTCGAATTTTTGAGTTAAATTGAATTTAAATTCGATTTAAATTCAAAAGGTGAGTGTTTTAACCCACTCACAATTTCTAAAACTTCTTATGTGTGTTAAATTAATTTTAGATATGAGTAAAAATTTGTTTATGACTGTTTGGCATATTTTATTCATTATCTCTGTTAAATTGCATTTATTTAATGTAACTGTTAATATATTTTATTTTTTGCATATAAATTTGACAGTTAGAATTTATTTATTTGCATATTAACTGCCAGTCATAGTTATGTTAATTTTTTATTTCATATCAACTGACAGTTAAATTTGAATTTATTTTTGCATATAAACTGCTAGTAACAGTTATT
Organism: Allium cepa; assembly: GCA_030765085.1. Taxonomy (NCBI): domain Eukaryota; kingdom Viridiplantae; phylum Streptophyta; class Magnoliopsida; order Asparagales; family Amaryllidaceae; genus Allium; species Allium cepa. The sequence goes on from CM060929.1 coordinate 764,780,099, forward strand.
AATTTATTATTGAATATAAACTGTTAGTTAATACCTGTTATTTATTACATGTATAATTTATATGCTCTATATCGATGATTGTTTAAATTGGATGATGATTGCAAATAATGGTTGATGATTGATATTTGGATGAATGGATGCTATATTGTATATCGTATAAACTGCAAGTTATCATACATTTCATTCATTCGGGATTGCGGTTTGAAATGATATACAACTGCATTTTTATTTTAAATTGCGGATTGAAATGATAAACATCCGTATCATTTGACCATAGGGTAGAAAATTTTATACAGGCACCGCGGTATATATATATAAATTTTTTTTTTGAAATGTTTTTCTATGGGTTTTGCAAAGCTATATATATGGTTTATGGATTTTTGATTTGGGTATTAATAAAGGTTATGTAACAACCCGCATATTTATCGATTTTATATTTAAATATTTTATTTAAATATTTTGTCGTTAATCGGATATTGGTCCGAAAAGCTACTTTTTGCAAACGGTCAAATTAGGACTCGAGACCACTTTCATTGAGTTCGAAATGCCGTTTACAACTTTTTTAAGTATAAACATTGATAGGTTTGGAGTTAGTAAAATTTCACTAAATTTTCCCGCCTTGGACTTTAGGTTAGTTTAGCCTATTAAGCCCAAGTTCCAACCCCCTTCTCCTCACTCTTCATAAATTTCCTAACTAACTCAAGCTTTGGCATTAATGGTGAAGAGAATGGGAAATTAAAACTCCAAGCACAAATTCAATTGCAAATCCAACATTCAACTCCAAATTCAAGTAGAAGTTATTGGATTCAAGCTTTGGATTGCTTCTCCTTGCTTTCAAGCTTCATCTTCATAAATTTTAGTGCAAAGGTGAGATTTTTATCTCACAATTCGAGCCTATAACTATATTGGACCGTTGGGACTGATTCCCTATCACTTTTGCATGCACATTTGCATTTGGTTTGGATTGGATTGGCGAAAAACTCCAATTTTTAGCGTTTTGGTGAATTTTCTGCATTTAGGTTGTTCTGGCCATTTTCGTGTGTTCGGAGTTAGGTCGTTCGCGACATAACCCTTAGGTCGCTCGCGTGTTAACGCGCTAGGTCGCACTGCACGTATTGTCATCTCAGAATTAGGTCGTTGGGCTTTAAGTCGTAGGTCGTTTGGCCCATAGGTCGTTAGGTCGCTAACACTTAGGTCGTTGCTGGCCTTAAACTCCCTCTGCAGTGTTAGGTCGCTCGCGAGTTAAGCTTTAGGTCGTTTGGCCTTTATAACGTTAGGTCGCTTGCGTGTTAAAATGTTAGGTCGCGTGATCTATATCCCGTAGGTCGTTGACCCCTTGAGTCGTAGAACTGATAGGTCGCTCGCGAGTTAAAATCGATAGTTTGCTCGACCACTAGATCGTATGACCTGTTAGGTCGTTAGGTCGCGTGGGTTTTAAGCCGCGTATCAGTTAGGTCGTTCCACCTTATAACCCTTAAGTCGCTCACCTCTGTTAGGTCGCGAGTCCCTTAAGTCGCTCCTCAACAGCCTTATTCTCCGTGCTAGTTGACAACTCTACACCGTAGTGTTCTTGGCTAGTGTGGGTATAGAGGTGGGGTGTCACAGCTTGGTATCAGAGCGAAACTTCGGAACAATGTAGAATAACTTAACAAGGATCGTCGTCCTAAGTCTATCTTAGGAGTTATACCATAGGATTAATTCGAGTCTTCGTACCGATTCATCCTATTTCCTTTACGATTCCTTGTTTTATCTATAAAGATTGCTTGATATTCATTGGTGAATAACCTTCTTCCTTCTCTTCTTTCTTTCTTAAAGGAAGAGAATGTCTAGACCAGGCCGTCCCAGAACTGGATCATCTAGTGCTGCTCCCCAGGATGGAGTTTTTATGACTGCTCAACAACTTCTTGATTTAGTAACAAATGCTCAAGCAGCTGGGGCTAACCCGGAACCTACTCACCCAAAGTCGGGATTTGCACGCTTGTGCAACGATTACACTAACTTGGGTGGGAAGCCCTTCAAAGGTTCGGAAACGATCATCGAGGTCCAGGCTTGGTTAAAATCATGTGATCGAATCTTTTCTCACATGAACCTTATCGATCTCCACCGCGTTCAGGTGGCTTCCAGCATGCTCCAGGAGAGAGCATTGGACTGGTACGAACTCCTTATTTCAAAAATTAATGAAGCGGATCTCACCTGGGAGCAATTTCAGGGACGCTTCGAGTTAAAGTTTGTACCAGAAGCTGGGAAAGTAACCTTGGCTCGACGTTTTATAGACCTTGTTCAAGGTCAATCCTCTGTGACTGATTACGTTGCAGCCTTCGAGTCGCTTTCCAAATATGGGGTTGAATACATCAACACCCCATTGAAGAAGAACCAGAGGTTCGTCTATGGCTTAAATAAGAATCTTAAGAAGCCACTGCTCATGAAACTAGAAGTTGCATTTGATCAACTCGTCGATATCGCTCTTCGTCTTGAAGAGGCCGATAGAGGGAGTGATGCTGAAGTGGTTGGCGCTAAACCAAACTTCAACAACAAAAAGAGGCCTAACAAATTTAAAGGTTCTTATCCTAATAAAAAGGGTAAGCAGGCAACTTCGGCTGCAAAGACACCTTCCTCTAGTAGCGGGCAATGCTATAACTGTGGTTCTAAGGACCATTTTGCGAACAAGTGTTCGAAGCCCAAAGGTTGCCGCTATTGTAAGAGCCAGGATCATTTCATGCATCAATGCCTCAAACTTGAAGCCAAGAAGGGGGGAAAGTTAAATGTGGCTCAAGACCCTGGCAACACATCTCGTGGCCAAGGTATTTCTCATTCCATTCTTGATGGTATTATTTTATTTCATGATCAACCTATTAGAGTTCTCTTTGATACGGGTGCATCCCATTCTTTTATATCAAAAGAACTTGTTGATACTTTTTCTTTAAATGTTGTTGCTTTAATGACTTCTTTAAGAATCGCGAATCCGGTTGGTGGGTCCGCAACTCTTAGTTTGGTTTGTAAAGATGTGGAGATTATTTTATGTGATTTTTCTTTCCTAGCCGATTTGCATGTCATGCGTTACTTAGGCTTTGGAATAATTTTGGGAATGGATTGGCTTAACCGTTATCAAGCCCATATCCTATGTCCTGAGCGGACTATTCATCTCCAACATCCACTATCTGTTAAACAGATTTATGTTAATCTTAAAGATTCAGAATCCTGTTTGGTGGCATCTTTATATTCTTTAAATCCTCGTGATGACGATGATGATGATGAAGATGATATTATTTCTCGTATTCACGTTGTTCGTGAATTTTCCAACATATTCGAGCCCGTTTTAGGTTTACCACCTAAACGAGCAATTGAGTTCAGAATTAATCTTGTTTCTGGAGCTCAACCTATTACTCGTCCTCCTTATCGCATGTCCAATAAGGAAAATGAGCAGATGCGTAAACAATTATCTGAATTGGAGATGAAGCAATTTATTCGCTCTAGTTCCTCACCTTGGGGAGCTTCGGCTATTTTCGTGAAGAAATCCGACGGTATGCTTAGGCTTTGCGTTGACTATCGCAAGCTTAACGATCTGACTATTAAAAATAAATATCCTTTGCCTCGGATTGATGATCTATTCGATCAGCTTAGTGGTGCTAAGGTCTTTTCACAATTGGACTTGGCTACCGGTTTCCATCAGCTTCGCATCGCCGAGGATAGCATTCCTTTGACATCATTACGTACCCGATATGGATCTTATGAATGGCTTGTTATGCCATTTGGGTTAACGAATGCTCCAGCTTATTTCGTTGATCTCATGAATCGAGTTTTCAAAGATTTCCTCGATCGGTTTGTTCTCATATTCATTGATGATATTCTTGTGTATTCAAAAACCGAGGAGGAACATGAGAAACATCTTTGGATTGTATTGGAAACTCTTAGGAGTAATCAATTAAAGGCGAAATTTTCTAAATGCCACTTTTGGCAATCTCGTGTGAAGTTTCTCGGTCATATTATTTCTGAATCCGGAATTTTCGTGGATCCTTCAAAGGTTGAAGCGATTCAAGATTGGAAAAGACCTGAGTGTGTGACTGAAATCCATAGCTTTCTCGGATTGGCGGGCTATTACCGTCGTTTCATTAAAGACTTTTCTAAGATTGCCGTGTCTCTTACTGGCTTGACTAAGAAGGGAGTTAAATACATTTGGTCGGTCAAATGTGAAGCCTCTTTTCATAAATTGAAAGAACTCCTTTCCGATGCTCCTATTCTTTTTATTCCCATGGGGAATCAAGATTTTGTTGTTTATACTGATGCTAGTCACGTTGGTTTGGGTGCCGTTCTTATGCAAAAAGAACGTGTTATTGCTTATGCTTCTAGGCAATTAAAGCCGGCCGAGACTAGATATGCCACACATGATTTAGAACTCGCGGCTATTGTTTTCGCCCTTCGGATTTGGCGTCATTATCTATTGGGAGAGAAATTTATTCTTTACACGGATCATAAGTCTTTGAAATATTTATTTTCTCAAAAAGAACTTAATTTGCGTCAACAGCATTGGCTCGAGTTCCTTGCACCTTATGATCTTGATATTCTTTATACCCCCGGTAAGGGTAATCGTGTCGCCGATGCTCTTAGCCGTAAACAACAAGAAGTTGTTTCTATGATGATATCCGAATGGAACGATGCTGAGGTTTTATCCACTTGTGAGATTTGAGAGCGCGTATCCGATTTATGCTCATCACTTGTTTTATGTAGCCTTGAGGCTCATCCTTCTCTTTTAGACCGCATTCTTGAAGATCAAGGGCTAGATCCTAAATTGGCTCTTCTTGGCCAAAATGTTAAGCATAAAATTGATATTGAAGGTTTGAAAGACTTTGATGTTGATTCTCGTGGTGGCACTCGAAAATTTGGTAGACTTATCGTACCAAATATTGGAGATCTTCGTAAAGATATTTTAGAAGATTCCCATCGTTTTAAATTCACCATTCATCCCGGTAGTAGTAAAATGTACGCTGATATGAAGCGACTTTATTATTGGGAGGGAATGAAATCTGATATTGCTAACTTTGTTAAGTGTTGCATGACTTGCCAACTTTTCAATGCCGAACATCAAAGGCCTGGTGGGTTTGCAACCGTTAGAAATTCCAATTTGGAAGTGGGATCAAATTTCCATGGACTTTATAGATGGCCTTCCCCGTTCTCGTTCGGGTCATGATAGCTTATGGGTGATTGTTGATAGACTTACTAAATCCGCCCATTTTATTCCGGTTCGGTCTAACCGAACCGTTCCTCTTTTGGCCAAGCTATTTGTCAAGGAAATTGTAAAATTGCATGGAGTTCCTACTTCTATTGTTAGCGATCGTGATCCATTGTTTACTAGTGGATTTTGGAAGAGTCTTCAAAAAGCTTTAGGAATGAAGCTTAATTTTAGCACCGCGTATCACCCCCAGTCCGATGGACAAACCGAGCGTGTGAATCAAACTCTTGAAGATCTTGTTCGTGCTTGTGTGCTTGATTTTGGTGGAAGTTGGGAAGATCATATTTCACTTGTTGAATTTTCCTATAATAATAGCTTCCAATCTAGTATTGGTATGGCACCTTTCGAGGCACTCTACGGAAGGCCATGCCGATCTCCTTCTTGTTGGCTTGAGGCCGGTGAGAAGCTGGTTTTAGGTCCAGACTTTATTCGAGATTCCACGGAAAAGATTGAACTTATTCGGCATAGGATGAAAGAAACCCAGAGTAGACAAAAATCCTATGCCGATAATCGAAGAAGGAGATTAGAATTTTCTGTTGGGGATCCTGTTTTTATTCGTGTTTCACCTATGAAGGGTGTTGTACGTTTCAGTCGATCGGGGAAGTTAGCGCCTCGATATATTGGGCCATTTCCTATCACTGAATGTATTGGTTCCATGGCTTATCGCCTTGCATTGCCGGCTCAGTTTTCTGCTATGCATGACGTATTTCACGTTTCTCAATTGCAGAAATGCCTTCGGGATTCCGATTCTATTCTTGAGCCTGCTATTGTGGAAGAAATTGAAGTTTCGCCGAATTTAACTTATGAGCAGCATCCTATTCGAATTATAGCTTCGGAGGTTAAACGACTTCGAAATAAAGATGTTCCGCTTGTGAAGGTTCAATGGTCCTCAAATTCTAAGGATTGCTCTTGGTAATCCATAGAATTCATCGAGCGAACACATCCGGACTTGCTTACTCCTGCTCTTTGAGGTGAACTTCCTATTTCAAATTTCTTTTGTGTTAATATGCTTTTATGGTTGTTACTTGTTATTTCCATCTTATATATTGCGAGGACGCAATTTCTTTAAGGAGGGGAGTCTGTAACAACCCGCATATTTATCGATTTTATATTTAAATATTTTATTTAAATATTTTGTCATTAATCGGATATTGGTCCGAAAAGCTACTTTTTGCAAACGGTCAAATTAGGACTCGAGACCACTTCCATTGAGTTCGAAATGCCGTTTACAACTTTTTTAAGTATAAACATTGATAGGTTTGGAGTTAGTGAAATTTCACTAACTTTTCCCGCTTTGGACTTTGGGTTAGTTTAGCCTCTTAAGCCCAAGTTCCAACCCCCTTCTCCTCACTCTTCATAAATTTCCTAACTAACTCAAGCTTTGGCATTAATGGTGAAGAGAATGGGAAATTAAAACTCCAAGCACAAATTCAATTGTAAATCCAACATTCAACTCCAAATTCAAGTAGAAGATATTGGATTCAAGTTTTGGATTGCTTCTCCTTGCTTTCAAGCATCATCTTCATAAATTTTAGTGCAAAGGTGAGATTTTTATCTCACAATTCTAGCCTATAACTATATTGGACCGTAGGGAATGATTCCCTATCACTTTTGCATGCACATTTGCATTTGGTTTGGATTGGATTGGCGAAAATCTCCAATTTTTAGCGTTTTGGTGAATTTTCTGCATTTAGGTCGTTCTGGCCATTTTCGTGTGTTCGGAGTTAGGTCGTTCGCGACATAACCCTTAGGTCGCTCGCGTGTTAACGTGCTAGGTCGCACTGCACGTATTGTCATCTCGGAATTAGGTCGTTGGGCTTTAAGTCGTAGGTCGTTTGGCCCATAGGTCGTTAGGTCGCTAACACTTAGGTCGTTGCTGGCCTTAAACCCCCTCTGCAGTGTTAGGTCGCTCGCGAGTTAAGCTTTAGGTCGTTTGGCCTTTATAACGTTAGGTCGCTCGCGTGTTAAAACGTTAGGTCGCGTGATCTATATCCCGTAGGTCGTTGACCCCTTGAGTCGTAGAACTGATAGGTCGCTCGCGAGTTAAAATCGATAGGTCCCTCGACCACTAGATCGTATGACCTGTTAGGTCGTTAGGTCGCGTGGGTTTTAAGCCGCGTATCAGTTAGGTCGTTCCACCTTATAACCCTTAAGTCGCTCGCCTCTGTTAGGTCGCGAGTCCCTTAAGTCGCTCCTCAGCAGCCTTATTCTCCGTGCTAGTTGACAACTCTACACCGTAGTTTTCTTGGCTAGTATGGGTATAGAGGTGGGGCGTCACAAGTAATTTCCGGTTTTAAGCTTTGTATAAATTGTTTTGAAGTATAAAATAAAGTTTGATTTTTAAGATCAAATACGATTAAGCATTTATTTAAAATTTAAGTTCCGGAGTTTTATTGACTTAAATGAGAATAAGGTCGGAAGATGAATATTGAGTAAAATTTGGAATTAAATAAAAAGGTTATTAAATTTTAAAGGGTATGATTTTTATAACTTGATTTTTGTGTAGAGTGATTTAAATGAATATATCAAGTTTAATAAATTGGAAGATTATCCAGTTATGTGAAGTTAAAGGTTTTACTTAAATTTATTGAATTCATTAAGTAAACATTTCAAGTCTAAATAAGAAGTAATTGAATTTGATACATATGGATATGTCAAATGAGTTGTTTTTTTTTTTGAAATGGTGAAATATTTAAAGCTTTGAAACATAAGAATTAAAAATGGTATTTGGAAGTTTAAATCGATATTTGGAATTCATTTGTGAAATGTAAAGAAGCTATTTGTTTTATAAAAGAAATTTAATATTTAACCATTTGAGAGATGGAAATTTGTTTCAAAGTTATGATTTTCAAGGTAGTATAATTTGGAAATATTATATTCTAGAGTTTTTATTTCTAAATATTTTACTTTGAAAACCCTATGAGTTTGGAAAGAATATATATTGGAAAATAAAATGACATTATGTTGGTTTGGGCCTAAATGATATCGTATTGGTTTGGGGTTTTAAAAATATAAACGATATCGTATTTATATGGGTTTAAAATGGATATTTTATTCTGGTTTTAAAGTATAATTATTTTAAATGACCGCGGTGATATAATAACATTTGGTTGTTGAAGAGACCGGGATCGGAAGTTGTCATACTCTCTGCCAACTCCGAAAACCACTTTAACAACCGTGTACGCGGTGGAGATTCCAGAATGAAGTAGGTTGGTGGAGGCGTTTCCTGCAAGGTAAATACGTGGACCCGACTCCCGTGAGTTGGCATAAGGTGGCTAAAACAGGAGCGATTCTCGGGCCAATGAGGTTGTAACGAGACGGATTTTGCCCACTCGAAAATCGACATCCATACTTTACATCGTACTCGAATGCCGTAGATTCGACCGTTCAAATCCAATTCGTCGGAGCTTATAACAACATTAAGTAAATAACACAGCGGAATAAAAGAATAATACATTGATATAAAGCTTTGATACAATATCTGATACAACAGATGATCCAGTAGATATCAATATACATCAGAGATATGATACAATAAATAGCTGCGGAAAAGAAAATAGATGACATCTAGCAGCGGAACAATATAACTCTAAGATAGTCTTCAAAAGAGAACTCCAAAACCGCAACTCCATTTCCAAGAACCAATCCAGCAATAGCTCGAACTCCCAATAACGATGCACAAAGATAAGCAAGTGCGGTGTGATCTAAAGACTGAACTAGCTCCAGATAACCTACTAATCTGACTATCTGAAAAACCCAACTCTAAACTGCTCGTGTAGAAAATAATGAGCACCCAGAGTTTAGGAAAGAAACAATAAACTCCGGATCAGTCGTGGGACTGGTGTGAGCAACAAAAACAGCTTACCTTTTAAAACATTCAACAAAAGATTTTCAAAGTCAATTCGCAATGCTTTTTAAAAATGAGACTACCATAAGGCCTCCCGCACACACACACACAATGCAAACGCAGAATCAGAGGAGATTTCTCCTTATGATAGTCAAAGATGCTTGATACGCATTAAAAAGAAACATTTGATATTATTACTAGTGCATAGTGTAGGAAAAATTCATTTCAAAAATAAAGATATAAATCTTAGCCAGCATAGGCATTCCGCACTTATGCCTACTATAGCTACCATGTTCAATAGCAGGTTACCGCCACATTCCATGGCAGGTTATACAACTAAAACCGTACATGATTCGTATTGTTTCTTTGGATTTCCAACAAATGGTCAGGCCAAGGAACTTCCCGTTGCCACATGAGAACGCCTCTGGAAGGACGTCCCCGAGAACCAAACCGGATCTCTGCCAGCACAAGGTCGGGTTACCCCTAACTGGGTAACTACTGACACGAGTATGCCATCCCTCGGTCCTTTGGGACCTTTAACCGAGCGCTCGTCACCAACATCACACAATCATAAATAAAGTGTTTCAACATGAGTAAATATCTGGGCTCCATACCATGATACCACCCTTTTCCAGAAGGAAATGCATATACCCTAAAGGGAGCTACCCCTCATAACCTTGCCGCATATTTCCTGTTTTGACCATTCCGGGGTGTGAGGCTCGACGAAGTCTCGTCCACAAAGCCACGCTTTATACAAAGTCATGCTTTGGGATCAACAAATGATCATAGAAATGATCACAAAGATAAACGATCAAACAAATGATCCTATCACAAATGATCAACTGAATGATCATTTCACAGCAACACTCAGCATGTCACATTACCAAATTAGGAATATATTGCTGATAAGCATCAACTACATAACCTATGAGCTCGTACGTCTCAGAGAAGGGTGTTAAGCTAAGAGAATAAATTCTCCGCCACCAACAGAAATATATTTGAAAGAAATCAGCTTTATACCTCAATTGCAATGTCAGACATACAATCCATACAAGTCTGTTCCGGGCTCGAACAGAACCGAAGGCACTTACAAAGAAGTCCTTGCAATCCGGATATTCACTAATCACGTTCGGACTTCCCATCACATATGGAGTCTCTATACCGGGGACCAGTCGATGCAAAGACATTCGACGAGTTATCCTTTCGCTTTCAAAAATATCCGGTCTTCAACACCGGTCTTCAAATGCTTTCCATAACGACATATCACATATTCGGAATGGGATATATGACACAAAGGTCCTCTCCCGGCTAAACCGAACAGTGAGCGCAGTATTTTAAAACATATGGATATTGGGATTTCAATTAAGTCACAACTTAAAACCCAAAACTTTTCTTCAAATGGTTTAAACCAATTACCATTTCAAATCTTTATATTACAAAAAAGATTTATTTCACAAAGATCAATTTATAGACTTTAAAACAATTTCCATTCCAATTGGATTAACTCATTAAATCTTTAAATCAAATATTTAACTCATAGCTTTCAAAGTTCGATTAACTTGTTGAATCTTTAAATCAAAGATTCAACTTATAGCTTTTAAATCGTTTTCATAACTTGGAAATTTTCTTCATTTTCAAACTTGAAATTCTTTTTAACACAAATTGAGCGTTCATTTCTCATGTGAAAGCTTTTATTGTTTGAAAACAAACAGTTTTCGTTTCAGAAAAATCCAATTATATTTACACAAGTTAAAGCCCTTGAATTAAATTCAAATTTCCAAATCAATACATTTAAAATGGTTTAAAAACCCATATATGTAACGTCCTCGGATTTTCGTTCCCGAAAATTCAACATCGACACTCACTTTATCGACTGCCGAATATCGAAGGCCGAAAACCGAGATGTTATGGGTTTTAAAAAGAAAATTTAAGAAAAGAAAAAGAAAGAAGAGAGAAGAGATAGGAAATAGAGAGGAAAGAAGATAGACAATTTTTTTTAGAAAACAGAGAAAGAAAAGAAAATAGAGAATTTGAAAATAGAAGAAAATAGAAGATAGGAAATTTTAAAAGTAGAACGGAACAGAAAGGAAAAGAGAATAGAGGAAAAAGAAAACAACAGAACAACAACAGAATCTCACAATTCGCAGCGGAACAACATATAATAATAAATGAATAATCTTTAAACAAAGAACTATATCAGTTATTACATTACATTTCATTTTATTACATCATATCATCAGAGTGTACAACAACATACAACATCAACAAACAGTGCAGCGGAAAAAGAAATACTATATACTAGTAATACGCCATGCCATCCAGCTTGCCTCCAGCAACTCCAGAATATCCAGAATATCCTGATAAACCTAACTCTTGACTGCCCGTGTGGAAAATGGTGGGCACCCAGAGTTTAGGAAGGAAAACAATAAACTCCGAGTCAGTCATGTGACTGGTGTGAGAACTCAAAACAGTTTATTTATCTTTAAAATCAAATAGAGGAATATTTTTATTTCAATTCGCAATGCTTTTAAAAATGAGACTACCATAAGGCCTCCCGCACACACACACATGCAAACGCAGAATCGGAGGAGATTTCTCCTTATGATAGTCAAAGATGCTTGATACGCATTTAAAATAACATTTGATATTATTATTAGTGTATAGTGTAGAAAAAATTCATTTCGAAAGTAGAATATAAATCTTAGCCAGCATAGACATTTCGAACTATGCCTACTATAGCTACCATCCAAATAGTGGTGACCACCATAAGTGAATGGCAGGTTCTACAACTAATACCGTACAAGTTTCGTATTGGGAATTGGATTTCCAACAAATGGTCAGGCCAAGGAACTTCCCATTGCCACTGAGAATGCCTCTGGATGGACATCCCCGAGAACCAAACCGGATCTCTACCAACACAAGGCCGGGTTACTCCTAACTGAGTAACAACTGACCGAATATGCCATCCCCCGGTCCTTTGGGACCTTTTCACCGAGCGCTCGTAATCAATTCACACAATCATAAAGTGTTTTCAACATGAGTAAGTATCTGGGCTCCATACCATGATACCACCCTTTTCCAGAAGGAAATGGACACATCCTAAAGGGTGCTACCCCTCATAACCTTGCTGCTTCTTTCCTGTTTTGACCATTCACGGGGTGTGAGGCTCGACGAAGTCACGTCCACAAAAACATACTTTATACAAAAGCCATGTTTTTGGTCAACAAATGATCAACACAATGATCACTAAGATAGACGATCAAATAAATGATCCTATCACAAATAATCAACACAATGATCATTTCAGCATCACTCAGCATGTCACATTACCAAACTGGGAATATATCGCTGATAACTTCAACTACATAACCTCTGAGCTCGTACGTCTCAGAGAAGGGTGTTAAGCTAAAAGAATAAATTCTTCGCCACCAACAGAAATATATTTGAAAGAAATCGGCTTTATATCTCAACTTGTAATGTCAGACATACAATCCATACAAGTCTGTTCCGGGATCGAACAGAACCGAAGGCACTTACAAAGAAGTCCTTGCAATCCGGATATTCACAATCCTGATCGGATTCACCATCACATATGGAGAACTCAATACCGTAGCTACTCGGTGCAGAGTCAATCGATAGTTCATCCTATCACTCTCGCAAATACCGGTCTTCAACACCGATCTTCAAATGCAATTCACAACGACGTATCACATATTCGGAGTGGGTTATACGACCCCATGGTCCTTTCCCGGTTAACCCGAATAGTGAGAGCTTATTCAAAAATAAGTGTGCATTCAAATTCAAACAATTCACATCAAATACCCATTCAAAGGGAAATACTGATAGTCGGTTATTGAACTATCAATTGATATGCATACATCACCAGATTCCAAATAATTTTCCAAATTATTTATTTTCCAAAATATCTTTACTAGATATATAATTTCAACACTTCAAAAATAAATCAATATTTATTTTTATACAAATTCCACTTTTCACATATAAATTCCATAATGAATTTATATTTCAAGATATCCATGCATATGCGATTTCAATAATTCATTTCAATTTATCTTCTGAAAAAGATAAATTCTAATTATTCACTTCATATTGGAAAACATTTCCATACTTATTATTCATAAGTAATTCACAAAACTTTTTATTTTCAACCTTGGAAAATATTCAATATACTTAAATCGAATTAAGTATATAATTCATTCTTTAAGGAAATCATTTACTTAAACATATTTATTTGGGCCAAAACGAATGTTGCGTAAAACATCGTTACTACAACCCAAAATCACTAGTATAGGGATTCGAATTTAAAATAGATATATAAATCCCAATACTATTAAAAACATTTCCTTTCGGAAATCATTTACTATAACAACAGTGTTATAGTCTACCATTTCCTTTTATTTCTCGAAAACGTCTATTTCAACAATAAATGTTGAAATCTATGGTTTCGAATCTCAACACCTTTTAAAACATCACTAGATTGTTTTAATTCTATTTAAAACATCAAATCTAAAATATTTCCTTTAACGTGTTATTCACTATTCAAAAACGTGAATATACTACGTTAACAATTTCATCCTTTTATTCATTTTAATTCAAAGGATTATTCACTATTTAAAAATGTGAATATAACTCCATTTATAAGTTATAACAATTAACTTATCAAAATAAGTCGTTTGCGAATTTATAAAACAACGTTTATAAATTCTATTTCTATTTATATATAAAAACTTCCTTTTACAAATTCTTTTATTAACCTATTCCAGTTTATAACTCAATTTTAGATTAAAAGTTCATATTATAAGTTAACTACTTATAAACGATTATTTCACAAAATCATTCCTTAGAGTTTCATAATTATAAATCTTATAACTTATAAGATTCCTTTATTTAACCCAATCTATTCTTCAAATAACTTCATAAAATTTATAAATCTACTGTTCATAAATTTCGTTTACAACTTCACCATTTATAATTCTATTGATTTCATTCTTTAATGAAATTCATTTTCAATTCATTCAAACACTTATAAAATCTCATTTTATAATCCCAACGTTTTAATTTACAAATATTCATTTGTAAATCCTTTAATATAAATCAATCTATATTATTCTTTAAAACGTCTTTAATTTCCTTTAAAAAAACTTCACCATTCTGATTTATAAAATAATTAAATTTTATAAATCCTATATTTAACTTTTTATAACAAGTTCAGAATCCCAATTTAAACTCTTTTATAAAGTCATTAATTCCTTATTTTCAAAAATCAGCTTTTAACTATATTTCTTAAAAATCATAATTTTTATAACATTAAAAATTATAACGTTTATTTGTTTGAAATGGATCAATTCCAAAGATATTTTATCTTTTCAAAAATCACTTTAAAAACATTTTAAAATCCCAAAATCTGGGTCCAATGATGCTACACACCAAATAGTCAATCACGACTACAACGATCCATCATATATCGTATATGATAATCAACGAATATCAAAATATCCATAATCAAATAAAAACTGTTGAGGAATCCAGTTGGATCCCTCCAACCTGTTTCCTGCATCCAAAAACATTAGCACAATACCAATTTCGCTCCAGTACGAAATTATCGCGGTATATGTTCTTATTAAATATTATCCGCTTAATAACGGCGTAATAGGGTCTCATCCGCTAAACAAAAATGCGGGAAATCAATCAACTGCAATATATACATATGCCAATATATATATATTGATATTATATATAATACCAATTTCACTGTTTATGAAATATTCGCGGTATATGTTTATATTAAATAACATCCGCTTACTAACGGCGCATAATGTCTATTTTAACAATCAATAATTTACAGTCATCATTCAAACATGCATTCAAATATTTTAAATCTAACTATTTAAAATAAAATCAAAATCTATTCGATTGAGTGAGAAGTTCTCACCTTGATTTTAAATTCCGTTTTAGCTTCTATTTCGAATAAAATTAAACGCGCGTTTAATTTTACCCGAAATTCTCACTAACTCCAAACGACTCCAAACCAACTCCATCGCGTAGTGCTCGTCCATACGATTCCAACGCAACTGGATTTGCATTTTTTCGACCTCGTATGAAAAAGATATGAATTTTTGAAGTTTGTACACGATTTATATACATAAATTACAACATAAACTAAAATTTTAAAACCCACATCCATCATCCACCATCCATTCTCTTTGCTTTAGATCTGGCCGTCCCCTCTTCATCTTCTTCTTTCACGTTCACAGCCGCACCACCCAACCCATTAGCATGAACTAGGGTTGAATTATTCTCCCTCATTTCTAGACGAAACTCGATCAAACTACCTGCATCTTGAAGCTCCTGACCACCTCTATGCTCGCCCCAAACACCATGAAGTTCGGCCTCACCTAGATGCTCGCGCACGCAAGAGGAACGGCCACCTTTGCACTTCATTTCCCATCAATCCGTGAAGCCATTTGCGATCTCCACCGTTGGATAGGAAGTACTCGAGGAGATCTTCAACTTTGTAGTTGAACTTTCTTGCAAATTCTTAATGGATTTAGAGAAATCAAGGGGGAGAGGAGATTAATTTCTGGCCATAGGTTATGAATGTGGCGGCTACTAACTTGAATTAGGGTTTTAGGTTATTTTTTTTTTTTTAGAGTGAGGTTGTATTTATAGGAAAAGCAAGCGTAAACACTATTCATCCCGGGAATTCCGAACTCCGATTTAGACGCCGTAACCAGCGTACCTAGGGTTTATCCCGCGTTTCGGACACAATGGAACAGGTTTCGGAAGCTAATTCGGAAGTATGTGCGAGTTAAGGCTGAAAACGTTCAATTTGAATTAAACCGATTTAAATCGATTTCTAGGCGTTTTAATTTGTACCGGACAAACGGTAAATCCAATTGACTTGAAATTTGAAACTTTACAATAATATCACATTACGGATCCGATGAAACTGGTTTCGTCGAAATCCGAGACTTTTTGAAAAATGGCTATTTTGACTCGCTAAATTTAAATTAAAAACAATTCGATGCGTTTCGAGCTGCCACGATCAAACGATAGCTCCGATTGACACGAAAATTGAAATCCGGTAATAACTAACTATTACGGATCCAATGGAACTGGTTTCGTTCAATTCTGAGACTGTTCAAAAATTGACTATTTTACAGTCGATTATAAAATATTAAAATATTCAATTTTCACAAATTAACTTTTAATTCGATTTTAAAAGTTCTAAAATATCATTCTAACTTCAACATGATAAAATAAAATTTTACAAATCATTTTCTATCATATTTAACTCAATTTTCAATTATTTCCATAATTTAACATATTAAATTATCGATTTAATTATCCAATTAAATCCAATAATTCAAAATAAAAATTTATTTGACTTATAAATTCACTTATTAACATTTAAAATTAATTAAATATTCAAATTTAAATTAATAAAAATTCTGGGTCGTTACAATCTTTCCCCCTTAAAAGAATTTCGTCCTCGAAATTACAAGTAAGAAAGGTTACAAAATCTATTAACTTTCCAAAATTCATAATTAAACTTCTTACAAATCTTTACTAAGTTTTCAAATCATACTTAGTTATCTTTTCAAAAACAACTACTATGTTTAACTTTCAATTCCAAAATCAAAGTTAAAGTTTTCAAAATTTTCCAAATTTTCTCTAATTTTTTCTAACGCCTTAAATTTTCGAAAAAATTCGCCATAGTCTCCTTTGCGCGGCTCGATCCGAAAAAAAAATGACAGTATATATATCACAAATATACATCTCATCAAGTAATGAGGCATCCCGAAGGGAAAAAAGTATAAAAGTACGATATTTAATCCGAGATATGTACCTTATATTTTATTAGCAAGCATATACGGCTAATATAGCGCAAAAGCGAACTCCAAATGCGAAGCAAACGCGATCCGCACCTACTAAACACTCAACAAACCACATGAGAATCATGCATATAGACAATAATCTCAATATACAACATATAGCAACATAACAACTATATATGTCACATAGCAAATGCAACCAAACAACAAATGCATATATACAACCAACTAACATCCATTCATATTCTCATTTATATTCAATGAAATAGGTTTTCAATTTAATCACATTTGATTCATTAACATTGGATTTTGTAAACATTCATTCTCAATTCAATTAGTTAACATTTACTAATTTAAATCAAATTCACTTTCAATTCTATTCAAATTTATTTACTTCAAGTTTGAATTCAATTTCATAGCTTTCAATTTCATTAATTCACTTTCATTAACACTTAATGAATTATATACAATCAATCAACAATCATATAACAACCAAAGTATATTAATTTCAACCAAATTCCTTTGCTTATATTCATTCAATTTGATTACAAAGTTGAATTTCATTTATATAATCTTAAGTTCACATCTATCACTAACCTTATTAATTTAGTTTGATACCAAAATCAACTTCATTCAACATATCTTAAGTTATATTCATATAGTTTCACTTTTTATATATATAAGTTTATTTCACAATTGTAAATCACCTTAATTATAATTCATACTTATAATTCTTTTGCTTATACAATTATTCTTTTATTTAGATTATTCAAACAACCTAACAATCAACTTATATACACTTTTATAACTCTGAAAAATTATTCCTTCATATATAAAAATATAATCAAGGCAAAATTATTCCATTTACCCAATTTAAAACAATACTGTGTCGAATTGTTCTATTCAAGTGTTTAGAAACCCCTTCGGCTCAGTTTCGAGGCTGTGCTGACGAAAGTTCATATGCCACTCAATAAACCAATCATCACAATATAAAACAAATTTTATATTCACTAACAAATACGCACTCATAGCTATTATTACACTCAAACTCAATCTAGAGTACTACTGACTCTATCTCTAATGAGTAATACCCTACAGAACCATGGTTGTCGCTTAACCATCAGCTCTGATACCAAATGTAACGTCCTCGGATTTTCGTTCCCGAAAATTCAACATCGACACTCACTTTATCGACTGCCGAATATCGAAGGCCGAAAACCGAGATGTTATGGGTTTTAAAAAGAAAATTTAAGAAAAGAAAAAGAAAGAAGAGAGAAGAGATAGGAAATAGAGAGGAAAGAAGATAGACAATTTTTTTTAGAAAACAGAGAAAGAAAAGAAAATAGAGAATTTGAAAATAGAAGAAAATAGAAGACAGGAAATTTTAAAAGTAGAACGGAACAGAAAGGAAAAGAGAATAGAGGAAAAAGAAAACAACAGAACAACAACAGAATCTCACAATTCGCAGTGGAACAACATATAATAATAAATGAATAATCTTTAAACAAAGAACTATATCAGTTATTACATTACATTTCATTTCATTACATCATATCATCAGAGTGTACAACAACATACAACATCAACAAACAGTGCAGCGGAAAAAGAAATACTATATACTAGTAATACGCCATGCCATCCAGCTTGCCTCCAGCAACTCCAGAATATCCAGAATATCCTGATAAACCTAACTCTTGACTGCCCGTGTGGAAAATGGTGGGCACCCAGAGTTTAGGAAGGAAAACAATAAACTCCGAGTCAGTCATGTGACTGGTGTGAGAACTCAAAACAGTTTATTTATCTTTAAAATCAAATATAGGAATATTTTTATTTCAATTCGCAATGCTTTTAAAAATGAGACTACCATAAGGCCTCCCGCACACACACACATGCAAACGCAGAATCGGAGGAGATTTCTCCTTATGATAGTCAAAGATGCTTGATACGCATTTAAAATAACATTTGATATTATTATTAGTGTATAGTGTAGAAAAAATTCATTTCGAAAGTAGAATATAAATCTTAGCCAGCATAGACATTTCGAACTATGCCTGCTATAGCTACCATCCAAACAGTGGTGACCACCATAAGTGAATGGCAGGTTCTACAACTAATACCGTACAAGTTTCGTATTGGGAATTGGATTTCCAACAAATGGTCAGGCCAAGGAACTTCCCATTGCCACTGAGAATGCCTCTGGATGGACATCCCCGAGAACCAAACCGGATCTCTACCAACACAAGGCCGGGTTACTCCTAACTGAGTAACAACTGACCGAATATGCCATCCCCCGGTCCTTTGGGACCTTTTCACCGAGCGCTCGTAATCAATTCACACAATCATAAAGTGTTTTCAACATGAGTAAGTATCTGGGCTCCATACCATGATACCACCCTTTTCCAGAAGGAAATGGACACATCCTAAAGGGTGCTACCCCTCATAACCTTGCTGCTTCTTTCCTGTTTTGACCATTCACGGGGTGTGAGGCTCGACGAAGTCACGTCCACAAAAACATACTTTATACAAAAGCCATGCTTTGGGTCAACAAATGATCAACACAATGATCACTAAGATAGACGATCAAATAAATGATCCTATCACAAATAATCAACACAATGATCATTTCAGCATCACTCAGCATGTCACATTACCAAACTGGGAATATATCGCTGATAACTTCAACTACATAACCTCTGAGCTCGTACGTCTCAGAGAAGGGTGTTAAGCTAAAAGAATAAATTCTTCGCCACCAACAGAAATATATTTGAAAGAAATCGGCTTTATATCTCAACTTGTAATGTCAGACATACAATCCATACAAGTCTGTTCCGGGATCGAACAGAACCGAAGGCACTTACAAAGAAGTCCTTGCAATCCGGATATTCACAATCCTGATCGGATTCACCATCACATATGGAGAACTCAATACCGTAGCTACTCGGTGCAGAGTCAATCGATAGTTCATCCTATCACTCTCGCAAATACCGGTCTTCAACACCGATCTTCAAATGCAATTCACAACGACGTATCACATATTCGGAGTGGGTTATACGACCCCATGGTCCTTTCCCGGTTAACCCGAATAGTGAGCGCTTATTCAAAAATAAGTGTGCATTCAAATTCAAACAATTCACATCAAATACCCATTCAAAGGGAAATACTGATAGTCAGTTATTGAACTATCAATTGATATGCATACATCACCAGATTCCAAATAATTTTCCAAATTATTTATTTTCCAAAATATCTTTACTAGATATATAATTTCAACACTTCAAAAATAAATCAATATTTATTTTTATGCAAATTCCACTTTTCACATATAAATTCCATAATGAATTTATATTTCAAGATATCCATGCATATGCGATTTCAATAATTCATTTCAATTTATCTTCTGAAAAAGATAAATTCTAATTATTCACTTCATATTGGAAAACATTTCCATACTTATTATTCATAAGTAATTCACAAAACTTTTTATTTTCAACCTTGGAAAATATTCAATATACTTAAATCGAATTAAGTATATAATTCATTCTTTAAGGAAATCATTTACTTAAACATATTTATTTGGGCCAAAACGAATGTTGCGTAAAACATCGTTACTACAACCCAAAATCACTAGTATAGGGATTCGAATTTAAAATAGATATATAAATCCCAATACTATTAAAAACATTTCCTTTCGGAAATCATTTACTATAACAACAGTGTTATAGTCTACCATTTCCTTTTATTTCTCGAAAACGTCTATTTCAACAATAAATGTTGAAATCTATGGTTTCGAATCTCAACACCTTTTAAAACATCACTAGATTGTTTTAATTCTATTTAAAACATCAAATCTAAAATATTTCCTTTAACGTGTTATTCACTATTCAAAAACGTGAATATACTACGTTAACAATTTCATCCTTTTATTCATTTTAATTCAAAGGATTATTCACTATTTAAAAATGTGAATATAACTCCATTTATAAGTTATAACAATTAACTTATCAAAATAAGTCGTTTGCGAATTTATAAAACAACGTTTATAAATTCTATTTCTATTTATATATAAAAACTTCCTTTTACAAATTCCTTTATTAACCTATTCCAGTTTATAACTCAATTTTAGATTAAAAGTTCATATTATAAGTTAACTACTTATAAACGATTATTTCACAAAATCATTCCTTAGAGTTTCATAATTATAAATCTTATAACTTATAAGATTCCTTTATTTAACCCAATCTATTCTTCAAATAACTTCATAAAATTTATAAATCTACTGTTCATAAATTTCGTTTACAACTTCACCATTTATAATTCTATTGATTTCATTCTTTAATGAAATTCATTTTCAATTCATTCAAACACTTATAAAATCTCATTTTATAATCCCAACGTTTTAATTTACAAATATTCATTTGTAAATCCTTTAATATAAATCAATCTATATTATTCTTTAAAACGTCTTTAATTTCCTTTAAAAAAACTTCACCATTCTGATTTATAAAATAATTAAATTTTATAAATCCTATATTTAACTTTTTATAACAAGTTCAGAATCCCAATTTAAACTCTTTTATAAAGTCATTAATTCCTTATTTTCAAAAATCAGCTTTTAACTATATTTCTTAAAAATCATAATTTTTATAACATTAAAAATTATAACGTTTATTTATTTGAAATGGATCAATTCCAAAGATATTTTATCTTTTCAAAAATCACTTTAAAAACATTTTAAAATCCCAAAATCTGGGTCCAATGATGCTACACACCAAATAGTCAATCACGACTACAACGATCCATCATATATCGTATATGATAATCAACGAATATCAAAATATCCATAATCAAATAAAAACTGTTGAGGAATCCAGTTGGATCCCTCCAACCTATTTCCTGCATCCAAAAACATTAGCACAATACCAATTTCGCTCCAGTACGAAATTATCGCGGTATATGTTCTTATTAAATATTATCCGCTTAATAACGGCGTAATAGGGTCTCATCCGCTAAACAAAAATACGGGAAATCAATCAACTGCAATATATATTTATGCCAATATATATATATTGATATTATATATAATACCAATTTCACTGTTTATGAAATATTCGCGGTATATGTTTATATTAAATAACATCCGCTTACTAACGGCGCATAATGTCTATTTTAACAATCAATAATTTACAGTCATCATTCAAACATGCATTCAAATATTTTAAATCTAACTATTTAAAATAAAATCGAAATCTATTCGATTGAGTGAGAAGTTCTCACCTTGATTTTAAATTCCGTTTTAGCTTTTATTTCGAATAAAATTAAACGCGCGTTTAATTTTACCCGAAATTCTCACTAACTCCAAACGACTCCAAACCAACTCCATCGCGTAGTGCTCGTCCATACGATTCCAACGCAACTGGATTTGCATTTTTTCGACCTCGTATGAAAAAGATATGAATTTTTGAAGTTTGTACACGATTTATATACATAAATTACAACATAAACTAAAATTTTAAAACCCACATCCATCATCCACCATCCATTCTCTTTGCTTCAGATCTGGCCGTCCCCTCTTCATCTTCTTCTTTCACGTTCACAGCCGCACCACCCAACCCATTAGCATGAACTAGGGTTGAATTATTCTCCCTCATTTCTAGACGAAACTCGATCAAACTACCTGCATCTTGAAGCTCCTGACCACCTCTATGCTCGCCCCAAACACCATGAAGTTCGGCCTCACCTAGATGCTCGCGCACGCAATAGGAACGGCCACCTTTGCACTTCATTTCCCATCAATCCGTGAAGCCATTTGCGATCTCCACCGTTGGATAGGAAGTACTCGAGGAGATCTTCAACTTTGTAGTTGAACTTTCTTGCAAATTCTTGATGGATTTAGAGAAATCAAGGGGGAGAGGAGATTAATTTCTGGCCATAGGTTATGAATGTGGCGGCTACTAACTTGAATTAGGGTTTTAGGTTATTTTTTTATTTTTTTTAGAGTGAGGTTGTATTTATAGGAAAAGCAAGCGTAAACACTATTCATCCCGGGAATTCCGAACTCCGATTTAGACGCCGTAACCAGCGTATCTAGGGTTTATCCCTCGTTCCGGACACAATGGAACAGGTTTCGGAAGCTAATTCGGAAGTATGTGCGAGTTATGGCTGAAAACGTTCAATTTGAATTAAACCGATTTAAATCGATTTCTAGGCGTTTTAATTTGTACCGGACAAACGGTAAATCCAATTGACTTGAAATTTGAAACTTTACAATAATATCACATTACGGATCCGATGAAACTGGTTTCGTCGAAATCCGAGACTTTTTGAAAAATGGCTATTTTGACTCGCTAAATTTAAATTAAAAACAATTCGATGCGTTTCGAGCTGCCACGATCAAACGATAGCTCCGATTGACACGAAAATTGAAATCCGGTAATAACTAACTATTACGGATCCAATGGAACTGGTTTCGTTCAATTCTGAGACTGTTCAAAAATTGACTATTTTACAGTCGATTATAAAATATTAAAATATTCAATTTTCACAAATTAACTTTTAATTCGATTTTAAAAGTTCTAAAATATCATTCTAACTTCAACATGATAAAATAAAATTTTACAAATCATTTTCTATCATATTTAACTCAATTTTCAATTATTTCCATAATTTAACATATTAAATTATCGATTTAATTATCCAATTAAATCCAATAATTCAAAATAAAAATTTATTTGACTTATAAATTCACTTATTAACATTTAAAATTAATTAAATATTCAAATTTAAATTAATAAAAATTCTGGGTCGTTACAATATAACTCATTTATAAGTTGAATAACTTTCCTTTATAGCCTAGTTTCCAAATCATAGAATTCAATTTCAAATATTGAATTAAATTTTAAATCACAATATTTAAATTTCAAAACTCAATCAAGTTATTCAAAATAAATTTCATCTTTGAAATTCCATTTCAAAAGCTTTTCACTTTAAACCCAATCTATTTCAAACCATTTGAATTTAAAAATTCAAATTCAAAACTATTTTCAAAAATCTATGACTTTATCGATTTCCTCGTAAAATCCATATTTGTGTGTGTATGGTGTGGTCTAGGGGTTTAACACAATAGTGCAATATCATTCAATCATCACGGATTTAAGTACAACGATATCTTTGTTAAGCGGTATAACTATAACGCTTATCGTCAATTCACAGATTCACAGATAATATAACAATGTAAATAAATGGATAAATCATACACAGTCACAGAATAAAATATTACTGATCAGATAAGACAGTCAATTCAAGGTTTCTCATACAATACAATGCAATATAATCATTCATAAGTAAGGTCAAGCATTTAATAAATATTTATAGGCAGGATTAACTAATCGTTAAATCTAAATTAATTCGATTTTATTCCCAATTAAATTTATTTATTTATGAATTGATTATCCCATTCTGATTTATTAATTACAATAAGTAATAAATCTCTTAATTACTTCTATTCGGTGATTACATTTAAAAATGCATAATTGATTATCTGAATTAATAAATCTGATTAATTATCAAATTTTATCACATTAGTTTAATTACTTAATAATCTCTAGTTAATTATTTTCATTCACTAATAACATTTCTTTAATTACTTTCAAAAAAAATTATCTTAGATTAATTCATTATTAACCATTTCTGATTATAATTTAATCTAATTATTTATTTATAAATTAAATAAATCATTCTTTAATTACTTATTAATTAAATTAACCTTAAACCAACTTCATAATTAATCATTCAAATTAAATTAATAATTTATGAATTACAAATCAATATGTTTCATTAACAATAAAGATAATTTATTCTTATGAATGATTTTATTTATTACTTTCTTAAGTTTGAAAACATTCATTTTAAATTTACTTTTAAGATTTAAGCTAAACAAATGATTTTAAAATAACTAAAACAACTTAACCAAACTAGTTTACTATACTATAAAATCTCACCTACCCAAGCACTGAAGCCCAACACAACTCCATACTTACCGCAAGCAACTGCCTCCATCCAAACTCAATGGCCCAAGGCCCAAACACTTACAAGATCCTTCCTTCTTCTTTTACTTCCAGTTTTCTTTCTTCAGTTTAAACATAAATATTTACCTAGGCAACAGGAGCACGCTCGTGAACGCTAGTTCCTCCCCAAAGTCTTCACCATTTTACTCAAGTGGACTCGAGTGGCCACACGCGAAAATTCCAGCTACCCAAACCAACGCCGTGCACGACTTCGACGTTGTGCATGTGCACACCACATCGGAGCGACTCCGATCATCGCAAAGACCGTCGACAAGTCACTAGTGACCATCTCGACCACACCGACCAACTAACACCCTCAAGTTCGCCGTGTTTCGAAATCGAGATGTTTTAACTCGAACTGGAACCAATCCGATCAATTTGAAATGCCTCGTGCCGCCGCCTGTGACCACCAGGCACCTCGCAATCGTTCCCGAAGCTATGCCGCACCTTCTAGCAACCACGACACCAATTGCGATAGACCCCGATTGCATCACGACGTCGTGAAACCCATTTGAAAACTCGACGATAAAACAGGCTGTTAAACCCTATCTTCGATTCGTTCAACCAATTCGTGAATTAGAAAATTTATTCAACAATTTTCCTGATATTCTCCATGTTCAAACTTGCTTCCAGCACAACCATATCATTTAAAATCGATTTGATCCCCAGGAAATGGTTAAAATGCAAGAATTGTTCAACTATGAACTGCTCCTAGAATGCTTAGCTAAAAATCCTCAAATTCGTTTTAAAATTCCTATCTTCGAATGTAGATTCGAGTTATATAATTGAATTTGTAAATCATTATACTCGAGTTTGATCATTATTTGGATTTCCTCTGTAAAAATGAATTTATTCATACTGTATATTCTTTTGTTTCCTTGAAACTATTTTTAAATTATATTTCATACTTAAATACACATGTTTTGTTTAGAAATCAACTTCTAACAATGGTCAAGTGATTTAATATTTGGAATTTTTAATCGAGCATGATGTTCTGAAACTAGAAACAGAGATGGTTCAACATATACAGGCATTCACAGAAAGAAAGAAAATGTTATGCATAGAGGAGGTTTCATGTGTATATATATACCTATATACAAAACAACTTCAACCCCAGACTTTAATATCATCAAATATATATTCAATTGGACTTAAATTTGTTTACTCACAGCATCCATAAACAAAATAGAGTATGTTTAGGTAGGAGTTTACTCACCTTGTTATGAAGAAATAAACAGAGCTCATTTGTTTAAAAACTGTAGATTTGAATCTTTGTTGAATCTTTTTTTCTTTCTTTAAGTGATATTTAGAGTTTTATAAAGATGACATGCTTATTTTCTTCTTCTGGTTTACTTTTGAAGTTACTCAGCTTTGAAGAACCGAAGTGATAAGGCTAATATGTATCAAAGAAAACTTTACTGGTTGATATCATGTTTGTACAGCAGGGTATGTTTGTTTGTATAATAACATGGGTGAAGTTGCTTGCATTATGGAGAAGTTACAATTTGCTTGTACTTGATTACACCTAATGATATTATATACTTCTTTGTTTTGGCTGAAAAGATGGTTGTTGGTATATATGTTTCTATTTTCGTTTATTCATACTTTATCAATTTGTTTGTATTTTTACTTTGTTTTATATTTAAGTGTTGTTTTGAATTCCAACTGTATGTATTTATTTTATTTCTTTGTTTTATACATATTCCCTTTGCTTTGCAATTTACAAGTTCGTATTATTTTAATCGTATATGCAATTTTCTTATATGTACTTTGTTGTAGATGTATTTGTTATTTTAGTTATTGATTATTGTTTAATATAGTATTGTACTTTATGTTCCTACTTACTTTAATTTGCAAGCTACTTTCATATATGTTCATACTTGCCTTGCATCTCTTTGTTTTTGCTGGCAACACTTTATTTTGTTTTGTCTTTGTTTCATTTCTTTTATTTTCTTTGTTTTGTTTTGCAATACTTCTATATCTATGTTATGTTTTAACACTAGTACACTAAGTTGTTACTTATCAACATTTGTCAAGTATGATAAAAATTTGGGTTTAAAACCTTACTTCATTTTTAAAATTTATAAAACATGTTTCTCTATTTTATACTTACATATATTTTTGTTTTCTTTCTTTGACTTATACTTATTTTTCTATAGTATAAATAAATTTCTATTTTATATAACATGATATTAGAATTTATTTAACATCTTTACTTTATATTTTATAATTCAAGATATTTACATTGTCATTCATTCATTATCGAGATATTAAATTAAAACAATTTATAAAAGAAACTATCCCTTTATAAACATATATTATTTGAATATGGAAAAACTCAAATCAATTTATCATTTAATTTCACAATTTTAAATCAAAAATGAATTTAATTATCAATTTAAAACTGATGAAAATTTGAGATCATTACAGATTTCCCCCCTTAAAAAGAATTTTGTCCTCGAAATTCGCAGGCACGAAAACAACAAAGATAGATAAATGGATTTTCATTTTCCACAACTTCCAAATACTTGATATGGATTCCAAACTCAAATCGGAATACCCCAAAATATATACCAAATTGTCCCCCTTCGGACTTCGATCAACCCGAGAAATTTCAATAGAATTTCAAATTTGGTTTTAAACGAAATTGTTTTATCGATATAATTCAATTTAGCCTTCATATTCTATTAATCAATTAAACTCAATTTAAAATTTCCAATTTATTTAAAATTTCAATTCTAAATTTCAAATTCATTACAGTTTTAAGACGAAAAACTGATAAGAAATTGATAAAGATACGAAATAAAAATTTCCCACAACGATACGTAGGGCCATCATCACACTGAAACTTCTTCTGGAACTGTCGCGATGCAATCAAAAGAATCTGGAAAGACGAATCAAAGGAGATTGATAGAGAAAGATTGTTTCCACTGTTGTTACAGAGCATTGACCAATTATAGTCGTATTTTTCCGTCCCCTATCTCGTCATCTTCTTGCACTCATACTCACTATCAGTGGATAGTAAGAGAATCTATTGAGGCGTTAAAACAGATATCTTAGGGATGACTCATTCTAGGGTATACTTCACCCTATCTCTAATGAGTTACTTAATGTGTTATACTCCTGAGCTAAAGTTCAACCTAAGCTCTGATACCAAACGTAACGAGATGTGGTCACAACCGGTAGGCTTTTCAACCATCCTAGCCCCACCGTGGCTTACACTGATATCCCAAACTTGCTTTTACGGCCAGCCTTTCGACTGTCACAGGTTACGCCTAGCCAACCCCGTAAAGAGGACATGTGGGGGCAAGAGTCTCCCGTTCGCCACCAAACCGCGAAGCGAGAATCCCCCATCACGTTCACTAAGAGAGCAAGACTGGTGTGAGCAACAAAAACAGTTTATCTTTTAAAACATTCAACAAAAGATTTTCAAAGTCAATTCGCAATGCTTTTTAAAAGTGAGACTACCATAAGGCCTCCCCCCCACACACACACACAATGCAAACGCAGAATCGGAGGAGATTTCTCCTTATGATAGTCAAAGATGCTTGATACGCATTAAAAAGAAACATTTGATATTATTACTAGTGCATAGTGTAGGAAAAATTCATTTCGAAAATAAAGATATAAATCTTAGCCAGCATAGGCATTCCGCACTTATGCCTACTATAGCTACCATGTTCAATAGCAGGTTACCGCCATATTCCATGGCAGGTTATACAACTAAAACCGTACAGGATTCGTATTGTTTCTTTGGATTTCCAATAAATGGTCAGGCCAAGGAACTTCCCATTGCCACATGAGAACGCCTCTGGAAGGACGTCCCCGAGAACCAAACCGGATCTCTGCCAACACAAGGCCGGGTTACCCCGAACTGGGTAACTACTGACACGAGTATGCCATCCCCCGGTCCTTTGGGACCTTTAACGAGCGCTCCTCACCAACATCACACAATCATAAATAAAGTGTTTGAACATGAGTAAATATCTGGGCTCCATACCATGATACCACCCTTTTCCAGAAGGAAATGCACATACCCTAAAGGGAGCTACCCCTCATAACCTTGCCGCATCTTTCCTGTTTTGACCATTCCGGGGTGTGAGGCTCGACGAAGTCTCATCCACAAAGCCACGCTTTATACAAAGTCATGCTTTGGGTCAACAAATGATCATAGAAATGATCACAAAGATAAACGATCAAACAAATGATTCTATCACAAATGATCAACAGAATGTTCATTTCACAACAACACTCAGCATGTCACATTACCAAATTGGGAGTATATTGCTGATAACCATCAACAACATAACCTCCGAGCTCGTACGTCTCAGAGAAGGGTGTTAAGCTAAGAGAATAAATTCTCCGCCACCAACAGAAATATATTTGAAAGAAATCAGCTTTATATCTCAATTGTAATGTCAGACATACAATCCATACAAGTCTGTTCCGGGCTCGAACAGAACCGAAGGCACTTACAAAGAAGTCCTTGCAATCCGGATATTCACTAATCACGTTTGGACTTCCCATCACATATGGAGTCTCTATACCGGGGACCAGTCGATGCAAAGACATTCGATGAGTTATCCTTTCGCTTTCAAAAATATCCGGTCTTCAACACCGGTCTTCAAATGCTATCCATAACAACATATCACATATTCGGAATGGGATATATGACACAAAGGTCCTTTCCCGGCTAAACCGAACAGTGAGCGCAGTATTTTAAAACATATGGATATTGGGATTTCAATTAAGTCACAACTTAAAACCCAAAACTTTTCTTCAAATTGTTTAAACCAATTGCCATTTCAAATCTTTATATTACAAAAAAGATTTATTTCACAAAGATCAATTTATAGACTTTCATACAATTTCCATTCCAATTGGATTGACTCATTAAATCTTTAAATCAAAGATTTAACTCATAGCTTTCAAAGTTCGATTAACTTGTTGAATCTTTAAATCAAAGATTCAACTTATAGCTTTTAAATCATTTTCATAACTTGGAAATTTTCTTCATTTTCAAACTTGAAATTCTTTTTAACACAAATTGAACGTTCATTTCTCATGTGAAAGCTTTTATTGTTTGAAAACAAACAGTTTTCGTTTCAAAAAAATCCAATTATATTTACTCGAGTTAAAGCCCTTGAATTAAATTCAAATTTCCAAATCAATACATTTAAAATGGTTTAAAAACCCATATAACTCATTTATAAGTTGAATAACTTTCCTTTATAGCCTAGTTTCCAAATCATAGAATTCAATTTCAAATATTGAATTTAAATTTAAATCAAAATATTTAAATTTCAAAACTCAATCAAGTTATTCAAAATAAATTTCATCTTTGAAATTCCATTTCAAAAGCTTTTCACTTTAAACCCAATCTATTTCAAACCATTTGAATTTAAAAATTCAAATCCAAAACTATTTTCAAAAATCTGTGACTTTATCGATTTCCTCGTGAAATCCATATTTGTGTGTGTATGGTGTGGTCCAGGGGTTTAACACAATAGTGCAATATCATTCAATCATCACAGATTTAAGTACAACGATATCTTTGATAAGCGGTATAACTATAACGCTTATCGTCAATTCACAGATTCACAGATAATATAACAATGCAAATAAATGGATAAATCATACACAGTCACAGAATAAAATATTACTGATCAGATAAGACAGTCAATTCAAGGTTTCTCATACAATACAATGCAATATAATCATTCATAAGTAAGGTCAAGCATTTAATAAATATTTATAGGCAGGATTAACTAATCGTTAAATCTAAATTAATTCGATTTTATTCCCAATTAAATTTATTTATTTATGAATTGATTATCCCATTCTGATTTATTAATTACAATAAGTAATAAATCTCTTAATTACTTCTATTCGGTGATTACATTTAAAAATGCATAATTGATTATCTGAATTAATAAATCTGATCAATTATCAAATTTTATCACATTAGTTTAATTACTTAATAATCTCTAGTTAATTATTTTCATTCACTAATAACATTTCTTTAATTACTTTCAAAAAAAATTATCTTAGATTAATTAATTATTAACCATTTCTGATTATAATTTAATCTAATTATTTATTTATAAATTAAATAAATCATTCTTTAATTACTTATTAATTAAACTAACCTTCAAATCAACTTCATAATTAATCATTCAAATTAAATTAATAATTTATGAATTACAAATCAATATGTTTCATTAACAATAAAGATAATTTATTCTTATGAATGATTTTATTTATTACTTTCTTAAGTTTGAAAACATTCATTTTAAATTTACTTTTAAGATTTAAGCTAAACTAATGATTTTAAAATAACTAAAACAACTTAACCAAACTAGTTTACTATACTATAAAATCTCACCTACCCAAGCACTAAAGCCCAACACAACTCCATACTTACCGCAAGCAACTGCCTCCATCCAAACTCAATGGCCCAAGGCCCAAACACTTACAAGATCCTGCCTTCTTCTTTAACTTCCAGTTTTCTTTCTTCAGTTTAAACATAAATATTTAACTAGGCAACAGGAGCACGCTCTTGAACGCGAGTTCCTCCCCAAAGTCTTCACCATTTTACCTAAGTGGACTCGAGTGGCCACACGCGAAAATTCCAGCTACCCAAACCAACGCCGTGCACGACTTCGACGTTGTGCACGTGCACATCACATCGGAGCGACTCTGATCATCGCAAACACCGTCGACAAGTCACTAGTGACCCTCTCGACCACACCGACCAACTAACACCCTCAAGTTCGCCGTGTTTCGAAATCGAGATGTTCGAACTGGAACTGGAACCAATCTGATCAATTTGAAACGCCTCGTGCCGCCGCCTGTGACCACCAAGCACCACGCCATCTTTCCCGAAGCTACGCCGCACCTTCTAGCAACCACGGCACCAATCGCGATCGACCCCGATTGCGTCACGGCGTCGTGAAACCCATTTGAAAACTCGGCGATAAAACAGGCTGTTAAACCGTATCTTCGATTCGTTCAACCAATTCGTGAATTAGAAAATTTATTCAACAATTTTCTTGATATCCTCCATGTTCAAACTTGCTTCCAGCACAACCATATCATTTAAAATCGATTTGATCCCCAGGAAATGGTTAAAATGCAAGAATTGTTCAACTATGAACTGCTCCTAGAATGCTTACCTAAAAATCCTCAAATTCAGTTTAAAATTCCTATCTTTGAATGTAGATTCGAGTTATATAATTGAATTTGTAAATCATTATACTCGAATTTGATCATTATTTGGATTTCCTCTGTAAAAATGAATTTATTCATACTATATATTCTTTTGTTTCCTTGAAACTATTTTTAAATTATATTTCATATTTAAATACACATGTTTTGTTTAGAAATCAACTTCTAACAAAGATCAAGTGATTTAATATTTGGAATTTTTGATCGAGCATGATGTTCTGAAACTAGAAACAGAGATAGTTCAACATATACAGGCATTCACAGAAAGAAAGAAAATGTTATGCATAGAGGAGGTTTCATGTGTATATATATACCTATATACAAAACAACTTCAACCCCAGACTTTAATATCATCAAATATATATTCAGTTGGACTTAATTTTTTTTACTCACAGCATCCATAAACAAAATAGAGTATGTTTAGGTAGGAGTTTGCTCACCTTGTTATGAAGAAATAAACAGAGCTCATTTGTTTAAAAACTGCAGATTTGAATCTTCTTGAATCTGTTTTTCTTTCTTTGAGTGATATTTAGAGTTTTATAAAGATGACATGCTTATTTTCTTCTTCTGGTTTACTTTTGAAGTTACTCAGCTTTGAAGAACCGAAGTGATAAGGCTAATATATATCAAAGAAAACTTTACTGGTCGATATCATGTTTGTACAGCAGGGTATGTTTGTTTGTACAATAACATGGGTGAAGTTGCTTGCATTATGGAGAAGTTACAATTTGCTTGTACTTGATTACAGCTAATGATATTATATACATCTTTGTTTTGGCTGAAATGATGGTTGTTGGTATATATGTTTCTATTTTTGTTTATTCATACTTTATCAATTTGTTTGTATTTTTACTTTGTTTTATATTTAAGTGTTGTTTTGAATTCCAACTATGTGTATTTATTTTATTTCTTTGTTTTATACATATTCCCTTTGCTTTGCAATTTACAAGTTCGTATTATTTTAATCGTATATGCAATTTTCTTATATGTACTTTGTTGTAGATGTATTTGTTATTTTAGTTATTGGTTATTGTTTAATATAGTATTGTACTTTATGTTCCTACTTACTTTAATTTGCAAGCTACTTTCATATATGTTCATACTTGCCTTG
Source organism: Allium cepa (assembly GCA_030765085.1). Lineage (NCBI taxonomy): Eukaryota > Viridiplantae > Streptophyta > Magnoliopsida > Asparagales > Amaryllidaceae > Allium > Allium cepa. Next base: position 764,813,430 of record CM060929.1, read on the forward strand.
CATCTCTTTGTTTTTGCTGGCAACACTTTATTTTGTTTTGTCTTTGTTTCATTTGTTTTATTTTCTTTGTTTTGTTTTGCAATACTTCTATATGTATGTTATGTTTTAACACTAGTACTCTAAGTTGTTACTTATCAACATTTGTCAAGTATGATAAAAATTTGGGTTTAAACCCTTACTTCATTTTTAAAATTTATAAAACATGTTTCTCTATTTTATACTTACATATATTTTTGTTTTCTTTCTTCGACTTTTACTTATTATTTTGTAATATAAATAAATTTCTATTTTATATAACATGATATTAGAATTTATCTAACATCTTTACTTTATATTTTATAATACATTGTCATTCGTTCATTATCGAGATATTAAATTAAAACAATTTATAAAAGAAACTATCCCTTTATAAACATATATTATTTGAATATGGAAAAACTCAAATCAATTTATCATTTAATTTCACAATTTTAAATCAAAAATGAATTTAATTATCAATTTAAAATTGATTAAAATTTGAGATCGTTATAGAGGTCATTCCTCTGATCGGACACTCCTCTTCGATATTGTACTTTGACTTTGGATTGATTCAGTGGCCACTTTACTTTGATTTTTAGGGGAGTTTGTTCGAGGTGGGCGGTAGCTGCGGCTACGCATTTCCATCAGCCCGGATAGCAATTGGTATATCTGCCCTGGCATTGCCTAGTTGTGCCGTGTCACCTACCCTAGCGCGCCTTATACGATTTTGGTTTTGTACCATACCTATGGAGTGCCCTCTGACGACGCCCAGTACGAGGGAGATTACGGTACTGTATAGACTATGGGAATATATAACTGTGTTAAGGTGGAAAATGTAAAGCCTTAACGCTATTTAAAAGTAAGTTTATTTTACAAATAGACACTATTATAATAGTGCAATATACTATATAGTAAATAGTTTAACGGATCCTTAGGAGATGTAAATCCCGAGAATCTCTTGAGTTACTGCACTCATATTTATTTCTGTTAATTTAACTTGCATAAGATCTTTTAGTTCTGACTCGAGTGTTTTGTCTTTTCAATTCGCTCAGGTCAGTCTGAGCGTTTCAGGATTTGAAGATTTAGCTTTGGAGGACGAAGACGAAGATGTGTATTATTATTATTTATACTAGTACACTACACACTGTTCCGCTGCATTGTTATTGGTATGTGTAATTCTGATATGTATTATATAAATGTTTTGTAAACAGATTTATAAACTATATATTTTATTATTATATTTTATCCTTCCGCTGCGAGATTCTGTTTTCTTTTATTTCTTTCTCGTTTTTCTTATTTACCCCATAAAAATCCGCCCTTCCGTATGGTTTGAATCGGCATGTGTGTCTGTTTAAATCGTGCGAAAAGGCTGGACGTTACAAGTAACTTCATATCTTTTGGAGTAGTCGTCGTCATTTATAGTAGTTGGTTTATTTGTATAGGAAGATATGTATTCATGTATATTATACACGATAATGTACTTGTATATGTAACTTCCAGAGTCGACAGTTGTAGTTGTATCATATGTACTGTATCACATGTATTGTAACTGACATCAGTTATTATATATATGAGACTTTTGTTTTATTTGTGTTCCGCATTTATATTATCTGTGTTATTATTATATCTATTGTCCTAAACTATTATGAACCATCGTAGTTCGTTTTATACTTGAATTGGGTATGTCGATGGGAATAGATAAATAAGAGATGAAAAGTAAAAATATATACCACTCCTATCGAAATAACCAATATTAGTGTAAGGCCTAACTACGGATGGCCGCTCCTATCCAGCCTAATTCTTCGTGATAACAGACAGTATTTCCTTAATACTCTTTGTTATTGTGAGCATAGAGGTGGGGCGTCACAGTTCGTATCAAAGCTTGGGGTTTATGGACATAATATAAAACATAACTTAGAAGGAACATGTGTAACAACTATTAGTCGATGTTTTATTTGTGCTTTGAGTCAAAACTAAAGTTTTGAAATTATGATGAAATTTTTAAATTTCCTTATTTAAAAATAAAAGTGAAGTTGTGTTTTGATGATTGATTGATTTGTGTTTTGTTTATTAGAGTGCGTAGCGAAAACAGTGAGACTGTCTTCGCCGAGTACGGCTGATAACCTTTTGATTTAAAAATCAAAATATGAAATTGAAATAAATTTCATTTGGTGTTTACATAGCTGTGTTTAATTTGTTTTCTTTGAAAATTTCGAATCCGATTTGAGGATTCGAAGCGATTGCAGTTATGTGAATTTAATGAGATTTGTGCTGTTTTGAATTATCTTTATTGAAGATATATTTGAATGATTTCTTTGTTCATTTTGCGGTATACGTGCAAATTTATGTTGCACGTTACTGCATTAATTTTACGTTGAACCGATGCTTGGTTATGAAACGTATTTTGTTGCCGTTGTTTTTATAACGGGATTTTTACATCGATGCTAAATTTTTGAAGCACGGTGTTTTGAGAAATACAACTTACTTGTTAAAATTGCTAATGATGTTGCTGTTTTAAGCACGTGGATTGTTATAATTTCAACTTAGCTTTAATTGTTATAAATATTTTTATTTCCTAACACCCAATCTATAGCAACCAAAATATATCTTTATAAAAATATTTTTATATATAGAAAATATAATAGGAAAAATTATTTCATTCACCTATATTAAAGCAAATATTATGTCGGTCCGTCCTATTAAGTGTTTAGAAATCCCTATTGATGACATAGCGTCCCATGCATCAACCAGAATTTATAAATACAAAACGGAACAGATTAACACAATATCAAAATCTTTTATTAACACTAACAAATACGCTCTCTCATATATATACACTCAGTGACTCCCATAGGGTATTACTACCCTATTAACAAAGAGTCAAACCCCACAAAGCCAAGGTTTATCGCTAAACCAAAGCTTTGATACCAACTGTAACATCCCGCCTTTTCGTACACTTTAAACCGACACACGTGCCAGTTCAAACCATACGAAAGGGCGGATTGTTATGGGGTAAATAAGAAAAAACAGAGAAGAAATAGAAACAACACAGAATCTCACAGCGGAAGGATCAAATATAATAAAAAATATACAGTTCAAAACAGTTTACAATTACTTGATTTGCTTTATACAATAAATATCAGAGTTACACATACCAATACAATCAATGCAGCGGAACAGTATGAGTGTGGTGCAATACTATAGATAATAATAATACGACTCCTTCGTCTTCGTCCTTCAAAGCTAAAGTCTTCTATCCTGAAACGCTCTGACTGACCCGAGCGAATTTGAAAGGACAAAAACACTCGAGTCAGACTAAAAGATCTTATGTGAGTTAAATTAACAGAAATAAATATGAGTACAGTAACTCAAGAGATGTTCGGGATTTACATCTCCTAAGGATCCGTTAAACTATTTACTATGTAGTATATTGCGCTATTATAATAGTGTCTATTCATAAAATAAACTTACTTTTAAATAGCGTTAAGACTTTACATTTTCCACCTTAACACGTAAAATGCCAATAGTCTATACAGTACCGTAATACCTCCTGATCGGGAGGCTACCAGAGGATACTCCATAGGTACGACACAAATAGAAACTCGTAGTAAAGGCTCGATATGGTAGGTGACACGGCACAACTTGGCAATGCCAGGGAAGATATACCAATTGCTATCCAAGCTGGTGGAAACGCGTAGCCGCAGTTACCGCCCACCTCGGACTAACTCCCTAAAATCAAAATATAGAAGTGGCCACTGAATCAATCCAAGTCAAAGTATAATATCGAAGAGGAGAGTCTGATCAGAGGAATGACCTCATTGGCCTGAGAATCGCTCCTGTTTTAGCCACCTTATGCCAACTCACGGGAGTCGGGTCCACGTATTTACCTTACAGGAAACGTCGCCACCGCCTACTTCATTCTGGAATCTCCACCGCGTACACGGTTAGTCAAAGTGGTTTTCGGTATCGACAGAGAGTATGTCCATATCCGATCCCGGTCTCTTTGCCAACCCATCGTTATTATAACACCGCGGTCATTTAAAAATAGGTTATACTTTAAAAATCAGAATAAACATTCCATTTCATAACCATGAATACGATATCATTTCAAAACTCAAAACCATATTTTATCACTTATCCCAAATATAATTCTTTTCCAAAATCATAATGCTTTAACTTCATAACGTCTGAAAATCAAATATTTTCAAAGCATAATATTTTGAAAATCATAATTTAAAACCATAACTTCTAAAACTTGAATGGTTTGGACATTAAACGGCATATGAATTAAATGGTTTAACTTAAATGTTACTTTGTAAAGAAAATAGTTCTCATGGCTTTACAAATATATTTCTTTATTAAAGTCTAAACCAAAATTTGTATTATCTCTCTCAAGTTCCAAAACCACTTCAATTTATATATATATATATATATATATATATATATATATATATATATATATACGTATATCCATTTGGAGTATTAATATTTCAAACTAAAGTTGGATTTTATTCTTCAACAAATCGAATGTTCTATTAATTAGTCTTGAATATTCACATAAAATCCATAAATAAATAAAAACTCCAATTTCTAGTAATAAAGTATATATTTTTCAATTCAAATTATACTAGAATATTCATTTCAATTTATCTTGGGAAAAATCCAATTATAAATATCATATCTTAAAATTTCCAAACTTAACATTTAAACATATGATATAAATTATTAACTCCATTTTCTTAATTTTCTTCCATTTTTAATAAAGAGATTTATACACCTTTTAATTTCAAAATTTTCAACTTCATATGTATATATATGGAAGAATAATATTTATACAATATAAAATTTAAGATTATTATAAACCGTATTCCATCCAAACCATAGAAATCACATTTAAATAGTTATATATATACCGCGGTGCCTGTATATAATTTTCTATCCTATGGTCAAGTGATACGGATATTTATCATTTCAATCCGCAATTTAAAAGATATAAAATTTTGCGGTTGTATATCATTTCAAACCGCAATCCCGAATGAAATGAAATATGCATGATAATTTGCAATTTAATGATATACAATAAACATCCATCAACATCACCCATCATCCAATCACAATCATCAAGCAATATCAATCAATAACAATTTATATTTGATAATAGATAACAGGTAATAACTGGCAATTTTATTCAGATTAAATTTAACAACTATAATTCTAACAGTTTATATTCAGTAGTAATTTATATAACTGTTAACTAGCAGTTTACAGGCAAATAATAAATTCTAACTATAAATTAATATGCAATAATAAATTAAATTTACAGTCAAATTAAATAAATGCAATTTAATAGATGTGATGAGATAAACATGCTAAATACTCATAAATAAATTTCTATTCATTTCTAAAATTAAGTTAACAAACATAAAAGCTTCTAGTAGTTGTGAGTGGGTTAAAACACTCACCTTTTGAATTTAAATCGAATTTAAATTCGATTTAAACCCAAAAATTCGCCAGTCTCGGAATTCGTCCAAACCAGCATCATCAAGTCCGGAATTTAATTACGATCCTAATAAAAGAAATTTCGCGTGAATCCGAGATCGTATGAGAAAGTTATGGCGAAAAATGGTGATTGAATTCAAAATTAAAATAAACAAAGTGACACACATTTGTTAAAATAAACCTGCCACGTCATCTGCACTATCTCCCCCCTTCACAGCAACTCACGCATCGAACCAGAGAAGAGCACGCACCCAGCACCGTTTGACCAAAGCCTTTGACCAAAAATTTCCATCACCTCCGACCATCTGAGAGCCGCCGACCATCACCACTAGCCTCCCCCTTCCAAGCCGCCGCCGCTAGACCACGCGCGCCCCCAATTGTTGCCGCCGCCGTTAGTTTTTTTCGGAACCCTAGTCGCGATTTGGCGACGATCTAACCATTGAAACGACGAAGGAATTATATAGATGCGCTCCACTCGGTCGTCTCCACAATACCTAGAAACCGTTTTCCGATCCGACAACTTTTGTTACGACGATGATGTGAGGCCGAAAATGATTTGAATTGTTCTGGATGAACGATAGCTCCAATTGAAAAACGAATCACACCAGCAGATTACGGACATCGAGAACTATGATATATATTTTTTCGAGATTTTTAGGAGGACTTTAAATTTTCGCTTTGTTTTTGAACTGACTGGATCTAGGGTTAGCCCCCATTGAAGAAGAAGAGAAGCTTGAAGAAGATGAACGTACAGCAAAATGATAATAAAAGGGAGGCTAGGGTTTATGATCGCATATATATAGACAGATAGAAGAAGGCTAGGTGGGAACGGATAACGAACGTGCTAACCGGTAGCTGGCCCAAAAAGCCCGTTCTGACCCCGGAACAAAATTTATTAAACCCATATATCCAAATAGGTATTTTAAAACATTCTGAACGCGATGGAAAAAGTTTCACGTCCAAATTTGATTGTATGAAGAAGTTATGTTGAAAACAAAATTTCCAAATTGATTTCAAATTGATTTTATTAAAATTGATTTCAAGGTGTTTCACGCCCGTACGATCAAACGACAAGTCCGATCGATACGAAACTTGAAACCCTATAATAATTCACCGATACGGATCCGATGAAACTAGTTTCGTCGAAATCCGAGTCCGTGGCCAAAATGGCTATTTTTAATATTCATTAAACAAATTAAATAAATTATAAAAATCCAATTTTATATTAAGTTTCTAAAATTGTCCAAATTTTATTGCTTATAAAATTTAATCAATTTCAAATGATTTAACAAGCTTAGATGTGAATTAAAACTTTAAGTATATCAATTTGCAGTGTTAATTTCTACACTTCCTTATATCTAGAAAATATAAATTAAATTCTCCAAAACCCATATATTAGATTTTTAACCTTTATATTCTCACTTTCACCTAAAATAAAGATGCTACTAACATTAGCTCAAGATTTCACTTAAATGTTCACAAATTCCATTTTAAATTCAATAACGTAACATTTTACGTTTAATTCCATTTTATCTGAAATAAATACCATTTGTTGAATTTAATACTCAAATTAAATCCATAAATCCTGCTTTCTATAATCTATATCAATAAGTGGTCCAACCCTATAAATAGAATTAGCATTTACTTCATCTTATAAAATTAACTACTGAAATTACAAAACAAAACTACGCTAACTGCATGGTTTAAGTCAATTTATTGAGATTAAGTCTACACCAAATGTTATAAATTAGAATTGCAAATCTCAATAAATTCATTTGTTGATTTAGACTTTTTCTATACAGTGATTAAACATTTTGTGGGTATAAATAACCCTTGAATTTATATACATTTCATTTGTGCATTCTTTATTTTAAATAAATTCTCCTTCATTAACTAGACCCATTAACAACCAAAATAATTAATTTAGATTTATTTCAATCTATTTTCATTCTTAACTAAATAAAATAAATGGTTGACCTAAACACTTGTTATCCTTTCATATTCAAATTCACTTACACATTTATTAACAAAATGTTGCCATAGGTTTGGATTTACATAAATAAATTAGATGAATAGGTAACCTTGTAATTATTACCAATGTCCAAAACATATGCATTAATTACTACTTTATTATTAGTATTCGTTTATTAATTTACCAATTTCCCTAGTCTTCTTAATTTCTATTCACTACCAAAGTTTCTATTATATTATAGTTCCAATATATTAACATTTAGGCACATCAAGTGCTAGTTTTATTATTCTGCTATTTAAATTAAATCAGGTATGCACAAATGAATTGTACATTAATTTATTCCTACAATAGAATTGAATTTTAATTACTTACCACTTAATTCATCCATTATATATTCAATCCAAACATGCATTTAAATCCTTTTTATTCTAAATAACTTATTCAATGTGAACATCCACTAAATAAAATTTACTTCCATAAATATGGTTGCACTTAAATTCAGTTATTATTTCATAAATACTATTTCAAATTTTATTCTTTTAGTATTAATTAAACAATCGTATTAAATTGAGAGATTATAATGGTTTCCAATATTTATATACACTCCATTAAAACCCAACAGTCGTTTCAATCACCTTTGAATTTCATTATATTGGTTATCCATCACTGCCTCTTTATTTTTCTTCCTAGATTCACATATAGTTACAATTTTACCAATATGTATAAACACATAGGAATTTTAAATTCTTGTCATAAATCCTTAAATTTATATATTATTCAAGTGTAACAATCACGCTATTTCCTTATTTATTTTTCCAGCATAAATTCCACCACCAATTAAATCTTATAACCACAACTCAAATTTTACGTTATTCTTTCTATTGTCATATAAACATTTCAATTGTTAACCTTTAATCCCAATTACTATATCTAACTCCTACATTTATTCTAAATTAGATTAAAAATTATATTAAGTTAATCCATTTAATATTATTAAATTTAACGGGTCGTTACATCATGTGTACTCTAGTGTATCACTTGCTGTTGATGGTGAGGCTTTGCATTGATTTCTGGTATTCACACTTCGTGTTTTAGCCGAGTCTGGTTCAGTCTCGACCTGAGCTGACCATTGAAGCGTTGCATTGTATTGTATCATGTCTGGTGCACTTCTTACACTTGATTACCTATGATTTTTGTCATTGTTGCATCAATTTTGGTTGTCTGCAGTTCTATGTTGTCACCTCTGTTTCCTTTTGGTTCATGTGTAGTTTGTAATGTACGTTCATTTGTGCACAATTGGGGTTGCATATAAGTTTGGTCCTTATTAAGTCATATCATTGTCGTTGCTTTGCACTCGAGTCTGCGGCACACATATATATGCACGCTGTGTATCTACGTATCCACAGGGTTGCCACAGCTATGACTTTTGATTCTTCAATCACCTTCTTTGACTCTCTGCATTTTGAAGTTTTCTTGCTTCATTTTGATAATTGCTGTTTCATTACTTCCACTGTAACTTGAACTGGTCGTGCACATGTTGTTTCCATTCTGGTGCATGATATTTGAGTTTCCCTAGCATATTGTATGCACTGCTTCCTCGTGTGTATTGTTTTGGTTGCTTCCCTGAACCACGTTTTTTGTATACATGGTTTTAGTTGATTGTGAGATGCATCCCTTGAGTACTTGTCTGGTTCACGCCTTGATCACTTTGTAGTTTGGAACATGAACTGTTTTGTTCATGTGGTGGCCGCAGTTTCATTTTTGTTGTTGTTGCAGTTGTGTTGGGTCACTGACTTGACCTCTGCATTTCGTAAGTGACATAGCTTTGTAGTTATGACTTGTTTCTCTGACATGTTCTTGTGTTTGTGCATGTCACTATTAAGTTTTGATTGCACCTGAGTTTCATATTGATTTTGGAATTACACCTGTGTTGAATCCGGTATTTCTGGTTTGACATTGTGCCATTGTGTACATCATCACTGTAGTAGCAAGGCAGTGCACGCAAGCGTGAACTGCAGTCACACAGTATTGCTTTTATTGATATTCTATTTGTTTTTAATTTATTGATCTTTTGCATATTCCATATGCTGTTGTGGTGAGGCAGTGCACGCATGGGTGTACTGCAGCCCTACTCGAGTTGACATTTTAATTGGTAATTCAATATGATTTGAATTGTATTTTGATTGGTTTAATTTGATGATTTTGTTGTTAATTGCCGATTAGGCAATTTCGATGTTTTCCAAATTATCTTCATTGATATTCTTTTTACTTGTCTTTGATGATGATTTGAATCTGCTGATTTGTTGTTTAAACACTGTTACATGTTATATTTACCGTTATCCGATCTCCCTGTTAAAGGATCGGATAGACGAGAATTATTGTGACTGTCATCTATTCATTATTTAATTATTATTGCTTATGTGCACCAATAACTGAGTTTGAATTAGACTGACCCGTGTATTATTTTCTTTTGAATTTAATACTCCGGTCAGACCGAGTATTTACAGGTTGTTGATATCTTACTTTGGGTTGCTGCTTGAGCTATAACGTCACTTCATATCTTTTGGAGTAGTCGTCGTCATTTATAGTAGTCGGTTTATTTGTATAGGAAGATATGTATTCATGTATATTATATACGATAATGTACTTGTATATGTAACTTCCAGAGTCGACAGTTGTAGTTGTATCATATGTATTGTATCACATGTATTGTAACTGACATCAGTTATTATATATATAAGACTTTTGTTTTATTTGTGTTCCGCATTTATATTATCTGTGTTATTATTATATCTATTGTCCTAAACTATTATGAACCATCGTAGTTCGTTTTATACTTGAATTGGTTATGTCGATGGGAGTAGATAAATAAGAGATAAAAAGTAAAAATATATACCACTCCTATCGAAATAACCAATACTAGTGTAAGGCCTAACTAAGGATGGCCGCTCCTATCCAGCCTTATTCTTCGTGATAACAGACAGTATTTCCTTAATACTCTTTGTTATTGTGAGCATAGAGGTGGGGCGTCACATCTGATACCAGATGCAACGTCCCGCCTTTTCGCACACTTCAAATCGACACACATGTCGATTCAAACCATACGGAAGGGCGGATTGTTATGGGGTAAATAAGAAAAACAGAGAAGAAATAAAACAAAATAGAATCTCACAACGGAAGGATAAATATAAAAATAAAATACACAGTTTATAAAACTGTTTACAAAACATTTGATTCTTCTTTATACAATTAAATATCATAGTTCACATACCAATAATATCAATGCAGCGGAATACAGTGTAGTGGAATAAAATAAATAGTAGTAATACAAATCTTCGTCTTCGTCCTCCCAAGCTAAACGTTCAAATCCTGAAATGCTCGGACTGACCCGAGCGAATTTGAAAAGACAAAAACACTCGAGTCAGAACTAAAAGATCTTATGTGAGTTAAATTAATAGAATAAATATGAGTACAGTAACTCAAGAGATGCTCAGGATTTACATCTCTTAAGGATCCGTTAAACTATTTACTATGTAGTATATTGCGCTATTATAATAGTGTCTAATTGTAAAATAAACTTACTTTTAAATAGCGTTAAGGCTTTACATTTTCCACCTTAACACAGTTATATATTCCCATATACAGTACCGTAATCTCCCCCGTACTGGGCGTCGTCAGATGGCACTCCATAGGTATGGTACAAAACCAAAATCGTATAAGGCGCGCTAGGGTAGGTGACACGACACAACTAGGCAATGCCAGGGTAGATATACCAATTACGCATCCGGGCTGATGGTAACGCATAGCCGCAACTACCGCCCACCTCAAACAAACACCCCCAAAATCAAAGAAATCAATAGTGGCCACCAAATCAATCCAAAGTCAGAGTATAGTATCGAAGGAGTGCGTTCGATCAGAGGAATGACCTTATTGGCCCGAGAATCGCTCCTGTTTTAGCCACCTTATGGCAACTCACGGAAGTTGGGTCCACGTATTTACCTTACAGGAAACGCCGCCACCAACCTACTTCATTCTGGAATCTCCACCACGTACACGGTTGTTAAAGTGGTTTTCGGAGTTGGCAGAGAGTATGACAACTTCCGATCCCGGTCTCTTTAACAACCAAACGTTATTATAACACCGTGGTCATTTAAAATAATTTAAACTTTAAAACCAGAATAAAATATCCATTTTAAACCCATACAAATAGGATATCATTTATATTTGAAAAACCCCAAATAAATACGATATCATTTAGACCCAAAAATCATATAATGTCATTTTATTTTCCAATATATATTCTTTTCCAAAATCATAGGGTTTCAAAGTAAAATATTTAAAAATCAAAACTCTTGAATATAATATTTTCAAATCATACTACCTCGAAAATCATAACTTCAACCCAAATTTCCATCTCTTAAATGGTTAAATATTAAATTTCTTTATAAAACACAATAACTTCTTTAGATTTCACAAATCAATTTCCAAATATTGATTTAAACATCCAAATACCATTTCAATTCTTATGTTTCAAAGCTTTAGATATCTTACCATTTGAAAACAAACTCAGTTGACAATCCCACATATATTAAATTCAATTACTTATTATTTAGACTTGAAATATTTACTTAATGAATTCAGTATAATTTAAGAAAAACCTTTAACTTCACATAATTGGAAAATCTTTCAATTTATTATATATTCATTTAAATCAACCTAATATTCATTTAGATCACTCTACATAGACATCAAGTTATAAATTCATATCCATTAAAAATTCTAACTTTTTATTTAATTCCAATTCAGCTTAATATTCATCTTCCAACCTTATTCTCATTTAAGTCAATGAAACTCCAGAAATTAAATTTTAAATAAATGCTTAATCTTATTTGATCTTAAAATCAAACATTATTTTAAACTTCCAATCAGATTTATACAAAGCCAAAAACCGGAAATTACTATATATATAATAACCTTTATCAATAACCAAATCAATATCCCATAAACCATATATATATAACTTTACAAAAACCATAGAAAATCATTTAAAAATATATATATATATATATATATATATATATATATATATCGCGGTGCCTGTATAAAATTTTCTACCCTATGGTCAAGTGATACGGATGTTTATCATTTCAATCCGCAATTTAAAACAAAAATACGGTTGTATATCATTTCAAACTGCAATCCCGAATGAATGAAATGCACGATAACTTGCAGTTTATACAATAAAAAGTACATCATCCATTCATCCAAATATCAATCATCAACCATTTATTACAATCATCATTCACTTTAAACAACATCAATATAGAGCATATAAATTATAGCAGGTAATAAATAACAGTTATTTACTAACCATTTATATTCAATAATAAATTTATTAACTGTTTAACTATCAGTTTGTATACAAATAAATAAATTTTACTGTCAATTTATACGCAATAATAAAATTAATGAACAGTTATATTAAATAAATGCGATTTAACAGAGATAAGGAATTAAACATGCCAAATAGTCATAAATAAATTTCTACTCATATCAAAAATCAATTTAACCAACATAAGAAAGTTTAGAAGTTGTGAGTGGGTTAAAACACTCACCTTTTGAATTTAAATCGAATTTAAATCCGATTTAAACCCAAAAATTCGACGGTCTCCAAATCTATCCAAACCAGCGTCAAAAGATCTGCAATTTAATTATGATCCTAACAGAAAATAATTCGTGCGAAACGGAGTTCGTAAGTGGAAGATATTCGATTTAAACCGATTGAAATCAAAATAAATAAAAAAATAAATAAACACTCACTCTCCCCAATCCTCCACGTCACCCTCTTACTTCGGCTACAGGAAACGAAACTCTATACGCAGAACCCATCTCAATCGTCGCTGGAAAATCGCGGACGCCCCCTTCATCACGCAACCGCCGCCTTCTTGGCCACGTCCACCACGCTCATGCAAGTCGCCGACCTCGCGACCCCCCTGCGACATCACCTGCACCACGATCGCACCCAAAACACGTCGGCCGCCTTATAACCGAAACCCTAATTCAATTTCCACGCAACATCCAACCATCAATCGACAAAATGAACGACACTGATGCTCTCCACTTATCTCCCTCCACGCGACTGTACCTCTGATTCGGCGATCCGACGAAGATCATCAAACAGCAATGAACGGCCGGAACTGTTTCAAATTTTTTCTGGGTAAATGGTGCATCGAATGGAAAAACGAACAGCACCAGAAGATTTTGTTCATTGAGGGCTTCAGCATATAATTTTTCCGGAATTTTCTAGGGACCTTAAATTTTTGATTTTTAATTTGGATTGAAACTGGATCTAGGGTTTGCAGCCATTGGAAAGGAGGAGTTGAGGGAAATGAACGCACAAAGAAATGAAGATAGATGGAGGCTAGGGTTTATAATTTGGTTTATATAGGTAGGTTAGAGATTTGAATAGATGGATCAGGTTGGACAGGTATGAGTGCTATCATGGCCCAAAAAGTCGTTCTGACCCTGGAACGAAATTTGTTAAGTCCATATATCCAAATAGGTATTTTAAAATATTCTGAACACGATGGAAAAAGTTTCACGTCCAAATATGATCGTATGAAGAAGTTATGCTGAAAACAATATTTTCAAATTGCTTTCAAATTGATTTCAATTAAATCGATTTCAAGGCGTTTCGCGTTCGTACGATCAAACGACAAGTCTGATCGCTACGAAACTTGAAACCCTACAATAATTCACTGTTACGGATCCGATGAAACTGGTTTCGTCGAAATCCGAGTCCGTGACCAAAATAGCTAATTTTTATATTAATTAAATAAAATAAGAATTAGTAAATAAATCCAAATTTTATATTTCAGTTTCAGAATTGGAAATTTTTATCACTTATGATTCCTCAATCATTTACAATGATTTTAAACAAATTTAAAAATGTAAATTTAGATGATTCATTTATAAATTTCAATATTTATTCTCAATTTCATTAAATTCAAAATTAAAATTTACTTTCTAATAAGGGGTTTTTAGGCTAAAAGAAAAAGTTAGAGAAAAATTTAGTTTCAGGGACAAGAAGTTTGTTTTTTAGCCTGAAGGACATCTTTTAGTGTAAATCGCAGAATGATAGTTGTAACTATCATTTTCAGTTTACACTAAAAAGTGTCCTTCAAACTAAAAAGCAAACTTGTTGTCCCTGAGACTAAATTTTTTTGCAACTTCTTCCTTGTGTCTATTTACCTGTTCTAATAATTCTATTAAATTAATGAATCAATGATTACTCCATTCATATTTCAACTAGGACGGTTTACCATTGGATTTAAGATTACTACATAAATATTTCCCAATTTTGAACTCAATTTTTTAATTTAACGTAATAATTAGAAGTTTGATTCCATTTATTTCAATAAGCCCAACTATTATAAATTAACAAATTAACTTCCTATGAAAATTCACATTCTAAAATTTATAATCTTTATCACCTTGATTCACTTATAACATTTAAAATTCCTTAAACAAATTCATATCTCAAATCTTAAATGTAAATGTAACGAACGCGATTTTTCGTCCACGAATGCCGACATCAATACGTCCACTGTATCAACTGCCGAGCAATCGAAAGCCGAAAAACCGTACCGTTAGGGTTTAAGAAAAAGAAATAGGTAGAAGAAGAGAGAAAAAGATAGAACAGAACAGAAGAAATGACAGAACAACATCAGAATCTCACAATTCCTAGTGGAACAACATATAATACATAAATGAATAATTTTTAAACAAAGAACTTTATCAGTTATTACATTACATTACACCATCGGAGTGTACAACAACAAACAACATCAACAGTGGAAAAGAAATATTATATACTAGTAATACGCCATGCCATCCAGCTTGCCTCCTGCAACTCCTGAATTCCAGAATATCCTGATAAATCTTAACTCTTGACTGCCCGTGTGGAAATTGGTGGGCACCCAGAGTTTAGGAAGGAAAACAATAAACTCCGAGTCAGTCATGTGACTGGTGTGAGAACTAAAACAGTTTGTTTATCTTTAAAATCAAAATAGAGAAATATTTTTAAAGTCAATTCGCAATGCTTTTAAAAAAAAATGAGACTACCATAAGGCCTCCCGCACACACACACAATGCAAACGCAGAATCGGAGGAGATTTCTCCTTATGATAGCCAAAGATGCTTGATACACATTAAAAAGAAACATTTGATATTATTACTAGTGCATAGTGTAGGAAAAATTCATTTCGAAAATAAAGATATAAATCTTACCCAACATAGGCATTCCGCACTTATGCCTACTATAGCTACCATCCCAACAGTGGGGCGCCACCATAAGTGAATGATAGGTTCTACAACTAAATCCGTACAAGATCGTATTGTTTCTTTGGATTTCCAACAAATGGTCAGGCCAAGGAACTTCCCATTGCCACATGGAGACGCCTCTGGAATGACGTCCCGAGAACCAAACCTGATCTCTGCCAACACAAGGCCGGGTTACCCCTAACTGGGTAACTACTGACACGAATATGTCATCCCCCAATCGTAACCGATCTATCCGAGGATCCTCGATTTCCAACAACCACATAAGAATAATAATGCAATAACAACATAGGTTAAATATCTGGGCTCCATACCATGATACCACCTCTATCCAGAAGGAATGACATACACTAAAGGTGCGCTACCCCCTAATAACCCTGCTGCATCCTTCCTGTTTTGACCATTTCCGGGGTGTGAGGTCTGACGAAGTCTCGTCCACAAAGCCACGCTTTATACAAAAGTCGTACTTTAGGTCAACAAATGATCATAGAAATGATCACAAAGATAAATGATCAAATAAATGATCCTATAACAAATGATCAAACAATGATCATTTCACAGCAACACTCAGCATGCCACACTACCAAATTGGGAGTATATCACTAATAACCTTCAACTATATAACCTCTGAGCTCGTACGTCTCAGAGAAGGGTGTTAAGCTAAGAGAATTAATTCTCCGCCACCAACAGAAATATATTCGAAAGAAATCGGTTTTATATCTCAACTTGTAATGTCAGACGTACAATCCATACAAGTCTGTTCCGGGCTCGAACAGAACCGAAGGCACTTACAAAGAAGTCCTTGCATTCCGGATAATTTCTAATCACGTCTGGACTTCCCGTCACTAAGGGTGATAAAACCTCTATATCGGAGATTAGCCGATGCAGAGTAACTCAACGGTAATCCTTCCGTTTTCAAAAATATCCGATCTTCAACACCGGTCATCAAATGCAATCCATTACGACGTATCACATATTCAGAATGGGTTATGCGACCCCAAGGTCCTTTCTCGGCTAACCCAAATAGTGAGCGCTTATATTAAAAATTAAGTGTGGCATTCAATTTCAAACAATCACAACAAATACCTATTTAAAGGTAAATATTGATAGTCGGATTATTTAACTATCAATAGGCATGCTCAACATCACCATATTCCAAATAATTTTTCAAATTATTTATTTTCCAAAATATCTTTACAAGATATATATATTTCCCACACTTCAACATTTGAAAACTAATTTTCAAATCACTTTTCACCTTTACCACTTTTGAAAACAAATTTCAATCAATTTCCTTATGCGAAATACTTTCAATCCAACATGGTTCATTTAAACCAACTAAATAAATCCTTAACGATTTACTTTATATTTACGTTCCAAATCCGTAAATTAATTCCCACACTTCAAAAATAAATCAACGTTTATTTTTAAACCAATTCCCCTTTTCATTTATAGATTCCATAGTGAATTTACAATTAAAAAATATTTATGAATATATGATTTTCAATCGATTTTCAATATTCACTTTAAATTTATCTTACAAGGATAAATTCTAAAACGTTCATTTCACATTGGAAAAATATTTCCATACTTATTTAATTATAAGTACATCACAAATCTATTTATTTTCAACATTTGAAAATATTCGATATACTTAAATCAAAATTTAGTATATATTTCATTCCTTAAGGAAATCATTCTCTTAACACATTTATTTGGGTCAAAAACGAATGTTGTGTAAAACATCGTTACGACGACCCAAAATCACTAGTATAGGGATTCAAAGTTTAAATAGATACATAAATCCCAATACTATACAAAACATTTCCTTTCGAAAACCATTTACTATAACAATAGTGTTATAGTCCACCATTTCCTTCTTTCTCGAAAACGTCTATTTCAACAATAAATGTTGAAATCTATGTTTTCGATTCATAATACATTTTAAAACATCTTTAAAATAATTAACTTCATTCTATAATATTCATTTTGCCATGACTATTTTATTCAATAATGTATTCACTGTCCAAAATCGTGAATATATTTCCTTTAATAAACTTCAATATTCAATTTGTCAAATTAAATTGATTTCGAATTTATAAACAAGGTTTATAAATTACATTCCTATTTATAAGCTTCGATTTATAAATCTCATTATTAACAAATTCCATTTATATCTCATTTAAATGCCAAAATCCGATTTATAAGATAATTACTTATAAATCTTCTATTTTACAAAATCTATTCATTTTATAACTTCACAATTTATAAATCTATAAATTCTGTTCACTTATGAAATCCATTTTTTATTTCATCTTTTAACACTTATAAAAAAACTCGTTTTAATATTCCAATATTTTTAATTTATAAAATATCAATTTTATAAGTCTTTTATATACATCGTTTTTAATAATTCAAAAATCCCAATTTAAACCAATTTATTCTTTAAATAACTTAAAAATCATTATTTAAAGCTTATATATTTCAAAATCATACTTAAGCATTATTTTCCAAAAATCATAACTTTTATGAAAATAAAATTTTAACGTTTATTTATTTTAACAATTCAAAATTTAATAAAACGTATACCTTTGAAATCACTTTAAAATTCCTTTTAAAACCAAAAATCATTATTTTAAAACTTCAGAAATGGATCCGATGACGCAGCAGCACCAAATAGTCAATCACGACATCCAAATATCATATATCGATATGATAATCAACAAATATCAAAATATCTGTAAATAAATCAATACAGTTGAGGAATCCAGTTGGATCCCTCCAACCTGTTTTCCTGCATCCAAAGATGTTAGCACAATACCAATTCCGTTCCAGTACGAAATTATCGCGGTATATAGGATTTAAAATATTATCCTCTTAATAGACGGCGCAATAGGGTCTCATCCGCTATATAATGCGGGAAAATCAACTCCAAGTACATATATAATACCAATTTCACTATACTGTGAAATATTCGCGGTATATGTTTTTAATAAATAACCTCCGCTTACTAACGGCGCATAATGTCTATTTTAACAATCAATAGATAACAATCATCATTCAAACATACATTCAAGAATTTTAAAATCGAAACTGATTCGATTGAGTGAGAAGTTCTCACCTTGATTTCAATTCCGTTTTAGCGATTTATTTCGAATAAAATTAAACGGGCGTTTAATGTTACCCGAAATTCTCACTAACTCCAAACGACTCCTGTAACGACCCAGGATTTTTAGTAATTAAAATTTGAATATTTAATTAATTTTAAATATTAATGAGTGAAATTTATAAGTCAAATAAATTTTATTTCGAATAATTGGATTTAATTGAATAATTAAATCGATAATTTAATATGTTAAATTATGGAAATAATTGAAATTGAGTTAAATATGATTGAAAATGATTTGTAAAATTTTATTTTATCATATTGAAGTTAGAACGATATTTTAGAACTTTTAAAATGGAATTAAAAGTTAATTTGTGAAAATTGAATATTTTATTATTTAAATCGACTAGTGAAAATAGTCAATTTTTGAACAGTCTCAGAATTGAACGAAACAAGTTCCATTAGATCCGTAATAGTTAGTTATTACCGGATTTCAATTTTCGTAGCAATTGGTGTTATCGTTTGATCGTTGCAGCTCGAAACGCATCGAATTATTTTTAATTTTAATTTGGCGTGTTAAAATAGCCATTTTTCAAACAGTCTCGGATTTCGACGAAACTAGTTTCATCGGATCCGTAATGTGATATTATTGTAAGGTTTCAAATTTCGTGTCAATTGGATTTACCGTTTGTCCGGTACAAATTAAAACGCCTAGAAAATCGCTTAAACGATTTAATTTAAATTGAACGTTTATTGCCATAACTTGCACAGATGTCCGAATTAGCTTTCGAAACCTGTTCCATTTTGTCCGGAACGCGGGGTAAACCCTAGAAACGCTGGTTACGGCGCGTAAATCGGAGTTCGGAATTCCCGGATGAATAGTGTTCGTTCGGTTCTCTATAAATAGGCCTTAAAATTCACAAAAATAAAAAAAAAGTATCAAAACCCTAATTCTTTCACCTAGCCGCCAGAAATGAAACCAATGGCCAGTAATCATCCTCCTTTCCTCCTCAATTACTTCCAATTCGTCGATAATTAGCCAAAGTGTTCAACACGGAAGTCGAAGAGCGCGAAGAGAGCTTTCAATCTATACGGTGATGATGGGGTATGGCGCGACGTGGAGGGAGCTAGGGGCGTGCATGCGTGGCCGTTCATCTTCGTGCGCGCGCGTGTAGGGGTGGCCGAGCTTCATGCTCTTTGGGCCGTGTGTGGCTCTTGCGAAGGGGGTCGAGATGGTGGTAGTTGATCGAGTTCAAATTGCGTGTGGGTGGAGTATAATTCAACCCTAATAGGCGGCTATGGGTTCGTGTCTTTCACGTTACCTGTAGATGGAGAACGAGAGGGTGATGAAGATGTCGCACGGTCCTGATGCTAGCAAATGTAATCTAACGGCCTATAATTAGTTAGGTTTAAAATTTGTAAATATTAGTTTATTTTAATTCGTATAACTTCATAAATGCATAACTTTTTCATACGAGGTCGAAAATGCGCGAAACCAGTTGCATTGGAATCGTATGGACGAGCACTACGCTATGGAATTGGATTGGAGTCGTTTGGAGTTAGTGATAATTTCGGGCAAAATTAAACGTCTGTTTAATTTTATTCGAAATAAATCGCTAAAACGAAATTAAAATCAAGGTGAGAACTTCTCACTCAATCGAATCAGTTTCGATTTTATTTTAATAGTTAGATTTAAAATATTTGAATGCATGTTGAATGATGATTGTTATCTATTGATTGTTAAAATAGACATTATGCGCCGTTAGTAAGCGGATGTTATTTATTAAAAACATATACCGCGAATATTTCATAAACAGTGAAATTGGCATTATATATAATAGCAACATATATATATTGGCACATGTATATATTGGATTTATTGATTTCCCGCAATTGTATAGTGGATGAGACCCTATTGCGCCGTCTATTAAGCGGATAATATTTTAAATCCCATATACAGCAATAATTCCGTACTGGAGCGGAATTGGTATTGTGCTAATGTTTGTGGATGCAGAAAAACAGGTTGGAGGGATCCAACTGGATTCCTCAACAGTATTTATTTGATTTCAGATATTTTGATATTTGATGGACTACCATATACGATATATGATGTCGTTGTTGTCGTGATTGGCTATTTGGTATATAGCATCATTGGACCAAATTTTGGGATTTTAAAATGATTTTAAAGTGATTTTTGAAAGTATACGTTTACAAAATATTTTTGGAATTGATCCATTTTAAATAAATAAACGTTATAATTTTTAAAGTTATAAAAATTATGATTTTGAGAAATACGGTTAAAGGTTGATTTTTAAGAAATATGAGGTTAATGGTTTACAAAATAGTTTAAAATTGGGGATTTGAAATTATTATAAAGAGTTGAAAATATAGGATTTATAAAATTTAATTATTTTATAAATCAAAATGATAGGAGATTAAAGATGTTTTAAAATAGTAGTATAAATTGATTTATATAAGAGATTTATAAATTGATATTTATAAATTAAAACATTTGATTTATAAAACGAGTTTTTATAAGTGTTTGAATGAAGTGAAGATGGATTGCATAAGTGAATGGAATTCATAGAATTATAAACGGTGAAGTTATAAATGGAATTTTAGAAGCAGTAGGTTTATAAAATTTATAAAGTTATTGAAAGAATAGATTTGGATAAATAATTGAATCTTATAAGTTATAAGATTTATAATTATGAAGTTTAAAAGAACGATTTTGTAAAATAATCGTTTTATAAGCATTTAACTTATAATGTGAACTTTTGGTTTATAATTGAGTTATGAATTGAATATAGGTTAATAAAGGAATTTATAAACGTTGTTTTATAAATTCGTAAACGACTTATTCCGATAAGTAAATTGTTGAAACCTATTAATGGAGTTATATTCACGTTTTTGACTATGAATAAATCCTTTAAAATGAAATGTATAGAAATGATGAAATTGGTTAACAAGTATATTCACGTTTTTGAATAGTGAATAATATGTTAAAGAAATTGTTTTGAATGTGATATTTTAAACAAAATTAAAACGATCTAACGATGTGTTAAAATGTGTTGAGATTCGAAACCATAGATTTCAACATCTATTGTTGAAATAGACGTTTTCGAGAAATAAAAGGAAATGGTGGACTATAACACTGTTGTTACAGTAAATGATTTCCGAAAGGAAATGTTTTGTATAGTATTGGGATTTACATATCTATTTTAATTTCGAATCCCTATACTAGTGATTTTGGGTTGTCGTAACGATGTTTTACGTAACATTCGTTTTGGCCCAAATAAATACGTTTAAGTGAATGATTTCCTTAAAGAATGAAATATATACTTAACCTCGATTTAAGTATATTGGATATTTTCCAAGTGTTGAAAATAAATAGATTTGTGAATTTCTTATGAATAAGTAAGTATGGAAATGTTTTTCCAATATAAAGTGAATATTTTGAGAATTTATCTTTTTGAAGATAAATTGAAATGAATAATTGAAATCGTATATGCATGGATATTTTGGAATTTATAAAAGAATGGGGAAATTTGTTTAAAAATAAATATTGATTTATTTTTGAAGTGTGAAATTATATATCTAGTAAAGATATTTTTGGGAAATAAATAATTTGGAAAATTATTTGGAATCTGGTGATGTGTGCATATCAATTGATAGTTCAATAACCGACTATCAATATTTCCCTTTGAATGGGTATTTGATGTGATTTGTTTGAATTTGAATGCCACATTTATTTTTGAATAAGCGCTCACTATTCGGGTTAACCGGGAAAGGACCATAGGGTCGTATAACCCATTCCGAATATGTGATACGTCGTTATGAATTGCATTTGATGACCGGTGTTGAAGACCGGGTATTTGCGAAAGCGATAGGATGACCTATCGATTGTCTCTGCACTGGGTAGCTCCTGGTATAGAGATTCCCTAAGTGATGGGAAATTCGATCGGGATTGTGAATACCCGGATTTGCAAGGGCTTCGTGAGAAGTGCCTTCGGTTCTGTTCAAGCCCGGACCAGACTTGTATGGATTGTATGTCTGACATTACAAATTGAGATATAAAGCCGATTTCATTCAAATATATTTCTGTTGGTGGCGGAGAATTTATTCTTTTAGCTTAACACCCTTCTCTGAGACGTACGAGCTTAGAGGTTATGTAGTTGAAGGTTATCAGTGATATATTCCCAATTTGGTAATGTGACATGCTGAGTGTTGCTGTAAATGATCATTGTGTTGATTATTTGTGATAGGATCATTTATTTGATCGTCTATCTTGGTGATCATTTCTATGATCATTTGTTGACCCAAAGCATGGCTTTTGTATAAAGTATGTTTTTGTGGACGTGACTTCGTCGAGCCTCACACTTCGGGAATGGTCAAAACAGGAAAGATGCAGCAAGGTTATGAGGGGTAGCGCCTTTTAGGATATGTGCATTTCCTTCTAGAAAAGGGTGGTATCATGGTATGGAGCCCAGATACTTACTCATGTTGAAAACACTTTATGATTGTGTGAATTGATTGCGAGCGCTCGGTGAAAGGTCCCAAAGGACCGGGGGATGGCATATTCGGTCAGTTGTTACTCAGTTAGGGGTAACCCAGCCTTGTGTTGGTAGAGATCCGGTTTGGTTCTCGGGGATGTCCATCCAGAGGCATTCTCATGTGGCAATGGGAAGTTCCTTGGCCTGATCATTCGTTAGAAATCCAAAGAAACAATACGAGACTTGTACGGTTTTAGTTGTAGAACCTGCCATTTAATATGGTAGCTATAGTAAGCATACTATAATGGTACCTATGCTGGCTAAGATTTATATTCTACTTTCGAAATATTTTCCTACACTATGCACTAGTAATAATATCAAATGTTCTTTTTAAATGCGTATCAAGCATCTTTGACTAACATAAGAAGAAATCTCCTCCAAGTCTGCGTTTGCATTGTGTGTGTGGCGGGAGGTCTTATGGTAGTCTCATTTTTAAAAGCATTGCGAATTGACTTTAAAAATATTCTTCTATTTTGATTTTAAAGATAAATAAACTGTTTTGAGTTCTCACACCAGTCACATGACTGACTCGGAGTTTATTGTTTTCCTTCCTAAACTCTGGGTGCCCACCAATTTCCACACGGGCAGTTAAGAGTTAGGTTTATCAGGATATTCTGGAGTTGCTGGAGGCAAGATGGATGGCATGGCGTATTACTAGTATATAGTATTTCTTTTTCCGCTGCATTGTTTTTTTGTTGTTGTTGTTGTACACTCTGATGATATGATGTAATGTAATGAAATGTATAAAATGTAATAACTGATATAGTTCTTTGTTTAAAGATTATTCATTTATTATTATATGTTGTCCCGCTGCGATTGTGAGATTCTGATGTTGTTCTGTTGTCTATTCCGTTCTATTTTCTTTATTTTTCTATTTTTTTCCCTCTATTTTCTGTCTTCTCTGACTTTTTCTTTTTCTTAATACCCTAAGTGTTCGGTTTTCCGTCGTTCGATTGCTCGGCAGTCGATAAAGTGAGTATCGATGTTGAATTTTCGAAAGACGAAGAATCGGGTCCTTACATCTGGTATCGGAGCATATGGTTAAGCGACAACCATGGTATAGTTGGGTATTACTCATTAGAGATAGAGTCAGCAGTGCTCTAGAATGAGTTGAGTGTAATAATTGCTATGAGAGCGTATTTGTTAGTGAATATATAAAATTGTTTTATATTGTGATGATTGGTTTGTTGAGTGGTATATAGATTCTGGTTAATACGAGTAATTAACGTTGTTGATCGGGATCTCTAAACACTTGAATAGAACAATTCGACACAATATTGATTTTAAAATTGGGTTAATGAAATAATTTTACCTTGATTATATTTTTATATATAAAGAAATAATTTTTCAGAATTATTAAAGTGTATATAAGTGATTGTTTAGTTGTTTGAATAATCTAAATAAAAGAATAATTGTATAAGCAAAAGAATTATAAGAATTGAATTATAATTAAAGTGATTTACAATTGTGAAATAAACTTATATATATATATATATGAGAAGTGAAACTATATGAATATATTTATGAATATGAGTTATAAATATAAAAAAATGAATTTAAAGTTAAATGGAAATTTACTTAGAATTGGAATCTAAATTGATTTATAAGTGGAATTTAAGTTATGTAAAAACCAAGTGATGTTTAAATGAAGTATAACTTAAATGATGTTGAATGAAGTTGATATTGGTATCAAAGTAAATTAACAAAGTTAAGTGATAAATGTGAACTTAAGTTATGTAAATGAAATTCAACTTTAGTAATTGAATTGAATTAATGGATAAAATAATAATCAATTAAATGTGAATAATTGATATGGAATAATGAATATAGGTGTTAATTCATTAAAATCTAATGTTATTGGAAGTTGAATAGTTGAATGAAAATCAATTAATTAAACCAATTGAAAGCAAAGGAATTTGGTTGAAATAAATATAAATTGGTTGTAAAGAATATACTTTGGTTGTTAGTTGATTGATTGTATATAATTCATTAAGTGTTAATGAAATTGAATTAATGAAATTGGAAGCTAAAGTAATTGGAATTCGATTGGAAGTTAAGTGAATCTTAAATAGAATTGAATTTGATTTGGAAGTGAACCAACTTGAATATGAATTAGTAAATATAATCTAATTGAAAATGAATGTTAGTAAAAAACATCCACTGTTAATAAATCAAATATGATTAAATTGAAAAACCTATTTCATTGAATATTAATGAAAATATGAATGAATATTTATTGGTTATGGATGTTAGTTGGATGATAGTTGGTTGATGTTTGCATTTGTTGCTTTTATTGCAATTGCTATGTTGACATATATAGTTATTATGTTGCTATATGTTGTATATCGATACTATTGTCTATATACATGATCCTCATGTTGTTTGTTGAGTGTTTAGTAGGTGCGGATCGCGTTTGCTTCGCATTTGGAGCTCGCTTTCGCGCTATATTAGCCGTATATGCTCGCTAATAAAATATAAGGTACATATCTCGGATTACATACCGTACTTTTATACTTTTTCCCTTCGGGATGCCTCATTACTTGATGAGATGTATATTTGTGATATATATACTGTCATTTTTTTTCGGATCGAGACGCGCAAAGGAGACTATGGCGAATTTTTCTGGAAATTTAAGGCGTTAGAAAAAATTTGAGAGAATTGGAAAATTTTGGAAACTTTAACTTTGATTTGGAATTGAAAGTTAAACATTAGTAATTGTTTTTGAAAAGATAACTAAGTATGATTTGAAAACTTAGTAAGTTATTGTAAGAAGTTTAACTATGGATTTTGGGAAAGTTAATAGATTCTGTAACTTTTCTTACTTGTTAATTTCGAGGAGGAAATTCTTTTAAGGGGGGAAGATTGTAACGACCCAGGATTTTTAGTAATTAAAATTTGAATATTTAATTAATTTTAAATATTAATGAGTGAAATTTATAAGTCAAATAAATTTTATTTCGAATAATTGGATTTAATTGAATAATTAAATCGATAATTTAATATGTTAAATTATGGAAATAATTGAAAATTGAGTTAAATATGATTGAAAATGATTTGTAAAATTTTATTTTATCATATTGAAGTTAGAACGATATTTTAGAACTTTTAAAATGGAATTAAAAGTTAATTTGTGAAAATTGAATATTTTAATATTTAAATGGACTAGTGAAAATAGTCAATTTTTGAACAGTCTCAGAATTGAACAAAACCAGGTCCATTAGATCCGTAATAGTTAGTTATTACCGGATTTCAATTTTCGTAGCAATCGGAGTTATCGTTTGATCGTGGCAGCTCGAAACGCATCGAATTATTTTTAATTTTAATTTGGCGTGTTAAAATAGCCATTTTTCAAACAGTCTCGGATTTCGACGACACGAGTTTCATCGGATCCGTAATGTGATATTATTGTAAGGTTTCAAATTTTGTGTCAATTGGATTTACCGTTTGTCCGGTACAAATTAAAACGCCTAGAAAATCGCTTAAATCGATTTAATTTAAATTGAACGTTTATTGCTATACTCACACAGATGTCCGAATTAGCTTTCGAAACCTGTTCCATTGTGTCCGGAACGCGAGGTAAACCCTAGAAATGCTGGTTACGGCGCGTAAATCGGAGTTCGGAATTCCCAGATGAATAGTGTTCGTTCGGTTCTCTATAAATAGGCCTTAAAATTCACAAAAAAAAAAGTATCAAAACCCTAATTCTTTAACCTAGCCGCCAGAAATGAAACCAATGGCCAGAAATCATCCTCCTTTCCTCCTCAATTACTTCCAATTCGTCGATAATTAGCCAAAGTGTTCAACACGGAAGTCGAAGAGCGCGAAGAGAGCTTTCAATCTATACGGCGATGATGGGGTATGGCGCGACGTGGAGGGAGCTAGGGGCGTGCGTGCGTGGCCGTTCATCTTCGTGCGCACGCGTGTAGGGGTGGCCGAGCTTCATGCTCTTTGGACCGTGTGTGGCTCTTGCGAAGGGGGTCGAGATGGTGGTAGTTGATCGAGTTCAAATTGCGTGTGGGTGGAGTATAATTCAACCCTAATAGGCGGCTATGGGTTCGTGTCTTTCACGCTACCTGTAGATGGAGAACGAGAGGGAGATGAAGATGTCGCACGGTCCTGATGCTAGCAAATGTAATCTAACGGCCTATAATTAGTTAGGTTTAAAATTTGTAAATATTAGTTTATTTTAATTCGTATAACTTCATAAATGCATAACTTTTTCATACGAGGTCGAAAACGCGGGAAACCAGTTGCGTTGGAATCGTATGGACGAGCACTACGCTAGAGAATTGGATTGGAGTCGTTTGGAGTTAGTGAGAATTTCGGGTAAAATTAAACGTCCGTTTAATTTTATTCGAAATAAATCGCTAAAACGAAATTAAAGTCAAGGTGAGAACTTCTCACTCAATCGAATCAGTTTCGATTTTATTTTAAATAGTTGGATTTAAAATATTTGAATGCATGTTGAATGATGATTGTTATCTATTGATTGTTAAAATAGACATTATGTGCCGTTAGTAAGCGGATGTTATTTATTAAAAACATATACCGCGAATATTTCATAAACAGTGAAATTGGTATTATATATAATAGCAATATATATATATATATTGGCATATGTATATATTGGAGTTATTGATTTCCCGCAATTGTATAGTGGATGAGATCCTATTGCGCCGTCTATTAAGCGGATAATATTTTAAATCCCATATACCGCGATAATTCCGTACTGGAGCGGAATTGGTATTGTGCTAATGTTTGTGGATGCAGGAAAACAGGTTGGAGGGATCCAACTGGATTCCTCAACAGTATTTATTTGATTTCAGATATTTTGATATTTGATGGACTATCATATACGATATATGATGTCGTTGTTGTCGTGATTGGCTATTTGGTATGTAGCATCATTGGACCAAATTTTGGGATTTTAAAATGATTTTAAAGTGATTTTTGAAAGTATACGTTTATAAAATATTTTTGGAATTGATCCATTTTAAATAAATAAACGTTATAATTTTTAAAGTTATAAAAATTATGATTTTGAGAAATACGGTTAAAGGTTGATTTTTAAGAAATATGAGGTTAATGGTTTATAAAATAGTTTAAAATTGGGGATTTGAAATTATTATAAAGAGTTGAAAATATAGGATTTATAAAATTTAATTATTTTATAAATCAAAATGATAGGAGATTAAAGATGTTTTAAAATAATAGTATAAATTGATTTATATAAGAGATTTATAAATTGATATTTATAAATTAAAACATTTGATTTATAAAACGAATTTTTATAAGTGTTTGAATGAAGTGAAAATGGATTGCATAAGTGAATGGAATTCATAGAATTATAAATGGTGAAGTTATAAATGGAATTTTATAAGCAGTAGGTTTATAAAATTTATAAAGTTATTGAAAGAATAGATTTGGATAAATAATTGAATCTTATAAGTTATAAGATTTATAATTATGATGTTTAAAAGAACGATTTTGTAAAATAATCATTTTATAAGCATTTAACTTATAATGTGAACTTTTGGTTTATAATTGAGTTATGAATTGAATATAGGTTAATAAAGGAATTTATAAACGTTGTTTTATAAATTCGTAAACGACTTATTTTGATAAGTAAATTGTTGAAACCTATTAATGGAGTTATATTCACGTTTTTGACTGTGAATAAATCCTTTAAAATGAAATGTATAGAAATGATGAAATTGGTTAACAAGTATATTCACGTTTTTGAATAGTGAATAATATGTTGAAGAAATTGTTTTGAATGTGATATTTTAAACAGAATTAAAACGATCTAACGATGTTTTAAAATGTGTTGAGATTCGAAACCATAGATTTCAACATCTATTGTTGAAATAGACGTTTTCGAGAAATAAAAGGAAATGGTGGACTATAACACTGTTGTTACAGTAAATGATTTCTGAAAGGAAATGTTTTGTATAGTATTGGGATTTACATATCTATTTTAATTTCGAATCCCTATACTAGTGATTTTGGGTTGTTGTAACGATGTTTTACGTAACATTCGTTTTGGCCCAAATAAATACGTTTAAGTGAATGATTTCCTTAAAGAATGAAATATATACTTAACCTCGATTTAAGTATATTGGATATTTTCCAAGTGTTGAAAATAAATAGATTTGTGAATTTCTTATGAATAAGTAAGTATGGAAATGTTTTTCCAATATAAAGTGAATATTTTGAGAATTTATCTTTTTGAAGATAAATTGAAATGAATAATTGAAATCGTATATGCATGGATATTTTGGAATGAAAATTCACTATGGAATTTATAAAAGAATGGGGAAATTTGTTTAAAAATAAATATTGATTTATTTTTGAAGTGTGAAATTATATATCTAGTAAAGATATTTTTGGGAAATAAATAATTTGGAAAATTATTTGGAATCTGGTGATGTGTGCATATCAATTGATAGTTCAATAACCGACTATCAATATTTCCCTTTGAATGGGTATTTGATGTGATTTTTTGAATTTGAATGCCACACTTTTTTTTGAATAAGCGCTCACTATTCGGGTTAACCGGGAAAGGACCATGGGGTCGTATAACCCTGTCCGAATATGTGATACGTCGTTATGAATTGCATTTGATGACCGGTGTTGAAGACCGGGTATTTGTGAAAGCGAAAGGATGACCTATCGATTGTCTCTGCACTGGGTAGCTCCTGGTATAGAGATTCCCTAAGTGATGGGAAATTCGATCGGGATTGTGAATACCCGGATTTGCAAGGGCTTCGTGAGAAGTGCCGTCGGTTCTGTTCGAGCTCGGACCAGACTTGTATGGACTGTATGTCTGACATTACAAATTGAGATATAAAGCCGATTTCATTCAAATATATTTCTGTTGGTGGCGGAGAATTTATTCTTTTAGCTTAACACCCTTCTCTGAGACGTACGAGCTTAGAGGTTATGTAGTTGAAGGTTATCAACGATATATTCCCAATTTGGTAATGTGACATGCTGAGTGTTGCTGTAAATGATCATTGTGTTGATTATTTGTGATAGGATCATTTATTTGATCGTCTATCTTGGTGATCATTTCTATGATCATTTGTTGACCCAAAGCATGGCTTTTGTATAAAGTATGTTTTTGTGGACGTGACTTCGTCGAGCCTCACACCTCGGGAATGGTCAAAACAGGAAAAATGCAGCAAGGTTATGAGGGGTAGCGCCCTTTAGGATATGTGCATTTCCTTCTGGAAAAGGGTGGTATCATGGTATGGAGCCCAGATACTTACTCATGTTGAAAACACTTTATGATTGTGTGAATTGATTGCGAGCGCTCGGTGAACGGTCCCAAAGGACCGGGGGATGGCATATTCGGTCAGTTGTTACTCAGTTAGGGGTAATCCGGCCTTGTGTTGGTAGAGATCCGGTTTGGTTCTCGGGGATGTCCATCCAGAGGCATTCTCATGTGGCAATGGGAAGTTCCTTGGCCTGATCATTCGTTGGAAATCGAAAGAAACAATACGAGACTTGTACGGTTTTAGTTGTAGAACCTGCCATTTAATATGGTAGCTATAGTAAGCATACTATAATGGTACCTATGCTGGCTAAGATTTATATTCTACTTTCGAAATATTTTCCTACACTATGCACTAGTAATAATATGAAATGTTCATTTTAAATGCGTATCAAGCATCTTTGACTAACATAAGAAGAAATCTCCTCCAAGTCTGCGTTTGCATTGTGTGTGTGGCAGGAGGTCTTATGGTAGTCTCATTTTTAAAAGCATTGCGAATTGACTTTAAAAATATTCTTCTATTTTGATTTTAAAGATAAATAAACTGTTTTGAGTTCTCACACCAGTCACATGACTGACTCGGAGTTTATTGTTTTCCTTCCTAAACTCTGGGTGCCCACCAATTTCCACACGGGCAGTTAAGAGTTAGGTTTATCAGGATATTCTGGATATTCTGGAGTTGCTGGAGGCAAGATGGATGGCATGGCGTATTACTAGTATATAGTATTTCTTTTTCCGCTGCATTGTTTGTTTGTTGTTGTTGTACACTCTGATGATATGATGTAATGTAATGAAATGTATAAAATGTAATAACTGATATAGTTCTTTGTTTAAAGATTATTCATTTATTATTATATGTTGTCCCGCTGCGATTGTGAGATTCTGATGTTGTTCTGTTGTCTATTCCGTTCTATTTTCTTTATTTTTCTAATTTTTTCCCTCCATTTTCTGGCTTCTCTGTCTTTTTCTTTTTCTTAAAACCCTAAGTGTTCGGTTTTCCGTCGTTCGATTGCTCAGTAGTCGATAAAGTGAGTATCGATGTTGAATTTTCGAAAGACGAAGAATCGGGTCCTTACAACTCCAATCCAATTCCATAGCGTAGTGCTCGTCCATACGATTCCAACGCAACTAGTTTCGTCAATTTTCGATCTCGTATGAAAAAGATACGTTAATTTAAAGCTTTCACGAATTTAAAACATAATTAAATTAACATTTCTTTTATATTTACAAACCTAAACTAATCTAGACCGCACGATTTCGTCCCTGAGATCCATGTCGTCCCTTACTATCATCTCCTCCAGGTTCATCACGTTCGAGCTCGAACCCACGGCCGCCGAATGTATTGAATTTCGCACGCCTCCCCGGTCAACTAGCACTCGATCAGGCACCACCCCTGGAACCGCCACCCTTGACTCCCCCCACGCCGTGAACGACGGCGAGCTCGAATTCCTGTAGCTCTCGATTTTCGTGCCCAAACGTGGGGCAAACGCAGCCAATTTGCTGTCGATCTATCGCACAAAATCCAATCACAACCGTTGGATACGAAGGTCTCGTTGTCGTCTACAACTTTCATGTTGAAAGTTTGTTGAATCGATGCATAGATTTGAGGAAAAATTGGGAAGAAGATCGTTGAATTCTGTCCTTTGGTTGCATAGCCGGCGGCTAGGGTCTTAAACCCTAGTTTATTATTATTATTATTATTTGTGAAGAGAATGGGCCTATTTATAGAAGTTTGAACGACACTATTCATTCAGCTTTTCAAAACTCCGATTTACGCGCGGTGACCGGCGTTTCGAGGGTTTATCCCGCGTTCCGGACACAATGGAACATATTTCGGAAGCTAATTCGGTCATATGTGCGAGTTATGTCAATAAACGTTCAATTTTAAATTAAACCGATTAAACGATTTTCTAGGCGTTTTAGCTTGCACCGGACAAACGATAAATCCAATTGACACAAAATTTGAAATCTCACAATAATATCACATTACGGATCCGATGAAACTGGTTTCGTCGAAATCCGAGACTGTTTGAAAAATGGCTATTTTAACTCGCCAAATTAATATTAAAAACAATTTCGATGCGTTTCGAGTTGCCACGGTCAAACGACAACTCCGATTGCTACGAAAATTGAAACCCGATACTAACAAACTATTATGGATCCAATGGAACTAGTTTCGTCCAATTCTGAGACTGTTCAAAAATTGAATATTTTACAGTCGATAATTAAATATTAAAATATTCAATTTTCACAAATTAACTTTTAATTCGATTTTAAAAGTTCTAAAATATTGTTCTAACTCCAATATGATAAAATAAAATTTTACAAATCATTTTTAATCATATTTAACCCAATTTTCAATTATTTCTGTATTTTCACATATTAAATTATCGATTTAATTATTCAATTAAATCCAATTATTCGAAATAAAATTTATTCGACCTATAAATTTCACTTATTAATATTTAAAATTATTTAAATATACAAATTTTAATTAACAAAAATCCTGGGTCATTACAAACTTCCCCCTTTAAAAGAATTTCGTCCACGAAATTACCAAGTAAGAAAAAGTTATAGAATTCATTAACTTTCCCAAAACCATAGTTAAACTTCTTACAATAACTTTACTAAGTTTTCAAATCATACTTAGTTATCCTTTTCAAAACCAATTACATCGTTTAACTTCCAATTCCAAAATCAAAGTTATAGTTTTCACAAATTTTCCCAAAATTTCCAAAAATTTTCTAACGCCTTAAATTTTTGGAAAAATTCGTCATAGTCTCCTTTGCGTGGCTCGATCCAAAAAAAAATAACAGTATATATATCACAAATATACATCTCATCAAGTGACGAGGCATCCCGTAGGGAAAAAAGTGTAAAAGTACGGTATGTAATCCGAGATATTTACCTTATTATATTATTAACGAGCGTATACGGCTAATATAGCACGAAAGCGAGCTCCAAATGCGAAGCGAACGCGATCCGCACCTACTAAACACTCAACAACAACATGAGAATCATGCATATATGAAAATAGTATCAATATACAACATATAGCAACATAATAACTACATGTGCTAACATAGCAAATGCAACAAAAGTAGCAAATGCAACCACCAACTATCATCCATAACCAAATAAATATTCATTCATATTCTCATTAATATTCAATGAATTGGTTTCCATTTAAATCATATTTGATTCATTTACATTGGATTTTATCAACATTCATTCATATCCAATTTCAATTAGTTTGCATTTACTAATTTTCATTCAAGTTGGTTCACATCCAAATCAAATTCAATTCTATTCAAGTTCACATATTATCCATTTGAATTCAATTTTATTTACATTCAATTTATTAGTTCAAATCAATTGCTAATTCCTTTAACAATATAAAGTTGAATTTCATTCATATAACTCAAGTTCAAATTCTTAATGACTTCACTTTCATTAATTCACTAATTAATTTACTTCTATACCAAAATCAACTTTATTCAACATCACTTAAGTTATATTCGTTCATTTCCCATTCTATAGGTTATACAACTTATTTATTAACTTCCAAATCCATTAACTTATCCAAAGCTAAATTTATTATTCATATTATAAGTTCAAAACACATTTCACTTATATTTATCAATTACAACTTGTATTTTAATTGATTCGCTTATACTCCCTTTAACTTAACTCCATCCTTTAAGTTAAAGAGTCCTTTCAATCTTTCAAAACCATTTTTGAAATCAACTCAATTATCTTTTGAATTTCAAAACCCAAATCCAAATTTTTCAAACAACTTTCATTTAAAATAATCTGGCAGCAATTGCCTCTTTTGGAAACCCAAAAATGAATTCTAATGATGTGGCCATCATCATCAGGATTATTTTCCAGCGACCAAAAAGAGTTTAGAGCTTTAATTTCTCCAAAACAATTTTCCAAAATATCAAATCCTTTCAAAACACTACTCTGGTATTTTATTTTCAGATTATAAATCACATTTACAAACCTTTTACTTATATAATTTCACTTCTTATTTATAAGATTATTTTACAATTGTAAATTATTTTAATTATAGTTCCATACCTATAATTCATTTGCTTATACCATTCATTCTTTCTCAGCTGTTGTTTTTATTTAATTTATTCAACAACCAAACAATCAATTCATATACACTTTTAATAATTTTGAAAAAATTATTCCTTTATATATAAAATATAATCAAGGTAAAATTATTTCATTTACCCAGCTTAAAATGATATCGTGCCGAATTGTTGTGAGTAAGTGTTTAGAGATCCCTATCGATAGAGTTGTACGGACTATACCGACAAGAATCCATATACCACTCAACAAACCAATCATCACAACATAAAACAATTTTATATTCACTAACAAATACACACTCGTATCTATTATTACACTCACGCTCATTCTAGAGTACTACTGACTCTATCTCTAATGAGTAATTCCCAACAGAGCCATGGTTGTCGCTTAACCATACGCTCTGATACCAAATGTAATGAACGCGGTCACAACCGGTAGGCTTTTCAACCATCCCAGCCTCACCGTGGCTTACACTGATATCCCAAACTTGCTTTTACGGCCAGCCTCTCGACTGTCTCAGCTTACGCCTAACCAACCCCGTAAAGAGGACGTGTGTGGGCAAGAGTCTCCCGTTCGCCACCAAACCGTGAAGCGAGAACCCCCCATCGCGTTTCACCTAGACAAAGCAAGACTGGTGTGAGAACTAGAACAGTTTGTTTATCTTTAAAATCAAAATAGAGGAATATTTTTAAAGTCAATTCGCAATGCTTTCAAAAAAAATGAGACTACCAAAAGGCCTCCCGCACACACACACACAATGCAAACGCAGAATCAGAGGAGATTTCTCCTTATGATAGTCAAAGATGCTTGATACGCATTAAAAAGAAACATTTGATATTATTACTAGTGCATAGTGCAGGAAAAATTCATTTCGAAAATAAAGATATAAATCTTAGCCAGCATAGGCATTCCGCACTTATGCCTACTATAGCTACCATCCAAACAGTGGGGCGCCACCATAAGCGAATGATAGGTTCTACAACTAAATCCGTACAAGATCGTATTGTTTCTTTGGATTTCCAACAAATGGTCAGGCCAAGGAACTTCCCATTGCCACATGGAAACGCCTCTGGAATGACGTCCCGAGAACCAAACCGGATCTCTGCCAACACAAGGCCGGGTTACCCCTAACTGGGTAACTTATGACATGAATATGTCATCCCCCGATCGTAACCGATCTATCCGAGGATCCTCGATTTCCAACAACCACATAAGAATAATAATGCAGTAACAACATAGGTTAAATATCTGGGCTCCATACCATGATACCACCTTTATCCAGAAGGAATGACATACACTAAAGGGGCGCTACCCCCTAATAACCTTGTTGCATCCTTCCTGTTTTGACCATTTCCGGGGTGTGAGGTCCGACGAAGTCTCGTCCACAAAGCCACGCTTTATACAAAAGCCGTGCTTTAGGTCAACAAATGATCATAGAAATGATCACAAAGATAAACGATCAAATAAATGATCCTATCACAAATGATCAAACAATGATCATTTCACATCAACACTCAGCATGCCACACTACAAAATTGGGAGTATATCACTAATAACCTTCAACTATATAACCTCTAAGCTCGTACGTCTCAGAGAAGGGTGTTAAGCTAAGAGAATAAATTGTCCGCCACCAACAGAAATATATTTGAAAGAAATCAGTTTTATATCTCAACTTGTAATGTCAGACATACAATCCATACAAGTCTGTTTCGGGCTCGAACAGAATCGAAGGCACTTACAAATAAGTCCTTGCATTCCGGATAATTTCTAATCACGTCTGGACTTCCCGTCACTAAGGGTGATAAAACCTCTATATTGGAGATCAGCTGATGCAGAGTAACTCAACGGTAATCCTTCCGTTTTCAAAAATATCCGGTCTTCAACACCGGTCATCAAATGCAATCCATTACGACGTATCACATATTCAGAATGGGTTATATGACCCCAAGGTCCTTTCCCGGCTAACACGAATAGTGAGGGCTTATATTAAAAATAAGTGTGGCATTCAATTTCAAACAATCACAACAAATACCTATTTAAAGGTAAATATTGATAGTCGGATTATTTAACAATCAATAGGCATGCTCAACATCACCAGATTCCAAATAATTTTTCAAATTATTTATTTTCCAAAATATCTTTACAAGATATATATATTTCCCACACTTCAACATTTGAAAACTAATTTTCAAATCACTTTTCACCTTTACCACTTTTGAAAACAAATTTCAATCAATTTCCTTATGCGAAATACTTTCAATCCAACATGGTTCATTTAAACCAATGAAATAAATCCTTAACGATTTACTTTATATTTACGTTCCAAATCCGTAAATTAATTCCCACACTTCAAAAATAAATCAACGTTTATTTTTAAACAATTCCCCTTTTCATTTATAGATTCCATAGTGAATTTACAATTCCAAAATATTTATGAATATATGATTTTCAATCGATTTTCAATATTCACTTTCAATTTATCTTACAAGGATAAATTCTAAAACGTTCATTTCACATTGGAAAAATATTTCCATACTTATTTAATAATAAGTACATCGCAAATCTAATTATTTTCAATATTTGAAAATATTCGATATACTTAAATCAAAATTTAGTATACATTTCATTCCTTAAGGAAATCATTCTCTTAACACATTTATTTGGGTCAAAAACGAATGTTGCGTAAAACATCGTTACGACGACCCAAAATCACTAGTATAGGGATTCAAAGTTTAAATAGATA
Source organism: Allium cepa (assembly GCA_030765085.1). Lineage (NCBI taxonomy): Eukaryota > Viridiplantae > Streptophyta > Magnoliopsida > Asparagales > Amaryllidaceae > Allium > Allium cepa. The sequence continues at coordinate 764,851,038 of CM060929.1, forward strand.
CATAAATCCCAATACTATACAAAACATTTCCTTTCGGAAACCATTTACTATAACAATAGTGTTATAGTCCACCATTTCCTTCTTTCTCGAAAATGTCTATTTCAACAATAAATGTTGAAATCTATGGTTTCGATTCATAATACATTTTAAAACATCTTTAAAATAATTAACTTCATTCTATAATATTCATTTTGCCAAACATGACTATTTTATTCAATGATGTATTCACTGTCCAAAATCGTGAATATATTTCCTTTAATAAACTTCAATATTCAATTTGTCAAATTAAATAGATTTCGAATTTATAAACAAGGTTTATAAATTACATTCCTATTTATAAGCTTCGATTTATAAATCTCATTATTAACAAATTCGATTCATATCTTATTTAAATGCCAAAATCCGATTTATAAGATAATTACTTATAAATCTTCTATTTTACAAAATCTATTCATTTTATAACTTCACAATTTATAAATCTATAAATTCTGTTCACTCATGAAATCCATTTTTTATTTCATCTTTTAACACTTATAAAAAAAACTCATTTTAATATTCCAATATTTTTAATTTATAAAATATCAATTTTATAAGTCTTTTATATACATCGTTTTTAATAATTCAAAAATCCCAATTTAAACCAATTTATTCTTTTAATAACTTAAAAATCGTTATTTAAAGCTTATATATTTCAAAATTATACTTATGCATTATTTTCCAAAAATCATAACTTTTATGAAAATAAAATTTTAACGTTTATTTATTTTAACAATTCAAAATTTAATAAAACGTATACCTTTGAAAATCACTTTAAAATTCCTTTTAAAACCAAAAATCATTATTTTAAAACTTCAGAAATGGATCCGATGATGCAGCAGCACCAAATAGTCAATCACGACATCCAAATATCATATATCAATATGATAATCAACAAATATCAAAATATCTGTAAATAAATCAATACAGTTGAGGAATCCAGTTGGATGCCTCCAACCTGTTTTCCTGCATCCAAAGATGTTAGCACAATACCAATTCCGTTCCAGTACGAAATTATCGCGGTATATAGGATTTAAAATATTATCCCCTTAATAGACGGCGCAATAGGGTCTCATCCGCTATATAATGCGGGAAAATCAACTCCAAGTACATATATAATACCAATTTCACTATACTGTGAAATATTCGCGGTATATGTTTTTAATAAATAACCTCCGCTTACTAACGGCGCATAATGTCTATTTTAACAATCAATAGATAACAATCATCATTCAAACATACATTCAAGAATTTTAAAATCGAAACTGATTCGATTGAGTGAGAAGTTCTCACCTTGATTTCAATTCCATTTTAGCGATTTATTTCGAATAAAATTAAACGGACGTTTAATGTTACCCGAAATTCTCACTAACTCCAAATGACTCCAATCCGATTCCATAGCGTAGTGCTCGTCCATACGATTCCAACGCAACTGGTTTCGTCAATTTTCGATCTCGTATGAAAAAGATACGTTAATTTAAAGCTTTCATGAATTTAAAACATAATTAAATTAACATTTCTTTTATATTTTCAAACCTAAACTAATCTGGACCGCAAGATTTCGTCCCTGAGATCCATGCCGTCCCTTACTATCATTTCCTCCAGGTTCATCACGTTCGAGCTCGAACCCACGGCCGCCGAATGTATTGAATTTCGCACGCCTCCCCGCTCAACTAGCACTCGATCGGCACCACCCCTGGAACCGCCACCTTTGACTCCCCCCACGCCGTGAACGATGGCGAGCTTGACTCCCTGTAGCTCTCGATTTTCGTGCCCAAACATGGGGCAAATGCGGCCAATTTGCTGTCGATCTATCGCACAAAATCCAATCACAACCGTTGGATACGAAGGACTCGTTGTCGTCTACAACTTTCATGATGAAAGTTTTTTGAATCGATGCATAGATTTGAGGAAAAATTGGGAAGAAGAACGTTGAATTCTGGCCCTTGGTTGCATAGCCGGCAGCTAGGGTTTTAAACCCTAGTTTATTTATTTATTTTGTGAAGAGAATGTGCCTATTTATAGAAGTTTGAACGACACTATTCATTCAGCTTTTCAAAACTCCGATTTACGCGCGGTGACTGGCGTTTCTAGGGTTTATCCCGCGTTTCGGACACAATGGAACAGGTTTCGGAAGCTAATTCGGTCATATGTGCGAGTTATGGCAATAAACGTTCAATTTTAAATTAAACCAATTAAACGATTTTCTAGGCGTTTTAGCTTGCACCGGACAAACGATAAATCCAATTGACGCAAAATTTGAAATCTTACAATAATATCACATTACGGATCCGATGAAACTTGTTTCGTCGAAATCCGAGACTGTTTGAAAAATGGCTATTTTAACTCGCCAAATTAATATTAAAAACAATTTCGATGCGTTTCGAGCTGCCACGGTCAAACGACAGCTCCGATTGCTACGAAAATTTAAATCCGATAATAACAAACTATTATGGATCCAATGGAACTAGTTTCGTCTAATTCTGAGACTGTTCAAAAATTGGCTATTTTGCAGTCGATAATTAAATATTAAAATATTCAATTTTCATAAATTAACTTTTAATTCAATTTTAAAAGTTCTAAAATATTGTTCTAACTCCAACATGATAAAATAAAATTTTACAAATCATTTTTAATCATATTTAACCCAATTTTCAATTATTTCTGTATTTTCACATATTAAATTATCGATTTAATTATTCAATTAAATCCAATTATTCGAAATAAAATTTAATCGACTTATAAATTTCACTTATTAATATTTAAAATTATTTAAATATACAAATTTTAATTAACAAAAATCCTGGGTCGTTACAATAAATTATTTTACCAATTATAGTACTTATTTCAATTCCTTAAAATAGTCTTTTTATTACCCTTGAATCCAATTTATTTAAATAAGTCTCCTACTAAACAGATTAGATTCAATTCCAACCTTTTACTTATGCTTAAGTTTAGGTTATAATATATTTATAACGTGATTACTTCCATAGTTATTTACATTACATCTTCCCATATTTATTTCATAATTAATCATAATTATTTAAAGTAACGCTTATAATAAATGTAACCCTAGAATTACTCACATTTAAACGAACGTTATTTCGTTTTCCATTAGTGTAACATTCATTTATTTTATTATCACTTACTTCAAATACTAATGCTATTAACTAATAAACAATTAATTTATGATATATGCTAAATTTTTTTGAATAAATCACTATTCATTATCATTTACTTTAATTTAGCATTAATTACCTTGCATTAACATTGTTACTAAAAATCCCTATCCAATTTCAATTAATATTCAAATGAATACATTTACTCTTTTCCGTTATGTTATAAATTATAAAGAAACTTTTATTAATTTCAACAACATTGTAATTACTAAATACCTACATTGATTTGTATATGTTTTCCATTATTATCATTCATTAGAATTCTATTCAACTTTCCATTTCTGGCAATAACTCATATACCATACTTTTCATATAAATAAACAAGGTTTCAATAAATAGGATTTATTCAATTCACTCCCTTTAAATTAAATCTATTACAATCGACGTAACATTTCATAAATTTCCAATTGACCCAATTATTTCATTTATACTAAGTCATATTATTTAAATAAATTTACCAAATTTAAATATCCATTCAAGTTTATAGATCATTACTTGCATTAACAAAATTTCTTAATTTATTCCAATTATTGTTTAACAATGTTTTATTACATTAAATTAATAAAATATTTCCTTTAAATTTCTCATATTCAATTTTATATGCAGGTAAATTCTTTTCACTACTTAAATTCATTTGAATTAGCTTCGAATTACTATAAGTAGGTTTTAATTTATTTTATTTTTCTACTAAATTCAATTACAAACTTATTAATTTAACCAAATTAAAAGCATGAAATTTACGGGTCGTTACAGTTTTGAACAGTTTTAAATGTATAAAATGTTTTAAGATAAAAGATGATGTTTTAATCAAATTTATATTTCAAAGGTATGGGGTAATTTTGTTTTAAAAAAGGTTTTGATTTATATAAATATTACATTTAAGCAAAATTTTGTAATTATTCCATAAGCATTTTGAAAATCAAATTCTTAAAATTGAATTGTGAATAAGGTAAAAAGGTATTTAATTTTAATATGTTAAAAGAATGATGATTTTAAATAAATCAAATTCAAGTTTTAAATTTACTCTATTTTAAAATGGAAGACGAGAGTTTAATGTAATAAATGATTTATCTTAATAGAATCATGTTTTATTAACTAAGTAATTAAAATATAATTACTTAATTAACTAGAATGGTTAATTTTGGGGAATTAAATTAAGATAAATTATATTATGTAATTAATTAAGCGTAATTAATTACTTAATTAATATTTGATTAATCAAGGGTAATCAATTAGGAAATAATTAAGTAAGTAATTAAGAGATTATTTACTTAACGTAAAGAAGATTATTAAAGGTAATTACTTAATAAATGAACTAAAGTAATTAATTACTCAATGTAACTAATTACGTTAATATGATTAATTTTAGTTAATTAATTAAGTTTAATTAATTAAAGGTATTCATTTGATGATGGGATTAAGTAAAATTACTCAATATAATTGATGAAGTGTAATTACTTAGTGAAGTAATTAATGAATAATTACTTGATGTAATTATTTAAAGGAAATTACTTAATGGATAGTAATTAAAGGATAATTACTTGAGGGAAGTAATTAAGTGGTGATTATCCAGTGTAATTAAAGGATTTATTAATGTAATTAATTAAGGAGTTAATTAATTGCTATAAGTAATTTAGGGAAGTTAATTGCTGATTATGATTAATCAAGGTTGATTAATAAATGTAATTAATTTATAGATTAATTATTAAATGTCATTAGAAGAATAATTAATTAATGAAGGTAATTAGAGGATCATTAATTAATGTAATTGATGATAAAAATTAAAGGTTTAATTGATTAATAAATGTGATTAATTATGAGATAATTAATCAGTGAAGTGATTATGATTCCAATCTTGCTTATGAATGATTGAATGATGTAAAAGCCTTGAATTGGTTGATATCTCTTATATGAATTGCTTTGTGATATAATATGTTTGGGTGATAGTAATAATGTGGTTATCTATCAATGATGAAATGCTGTGTAAAAAAAATGTCATCCCGTATTTAACGTTGAATTGTATTTAATTTAATAACTTGGGTTAAGATGACATGAGATTCGAAGTACCGGATGTAACGACCCGTAATTTTTCAATAATTTAAAATTTGTGAATTTAATGAGATTTTGAAATTTAATATTGAAGAAATAAAAAATCGATGAATATTAATAAAGGTTGTAGTAATGAAAATTAACTAAGAGAAAAGTAACAAGACTAATTAAAGTTAATAATGACTGAATGGAAGGAAATTCCAAATTTATGAAATTAAATTTAAATGTTAGGACTTGGTTATAAATGACAATTTAAGTAAATAAATGTAAATTTGGGTAACAATTGGAATAACGTAAATTTTATTCAGTGTTATGATAATTAGTCGAATAGAACAAAAACTTAATTGTAAATTTAAGGAATGAAATAAAAATGTATTAATGTAATTACTTAATTAGCTAATGGAATAATAATAATATAGTAACGGTAATTAAATAAAAGCAGAAGTATTTATGAATTGTAACGAAATGTGTTAATGTAATAATGAAATAAATGGAATAGAGTGTAAACAAATGCAATCAGTGTATTAATGGGTGAAACAATATATTGTTTTATTTGTAACTGAATGTAAATTATGCAATTATGTTAATGTAAGTTAATGAATAATTTATTTAGCGCAATCCCAATTAATTGAAATAACTATATGGTCATAATTTGCGGTATCTAGTAAATTTGGAAAATAAATCTCAATAAATGTAAAAAAGTATTGAAATGTATATTATTTCCATAGGATAATATAAAGAAACGAAAACTTGCGATCTATGCTTGGAATAACGACCAAAATAAGTGAAATAGGGATAATGTAAGTATTTGATTAATTAATGAAATAATACGGTATTAATGACAATTAATTAAAATTTGTGTATATATGGAATTTTAACCTGTGATTGTTAAGTTATAAACTTTTAAATGCAAGTAAAGGAAAATAGTTAACAATCTATATAAGTTATTTATTTTATTTAGTATGTTAAAAAAATTTGGAAATCAAATTGCAATTAAGGGGAAATTTAGTAGTACGTTTATTGGAAATTAATTTTAATAAATGTCACACTAATGTGAGGAGTAATATAATGTTTGGAAGTTGTAATTTAAAGGATATTAAGAATTAGGAATTGAATTTTTGATCAATTGCAATAAAAATAAAGAAAATGTTAACGGAGGAAATTATTAATTAATTGAATGAAATTCAAATCAGTGGAAATAATGCAGCTGTATACTTAGCGGCAAATTGAAAATATGAAAACAAAACGTGAACATTGAATTAAATTAAGGAATATTTGTAAGTAATGTTAAGGTTATTCATATTGGACAATTTGTTAAGTTATAAGGATCGAGAATAAAGCTTTATTAATTTATTGGAATTTAAAATTAAATAAAAGGATTAATTGCAATTAAATGTATTAAATATTTAAATTGGGAATTTAGATGAAATGTGAGAATAGTAATGTAATGAATTTTGAATCCGATGTTAATCTCATCCGTTTGAGAAATATAAATCGAATAATAAAATGAAAAGTAAATTTAACAGAAATTTTTGGAAATTAAATTTATAATTTTCGAATTTAATGAAATTAAGGTTAATACAGAAATTTATAAATTTATCAACTCTAATTTGAAAGTTAAATTTGGTTTAAATCATTGTAAATGATTGGAAAATTTGAAATGATAAGAATTGGTAATTATCGAATTTAAATAGAAAATTTAATTAAATTGACTAAATTTTATTTCATTTAATTAATATAAAAATAGCCATTTTGGCCACTGACTCGGATTTCGACGAAACAAATTTCATCGGATCCGTGTCGATGAATTATTGTAAGATCTCAAGTTTCGTAACGATCGGACATATCGTTTGATCGTAGGGACTCGAAACGCCATGAAGTCGATAAATTGAAATCAATTTGAAAAAAATTGATTTTAGCATAACTTCTTCTTACGATGAAATTTGAACGTGAAACTTTTTCCATCGCGTTTAAAATATTTTTATACGCCCATTTTGATATATGGGTTTGCCCAATTTCATTTCGTGTCAGAACGGGCTTTTTAGGCCACTTTGTCGCTAAAGCGCGTATCCAACCTTATCCATCCATTCTAATTTCTGACCTACCTATATAAACCCGTTTATAAACCCTAATTCCCCTCATTCTCATTTGTCTGTACGTATTTCAACTAACTCTCCTCCTCAATGGCAGACAAACAAATCCTAGATCCAAATACAATTCCAAACCAAATCAAAAGCTAAAATTTCAAACTCCACAACATATAGCAAATTATATATGGAATTGAAGCTTTCGAAAAGCGCAAGTCGAATATATAATTTGTTTTTCAATTCGGGTTTCGGTGTGGCCAAAAATTGATGATTTATTCACGACCGTTCATCGTGTCGGAATCAACTGCGTCTGATCGGAAAATCACTTCTGGGTTTTGTAGAGGGGCTAGCGCGTTGTTCATCGGCGAAGTTTGGCGGTGAATCGACAGTTGGAGTTGGCAGAAATAACGATTTAGGATTTTGAAAACCTAAGTTGGAGGTGGTGGCGGCGCAACCTGGGGGTGCCACGTTTGGGCTCGGCGATGGAGTGGGCGAAGAGGATTTCGGTGATGGCAGCGGTTTGGCGGACGGTGGTGGAGGATCGGTGAAATTCGCAGTCAAAGTTGCGTTCTGGTTCGAGCGTGCGTTTCATGTGTGCGTGTCTGGGAAGAAGTTTCGTGTGTACTATGCTTGCAGGTGATGACGTGGCTAGTTGGTGAATATGTTCTCCTTTTTTTTAAATTGAAATTCAATCACAATGATCTCTATATCGTTCACATACGATATCCGATTTATGTGCGGTTTCTTTTGTTAGGATCGTATTGAAATTCCGGACATTATGATGCTCATTTGGACGAATTTGGAGATTGTCCAATTTTTGGGTTTAAATTGATTTGAATTCAATTTAAATTTAAAAGGTGAGTGTTTTAACCCACTCACGACTTCTAAAATTTCTTATGTTTGTTAAATTGATATATGATGTGATATAAAATTTATTTACGGTTGTTTGGCATATTTTTAATCATCATCTCAGTTAATCTCATTTACTTAAATTAAATTGCTATTTAATTTATTCATTGCATTTAAACTAACAGTTAAATTGTTAATTAATTATTCATTGCATATAAACTGCCAGTTAAATAGTTATTTAATTTATATTGAATATAAATTGCTATTTAATACCTGTTGTTTATTATCTGTTCTATATTGATGTTATTGATTGAATTTGATGTTGATTGTGATAAATGGTTGATGGTTGATATTGGATAAATGGATGCTGTATTTTATATTGTTATAAACTGCAAGTTATTATGCATTTTCATTTCATTCGGGATCGCGGTTTGAAATGATATATAACCGTAATTTTTATTTTAAATTACGTATTGAAATGATAAATATCTGTATCACTTGACCAATGGATAGAAAATTTTATACAGACACCGCGGTCTATATATAGAAATATTTTGAAATGGTTTTCTATGGTTTTGTAAAGAAATGTATATGGTCTTATGAGATATTGATTCGGATATTTGATAAAGGTTAGTTTACATATGGTAAAATTCTTGGTTTAAGCTATGTATAAAATTGATTAATTAAATGAGTTTAATAATGGAGTTTAATTGTTTTATATTATATGGTTAAGTACCTAATTAAGATATTGTATATATAAAGTTTTCGAATGACTTAAAATGAAATTTAAGTTGGAAAAGAAATATGATATTGATTTAAATTGAATTATTTGAAAATTGTACTTAAATAAAATTTGATTTGAAAAATAAATAAAAATGGAGATTTTTACAGGGTATGATTCTTATAACTTGATTTGGTTTAAAGTGATTTAAATAAATATAAAGTTGAGATAAATGAATATATCAAGTTAAATAAATTGATAGAATATCCAGTTGTATGAAGTCAAAAGTTTTACTTAAATGATATTGGATTTATTAAGTAAACACTTCAAATCTAAATAATAGCAATTGAATTTGATATATATGGAATGGTTAAAGAATTAGCTTTGAAATGGTGGAATATGTAAAGCTTTGAAATATATATAAATTGAAATGTTTATTTGGATTTTTATCTATATTTGGAATTGATTTGTGATGGTGAAGAAACTATTTTATTTATAAAGTAATTTATATTTACACCATTTAAGTGGTGTGGTTATTTGGAAAGTTATGTAATTCAAAGTTTTATGTTTTGGAAGGCTATATTTCAAACGTTTAGGTTAGAAATATTTTAATTATGAAAAGTTATGGTTTTAGAAAAGGATATATTTGAAAATGATATCATATTGATTTGGTTTTAAAAGGGAAATGATATCGTAATTATATGGTTTTGAAATGAATATTTTACCCTGGTTTTAAAGTATAACTTATTTTGAAATAACCACGGTGTTATAATAACGTTTGGTTGTTGAAGAGACCGGGATCGAAAGTTGTCATACTCTCTGCCAACCTCAAAAACAACTTTAACAATCGTGTACGCGATGGAGATTTCAGAATGAAGTAGGATGGCGGCGGCGTTTGCTTTGAGGTAATTACGTGGTCCCAACTCCCGTGAGTTGGCATAAGGTGGCTAAAACAGGAGCGATTCTCGGGCCAATGAGGTAGCACCTTTGATCGGACACATCCCTTCGATTTTATACTTTGACTTTTGGATTAATTCGTTGGTCGCTTTTGATTTTGTTTTTGGGGGTGTGGCTCGATGTAACGACCCGTAAATTTTTGATGAATAAATTGGTTAATTATATTTAAATTTAGTAACTAAGTTTAGATGAAACCAAAAAAAAAAACTTTATAAGTTAATATTGAAATGAACGATAAAATGAAATATAAATGTTATAAATTGAAATGAAGTAAATGTTAAGAATTAACCTATGAAGTATTATATTAATTAAAATAGACTTAATTGAAAAGGTTGAATTGAATAAATCCTATTTATTGAAACCTAATTTATTGGTATGCAAATTTATAATAAATGAGTTATTGCAAAAAATTGAAATTTGAATAGAATTCTAATGAATGAAAGTAGTGGAAAGATTTTACCCGGATGTAATTGTATATGAGAAATAAAAGAAAGTATGTAATTGATTAATGTAATAAAACATTGTTAACGGTATTTGATTATAAATTAAGGAAACGTGTTAATGCAAGTTAATATTTAATGAACTTGAATGAACATTACAATTTAATTAAAACTCAAATATTATGACTTGGCTATAAATGGAATATAATAAGAAAAAATGCAATTATTGTATTTATGGGTAAAATAATATATTGATTTATTTGTAACCGAATGTAAATTATGCAATCATGTTATTGTAAGTTTATGAATAATTTATTTAGCGCAATCCAATTTAATTGAAATAACTGTAAGGTCATAATTTGTGGTATACATTAAATTTGGAAAGTAGATCTCAATAAATGAAAAAAAAAAGTGTATTGAAATGTATATTGTTTCCATAGGATAATATAAAGAAACGAAAACTTGTGACCTATGCTTGGAATAACGACAAAAATAAGTGAAATAGGGATAACGTAACTATTTGATTAATTAATGAAATAATACAGTGTTAATGACAATTAATTGAAATTTGTGTATATATGGAATTTTAACCTGCTATTGTCAAGTAATAAACTTATAAATGCAAGTAAAGGAAAATAGGTAACAATCTATATATGTTATTTATTTTATTTAGTATGTTAAATAAAATTTGGAAACAAAATTGCAATTAAGGGGAAATTTAGTAGTACTTTTATTGGAAATTAATTTTAATAAGTGTCACATTAATGTGAGGAGTAATACAATGTTTGGAAGTTGTAATTTAGAGGATATTAAGAACTAGGAATTGAAATTTTAATCAATTGCAATAAAAATAAAGAAAATATTAACGGAGGAAATAATTAATTAATTGAATGAAATTCAAATCAGTGGAAATAAGGTAGCTGTATACTTAGCGACAAATTGAATATATGAAAACAAAATGTAAACATTGAATTAAGTTAAGGAATATTTGTAAGTAATGTTAAGATTATTCATATTGGATAATTGTTGAGCTATAAGGATCGAGAATAAAGCTTTATTAATTTATTGGAATATAAAATTAAATAAAAGGATTAATTGCAATTAAATGAGTTAAATATTTTAAATGGCAATTTAGATGAGTGAGAATATCTATGTAATGGTTTTGAATCTGTAACGACCCGTAAATTTCGACAATTTAATTTGTTTATTTAATAGGATTTTTGAAATTAATTTTTAGTAGAAATGATAAAAAGGGATAAATAAATGTTAGAATGAAGGCTAAAATAAATTATGTAAATGGTGATTTAAAACCTATTTATAGGAATTTGAATAAAATCCAAATGAATTAAGTAGAAAAAGGATTCTTACCTGGATACAAGATTTAATATGAGAAATTAATGAAAATATTAAATTGATTTAATGCAATAAAAGAGTGTAAACGGTAATTGGAATAAATTAAGGAATCATGTTAATGCAAGTTAATAACTTATGACTTGAATGAAATTCCAATTCAATAAAATCATTTAAATGTTATGATTTGATTTTAAATGGGATATGAGAAAAATAAATGTAAGGATTTGATTAATATATATATGTTATTTATTCAGGTTAAAATTGGGAATCCAATTGTAATTAAGGGTAGTAATGTTGGTATTAGCTAATAAATTTAATTTCAATGCAATACCCATAAATGAATAGAATGAAATGAATGTGTGTAAATGTATACTAGGTTATTTATCAAACAAAAGGAAAGAAAAGTAAATATCGAATTGATTGATGAATAAATATGCATTGAATAGTAATTGAATGTAAAGTTAATGATAATTGTATAAAATCAATATAAGACAATGAATTGCAATAAATTGTGGGTTTGATAATAAAATGTGGATGGAAATTTGATTGGTTATATTAATTGAATGGAATTCAAATTTGATGGGAAAGGTAAATGGGTATTTGGTAATAAATTTAAACGGACTTAAATAGTGAATTTATCTAATTAATATATAATAAATAATGATTGGATAAAAACCTATACCTGTAAATATCTATAATATTTGAGTAGAAATAACGAACTTATAAATGTGGGATTGAGAGTTTTACAACAATTATTATGAGTTATATACTTAGTTCGTTCAATTAAATCAGAAACCATTGCAATAAATATAAATCTAATGTCATGTAATTGAGATAAACAATTGGAAAATGTTAAGTATCTCGATATATATATATATATATATTAAAATAAATTGTACCGAGGATGGTAATATGATAAATAGTGAATATAAAATAAATGGGAAACGGGATTTATTTATTTATTTATAATTGAAGTATAGAGTCTAACAATTGAAATTAATTGAAACTAAATGAGATTGAATATAGTTAAATAATTCGTTATTTGAAATAAAGATAGTACGAGAAATTTGTGTGATAATTTGGAATCCAATACTTAATTCATCCATTTGACAGGAATGAATGTAACACTAATTAATTTATTTAACAAAACGAAATTTTAGGATATTATTTTAAATTGTGAATTTAATGAAATTAAGGATTTATATTGAAATTTAAAAATTTACCTTCTTTAATTTGACATCTAAACTTGTTGGAATTTTGTAAATGATTAAGAATTTTTAAAAGTGATAAAATGGATCAATTTTAGAATCTATATAAAATTCGATTTTATTTATTTATTTTGAATTTATTTAATTAATATAAAAAGATCCATTTTGGCCACTGACTCGGATTTCGACGAAACCAGTTTCATCGGATCCGTATCGGTAAATTATTGTAGGGTTTCAAGTTTCGTAGCGATCGGACTTGTCGTTTGATCGTACGAACGTGAAACGCCTTGAAATCGATTTAATTGAAATCAATTTGAAAATCAATTTGAAAATATTGTTTTCAGCATAACTTTTTCATACGATGGAATTTGGACGTGAAAATTTTTCCATCGCGTTCAGAATATTTTAAAATACCTATTTTGATATATGTGTTTACCCAATTTCGTTCCGGGGTCAGAACGGGCTTTTTGGGCCACGTTGGCACGTTTGTTTATCCAATCCATCTATTCAAATTCTGACCTACCTATATAAACTCAATTGTAAACCCCAGCCTCCATCTATTCTTATTTGTTGTACGTTCATTTCCTCAGCTCCTCCTCTTCCCAATGGCTGCAAAATTCTAGATCTAAACAAAATCAAAATCAACTTTAAAAATTCGAAGGCCTCAGAAAAATTCCGAAAAAATATATATCGAAGATTTCATCGATACGAATCTACATCTGTTGTTCGTTTTTAAAGACGGTGACCGAATTAACCAGAAATCGTGGTCAAACCTTGAAATTTTGAAACCCATATGGTTGATTTGGGGCCTTTTGATTTAGGCTTCAATCAGAGAAATTGGGATATGGGTTTTGGAGAGGGAGGCTTGTGGAGTTGAATGGTGGTGGCCGTTTCGCCTGGAATCGAGAGTGGTGGCTGGAAATTAGGTTTTAGAGTTCGGCAAACCCTAGATTTGGTGGCGGCGCACGGTTGATGGAGGCGAGCGGAGGGGGACTGCGGGGTAGAGGGCGTCGTCACGAGGCTAACGGCGGTGACGGCTCGTTGAATAGAGGTCCAGGGCGTTCGTGATTCTCGGTCAAAGCACGGTCAATGGAGGCGTGCGGTTCGTTTCCAGTAGGAAGAAGGGCGCGTTTCCTCTTGTGAGGGAGAACGTAGGGGGAGTGACGTGGAATTATGTTATTGGTGAGCGTTGTTTTATTTTATTTTATTCTTAACTTCGATTTCAAATCGTTTAACGAGGATAACTTCCTCATACGAACTCCATTTCACTCGAATTTTTTTTGTTAGGATCGAAATTAAATTCCAGATCTTTTGACGCTAGTTTGGACAGATTTGGAACCGTCGAAATTTTAGGACTAAATCGGATTTAAATTCGATTTAAATTCAAAAGGTGAGTGTTTTAACCCACTCACAACTTCTAAATTTCTTATGTTTGTTAATTTGACTTAATATATGAGTAGAAATTTATTTATGACTGTTTGGCATGTTTTATTCATCACCTCTGTTAAATCGCATTTATTTAGCTTAATTGTTAATTAATTTTATTATTGCATATGAATTGAAAGTTAAAAATTTATTTATTTGCATATAAACTGATAGTTAACAGTTAATAAATTTATTATTGAATATAAACTGTTAGTTAATAACTGTTATTCATTTCCTATTATATTTTATACGCTATATTCTGATGTTTGTTTAAATTGGATGATGATTGAAATAAATGGTTGATGATTGATTTTTGGATGAATGGATGCTATCTTTTATATTGTATGATCTGCAAGTTATTATGCATTTTCATTCCATTCGGGATTGTGGTTTGAAATGATATATAACCGCATTTTTATTTTTAAATTGTGGATTGAAATGATAAATATCCGTATCACTTGACCATAGGATAGAAAATCATATACAGGCACCGTGATGTATATATAAAAATTATTTTGAAATGGTTTTCTATGGTTTTGGAAAGGAAATACGGTTTAATAAATACTTATTTTGACGTATTTAAATGTTACTATATATATATATATATATATATATATAGTTAAATTCTTAAATCTAAGCTATAAATATAAGGATTAATAAAATGGGTTTAATAAGGAAGTTGATTTCTTTTATATAAAGTGGTAAATATCTATTTAAACTCTATTGTATATATTAAGTTTAAATGACTTAAATGAAATTAAGTTAGAAGGTAAATATGGGATGGGTTTTAAAATGAGTTATTTCAGAATTGAACTTGAATTAAAGTATTTAAGAATTATCCTCGAAATATGTTTTAAAATATAAATAAATTAAGATTTAAAAGGTATGTGTTAGGCAGGTTTCCACCTACCACCGAATCAAGAGAAGAAGGCAACACCACCGGTCCAAACATTCACCGGACCGGACCATCCACCTTCCACCGAACCGAGGAGGAAGAAGCCAATGCTGAACCAACCACCCCTAGCTCCTACCGAACCAACTCTTCACCAAGCCCTACCGGTCCAAACATCTCACCGGACCAGCACATCCCCAAGCTACCACCGGACCAACTCCCCCGCTACCGAACCACCTACGACCGGACCAACCCTCACTCCACCTACTACCGATCCAAACAACATACCCCCTCCTACCGAACCAACATGAGGAAGGCGTACCGGACTACCACTACCAGGCCAGATTGCCTCAGCCTAGGCCCACCAGCAGCCATATACATCCAAGACCCCTGCCCCCGACCTCACTCTATAAATAGAGGGGCAGGGGTACAACAATGGCAGACAAGTTTGAGAGCTCAAGCACAGAGAAAACTTTCAAACAACCTTCAGTTACTTGTAATCAAAGCTTTGTACTTGTAATCTGAATAGAAAAGGAGAATAACATATAAAGTGGACGTAGGCACGTTCTGGCCGAACCACTATAAATCTGTGTGTCTTTTACAGTTTAGTCCCCGCTTTTTATATATTTGCATAAACCACCCAAATCACTAAAAACAACACAAAATAAACTAATCCATACGACTCGGAGGTGTTTGCCCATATTTTGTGCAAACATTTTTGGTGCTTTCACTGAGAACCAGGGGCTCGAAGCTTCAGCTTCTCCCACTCAACCCTTTTCCTATCAACATCGTTCATTGCTGGGAAAACATGCCTCCCGGACGGAAGAAAGATGCTAACAAAGGAAAGAACATTGAAACTAGCAGTATCCCAGATCCAGTAATCAAAAATCAAGACAATCGTCCGGTTCCAACAGCAAATGGAAATCAGGCAGATCCGACATCCCCTGCAATGGAACAACCAATTACAAGGGCGGATCTGGACAGGGTTGTGGCTGAAGTAACTAACCGCTTTGCATCTCAACAAGAAGCCTTAGTGGATCAACTCATGTCCCGCTTAAGGGATGTTGAAGAAACCAACCGCAACACTGAATCAAGGGGTGAGTTCCCAGTCTGGAGGATATAGGAGACGACAAGGGTCTTTCTTCTTCGAAGAGGCTCACAACAGGAACAACTATGGTAGGAGCCGAGCCCGGACTCAGCCCGAATCTCGACCCGAGGAAGCGCTTGGAACCGAGCCCAACGGGGGAGGTACCAGGCAAGGGTCGGGTGTAGCTGAGCCCGCCATGCTACCTAACCATGGAAATACCAAGGAACAGGGCCGAGCTGGAGTCCAGCCCGAAGTTGGACCCGAGGAAATGCTGAGGACAGAACCCAGCAGGGGAAGATCAAGGCAAGGGCCAACTGTGGCTGACCCCAGCATGCCCCCGGAAGACTAGAGGCAGCCGTTGGAGAATGTTAGGAGTGATAGACGATACCATCCTTACAGGTCATCTGGACGGAATCAATCCCGTAGAGAGGAACCAAACTCTTTTCTATCCGCTCCAAGTTCTGATGAAAGGATGGCACGATTGTTCAGAGAGTGCGTCCAACGGGATCAAAGAGATCGAGGGATAGGCGCTAGAGTGACCAGCCCCTTCACCCGCAATATCGAAATCGCCATCACCCCTCGGGAATGGAAAATACCTACAATGGAACCTTACAAGGGAACCTCTGACCCCATCGTACACTTACAGAGATACACCCAGCATATGCTCATGAGAGGAGCAACGGAGGGAGTGTTGTGTAAATGCTTCCCACTTTTCTTGGCAGATCTAGCTACCTCCTGGTTCAGCCACCTACCCCAAGGGTCCATCAGCTCATGGGAAATGTTGAAAGAAAAGTTCATCAGCCAGTTCCGCATTCATGTGGAACAACCCAAGGACGCTTATTCCTTATCTAATATCAAACAGAAACCCGGAGAGACAGTGCAACAATATCTAACCCGATTCAACGCCGCAGCGGCCGCAGTCCAAGATGCCGACGAGAAACTTATCCTAATGGCCCTCTGCAGTGGTGTACATCCGGATACTAAATTTGCTAGAAGACTAACCAAGGAAAAACCAGCTACTTTACCTGATTTCTTCCATGAAGCTGGAAAATATATGAGACTTGAAGACGCTGCCACTGAGAGGCAGTCAGGGCAACAGGTTAAGACAGCTCCAGACAGGGTTCCCGCTGCAGCAAAGGATGTTCGAAGAAATGACTCTAGAGACAATGCTGGGGGCAAGAAGGGAGAAAAACGCTTATATCGACCAGGACCAAGATTTGACTCTTACACTCCTTTGAATGAAACAATCGAAAACATCTTCCTAGCCACTCAAGACGAAATTAGATACAAGCGCTCCCCGCACAAGAAGGAGTCAGATAACGCACTCAAGTCTGGAAAGTTCTGCCGCTTCCACGAATCCCATGGACATGACACCAATGAA
The DNA here is from genome assembly GCA_030765085.1 of Allium cepa. NCBI lineage: Eukaryota > Viridiplantae > Streptophyta > Magnoliopsida > Asparagales > Amaryllidaceae > Allium > Allium cepa. Next base: position 764,868,702 of record CM060929.1, read on the forward strand.
CGCCACCATCTCCGGGACTTGATTGAAGAACATAGCAGAAGGAAGAGACTAGAGCGCTATGTGAAAGGTCAGAATAGGACTTCAACTCCTGCCAATGAGAACCCGAGGCTACCCCTCCCGGAAGTAGGTGGAGGAAATCGCAACATCAGTGGCTCCAGTCAAGAGAAGATAATGGTCCTTACCATATCAGGAGGACCACACATTGCCGACGGAATCTGGACAGAGATGGAAAGATACGGTAAGTCACTTAGGAACCATGAGGGCTACATTAATTCTGTCACAGAAGAGCGCCACCCGAAAAGGAAAGAGAATGATGACATCACATTAAGTAGACGCGATCTAGAGGGAAGGCAGTACCCCTACATGGATCCTATGGTCATCTCTGCATGGTTCGGTCCAGCCAAGGTTTTCCGGATTCTAGTGGACATTGGAAGCTCAGTAAATATCCTATTCAAGCATTCTTTCGACAAAATGAAGCTGTCAATGAAGGATGTGTCTCCCTGCAAAAAACCGCTACATGGTTTCACTGGGGATGCGAAGATGCCCCTCCGGCAACTGGACCTCTTTGTCGAAATAGGAAGTCATCCCCGCTCCGTTGTGTGAAAAAAACATTTGTGCTAATAGAGAACCACTCGGCCTACAACGCCATTTTGGGAAGACCAACCTTGTCTGAATTTCAAATTGTCCTAGCCCCGTGGTGCTTGAAGATGAAATTTCCAACAAACAACGGAATAGGGGAAGTAGAGGGGGATCAAGACGCCGCTCGAGATTGCTATGTGAATGAACTTCGCAATGACCGTAGAAAAGATAAAGGGAAAAATGCAGAGACTACTCTTTGCATAAAAAGCTTGGAAGCATAGCAACTAAAGAAAGCCCCTCCTCTTCGATATACCAGTGATCCTTTCAATGAATTAGGCCCCAGGGACAAAGAGAAGGAGGCCACCGCCGAGCCTACAGAGGCTATGCAATTTGTATCTGTAGACAAACACGACCCAAGTAGACTGCTAAGAGTCGGGTCCCAGTTAAGAGCGGAATTGAAGGATCAACTCGTTGTTTTCCTTCGCCACAACATGGATGTATTTGCATGGACACACGCCGACATGACTGGAATCTCCCCAGACATAGCATGCCACGTGTTGAACATCGATCCCACCAAGGTGCCAGTAAAGCAGAAAAAGAGAAGCATGGGGGTAGAACGACCAGCAGCCCTCGAGGAAGAAGTAAAGAACTTACTTGCCAATGACTTCATACGAGAAGCCATCTACCCAGAATGGATCGCTAACCCGGTACTGGTAAAGAAGGCTAATAGGAAGTGGCGAACATGCATCGACTTCTCCAACTTAAATGACCCTTGCCCGAAGGACTGCTTCCCACTCCCCTGAATCGTTCAGCTCGTGGACAGCACAGCCGGGGACGAACTCTTATCCTTTATGGACGCATACTCAATATATTACCAGATCCCTATGCTCGCCTCCGATCAAGACCACACTAGTTTCATCACTGACCGGGGATTGTACTGCTACTGAGTAATGCCTTTTGGACTTAAAAACGTCGGAGCTACTTATCAGCGCCTCGTCAACAAGATGTTAGCGGAACTAATAGGACGAACTATGGAAGTTTATGTGGATGACATGCTGGTAAAATCAAGGAAACCCCACGATCATATAAATCACCTGGACGAGATGTTTCAAGTACTTCGCCAATATGGAATGAAGCTGAACCCTCTAAAGTGCTCCTTCGGAGTATCGTCGGGAAAGTTCTTGGGATTCATCGTCCATTCCAGGGGGATTGAAGCAAACCCCGAACAAGTTCGGGCTTTGCAAGATATCAAGATACCATCCACTCGAAGAGAGATGCAAAGCCTAAACGGGAAAGTGGCTGCCCTAAGAAGGTTCATCTCTAAGGCAAACGACAAATGCGTCCCTTTCTTCGAAGCTCATAAGAAAGACAAAGGGAAATTCGAATGGACTGACAAATGCTCGACAGCCTTCCTAAACCTAATCAAACACCTTCAGAGGCCACCAGTACTTTCAACTCCAAATGAAGGCGAAGAACTATACATATACCTTGTTGTATCATCCCATGCTTTAAGCGCCGCTCTGGTAAGAGAGGACAACCGCGCGCAGCGTCCCGTATACTTTGTAAGCAAGAGATTTACAGAGGCAGAAGCCAAATACCCTAAACTTGAGAAGCTAGCATACTGTTTTCTAATCACGTCACGAAAACTGCAACACTATTTCCAATCTCATTCCATCAGAGTTTTAACCGATCAACCGCCAAGACAGGTACTCCATCGCCCCGACACTTCCGGGCGACTACTTAAGTGGTGCATTGAACTAAGTCAGTATGATATCACCTACCATTCTCGCACCACCATTAAGGGACAAGCCATGGCCGATTTTATTGCCGAATTCACTACCCACGAAGGTAAGGACCAATCTGAAATAGCAAAAGATATCAAGTGGAATTTCTTTGTAGATGGAGCATCAAACGAACAAGGCTCGGGGGCAGGTATTGTGATAATCACCCGCAAGGGAAGGAAGCTGCACTATGTCCTAAGGTAGGAATTCACTGCCACCAACAACGATGTAGAATACGAAGCAGTAATAGCAGGACTGGAACTTGCCTTAGAAATTGGAATCAGTTCTTTATGTCTCCATAGCGATTCTCAACTTATTGTAAATCAAATACTGGGAGAATTCCAGACTCGAGGAGAACGACTCACAACATATCTAAAGAAGACCAAGCTGCTGCTCAATCAATTGGATCACTATTTAATCAAACACATTCCTCAAGAAGAGAATCAGGAGGCCGACGAACTGGCAAAGTAAGCTAGCATGAAGGACTGCACCGCTTCCCGAACAATAACCATCTCAAAGCAACTGGCCCCGAGTTACGAGCCAATGAATATGATAGCTGCAATCGAAGAGGAAACTTGGATGACTCCCATCGGACGTACTTACAAAGTGGCACACTGCCCGACGGACGTAACGAACCTAAGAAAATCTTCAGCAAAGCTTGCCGCTACACATTACAAGAAGGCATCCTCTATCGGTACGGCTTCTCTAATCCCTTATTAAGGTGTATCGTTGGAAGGGAAGTCAGGGATTTCTTATCCAACATCCATCAAGGAAGTTGCGGAGATCACACCGGAGGGCAGACTCTAACAAAGAAAATACTCCGATACGGGTATTACTGGCCCACTTTAAACAAAGACGCCTTAGACTTCGTCAAAAGATGTGACAGATGTCAGAAATTTGCTAAGATTCCTCGATTACCAACAACTGAGATTACTCAGAAGACCAGCCCTTGGCCCTTTGTGATGAATTGACTTGATTGGCGAACTGCCAATGGGCCGAGGCGGAGCCAAATATGCCATAGTGGCAGTCGACTATTTCACCAAATGGGTGGAAGCGGAGCCTCTAAATAAAATATCTTTGGCAAAAGTTATTAACTTCTTGATCAAAAATGTTTTATGCAGGTAGAGGTTTCCACTCAAAATCATATCGGACAACAGACTTCAATTTGACAGCGAAGAATTAACCGACTGGTGCCAAGAGCACGGAATTCACAAAAGCTTCTCATCTGTAGCTTACCCCCAGGCAAACGGACAAGTCGAAGCTGTCAACAAAATTCTCAAAACTCTAATCAAGAAGAAACTTGAAAAGTCAAAAGGCGCTTGGGTGGATGAACTTCCTACGGCACTTTGGGCCTACCGCACATCTTACAGGACATTAACAGGGCATACTCCTTTCTCTTTGGCATACGGATCGGAGGCTATGCTCCCAGTTGAAACTGTAGTGCCTTCCCACCATTGGATCCACTACAACCTAGAAGAGAACGAAGAACTCCTCCACATGTCTTTGGATCTAATTGAAGAAAGAAGAAATGATGCAGCACTTAAAGCGGCAGCTCATAAGCAAAAAGTGGCGGCACAATACAACTCCAAAGTCAAGCACCGCAGCTTACAAGAAGGAGATCTTGTCCTCAAGCGGATCTTCCTGTGCCCCGGAGCGCTAGATCCAATCTGGGACGAACCCTATGTAATTCATAAAGATCTCCAAAACGGAGCTTATATTTTGTCAACAGTGGACGGAGAGGTGTTCCAGAGGGCATGGAACATCCAACACCTCCGTCGATACTTTTCTTAACTTGTACTACCCATATGAAGTGAATTAACAAAGAGAATCAGTGGACGTAGGCATTTTCGTGCCGAACCACTTTAAAAATCTTGTCTCTTTTTAACTTGTTCCTTTATATCTTGGCTGCTTGTTAAGCTTTGTCCTTTTCTGTTGAACAAAATCATGTATAACGACATTTCCATTCTAGACACTTCACGACACAACCTCACCTGGACAAGACCCAACAGGTACTATGTGAATCTATGCACTCGCCAATGAGACACTTTTGCTCTAGCATCCCTCTGCTGTGGGTTAACTCATTGCTCGCGACTGCCCTCAAAGCCAACTGTAATGAGCCGATTATAAGCGGTCAAGAAGGCCGACTATAGCCGATGGCAGCTCATTACGGCGTTCGGCTCGCCGGCAACTATGAACCTACTTTAAGCCCCAACATAAGGTGTGGCCAGCTAGGGGTAGTTCACGGTTGACGATCGGCACCCACGCTAGCCGGCCATAGTAAATCGAATAATACCTACGATTACGGGCCATAATGGCTCGGGTAGTTACTGTGCACGATCTCGGCTCCGATATGTCTTAAGTGCGGTTGTGGTAAAAAAGATAAACTCCCCGCGGAGGAGTAAGATGGGTGACAAATGTCTCCAAGATCCACAGCTAGGGAAAGTGACTACAAAACCCGTTTGCCACGAACTTAAGCATATCGACGGCCTTCCGTGACTAGAAGTTTGACTGTTTCTTATATTTCTATTTCATTTAAAAGCTTTTCTCCTATCCTATATAACGGTCCCTAAAGTACAGGACACCAAATAGGAGACTCGCAAACTGGATGACAAGACACTCAGCTGCATTCCATACTCAGTTACACAAGACATTCAAAGCTACCGTCTACAGCTAAAACTTGAAGGGCGGTACTTTCTTCTCTTATACACAAATATGTAACCACAATTTATTCGCACATCCCACAAACGTTGCAAGATATGAAATTACATTTTAAGCAAGAGCATAGCATCAAACACGATTGAAGCATATACAAAGCTATATTTCTTATGCAACACATCAGAATAACAAAAGCATTCAACTATAGCAGAATCAGTTTATGTTATAAAATTACGTAAAGTCGTTCGTTGCAATGACATAATTACAACCTGAAAGTACATTAATGTTTTAGAACTAGTGTATACAGGAATGTCAAGTAAAACCAAAAATGCCCAGATCAAGTCAAAATAGTCGGCAGCATCAGAACTTCATCTCTATCCTTCCAAACCCCCAAGATCTACTTGACTGCAGGATCAGAACTCCCAGCATGCTGACTAGAGGTTCCACCTGTCCAATTCAGGAGAAGAATCTATTAGACCAACGATAAGCAATCAAGTTGAGAAAAGATTAAAACGGGAAGACTTACCACCGTTCGCTCCCTGATCATCATCCTCCAATTGCACACCCACTTCCTCGGCGGCAAGCAGCCGCATGCCTTCCTTCACCGCCGCCTTCTCCTCCTTGGTGAACTGTGCGGTAACCACATCCATTCTAAGGCCGCGCCACCCTCTTTATCCGCTTCGTCCTTGGCTTCCTCCAAAGCCCGGAGATATATCCTAGCCACGACCCGGGGATAATCGTCCATCCAAGACAGGTTGCCCTGCCTCCAAGTACGGAAATACATGTCCTGCAGCATCTCATCCATCATCCCCTCATTCTCCTCAAACTCCCTCATCCGGGCCTCGCAAGCCGACAGCCTTGCAACGGCAGCGTCTCTCTCCAATCGGTATCTCGAGCAATCAGCCTGAAGGGATTTCCGCATCGCCTCCATCTCCTACTTCAGCTTAGCTTGAGCAAGCTCTGCGGCCTCAAGCTTCCCAGATAACTCCTCTATCTTCTTAAGATCCGCTCTCCGAACCTCATCCACAGTGGCAATGGCCATATTGATTCGTTCCTTGCAGGTGGCCTCCATTTTCTGCAACTCGGCTCTACTAGCCTCCTCCATAGTTTCCTTTAGCCGTCTGGAGGTCGCCTCATGCTGGGAGATCTGAATGGCCTGATCGGCAAGCAGTTTGGCCTGATCGGAAACCATTAGCCGTAGCCAAATGTTAGCACTTCCGATTTCCTCTCCAGCCTTGACCAGTCGGGCGTGATGCTCCATTAACTTCCTGGTCTCTTCAGCCATCCGGTCGATGTTTGCCTTGGCCTCATCCCCCATAGTCACAATCCGAGTAGTCAACAAGTCAAGATCCAAAGCCTTAGCCTCATCAAGCACCCTTACCATAGGATTGCGGGGTAGGAGGTGCTCACCGGTAACCTCATCGAAGAAAATATCATGAGAACTCGGGTCCAGATCTGGATGACCCACAAATGTGTTACGAGCCAAGCCGGGACGATCAATATGAGTAACGGAAGGATTCTCTGATGGATGCGGAGATGGTATGGACTCAGTATCTTCCTCCGTGATGTCATGAATAGGCTGGGTTGGGGGCTGATGTCCAAGTGAAGGTTCGAACATGGAACGCCTCCTCTTTCTCTTTTGAATATCCTCTTCGATAACACCGAGAAGAGGACGGTAACTGAATACGCTCCCAGAACGGTCAGTCGAGGGCTTCGGTTTAGCAGAAGCCTTGAAGAGTTTGAATTGCTCAAGGTGGTGCCGAATGTCTGATGTCTTGGCTGCCTCAACCGATCCTGAAATAAAGACCAAGTGTTACAAGCATGCATAAGACTATGATTCAAGAAACATATAAAGTTAAAAAAGGAGTTAAGAATTCACCTTGAACCGCCGGAGTTGCTTTACTGAAATACTCTCAGAAGATGGACTGGCACCAGTTCCAGCCTTATCAGATTTCTTCGTTTTCTCCACCAAAGCCGACCCTTCCTCCAACTCCTCGAAGGCTTGGCGGAAAGCATCATCCGTCCACTCCTGAATCTCACCCGCTTGCCCAGAGGTCAGGGCACCAACGCCACTACCACCCTGACCTTCGCCACCGTTACCACCATCACCTTCTTCATCGCCTCCGCTCTCCTCCTTTCCTCTTTCCTCCTCCGGAGCATCTGGGCATGTTCTGGGAGTGGGCCCATCAGATTTCTTGAGCTTCTTCCTCCTGACGACTGGAGGTACCGAGAAGGGTCTCCTCTTGTTGCTCTTCGTCATGGCCCCGCCTTTAGCTTTGGCAGCCCTCTCCTCGGCTGTATCTCTCTGCTTAACCACAGATTGACGTGGCAAAATCAAGTTGTGCTCCAAGAGAGTGGCATTACTAATCAGGTAAGAAGCTGACCTATCCCTTCCTGAGATGGCCTCTATCTCCGCAGCCATCCGTACCAGGCGATCATTCTCCACGACCGCAAAGCCACCTGTCGCTAGCAAGAAACAGAAGCATATAAGAAGAAGCATTGCAGTCGGGATAGAGAAATTACAAATGAAATTCAACTTACAGCCAGAAGTGAAAAGGCGAAAAGAAACGGAGTCGTCCTTGACGAAGAACCATTCCTTCTTAAACATGGTGAACTTCGAGTATAATTCCAAGACCGGCTTGAAGGACACGGCCGATTCCAAACTGATGTATGGGGACCCCTTCTTGTAACCTCTCAAATTATATAGGTACCGAATCTCCCGGTTGGAAGGGGGCACCCGTACTTCCTTTGGAAAATGATGAACAAACACACCAAGATAGCATAGGAGTTGGGCTGAAGCTGGAATGGAGCCACCTTCAAGTAAGTAAGGAAGCCGACTATCCAGGCATTGATCGGAGGAATGGCCCCGCACATGCAATGGTATCGGCTATAGGCGAAATATCCTTCAGGAGGATCATATGGCATCACACCGTCTCCCAGCAACAGCATACTCGCTCTGTCAATCCCAAAGGAACGAGCAGTGACATCAAGTTGTCCCTCTTTAAGGGAGCTCGGAAAGCAGTCGGGAGGAGAGTTTAGAAGCTCTTGAGGGCCATATCCGTCCACTAGTGACCTCGGGGCAGGTCCATATCGCACCGATTCCAGCTGGACTGGGGGCACGGCGGGAGACTCTCTTCTGTCCATAGATTTGCTCTGTTATTCTGATCGAGTTTCCACTTTGCGAGACATTTACCTGCAAACACAAAAGAAAAAGACATGTTGTTAGAACAAGGAGTTCATTCGGCAGTACAAAGCAAAACCTCATTCAACATTCCAAGCATATAAGGCCCATTCGGCACTCACCGCCCAATCTCATTCGACGGTCAAACTCTTAAAGTCCATCCGGTAATACAAGAACATAAACTCATTCGGCGGAAAAGAATCTCACCTGATTCGGCAAAGACAGGATCCTGGTTCGGCTAATATGTTTGATTCGGCAGAGATGAAAGTGTTGATTCGGCAGAGATAGGTGTCTGGAAAAACGAGAACTCTAGGCACATACTTATAGGCAAAAGGCGTTGGCCGGACCAACAGGTTCGGCACACTATACCGAATAAGGACGTCCCAACCAAAACAAAGCATGCCATATACGAGTATATGCCCTACTTTGGGGGGCAAAAGTTGGGCAGGTTTCCACCTACCACCGAATCAAGAGAAGAAGGCAACACCACCGGTCCAAACAGTCACCGGACCGGACCATCTACCTTCCCCAGAACCGAGGAGGAAGAAGCCAATGCTGAACCAACCACCCCCTAGCTCCTACCGAACCAACTCTCCACCAAGCCCTACCGGTCCATACATCTCACCGGACCAGCACATCCCCAAGCTACCACTGGACCAACTCCCTCGCTACCGAACCACCTACGACCGGACCAACCCTCACTTCACCTAATACCGGTCCAAACAACATACCACCTCCTACCGAACCAACATGAGGAAGGCGTACCGGACTACCACTACCAGGCCAGATTGCCTCAGCCCAGGCCCACCAACAGCCATATACGTCCAAGACCCCTGCCCCCGACCTCACTCTATAAATAGAGGGGCAGGGGTACAATAATGGTAGACAAGTTTGAGAGCTCAAGCACGGAGAAAACTTTCAAACAACCTTCAGTTACTTGTAATCAAAGCTTTGTACTTGTAATCTAAATAGAAAAGGACAATAACATATAAAGTGGACGTAGGCACGTTCTGGCCGAACCACTATAAATCTGTGTGTCTTTTACAGTTTAGTCCCCGCTTTTTATATATTTGCATAAACCACCCAATCACTAAAAACAACACAAAATCAACTAATCCATACGACTCGAAGGTGTTTGCCCATATTTTGTGCAAACAGTATGATTAATAACTTGATTTTGATTTGAGGATTTAAATGAATATTAGATTGATTGAAAGAATATTATCAAGTTAATTTAATTAAAAGAATATCCTGTTATTGAAGTTTAAGGTTTTACTTAAATAATATTTGCTGTATTAAGTAAACATTTCAAAATTTAAATAATAAGAATTGGCTTTGATATATATTAAATTTTCAAAGATTTCATTTTTGAATAGTGGAATATTTAAAGATTTAAATAATATGAACTGTAAAAATTTAAGTTTTGAAATATGTGATATTTGAGCTTTGAATTATGTGAGAATTAAAATGGCTTATTTGGAGAATTAAACTGGTATTGGGATTTTTTTTTTGAAATTTAAAGAAGCTATTTTAGTATATAAAGCAATGTAGTATTTAAACCATTAAGTATTAAAGGTTATGTTTCAAAGCTATGGTTTCAAAGTATATAGATTTGGAATGCTATGATTTTGTATAAAGGATATTTTTGAAATAAAATGATATCATATTAATTTAGGTTTTAAAAGAAATGATATCGTATTTATATGGTTTTGAAATAGATGTTTATTCTGGTTTTGGAAGTATAATTATTTTAAAATGACCGCGGTGTTATAATAACGTTTGGTTGTTGAAGAGACCGGGATCGGAAGTTGTCATACTCTCTGCCAACTCCGAAACCACTTTAACAACCGTGTATGCGGTGGAGATTCCATAATGAAGTAGGATGGTGGCGGCGTTTCCTTTAAGGTAAATACGTGGACCCGACTCCTGTGAGTTGGCATAAGGTGGCTAAAACAGGAGCGATTCTCGGGCCAAGGGGGTCAGCGCCCTTTATCGAACAATCCTCTTCGATACTACTCTGACTTTGGATTGATTCGGTGGCCACCTTTACTTTTGATTTTAGGGGAGTTTGTTCGAGGTGGGCGGTAGCTGCGGCTATGCGTTACCACCAGCCCGGATGCATAATTGGTATATCTACCCTGGCTTGCCTAGTTATGCCGTGTCACCTACCCTATCGCGCCTTATACGACTTTGGTTTTGTACCATACCTATGGAGTGCCCTCTGACGACGCCCAGTACGGGGGAGATTACGGTACTGTATAGACTATGGGAATATATTATGTGTTAAGGTGGAAAATGTAAAGCCTTAACGCTATTTAAAAGTAAGTTTATTTTACAATTAGACACTATTATATTAGCGAAATATACTACATAGTAAATAGTTTAACGGATCCTTAGGAGATGTAAATCCCAAGCATCTCTTGAGGTAATGCACTTATATTCATTTCTGTTAATTTAACTTACATAAGATCTTTTAGTTCTGACTCGAATATTTTGTCTTTTCAATTCGCTCGGATCAGTCCGAGCATTTCAGGATTCGAAGGCTTTTGCTCTGGAGGACGAAGACGAAGATTTCATTACTATTATTATTATACATTATATGGTTCCACTGCACTGTATTCCGCTGCACTAATATTATTGGTATGTGAACTCTGATATTTATTGTATAAAGAAGAATCAAATGTTTTTTTTCCAGATTTATAAAATGTATATTTGATTATTATATTTTATCATTCCGCTGTGAGATTCTGTTTTATTTTTATTTCTTTCTTGTTTTTCTTATTTACCCCATAACAATCCGCCCTTCCGTACGGTTTGAATTGGCACGAGTGTCGATTTAAAGCGTGCGAAAAGGTGGGATGTTACAGAATCCATGGTTTAATCCATCTATTTAACAGGAATGAATGGAAAAATAATTAATTTATTTAATAAATGGAATTTTGGAGTTTTATTTTATAATTTCTAAATTTAATGAAATTGAAATTTAATATCGAAATTTAGATTTAGCATTTGAAATTGATAAATAAATCAACTATTTATTGACATTTAATTTGTTTAAAAACTTGTAAATGGTTAAGAAATTTAAAAATGTGGAAATTGGGTCAATTTTAAGATTGGAATTTAAAATTTGGATTTAAATAATTAATTATAAATTTATTTAATTAGTGTAAAAATAGACATTTTGGCCACTGACTTGGATTTCGATGAAACCAGTTTCATCGGATCCGTAACGGTAAATTATCGTAGGATTTCAAGTTTCGTAGCAATCAGACTTGTCGTTTGATCGTACGGACTTGAAACGCCATGAAATTAATTAAATTCTAATCAACTGAAATCAATTTGAAATAATTTTATTTTGTCATAACTTCTCCATACGATGGAATTTGGACATGAAACTTTTTCCATCGCGTTTTAAATATTTAAAAACACCTATTTTGATATATGGGTTGACCCAATCTCATTCCGAATTTGAAACGGGCCTTTTGGGCCACTTTGTCGTTAACGCGTATATCCAACCTTAACCATCCATTCTAATTTCTGACCTACTTATATAAACCTGGTTATAAACCCTAATTCCCCTCATTTTCATTTGTCTGTATGTATATCTTAACTCACTCCTCTTCAATGGCAGACAAACCCTAATTTCAATTGCAATCCCAAATCAAATCCAAAGCTCAAATTTCAAACTCCACAAAATATAGCAAATTATATATGGACTCGAAGCTCTCGAAGAGCGTAATCTTCTGGTGTGATTCGTTTTCCATTTTGGTCCATCGTCTAATCAGTAAAAATCAAAGAATTTAGGGCTGTTCATCGCGCGTCGATGAAACTCGACGGATCGACGAACCATTTATGGGATTTGAAGAGGGAACAGAGGGGAGTTCATTGGGGGTATTCGTTTGTTGATCTGACGGTTGGATCTTTGGTATTAATTGATTAGGATTGCGTTTTTGAGGCGGCTGTTCAAATTTTGGGGTGCGCGTCAGGTCGTGGGTATGGGGTTTCACGAGGCCGAGCACGGGTGCGAGGCACTGACGTGGTGGCTAGGTCGTGGTCTTTCGGCGGCGTGTACATTGGCAGCGGCGTGCGTGCGTACTGTAGGAGACAAAGGGGGTATCGTGTTTTCCCTGTAGCTGAAATTGTTGCGCGCATAGTGTTCCAGAAGTTGTTGACGTGGTTTATGTGGGTAGGATTTTTTTCCTCCTGTTTTTAATTTAATTTTGGATTTCAAATTTGTTAATTCGAATATCTCACTCACGATATCCAATTCACGTGTTGTTTCCTCCGCTAGGTTCGCATTGGAATTCCAGACATTTTGGCACTAGTTTGGACGAATTCTGAGACTATTGAATTTTTGGGTTTAAATTGAATTTAAATTCAAAAGGTGAGTGTTTTAACCCACTCACAACTTCTAAAATTTCTTATGTTTGTTAAATTGATATATGATGTGATTTAAAATTTATTTATGGTTGTTTGGCATATTTTTAATCATCATCTCAGTTAATTTCCTTTATTTAAATTAAATTGCTATTTAATTTATTCATGGCATTTAAACTACCAGTAAATTGTTAATTAATTATTCATTGCATATAAATTGCCAGTTAAACAGTTATTTAAATTATTATTGAATATAAACTGTTATTTAATACATGTTGTTTATCATCCGTTCTATATTGTTGCTATTGTTGAATTTGATGATGATTGTGATAAATGGTTGATGGTTAATATTGGATGAATGGATGCTGAATTTTATATGGTTATAAATTTGCAAGTTATTATGCATTCTCATTTCATTCGGGATTGCGGTTTGAAATGATATGTAACTGCATTTTTTATTTTTAAATTGCGAATTGAAATGATAAATATCTATATCACTTGACCATAGGATAGAAAATTATATATAAACAGACACCACGGTCGGTATATAAAATTATATAAAGGTTATTTTACATATAATAAAATTCTTGGTTTTAAGCTATATATAAAATTGTTTTAAGTATAAATAAATTTAATAATAAAGTTGATTTTATTAAATTAAAATATGGGAAGTATTTACTTAAATAAAATATTTTTATATAGAGTTTATATTGATTTTATAAATCAAGTGTGAGAAAATAGTTTTGAAATGGATTTGAGATTTTATTTAATTAAAAATTGTATCTAATAAAAATCCATGGGAACTTATTGAAATTTAGATTTTTTTTAAAAAAAAATATGGTTTTAAAACTAAATTCGGGGTTAAGGTGGTTTAAGTAAATATATCAAGTCTAAATGAATTGAGGATTATTCCATTTTTGAAATTTGGAGTTTTATTAAATGGATACTAGATTTTTAAGTAAATATTTCAAACTAAATGATAGAAAAGTGAAACTAGTGCATATATATATATATATATATATATATATGAATTAAAAAATTTAGTTTGAAATATTAAATTTCAAGGTTTGAAAGTGTTGAATTAGAAATGGTTTATTTGGAGGTTCAAATCGATATTTGGAATTTATTTGTGAAATCGAAGAAGTTATTTTATTTTATAAAGTAATTTAATATTTAAACTATTTGAGGGGTATAGTTATATTTCAAAGTTACGAAATTCAAGTTTTAAGTTTGGAAGGTTATATTTCAAGCGTTTGGTTTCGAAATATTATAACTTTGAAAATGTTATGGTTTCAGAAAAGGATATATTTGAAATAATAAAGATATTATATTAATTTGGGTTTATAAATGATATCATATTGATTTGGCTTTGAAATGAAGATGATATCGTATTATACGGTTTTGAAATGAATATTATATTCTGGTTTTAAAGTATAAACTATTTTGAAAAGACTGTGGTGTTATAATAATGATTGGTTTTTGAAGAGACCCGGATCGGAAGTTGTCATACTCTCTGCCAACTTCGAAAACCACTTTAACAACTGTGTACGCAGTGGAGATTCCAGAATGAAGTAGGATGGCGGCGGGGTTCCTTTGAGGTAAATACGTGGACCCGACTCCCGTGAGTTGGCATAAGGTGACTAAAACAGGAGCGATTCTCGGGCCAATGAGGTCATTCCTCTGATCGGATGCATTCCATCGATATTATACTCTGATTTTTGGTTTGATTCGGTGGCCACTTTTGATTTTTGATTTTGGGGATGTTGTTCGAGGTTGGCGGTAGTAGCTGCTACGCGTTACCACCAGCCCGGATGTGTAATTGGTATATTTACCCTGGCATTGCCTAGTTGTGCCGTGTCACCTACCCTATCGCGCCTTGTACGAGTTTGGTTATCTCCCATAGCCCTTGTGGTATCCTCTGGTGGCTTCCGGATCAGGAGGAACCATGATACTGGATGGACTACTGGGATTATTACATGTTAAGGGCTATACGGGTAACCCCTTAATGCTAAGAAAAAAGTAAGTTTATTTTACAATTAGACACTATTATAATAGCGAAATATACTACATAGTAAATAGTTTAACGGATCCTTAAGAGATGTGAATCCCGAGCATCTCTCAAGTTACTGCACTCATATTTATTTCTATTGATTTAACTTACATAAGATATTTTAGTTCTGACTCGAATATTTTGTCTTTTCAATTCGCTCGGATCAGTCCGAGCATTTCAGGATTCGAAGACTTTTGCTCTGGAGGACGAAGACGAAGATTTATATTACTATTATTTATTATAGTACTCCGCTACATTCGAATATTTCCGCCGCATTGTTATTATTCTTTGGTATGTGTAACTCTGATATATATTGTATAAGTATAATCAAATGTTTTCTTAAAACAGCTTTATGAACTGTATATTTGATTATTATATTTTATCGTTCCGCTGCAAGATTCTGTTTTGTTCTTTTTAGTCCTCTGCTTTTTCTTATTTACCCCATAACAATCGCCTTTCCGCATGGTTTAAGTCTGACGTGTGTGGCTTATCGTCAATTTAAATCGTGCGAAAAGGTGGGATGTTACACTCGAGGTGGGTGGTAGCTGCGCGCTACGCGTTACCACCAGCCCGGATGCATAATTGATATATCTACCCTGGCATTGCCTAGTTGTACCGTGTCACCTACCCTATCGCGCCTTGTACAAGTTTGTTTTTCTCCCGTAGTATGTGTGGTATCCTCTGGTGGCTTCCCGATCAGGAGGGATTATGATATTGGATGGACTACTGATACTATTACGTGTTAAGGTGGAAAACGTAAAGCCTTAATGCTATTTAAAAGTAATTTTATTTTACAATAGACATTATTGTAATAGCGAAATATTACTACATAGTAGACAGTTTAACGGACCCTTAGGAGATGTGAATCCTGAGCATCTCTTAAGTTACTGCACTCATATTTATTCCTGTTGGTTTAACTTACATAAGATCTTTTAGTTCTGACTCGAGTGTTTAGTTTTATCAATTCGCTCGGATCAGTCTGAGCATTTCAGGAATCAGGACTTTATTTCTGGAGGACGAAGACGAAGATTTCTTTATTATTATTACTATTATTATATTATATTGTTCCACTACACACTGTATTCCGCTGCATTGATTATTATTCACTGGTTGTGCAACTCTGATATTTATTGTATAAATATAATCAAATATTTATAAAATAGCTTCATAAACTGTATCTTTGATTATTATATTTTATCGTTCCGCTGCAACATTCTATTTTGTTTTTTTTCTTTCCCTGTTTTTTTTTTATTTACCCCATAACAATCCGCCCTTCCGTATGGTTTGAATTGGCATTTGTGTCGATTTAAAGCATGCGAAAAGGCGGGATGATACATCTGGTATCAGAGCTTTGGTTTAGCGATAAACCTTAGCTTTGTGGGGTTTGACTCTTTATTAACAGGGTAGTAATACCCTATGATGAGACGTTGAGTGTATATATAAGAGAGCGTATTTGTTAGTGTTATAAAAGGGTTTTATTATTGTGTTAATCCGTTCCGTTTTGTATTTATAAATTCTGGTTGATGCATGGGACGCTATGACATCAATAGGGATTTCTAAATCATTATTAGGACAGACCGACACAATATTTGTTTTGAATATAGGTGAATGAAATAAATTTGCCTATTATATTTCTACGTATATAAAATAAATTTTTATAAATGATATATATTTGGTTGCAATATATTTGTTGTTAGGTAATGAAATTTATAGATAATATTTGAAATGAGATTGAAAACAAAATAAATGAAAATTGAAAATTTTGAACTTAAGTTCCGGGGTTTTGAAAATTTCTTCTGAATGATTTTTGAACTATAATAATAATATTATTAGAAGTATTTTCTGATATAAATATTTCAATATAATTTTAAGGAAATGTTTTAAAAGAAAATTTGGAAAAAATTTAAGTTTTGTACTCCCATCTTTGTCGCTGGAAAATAATTTTGGTGATAAGTGCACGCATCATCGACATTCATTTTCGAGTTTCGACGTATGAAGGCCACTGTAGTGTTTTACTGCAGAGTTGTTTTGATAAACAAATATAAATTTTAAATTGTTTAAATATAATTTGATATATATAAATTTGTAAATGTATGTTTATCTGTTATTTTAAAATGTTTTGAATAAAACCCGGTATTTAATTCTTAAGTTTCCATCGATTAATAGTTTCAGTTATTGTAGTGAAATTGAATGTAACTAATTTAAAATTCGAACCTTCAATTAAAATAAGAAATTTAATGTTAAGTTATGAATGAAATTAAAAGAAATCTGAAATGTGTAACCTATAATACAAAGGATATAATTATTGAACATTGAATAAATTTTAAAGGAAATAAGATAAACTTGTATGATTTTCAATTACATTCTTAAAGGCATATATATAACTTACCAAAAGATATAAAAAGTTGAAATGTTTAATAAGAAATTGTAATAGAATATTATACAAGTAAATATGAAATAATGAAAGTATTCAATGAAATTCCTTAACTAATAAAAATTTGGTGTTAGAGTTGTTATGAACTTAAGAATAAAAATAAAGGCTAATAATTAAAATAGAAAGGTAAGTATTATAAATGGAATTTAGTAATAAATGAAAGTAAATAAATAAAATTAAGTAGTATATATGAAAGATAATAAACTCAAGTAAAAGATTGAAGCTATTTATTAAAATAAGCAGAAAGATGAATACTGCAAATAAATGAAGATAAAGAAAAAAAGATAAATCTTTATATGAATAAAAAGAAAATCAAACAATAAATGCTATGAAGCTGGAAATTTTAATTTGATTTCTTGTTTGGAATTGTTGTTTGTTTTTGCCTGTGGTTGTTGGATAAGGATATTTTAAAATTGTTGGGATGTATGAATAATCTATTTAGTTTCACCTAAGACTGTTGAGTGAAGTGTACACTTAGTAGTTATTTTTCATTCCGTACAATTTAAAGTTTGAACCCGAACAACTATTTGTTTTGTTGATATGAATGAATGATTGATTTGTATGGATTCTATGTGATGGTTGTATGACTTGTTGCAAGTGGTGGTTGATAGTATTGAATTATTTGCTTGTAGTTGAAATAACCTTAAATATTTCATTTTATATGATTGTTGACCTTTTTGGATTATATAAGTGAAATACAGATTATGGAAGCAATTGATACTGCATTTGGTTTCATAATATAAGCGTAATTTGCCCGACAAATAGGTACGTTTTCGGATGACGGATTTATAGCGCTATTATATTGTTCTTCCCGTTTTGGGATATATTATTTTGGGAAATATATGTCGTATATTGTATTTTTGGTATTATATTTTCTCCCGAGCCTCCCCGTACAAAAGAGACTCTGCCAAAAAATTTCGAAAATTATAAATTTCGAAATTTTTTTGAAAATGTTTGCCAAACTCTACTGATTTGAGTATGAAGTGAGTTAATAGTTATAAATTGATATTTTATTTAAATTATTAAATTTTGTAAATTTATTTGTTTATAAATACAATATTTAAGTAAGATATATTGATTTTTTAACTCTTCTTTTCCCTTCTTTTTCCTTTTCGGGGACGAAAAGTTTTGAGTGGGGGAGAGTGTAACGACCAACAATTTTTCAATAATTTAAAATGGTTAATTTGATGAGATTTTGAAATTTAATATTGAAGAAACAAAAAATCGATGATTATTAATAAAGGTTGTAATAATGAAATTAACTAGGAGAAAAGTAACAAGGCTAGGTAAAATTAATAATGAATGAATGGAAGGAAATTCCAAATTTATGAAATTAAATTTAAATGTTAGGACTTAGTTATAAATGACAATTCAAGTAAATAAATGTAAATTTAGGTAATAATTGGAATAACGTAAATTTTATTCAGTGTTATGATAATTAGTCGAATAGAACATAAACTTAAGTGTAAATTTAAGGAATGAAATAAAGATGTATTAATGTAATTACTTAATTAGCTAATGGAATAATAATAATATAGTAACGATAATTAAATAAAAGCAGAAGTATTTATTAATTGTAACGAAAGGTGTTAATGTAATAATGAAATAAATGCAATCAGTGTATTAATGGGTGAAAGAATATATTGATTTATTTGTAACTGAATGTAAATTGTGCAATTATGTTAATGTAAGTTAATGAATAATTTATTTAGCGCAATCCAAATTATTTGAAATAACTGTAAGGTCATAATTTGTGGTATCTAGTAAATTTGGAAAATAAATTTCAATAAATGTAAAAAAGTATTGAAATCTATATTGTTTCCATAGGATAATATAAAGAAATGAAAACTTGCGACCTGTGCTTGGAATAACGACCAAAATAGGTGAAATAGGGATAATGTAAGTATTTGATTAAGTAATGAAATAATACGGTATTAGTGACAATTAACTCAAATTTGTGTATGTATGGAATTTTAACCTATGATTGCTAAGTAATAAACTTTTAAATGCAAGTAAAGGAAAATAGGTAACAATCTACATATGTTGTTTGTTTTATTTAGTATGTTAAATAAAATTTGGAAATTAAATTGCAATTAAGGGTAAATTTAGTAGTACGTTTATTGGAAATTAATTTTAATAAATGTCACATTAACGTGAGGAGTAATATAATGTTTGGAAGTTGTAATTTAGAGGATTAAAAAATAGGAATTGAATTTTTAATCAATTGCAATAAAAATGAAGAAGATGTTAACGGAGGAAATTATTAATTAATTGAATGAAATTCAAATCAGTGGAAATAATGCAGCTGTATACTTAGCGACAAAATGAATATACGAAAACAAAATGTAAACATTGAATTAAATTAAGGAATATTTGTAAGTAATGTTAAGGTTATTCATATTGGACAATTTATTGAGTTATAAGGATCGAGAATAAAGCTTTATTAATTTATTGGAATTTAAAATTAAATAAAAGGATTAATTGCAATTAAATGAGTTAAATATTTAAAATGGGAATTTAGATGAAATTTGAGAATAGTAATGTAATGAATTTTGAATCCGATGTTAATCTCATCCATTAGATAAATATGAATCGAATAATAAAATGAAAAGTAAATTTAATAGAAATTTTTGGAAATTAAATTTATAATTTTCAAATTTAATGAAATTGAGGTTAATACCGAAATTTATAAATTTATCAACTCTAATCCGACACTTAAATTTGGTTTAAATCATTGTAAATGATTGGAAAATTTAAAATGATAAGAATCGGTAATTATCGAATTTAAATTGAAAATTTGATTAAATTTTATTTTATTTAATTAATATAAAAATAGCCATTTTGGTCACTGACTCGGATTTCGATGAAACTAGTTTCATCGGATCCGTATCGGTGAATTATTGTAGGATTTCAAGTTTCATAACGATCGGACTTGTCGTTTGATCGTACGGACTCGAAACGCCTTGAAATCGATAAATTGAAATCAATTTAAATCAATTTGAAAATAATTGATTTTAGCATAACTTCTTCATACGACGAAATTTGAACGTGAAACTTTTTCCATCGCGTTTAAAATATTTTTAAACACCTATTATGATATATGGGTTTATCCAATTTCATTTCGGGTCAGAACGGGCTTTTTAGGCCACTTTGTTGTTAACGCGTATATCCAACCTTATCCATCCATTCTAATTTCTGACCTACCTATATAAACCCGGTTATATACCCTAATTCCCCTCATTTCTCATTTGTCTGTATGTATTTCAACTATCTCTCCTCCTCAATGGCAGACAAACAAATCCTAGATCCAAATACAATTCCAAACCAAATCAAAAGCTAAAATTTCAAACTCCACAATATATAGCAAATTATATATGGATTTGAAGCTCTCGAAGAGTGATAGTCGAATATATAATTCATTTTTCAATCTGGGTTTCGGTATGGCCAGAAATTGATGATCTATTCACGGTCGTTCATCGTGCCGGAATCAACTGCGTCTGATCGGGAAATCCCTTCTATGTTTTGTAGAGGAGCTAGCGCGTTGTTCATCAGCGAAGTTTGGCGGCGAATCGACGGTTGGATTTGGCAGAAATCGCGATTTAGGGTTTTGAAAACCTAGGGTGGAGGCGGCGGCGGCGCAACCTGGGGGTGCCTCGTGTGGGCTCAGCGATGGAGTGGGCGAAGAGGAGTTTGGTGATGGAAGCGGTTTGGCGAACGGAGGTGGAGGACCGGCGAAATTCACGGTCAAAGTTGCGTTCTGGTTCGAGCGTGCGTTTCCTGTGTGCGAGTTTGGGAAGAAGTTTCATGCGAACTGTGCTTGCAGGGTGATGACGTGGCTAGTTGGTGAATATGTTCTCCTTTTTAAAAAAAAAAATTGAAATTCAATCACAATAATCGCTATATCTTTCACATACGATGTCCGATTTACGCGCGGTTTCTTTTGAGAGGATTGTATTGAACTTCTGGACTTTATGATGATGGTTTGGGTGAATTTGGAGACTGTCCATTTTTTGGGTTTAAATTGGATTTGAATTCAATTTAAATTCAAAAGGTGAGTGTTTTAACCCACTCACGACTTCTAAAATTTCTTATGTTTTCTAAATTGATATACGATGTGATATAAAATTTACTTATGGTTGTTTGGCATATTTTTAATCATCATCTCAGTTAATCTCATTTATTTAAATTAAATTGCTATTTAATTTATACATTGCATTTAAAATTCCAGTTAAATTGTTAGTTAATTATAGATTGCATATAAACTGCCAGTTAAACTGTTATTTAATTTATTATTGAATATAAACTGCTATTTAATACCTGTTGTTTATTATCCGTTCTATATTGATGCTATTGATTGAATTTGATGATGATTGTGATAAACAGTTGATGGTTGATATTGGATGAATGGATGCTTTATTTTATATTGTTATAAACTGCAAGTTATTGTGCATTTTCATTTCATTCGGGATTGCGGTTCAAAATGATATATAACCGTAATTTTTTTTAAATTACGGATTGAAATGATAAATATCCGTATCACTTGACCAAAGGATAGAAAATTTTATACAGACACCGCGGTCTATATATAGAAATATTTTTAAATTATTTTCTATGGTTTTGCAAAGAAATATATATGGTTTTATGAGATATTGATTCGGATATTTAATAAAGGTTATTTTATATATGGTAAAATTCTTGGTTTAAGCTATATATAAAATTGATTAATTAAATGAGTTTAATAATGGAGTTTAATTTGTTTATATTATATGGTTAAGCACCTACTTAAGATATTTTATATATAGAGTTTTTAAATGACTTAAATGAAATTTAAGTTGGAAAATAAATACGAAATTGATTTAAATTGAACAATTAGAAAATTTTACTTAAATAAAATTTGATTTGAAAAATAAATAAAAATGGAGATTTTTAAAGGGTATTATTCTTATAACTTGATTTGGTTTAAAGTGATTTAAATGAATATAAAGTTGAGATAAATGAATATATCAAGTTAAATAAATTGAAAGAATATCCAGTTGTTTGAAGTCAAAAGTTTTACTTAAATGATGTTGGATTTATTATGTAAACATTTCAAATATGAGTAATAGCAATTGAATTTGATATATATGGAATTATTAAAGAATTAGCTTTGAAATGGTGGAATATGTAAAGCTTTAAAATATATATAAATTGAAATGTTTATTTGGATTTTTATCTATATTTGGAATTATTTGTGAAGGTGAAGAAACTATTTTATTTATAAAGTAATTTGTATTTAAACCATTTAAGTGGTGCGGTTATATTTCAAAGTTATGTAGTTCAAAGTTTTATGGTTTGGAAGGCTATATTTCAAGCGTTTGGTTTAGAAATATTTTAACTATGAAAAGTTATGGTTTTAGAAAAGGATATATTTGAAAAAGATATCATATTGATTTTGTTTTAAAAGGGAAATGATATCGTAGTTATCTGGTTTTGAAATGAATCTTTTATCCTGGTTTTAAAGTATTAACTTATTTTGAAATAACCGCGGCGTTATAAAAACATTTGGTTGTTGAATTTACCAAGATCGGTAGTTGTCATACTCTCCGCCAACCCCGAAAACCACTTTAACAACCGTGTACACGGTGGAGATTCCAGAATGAAGTAGGATGGTGGCGACGTTTCCTTTGAGGTAAATACGTGGACCCAACTCCCGTGAGTTGGCATAAGCTGGCTAAAACAGGAGCGATTCTCGAGCCAATGAGGTAGCACCTTTGATCGAACGCATCCCTTCGATTTTATACTTTGACTTTTGGATTGATTCGGTGGCCACTTTTGATTTTCTTTTTGGGGGTGTGGCTCGAGGTGGGCGGTAGCTGCGCGCTACGCGTTACCACCAGCCCGAATGCGTAATTGGTATATCTGCCCTGGCATTGCCTAGTTGTGCCGTGTCACTACCCTATCGCGGCTTGTACGAATTTGGTTTTCTCCTGTGGCCCGTGTGGTATCCTCTGGTGGCTTCCCGATCAGGAGGGACAATGATATTGGATGGACTACTGGGACTATTACGTGTTAAGGTGGAAAATGTAAAGCCTTAATGCTATTTAAAAGTAAGTTTATTTTACAATAAACATTATTATAATAGCGAAATATTACTACATAGTAGATAGTTTAATGAATCCTTAGGAGATGTGAAACCCGAGCATCTTTTAAGTTACTGCACTCATATTTATTCCTGTTCGTTTAACTTACATAAGATCTTTTAGTTCTGACTCGAGTGTTTTGTTTTTTCAATTCGCTCGGGTCAGTCCGAGCATTTTAGGAATCAGGACTTTTTTTCTGGAGGACGAAGACGAAGATTTCTTTATTATTATTATTATTATTATATTGTTCCACTACACACTGTATTCCGCAGCATTGATTATTATTCACTGGTATGTGCAACTCTGATATGTATTGTATAAATATAATCAAATGTTTATAAAACAACTTCATGAACTGTATCTTTGATTATTATATTTTATCGTTCCGCTGCAAGATTCTATTTTGTTTTTTTCATTTCCCTGTTTTTTATCTTATTTACCCCATAACAATCCGCTCTTCCATATGGTTTGAATTGGCACGTGTGTCGATTTAAAGCGTGCGAAAAGGCGGGATGTTATACCGGAGCCGGGTATCAATAAATTCCCGGAACCACTTCGATTTGTAATCTACCAAATTCTTTATATTGGATATAGGGTATTAAACAGGCTGGAATGGAATGAACTGTGAAATATGGATATTTAACTTGAAACTGTTGTGTGAGAAATGTCGACTACGAGAACTCGTAAAAGGGTACGAGTTACCTTGATATTCTCTTGTGTTGTGGTTTGTTATTTCATATTCTGTGGGTTTACTCACGCTGGTTTCCAACCAGACCTGGGTGTTACTTTGATGTGATGCTCAGGTCAGACCGAGTATTACAGATTTTCAAGTAAGGACGTTCTGGGGATCAGAAGGCGAGCTGCATGGAAGGAACGTATGAAGTGTATTCCGCTGTGATATATTATAGTTTATCTGGGACATGTTGTTTAAACTGTCCGGTGATTGTGGAATATTGTAAATATGATGCATTAAAATGTGATTGACTAATTCAGCTTTCTTTATGTAAAGAATATTATTTTACATTATATTTTATCCGCCGTGAAAGTGAGATGTTGATGTTTCTGTTTCTTCTTTTCTTCTATCTCTTTTCTTCTTTTCCTAACTAACAGGAGTTTTCGGGATCGAAAATTCCGGGTCGTTACGTTTCATATGTGTTCGAACTAAATATGGATTTGAAAATATATGTTTTGGAATTTATTTTAGAAAACAAATAAAAATGTATAAATATATAACATATATTTTTTTCCATCTATCTCATGCCATCTTGACTTACTTCTCCATATTGATTTATTGCAGCAATTGCTTATTTGTCGTGTCACGTGTCATGCCCATGTCCGTGAGCGTATCGGTATCAGTTGTTTCTCATTTCATGTTCACTAGCCTCGTAAGTTGAGCAATCACTCATGATTAACATTCTTATATTTATTAAATTTGATTTCATTTGAAATGATAATTGAAATATGTTGTTACCGGTTATTTAATTGTCATATATGATATGCCATTTTCTATAACTGTTCCCTGTCACATCTGACACCATGATCTGTTATTTATATTTTATCTATTATTGATGATATATGCATGTTGTTGATATGTTATACTATTACCATAACTGCTTCACTCTGTAAGTTCCCTGTTAATTTAGAATTCCCTATGGCTTGAAATCATACGTACCCGAACGATCTTGTAGAATATGAGAAAATCATTATGGGTTGAAATGAGAAACCGGAGTGATTTTCATTGAATTGAATTTTAGGACTGCGGTTTGAAATGATAAATACATATAGATATTTAAATTGCGGATTGAAATGATAAATATCCATATCACTTGACCATAAGATTGTAACATTCTCGAATTTTAGCCAAGCTTAATATGAAAATTTATTTAATTTTGGAATTAAATTGTGAATTTATTTATGAATTAATATGAAAAAATTTCCAGAATAAACAAAAATTTTATATTATAAATAGAATTTTGGTTTGAAATTTAAGTATAAGTATTTTATAAATAAAATTTGGATTTGAAAATAAATATATTGTAAAAAAATTGGATTTGAAATTTTATTTTTAATTTGTTTCTAATTTCATTAAAGATGCATTATAATTTGAAAATGATATTTTGAATTTGATATTAAACTTTCCAAAGGCCAATTAAGAATAAAATTATTTATTCATGTGTAATTAAATTGTAAAACCATCTTTTGCTCTAAAAGATTTTAAATGATTAATAAAGAAATGCATTAATAATAGAATTGTATATATATACACATTTGTTTTTATCAAGTGTAAACAAGATATTATATATGTAAAAAAAGATTTGAATAAAATATTAATAAACATTTAAACATATGTTAAGAAATAAATACTTAAGGGTTTAAAATATAAATTACAAAATTAAATGAGACAAGGGTTTAAAGCGTATTTATAAATTAAATAAATTATGGGATTTAAACATAAAAATACTCATTTTAAACAAGTGCAGGCTTATCATCTTATGTAATTACATGTGTAAATTAATATGATTTGAGCATTAACAAGTGGCATCATGGATTTCTTTTAATTTGAAAATGTAAATAAATAAATAAGAATGGGAAAAATAAGTTACTCTCAGTTTTAAACTTCTAAAACTAAAAATAGAACCTGATCAAAATCGAAAGAAAAACACAGATAACAAAATCATCTCCCATTTCAAAACTAAGATCAAACAAGAAAAGAAAACGAAGGAACATGTAAAACTCAAATCAAAAAATACAAAGCAATTAATCAAGTTGCAACCTGAGATGATGAACTTAAGAAATTCAAGAAAAGATTCAAATACAACTCAATGCAAATGTATCAAGCTACAAACTTGAAGCTAGCAAATCAAAATCTTCAACCTGGAAGTTAAAAAGAAATAAGATGAAAAAGAAAAGAAATCAGAAGCCAGAGAATCAACCTGCAAACCACTGAAGATTATCAAGTGTTCAGATTCAAAGGCAATTAAATATATGTAACCAAAAAAAATTCAAGTTCAGATCAACTTCAACAAGTAGCTGATTTAATTCCTATTTTAAAACATGTTACTATTTTCAAGTGCAATCTGGAAACAATAAATCAGAACTTCAGCTTTCAAGCCTGAAAAATAAAAACCAAAAAGAAGATCAGATTCAAGCGGAATTCATCTTGATTCAAGATCAACATCAAATATTCAGATCAATATTTATCTCCGAGCAATAACCAGCTTCCAATTTTCAAGATTTAAAAGCTTCTCTGTTTTTCTATCAGGTGAGCAAACCTATTGAACCCATTATTATATCTGGATGTTTGATAATGCTTGGAAGTATGATGGTTGCATTAATGAGAAAAGAATATATAATTGCATGCCTGAACATCTAAAGACCTTAGATGTATGCATGTTTGTTTACAAGCATGTTTGCCTTTGTTAAAAACATATACAGGCTCATATTAAGAAAAGAGAAAAAAAATTCAATTGCTCTGTATATAATAAATTTTAGACTTCGATTTAAAAATGAAAAATGTTTGTAAGACTGTAACATCAGTTTTAAAAAATAAATTCAAATATTTAAATTGAGTAACCATTTCAAATACAATAAACCATAGCGATGAGCATTTAAAATCAGATGAATCGATGGTCTAGAATTTATGTTCTGAATATTGTAGCGACCCGACTTTCCACTCCCGGAAAATCGCATCACTAATTAAGAAAGAAAGGGATAGAAGAAGAAAAGAAAGAGAAGAATGAGAAAACAACACATCAGAATCTCACAGCGGAACGATTTAAATATAATATAGAACATATACAGAGTATCATATACATCAGAGTACACAACTAAACATCTCAATTTAGACAGTTATATCATTTCTGTCTAATACAATACAAGACATCATACAGACAACAACACAGCGGAAACTCTAATCATATCTACACGCTGAAGCCTCCTGCTCCAAAGCTCCTCCAGAATTCGTCAAGAGATAACCTGAATCACTTGACTACTCATATATAATATGAGTACCCAAGAGTTTAATAAAACAGAAAATAAACACTCGGGTCAGACAGGGGTCTGGTGTGAGTAAACGGTTTAAGATTGCTTAACTTTAGAAAAACCTTTGAAAGAAAAGGTATCACGTAAGACTTCCCACACATAAACATGGAAAAGTTTTTACCTTACGCTAACCAAAACATTTGATAGGAAATCCAGTGATATTATAATAGTGTCTAGGGTTTTCAAATAAATATGAAATAGCCGAAATTGTTACATGATTAAATTCCAGCTACTAGCCACAAAAGTGGGTAATACAAACAAAACCGTAGGGTCTCGTAGGGAAAATGGGTTTCCAACAATGGCAGGGCTACTGGGGTACCGCCCGTCACAGTACGTGGCCTAGATCACCGTACCGAGGATTACTCCCTTCATCCCCTGCAACACAAGACCGGGACCATTCCTTACTGAACAGTCCCGAACAAGACCACCCCGCAGTTGGCTGCAGACCAACTGCCCACACAGCCGAAATATAAAGGGACCTCTAGACAGGGATGTATCTTGCCCTCCAGTGGGCGCGACCCACGAAGCCTTGCTACACCTCCCCTGTTTTAGCCATTCCCGGTTGATGAGGCTTGAGGCTGCGATTACCTTTATAGGACATATCACTTAGAATGCTCATCGTCCGCCTGACAATGTGCTGAAAGCATTCAATCCATACAAGTCCGTTCCGGGTTCGAACGGAACCGAAGGCACTATCTCGTTGCACTCGTTTTGGAATCACCCTCAGAGTCAACGACCATAGCCCTTGCACTCTGATTCACCATCTCGAATCTATAAGCACTATTCCGTCAAACTCATTACGGAATCACCCACAGAGTTATACTGACGTATAGCCCTTACACCTCGAGTCTTCACTTGCTCCACTTGGATTAACGACCTAACGTTTAATTGGAATCGATGTGGTTTTCGGATTCCAAATATGGAAACCCGATCCCGGTCTCATCGAAACCAAACGCCATTTTAATGTCCAAGTTGTACTTAAGGGATTTAAACAATAGATATTCAGAAATATCTCTTAACATAAATGGATGTATTCACAACACAAATAGATAAGCATCTATTATCACATGTATCTATACATATCACAAAGCAGCATATATATCCCAATCAGATATAACATATACAAATCATTACATATCAATCAATATCATCCAATAACAACCAATATCATTACTCATCCAATAATATATATCATCCAATCATTAATCATTCATAAACAAGTTTGATTCAAACTTGATTAATTTAATTAATCCTTAAATTAAATTAATCCTTAATTAAACACTTGGATTATCTTCAATCCAACTTCTTATTCATTAATTAATTACAAATTAATTAATTAACATCACTTAATTACCCAACTCAATTAATCTTTCCTGATTAATTATCACTTAATTACTTTAAGTAATTATTACTTAATTACCAAATTAATTAATCATCCTGATTAATTACTTACAAATTATACTAAGTAATTACCTCTTGATTACTTTCTAAATTAATCAACCTTGATTAATTTTTCTTTCATTATTCTGGTAATTATTCCTTAATTATCTTTGATTAATTACACTTGATTAATCACTTTTAATTAATCACACTTGATTAATTTCTTTTAATTAATCAATACTTAATTAATTACTTTTTAATTAATCACCTCTGATTAATTACTTTAATTACATTTAGTAATTAAAACTTAATTAATTTAATTATTCTTAAATTATTAATTAACAATTAATTAATTATTTTCATTAATTAATGATTACATCATTAATTAAATTCTATCTTAATTAATTACTTTTACAAGTAATTAATCACTTAATTCTTTAATTAATCAATCATTAATCACATAATTTAAACCTTTAATCAATTATTAATTAAGTCTTTAATTAATAACTAAAGTGATTAACCCTTATTCACATTACTTAATTACTTTTCATAAAGTAATTAACTTTTACTTAATTACCTTTAGTAATTAACTACTTAATTACTTTAATTACTTCCCTAAGTAATTATATTAGATTAATCCAAAGTGATTATCTTAACTAATCACAAATTAATCATTTAATAAATTATTTTACTTAATCATTAAAATTAATTAAATGATTCTTAACTTATTATATTAAAAGATTCTTAATTAAGAAACCTTATCTTAATTAAATCATTTATTCATAATTAAAACTTGATAATTAAAAATAATTTAATTATCTCAATTATCTTTACAAATTTAATTATCTTTAAATAAATCAAATTCAAGATAACTAAAGATAGTTTTTATTACAATTGATTATCAAATTCTAAATCATTAACTTTATTTAAATAAAATACAATGATTTAGAAATCAAACATAATTTAAACATATTATAAATTGAACTTCGAAATCTTTAAAAACTTTCCCAAATTTATTTAATAAAGTATAATATAAATTCTATTTCAAATCCACATATTTTAAAACCTCCATATTCTAAGATATATAAATTTGTTTTAAAACATAACTTTGAAAACAGATTTAATTTGAAACATGATTAACCTCTGTTTGAAAAACTTTATTTCTTAAAACCAAATTTTCTTTGAATTAATCAACTAAAACAACTCGCTCTTCTTCCTGAATACTTAAATACTCGAGCAACCCAGCTACACTTGCCACACCCGAGTAAACTACTCCAGAACCCGATGACTTCCCCGAGTCTCCCCTGCTTCCTTCATGCTTCGAGACAACACGCCAAAAACCCGATGCCATCTTCGAGTCTCCTCCCTTCTTCTTCCCAGAACCCACCACCAAAACATGTCACCGTGCACGTTAACGTGCACGGCGCCAATGAACACTGGCGATCACCTTGCCGAGCTCCTCCAAGTCGCTCACATTCCCAACCTCTAAATTCGAAACCCAGAATCTCGAATAAAATCGAAAATCAAAATCTTGCACTCAGAACCAAACTGTCGAAACCCACCATCGTCAGTAAACCACCTTACACGGCAACTTCCGGCCTCGAGTAACCTTGCCACCGCCGTCGTAACTTCATCTCGTTTCCCATCACCTCCCTAACCCCTCGCGATAGCCTCCAGCATACCCACGAAGTCGCGAAGTCAAGTTAAACAGTGACAGTAAGTACAGGAAGCAAAACCCTATTTTCTCAATTCATGATCAACTCGGTCAACAATAAATTCAAATAGTATTTTTCCTATGATCCCCATGGCCCCCTTCACCTCCATGACCAACGGCAAAACCTAGTTCGCGGTGGATGGCCGTGATTTGGCCAAAAACCCCAAATCAATAAATCCCAAATTGCTCACTAAATAATCCATTAAAAATTATGATTCAAACACTAAAAATCATCATTTTCTATTTGCAATTCAATTATGCAATCAAAGCTTGAAATTGTTTTCATCAAATTTTGACTCAATACTATGTTTGCTGTAAATCTAAAAATGCAGAACCCATTTCCTATTTTTACAACTTGTAATTATTTTTAGATGATAAGTTAGTTGATTTCAAACAACTTTTATTTACAATTCTAAGTCTAATTCGAATTCATAAGTTAGTTATTGAATTTACTCTAAAGTTTTGAAACTGTTTTTATATACAGTAGTATATTTTGAACAACACAGAGATCCAATCCACATAATAAATCATGCAACATTTTAAATCAAAGAATTCAGTCAACTCATCAAGGATTTCATACACAAGAACAAGATTCATTTTAAAATTCAAATCTGTTTTTAAAATTATGTTTACTCACCTTTTATTGCAGAGAACAGAACTGCATTTTCCAGGCTCTGAAATTTATTTGCATGCCTTTGAATTTCTTGATTCCAGAATTGCATGTTTGTATTGAAGAAGAACTTGCATTTGATAAATTGTTGCTGCATGTTGGTGTTTTACTTGCAGTTGATTGAATTATTCTCAGATTTGAATTTTCCCTTTGTTTCCTGGATTTCCAGATTTGCAGATTCTTTGTTTGAGTTTATCTTT
Source organism: Allium cepa (assembly GCA_030765085.1). Taxonomy (NCBI): domain Eukaryota; kingdom Viridiplantae; phylum Streptophyta; class Magnoliopsida; order Asparagales; family Amaryllidaceae; genus Allium; species Allium cepa. The sequence continues at coordinate 764,899,883 of CM060929.1, forward strand.
GCTTTCTGACTTCATTATTCCAGGTTTCTTCCTTTGTTTCTAATTTCCCAGATTTGTATTAATCTTTGATTTGTTTTGGTTTACATTTTCCTTTTTCAGTTTTGAGTTTGAAGAGAAAAAATATTTTCAGCTGAAATAAAACTTTTGTTTTATATTTACAAGTTAAATTTTAAATTTAATTTTACAAAGGAGACATTTGTCACTCTTATGTTTTGATTAACTTACACCTAAGCAATTAATTTACAAGTGTCTTAACACATATTCAAAAGTTTAACAAGTGTTATAATTGTTTAGTTAATGTTTTTCTTTTAAATGTATTTATCTTTAATAATTTGTTTAAGTCTAATATATATGTATATGTAATATAAAATGTACATACTTATATTTTAATAGATATTCATATGAAACAAGTAGTTTACATTTTTAATTCAATCATGTTTATATTTTTGAAACATCTATTTTAATTTAACTCTTATTTAAAAGCTTAAGGTACATATTTATCATAAATAAGGAATTAACTTTGTTATTTTAAATTTAAATCTCAATTATCAATTCAAAGTCATTTAAAACAAATTATTATTTTAAATTCAAAACTAAATATATTCAAGTTTAAAAACTCTTATTAAATTCACATTAATGCAATTCCTATTTCAAATATATATATACAAATATATATACACATTTCAAATAGAAACATTCTAATATTAAATTTATTAATTTCCAAATTAAATTTTAAAACAAATATCAGATCACAATATATACATTCATATATATTGTAATTTGAATATAAAATTTTATTACATTAAAAACTTCTTATTTATCAAAATAAATATTTCTAAATCAATTTATTATTAGCTTTCAAAAGAATTTAAATTTGCCAATTCATATTGTTAAGAAATTTATTGATAGATATTAACAAATTATTATTATTAACCTTTAAAATAAATTTAAATAGTCAATTTATAATATAAAATGATCAAATCAATTTAATTATTAACAAAGATTATTAAATTGATATTGCTCAAAATTCCGGGTCGTCACAAATATACAGTTGGATTCGAACTTGAAAAATATGAATTTCGATAATATTTTAAAGATTTTAAAGTTTGGGAATATCGAGTATTCGTAGATTGATCAAAATTGGATCTTTGGTTAACTTCTGATGATCGCGTGAACTACGGAAGTCGTGGTTGATGCTAGAAGAGGTTGGAGCATTGGGGATAGTGGGAAAATCATTAATGGATTTTTAGAGTGTTATGGTTGGCGAATGACGGGGATATAGGGTGTTAACTCAGTTTTGTTCGATATGGAAGAAGTGACGATTTTGGTCGTCACCATCGCATCGAGTGACACTGGATTGAGGGAAATAGGAGCGAGGGGTTATGGTGAAGTTATGGAAGAGGTGGCGATAATTCTGGTGGCCGGAGGTGGTTCCACAGAGCATGTTTCGGTGACCAGAGTTTGGTTCCAGGTGGTTTCGAATGGCTCGATTACGAGTTTGATGTCGTTTCGTCGATCTAAGTTGTTGAGATGGTACAATAGGTCATCAGGCACATGAAGACAATGGCGATGGTGGTCAGTGATCGCTCAGGCGATCGTGCACATGCACAGTATATCAATTATATCTGGTTGTTTTTTTGGGTTATGAAAGATGATAAAACTCGGGTTCGAGTATAAGGAATTGAAGAATTGACTCGAAGATGGGGATATATGAAGAAAACTTGGGTTTGTACTTGGGAATCACGGATATCTGCTTGGGCTTTCTATTTTTGCAGTGAAACTTTGTTTTCCAATTTTTTTTTCCATGAAGCTTGGAAAATTTTTAATCAAGTTTTTAGTAAGCAGAATAAAAATGTTAAACTAGTTTAAAGCCAAATGGAAATTTATAAGTTTTCATAAATATGAGTTAACTAAGTTTTAAAAGTAAAATAAATATGAATTTAGTTTCCAAGGTAAAATTTATATAAAACAAGATTTAAATAAGGTTTAAAGGTTTAAAATTGAAATTAAATGGTTAAAAAAAGAAATATTATTTGGGGTATATAATTAAGTTTTGGGTTAATTTGTGAATGTGATTAATTTAAAGAAGTTAATTAACGATTAAAGTTGATGAATCAAGTGATTAATATTAATTTGTGAATTATTAATTGAAGACCTGATATTTTTTAGAACGAAACGATAACTCGTCGAATGACTCTGCATCCATTAACGCCCGGTATAGAGATCTCCATATGTGATGGGGAGTCTGATCGGGATTGGAAATTCCCGAAGTGCAAGGGCTTCTTTGGAAGTTCCTTCGGTTCTGTTTGTACCCAGAACAGACTTGTATAGATGTGTGTCCGATGTTACACTTTAAGATGTAAAGCTGGTTTTTGTCAAATACTTTTCTGTTTGGTGGCAAAGATTTATTCTCTTTGCTTAACACCGTTCTTTGAGACGTACGAGCTTAGAGGTTATGTAGTTGATGGTTACTAGTGATACATTCCCAAATTGGTAATGTGGCATACGAAATGCTGCTAATCATTTATTGATTGAAGCATGGATTTTTGGAAAAGCATAGCTTTGTGGATGAGACTGCATCAGGACCTCACACCTCGAAAATCGTCGAAACAGGAAATATGCGGCAAGGTTGCAGGGGTCGTGCCCCTAGGGTATGTCATTCCCTCTGGAAAAGGGTGGTATCATGGTATGAATCCCAGACACTTAACTCATGTGGACACTGTAAATTTTATTACTGTGTGATGTTGCTTTGTGGTTGAGGGCCCTTGGATAAAGGTCGCAAACGACCGAGGGTGGCATATCTTAGATTTTACTCTCGGGAAAGGAGTAAACCGGCCTTGTGTTGGCAGAGAGCTGGGTAAGTTCTCGGGGCGTCCCTCTAGAGGCATACCCATGTGGCAATGGGAATTTCCTTGGCCTAACCATTTGATGGAAATCCAATCTCTACTACGCGTCTTGTATGGTTTTAGTTGTATAACCTGCCATTTACTTATGGTGGTCACCACTGTTTAGATGGTAACTATAGTAGGCATACAATAATGGTTGTATGCTGGCTAAGATTATTATTATATTTTCGTAAGGTTTTCTACACTATGTACTAATAATAATATCAAAATTATTTTCGTGTATCAAGCATGTTTGACTATCATAAGGAGAAATCTCCTCCAATAATGTCTTTGCATGGTGTGTGTGGTGGGAGGCCTTATGGTAGTTTCATTTTCCAAAAAGCATTGCGGATTTTCTTTTTGTTGATTGTTTGTTTAAAAATAAAACTGTTTTTTTTTTGCTCACACCAGTCCCATGACTGATCTGGATTTTGTTCCCTTCCTAATGTTACGACCTGAAATTTTCTAACCCGAAAATTCCAGATAGTTATGAAAAAGAAGAAAAAGATAGAAGAAGAACAGAACACCAAACATCTCACATTCGCAGCGGATAAAATATAATAATAAATAATAACAGTTTACAAAGAATACTATATCTGTCGATTACATTTAATATACATCAGAGTTTCACATATATACACAGAACTGAATATTTACAATTATCATGACTGAGATTAACAATAATATAAATACAGCGGAATACTCTATACGATATCGCCATCCAGCTCGTCTCCTGAGCTCCAGAACGTACCTACCTGAAAATCTGTAATACTCGGTCTGACCCGAGCATTACACCAAAGTAACACCCGGCTCATGCTGGAAACCAGCGTGAGTAAACTCAACTAACATGGAATATTCAAGCAAACAACTTATATAACCAGGGGTAACATATACCAATTTATCCAATTCACAATTTGCTATAGACAACACCTATTTCACATATCAATTTCTAAGTACACACTTAGATAAAATAATCCAATTTACTTACATAGTTTTATTCCAGCCTATTGATTTCACACATCAATTTATTTCAATCCGAAGTGGTTTCGGGTATTTCCTAACACCCGACCCCGGTCTCTTCGAAACTCATGTTATCCTAACCCAGGTTATCCAAATGAAATACACAACATTTCATATCAGAGATATCAACTTATTCAGACATCCAATACCATTTAATCATCCATAAGCAAAACTTAAAATCATACAAATCAAGTCAATTGATTTCGATTGACTTTCAAACCTCAAACACTTAGATTTCTTCATTCAATATTGATTTATTCCAATTACATTAATTAATCAATCATTCATTATTAATCTTAATTAATCACATTGGATTAATTATCTTTCAATTGCATTCAAGTAATTATCTTTAATTAATCTCACGACATTAATTATACTTAACCCATAATTAATAAGTAATCTTAATTACTTCGTAAACTAATTAACTATATTAATTATATTAATCCTCAATCACTTATATTGATTAACTTCATAAGTCACTTATTATGGATTAATCAATCTAAATTCATCAATCTTTGATTACATCATTAATTATTATATAAACTAAGGATTTTCAACTATATTTTAATTTATCCTAATCAAATTTAATTACATTAATTAAACCCCTATATTAATCATTCTCAAACAACCTCTACCTATATTTAACTATCTTTTATTTACTTCATTAAATAAATTACTTACTCCTTAATTAATTATCTTATTTAATCTCTTGCTTTCTTCCGCAAAGTAATTATATTTCATTAATCTCATTAAGAAATTACTTGTCACCATTCAATTATTCTGAATTACTTACACTTAATTAGTTTACTTAAAACTTAATTAATTAATTCAAACCATTCGTTACTAAATTAATTAACACAAATCATTAATTAATTGAATTAATAAATTATCCATTTTAATTACCCTGCTATTTTAACGAATCACAATCATCAAGTCGTTATTAACTTTAAAACGAAACCATTTTCCTATTTATGAAATAAGTTTAACAACTTAAAATCCAAATACTTCGAGTCAAGCAAACAATTAACTTGAGAACCAAACAAAACCAAAGTCACATCCTCATCAGTGCACATCCAATTGAATTAATCATTCAACCAATTATTTAAATTTAACCCTTTAAATTTAAATAAAAATTCAACAGCGTGAGATTTACTCACCTTTGATTCCTGAAATCCAAATCCATCTCGACCATTATCACCCAAACCCAAATTAACTAAAAGTTAAGTCAATAAATAAATTTCTTATTTATAACACTTTAGAATCTTATTCTATAATCGGGAATTTTATTATCATTAATCCATAATTTAACTTAAGATCTTTATGTCTAATTCATAATAAACATTTTGATTCCTTAATTTCTTCTTAATCACCCTATTAATTAAATTTCAAATCTGACCTGCCTGCTTAGTCTAAATAACACATACAACTTAGATTAATATATATATTAAATAACATCAATATTTTAAAGAAGGGTTTAAGAAGTTAATTTAAAACTTGATTCAGTTAAAATTTAAACCTATAGGATATTCTCAAATTCGACTCAAAACAAATATGGGGAAACTCACCTGCTAAATCAACACCACGAGTTTCCAAAACCCTAGCCAAACTCCCCCCAGCAACGATCGCCGAGACCCCTTGCCAACCAATGGCCGTCTTCCTCTCGCAAGCCCGAGAAGCTCCACGCTCACCTCCCGACAATCAACAGTCAGGTCGCGACCTCCCCTTCTGAGTCAACAATAAATTGATACAAGTGACTCAATCTCGCGACCTCCCCCCCAATCAACAGTCAAGCCCGTGAAATCAACAGTCTCGCGACCTCCCCCTTCTGATTCGATCGACACTCACGGCGGTGGATACCAATTGGGTCGCCATTTTCCCATATATTTTTTTATGAACGAATGTGATTTTAATTCGAAAAAGAGGAAAAAAAGAATCTCCGTTCCATTCGTTCTTTTTTTTTAATTGCGGTCTGTTCAGAGAAATAAGAAGGGGACGGAAAGAAATAGGAATTGATCAAAGGATTCCTGAATACGCTTGGGTAAAAATATCTTTGGTTATTAATTATATTATATTATAAAACTCCCCAAAACATCTCATTAATTGCCATTTAAAATTTCGAACTCCTCTTAAACAATGTCGTTAGGTGATTACAAGGTTTTACCCACGTTCCGAACACGATGGAACGTATTGCGGGAACTAATTTAATCATATGCGCGAGTTACAAAAGAAAATGATCAATTTAAAATTAGATTGATTAAAATAGTTCGAAACGTTTTGAGTTGCCACGGTCAAAAGACAACTCCGATTGCTACAAAAATTGAAATCCGATAATAACTAACTATTACGGTTCCAATGGAACTGGTTCCGTCGAATTCCGAGACTGTGCCTCGGAAGGCTATTTTTAAATATTAATTTAAACGATATATTATTAAAATTGAACAAATCACCTTTAATTTAAATTTTAACCATTCAATTATCTTCAGAATCATCCTTATAAATTTTATAAGCCTTCAAATTATTTTAAACAGGCTTCGAAATCCCAGATTCAACAATTTACACAATTTCAATTATTAAATTCATTTTTTTAAACCATATAATTCAATGATTTAATTATCAAGTAAATGTCGATATCTTAAATTCAAGTTAAAATTAACTTTTAAATATTTTAAAATCACTTAACAATTCTATTTTAAATTGTTGGAAATAATCTGGGTCGTCGCATTCCTCCCCCCTTAAAAGAATTTCGTCCCCGAAATTACTAGTTAGGAAGAATGTCCCATACCTGTCTACTTTTTCCCAAAACCAAACAGTTCTACAACTTACCAATTATCTTTCATAAAAACCTCCTTTATTATTCTTACTACCTCCCAAACTCTTCCACAATATCAAACGATACCCCTTTTCTCGATCATTTAAATGTCAATTTAAAACCTAATTTTTGAACTATCAAAATTATCTCAAAATTTTTCTAACTCCCTAAATTCCCGAAAATTTTTGCTAGCGTCTCCTTTGCGCGGCTAGCTCGGTACTACTACAAAAGGCCTCTACGGGCTCCCAAATTCCAAAAAGAAAACAAAAGCCAAGTGGCTGTAGGAAAAACCCAATCCAAATTCATACATAAATTTAAATAAATACCTTTTTGTCGGGCAATTCAATTTTTTTTTTTTTTGGAACCAAATCCAATTTCTTTTCTCTTTAATACCTGCATATCTCACTTAGCAACAATATACAATCGCAACCTTACAAATCAGTTTATACATTCTCATATATAGGTTTTCACATATACTGTTATTCAATTTTATTTCGATTTCTAATATGGAGTTATATCTTTCATTTAAACTGATTCATATTAGTTTCATTTACTAGTTTATTTTAAGTTTCCCATTTGAAATTGTTTTATCGTTAACCAAAATTTTCCAAAAATTTTCTAACTCCCAAAATTTTTGAAAATTTTTGGCAGAGTCTCCTTTGTACGGGGGAGCTTTTGCAATTTGACAATAGATATAAATATGTATACTTCGACCCACACGGTCGGAAAAAGCAAAAACAGTTCATATTTCTTATTTTTATTGCGTAGGCGTACCTTATTTAGCAATTTAAGCAAGCAGCTTATAAATTTTAGCAATTAGCATACCCAAATCTAGCCAAACGGCTTCCCTGTACCTGTACTTACTCAATTTAAATACGTAAGTGTCATACATAGAAAATCTATTAACATTTCGCTTACTTTTAATAGCTAAACACAAGCATTACATAAATAACAGGCACCAAACACTTCCAATAAGCAATTTATATGTTTTAAAGCACATCTAATTGTATCCAACCAAATTTATATGCCTTTTCATTCAATTTTAATGGTTTACACACAATTACTTGCATTCAACTCATTTTAAGTGAAACAATCTCATATTCACTTCAATTGATTCAAAATCAATTATATCGCTTTCCACTAATTCCTAGCATTTAATTTGATTAAAACATGCTTACATTAAACGATAATCATTTCTACGCAATTTGATAATATCCATGTGAATAATTAATTATTTAAGTTTTATAACCAATTAAAATGGATTCCAACTCGGTTTTATTTAATTCAGTTCCATTTTAATTTATACACAATCATTTTATTTAGCTCGACACATTCCATGCTTGTGTAATACTAACCATTCCCAAATTAATTTAAACAGAGCTTTTATTCAATGGGCTTTTATCCTTATTCGAAGCCAAGCTTTCATAAATTTTAAACTTAGGTTAATTACTTCAATCTACTTCTACCTCAACTTAAGTTCACTTCCATTAAATTTGATTCTCATCAAATCAAATCCCATTAAATTTAGTTAGCCCATCCACTTTAATTTTAAATTTAATTCACCTTCTTAATTTATCAAAGTAATATCCAACACATACTTAACTCATTTATACTTCAAATTGATATGCTACCGAACTCATGTTCGGTGTGATAATCCAATTCCAATCACAACTTTGATTTAGTGTTTTTTTTTCAATCAGACTTCATCCATTTATTTTATAATCCCAGTAACCCATTTTAAATTTTAAATTTACTTATTTAATTCAATTTCGGATTTATTTTATTAATACATGGTCATTCTCAATTTATTTTTATTCACTTGGGTTTTGTGTGCAACCCAAACCATTTCTATTATAATTCGCTTTTATTTCAACACTTCCATTTTATCAAAATTTACTTGCAAATTACACTATATATTATTCAAATCACTTGAATTTTATTTGCAAGTCAAACCATCACCCTTTCAAGCCAACTTTATTTTATTTTTTTACAACACCTCTTATTTAATTCATTACCAAATCCAAGTCGAATTCTATTTATAATTCGAATTCATTTCCAAACTCCCTTATCAACTTACAATCCATTTTAGTTAACCGAGTTAAATTTTTATCAAAATACTCCATTAAATAATTTATTTAGCTGATTAGCTTCCCGCCAACTTAATTTACAAAGATCACTTCATTAAATTTTTCCTGAGTTCAGTTTTGTTTTATAATTCCAGTTTGGATTCCCTTTTTACCTGAAGATTTAGAAATGCCTTATATTCGGATAATATAATTAAAATAGCTTTTTATAAAATGTTTCTCATAACTCGATGTTTCAACCAGTCCATCCTTGTTCTCACAGAAATTCAATCATACGTTGATCAGGCGTAGGACTGAAAATCTATAAGTACTTGGTAAACCCGTTTTCAACACCCAGTGGGAATACTTAGAAAACAATTTTATTGAAATTATCGAAAATAGTTTTTTTTTTAAAATAGAGGAAATATCTTTAGTGAGGATGCTCTGGAAATCATCACCCCCATTCCATGGTCACAGTTACATACCAGTGTTACGTTGCAGTCACAACAAAAATCCATGTAACTGCAGGCTCTCTGCGGCCTCTCGATTACGCCATGGAACCCACACAACAGATCACAGTTACATCCAGGGTTACGTTGCAGTCACAACAAAAGTCCATGTAACTGCAGGCTCTCCGCGGCCTCTGATCTAGCTATCAAAATGAAACTTCTCCACTCTTACATAGGTCGCAGTCTACCGAGATAAACTCAACGCAGACTGTTGGCTCTCAGCGGCACACACGACTTTCGCTATGTTATACCATAGGTCGCAGTCTACCGATATAGAATCAAACGTAAACTGTTGGCTCTCCGCGGCACACACGATTTCCGCTATGGTATACACTACTCATAATCCCCAGGAACTAGTTTTGTCCGGACTCCTCGCAGGATCAACTTTAGAACCCCCTCGGGCTCCAGGCAACACCACCCAGTGGCACTCCTGAGAAGTTCATTTCAAGGGGACGCCTTTTCCCCCAGAGCCATCATCAAAATATTTTATACTATACACATATAGTATCTTCAAATCATACACCTAGTATGATATCATACAAAGCTCCTTTACACAAAATCAATTATCCCAAAATCGATAATTCTCAAAATAGGCTTTCCAAAACTCAATATTGATTTTTCCCAAAAATCAAAAGCCTTTCCCAAAATCCTCGTAAGATCCTTTATATATATTCAGATATATATATATATATATATAAATTATTAAAACTTTGGATCCTTACTTTCTTGTATAAAACCCTTTTATACTCCAAACACTCTCAAAAACCATAGAAATATCCAATTTCCATCTTTATTCATTTCATATTTCTCAAAATATTCTTTCAGTTCAAAAGAACCATTTCACATTCCTTATTCACCTTTACATTAATCCCCATTTGGATTATTACTTCAATCCTTATCTCAGTTGGGTACTTTAATCAATAACAGTTTGAACTCCGACCACTTTAGAAAAATAGCATGAAAATTTTAAAAAAATAGGTAAGTAGTAGAAAAATAATTATTAGTTGCAAAATAATTGTAAAATAGTTAACTAATTTATAAAATAGTCGAAAAATAGTTGAATAGTTCCAGAGATTTTTAGACAATTGAAAGATAGTAATTTACTTGTAAAGTAGTGGAAAAATAGTAAGTAGTTTAGGAAACAATTGAAAAATATTTAAATAGCTCCAAAATAATGGTAAAACAAATATATAATAAATTAGCTTTAAAAAGAAAAGCCATATATATTTAATAGCTTAGAAAATAAGTTTATATCAAAACAATTTATATTGAAAATAGTTAAGAGCCAACTGTTCACCTCCCCAACAATTCAGTTTAAATCTCCATTTAAAGTGACCCAATTCCAATCCAAATAACTCCAAATTCCATTGGACTTGATTAATTCCCAATTCAAGTTGAATCAATCTTGATTCCTTCCCAAATTTAAATCAAATTCTAATTGATTTTAATCCTGTTCAATTTTAATTATAATTTCATATTATTCCAATCAACTTGAATTATTATCAATTTAATTTCAGAATCCAAATCACTTCAATTTAATCCATTCCAATTTCCCACTTAAAATTTTTAAACTTATATATTTTCAATCACCAATACAATTACTTCAAACCAAATTAAATTTTGAACTAATTCAATTCCAATCTTGAATTTTAAACTACCTCGAATTATATAAATTCGAGTTAAATTCTCAAAGCTTGATTTAACCTTTTAAACCAAATTAACTTTTATTTAAAGTTTTTAAACAATCTCAAATTTCTGAGTCCAATTCTTCATTTCAACTTATCTCTACTTATATTTTTTTATTATTGCATAAACATTTTATCAAGATTCCAGAATTTCAAATCCAAACCCAGTTCACAAACAATTCCAATTAAAAACATTTCGGTAGCAATTTCTCTTTTAGAAACTCGAAAATAAACATCGATGATGCTGTAGTCATCACCGACGTTATTTTCCAGTGACCGAAAGAGTTCAATGCTTTTCTTTCTTTAAAAACATTACCAAATGTTTTTGATTTCAAATCTCCCAGATTTCAAACTCATCACCAAAAATATATTTTTTTTGAAATAATACTATTATTTCTCCAAAACCTTTGGAAATCGCTTTCAAATCCAAAGGGATTTTAAATTTTCCCAATCCACCAATTCATATTTAAACATTACTCAGGAATTTCCATCTTACTTTGTTTTCAAATATTCTTCGGAATTCTATTTCGGAATTCTATTTCAAATTATAATCTCATTTATCTATAAAGTTTATTTCAACATATAAATTTCATTCCCAATCTATATTTAAAATTCCGGGATTAGATTTTGAATTTCCTTTTCAATCATTTAAATTTTAATTTGGTTATTATTATTTTTTTCCTACTCAATTTAATTCCAATTCTAATCTTCAGTTTCAGTTTGAATCCATTTCAAACTAATCTTTATTAAATTTCAGTTTGGTTGTATAATATTATTCCTTAATTTTAAGTCCAATAATTAACAACCAATCACCTAATATTTATTTGAAGGAAATATTGCTTTGTATATATCAAAATATATATTACATAAAATCATTACTTTCTATAAGAAAATAACAAGTACGCGCTCATATAGATACACTCAACTCATTCTAGAGTACTACAGACTCTATTAAATGAGTAATCCCCACCAGAGCCAAGGTTCTCGCTTAACCTTTCAGCTCTGATACCAAATTTAACGACCTGAAATTTTCTAACCCGAAAATTCCAGATAGTTATGAAAAAGAAGAAAAAGATAGAAGAAGAAGAAGAACAGAATACCAAACATCTCACATTCGCAGCGGATAAAATATAATAATAAATAATAACAGTTTACAAAGAATACTATATCTATCGATTACATTTAATATACATCAGAGTTTCACATATATACACAGAACTGAATATTTACAATTATCATGACTGAGATTAACAATAATATAAATACAGCAGAATACTCTATACGATATCGCCATCCAGCTCGTCTCCTGAGCTCCAGAACGTACCTACCTGAAAATCTGTAATACTCGGTCTGACCCGAGCATTACACCAAAGTAACACTCGGGTCAGGTTGGAAACCAGCGTGAGTAAACTCAACTAACATGGAATATTCAAGCAAACAACTTATATAACCCGGGGTAACATATACCAATTTATCCAATTCACAATTTGCTATATTAATTATATTAATCCTTAATCACTTATATTGATTAACTTCATAAGTCACTTATTATGGATTTATCAATCTAAATTCATCAATCTTTGATTACATCATTAATTATTATAAAAATTAAGGATTTTCAACTATATTTTAATTTATCCTAATCAAATTTAATTACATTAATTAAACCCCTATATTAATCATTCTCAAACAACCTCTACCTATATTTAACTATCTTTTATTTACTTCATTAAATAAATTACTTACTCCTTAATTAATTATCTTATTTAATCTCTTGCTTTCTTCCGCAAAGTAATTATATTTCATTAATCTCATTAAGAAATTACTTGTCACCATTCAATTATTCTGAATTACTTACTCTTAATTAGTTTACTTAAAACTTAATTAATTAATTCAAACCATTCGTTACTAAATTAATTAACACAAATCATTAATTAATTGAATTAATAAATTATCCATTTTAATTACCCTGCTATTTTAACGAATCACAATCATCAAGTCGTTATTAACTTTAAAACGAAACCATTTCCTATTTATGAAATAAGTATAACAACTTAAAATCCAAATACTTTGAGTCAAGCAAACAATTAACTTGAGAACCAACCAAAACCAAAGTCACATCATCATCAGTGCACATCCAATTGAATTAATCATTCAACCAATTATTTAAATTAAACCCTTTAAATTTAAATAAAAATTCAACAGCGTGAGTTTTACTCACCTTTGATTCCTGAAATCCAAATCCATCTCGACCATTATCACCCAAACCCAAATTAACTAAAAGTTAAGTCAATAAATCAATTTCTTATTTATAACACTTTAGAATCTTATTCTATAATCGGGAATTTTATTATCATTAATCCATAATTTAACTTAAGATCTTTATGTCTAATTCATAATAAACATTTTGATTCCTTAATTTCTTCTTAATCACCCTATTAATTAAATTTCAAATCTGACCGCCTGCTTAGTCTAAATAACACATACAACTCAGATTAATATATATATATATATTAAACAACATCAATATTTTAAAGAAGGGTTTAAGAAGTTAATTTAAAACTTGATTCAGTTAAAATTTAAACCTATAGGATATTCTCAAATTCGACTCGAAACAAATATGGGAAAACTCACCTGCTAAATCAACACCACGAGTCTCCAAAACCCTAGCCAAACTCCCCCGAGCAACGATCGCCGAGACCCCTTGGGCCGTCTTCCTCTCGCAAGCCCGAGACGCTCCACGCTCACCTACCCCAATCAACAGTCTGGTCCCGACCTCCCCTTCTGAGTCAACAATAAATCGATACAAGTGACTCAATCTCGCGACCTCCCCCCAATCAACAGTCAAGCCTGTGAAATCAACAGTCTCGCGACCTCCCCCCTTCTGATTCGATCGACACTCACGGCGGTGGATACCAATTCGGTCGCCATTTTCCCATATATATTTTTTTATAAACGAAAGTGACTTTATGAACGGATGTGATTTTAATTCGAAAATGAGGAAAAAAAGAATCTCTGTTCCATTCATTCTTTTTTTTTAATTGCGGTTTGTTTAGAGAAATAAGAAGGGGACGGAAAGAAATAGGAAATGATCGAAGGATTCCTGAATACGCTTGGGTAAAAATATCCTTGGTTATTAATTATATTATATTATAAAACTCCCCAAAACGTCTCATTGATTGCCATTTAAAATTTCGAACTCCTCTTAAACAATGTCGTTAGGTGATTACAAGGTTTTACCCGCGTTCCGAACACGATGGAACGTATTGCGGGAACTAATTTAATCATATGCGCGAGTTACAAAAGAAAACGATCAATTTAAAATTAGATTGATTAAAATAATTCGAAACGTTTTGAGTTGCCACGGTCAAACAACAACTCCGATTACTACGAAAATTGAAATCCCATAATAATTAACTATTACGGATCCAATGGAACTGATGCCATCGAATTCCGAGACTGTGCCTCGGAAGGCTATTTTTAAATATTAATTTAAATGATATATTATTAAAATTGAACGAATCACCTTTAATTTAAATTTTAACCATTCAATTTTCTTCAGAATCATCCTTATAAATTTTATAAGCCTTCAAATTATTTTAAACATGCTTCGAAATCCCAGATTTAACAATTTACCCAATTTCAATTATTAAATTCATTTTTTTAAACCATATAATTCAATGATTTAATTATCAAGTAAATATCAATATCATAAATTCAAGTTAAAATTAACTTTTAAATATTTCAAAATCACTTAACAATTCTACTTTAAATTGTTGGAAAAAATCTGGGTCGTCACACCTGAGTGCCCACAATTTTTCGCACAGGCAGTCTAGAGTTAGATTTTTCAGATTGTCGAATAGTCAGCTTGTAGATATAGAGTCGATGACATCTAGCCTTTGGTTTTGGCAATCGCATCCGGATCGGGTTTTGGTTCAGTTCAGCTTGATGGTGCTTCGAGCTTGAAGTTTAGAGCTTTGGCTTTGGAGATTTGGTTTGGAGTTGCAGATTCTGGATTCACTCTTTATCGAAGATCATATTTGAGTTATCTCTTTTTGCTGTTGTATCTTGTCTCTGATTGTATTCGATATCATTTGTATCATTATTGTATCAACTTTTGTATATCAATGATATATTCATTTTCTTCCGCTGTGTTGTTGTACTTAATGTGTTATAAGCTCCGGCGAGCCAGATTCGACGTTTGAATCCGCGACATTCGAGTACAAGTGAAGTACGGGTGCCGATTTTGAAGGTCGATTCAGGATCATTACAGTGGTATCAAAGCTAAAGGTTGAACTTTAGCTCAGGAGTATAACACATTAGGTAACCCATTAAAGATAGGGTGAAGTATACCCTAGAATGAGTATATCCCCAAGATATCCATCTATATGCCTTAGTAAATTATCTTACTATTCAGTGATAGTAAGTATGAGTGCAAGAAGAGAACGAGATAAGGGACAGGGAAGTACCACTACAAATTGTCAATACCCTGCAACAACGGAAACAACTTTCTCTATCAATCTCCTTTGATCCAGTTTCAATTCCTTGATGGTTTCGTGGCAGCTCAAGGGAGAAGCTTCGGTATGGTGACAGGCACTGCAAATCGTTATAAATAAGTTTCTATCTCGTATTCTCTTCATCAAATTTCTATTAGCTTTTCGTTTTTAACTTTAACAAGATTGAAATTTTATTGGAATAAATTGATGAACTAAATGGGAAGTTAAATATGAAAATTTGTGTCGATAAAACAATTTCGATTAAGACAAGATTTGAAATTTTGCTGTAATATCTTGTAAGGATCAAAGTCCGAAGAGGGACAAGTTGGTGTATACTTTGGGATAGTCCAATCTGGATTGAGTATCCATTATTTGTTCCGTTAGGTCCAGATATATTATACGAACAGTTAGTTGTCCTTCAAACTAACCAATACCCTGTATATTTCGTAGATATGGTGACCAAGTATCTTATGTAATATTGAAAGAGTTTGTTCTCATATTTTTGATATTCTAATTTGGTAAGCCAAATGCAGAATAGATAATTAGCTTGATTGATGAGTCGATTTTCTACCTTTGCGTATCCATTCTTTGTTGTCTCCCAAGCAAATTTCGAGGACGAAATTTTCTTAAGGGGGGAATCTGTAACATTCTCGAATTTTAGCCAAGTTTAATTTGACAATTAATTTAATTTTGGAATTATATTATGAATTTATTTGTGAATGAATTAGAAAAATTTCCAGAATAAATAAAAAATTTAGATTATAAATAGAAGTTTGGTTTCAAATTTAAGGATAAGTATTTTATAAATAAAATTTGGATTTAAAAATAAATATATTGGAAATAAATTGGATATGAAATTTTATTTTTAATTTGTTTCTAATTTTATTAAAGATGCATTATAATTTGAAAATGATATTTTGAATTTGATAATAAATTTTTCAAAGGCCAATTAAGAATAAAATTATTTATTCATGTGTAATTATATTGTAAAACCATCTTTTGCTTTAAAAGATTTTATAAATGATTAATAAAGAAATGCACTAATAATAGAATTGTATGTATATACATTTGTTTTTATCAAGTTTAAACAAGATATTGTATATGTAAATAAGATTTGAATAAAATATTAATAAACATTTAAACATATGTTAAGAAATAAATACTTAAGGTTTAAAATACAAATTACAAAATTAAATGAGACAAGGGTTTAAAGCATATTTATAAATTAAATAAAGTATGGGATTTAGACATAAAAATGCTCATTTTAAACAAGTGTAGGCTTATCATTTTATGTAATTACATGTGTAAGTTAACATGATTTGAGCCTTAACAAGTAGCATCATGGATTTCTTTTAATTTGAAAATGCAAATAAATAAATAAATAAAATGGGAAAACTAAGTTATTCTCAGATTTAAACTTCTAAAACTAAAAACAAAACCTGATCAAAAGAAAAAAACAGATAACAAAATCATCTCCCATTTCAAAACTAAGATCAAACAAGAATAGAAAAAGAAGGAACCTGTAAAACTCAAATCACAAAATACAAAGCAATTAATCAAGTTGCAACCTGAGATGATCAACTCAAGAAATTCAAGCATAGATTCAAATACAGCTCAATGCAAATGTATCAAGCTACGAACCTGAAGCTAGCAAATCAAAATCTTCAACCTCGAAGTTAAAAAGAAATAACATCAAAAGGAAAAGAAATCTGAAGCCTGAGAATCAACCTGTAAACCACTAAAGATCATCAAGTATTCAGATTCAAAGGCAATTAAATATAAGTAAAAAAAATAAATTCCAGTTCAAATCAACTTCAACAAGTAGCAGATTGAAATCCAGTTTAAAAACTTATTGTTGTTTTCAAGTGCAATCTGGAAACAATAAATCAAAACTTCGGCTTTCAAGCCTGAAAAATCGAAACCAAAAAGAAGATCAGATTCAAGCGGAATTCAGCTTGATTCAGATCAACATCAAATACTCAGATCAATATTTGTCTCCGAGTAACAACCAGCTTCCAATTTTCAAGATTTAAAAGCTTCTCTGTTTTTCTATCAGATGAGCAAACCTATTGAACCTATTGAACCCATTATTATATCTGGATGTTTGA
Source organism: Allium cepa (assembly GCA_030765085.1). NCBI lineage: Eukaryota > Viridiplantae > Streptophyta > Magnoliopsida > Asparagales > Amaryllidaceae > Allium > Allium cepa. Next base: position 764,917,458 of record CM060929.1, read on the forward strand.
TAATGCTTGGAAGTTTGATGGTTGCATTAATGAGAAAAGGATATATAATTGCATGGCTGAACATCTAAAGACCTTAGAAGTATGCATGTCTATTTACAAGCATGTTTGCCTTTGTTAACAATATATACATGCTCATATTAAGAAAAGAGAAAAAAATTCAATTGCTCGATATATAATAAGTTTAGACCTCGATTTAAAAATGAAAAATATTTGTAAGACTGTAACATCAATTTAAAAAATCAATTTAAATAGTTAAATTGAGTAACCATTTCAAAAACAATAAACCACAGTGATGAGCATTTAAAATCAGATAAATCGATGGTCTAGAATTTATGTTCTGAATATATAGTTGGATTCGAACTTGAAAAATATGAGTTTTCATAATATTTTCGCGATTTTAAAGTTCAGGAATATCGAGTATTCGTAGTTTGATCAAAATTAGGTCTTTGGTTAACCTCTGATGATCGCGTGAACAAGGAAGTCGTGGTTGATTCTAGAAG